>OZ014431.1:16879551-18299595 GCA_963966015.1 Aphidecta obliterata | reverse complement strand
TGAGCCGAAAATGGTGTCAATCGACTATGTTCGACTCACTGATGACGAATCCGTCGGAAAATTCGAGTCTGTCCGTCCGTCCGGCCGTAAGCACGATAACTCTCGAACGGAACAACCTAGAGACTTGAAATTTTCAGTGTAGGTTCAGATCCCGAATGCCTCGGTTGAGTTCGTTAATGGGCCAAATTCCACCAGGGGTTCCTTAAATATGGCCGTTCAAAGTTTCTGTTTACCTGATTACTTGAAAACTACAGATTTGATCGAGTTGAAATTTTGCACTCAAATGGAAAATGAGGTGTTCAAGCTACATGTCAAATTTCAGATCGCATGACCAGAACCATAGAAACCATAGAAAATTGTAACTTTTGAACGGAAACGCCTAGGGACTTGAAATTTTCAGGATAGGTGTGTATTTCGAATTTCGTGATCACGTTCATCTATGAGCAACATTATACAAGGGTTCCGTAAATACGGTCGTTTGAAATTTTGTTTTCTCGATAAATTCGAAACTACGGATTCGATCGAGATGAAATTTTGTATTTTAATCGAGAATGATATATTGAAGCAATATTTTGTCCAGATCGCATGACCAGAACCATAGAAACCATAGAAAATTGTAACTTTTGAACGGAGAGGCCTAGGAACTTGAAATTTTCTGGGTGGGTTTGGATTGCGAATATGGCGGCCACGTTCATCAATGAGCAGAATAGGACTAGGGGTTCCGTAAATATGGCCGTTCAAAATATTTTTTTCCTGATAGTTTCGAAACTACTGATCGGATTGGAATGAAATTATGCACCTAGCTGAGGAATTAATGTTTGTCCAGATCGCATCACCAAGACCATAGATACCGTAGAAAATTCTAGCGAATTATCGAAAAAAAATTGATCAGCTGAAGCACTGACATGAAGTCTGGAGTTTCGCCTAAGTTTCAGAATTTTTTTGACAGCTATCAAAAATTCCTTCAATTGATTTCTAAAACTGGAAAATGCGAATCTACCTACAAGGTGCATGTACGAGCGCTCAAAAGCTCCTGCCTTCACGGCAGTGCTTTTCTCAATTTTTTCATTATCCATTTATGTCGAAGTTCATCATGCTTTTTGCGCGCTTATTTCTAAAAAACAAGAGCGTTATCATTCTGCCCGACTTTTATTCTCGAAATTTGAGCCTTAACTCCAGACTTCACGCCAGTGCTTTTCCAATGTTAGTTTTTTTGTTGTTCGGGGTAATCCTCAAGGACGAACTATCTCCGATAGATAGAACAGTGTAAGACTTCATTTGAAGCACGACCTACTCTAACTAAACGTAACCTGCTGTTTTAGATTCCGGGCATTTACTCGTTTTATCTATTTTGACTCTTCTAGTTTGTATCTCTTTCACGATCTTCAAATGTTAGGTTTGTCTATTTTGCTTTTTATGTGGAATTTATTTTACATTTTTTTCTTTTATGAGTTAATTTCAAATGGCCGGAATAAAAACAGTAAATATTGAATTTAATTCTGGAATTATCCATATCTGGGGCTTCTGCTATAAATGCGTTCGAAAAAAAAAAGTTCACATCTTCATTTCAAAGTCTAACAATAGGTATGGCTTGTATAATCTTGAACCAATTCAATAGGTCAAACTTTTTCGATGATTACTGGCTCGAAAAATGGTTCCAGTAGGGACTTATATTATGGCTACTTTCTTGGATTGTTGGAATTTAAAAATATTCATTTCATTTGTTACCACTGCTATCCACTTTTCCTATTATTTATTTGAGTTGGTAGTGCAGAATGAAATATCCGAGTAAAAATATGAGGAGAACTGGTTGCATAAAATATTTTTCCGTCGACCATAGAATAAAAGCTCATTTTAACGCACTCGAAATCATCCATTAATGACCCCTATTAATACATGATTTCTTGTATTAATGCATGATTTTCATTGCAACCGATTATAAAATATTCAGTCGGAGCATAGATGCATCTATGTCGGAGCACGATCGAGCTGTCAAATTTATTTATTCGCTTTCGATCGGAATCTGATTTATCCGTTACGCTACTACATAATGAATAACGAAGAAAATGTCCCTTTGACACCGCCAGATGTGACAAAAACTGCAGAAGCAGCAACTTTGAGTCTGCTTCCTGAAAAGAGCCGCCATTTTCATGGGAAAACCTATGCTGAATTCAGATCTTGGTGCAAGGACAAGAAGGTTCGGAACTTTACGGAAACGGTTTTGTTGGCATACTTTACGGGTATTGCAGAAAAGGGGCATCCAGCAAGTTTATGGCCAAAATATTCGATGCTGAAATCAACACTAAATGTCAAAGACCATACTGATATAAGCAGATACCACAAACTGGTGATGTTTATTAAACGGAAAAGAGAGGGATATATCCCAAAAAAATCAAAAGTTCTCGAAAAAGAACATGTGAGACAGTTCATAGCGAATGCTCCTGATCGTGTTTTCTTGATGTCGAAGGTAAAAATAAAACTCAATTGTCTCGTTATTCCAACTTATTCTCATTATCTCGTTATAGTGAAATAACTAGCATTGTTTGATTTGTAGGTCGCTTTGATATTCGGAGTAGCGGGTGCTTTGAGAAAAGATGAATTTCTAAGGTTGAAGAGAAAGGATGTACAAGATATGGGATCGAAATTTTTGGTGACAGTGAATTCATCGAAAGCACATTCGAACAGGATATTCACTGTGGTGGATAATGATGAGCATACACTTTTAATCATAATAAAGAGATATATATATCCTTGAGGCCAGCTCACACTCCACAAGAAATATTTTTCGTTTTTTATAAGAACTATAAATTCTTAACACAACCAGTTGGAATTAATACATTTTCTAAATTACCGTCAATGATTGCAAACTTTCTTAAATTAGAGCAACCACATTTGTATACAGGTTACTGTTTTTGGTGTTCTTCTGCGTCTATTCTTTCTGACAGTGGTGCAGATTTTTCAGCCATCAAAAGACTTGGTAGTTGGAAATCAACTTCTGTTGCAGAAGGGTATATTGAAAACTCCATTCAGAATAAAATAGAAACTGCAGAAAACATTAGATCTCATAATAGTTCCAAAGTAAATAATGCTTCAACCTCCACTTCATCCACACGTTCCTTATCGGACATTATAGGAAATGAAATAAATGTAAACTATTCAGAATGTCACAACATGTCCAATATTCCCTCTATGAATTTTTCGAATTGTTCTAAAGGAAGCATAAATATTAATATATCGAAATGAACATAGAAATTTGTATTACGTCAAATTTGTATATCATGCAAAATAAAAATTGGTTTCGATACAGAATTTATATTCAATTCCTGATGAGGTCAACGGAAAAATCTTGTAATCAACTCGTTTATTAATTCAGCGATTAATGGTCTCAAACATTAACGCGCTCGCTCCGCTCACGCGTTAAAATAGTTCGACCATTAATCGCTGTCATTAATAAACTAGTTGATTAAATAACTGATATGAAATTTAGACCATTTAAAATTGCTCGAGAGTTTTTTTCTTTCTTCGACTCAATTTTCCTCACAAAATAAGAACAAATCATTTTCAGAAAATGACTTGGTAAATTGTGTAGAATGAAGTTAGACAAAACGAAGTGATTCTAGATTTTTGTGAGAAAAATGAATTTTGTATGTTCAAGTAAGATATAGAAACACAGATTTAATTGAAAAAAATCATTTTATTTTTATTCATTTTATCTATCGAACGTGGAGTCCCAGAAAATGTATTTCGAAGAACATCTGTAAATTTTGGCTCATTGCCTAGGATGCTGAAAAGAAACGAAAGCATTCGATTAAAACTGTTCCTCGCCGAATGAAAAGAATATGATACATGCTATCTTCCCACGAAAGTAGAGTAACACTGAAAACACCGTTCCAAGTCCATATCTTACCATCGATGGCATTCCAAACAGCGAGCTAAACTCACTTAAATCGTAACATGACAAATATGCACTAAATATCTAACAATGAAACATTACAGGAACTTGTTCGAATGGATGTCATTTAAATATGACCCGAGCCGGAGCTCCATCGCAAATAATATATGGGTATATATCGAAGACACACTGTATAGGCATATATCATTTGTTTCCATGTACTTATACTTTGACGTGGCTAATGAGTGCGTGCTGCTTCCTGCTGAGGAAGATATCCGAGGATGTGGCCTGGGAAAGACGGTATTGTCCGAGATCAGTATGTGTGGTCTCTTAAGATTTGCTATTTTTCGTTGCGGTATGAGACGGTGGGTTATTGATTTGGAGAATCATCGTAAGATCATCCGTTTCGGTGAATGACTTCATGATTCCGTTGATATTTCTTCTTATTTGTGAGCGGACTTAATCGCATCGGCTTTCAAATTTTCTCTGAACCAACAGTGTTCAACGAAAAATTGCAAATCACTGCCGTGGGGTCAGGAGCTTTTGAGCGCTCGTTCATCCACCTTGTAGGTAAACTCGTATTTTCCAGTTTAAGAAACCTGTGGAAGAAATTTTTGACAGCTGTCAAAAAAATTACAGCAGCTCTTTGTCAATTATGCCGAATCAGCTGTTATAGAAATAAAAGGATTTTTTATTCAATAATTCGTTGGAATTTAAAATGGCTCTGGAAAAATGTAGCTTGAGTATATCATTCTTCATTGAAATACAAAATTTTTTCGATTCGAACAGGAGCTGTTTCAAAAAAATTTCAAACTAACGCGAAAATCCAGACGTCACGTCAGTGCTTTACAGGTGACCAATTTTTTTTCGATAATTCACTAGAATTTTCTACGGTATCTATGGTCGTGGTGATGCGACCTGGACAAAATTTCGCACGTAGTTTGAATACAGTATTCTCGACATATGTGCAAAATTTCATTTCAATCTAATAAGTAGATTTGGAATTATCGGGAAAAAATATTTCGAAGGGCCATATTTACGGAACCCTCAATCTAATTTTACTCATCGATGAACGTGACCGCTAAATTTGAGATCCACACCTTTCCTGAAAATTTAGTCCCTAGGTTTTTCCGTTCGAAAGTAATAATTTTCTATGGTTTCTATGGTTCTTGTCATGCGATCTGGACAAAATTCGGCATGTAGCTTGAACACGTCATTCTCCATCAAAGTGCTAATTTCATTCCGATCGAATCAGTTGTTTCGAAGTTATCAGGAGAACAAAAGTTCGAATGGCTATATGCACGGAACCCCTGGCGAAATTCTGCCCATTAACGAACTCAACTGCGGCATGCGGGAACTGAACCCACACTGAGAATTTCAAGTCTCTAGGTCGATCCGTTCGATAGTTATCGTGCTTACGGACCAACGGACAGACCATTTTCGGCTCAAAATTCGAAAAATCAGACATCGTGACGAAATAATATAGCCATCGTGTAAGTAGAACGAGCGCTCAAAAAGTTATTCGCCCACCTTTCTCTGTTCGTCTGCACCGCTTTAAATACCCCACGTTCGCTGTTATTGAACTAAATTTTAAAAATTACGAAAAGCACTGCCGTGAATGCAGGAGCTTTTGAGCGCTCGTACGTGCACCTTGTAGGTAGATTCGCATTTTCCAGTTTTAGAAATCAATTGAAGGAATTTTCGACAGCTGTCAAAAAAATTCTGAAACTTCGGCGAAACTCCAGACTTCATGTCAGTGCTTCAGCTGATCAATTTTGTTTCGATAATTCGCTAGAATTTTCTACAGTATCTATGGTCCTGGTGATGCGATCTGGACAAAATTTCGCACGTAGTTTGAATACATTATTCCTCAACTAGGTGCAAAATTTCATTACAATCAAATCGGTAGTTTCGAAATTATCAGGAACAGAATATTTTGAACGGCCATATTCACGGAACCCCTAGTCCAATTCTGCTCATTGATGAACGTGACCGTGAAATGCGCGATCCAAACCCACCCTGAAAATTTCAAGTTCCTAGGCCTTACCGTTCAAAAGTTACAGTTTTCTATGATTTCTATGGTTCTGGTCATGCGATCTGGACAAAATATTGCTTTAATATATCATTGTCGATTAAAATATGAAATTTTATCTCGATCGAATCCGTAGTTTTGAAATTATCGAGAAACCAAAATTTGAAACGACCGTATTTACGGAACCCCTAGTATAATTCTGCTCATTGATAAACGTGAATGCGACATTGCAGATCCACACCTATCCTGAAAATTTCAAGTCCCTAGGCCTTTCCGTTCGGAAGTTATGATTTTCTATGGTTTCTATGGTTCTGGACATGTGATCTGGAGAAGTGTAGCTTGAATATATCATTCTTCATTAGTATACAAAATTTCGTCACGATCGAATCTGTAGTTTTGAAATTATCAAGAAAACCAAATTTCAAAAGACCATATTTACGGAACTCCTAGTATAATTTTGCTCATAGATGAAAGTGATAATGACAATCGAGATGCACACCTATCCTGTAAATTTCAAGTCTCTAGGCATTTCCGTTCAAAAGTTACAATTTTCTATGGTATGGTTCTGGTTATGCGATCTGGACAAAATTTCACATGTAGCTTGAACACCTCATTCTCCATTTGAGTGCAAAGTTTCATCTCGATCGAATCTGTAGTTTCAAAGTAATCAGGAGAACAAAATTTTGAACGGCCATATTCACGGAACCCCTGGTGGAATTCTGCCCATTAACGAACTTAACCGAGGCATTTGGGATCTAAACCTACACTGAAAATTTCGAGTCTCTAGGTTGATCCGTTCGAGAGTTATCGTGCTTACCGTCGGACGAACGGACGGCCGGACGGCCGGACGGACAGACTCAAATTTTCCGACGGATTCGTCATCAGTGAGTTGAACTCTATCGTTTGAGACCATTTTCGGGTCAAAATTCGAAAAATACAGACATCGTGACGAAATGATATAGCCCTCGTGTGAGTTGTACGAGCGCTCAAAAAAGGGCTACGATAAGATGCCATAATAAGTTTATTCCTCATGCCTCATATTATGAGACATGAGAGTTTCCTGGCAGTAAGACACACAAATATTCGAGAAACATAACTTATAATGATGTAATAAGTGAAATAATAAAATTGTTGAATTCGAAATTAGAATGAATGAAATGTTTGATCAACTATTGTAATCAACGAGATGTTGAAATTATAACTTAGAATGAATGAGAAACCCAAGAAATATCAGGAAGGGGTACAAACTCGAGCTCTATTGGTGTTGAGTGACATAATTATGTGAAACGTATCTCTAAATATCTGTGGAGATGTCTTGTCCCCTTTGCTGAATGTTCTCGATCGTGTAGAAGGTTCGTGGTCGAATCGTCGAACAGCTTCAGCAACCGACTCCGGTTCCGGGTCCAGAAAAACCCAACACATCTCCAAGTACAGCTTCTGATCTCAGGAAATAGTTACAGTATCTGGTTTTGGTCTCAGGGAAATGGCTAGAAAATTTACAGATATCAGAATGATCTTTCGACTCGAAAATACATCAATATGCAGTTTAAGAGAAACAATAGAATATACAGGAAATTAATGAGAACGTGGTCAACCTAAAAACTGTAAATTTTTTTTTCTTCAGATGATACCGAAATGACATACCGCAATCCCTTTAAATAACATGATGTCGTCAGATTCATTGAATCTTGTTCAAAAACTTCGTGAAGATCAGCAAAATTTTATCGTTAGAGCAGATATGAAGTAGTTATGAACAAAATATCTAGGAGAGTAAGACATTTCGTCAACAATGAATGAGTGAAAATAATTTCGAAAGAATTTCTGTCTGAATTTTTGTCCGAGTGAAAAATATATAAAAACAGAGCTAATAAGGCAGAATTCAAGAAATTAAATTCAATTAATTCATCTCAGTTTTGAGAAGTATACAGTAAAGTCTGGAAGTTTTTTGGACGTGAGATGTTCTGAAGATTTGAATTGGAGCATTCCTTTAAAAATAGGTTGAAATTCCATTCTACAAATTCAGTAATATAAAAATTTCTCATAGAAAACGTCCATATATCCCGTCAACTTCACGTAGGGCTGAAATAATGCACCGATATATAATAAATTGAAATCGTTTACTAAGAGGATAAAGATTGTCTTCTACAAAAGTATAAAGATTGTCTTGTCAAAGAGAACTCAGGATTCACATGGATATTTGTGTCAAGCAAACCAGAATCACAAAAACCTCCCAAAAGCGTGTAGGAAAGCTAAGTTCTCAACAACATTGTCAGCAATCGTCGAGTGCTCCAGTAGTATCAGAACCCTCCACACACTTTCAAGGAATACGAAAATTCAAAATATGTATTCAATTGTTAACATTTATTTTTAAGATGTTGTTCGTGAAACCTTTTATAAAAAAATGACGAAAAGCACTGCCGTGAAGTCAGTAGCTTTTGAGCACTCGTTCATCCACCTTGTAGGTAGATTCGCATTTTCCAGTTTTAGAAACCCGTGGAATAAATTTTTGACAGCTGTCAAAAAAATTAGACTCATGTTTCTCACAAAAATCTAGAATCACTTCGTTTTGTCTTACTTCATTCTACAAAATTTACCAAGTCATTTTCTAAAAATTACGAAAAGCACTGCCGTGAAGGCAGGAGCTTTTGAGCGCTCGTACATGCACCTTGCACCATGCATTCTCCAGTTTCAGAAATAAATTGAAGGAAGTTTCGACAGCTGTCAAAAAAATTCTGAAACTTAAGCGAAACTCCAGACTTCATGTCAGTGCTTCAGCTGACCAATTTTTTTTCGATAATTCGTTAGAATTTCCTACGGTATCTATGGTCTTGGTGATGCGATCTGGACAAAATTTCGCACGTAGTTTAAATAGATTATTCCTCAGCAAGGTGCAAAATTTCATTTCAATCCAATCAGTAGTTTCGAAACCATCAGGAAAAAAATATTTCGAACGGCTATATTTACGGAACCCCTAGTCTAATTTTGCTCATTGATGAACGTGACCGCGATATTCGCGATCCAAACCCACCCTGATAATTTCAAGTTCCTAGGCCTTTCCGTTCGAAAGTTACAATTTTCTATGGTTTCTATGGTTCTGGTCATGCGATCTGGACAATATGTTGCTTTAATAAATCATTCTCGTTTAAAATACAAAATTTATCTCGATCGAATCCGTAGTTTCGAAATTATCGAGAAAACAAAATTTCAAACGACCGTATTTACGGAACCCCTAGTATAATTCTGCTTATTGATAAACGTGAACGCCACATTTCAGATCTACACCTATCCTGAAAATTTCAAGTCCCTAGGCCTTTCCGTTCGAAAGTTATGATTTTCTATGGTTTCTATGGTTCTGGTCATGCGATCTACAGAAATGTAGCTTGAATATATCATTCTCCATTTGTATACAGAATTTCGTCACGATCAAATCTGTAGTTTGGAAATTATCAAGAAAACTAAATTTCAAACGACCATATTTACGGAACTCATAGTATAATTTTGCTCATAGATGAAAGTGATCACGACAATCGAGATCCACACCTATCCTGAAAATTAAAGCTGTGAAAATCTTTCCAATTGATTTCTAAAACTGAATAATGCGAATCTACCTACAAGGTAGTATGTACGCATGTACGAGCGCTCAAAAGCTCCTGCCTTCACGGCAGTGCTTTTCGTAATTTTTGAGCGCTCGTACTACTTACACGAGGGCTAAGTATATCATTTCGTCACGATGTTTGTATTTTTCGAATTTTGAGCCGAAAATCGTCTCAATCGACTATGTTCGACTCACTGATGACGAATCCGTCGAAAAATTCGAGTCTGTCCGTCCGGCGGCCGTATACACGATAACTCTCGAACGGAATGTCCTAGAAACTTGAAAATTTCAGGGTAGGTTCAAATCTCGGATGCCGCGGTTAAATTCGTTATCGGGCAATATTCACCTGAAAAAACCTCCCAAAAGCGTGTAGGAAAGCTAAGATCTCAACAACATCGTCAGCAATCGTCGAGTGCTGCAGTAGTAACAGAACCCTCCACACACTTTCAAGGAATACGAAAATTCAAAATATTCAATTGTTAACATTTATTTTTAAGATGTTGTTCGTGAAACCTTTTATAAAATATGACAAAAAGCACTGCCGTGAAGTCAGTAGCTTTTGAGCGCTCGTTCATCCACCTTGTAGGTAGATTCGCATTTTCCAGTTCTAGAAAAAAAATTTCAAACTAAGGCAAAACTCCAGAGATCACGTAATATTTCGATGATTCGCTAGAATTTTTTACGGTATCTATGGTCTTGGTGATGCGCTCTGGGCAATTCCGCACGTAGTTTGAATACCTCATACTTCATCTATGTGCGAATTTTCATTCCAATTCAATGAGTAGTTTCGAAATTATCAGGGAAAATTTTTTTTGAACGGCCATATTAACTGAAATCCTGGTCTAAATCTGAACATTGATGAACGTGACCGCGAAATTCACGATCCAAACCAAACCTGAAAATTTCAAGTCCCTAGGCCTTTCCGTTCGGAAGTTTTAATTTCCTATGGTTTCTATGGTTCTGGTATGGTAATCTGGGTAGAAGGTAGCTTGAATATATCATTCTCCCATAAAATACAAAATTTCTTCAAGATCAAATCCGTAGTTCTGAAATTTTCGAGAAAACAAAATTTCATACGACCATATTTACGGAACCCCTAGTCTAATTTTGCTCATTGATGAACTTGACCGTGACCTTCGAGATCCACACCTATCCTAGAAATGTCAAGTCCCTAGGCCTTTCCAATACAAAGTTATGATTTTCTATGGTTTCTATGGTTCTGATTATGCGATCTAGACGATACTTTGCATGTAACTTGAACACGTAATTTTTCATCTCAGTGCAAAATTTCACCTCGATCGAATCAGTATTTCCGAAGTAATCAGGAGAACAAAATTTCAAACGGCCATCTTTACGGAACCTCTGGTGGAATTTTGCCCAATAAGGAACTTAACCGCGGCATTTGAGATTCGAACCTACCCTGAAAATTTCAAGTTTCTAAGTTTTTGCTTTCGAAAGTTATCGTGTATACGGCCGGACGAAGACTCGAATTTTCCGACGGATTCGTCATCAGTGAGTCGAACATAGTCGATGAGACCATTTTCGGCTCAAGATTCGAAAAATACTGACATCGTGACGAAATGATATAGCCCTCGTGTAAGTAGTACGAGCGCTCAAAAATTACGAAAAGCACTGACGTGAAGCCAGGAGCATTTGAGCGCTCGTACATGCACCTTGTAGGTAGATTCGCATTATTCAGTTTTAGAAACCAATTGGAAAGATTTTGACAGCTGTCAAAAAAAATTCAAACTGAGGCGAAAATCCAGAATTCACGTCAGTGCTTTAGGTGACCAATTTTTTTTCAATAATTTGCTGGAATTTTCTACGGTATCTATTGTCTCGATAATGCGATCTGGACAAAATTTCCCAAGTGTTTTGAATACATTATTGTTCATCTATTTGCGAAATTCCATCCCAATCCAATAAGTAGTTTCGAAATTATCAGGAAAAAAATTGTTTGAACGGCTATATTTACGCAACCCCTAGTCTAATTTTGCTCATTGAGCACCTGACCGCACAATTCGCGATCCGAACCTATCCTAAAAATTTCAAGTCCCAAGGCCTTTCCGTTCGGAAGTTATGATTTTCTATGGTTTCGATGGTTCTGATCATGCGATCTGGACAAAATGCAGCTCGAATATATCATTCTCAATTCAAATACAAAATTTCGTCACGATCAAGTACATAGTTCTGAAATGATCAAGAACACTGAATTTAATACGACCATATTTACGGAACCCATAGTCTAATTTTGCTCATTGATGAACCTGACCGCAACATTCGAGATCTACATCTATCCTGAAAATATCAAGTCTCTAGGCCTTTCCGTTCGAAAGTTATAATTTTCTATGGTTTCTATGGTTCTGGTCATGCGAGCTGAACAAAATTTTGCATGTAGCTTGAATACCTTATTCTCCATCTGAGTACAAAATTTCACCTCGATCGAATCTGTCGTTTCGAAATAATCAGAAAAACAAAAATTCGAGCGGCCATATTTACGGAACCCCTAGGCGAATATTGCCCGATAACGAATTTAACCGCGGCATCCGAGATTTGAACCTACCCTGAAATTTTCAAGTTTCTAGGACATTCCGTTCGAGAGTTATCGTGTATACGGCCGCCGGACGGACAGACTCGAATTTTTCGACGGATTCGTCATCAGTGAGTCGAACATAGTCGTTTGAGACCATTTTCGGATTAAAATTCGAAAAATACAGACATCGTGACGAAATGATATAGCCCTCGTGTAAGTAGTACGAGCGCTCAAAAAAAATTACGAAAAGCACTGCCGTGAAGGCAGGAGCTTTTGAGCGCTCGTACATGCACCTTGTAGGTAGATTCGCATTTTCCAGTTTTAGAAATCAATTGAAGGAATTTTTGACTGCTGTCAAAAAAATTCTGAAACTTAGGCGAAACTCCAGACTTCATGTCGGTGCTTCAGCTGATCAATTTTTTTCCGATAATTCGCTAGAATTTTCCACGGTATCTATGGTCTTGGTGATGCGATCTGGACAAAATTTTGCACGTAGTTTGAATACATTATTCCTGAGCTAGGTGCATAATTTCATTCCAATCCGATCGGTAGTTTAGAAACTATCAGGAAAAAAATATTTTGAACGGCCATATTTACGGAACCCCTAGTCTAATTTTGCTCATTGATGAACGTGACCGTGAAATTTGCGATCCAAACCCACCCTGAAAATTTCAAGTTCCTAGGCCTTTCCGTTCAAAAGTTAGAATTTTCTATGGTTTCTATGGTTCTGGTCATGCGATCTGGACAAAATATTGCTTCAATATATCATTCTCGATTAAAATACAAAATTTCATCTCGATCGAATCCGCAGTTTCGAATTTATCGAGAAAACAAAATTTCAAACGACCGTATTTACGGAACCCCTCGTATAATGTTGCTCATAGATGAACGTGATCACGACATTCGAGATCCACACCTATCCTGAAAATTTCAAGTCCCTAGGCGTTTCCGTTCAAAAGTTAAAATTTTCTATGGTTTCTATGGTTCTGGTCATGCGATCTAGACAAAATTTCACATGTAGCTTGAACACCTCATTTTCCATTTGAGTGCAAAATTTCATCTCGATCAAATCTGTAGTTTTCAAGTAATCAGGGAAACAAAACTTTGAACGGCCATATTTACGGAACCCCTGGTGGAATTTGGCCCATTAACGAACTTAACCGAGCCATTCGGGAACTGAACCCACACTGAAAATTTCAAGACTCTAGGTTGTTTTGTTCGAGAGTTATCGTGCTTACGGACGGCCGGACGGCCGGACGGACAGACTCGAATTTTCCGACGGATTCGTCATCAGTGAGTCGAACATAGTCGATTGAGACCATTTTCGGCTCAAAATTCGAAAAATACAGACATCGTGACGAAATGATATACCCCTCGTGTAAGTAGTACGAGCGCTCAAAAAGAGTGCACATGTAAAAGTCTCTCTTAAATACTGAACAGATATAAGATTCGATTTTAATTCCGACTCAAATTTGTGGAACCTGTTATGATAATAATGAAATTCAAGATGAGCTTTCGATCTATCAAAAGACTATGTTGAATATTACGAAAGTATAATCGTTCATTCATTGGGAATTAATTGAAAATTCTCCGTTGTGAAATATGTAGTTGAATAAATCATTCAATCCCTTAGTTTCTTTTTGTGTAATTTTCCAGAAAATTTAATGTAAAAAGCAAAAATTGGTTAAAATATTCAAACATTATCGCTGGTATTAGCTTTTGTTTCATTCAATGATAATTTCGTTATATTTTCATGAATTTCGAATGCCCCATTTCCACCAATCAAACAATTGCACCAAAATTTCGGAATATTATGTGATTGCAAAATTAGTTAAATTTAATTCAATAATTCTTGATCGGAAAATCAGTGAGTCTTGCAGCTAGGTATGTCAAACAGACAAAGTCGTGTTCTCTAAATTTATCTTTCGAATCTTATTCATTTGTTTCCAATTTTGGAATTTCAATAGAAATTAATGAAAGAAACATGTAACCAAATTCTGCCGATTTCATTATCAGAATTGAATTAATCTCTTCCGATCTCTTCTTTGTATTGCTGTGGTTGAGATAATAAATGTTGAAAAAAATCTGAAATTTCAACTCCATGTACTGCTCGATTACTGCAACCAACCCATTTCGTTGAAAAGGAGTAGGAAATGATTGAAATTAATAACTTGATACTTAAACACAATTTTTTCTAAGGTTTATTGACAGTCTTGAATTTTAACTTGCAGGTTTCAAAAAAGAATGGCGTTTCAACACGTCTAATGTGTACATATTAGTTTTACAGAACCTTGTTGAAGGAAAATTCATTTGGAGTGAGATGCGAGCCTCACCAAATTTTCTGCCTTGTTATATGCTGAAACAACCGCGACCAACTATTTCGGAAACTTTTAATATTCAAACAAATCAATTTCCGGTACAAAACTTCGATGATTCCAATGTTTTCAGAAAATCAACATGTGTATGGTTTCGAAAGTCGATACCAGAGGGAGCACCAGTTATCTGTTATCCGAAAGGGTTCTACCTTTGACTCTGACTCTCGCAGATCGCTGTCTTTGAGATGTATTTTTTTTGTCTATCGCAAGCAGCACATACTCTCCCTATCCCATTATCTTTCTACGATCTTCGTCCGGCACCTCACACGTCATGGCGAAAGTCCACCTCGTCACCCATTCGCCTCCACGAGACCCGCCGTAAATAACAAATCCCCATTATCAAAGCCACACACCTCGATTATAATCACGATGCGTCAAAGATAAGACCGCTAAAGTCCGATCTCGATCGACGTTAAAAGTGTGTGAATAAATCAGATCTGAACCGAACAATGGTGACTAGATGGTAACGCGCCGAACGTTCCACGAACGGAACACACGTCATTTGACAGCTGATTGTCACTTCGGGTGTCACACCGGGTCGACTAGATGTGATGCGATATCACGAATTGGCAATTGTGACGTCGCTCAACGGTTGATAATTGCCGATTTCCTTGGGTTCCTCTGGATGCTAGATCGACTGAGTGAGATGTACATGAGAATCGTCTTCTTGGCAGATACGGACGCGTGTTCAATAGATATTCGGCAGTATAGCGTGTTATGCATGACTGCTGTAGGGTGGATCCCCTCGTACTCGATTACCTAATTCGTTGCTGATCTGATTCATCGATATGGTAAATCGAATCACTTGCGATCAAACACTTCCAGAGAAAAAAAAATATGTTTGTTGTATGTTTTTCAACATACCTAATGCAGGATTCATACACATAATTGAAGTAACATAAAAAATCAAGAAAAGAAAGAATATCCTGAAATATAAACTTTAAGCATCCGCTGGAACTAGATTTTTATTGGTTTTTCTACTTTGGTCGTGAGTTGCATAAGAGCATAAGAAATTGTGGCATAAAAGTGGGTTGATCATGAGCGAAAGATTTGTACTGAAACCTGGAGGTTTCTACCCTTATTAATCGTATTCCGCTGTCACCAATTCACCATATCTATTTTCCGAAAAGGTCTAGGTTCGTGCTCTCTGCACGAAGAGAGAGTCTTTTGTCTTATATTTTCTGAGAAACAGGTATTCAGGAAAGAAAACCTCGAAACTTTAAAAGAACATATTATATTACGAAAAATGATAGTAAAATGCGTACATAAAATCTAAATTTTCACAGACATCAAAAAGAACATCTGAATAAAACATCTATCGTTCACCTTATTTCTCATAATCGTTATTAAATCAAACAATTCAACTGTTACTTCTTATCAACATACTAATCGAAATGTATGAGGGGTCAAATAATCACTACAACTAATATTCAAATTTCGTACGTAAAATCGAACATACATCAAATCAACTTCGGATCGAGATATCAATAATATCGGGAATTACAAAAACACCATTCAAATTCATAGGGGTTAAAACTTTGAACTGAATTTTCCTACCTTGGCCTGCAAACCACCCAATTTCTCTTTGTACCTATTTGGAAACAAAACCACCCACACACGATATTGGCTTTAATTTTTTTATTCGCACACGAAACACTAAATACGGCTTTTAAATCTACTCAAAATAAACTTTCTTAAACACTTATTTCCACGATCTAACACATCTACTCCCTTAATCCGAAAACTAATTGAATCCTCCCCTGAACATTGCTACACTATTTTCCTCTAACCGAAACCGTCGTCCGATTATTCCCTTCATCGTGATGAGTCCCCGTTTTCCGAGCAACTGCCTATTCGCCGAGTAACTGCCTCTGAATTTTCCTTCTTCTCCAAAAGTAAACTCTACCCCCCTTTTCGAAAAGAATCCACAACTCCAGAGTGGGTGCCCAGATGCTTACACTGCAGCATTTTTTTTTGCTTCAAAATTTTTCCGTGAGATCGAACGTTCGTAATCTACGGTTAACATAAACAATTTCAACGACTACGAATTCTAGGCGTAGATTATGGTGACCATGGGTGGTCTTTTTCGAACTTATCACGCCGATCAAAACTAACGACATCCTTTCTGATACCTACATACTGATTCTATGCATATACGAAAGTCTGGAGTATTTTCCACTCATGCAATGCATTTGAATTTAAATAATCCATGTAATTTTGAATAAGTATATTGTATATTGTGTATCGTATATCGTATGTTGTATATTGTATATTGAATATTGTATATTGTATATAGTATATTGTATATTGTATATTGTATATTGTATATTGTATATTGTATATTGTATATTGTATATTGTATATTGTATATTGTATATTGTATATTGTATATTGTATATTGTATATTGTATATTGTATATTGTATATTGTATATTGTATATTGTATATTGTATATTGTATATTGTATATTGTATATTGTATATTGTATATTGTATATTGTATATTGTATATTGTATATTGTATATTGTATATTGTATATTGTATATTGTATATTGTATATTGTATGTTGTATGTCGTATACAGATGAAATACAGATTGATAAAACTAATTCAACCAATGAACATTACAGAATTCGTCGGTACACATAAAGAGTGTCCCGCAATCATATCGAAAGATTTCAATCGCCTGAGGACATTAGTTTTGGATATACAGGGTGAATTTCGGATTTTTAGTACATACAATAAATCTTGAACCAATCCACTGAAATCAAAGTTTTCAGTTATTGTTATCCGCTTTCGACCGATGAAATTAAAAAGTCAGGAGAAGGATGATTTCGGACATTTTCTATATCTGGTAATTTAAGATACCCTGCATATGAACACTGAGCATTGAAGGGGCAAGTGGAAGAAGGAGTTTGTGAAAAAAATAGATTTTAGTAAAATAGGCTGGCGTTTTTCAATGGAAGCTAGTTCAATAATTCGATGTGTGCAATTGTGAGGAATAGTTTTTGGATGGTTTTTTTATGATTTACAGCATTTTGCTATCATGGGGTTATGGGCACATAGTTCCTCTTCCATAGCATCCTTGATTTTTAATGTAACATAGCTCTTTCTACCTCTGTGTATTTGCTCACATATGAAGAATAGATGCAAATCCTGACAGGGCAAGTTACATATGCACGTTACACCTTGTTCCATGGCATAACCGAATATTTTCAGAAAATGTCACTTAACCCCTTCTTCCACCTGCCCCTTCAATTATCCCCATCACCTTCATGAGCGGAGCAAAGAAATGCAACAAAAAAATCCAAATACTTGGCACTATCATACGATCATAAGATTGATAAGTTTCATTGTTGAAAAAAAGATCGTAACTTTATATTTCAGCTAGTTTGATCAATATTTCACCCTGTACTGCAATGATAAACCAGTTCTAATATCCTTCAACATATCAAAAAAATGATAAGACAACAACAATTTTACCTGAACTGCCCTTAACATTCTCTCTCGATATGAGTACACTTAGATGACCCCAGCACATGGTTTCCGTTTGTCGCATTTTCCTTGGGACATCCTGTATATAAAGAATTCAAATTATAACGAATTTCATTTCAAACATTCCGAATTTGATTCATGAACTAATGAATGTCGTTTTTGTAGAGAAAAATCGCTTCAAGAGCTTCCTACTTCTTTCGCTCACCCATGAAGGTTTTCAAACCAAATTCATAAATCATAAAATCACTTATTATCATAAATTGCTCTAGAACTTTTTCCTGCTCGATCCTCTTTCTGCAGGTAATAAGTCATTTGAAATATGAATAATATAATAAGAAGGTGTAGATGTATCAAATGTTAACAGTTAATTATGCAAATATGCATATTCAACAATATGTCGAAACAATTAGTAGATACATATCTATGTGCGTTAAATCAAGAGGCAGATGTGGCTTTGTTATGCGCCTGTAGTTTCAGATTTGAGATTAAGACTCTCGCTTATTAACTCATTGTATTCATAACCATTCTCAAATCTTACGTATGTACCTATATAGTATGAGAGTTTTTATAGGAAATTTACGGAGATGATTTTTGAAGAAAGTGGGCAAACTGAAAAAGAATATGTTCTGATCAACCATATACTGGGAAATCGTGCAATAGCCTACTCTCAAAGATAACCATAGATCACGTTTATTGAAATTTTCAACAGTTTTTGGCTAAATGCTAAAGCTGTGTGTGAAGTGAACAGCGCGATTGCTCACAGTTGACAAAAAGATCAATCAACGATAGCGCCGACGTCAAATTTCAAAGCCCACAGGCGATTCGGATTCGACATTCTACTCTCTGCTAACCGAATCAGCACAAACACGAAAAGTCCTGGTAGAGATGGGTGGAACCTACAGCTCATCTCGTCTATTCTATTCCATAAAATTCGATAGTGGGAACACCATATCGCTTCTCCGGAACAACATAGACGCATGCAATGCCTATCAATTTTTCAGGAAACGAGTTTTAAGGAATGGATCTTACGGTAGGTACGCTGAATTGAAGCGATACGAATCATCTTCATTATAATGGAAGGGACTTTCTATGAAGTGAATTTCTTCTATTTGAGATGGTGCTACTTTTTTTCTTACTTTAAACAGTAATCAGAATTCATAACTCAAAATTTAGCAGATTTGCACTTACGCCTTCGTTCTTCCGGCGAAGCGATATCAGAAACACTCAATCATCTTTTCACGTGGAATAACTTGAAGCCTTAATTTTTATATGATAACAAATAGTTTCTCAGATACCGAAGTTTTGAAGAAGAAGTTGTTTGAAGCTTCTAGTGATACGATAGGGAAAATTTCGAAACTCTTGGCCTTTTTGAGCGCTCGTACTACTTACATGAGGGCTATATCATTTCGTCACGATGTCTGTATTTTTCGAATTTTGAGCCGCAAATGGTCACAATCGACGGAGTTCGACTCAATGATGATCGCATGACCAGAACCATAGAAACCATAGAACATTTTAACTTTTGAACGGAAAGGCTTAGGGACTTGAAATGCTCAGGATAGGTGGAGATCTCAAATATCACGGTCACGTTTATCAATGAGCAACATAAGATCAGGGCTTCCGTCTATATGGTCGGTTGAAATTCAGTTTTCTCGATAATTTCAAAACTACCGATTCGATCCGAAATTTTGTATTTGAATGGAGTATGATATATTCAAGCTACAATTTTCCCAGATCGCTGTACTAGAAAAAATCATAACTTTCGAACAGAAAGGCCTAGGGACTTGAAATTCTTAGGGTGGGTTCGGATCGCGAATTTCGCGGTCACGTCCATCAATGAGCAAAATAAGACTAGGGGTTCCGTGAATATGCCGTTCAAAATATTTTTTTCCTGATAATTTCTCAACTACTCATTGGATTAAGAGATTTTGCACATAGATGAAGAATAATGTATTCAAACTACGTGGGAAATTTTGTCCAGATCGCATCACCAAGACCATAGATACCGTAGAAAATTCTAGAGAATTAGCGTAAAAAAAAATCACCTAAAGCACTGATGTAGAGTCTGGAGTTTAGCTTCAGTTTGAAAATTTTTTTGACAGCTGTCAAAAATTTTTTTAATTGATTTTTAAAACTGGAAAATGCGAATCTACCTACAAGGTGGATGAACGAGCGCTCAAAAGCTCCTGACTTCAGGGCAGTGTTCTTTATAATTTTTTTTTCGGAAGATATTGTGATTAATGACGGCCGGGCGGACAGAGAGATTTGAATTTGACCTCGAATTTTTCATATGCAAATTGAACCTAATCACAGCCATTCTCGGTTCAAACTTCGGAAATTACAGATATTAAGGCAAAATGACAACGACCTTGTTCATTGAAACAAGCGCGTAAAAAGCATTTTTTTTCAGTACGTGATAAATGTTTTTTTTTTTCATTGAAATGGATACACGCCAAAGTGAAATTAATTCAGTTGATTCACTAGTGAATAAGGAGGTACCTGATTCATCCACTAGCTGAAAAAAATAAAAACATCACTAGCAAATATTGTTTGGCGTTATAGTACACCATTTCGAAATTACTAAAATCATACAAGTAAAGAAATTAAAAAGAAGAGAACCAGAAGAGAACACAAATTGTGACTGAACCAAAAATATTCCACTCCACAGAATTCTATAGAATCTCAAACCATATACATTCACATAATACAAGGCAAAAAATACACAACTGGAAGCGTAAGCAAATGGGATGGTTCATAATAGGAATAAGCTGGGATCTGTCAGCTATTCTGCAATAATAATCATACATGACCGTGTAATTTCAGAAGACGCCGACCTAGCCAGCCACTTGGACGTGTAGATATCAGAGAGAGTATACCCCCATAGTAATGAAGGAGTAATTACCCAGCACAGCACAGTGAGTGTGATTCAATTAGAAATGTAGAAAAAGAAGAAGACAACGAGGTTTCGTTCAGAAAGTTCTAAATTAGGATATTATGCAAGGAAATATTCAGAGGTTCATTGAATAGAAGAGATTGCCCGGAGGAATTCTAAAAGAAATCTTCATCTACTAGGTGGTGGAAGATGGATTGACGAAGGCCATTTAGATGTTGCAGCATCGTTCCTGTGATATATGGAATGTCTCGAAAAAAATTACTGAAAAGCACTGCCGTGAATTCAGGAGCTTTTGAGCGCTCGTACATCCACCTTGTAGGTAGATTCGCATTTTCCAGTTTCAGGAATCAATTGAAGGAATTTTCGACAGCTGTCAAAAAAATTCTCAAACTTAGGCGAAACTCCAGACTTCAGTGCTTCAGCTGACCAATTTTTTTTCTATAATTCGCTAGAGTTTTCCACGGTATCTATGGTCTTGGTAATGCGATCTGAACAAAATTTCGTACGTAGTTTGAATACATTATTCTTCAGCTAGGTGCAAAATTTCATTTCAATCCAAGCAGTAGTTTCGAAATTATCAGGAACAAAATATTTTGAACGGTCATATTTACGGAATCCCTAGTCTAATTTTGCTCATTGATGAACATGACCGCGATATTCGTGGTACAAACCTACCCTGAAAATTTCAAATTCCTAGGCCTTTCTCTTCGGAAGTTATAATTTTCTATGGTTTCTATGGTTCTGGTCATGCGATCTGGACAAAATGTTGCTTTGATATATCCATTCTCGATTAAAATACAGAATTTTATCTCGATCGAATCCGTAGTTTCGAAATTATCGAGAAAACAAGATTTCAAATGTCCGTATTTACGGAACCCCTCGTCTAATTTTGCTCATTGATAAACGTGAACGCCACATTCGCGATCCGAACCTATCCTGATAATTTTAAGTCCCTACGCCTCTCCATTCGAAAGAAATGATTTTATATGGTTTCTATGGTTCTGGTCTTGAGATCTGGGAAAATGTAGCTTGAATATATCATTCTCCATTAGTATACAAAATTTCGTCACGATCGAATCTGTAGTTTTAAAATTATCAAGAGAACTAAATTTCAAACGACCATATTTACGGAACCCCTAGTATAATTTTGCTCATTGATGAACGTGACAGCAACATTCGAGATCCAAACCTATCTTGAAAATTTCAAGTCCCTAGGCCTTTCTGTTCGAAAGTTACAATTTTCTATGGTTTCTATGGTTCTGGTCTTGCGATCTGGACAAAATTTCACATGTAGCTTGAACACCTCATTCTCCATTTGAGTGCAAAATTTCATCTCGATCAAATCTGCAGTTTCCAAGTAATCTGGAGAACAAAACTTTGAACGGCCATATTTACGGAACCCCTGGTGGAATACGGCCCATTAACGAACTCAACCGAGGCATTCGGGAACTGAACCCATACTGAAAATTTCAAATTTCTAGGTTGTTCCGTTCGAGAGTTATCGTGCTTACGGCCGGACAGACAGACCTGAATTTTCCGACGGATTCGTCACAAGTGAGTCGAACATAATCGATTGAGACCATTTTCGGTTCAAAATTCGAAAAATACAGACATCGTGACGAAATGATATAGCCCTCGTGTAAGTAGTACGAGCGCTCGAAAAGAGATGTAAAGAGTGTATAATGCGCTGAATGAGTACATACGGTATGTATGTTTTTCTAGTTTAAGATCCATGAAGTGGGAAAATAACCCAGTGTATGCAACCACTAAATAGTATCATAAAGGAATACCGAAACATCTTGGAAATCTGTTAAGTTGATTTGGTTTATTTCCAAGAGCAGATTTATGAGGCGAATAGGAGGTTATTAGATCCTTCTGAAACAAATATAAGAGGTGGTCGATTGGCCTCGAGTTTTTCTGCACCGAAACAACCTGATCTTTCGCCCACAGTCTAATTCTTAAGTGAAGCCGATAATAGACGTAGAGGATTGCTGATTTCTGCGGGTGTTCTCGACTCGCACCAGCCCAAGTCTTAGTTTGTGACAATGTTTGGCATTTGTAGTGAGTAAGTGGTCTATGATCTATTTTCTGTAGGTTTTGTCTTATCTCACAGCGCAATTGCCAGTGAGACCCCTTGGGGAGCGATTCGAAGAGTTTTTTCAAGAGTAGGATGTCAATAAATTCCATAGGAACAAAAACTCAAGAAAAATTATTCTCAGAGAACAGCTTTCATGAAGCATTTGTTAAAAATTCAGCACGTCTTTGTTTCTCACCCTGAACTACCAAATAAAAATTATTTCTTTTTCATCTCTAGAATAATATATCAAAAAATTTGAAAAATCAACGAGCCTTGGAATCCTGAATGAGAGTATCATTCGCAGTATTCTGCTTATACTTACCATAAATTATATAGCCTTCTTAGTTTCGTGTTTTCGGTACGGAACCCTGAAAATAATCACCCTAAGCTCCGATGAAGCTCTCTAATGTGAATCGGAGTGAAACACCTCTACATGCAAAACGTTTGAGACGAAAATACATGATCCATGTCTTTGTCGAACAAAACGTCCTTCGTTAAGCCACGAACACTTCAACCCTTATCGCCCGAACACAGTCGTTCGAGCCCCATTAAGTATGTTGCACTTGATACGAATCTTGCCCCGCGGTTGCATGTGGAAACCGCCCCACAGAGGGCGAAAAACACGGCCCTCACATATTTAGCATATGTTCTGATATTCTAGCACCGTCTAGAACGTTGAACCTCGATTTTTAGACATTTACGTGTGGTATCCAAAGTCATTCATTTTCGGTGGAGATTTATTTCGAGTTATTAACATAAACGTAACGTGACTCGGCTTCTTACAACATATTTTCTGCATATAAACTGCTTGTTGATAATGTCTGGCGAGGTGAAGGGTGACGATGTTTTTTGGCTGCGTGACATCGAGGTATTCTAGAGGATCTTTAGGTTTGGAAAGGCCATCTATTCGGCTTGTTCCATTGGTATTGTCCATAACTTCGAGAATTCCTTAGACCGAAATATATACAAAAGTATATACAGGGGGGTCTACTTTTGAAAAGGGCAAAACTTCAGTCGGAGAGCAAACATGAAATTTGCAACAAAAATTGTTATATAACACATGGTCGGAATGTTGACGGTTATTATTCAATTTAACATTTCTTGATTTCAGGGAGAATTTCGAGTTTTTCCATGAAATCAATTATACTTCAGTTATCCTTGTAGCCTCATCAAGGTTGAACATATATCTAGAAACAGCCATAAATTTGCTACAAGCTGAGAATCTCTGTGTGCCAAAAAATTTTGTATTGCGGGCGTGGTAAGGACATGAATATCACGATTCTGAAGTGAACAAAACCAGTCATATTTTTCCAATGGTTTTATTGATGGAAAATCTTCAATTATGGACATGTTTTCTTTCCAGCAGATAATACCCCATTTAGTCTGCTTTCGAATGACATATCAAATTTTCTGCTTGCTGCTCGTCTTCTGCCCTAATATCATGGTAAACAAGATAACAACAAAAAAGTTGAAATATTCCGAACCCGAATTTGCTCTATTTTGAAGCTCTATATGATTGCATATTGAAGTAATTTTCATGGAAATCATGAATTTATCTGTCGATTCAAAATAATTTGAAGGAATAAATCATATTTTAATAATACAGATTTTATGAAAACATGTGAAGAAAACAGACTACTACTACTTGTAACAATTGTTCAAAATGTCCACCGCCTTGTTCGATACCTTTCACACTTGGTTTCGCACTGAATCTACGATCCTGTGAAGTTCACAACGTTTCTGACGCATTTCTGGACAACACAAATTTATTCTTCCGATCAGATACTCTCGGACTGAACGCGAATTTGACATACTTTCTCTTCCAAGGTGTTCCAGACATAAAAATCCAAAGGCTTAAGGTCAGGGCTCCTTGGTGGCCATCTTACCAGGCCGTACCACTCAATGCATTGCACCCCTAAATATGAATTCATCAAGTCCCGCAAATTCCGGCGTTGGGAGTCATGAGAGATGAACTTTTCGGACCAGTAATACTTCCCGATTGCCTCAACGCTGCAGAATTCATTACATCAATCAAAAGCAGCTTAACGGACATATTGCATGAAATGCCTCTGACCAACAGCCAAAATATTTGGTTTCGAATGGATGGCTGCCCAGATCATAATAGCCGGAATGTACGGGACTAAGACAATGAATGAATTTTTTGGGATGCAATGGATTGGAAGGTACGGTCCAGTAAGATGGCCACCAAGGAGCCCCGACCATACGCTTTTGGATTTTTATGTCTGGAACATCTTGAAAGTATATCGAATTCGCGTTCAGACTCGAGAGGATCTGATCGAAAGAATAAATTTGTGTTTTGCAGAAATGCGTCAAAAACGTTGTGACTTCGCAGGGTTGTAGATTCAGTGCGAAAACGATATGTAAAATGTATTGAATAAGGCAGTGCACATTTCGAACAATTGTAATAAGTAGTAGTAGTCTGTCTTCTTTACATATTTTCATCAAATCTGTATCGTTAAAATTTAGTTTATTCCTTCAAATTCTTTTGAATCGACAGAGCAATTCATGATACCAGAAGACAAGCAGCAAGCACAAAAGTTGATATGTCATTCGAAAGCCAACTAAATGGGGTATTTTCTGCTGCAAAGAAAACATGTGCATAATTAATGATTTCTCATCGATAAACCCATTGAAAAAAATTTACAAAAAGCACTGCCGTGAAGGCAGGAGCTTTTGAGCGCTCGTACATGCACCTTGTACGTAGATTCGCATCATTCAGTTTTAGAAACCAATTGGAAAGATTTTGACAGCTGTCAAAAAAAATTCAAACTGAGGCGAAAATCCAGAATTCACGTCAGTGATTTAGATGACCAATTTTTTTTTTAATAATTCGCTAGAGTTTTCTACGGTATCTATTGTCTTGGTAATGCGATCTGGACTAAATTTCCCACGTAGTTTGAATATACCTTTCTCCATCTTTGTGCGAAATTTCATTCCAATCCAATAAGTAGTTTCGAAATTATCAGGAAAAAATAGTTTGAAAGGCTATATTTACGGAACCCCTAGTCTGATTTTGCTCATAGATGAACGTGACCGCACAATTCGCGATCCGAACCTCTCCTGAAAATTTCAAGTCCTCAGGCCGGCAGTTATGATTTTCTATGATTTCTATGGTTCTGATTATGCGATCTGGACAAAATGTAGCTCGCATATATATCATTCTCAATTCAAATACAAATTTTAGTCGACCATATTTACGGAACCCATTGTCTAATTTTGCTCATTGGTGAACGTGACCGCAACATTCTAGAGATCTACACATATCCTGAAAATTTCAAGTCTCTATGCCTTTCCGTTCGAAAGTTATAATTTACTATGGTTTCTATGGTTCTGGTCATGCGAGCTGAACAAAGTTTTGCATGTAGGTTGAATACGTTATTCTTCATCCGAGGACAAAATTTCACCTCGATCGAATCTATATTTTCGAAATAATCAGGAAAACAAAAATTCGAGCGGCCGTATTTACGGAACCCCTGGGCGAATATTGCCCGATAACGAACTTAACCGCGGCATTCGATATTTGAACCTACCCTGAAAATTTCAAGTTTCTAGGACATTCCGTTCGAGAGTATCGTGTATACGGCCGGACGGACGGACAGAATTTTTCGACGAATTCGTCATCAGTGAGTCGAACATAGTCGATTGAGACCATTTTCGGCTCAATATTCGAAAAATACAGACATCGTGACGAAATGATATAGCCCTCGTGTAAGTAGTACGAGCGCTCAAATATGACTGGTTTTGTTCACTTCAGAATCGTTATATTCATTTCCTTACCAGAATTTTTTTGAGCACAGAGAAATTCTTATCTTGTAGCAAATTTAAGACTATTTTACTTCCTGAGTTTATCCAACCTGAAGCAATTTCACAAGGAAGTCACCTGCGTGAGTTTTCATAAAAATAACATATGTTGAGGATGAGATTGTAAATTTACCGGATGTTGAAACATGAATTTATTTATCGTAGATTGGGATATCTTCGAGTCTTACAAATTTTACTGGAATTGTTATTAATAGTTGATAGATGTTTACGATATTCACAATTACGAGCTCGCTCAGGAACCTTGATTTAGTTCACATATGTGACAGTTTCCCATTCTGAATCTCTGTGGATTTGTAGGTTTGCTTTATCCACTGCATATTTTATATGTTTTTTTTATGTGAGCCTTTTATCTAGTTTTACTCTGAGATATTTGACTTTATTTTCCCATTTTATATCTTCTCCATCTATTCTTGAGTTGGATTTCATTTCAAGTCTCCGCTTTTGTAGTAGAATTCCTTCGCTGTTTTTGCTATATTTTTTAATTTTCCATTTAATGAACCATTCGTCCGAATATTCTGGTGCTTTTTGCAATCTTCTGTATATGTCTGGTCGTCGATGTCTGATTGCTATTTCCGTGTCGTCTGCATATAAGCCTAGCAAATTTCTTGGGTTTTAAAAAATATCGTAGATCAATATATTGCAGAGTAGAGGTAGAGGTACTAGATTTGAACCTTGAGGTCCTCCTGCTTCTACCTGTCTGCTGGAAGATAATGTGTCATCTATTTTGACATACAAATTTCTGTCCCCCAGGTCGTTTAGGTTTGGTTAGATTCCTCAGGTAGAATTATCTTGCAGGTTTTGGTAGTGTAGCCTGCCATCATCGTCTTTCAAGCAAATCATTCGTGCCAAAATGGCTTGAAGGCCCTATCGTCATCTATTAGCACTAATTCTGTGGCTTGTTTATTCTGAAATCCTTCAGTGACGTATGCAGTGATCCTTAACAGTTGAAATTCTGTGGAATTATTTCTTCTGAATCCACATTGTTCTGGTGGTAGTAGATTCAGTGCTGTTTCTTGATTGTGTTCTTTTGCAATGACTCTCTCAAATATTTTTCCGAGTGTTGACAGTCGACTTATTGGCCTGTATTTTTGGGAATTCTCCTGGCTTATTGAACACAATTATTTCTGCTGCTTTCTTTTTGAGCGCTCGTACTACTTACACGAGGGCTAAATCATTTCGTCACGATGTCTGTATTTTTCGAATTTTGAGCCGAAAATGGTCTCAATCGACTATGTTCGACTCACTGATGACGAATCCGTTGGAAAATTCTAGTCTGTTTGTCCGGCCGTCCGTAAGCACGATAACTCTCGAACGGAACAACGGAGAGACTTGAAATTTTCAGTGTAGGTTCAGATCCCAAATGCCTCGGTTGAGTTCGTTAATGGGCCAAATTCCACTAGGGGTTCCGTAAATATGGCCGTTCAAAGTTTTGTTCTCCTGATTACTTGGAACCTACAAATTTTATCGAGATGAAATTTTGTCCAGATCGCATAACCAGAACCATAGAAACCATAGAAAATTGTAACTTTTGAACGGAAACGCCTAGGGACTTGAAATTTCCAGGGTAGGTTCGGATCGCGAATTTCGCGGGCATGTTCATCAATGATCAAAATGAGACTAGGGGTTCCGTAAATATGGCCGTTCAAAATATTTTGTTCCTGATAATTTCGAAACTACTGGTTGGATTGGAATGAAATTTCACACCTAGCTGAAGAATAACATATTCAAACTACGTGCGAAATTTTGTCCAAATCGCATCACCAAGACCATAGATACCGTAGAAAATTTTAGGGAATTATCGAAAAAAAATTGATCAGCTGACATGAAGTCTGGAGTTTCGCCTAAGTTTGAGAATTTTTTGACAGCTTTCGAAAATCCCTTCAATTGATTAATAAAACTGGAAAATGCGAATCTACCTACAGGGTGGATGTACGAGCGCTCAAAAGCTCCTGACTTCACGGCAGTGCTTTTCGTAATTTTTTTTTGGATAGTTTTCATCACTGCGTTTGCTATATTGGTTAGCGCTGTTATTCATTTTCTGGGCTTCCTCCATATAAAGTTTGTTACTTTTGTCATTCCCTGGAGCTTTGCTGTTTTTCAATTCCTTGATGATTTCTTCAATCTCCTTTGGTGTTGCTGGGTTTGGGATGGTATCGCCCTCAATTCTTCATTTCCTTCCACTTCTTCTTCTAAGTCTCCATTTTCATCGTCTTCTCTGTAGTTGATTCTGGCATCTTTATCCATTGCATCGGCCAGTGCTTCGGCTTTTCCTAGCTTTGAGTAGACCATCCCATTTTCTTCGTATAGGGAAGGGATTTCGGTTTTCTCGCGCCGTAGGCACTTCTGCTTCTTCCAAGCGGTGTGGTCTATGGTGTTCAGCTTTTTAAACCTTTGCTTCCATCAGTCTCTTCTCAGTTCTCTCAGTGCCTTTTATTGACTTTGTTTATTCAGCTCTTTCTTGTCTTCTTTCCAATGTGAAATTCTGTAGTTTAACCTGAGTTTTGTGTTTTTCTTCATGAGCTCCTTTATTGAATATTGGATTGCTTTGGCGAATACTTTTATTGCTTTTGGGGTTTCTCCATCTGGATACTTCGGGGTTGGCCTTTTGATTCTTCTGCTACTTTCCTAGTAGGCTTCTTTTAATCATAACGTTAAGAGTTTCGTTGTGGCATTTATACCCAATATTGACCTTTATGTGGACAAAGCACCTCTTGAGAGCCTTCAGAAACGTTGGTGAACATGCTTCACACATCAAAACTGGCCATATTGAGTCAACAAAGCTGATGTTTCGGTCCTTATTTGGCACGATGTGCCTGGCATTTTTGATTGCTGATATGTATAGTTGGTATCCTGAGAAGGTATTTGGCCAGATAATGGCAAAGGCAACTTCTTGAACTCACAATTGGAAAAATCCCAAATTAATTTCCTTACAGGCTTGTGCAGGAGTTGTGACGCAAGTACGCTGATCAAAGAAATATATATTCGATGTTTCTCATACTCTTCTGCCTGCGAAGGATATGTGGAACCTTCCGATCCTTTGTATCGGCCGTCCCAGGACGTTCCAGAAGTTCCCTGGACCCCGGAAACAGACCTCTGGGGCAATTATCTCTCGTGAACCCGACTTTCACATCGATTATCAGACCAATTCGAAACTAATCCGAACGAAAGAGCACATCCCATTACGTTTACATGCACGCGTGAACGGATCACGATCGGTTTTTGTTTTGCCTCGCCTGTCTTTTGTCCGCCGCGCGCGATCTTCCTCGAAACACATCAACAATGTTTGTCGTAGGTGGCTCTGCCCCGGGCCTACTGCGATTCTGCCCGTCGACTGTTTCAGACCTCGTGCGAGGTCCGCAAGATGCGGAGATCTCTGGCACTCTGGCTTGGTGGGTATTGTTCGTCAATATCGTTGTGCGTATAATTAAATAGGGTATTATGAGATTATCGTCGATCGGAAGAATGCCTTGTGCCGAGTATGTTGGAACAATTGATTTCATGAGTTCAGTAAGAGTTCCGCGTTGTCCCGATGGTATATGCATTCCTTGGCACTCTGTAAAATCCTTCAAAAAATGTTATTAAAGCTCATTCGAATGTATTTCCTCAGTATACACGTGAGAAGCTCTGAAAATAACTACCAAACTGTAGTATAAGAGCCACGCTAGAGCACCGATTATATGAAGATTCAGAACGAGTTATTGCAAGTTGAAACATTTTTGCGCGCTTGTTTCGCGCAATGTCGGTTATTTTCGAATTTTGAGCAGAGAAAATGATCTTGAACGGTTATGTTGAACTCATAGCCCAAGAATTCGTGGTCAAAATCAATTCTGTCCATCCGACCAGCCGTCAGTCCGACCGTTAATAAAACGAACTTCGAAGGAAAATCCCTACAGTTTTGAAACGTTTATGTTACGTTAGAGGTCTGAATTACGTTCGATTCAGGTTCAAAGTTTCTTTCGAAAATATCATGAAAAAATTGCCGATTACGCATAGAAAAGGTTTTTGATAATCTTCGAAAGCTGTAAGACCTGAAACCAGTGGCGCTCCCAGAGATTGAGTCTGGGAGGGGTAGTGACCGTATTTTCTAACCAGAGATTGAGCCTGGGGGGGGTAGTGACCATATTTTGGCATTTAGAAGGAAGTAAAGTATGTATTGAGTGCTGAAAATACGGTCCTGGGGGGGGGGGGGTAATTACCCCCAGTACCCCCCCCGTGGGAGCGCGCCTGCCTGAAACAAATGCTAAAACCGAATGTTGTAGGTTCAGCTAGGAACATGTTCAAAATATGTATAACTGAGTAAAGGTTTGGATAATACTTTCTTTGGAAGATTTTATTTCGTGGAGTAATTCATTTGTTGCTTCATTACTCCGAAATAATAGTATATTATTTAAGGAGCGGCAATGTAGGTCATACTTCACGCAGATGAAGTTTGCAGCACGAGACGAAAGCGAGAGCTGTTATGATATACTATTATGCTATTATGTTATATACTATACTTTATCTACGACAATAAATACTAAGATAAAAGTACAGAGAAAGAACTGTATTCACAAATCTCAATAGTTACCTATAACAATGCATTTTTCATGTTGATTGTGCTTCTTAGCATGGAGTAGAAAGTCCATAGGGGCGATGCTTTATATTTAGTTCACTAAAATATGCCAAAAGAGCATATGTAAACGATGACCTAATATTCTTATTGCTACACCTATCTTGAAAATTGTTGTATAAACCTTTATATTTCTATGGGGTTTTCCGGGCAATAAATTCTGTATGGTAACATTGGCTGATTGTCTCATTTCTGAAGGGTTATATAATAATTCATATCCACTATCTTTTTCAGCAAAACATTCACAATAATAATTAGGTATCCACTTTATTTGAGAATACGTCAAAATTATTAAAGTGACCTCCCCTCAATACCAATAATGGACTGTTCCCTTTCGGCCAATCGGCTTGTTCAGAAGCATAGAGACAGGGAGTTATAGTAGTGAGTTATTATAACTTACGGAGTTTGTTTACATAATACTTTTAATTGCTCAAAAGTTGTTGAATAATGAATATATAATTCAATAGGAGCAGATAAATAGAATTGATATGTTTTTGATTCGAAGTAGTGTTTACTTGCAATTCGATGAATAGCTTTGTATCATGCAGACGAATGGTATAAGACCCATCATGTGGGGAATTTTTGGAACCGCCTGCAGGGCCATATTAGCGCATAGGCCAACATAGGCCATGGACTAAGGGCGGCACGTTTTTAGGGGCGGCAAATTTCCGTTAAATTACAAAAACAAATATTTCTTCAATGAAGAAAATGTAGAGATAAGCATCATAAAATTATTCAACATTTTCCATGAAATTCACACATTTTCGAAGCAAAAAGTAGGTTCTTATCTTTGAATACGCAGTTGGGGACGGAATCAACAATCTTATTGGAAAATTGAAACAACACATCACAACTGAATCTGAAGGAGCCGCCCTAAAACCGAAGAGCAGTTGTCGGAACCGCTCATCAAAGAATGTCGGCAAGCTTGATGAGTTCTATCGTAAATTTTGAATATGTAACTCGCAAAAAAAAATTTCATCTCGATCGAATCCGTTGTTTCGAAATTATCGAGAAAACAAAATCTCAAACGACCGTATTTACGGAACCCCTAGTATAATTCTGCTCATTGTTAAACGTGAACGCGACATTTCAGATCCACACATATCCTGAAAATTTCAAGGCCCTAGCCTTTCCGTTCAAAAGTTATGATTTTCTATGGTTTCTATGGTTCTGGTCATGTGATCTGGAGAAATGTAGCTTGAATATATCATTCTCCATTAGTATACAAAATTTCGTCACGCTCGAATCTGTAGTTTTGAAATTATCAAGAAAACTAAATATTAAACGACCATATTTACGGAACCCCTAGTATAATTCTGCTCATAGATGAACGTTATCACGACCTTCGAGATCCACACCTATCCTGAAAATTTCATCCCTAGGCGTTTCCGTTCAAAAGTTACAATTTTCTATGGTTTCTATGGTTCTGGTCATGCGATCTGGACAAAATTTCACATGTAGCTTGAGCACCTCATTCTCCATTTGAGTGCACAATTTCATCTCGATCAAATTCATAGTTTTCAAGTAATCGAAGGAACAAAACTATGAACGGCCATATTTACGGAACCCCTGGTGGAATTCGGCCCATTAACGAACTTAACCGAGGCATTCGGAATCTGAACCTACACTGAAAATTTCAAGTCTCTAGGTTGATCCGTTCGAGAGTTATCGTGCTTACGGACGGACGGACGGCCGGACGGACAGACTCGAATTTTCCGACGGATTCGTCATCAGTAAGTCGACCATTTTCGGCTCAAATTTCGAAAAATACAGACATCGTGACGAAATGATATAGCCCTCGTGTAAGTAGTACGAGCGCTCAATTATTACAAGGATTTTGCTGCGAAGTTCCCTTTTTTATTGAAGTTGCAAAAACTTGATCATGAAGAATTCGACGTAGAGGTTGTGTTATTTCTAGTTATTCGGACGATTTAGACGACAAGCTTCACGATGAATGTTTGCACTTCAAAGCCTACGTAGCTCAGTCAGAACGTCCTCCAAAAACTCTACTCGAGAGGAGTACCTTCATTAGAAGCGAAAAAAGCTTAGTGCAAGTTTTTCCCTATCTTGATGTTGCCGTTAGAATGTTTTGGCAACGACGCTCAGCATAAAGGTCTTTTTCAGCTTTGAAACTAATGTTATGATAGTGGCGATAGTGCAGATCTAGCATATCTCGAGAGCGTTTGAATTATCTTGCCATTTTCTGCATTGAAGCTGAGTTATGCAAAAAAATAGATTTTGAAGTAAAGTTGCAAAAGTTTGCAGAAAAAAGAGCAAAAAAAAAATTGTTAATAAATTGACGAAAGAAAAGTTTAATTGCAGTGTTTCTAGAAGTTTTTTGAATGTTATGTAGAATAATATCAAATAAACACTTCATTTCAACGAAATTAAATTGTCTTAATCAACTCCTCCTCCAAAAATCACTTCATTAAAAAAATCGGCATATTTTTCTTCTCGATTCGTTCAACTCAGAGGGTGGCAAATCGTGATAGGCCTAAGGGAGGAAATAAGTTTAATCCAGCCCTGACCGCCTGAGTGCCCTCTACCACTGTGTGAAGTATTTACTATGTACAGTTCATCAGGATTCACCCAGTATATCGACTACGTATCATTATTAGGAAAAACTCTTCATGGAACACTGTTCATCTCAAACTAATCTGAAAATTATATTTCACACACAGGAGGTATTCATATTACACCTTTGTGATTTAATATTTTGATCAAGATATTTTCCTATCGATCTTCATCATTTCCGATATAACAGGTAGAATCTTGGGGAGATTAGAAGTTTTTCCGCCCCTAGCATCTCATGTCTTCCCCAGAGATCGGAGATCAGTGCCTTTTCTACGATAATCTGCAGAAATCTCACAAGAACTCGCCTCAAAGATAATATGCAAATGAATTTATATTTGTTAAGAAGCCATGTCCGTGCCCACGCTCATAGAAATCCCGAGAGAAAGAAGAAGTGATGCTAGATTATTGTCTGTGGTAAGTTATTAGTTCCGTCATTGGTCGTTACTTGATTTTGCGTCGCCACCGTCGCCCGAGGGTCACTCGCGCCTCCCTACAACTGCGGATCCGATTATTGTTATTACACGCCAATTTACCTCTGCTTGTCTTCGTTCACTTCACATGTACGATTATTAGTCGAATCCGTTCGTTTTGGTTTTTTTTTCAATTGTGAACCCTTGGGATCGTTCCACTAAGAGAACTTTCAACCCTCCTGGATGCTCCGCGGCTTTATTTAGACGAATTTAGAATACTCAACTGGGTGTCCCAAGTTTTACCGTCACTTACTGATTGATCAAGGAAAAAAAAAGTATATATTATAAATATACAAATTGTGTTCAAAAGCATAACTCACAATACCTATTTGGAAATAATTATGCCGAAGAATAATTGTGCCAGGAGCCAGCTAGTCGAAAAGTCAATCTAGATAACCTGAGACAAAATGGAAATCATCGATCGCAATTGCAGACCGTGGTTTCGGGCCAATTGACACACCTCAGAGCAGCAGGGCGACGGTAACTCGGATGCGGAAGCCGGCTCTTTTTGAAACAAACCGTTGTGATGATCATAGAAAAATCCATTACTCATAACATAATGTCCAAGAGTAGACGTAACAAACTGATAAGATAGATAGTACTAATGGAAATATCAACAAGATTCATACAAACATGGGTCCTTACTCTTTTCACTTCCGAGACACAGGGTGTTTAAGTTGAAAAAAAAGTTGGAGAAAATTTGAGGCAAAGGGTGGCTGCTTATATCGAAAACAATGGTGGTCTTATGGGACCTCCACTTCAATTTTCTTTCTGTATTAATGTAATTAAGTTTTCATAAAAAGTCCCGTCAATTCACAAGTAAGGTTTTCCTTTTTAGCGCTCGTTCTCCTTACACGACGGCTATACCATTTAGTCACGATGCCTGTATTTTTCGAATTTTGCCGTAAGCACGATAACTTTCGAACAGAAAGAGACTTGAAATTTTCAGTATGGCTTCAGTTGCCGAATGTCGCAGTTAAGTTCGTTAATGGGAAGAATTCTCCCAGGGTTCCGTAAATATGGCTGTTCGAAATTTTGTTCTCCTGATTATTCGAAACAACTGATTCGATCGAGTTGAAATCGGGCACTCAGATGGATACTGATTTGTTCCAGCTGAGCGCAAAATTTTGTCCTGATCGCATGATCAGAACCATAGGAACCAATCAAAATTTGGTCCAGATCGCATCGCCAAGACCATAGATAAAAATTATAAAAAGCAATGCCTAGAAGTCAGGATCATTTGAGCGCTACTTCATCCACCTTGTAGGTAAATTCGCATATTCCAGTTCAAGAAACAAATTGAAAAACTCCAGACTTCACGTCAGTGCTTCAGGTGACCATTTTTTTTTTTCGATAATTCGCTAGAATTTTCTACAGTATCTATGGTCCTGATGATGCCTGGACAAAATTTCGAACGTACATAGTTTGAATACATTGTTCTTCATCTATGCGCAAAATTTCATTCCAATCCAATCGGTAGTTTCAAAATTATCAGGAAAAAAATATTTTGAACGGCCACATCTACGGAACCCCCAGTCTTATTTTGCTCATGGATAAACGGGACTGCGACATTCCCGATCCAAATCTACCCTGAAAATTTCTAGTCCCTAGGCCTTTCTGTTCGAAAGTTATGATTTTCTATGATATCTATGGTTCTGGTGATGCAATCTGGACAAAATGTAGCTTGAACATATCATTCTCCATTAAAATACAAAATTAGAGTCATTAGAGTGCAAAATATCATCTCTATCGAATCGGTAGTTTCGGAGTAATTAGGGGAACAAAATTTCGAACGGCCATATTTACGGAACCCCTGGTGGAATTCTGTCTATTATCGAAATTAACCGCGGCATTTTGGAACTGAACCCACACTGAAAATTTCAAGTCTGTAGGTTTTTCCGTTAGAGATTTATCTTGCTTACGGCCAGACAGACAGCCGGACGGACGGATAGACTGGAAATTTCCGACGGATTCATCATCAATGAATCGAACCTTGTCGATTGAGACCATTTTCGGCTCAAAATTCGAAAAATACAGACATCGTGACGAAATGATATAGCCTCCATGTACGTAGAACTAGCGCTCAAAAATAGATGTCTGTATTTTTCGAATTTTGAATTTTGAACCGAAAATGGTCTCAATGTGAGGTTCGACCCACTGATGACGAATCCGTCGAAAAATTCAAGTCTATTCGTCTGGCCGTCCGTATACAAGATAACTCTCGAACAGAACGACTTAGAAACTTAGATTTTTCAGAGTAGGATGCGGTTAAGTTCGTTATTGGCCAAAATTCAAGCAGGTTGTCCTTAAATATGATCGTATGAAATTAAGTTTTCTTGATAATTTCAAAACTACGATCGGTTTCTTTTTTTTTGGCAGGTGTCAAAAATTTCTTCAATTGGTTTCTAACTGGAAAATGCTTTTCGATTTTTCCAATCTTAAAATGTTTGAGGCCAATTTTCCTCAAGGGGTGAGGTTAAGAGCTTTCGACCAACATTGCAATTTTTTAAGAATAATCTTTCTTTTCAATTGCGACAGAAAATTACGAACAATTCCAATGGCGTTTAAGTGGGCATTGTTATATCAAATATCCTCTTTATCCAGGCCACTGAAAATGTGAGAAACATTCAAAGTGAACTTAAAACAAGAAGGGTGGCTGTTTTGAGTCGCATCGAAACATATCTTCTATTTTCTTTGGGATGGTCCTTTTGGCTTGACTCTGCCTCAGTAACACACTTTTACTCCATCATCTCTATTTACAAAAGTGCCATTTTTGAGCGCTCGTACTACTTACACGAGGGCTATATCATTTCGTCACGATGTCTGTATTTTTCGAATTTTGAGCCGAAAATGGTCTCAATCGACTATGTTCGACTCACTGATGAGGAATCCGTCGGAAAATTCGAGTCTGTCCGTCCGGCCGTCCGTCCGTCCGTAAGCACGATAACTCTCGAACGGAACAACCTAGAGACTTGAAATTTCCATTGTGGGTTCAGTTCCCGAATGCCTCGGTTAATTTCGTTAATGGGCCAAATTCCACTAGGGGTTCCGTAAATATGGCCGTTCAAAGTTTTGTTCCCCTGATTACTTGAAAACTACAGATTTGATCGAGATGAAATTTTGCACTCAAATGAAGAATGGATATTCAAGCTACATGTGAAATTTTGTCCAGATCGCATGACCAGAACCATAGGAACCATAGAAAATTGTAACTTTTGAACGGAAACGCCTAGGAACTTGAAATTTTCAGGATAGGTGTGGATCACGAATGTCGCGTTCACGTTTAACAATGAGCAGAACTTTACTGGGGGTTCCGTAAATACGGTCGTTTGAAATTTTGTTTTCTCGAAAATTTCGAAACTACGGATTCGATCGAGATGAAATTTTGTATTTCAATCGAGAATGATATATTAAAGCAATATTTTGTCCACATCGCAAGACCAGAACCATAAAAACCATAGAAAATTTTAACTTTCGAACGGAGAGGCCTAGGAACTTGAAATTTTCAGGGTGGGTTTGGATCGCGAATATCGCGGTCACGTTCATCAATGAGCAAAATTAGACTAGGGGTTCCGTAAATATGGCCGTTCAAAATATTTTTTTCCTGATAGTTTCGAAACTACTCATCGGATGGGAATGAAATTTTGCACCTAGCTGAGGAATAATGTTTTCAAACTACGTGCAAAATTTTGTCCACATCGCATCACCAAGACTATAGATACCGTAAAAAATTCTAGCGAATTATCGAAATAAAATTGATCAGCTGAAGCACTGACAGGAAGTCTGGAGTTTCGCCTGAGTTTCAGAATTTTTTTGACAGCTGTCGAAAATTCCTTCAATTGATTTCCAAAACTGGAAAATGCGAATCTACCTACAAGGTGCATGTACGAGCGCTCAAAAGCTCCTGCCTTCACGGCAGTGCTTTTCGTAATTTTTCTTTGGAGTTTTAAAGCGCTCGTTTATCCACCTCGTAGAGTTTTGGGAACTAATTTTTGAAGAAATTTTCGACAGCTGTCAAAAAAATAACAGCAGCTCTTTGTCGATTATGCCGAATCAGATGTTGAAGAAATATAAGGATTTTTTATTCAATACTTAGTTGGAATTTAAAATGGTTCTGGTTATGCGATTTGGAAAAAATGTAGCTTGAATATATCATTCTCCATTAAAATACAAAATTTTGTCTCGATGGATTTCGTAGTTTTGAAATTATCGAATTTTGCCCAACGAGATTCGAACCTACCCTAAAATTTCAAGTTTCTAGGTTGTTCCGTTCGAGAGTTATCGTATATACGGCCGGCCGGCCGGACAGACGGACAGACTCCAATTTTACGACGGATTCGTAATCTGTGAGTCGAACCTTTTGGCTCAAGATTCGAAAAATACAGACATCGTGACGAAATGATATAGCCCTCGTGTAAGTAGAACGAACACTTTTTCATTTTGGATAACCCCCCTCAGATGAAAATATGTTTGTGATTTTAGTGAGTGGTGAAATCACACAACTTGATAGCTTTGTTTGTTCCTACGGTAAGACCGTAAAGCGGGACACACACCAAAGATGCAAGCAGTATGCAGAGGGCGTATTCGCATCGCATTCGCAAAAGACACATTAACTGCCTATGTATGCACACTGTACCAACTTACCCCCTTCGCAGAACCCTATTGACCGTACATTCCTGCGACTATGCAAATTCCTTCAAATCCTCCGATTCTTAATCGCAATACGGGGTTATTGAAGACCACATAATACTTGCGTTCCCAGAAGGGTTTTAATGATATGTATAAGCTTACTTACATACGTAACCGTCCCACCCCACTTCAAAGCCCAGTTGATATTGGAAAGCGACCGTTTCAATTCCGAATATGCATACGGGGATTTGGGGTGATATGTTCTAGGCGTCGCAGTTTGCAGGGATGATTTATTTTTCTTGTTGGGTCTGCGAATTTTTGACGATAACAATTGATGGTGCTTATTTGGGGCGTCTATGTAATATTATGAAGATGACCAAAGAAGAATCCATAAATGACTTCATCGTATTTCGACTAGAAAATATTGAAATTTATCTTATGGCATAAGGGGTCTTGAGTCAAAGAAATATTTAATTTATCGTTGCAAGATCCAGAAAATTTCTGTACAGGTTATTCAATTTTTTTTCATATTCTCTTTGTCAAGATATTTAAATGTGAACACAAATTATGTGTTCCATGGAATCGTCTGAGTAAATAATAATCCCCCCATATTCTTAATAGCAAAAATAATTCTGAAGATTCTTCCCACGAGTTCCAGTTCCATTCAAATATCTTACCGAATCATTCCTGAGTGACGAAAAATTCCCGAGGGTAAAATTTAAACGTGAACGTGGTTTTTATGGAATGAGGTGGAATATTGATAAAAGTAATTGTTTGATAATGGTTGCTGATGCAAAGGTTCGTGATACAACATCATAATTTGCGGTTAGCGCAATGCAACAACTATAGAGAACAGTCAATCTTTCAATCTTCTTCAGTACGAATAGTAACCTCAACTTGGAACCCATGAAGTAATTCTTCAGAATTTCGCCTAGGAATTCAATATTGTATATTTATATGTTTCAATAAATCCTCATTGTTCGATGAATAAGGACTCCGATATATAAACTCATTACACACACACACATTGATGATCACTACATATTCCTCAAGTCTAGGCAACATTGATCTGATTGATTCTTGAATAATCCATAAGGAATTGAACTCTCTTCGCCTCTTTCTGAAGATGGAATTTCCCTGCGACGCGCCAAATTCATGTTGGCCAAGAAAATAAGCATTGGAATTTTTCCGTTAAGATCCAGCATGAACCCCTGAATTGTTGACAAACGTTGGCAAAAAAAATTCAACAGCATTGAATTCCTCGTCGAATGAGATTAATTGTAGATTTTTAGGTTCTTCCGGTACTGAGCTCTAGTGGTTCAAAAATTGCCGTTTAGGACGTTACAGCAAAATTTTTAACAGTTTGCTAATGAAATCCCAGCGATGTAAGAAGTGGTAAAAATTGTAGAGCACAAATTTTGCTTCGAATGAGCTCAATGGCACATTCTAGAAATTTTCGACAGCTGTCAAAAAGATTTCAGTCAAGGCCGAATCAGCTGTTGAGTGATTTATTTATTTAACTGAAAAGAGGTAAGTAGACTAAGCTGGATTCCGTCTCGGTCAGCTGTTACAGGAATATAAAGATTTTTTTTTCGATATTTTGCTAGAATCTTCTACGGTTTCTATGGTCTTGTTGATGCGATCTGGACAAATTTTCACATGTATTTTAAATTCATTATTCTCCATCTATGTGCGAAATTTCATCTCATGAGTAGTTTCGAAATTATCAGGAAAAGAATATTTTGAACGGCCATATTCACATAACCCCTAATCTAATTTTGCTCATTGATTAACGTGACCTTGACATAACGAACTAAACCGTGGCATTCGAGATTTGAACCTACCCTGAAAATTTCAAATTTCTAGTTCGAGAGTTATTGTGTATACGACGTGACGAACGGCCGGATGGAGGGATAGACAGACTTGAATTTTTCGACGGATTCGTCATCAGTGAGTCGACCTTTGTCGATTGAGACCATTTTCGGCTCAAAATTCCAGAAATACAGTCATCGTGACGTAATTATACATATGGCCCTCGTGTAAGTAGAACGAGCGCTCAAAAATATAGAGCATTGAATTCTGAGTCGAATGAGATCAACAGCCAATATTCGGAAAGAGCTGTAACCGAGCTTCAGAAGGCCTAAAATTTGGAGTATGGTGCAATGGAGAGAAAACTGCAGAAACCGACGAGGACGAGGAGGAGTGACAAAATCGAAACGACGCAAAAAATTTCACAATAATCAGATTCCATGGTCAACTTTATCAATGGCCAATGATCAATGGTCAATTACAAATTTGTCGTCAATGAAGATGATTTCATACCCCTATTTTATCCCAATTTAGTCTTTCTTGCCTTGGTACCTACTGGAATTAGCACAGTTATTTCAACTGTTTCATGAACTACTATTTCCTCTGAATCTAAATATAAATATACATAACCACGTTTTTGATATATTGTGTGTCAATTTGAAAAGGTACCACCCTTAATTTCTCGGCCCCCATGCAAAATCCGAAAAAAATGGAAAAAGAAGTAAACTAAACATTTTACCCGGTTGGTTGCAATCAATTTGTATCAACGCTGGCGGGATGATAGCAACCCCTAAATCTTAAATGGAAAGGAGGGTTCAGTGATTCCTTGTTTTGAAGAGAATTCGATTGCCTTTTCAAAAATGCCATACACTTGACCTTTTTTGTTAGTACTAGGTACCGAAAAAGAAAGAGTAGAATAGTTACGATAGCACGAGTTGCAATGAAACATGAAAATAATGAAAAATTTTGAATTTTGTATTACGTTTTGAATAACTTCATCTTGAATTTCTCGGAAAGTTGTGCGTACTCTTACTTTCGGTTCTTCTACATCTCAGAGAACTAACAACAAAGGTCAAGTTTATGGCATTTTTGAAAAGGCAATCGAGTTCTCTTTGAAACAAGGTGTCACACAACCCCCCTTCCCATTTTAGATTTTAGGGGTTGCTGTCATCACGCTCACTCAGGGTTGATACAAATTGATTGCTACCACCTGTATAAAATTTCCCCCTACGAACCAAAGTTTACCTATTTTTGCATTTTTTCGGATTTTGCACGGGGGCCGAGATATTAACGGTGGTACCTTCTCAAATTGACACATCGTATCTGCATGCCTACATAAATAGCCCATAGCAGATATTTATATGAAAACTAGATGACCCGGCAAACGTTGTTGTGCCATATCTCTCCCTTTTTTCGCAATTTCAAAATTGCTCGAGGCCTTCGGCCTCTCTTACCTTAGAAAATCCCGTTTCTCCCTCTCGAAAACGCGGGGGGCGCTTCGCGCCCCCGGTCTCTCCCTTTTTCCGCAATTTCAAAATTTCTCGAGGCCTTCGGCCTCTCGTCTCAAAATAACCTAACCTAAACCTAACCTAACCTAACCTAGCTGACCCGGCAAACGTTGTTTTGCCATATCTCTCCCTTTTTTCGCAATTTCAAAATTGCTCGAGGCCTTCGGCCTCTCGTTGTTCTGGCTATTAAAAAATAAGGGTTGATCGTAGAAAGATGAAAATTGGGGATTGTATGTATTTTTGTATGTTGTATCATAAAAAAATAGAAATTAGAAATTTTGTCTGAAAAATAAAAAAATAAAATTTAGGGGTGGACTACCCCTAACATTTAGGGGGATGAAAAATAGATGTTGGCCGATTCTGATAGATACCAGATAAGCACAAAAAATTTCATCAAAATCGGTTAAGCCGTTTCGGAGGAGTATGGCAACGAACACTGCGGACACGAGAATTTTATATATTAGATTTAATGAAAATAAAAAATAATTATAAAGATGATAAAAATGTGAAAAATTAATGAATAAATCTGTTAATAAATCCGTTATATTCAATAGAATATACTGTTATGGTTCAATTTTTTTGATATTAATAATTTTATTATTCAAATTTTTTAAGAGAGAACCACTAACAATATTAAAAATAATTTTGTATTTTAATTTTTCTTTTATTTTTGCCGCGACTCTTTTTCAAGGAGGATTCTCAAGGTGCACATATGAAATAATCTTTGTTTACAAAAAACTTATTATTTAAATTCAATAAACTAATTCTAAAAAAATGAAAAACTCTGAATTATGACTCCTATCGAACAAAATATAAATTAAAAACTCACAGTAAACAGCTTACTCTAAATATAGTTCATAAAATGCAAGCTTCAAATATCTCCTCTGTTTCGTAGAGAATATCTTTGAATTCAGTAATTGATCCTATAAGATCTATTGCCTCTGGTTCCACTAATATTTCTGGTATGAGCTGTTGGTACAATTTTATCCCACAGTTCTCTTCTAAACAGTGAAATCAGCAATGAATGTACTGCAGCTTGATTCCAGTATCTCCTTGAAGATTTCAGGCTGCATAAATCTTCAATAATCTTTGGTTTCAAATCTCAATTTTTAATAATACTATTCAAACAAATTATTTCTATCATGACTTTTTACAATTGTCAAAATCAATTCGCTTGCTTAATTCTAATTATCTTACAACAATTTTCTATGGTAACTATTAAATTATTCTGAATCCTCTCTTAAAAAAAAATTCATTTTACTATAATTTATACGATGTTAAAAGAAAATTCTTGAATTTTGGTGATATAATTTGAATTTATTTTTCACTTTTGGTTTTCCATGACAATACATATGTGTACTGCAGGTATTTTACTGTAACATCGAGAGAATGGTACAATTTCGACCGACTTTATATCGTAGAAAGGTAGTCCTAATAATCCGAGATTTGTCTCATTCGACGCAGAATTTAATGCTTTACAACTTATATCGCAAACGATTTAATGGAAAATTGGTTAGTTTAGGATACATAAACGAAAAACCGTAACAACGACCTCTTTTGATTCATTTTTGTCCAACGCCGTATTTCCTATGTTCAACATGGTTTTTTAAAGGAAAAAACTATTCAAGCAAAGCGATGACATGGTTGATATCATACGGATCCTGTTCTATTGAAATCAACCATCGGATTTTGGTTTGCTGGGTTCAACCAGCTGTATAAAAACATACAACAATATAAATTATAGTTAACGCTCTGGTCACCTGAATTCAGGACATTATGTTGAATAAAGTCGAAATTTGCAAGAAAGTTATGTTTTGATATCTAAATCTCCGATCTTTTCGAACCATTTGCTCGATAACACTGTTTTATTAGGAAACGATCATGATTAGCAGGAAAATATTTGTTCAAACTTTTCGGCGTTTCTTCTTCGAATTGAATTTTCCCTGACTAGCTTACTCTCTTTTTAATATAAAAGGGATTAATGCCGATTCACGATAGACAACGTTCTCTCCAAAAACCTTGGATGTTCACAACATCGCGCAATGGCCTGAATTCTAACAGTAATTGTATCGAAACATCTCTATCCGTGCCATCGGACGTAATAAATAAAACCGAAATTTTTACACCGCCAAACAATACGGCACCGAAGAACAATGGACGGCTGGCCCCAGAGGCACCCATTATAATCAATTATTGTAATTCAGTGCCTAATATTTCTCCATGTGCCTCTGGATCATGAAAAAGATATACGTGTTTTGATTGAATAGTCTAAGAGGTTAGGTAATTATGGGTGTATCTTTCTCCAATTGCTATATTTTAATAGAGATTCAAATTGAAATATTAACTAAATAACAGCCTCTTTCGGGGCAGCGAGAAGAGAATGGAGTTTCTTCATTTACATCGATTGTTTAGTTCTTTTCTGTTGGCAGTAGATCGGATCCAAGAAGAATCTCATTGAATTATTATTGTTCAGGTCGTTTCTCTTCTTAATGTACATCTGTATAAAAATGAAATTCATGTAATCGAATTTTTAAATTTGTTTTTTTTTGGTAAAAATTACTCTAGGTTTTATTTTTGCGGGCTGGTTGCTATGAACAAGAGCGTTATTATTTTCAAAATTTGAGCCATCGTTTTGGTATAAATCGCAGATGAAGAATTGAATTCGCCGTCAAGTTCCATTATGTCCATCCGTACGTCCATCCGACCGTCCGAAAAGCCTAAAGTTATAAAATTCCAGGTTATGATCGAAGTCTCAATGCACAGGTTTGGTTATAAAATAGCTGAAATCCGCCAAAGATATAACAATCTAAATTATTATTCTTTCAATTATTCAAAAAATACCGATTCGATCGAATCAAAACTTTGAAGTTAGTTGAAAGAAAACGACAGGGAGGTTCGTATGAAAATTCGTGAATTCAAAATATATATTTTTTTAAATATTTCAGTATCTCTAAAACCATTCGCCATATTATGCTGAAATTTTGTGCCCACATCGATAAAATTGAGTTTAGATGATGTGATGTTTATTGTATATTGTTTTGTATTGTATATTGTCTATATCCCGACTCTTCTAGGTCTCTGTCAGGTGAGGCCCCTCAGAAGCTCAGAGCTTGTGCGAGTTAGGAGACCCGGTTGGGTTCTGTGTAGGCTTTGTTACTGTGTCCTTACGCCACCTGAGACCCAACAGTGAATGGTGGAACCGTGCTCCATGTCAGAAAATTTCTTTCCCGACCGGAGGATTCGTACCCGGGACCGATCAAGGAGACCGGCACCTTGCTTTTACTTTTGCTTTTATAGTCTTTATTAATCTTGAAGTATACATCTTATAATAGTTTATATCATTTGTTGTTTCATATTTCAGTAGTTCCTATACACGATTTACCTACAATAATAATAGTTTTCGGCTGGTGGCCTTTAGATTTTCGGATGTTTTTTTTTTTTGTTTGTTTTGAATTGGAATATTTGTGATATTTACAGGAAATAGTTTAGAAATACCTGTTTTCATTGTTTCCCAGTATCTGGGCTGAAGCAGTTTAGGGAGACCGGCACCAAAGTCGACTGCGCTATCCACTGCGCAACGGCCCCGTGTATTATTGGTAATTATTTTGTATACATCTTTTGAAGTTTATAAAAATGAAATGACATTTCTATTTGTCACACTGACAGCCAGTTCGCCTCAAAAAAAATGTGAACAGAATCCGTGAAATTTTTTCAAACCGAATTTCAGAGGAAAATATTATGTGATGAATCGACTTAGGGTGAATACTGTGTGAGTACGATTGAATACGTCTCCTTTCGATAATTTCAACGCATTTGAATAATTTCGAAATACCTGCATGAAAGAAATTCCAGGATATACAACAGGAAATCCGCTACTTCGACAGGAAATTCCCCCTGAATAAGCGACTGCAGGAATATTTGTTGATTTAACGTGACAATTCCGGTGGTTCAATTCCTCTAGAAATAACAAGTTTCACATTTAGTTGATGCAACCAAAATGCAATTTGTCATTTCAACAGGAAAATAATACTGTGATGAAAACTGGAATATGCGTGACTATTTACAAGAATCTCCTGTTTAATAAACAAACTGAATAGTTCTATTCCGAGCTTCAAACTCAATTTTCTACAAGAATTTCCAGTAATGAACACTAAACTAAAACAGGAAGAGCGACTTTGCGAATAGGTGTCTAGAATGGGGGATATTAATATTAGGTATATTATATTCATTGAAGAGTATCTTCACATTCTTCTAACGAATTAGAGAGACTTGAATAATAAGAATGAGAGGCTCCATAATAAATATAAAGAAATTTTTTCCGTGATTCCTGACACATATTATCGAATTTTTTTACGGAAATACTGTCCTCAGTGTCTAGAAATGCTCAACACTTTTCTGTCGCTTTTCAATCCTTCGGGTAATATTTTTTGGGTTTTGTCTATTCGGTGACGCCCTCTGTTGAGCGGTACGGTAAATGTTGGGACGTCGGTGCAGATCGCTACAGATCTGATCTTTCTTCCTTCATCTGATCCCACTGGACTTTAACTTCTGTTATTCTGTTGAACCCCTATTTCCCTGTTTCCTCCCACACTATGTTTCTTAATCCTGTACTAACCCCCCCTTTTTTGTACTACTTACACGAGGACTATATATATCATTTCGTCACGATGTCTGTATTTTTCGTATTTTGTGCCGAAAATAGTCTCAATCGACTATGTTCGACACACTGATGACGAATCCGTCGAAAAATCCGCGTCTGTCCGGCCGGACGTAGGCACGATAACTCTCGAACGGAGCAACCTAGAGAGAAATTTTCAGTGTAGGTTCAGATACCAAATGCCTCGGTTAAGTTCGTTAATGGGCAGAATTCCACGAGGGGTTCCGTGATTATGGCCGTTCAAAGTTTTGTTCCCCTGATTACTTGAAAACTACAGATTTGATCGAGATGAAACTTGCACTCAAATGGAGAATAAGGTGTTCAAGCTACATGTGAAATTTTGTCCAGATCGCATGTCCAGAACCATAGATTGTAACTTTTGAACGGAAACTCCTAGGGATTTGAAATTTTCAGGATAGGTGTGGATCTCAAATGTCGTGACCACGTTCATCTATGAGCAAAATTATACTAGGGGTTCCGTAAATATGGTCGTTTAAAATTTGGTTTTCTTGATAATTTCAAAACTACAGATTCGATCGTGACGAAATTTTGTATACTAATGGAGAATGATATATTCAAGCTAAATTCTCCAGATCACATGACCAGAACCATAGAAACCATAGAAAATCATAACTTTCAAACGGAAAGGCCTAGGAACTTGAAATTTTCAGGATAGGTGTGGATCTGAAATGAAATACTTTTTTCTTGATAATTTCGAAATTGCTGGTTGTATTGGAATAAAATTTTGCACCTAGCTGGGGAATAATGTATTCAAACCACGTGCGAAATGTTGTCCAGATCGCATAACTAAGACCATAGATACCGTAGAAAATTCTAGCGAATTAAAAAAAAAATTGGTCAGTTGAAGCACTGACATTAAGTCTGGATTTTCGCCTAAGTTTGAAATTTTTTTTGACAGCTGTCGAAAATTCTTTAAAGTGATTTCTAAAACTGGAAAATGTGAATCTACCTACAAGGTGGATGTACGAGCGCTCAAAAGCTCCTGACTTCACGGCAGTGCTTTTGGTGATTTTTTTATTATTCCCAGGAAAAGTTTTTCAAGAGTTAGTATCAATCGAAAAATTCAATTCTAAGTAGGAGGCCAAAAAATGCTCAAAATATGCAATATGCTTAACTCGAAATTAAACATGCTGACTGAGACAAAATATACTAGATTTAGCATTAAAAATGCCATATCATCGAGTTGATTATCGAATCGCTGTTTCATCATGTTCGTTCAGTTCGTTCCTTCGTCGGAAACTGATATTTTATTCCAAATAACTTGGTACAACATGGATTTAAATCCTGTTGGCGGAATAAGATTTATTCCTGAATATTAATCTGAATACCTGTGGAAAATACCAAACATTACTGTTGAATTCGATGTGTCCATAGTGTTAGTCGTACAAATAATGTTGGATTATTTTTACAAAATTACTATATTTCACTAGATATTCCTGTAAACTTTACGCCCTACGTATGTTTTACAGTCGTGGCTTGTAAATACAGCAAAATATTAGTGTTCATATACAGGGAATATTCCTTAGTATGAAATATATGATATAAAAGTACCTGATCACTGTTATATGTACCGTTTTTCCTGTTTAAAGGACTCAAGTCATTTCAACCGGAATCGGTATGTTATATTGCAAGTACAGGTTGTTCTCAGAACGGTCTTTTCTTGTTGTAATAACAATAATTGCATTCAAACAACAGGAATTCATTTCTCATTTTTTTAGTGTGGGTGGAAGCTCTGGCATTAACTTAAACAAGCGCGTAAAAACACTGCCTTCATGACAGTACTTTTCTCGATTGTTTAAAGGTTTAATTAAGTCTTGAATTATTTAAATAATTTGCATCAAATTTATTCTCTTTGACACACAATTTCAGCAGGATATGGCAAATAGATTCTGAGAGACCGAAGTTTTCAAAAAGTTTTTTTTATTCTCCTAGTGATACGATCCTCTTAAAATTTCACCTAAAACTCCGTGCCGTTATCTTACAACTAATTCAATTAGGTAATCGAAATGTCTTCGGCGGATTTTGACCATTCGAGAACTAAACCCTCGCATCCAGACTTCGAATGTCCCCTGAAAATTCCAGAACTTTAGTCCTTTTTGAGCGCTCGTACTACTTACACGAGGGCTATATCATTTCGTCACGATGTCTGTATTTTTCGAAGTTTGAGCCGAAAATGGTCTCAATCGACTATGTTCGACTCACTGATGACGAATCCGTCGGAAAATTCGAGTCTTTCCGTCCGGCCGTAAGCACGATAACTCTCGAACGGATCAATTTAAAGACTTGAAATTTTCAGTATGGGTTCAGATCCCAAATGCCTCAGTCGAGTTCTTCAATGGGCAATGGGACTTGAAATTTTCAGGATAGGTGTGGATCTGAAATGTCGCGTTCACGTTCAACAACGAGCAGAATTATACTAGGGGTTCCGTAAATACGGTCGTTTGAAATTTTTTTTTCTCGATAATTTCGAAACTACGGATTCGATCGAGATAATATTTTGTATTTTAAACGAGAATGATATATTAAAGCAACATTTTGTCCAGATCGCATGACCAGAACCATAGAAACAATAGAAAATTATAACTTCCGAAGGAAAAGGCCTAGGAACTTGAAATTTTCAGGGTGGGTTTGGATCGCGAATTTCACGGTCACGTTCATCAATGAGCAAAATTAGACTAGGGTTTCCGTAAATATGGCCGTTCAAAATATTTTTTTTCTGATAATTCAGAAACTACTGATTTGATTGGAATGAAATTTTGCACCTAGCTGAGGAATGATGTATTCAAACTACGTGCGAAATTTTGTCCAGATCGCATCACCAAGATCATAGATACCGTAGAAATTTCTAGCGAATCATCGAAAAAAAATTGGTCAGATGAAGCACTGACATGATGTCTGGAGTTTCGCCTAAGTTTCAGAATTTTTTTGACAGCTGTCGAAAATTCCTTCAATTGATTTCTTAAACTGAAAAATGCGAATCTACCTACAAGGTGGATGTACGAGCGCTCAAAAGCTCCTGACTTCACGGCAGTGCTTTTCGTAATTTTTTTCGAAAGTTATCATGTTTACAGACGGCCGGACAGAATTGAATATGGCCACGAATTCTTCATCTGTGTGTCCAACTTAATCTTTTGAGACAATTCTCGGCCCAAAATTCAAACATTGTCGACATTTGGGCATAATGATGACGCTCCTGTTGCAGAGAAAATGCGAGTAGAAAAAAGCCTGAAGAAGAATTATGAAGTTATACTTAAATAACGCCATTTAAATAACGATCTACATTTCTGTCATTGAAATCAGCTATGATATGAATACATGATGAAAGCCCTATTTCAAAAAGTTCACAACACTCTTGACCTTATTTTTTTTCTAACGTACGATATTTCCCCAACAATAACTTGGAATATTAGTTACTACTACCCCTTCCCGAACGTTTCTCCAACTCCTCCAATGAATTATCCAAACACCTTGAATTCCGCACTTAGGGCGTCACTGAGGTTTGGAGAAATTTACATACGATAGAGCCAGGCACACTGTCGGTACGCAAGCATATACATATTACATTAAATCGAAGAGAGGGCTTTCGGGGGGTTTTGCGGTCTGATGGGGAGGCATCGGGAGGGCCAGGTCCAGCAGCGGTAGCACGTGCGTGTAAACCGCATTCTAACGTCTCTCCCACGCAACCCTTCTAAGGAAACAACACAACTACTACATCCAGGATTTGTGCCGGATGTCCCTTCGGCCTTTCTTAGTTTAGCCCTACACGGTTGGGGTTAATGACTCGGCCTTGATGTTCCGAAGAAGGAACATACCGCCCGCTTGAGAAAAGGACGTCTCAGTTTGCGACTAACAACTGGAACATATCAGGAGAGGCCCCAGGCTCAAGGATCCTGGATGAAGAAATAGATCTTCACATCATGTGTCCATAAAGCAATATCTAAAGAGTAGGATTCGATGAATATTTTATGAATATCATCAGTTGATAGGCACACAGAAACAAGCCCACGGTTACATCTGAACTCACGGCAGTGCTTCTCTCGAATTATTTTATTATTGTTTCAATCGGAAGATTATCAATAATATAAAATAAAACATTTGAATTTCATACCAACTATTGGTAATTTAAACGGTCGGCCATTAAGCGGTATTCTGTGAGACAGCATGCTATAATACCTGCCATAATACAGAATGAAAATGAAAGTTTTCAAAAGTGGGGAGGTGTTCTAGAAAAAATATTAACCTGTTGATTTGCTATCGAAATTGCCATGTCATATGGTGTGAACTCTCAATTAAAATATCTATGCCAAATATCTTTTGAAGTGTAGAAACTATGAGAAAAAAAATTACGAATAGCACTGCCGTGAAGTCAGGAGCTTTTGAGCGCTCGTACATCCACCTTGTAGGTAAATTCGCATTTTCCAGTTTTAAAAATCAATTGAAGGAATTTTCGAAAGCTGTCAAAAAAATTCTGAAACTCAGGCGAAACTCCAGACTTCATGTCAGTGCTTCAGCTGATCAATTTTGTTTCGATAATTCGCTAGAATTTTCTACGGTATCTATGGTCTTGGTGATGCGATCTGGACAAATTTCGCACGTATACTCCGTTTAAGAATTATTGACATCTCGGTTGGCTGTGAAAAATCGAATTTAAGTTGGTAATAGACTATTCAGTAATATTTTGGGTTGCTGAATTCAGGTTGGTATAGGAATAGCACTAACATTACCCATAGAGATCTTGCTTTGATGATTTTATCGAAGATATTGGTGAATAATTATAAAAATTAGCTCTGAATTTGAGTATTTTTTGTCTTATGCTATTAAAATGGCTGGAATTGACCAGGATACATCGCGCCTAACAAGAGAACGCCAGGCAGTTTGTCGGTGTTACTTCGAGTTTTTCAAAGTTTTGGCATATATTTCCGCTAGTGTTTCAGGTAAACTGTTATTCACCGACTCAAAGTGTATTCTGATTGATCAATGTCTCTTAAATTTTCAGATTTCACCAAGCCCTGTCAGTAGAATATTAGCATGTTATTATAGCCTGGAATTAGCAGTGGAAGAAAACCTATGCGATACGATTATTCCTTCAAAGACACATTGAATGACTTTGTTTTTGCTTGAATTAAAAACAATGAATATATCAGTTTAGATATTCTTTTCGAACTGGCCAAAGAGCACCTAGATTTCAATTGATCGAAGTCACCATTATATTATATCATAAAAAAAATTGGATACAAATACAAAAAAGTTGATCGAAGGAAAATTCTTATTGATAAACAGAAAAGTATAATAAAAATAGTACGATATTATGATAAATACCGAGAATACAAGGAACAAAACGTAAAATTCATTTATCTAGATGAAATTTGGATATTCGAAAACAGTATTCAAATTCGTCAGTAGACACTAGAAAAGAATCCAAAAGGTATGCTGAGTATATTCAAGGGTAAAGGCAGAAGGTGCACTATTTTGAATGCTGGAACAATTGATGGATTTTTACCTGGATGATATCCGATTCTTGACAGTGGTATTAATGATAAGGATTACTATGAATGGTGAATTATTTCATAAATGGGTTATTGAAAAATTGAAAGCTTCCCTGCAACAGGATGCCCATCAATAGGATTATGTCAGCTTATTCAATAAACACATCCAAATCACTACACTACATGGAAACAAAGTTTTAAGGATATTTTTATCTTTGCTCCTGTATCATTCATAGATATTTTAAGTTTATTTATTATACTTATACTGTATGGTACCCTGTACACATTCCCTCTGCTAATACACATGCTATATTGTTCCCAATTCAAAAGTATACTGAATAATTGTAAAATTGCTCATCAATTATAATATTTTCAATAATTCATGGACAGTTTTAATGAATAAAAATAAAAATTGACTTTCTTAAAGTATTCAACACCGAGCAATAAATAATTCACAAATTGGTTCATATATTGAAAATTTGGTACAAATTTCATGTCAAAATTCTTCATGTACTACATAGATTCTCAATTTTGGTTTCTCTCATATTTCTTAATACATTATAACGTTTTTTCCAATCTATTCTTTTGGCCCTGTGCTTGCGAAGTATCCAAAATTTTTTTTCTGTTGCACCACTAGCTACCTGCCAGAATTCCATTAATTATCCTTCTTGAATCCTGACATAAAATGGTACTCTTATAGTTATATGGTTAGAATTTTGCAAGATTTCCAATACCAATAAATATTGCATGGTCCTGAGTGAAAATTAATATTTATTTGAATGATCTTCAATTTTCCATGGTTGACTTTTATGTGAACGATAAGTTCAGATAATTTCATATGAAAGCATTCCACGATATTTTTGCGCTTTCAAACCTGAATTCCCATGTTTGAACTGCAATCGAAATATTCCGGCTTAATTAATAATTATTCGATAATTCGTATACTCAACACTTTTCTAGGTTATATTTATGTTCCATTTCTATGATGAAATTTAGTTACTTTTTAGTAACCAGAAATAAAGCCTCGGCTGGACGTTCATGGCCTGCTTCGATGTCAATAATTCTTAAATGGACTATAGTTTGAATACATTATTCCTCAGCTAGGTGCAAAATTTCATTCCAATCAAATCGGTAGTTTCGAAATTATCAGAAACAGAATATTTTGAACGGCCATATTTACGGAACCCTCAGTCTAATTTCACTCATTGATGAACGTGACCGTGAAATTCGCGATCCAAACCCACCCTGAAAATTTCAAGTTTCTAGGCCTTTCCGTTCAAAAGTTACAATTTTCTATGGTTTCTATGGTTGTGGTCATGCGATCTGGAAAAAATATTGCTTTAATTATCATTCTCGATTAAAATACAAAATTTCATCTCGATCGAATCCGTAGTTTCGAAATTATCGAGAAACCAAAACTTCAAACGACCGTATTTACGGAACCCCTAGTATAATTCATTTCAGATCCACACCTATCCTGAAAATTTGAAGTCCCTAGGCCTTTCCGTTCGAAAGTTATGATTTTCTATGGTTTCTATGGTTCTGGTGATCTGAAGAAGTGTAGCTTGAATATATCATTCTTCATTAATATACAAAATTTCGTCACGATCGAATCTATAGTTTTGAAATTATCAAGAAAACCAAATTTCAAACGACCATATTAACAGAACCCCTAGTATAATTTTGCTCATAGATGAAAGTGAACACGACAATCGAGATGCACACCTATCCTGCAAATTTCAAGTCCCTAGGCGTTTCCGTTCAAAAGTTACAATTTTCTATGGTTTCTATGGTTCTGGTCATGCGATCTGGACAAAATTTCACATGTAGCTTGATCACCTCATTCTCCATTCGATTGCAAATTTTCATCTTGATCGAATCTGTAGTTTCAAAGTAATCAGGAGAACAATATTTTGAACGGCCATATTCACAGAACCCCTGGTGGAATTCTGCCCATTAACGAACTTAGCAGAGACATTTGGGATCTGAACCTACACTGAAAATTTCAAGTCTCTAGGTTTATCCGTTCGAGAGTTATCGTGCTTACAGACGGACGGACGGCCGGACGGACAGACTCAAATTTTCCGACGGATTCGTCATCAGTGAGTTGAACTCTATAGTTTGAGACCATTTTCGGCTCAAAATTCGAAAAATACATCGTGTAAGTTGTACGAGCGCTCAAAAAATGACACATAGCGATTAAAACAAAAAATAAATTGTCAAAAAGTTGTTCTCATTAGCCATTGATCTGTTTATTCGATCTTAATCCACCACCTTTTAAATTGGATATTATGTTCATTTATGAATATTCCCATTTTCAAATTGGATTACACGGAAAAATATTGAATATTTTTTCGAAAACGTTCGAAAGAACTCTTGTGGATACACCCCTGAATGAACATTCAAAAAATGAAATGTATTAAACATGCCGCTTATGAGAAATTATTGACACAGTTGACAATGTAAAGCATAGGGCAAATGAAAGTAGTGTATAACCTTAAGGAATCTCCCCTCTTCGTTTGTACCCCCAATTCAGGAACAGCCTGTATGAAGAATGAAAACTTTTTCAAAAGTCCCTACAAGATTGCTTCAATGAATTTTTGTTTGAATCCAACTGTTTCTGCGGTATCCGCAGTCGAAATTGACTAATTAATGAAAATTGAATTTTACTCATTTATTTATAGCGCCCCATCCTTCCAAATTTCTGCCATACCTAGAAAAAAAAAATTACGAAAAGCACTGCCGTGAAGGCAGGAGCTTTTGAGCGCTCGTACATGCACCTTGTAGGTAGATTCGCATTTTCCAGTTTTAGAAATCAATTGAAGGAATTTTTGACTGCTGTCAAAAAAATTCTGAAACTTAGGCGAAACTCCAGACTTCATGTCGGTGCTTCAGCTGATCAATTTTTTTCCGATAATTCGCTAGAATTTTCCACGGTATCTATGGTCTTGGTGATGCGATCTGGACAAAATTTTGCACGTAGTTTGAATACATTATTCCTGAGCTAGGTGCATAATTTCATTCCAATCCGATCGGTAGTTTCGAAACTATCACGAAAAAAATATTTTGAACGGCCATATTTACGGAACCCCTAGTCCAATTTTGCTCATTGATGAACATGACCGTGAAATTTGCGATCCAAACCCACCCTGAAAATTTCAAGTTCCTAGGCCTTTCCGTTCAAAAGTTACAATTTTCTATGGTTTCTATGGTTCTGGTCATGCGATCTGGACAAAATTTTGCTTCAATATATCATTCTCGATTAAAATACAAAATTTCATCTCGATCGAATCCGCAGTTTCGAATTTATCGAGAAAACAAAATTTCAAACGACCGTATTTACGGAACCCCTTGTATAATGTTGCTCATAGATGAACGTGATCACGACATTCGAGATCCACACCTATCCTGAAAATTTCAAGTCCCTAGGCCTTTCCGTTCAAAAGTTACAATTTTCTATGGTTTCTATGGTTCTGGTCATGCGATCTGGACAAAATTTCACATGTAGCTTGAACACCTCATTTTCCATTTGAGTGCAAAATTTCATCTCGATCAAATTTGTAGTTTTCAAGTAATCAGGGAAACAAAACTTTGAACGGCCATATTCACGGAACCCCTGGTGGAATTTGGCCCATTAACGAACTTAACCGAGCCATTCGGGAACTGAACCCACACTGAAAATTTCAAGTCTCTAGGTTGTTCCGTTCGAGAGTTATCGTGCTTACGGCCGGCCGGACGGCCGGACGGCCGGACGGACAGACTCGAATTTTCCGACGGATTCGTCATCAGTGAGTCGAACATAGTCGATTGAGACCATTTTCGGCTCAAAATTCGAAAAATACAGACATCGTGACGAAATGATATAGCCCTCGTGTAAGTAGTACGAGCGCTCAAAAATAGAAGTGCATCAAATTTTCTTTACAATGAGATCTTACTCAATTGTTCCATTGTATCAACCTTGGTGGAATGTTCGCTTATTCCCGTGTCCAGGAGGAGGGATCTGGACTGGCGATGACCATACACCGACTCCCAATAGCATACCACACACGCACTAAACCAGGGGATCTGGAAACAGAATCAATAATCTACATTAGAGGCAAACAATGCTGTTTCTGCCTCATCTGCACACGCATTATATATTCATATGTACATTGAGAACAGCTTTCCAACTTGCCGACTTGGACCGCTCGTTGTTAGAAGGAACTGTTCCCAAGTTGGTGGCTATTAATCTTGAAGCGTCCAGTGGCGTGCACATCCGATTATTGGGGAATCGAAGTTGAGAGTTGGTTGTATTTGGTGGATAGTGGAAGGATAGTTGAAGAAGTTTGTCATTAATCAACAATTACGAAAAATGAGCATCAACATTATCGAATTCGCTTCTTCGATTTTAGTGGTAAAAATAAAAATTCATACTTCAAAGACCTACAAGGGGAGAACTTTTGTTTCTTCAATCTCCAAAAACACCACATGAACGAAATGGCACGTTTTCAGTCCAAGCAGTAGGAGTTGATATATTTGGGAAAATTCCAAGCTAAAAACCCCAAGTTGATAAAACCGCAAAAATAAAGTGGATACTGCTTCAGGAGAACTTCGGCTACTCTGTTTATATTATTATCGAGCTCACCCGATCATATTTGGAAGAATCAATAAGGAATGAAGAAATCATCTCGAATCAAATTTTTCGAAGATACCTACTACAAGTTATTCATGATTTCCTGAAAGTCAACCAATCAAATAGTGAAATTGCTATTTAAATAAATTTTTGCAAGACGAATTAATGAGTCATAACCAGATTGAGATGCTATCACTGCACCTTGTACATCTAAAATGGTGACAAGAATTCACAAAAAAAAATCATTTAACCAACATTTGTCAGGTACAGAATATAAGAAATTCGAGTTCTGCCAGTAGAGCATGAATTGATTAAGAAATTACGAAAAGCACTGCCGTGAAGTCAGGAGCTTTTGAGCGCTCGTACCTTGTAGGTAGATTCGCATTTTCCAGTTTTAGAAACCAATTGAAGGAAATTTTGACAGCTGTCAAAAAAATTGTGAAACTTAGGCGAAACTCCAGACTCAATGTCAGTGCTTCAGCTGACCAATTTTTTTTTGATAATTCGTTAGAATTTTCTACGGTATCTATGGTCTTGGTGATGCGATCTGGACAAAATTTCGCACGTAGTTTGGATACATTGTTCCTCAGCTAGGTGAAAATTTTCAGTCCAATTCAATCAGTAGTTTCGAAACTATTAGGAAAAAAATATTTTGAAGGGCCATATGTAAGGAACTCCTAGTCTAATTTTGCTCATTGATGAACGTGACCGCGACATTCGCGATCCAAACAGACCCTGAAAATTTCAAGTTCCTAGGTTTTTCCCTTCGGAAGTTATAATTTTCTATGGTTCCTATGGTTCTGGTCATGTGATCTGGAGAAATGTAGCTTGAATATATCATTCTCCATCAGTTTACAAAATTTCGTCACGATCGAATCTGTAGTTTTAAAATTATCAAGAAAACTAAATTTCAAACGACTATATTTACGGAACCCCTTGTATAATTTTGCTCATAGATAAACGTTATCACGACATTCGAGATCCACACCTACCCTGAAAATTTCAACTCCCTAGGCGTTTCCGTTCAAAAGTTACAATTTTCTATGGTTTCTATGGTTCCGGTCATGCGATCTGGACAAAATTTCAGTTTCCAAGTTATCAGGAGAACAAAACTTCGAACGGCCATATTTACGGAACCCCTGGTGGAATTTGGCTCATTTACGAACTTAACCTTAACTTAGGCATTCGGGAACTGAACCCACACTGAAAATTTCAAGTCTCTAGGTTGTTCTGTTCGGGAGTTTTCGTGCTTACGGGCGGCCGGACGGACAGAATCGAATTTTCCGACGGATTCGTCATCAGTGAGTCGAACATAGTCGATTGAGATCATTTTCGGCTCAAAATTCGAAAAATACAGACATCGTGACGAAATTATATAGCCCTTGTGTAAGTAGTACGAGCGCTCAAAAATATAATTGAGAAGCACTGATGTAGATTTAGGAGCTTTCGGGCGCCAGAGCAGTCAACCATTATCCACAGATGCTACAAAATGATCGAAAATACAGTGAAATGCTCGGAAATTAAAAAAAGAAGACGTATTTGAGGGTATTCACCCAGTTGCCACCACTGAATCGGTATATTTCACGATATTCTCATCAAAAATTTCTCGTCAAGCGAGCCTTACACGGTCAATATTATTGAAGCAATATCGATATCGATCAATATATTGAACGTGTAAGGGGGATATTGAAACAGTAATATCGATACCGGTTTTTGAACATATATTGCGTCAATAATATTGCTTCAATAATATTGACCGTGTAAGGCTCGCTTAAGACTGTGAAAATCCGAAAAAACGTACCTATTGTGAGACTAAGAAATTTTTTGAAAATAATCAATTTTCCTCATTTCTACCACTAAATAACTGACATATAAATAAACTTCAAAAGATGGAATCACAGAATGCTATCAAATTTCTCAACGCCAGATCAGAAAAATTCAATTTGCTTTTCAAGTGGAACAGCTGTGAGGCTGAAATTTTATATAAATCATTGTTTCGCAAAATGTATTCCTTTTAATTCTTTTAGGGAAACTATCCCTACGAAATTACACATGAAACATCTTGTCGAACACTTTTAAAAAGTTTCAAACGGACCTGTATTTTTCGAATAATTGAAAATCAGATAAACTACATCTGGTCCTTTGAAAATGTAAACGGCGTATCAGACCTCGAATGTACCTACTCTGAAAATTTCAAAACTCATTGCCTTTTTGAGCGCTCGTACTATACTTACACGAGGGCTATATCATTTCGCCACGATGTCTGTATTTTTCGAATTTTGAGCCGAAAATGGTCTCAATAGACTATGTTCGACTCACTGATGACGAATCCGTCGGAAAATTCGAGTCTGACCGTCCAGCCGTCCGTAAGCACGATAACTCTCGAACGGAACAACCTAGAGACTTGAAATTTTCAGTGTGGGTTCAGTTCTCGAATGCCTCGGTTGAGTACATTAAAAGGCCAAATTCCACTAGGGGTTCCGTAAATATGGCCGTTCAAAGTTTTGTTCCCTTGATTACTTGAAAACTACAGATTGATCGAGATGAAATTTTGCACTCAAATGGAGAATGAAGTGTTTAAGCTACATGTGAAATTTTGTTCAGATCGCATGACCAGAACCATAGAAAATTGTAACTTTTGAACGGAAATGCCTAGGCACTTGAAATTTTCAGGATAGGTGTGGATCGCGAATATTGCGGTCACGTTCATCAATGAGCAAAATTAGACTAGGGGTTCCGTGAATATGGCCGTTTAAAATATTTTTTCCTGATAGTTTCGAAACTGCCGATCGGATTGGAATGAAATTTTGCACCTAGCTGAGGAATAATGTATTCAAAGTACGTGCAAAAATTGATCAGCTGAAGCACTGACATGAAGTCTGAAGTTTCGCTTAAGTTTCAGAATTCTTTCGACAGCTGTCGAAAATTCCTTCAATTGATTTCTAAAACTGGAAAATGCGAATCTACCTACAAGGTGGATGTACGAGCGCTCAAAAGCTCCTGCCTTCACGGCAGTGCTTTTCGTAATTTTTTCAAACGTAACGTAATCGACGTACAGAATTGAGTTAGACCACGAATTCTTCATCTGTGAGTCAGACCCAATCGACCTGAAGTCATAATATACAGGGGATTGCAAAAAGCACTAGAAGATTTAGAAGAATATTCCATTGAAAGGAAAATTCATATAAATAGCAAAAAAGCTAAGCTATACTACTACAGAAGCGGAGACTTGAGAGATATTCCAAAAAAAGGATAGAGGGGAAGATATCGAATGGGAAAATGAAGTGAAGTATTTGGGAGTAAAACTAGATGAAAGGCTTGCATGGAAAAACCATATAGAATATGCAATGAATAGAACAAACTCACCCCAGAATGGGAAACTATCACAGATTTCCTAAAGAAGAAGGCCTAGAAGATATTTGAGAAAGCTAGTCAACATCCAAATGATGAGATAAAAAATTACGAAAAGCACTGCCGTGAAGGCAGGAGCTTTTGAGCGCTCGTACATCCACCTTGTAGGTAGATTCGCATTTTCCAGTTTTAGAAATCAATTGAAGGAATTTTTGAAAGCTGTCAAAAAAATTCTGAAACTTAGGCGAAACTCCAGACTTCATATCAGTGCTTCAGCTGATCAATTTTTTTTCGATAATTCGCTAGAATTTTCTACGGTATCTATGGTTTTGGTGATGCGATCTGGACAAAATTTTGCACGTAGTTTGAATACACTATTCCTCAGCTAGGTGCGAAATTTAATTCCAATCCGATCAGTAGTTTCGGAACTATCAGGAAAAAAATATTTTAAACGGCCATATTTACGGAACCCCTAGTCTAATTTTGCTCATTGATGAACGTGACCGCGATCCAAACCCACCCTGAAAATTTCAAGTTCCTAGGCCTTTCCGTTCAAAAGTTACAATTTTCTATGGTGTCTATGGTTCTGGTCATGCGATCTGAACAAAATATTGCTTTAATATATCATTCTCGATTAAAATACAAAATTTCACTTTGATCGAATCTGTAGTTTCGAAATTATCGAGAAAACAAATTTTCAAACGATCATTTTTACGGAACCCCCTGTATAATACTGCTCATTGATGAACGTGAACGCGACATTTCAGATCCACACCTATCCTGAAAATTTCAAGTCCCTAGGCCTTTCCGTTCGAAAGTTATGATTTTCTATGGTTTCTATGGTTTTGGTCATGTGATCTGGAGAAATGTAGCTTGAATATATCATTCTCCATCAGTATACAAAATTTCGTCACGATCGAATCTGTAGTTTTGAAATTATCAAGAAAACTGAATTCCAAACGACCATATTTATGGAACCCCTTGTATAATTTTGCTCATAGATGAACGTCATCACGACATTCCAGAACCCACCTATCCTGAAAATTTCAAGTCCTTAGGCGTTTCCGTTCAAAAGTTACAATTTTCTATGGTTCCTATGGTTCTGGTCATGCGATCTGGACAAAATTTCACATGTAGCTTAAAACCTCATTCTCCATTTGAGTGCAAAGTTTCATCTCGATCAAATCTGTAGTTTCGAAGTAATCAGGAGAACAAAATTTTGAACGGCCATATTTACGGAACCCCTGTTGGAATTTGGCCCATTAACGAACTCAACCGAGGCATTCGGGAACTGAACCCACACTAAAAATTTCAAGTCTCTAGGTTGTTCCGTTCGAGAGTTACCGTGCTTACGGTCGGACGGACAGACTCGAATTTTCCGACGGATTTGTCATCAGTGAGTCGAACATAGTCGATTGAGACCATTTTCGGCTCAAAATTCGAAAAATACAGACATCGTGACGAAATGATAGAGCCCTCGTGTAAGTAGTACGAGCGCTCAAAAAAAAGAGACTTCCCTATGAAAATCACATGACAAAAATGAAAGAGATACGTACAAAAAGAGTCAAAAGGTAAATGGGTAATAAATACCTGGAATCTAAAGCAGCATGTAAGGTTTAGTTCGAGCTGGTCGTGCTTCACACGAGGTCTCACACTGTTCTATCTATCAGAGATAGTTCGTCTGTGAAGATTCCCCCCGACTGAAGAGAAAAAAAAACCTGAATTTTGATGAAATGCTTTCAAAAATACAGTATGGTGCAGATATCAAGGAAAACATTTTTTTTTAACGGAATAGCTAGTATTTCATAAAATTTTTGTAACGAACTTTTTGTCCTGATTTCAAAAACGTGCCATTATGTTAGCTCTTTCTTATACAGTTTTTGAGTTCGAAAACGTGGAATAACGGAGTTAGAATTGTTACTGTTAAAACCTAGATCATGAAAGTTAGTATGAAAATGACAACTATATAATGATATGATAACATATCCTAGCCTTCTTTGAAAATGTCCAACTAAGTTATTCGACGTTCTCAGATGCGTTAAAAAAACGAGTTAACATATGGAATATTTTTGAGATCTGAAAAAAAGAGATCTGAAAAAAATTCAATAATAGATAAGGTACTCGAAAAAAAAAATTCCCTGAAATCTACACGATACCTACTGTATTTTTGAAAGAATTTTTCAAAATTCAGCTCAACCGCACGAATTTTACTTTTAAATTTTTTTTGCTTTGTGAAATAATATTCATGATAAGGATTGGGTAATTTAAAGTGAATATCTCTGAATACTTACTATCGTAGAATACGGTAAAGACGACTTGTAGAATCTGATTTTTTTTCATCAATAATTATCACCAGGTACTCTCATCAAAGCTATCAAGATTCAATCATTGAAGGGTTACCTGCCTGAATAAAATTCAATTATCATTAAAGCGAGTGATTGACTTTTCGATTCTCTTAGATGCTTAGATGGTTTTATTTTGAGTTCTAACCTATAATGAGCCATTATGGAGGGAGAAGCTCAGGAAAAAATGCTTGCTCGCGAAGAAAGTAGGTACCTACAAATTAGCACAGAAAATATTCCGAAAATGAGGTATACCTAGTTCATTTTCATGGAACCGATTTCATATATACAGGGAATAAAGAACTTTACACACCACAACTTCTTGAAAATCGAGAAAATTGAAAAAATACGTACAAAACATGTGACACATATGAGTATAATATTATCAGATCTGAAACAATTTTTTCTTGTCTCGGAATGGCTATTTCCAAATTGATCTCAACTCTGCAGTATCATCATATGAAATTTCTATGTTGAGATTCGTAGGACCATCCTGTATACCCGTATATATGAAATACTTATTTTTTACCGAGGAATCCTAACTTTTGAATTATTGCTAACATTTTCGCAACATTATCTAGCTAATCGAATTCTATTTTTCCAGGTCCAAACTGCCGATATACGTATCGCACCGGAAAATCTGACTCAATACAAAATACTGGCAATTCTATTCAACCATTCGAACAGAACAAAATCGTTTACAAAATGTCAGTACAATAATCAAGGATGAAATCGAGAGAAGGAATAATTCGAGATCAATTCAGAGATTACCAGTCATATATGATTGTTTCTCCTGCATTATCTACAAGTGTGTCAAATTTATAAAATTGCTTTCCGTCTACGTGATATCATGCAAAAATCATGGCGGTTGAAGCGACAGGGACTTGAAACTCTTGATATGCTGAAAATATTATAATGTGAAAATATTATTACAAACGTATAATAGATGAACGAGTTGGTATTGGTTTGTAGCAGAAATTGATTGAGAAATTATCCGAGCCATTTGAAACAAAGGTGTGGACTCTTTTTATTGAAAAGAGGTAACAGAAAAGAATTGTCGAAGACATACGTATCGATATTGGTTGAAAAATGGTCAAAACTCGAGACGAATTAGTGTTAAAATATTTGGTTGAGTAGCATGATACCAACATAAGTTTTAAATTCGAAAATTGTGTTTTAGCAATGATTTTTTCGGCCTTGTTTTTATGAACAAGAGAAGATATTATCATTCTTTCCAAATATCTGTAATTTTCGAATTTTAAGACAAGATGGTCCCGAAAGGAATGAATAAAAATCGAAGATTTCGCGGTCAAATTCGACGAATTCTGAATACGATTACTCTCGAAAACGAAGACTTAGAGTTTTGAACTTTGAGGGTACGATGGAGGTCTGAATGTGCCACTTATGTCTGTTAATGGGTGAATTCACCGAACGACTCCGCTGATAAGGCCAATCGAATTCTTTCTTCAATAATTCGAAAAATGCCGATTCGATCGAATTGAAACTTCGGATTTAGTTGTGAGTTAACGACAGAAAGGTTCATGTGAAATTTCGTAAGTATCGTATCGGTGAAAGATTTCAAAAAAATTCTTTTTTGAATTTCTGTATCTCAGGATACGTTCGGGGTCTGAATGAGTAGGTTGGTGCTGTTAATGGGCGATATCCGCAAAAGGATTCCATAGCTATAACCATCCGTAACATGCTTTTCTCAATAATTCGAAAAATTATTAAATTTTCGTTAGGACTGTATCACAAGAAGATATTAAAAAAATCCTATTCAAAACATCGGTGTCTCAGAAACTTTATGCCATATTCGGCTGAAATTTTGTTATATAAAGTCCGCAAGATATATTGTAGAAATTGGTACAATTTCTCTATAGAAATGTTAACTTAAATTTTTCTGCATCGTGCAATACACCAAAACTTTGAACCAGAATATTATATCCAAGAGATATAGGACGGATTCTATTCTCAGGCATAATTTCTAGTATGTGATCATGCGTAGTGTCCAGTTAAGCGATGCAGAAACATTTCTTTAGAGAAATAATACCAATTTCTGTACCATGCCATACGGACTTAAGGCATCGATTGAATGAATGATGTGGATTTTCAGCTTTCTAGCTGTTCCATGGGAAACATAATCAGATTTTTTTTATCTTTTCAATATTATTTGGTGATTCCATCCCTTGAAGATTATAAAAGTAGAATAAAAGTATTTGTCATACTGAGGCCGTTTTGGTACACAAGCGCACGTCAGTGCTCCTACAGTTGGAACACTTTTTCAATAATGAAGGCCTAGGGACTTGAAATTTTCAGATAGGTGTGGATCTCGAATGTTGCTGTCACGTTCGTCAATGAGCAAAATTAGACTAGGGGTTCCCTAAATATGGTCGTTTGGAATTTAGTTTTCATGATAATTTAAAAACTATGGATTTGATCGTGGCGAAATTTTGTATTTAAATTGAGAATGATATATTCGAGCTACATTTTTTCCAGATCGCATGATCAGAACCATAGGAACTATAGAAAATCATAACTTTCGAACAGAAAGGCCTAGGGACTTGAAATTTTCAGGATAGGTTCGGATCACAAATTTCGCGGTCACGTTCATCAATGAGCAAAATTAGACTAGGGGTTCCGTAAATATAGCCGTTTAAACTATTCTTTTCGTGATAATTTCGAAACTACTCATTGGATTGGAATGAAATTCTGCACATAGATGAAGAATAATGTATTCAAACTACGTGGGATTTTTTGTCGAGATCGCATTTCCAAGACCATAGATACCGTAGAAAATTCTAGCGAATTATCGAAAAAAAATTGGTCAACTAAAGCGCTGTCAAAAACTTTCCAATAGGTTTCTACAACTGGAGAATGCGAATCTACCTACAAGGTGGATGAACGAGCGCTCAAAAGCTCCTGACTTCACGGCAGTGATTTTTATAATTTTTTCAATTGAAATTATGAAGAACATTTTTAGAACGAGGCAAATGATTGTGGAGGAAGATTTTCCTGCCGAAACTACTAGGGGATGCCTCTTCACATTACAGGCTTAACGTCAGGGCGAAGACTTAAAAACACTAAAAAACATCAAGAGAAAATCACGAAGATATAAATATTTGACATTAACACCAGCACACTTCGTTTTTTGAGCGCTCGTACTACTTACACGAGGGCTATATCATTTCGTCACGATGTCTGTATTTTTCGAATTTTGAGCCGAAAATGGTCTCAATCAACTATGTTCGACTCACTGATAACGAATCCGTCGGAAAATTCGAGTCTGTCCGTCCGGCCGTCCGTCCGTCCGGCCGTCCGTCCGTAAGCACGATAACTCTCGAACGGATCAACCTAGAGACTTGAACTTTTCAGTGTAGGTTCAGATCTCGAATGCCTCGGTTGAGTTCGTTAATGGGCCAAATTCCACCAGGGGTTCCGTAAATATGGCCGTTCAAAGTTTTGTTTCCCTGATTACTTGAAAACTACAGATTCGATCGAGATGAAATTTTGCACTCAGATGGAAAATGAGGTGATTTAGCTAAATTTTGTCCAGATCGCATGACCAGAACCATAGAAACCATAGAAAATTGTAACTTTTGAACGGAAATGCCTAGGGACTTGAAATTTTCAGGATAGGTGTGGATCTCGAATGTCGTGATCACGTTCATCTATGAGCAACATTATACAAGGGGTTCCGTAAATACGGTCGTTTGAAATTTTGTTTTCTCGATAAATTCGAAACTTCGGATTCGATCGAGATGAAATTTTGTATTTTAATCGAGAATGATATATTGAAGCAATATTTTGTCCAGATCGCATGACCAGAACCATAGAAACCATAGAAAATTGTAACTTTTGAACGGAAAGGCCTAGGAACTTGAAATTTTCAGGGTGGGTTTGGATCGCGAATATCGCGGTCACGTTCATCAATAAGCAAAATGAGACTAGGGGTTCCGTAAATATGGCCGTTCAAAATATTTTTTTCCAGATAGTTTCGGAACTACTGATCGGATTGGAATGAAATTATGCATCTAGCTGAGGAATAGTGTATTCAAAGTACGTGCAAAATTTTGTCCAGACCGCATCACCAAGACCATAGATACCGTAGAAAATTCTAGCGAATTATCGAAACAAAATTGATCAGCTGAAGCAGCGACTTGAAGTCTGGAGTTTCGCCTAAGTTTCAGAATTTTTTTGACAGCTGTCAAAAATTCCTTCAATTGGTTTCTAAAACTGGAAAATGCGAATCTACCTACAAGGTGCATGTACGAGCGCTCAAAAGCTCCTGCCTTCACGGCATTGCTTTTCTAAATTTTTTATATTAAACCCCTCTGTGAATCAATTTGTCGAATCGAAAATACAGGCATTTAAAAGTTTTTATACAAAATATTATAGGTGTCGATTTCTTCATCCCCTCGTGATACATGGAGATACTGGGAAAGAGAACGAAGAAACTCAAAAATCGCCCGTTAAAATCTTTTGTATCAATTTAGAAACACCCTATGTACCCTGTGCCTGAACTAGAGGTAAAGGAGAATAAGTATAAGTAACCAGTTCTTGAGCATTTCTGAAAAATCGAAACATAAGGATGCCACATAATAGAGAAATGAAAAAAAACAAAAAAAAACTATTATGCTAATTATAAACATTATTATTGCATAAGAATCAAATGGTATCTAGAATATATTTCACAAATTAATCTTATCTAGTAGGAAAAAGTGATTTGTATTGGACATGCGCAGTGGTGCAACTTTCAGGTAAAAATAGTTTTCTTCCATTTCGTATTTCCTCTATATGTCAGTTGTCAGTTGTAAGTCTCGGGGTTAATGTTGATTTGTGCACGCAAGAATGGCAGGTGTTGTTTTCGAAGATATATTCAATGTCAAGGACATAGACAGAGAAGGAAAGAAATTCGACAGAGTGTCTCGCTTACACTGTGACAGCGAATCTTTCAAGATGGACCTCATATTGGATATCAACAGTATGATATATCCCATGGAATTGGGCGACAAATTCCGCATGGTTTTGGCTACCACACTGAGGGAAGATGGCTACCCCGATAGTCAATACTGGGATCCAGCCGAGGTAGATGCTGTAGGTTCGAGGGCCGACAGTTTCGATTACGTCATGGCTGGAAAAGTTTATCGGTTAGATGGTGACGACGATTTGGGTGATCAGTCTAGAAGACTAGCAGCATATTTATCTTTCGGAGGACTTCTTATGAGGCTACAAGGGGATGCCAACAATTTGCACAATTTCGAGTTGAATCAAGATATGTATCTCTTGATCAAGAAGATATTCATGTGACTATTCAAATTTTTTTCTGAACTGTTGTTATTTCAATTAATTTTGTTTTTCATGTTGACTGTAGTTAGATAGAGTTTTTTAATCTCGTTCTTTATTTATGAATTGCTCTATCTCGTAATTTTGGGAAATAGGATGCAAATGTGATATAATAAATATTGAAATAATCTAAAAAGTATCTTTTCATTTGATACAACTACCTTGAAATAGTTTAATAGGAAAATATAAAATATTATCTTTCTAAATGTACCTCCACCCTTTGTAAATATGCGAATCCATATGGATGGTCATATAGGCAATTCTAAGGAGCTGTCGGTGTTTCAATGAAATGAAAACTGGGCACAAATTCTCCGAAAATTAATACCTACCACAATGAGTGTGAACGTTTCTTGAACCATTACCTGCTTCAAACAATTCAACTGCTTTGAGAATATTTCAATCTTTGAAGGATTCAATGGAATGCAAATGAGGGTACCTACTATTGATCGATAATAAAAAAATGATTCAAATTTAATCCTCAGTCTATCAGAGGTCCCGATTATTTAATATTTCTGCTAAATTTGTTTGGAAATTCTACGATTTCGGCCCATTTCAGTACCTGAAAAGGCAAGGCGACTATTATAGAACTATTTCTGATTCTGCATCTTTAGTGTTTGCAGAAGAAGAAATTTGTGGGGAGATCTCATGGTTTTGTTAATATTTATATATTTATTAAAGTGGCGTAGCACGAAATTGGGGGGGAGGGGGGGGGTTGCTTATCGCAGGACTATAGTCGGGGGCCCCTCCCTGGATCTCTGTCATTAATGATAAGTTTGCTTCGAATGGCGGATTGTGGTGAAAAAAAATTTATTAACAAAAACAAAAGTATTCAAATAAAACTAATATAAACTTCCATACAAGAAGTAAAATATATAGGATCATATAAAAAGTAAAATAAAGGGTGTTTACAAAGGTGAGGCTTTTTTTTGGCAGGCAATAGAACTCATCCAAAAAAGTCAATGTATCAAAAATCGTTTACATAATATATTCACCGGGGCCGAGTATTTTTAAATTGATGTTACCCGCGAATCTGAGGAATTCCCAGCCCGGATCTGACTTAAGTTCGTATTGAGATCTAAATGTGTTTATAATTGCGGTCTGAGAGGTCCTTATACAAGCAATCATCTAGGATGCGCATGATTTTGTAAGTTTTCGGAACTCAACCGCTGTGATTCCTTCCTTAGGGGTCATTGAAAACATTAGTGTATAAGTGACGGTGAGGTGAATAGTGCGGAAGAACTAAGACAACGCATTGAAAATGTTTGTGAAATTATTCCAGCGAACTGATGTGATAGTTGCTGCATGTAACCATTCGTTATTACGTCGGGCAAGTCTTTGTACACATCGAAAGAATGGAAGGTGCTAGACCTGTCAAAAAAAGCCTCACATTGAAAACACCCTGTATACAGGTGTTCCTGAACTAGAGGTACAAACGAAGAGGGAAGATTCCTTAAGTAATTTTAAGAAAAAAAGTTTCTTTAACATGGGATCGCAAACGTTTCGTGTTCGAGATACAGAGTGTTGAAGTTTGATGAGTTTTTTTGTTATAGTATCTACACTCCACAAGATATTCAACTGAAATTTTGCATAGATATTACAATTGAAAGTGTACATCAATTAGCATGCCAATTTCGATAGCAATTTAACAGGGTGATATTTCTGGAACACTGTCCCCTGTTATCCTCCAGAACTTTTTTGTTTGGTGAGCCACTGAGAATTTGACAAAATATAAGAAGCAGCTTTGTTGTTGTACTAAACTTTATGGTCTCTCGTAGTTTTGTCGTATCTGGTACCGATTTCGAGAAAAAAAATTCGAACGATTGTCTGGAAATCCTCAGAAAAATCCAAATGGTCATAAAAATTCAGTTAGTAAGCTGTGGTTAATCAATTCATTATGAGATTTTGTGGTTATTTTCCGATCTGTAGCAATGATTCATTAAGATTCGATAAACTCGTATAATCATTACAAAAAAAGTATAACTACAAGAAACACCCTGTATCTCGAAAACGAAACGTTTGCGATCTCATGTTTATGAGACTTTTTATTCTTAAAATTACTCAATGAATTTCTTCTTTTAGTTTGTACCTCCAATTGAGGAACAACCTGTATAGGACTATATCTGTAAAATGAATATAAATATATAAGGATGATGGATTATTTTTGATAAAATAATCAGTTTTGTTTCTCTGTGAAACGAAAGAAATGTATTAGCTATTTTTCACTATTTACATTACTTACAAACTTACCTGCAAAACGAAAGAAACATCAATTAAAGTTTATTATTATCACTCTTTGCTTCACTTAATCAACTGTCTCAAAATCTATTTATTGATTCACTGCTCAACGAATTATTTCAAAATCTGCTCGTCATCTTATGCCATTGTATTGTTCCATCTAGTCGGGTTAATTAGAGGGCGCGCGCGTAATATGAAGCGCGGCAAATTTAAATGACGAAAGTTCATTAAATCAACAGAAAAAATCGCAGAGTTGGAAGTATAATAGAATAAAAAAATCGGGGACCCATTTTTAACTCTTTCTTTAGGCTTGGGGTCTGCGGAGGCCTTTCCTACTCTACGCCTCTGACTTAGCAGAAATGTTTATTAACGATTTGTGATGACTTTGGAGCCTTGCTCGATTGATTTATCTTATCTGTGATTTCAAAGACGTATGTATGGAAATATATATCTTCATATTCAAAAAAGTTAATTTATCATTTATTTGATGAATTTTGCATGCAATATTTGCACGTGATTTCTCAAATTGTTTCAATTTGAATATTAATGTATTTACAACTTCAATCACTCTGTTAATTTTTATACACTGGTATTGAGATCGTATAAAGCAATTTTTTACGATTTATGATCATTTTGAAATGTTCATTTATTGATGGATCTTATACATATGTGCTTTCACCTAGACCTAAGAACATGATACAGATTTCGTCTAAATGTCGAAACTATTGTTTAGAAGTAGTAGTTAAAAAGTTTCAAGTAATCTGGGATTTATTTAAAATTATAACACTGGTTTCTGAAGGAATTTCACACAAAGTTCTATTATTTCGAAAAATATTTAGACTCGCTGAAAAAAAAATAATTTTTTCATCGAATTAAAATTAATCATGAAATCACACTCAAATAATGAGTTTTCAGGATAAAACATTCTTTACTTGATTCCGTGTTATTGAGTTTTGAAAAGAGCAAACGCATTATAAGATGAGGTGTGAGGTGTAGTAATTTTCGAGGATGGCCTGCTCTAAGGAATACCCATTTACTTTTGAATAGAAAAAAGATAAAATGAGAAATATATGATAAAAGGATTCATTAAAATATTTTCCTTAATTTTCTGAAGAAAACACAGCGAATGTACACATTAAATAATATTCTCTGCTGAATTCTTGAACAGGACCTCTGGTGGGCGAGTCAGAAGATTCTTTCTCAATTAAGTTTGTATTATTATTATTTTGCTGATTCCGCTTATTTCCTATCTCTATTTGTTTCTTCTTTTTTTGAGCGCTCATTCTAGTTTCACGAGGGCTCCATCATTTCGTCACGCTGTCTGTATTTTTCGAATTTTGTGTCTGTCTGTCCGGCCGTATACACGATAACTCTCGAAGGGAGCGACCTAGGAACTTGAAATTTTCAGCGTACGTTCGAGGTCTGAATGTGCTGACGAATTCCATAAATGGGCTGGATCCGTCAGAAGGTTTTGTAGATATAGCCATCTGAATATTTTTTCCTCGAATATTCGAAAAATACTGAATTGAAACTTTGAAGTTAGTTGTGAAATAACGATAGGAAGGTGTGAGAATTCTATCCCAAAAAAATTACGAAAAGCACTGCCATGACGTCAGGAACTTTTGAGCGCTCGCACCTTCTGGGTAGATTCGCATTTTCCAGTTTTTAAAATCAATTGAAGGAATTTTTGATAGCTGTCAAAAGAATTCTGAAACTTAGGCGAAACTACAGACTTGATGTCAGTGCTTCAGCTGATCAATTTTTTTTTCGATAATTCGCTAGAAATTTCTACGGTATCTATGGTCTTGGTGATGCGATATGGACAAAATTTTGCACGTTGTTCGAATACATTATTCCTCAGCATCCTCAGCAGGTGCATAATTTCATTCCAATCCGATCAGTAGTTTCGGAACTATCAGGAAAATAATATTTTGAACGGCCATATTTACGGAACCCCTAGTCTAATTTTGCTCATTGATGAACGTGACCGCGATATGCGCGATCCAAACCAACCCTGAAAATTTCAAGTTCCTAGGCCTTTCCGTTCAAAAGTTACAATTTTACATGGTTTCTATGGTTCTAGTGATGCGATCTGCACAAAATATTGCTTTAATATATCATTCTCGATTTAAAATACAAAATTTCATCTCGATTGAATCCGTAGTTTTGAAATTATCAAGAAAACTAAATTTCAAACGACCATATTTACGGAGCCCCTAGTATAATTTGCTCATAGATGAACGTGATCACGACATTCGAGATCCACACCTATCCTGAAAATTTCAAGACACTAGGCGTTTCCGTTCAAAAGTTACAATTTTCTATGGTTTCTATGGTTCTGGTCATGCGATCTGGACAAAATTTCACATGTAGCTTGAACACCTCATTTTCCATTTGAGTGCAAAATTTCATCTTGATCAAATCTGTAGTTTTCAAGTAATAAGGGAAAAAAAACTTTGGACGGCCATATTTACGGAACCCCTGGTGGAATTTTGCCCATCAACGAACTTAACCGAGGCATTTGGGAACTGAACCCACACTGAGAATTTCAAGTTTCTTGGTTGTTCCGTTCGAGAGTTATCGTGCTTACGGATGGCCGGACGGGCAGACTAGAATTTTCCGACGGATTCGTCATCAGTGAGTCGAACATAGTCGATTGAGATTGAGACCATTTTCGGCTCAAAATTCGAAAAATACAGACATCGTGACGAAATGATATAGCCCTCGTGTAAGTAGTAAGAGCGCTCAAAAGAGGTTACTCCGGTATTTCTGAAACTATTCGTTGAAATTATGTGTCTAAGGCATGAAGAAAATGAGTTATGTAGAAATTCAGCTCTTAAGCTGATCGATTTGATGAATTCTTCTACTGCATCATCTTTTTTCGGTGAGGCAAAATAATTATCAGTATTCGAGTCACTCTCCACGATTGAACTCATTGACATCATGTTGGTGAGAAATTCGAGCAAATCTCATTTTATCGAGAAATTTACGTGACAGTTTCCATACGCCCAGAAGTTTTCAGGAGAAATGTTCTGTATAATATACATTATTGTTTTTTTCTTCACATCATTCGAGATCATAGCCTCATCGGAAAATGATATTTTCATGAATTCAGGAAAATCCCCGATTTATACGTTTCATCCAGCAAATATTCCGTGACAAATTACATGAAGATATATCGAAGGGAACGATAAAAATGTTGAATCAACAGTTGGTTGGGGGAGCTCACACCATCATATCAGCCCCAAGCATCGGTTAAGAACGTGAGTGGAGCTATTTGCTGGGATTCAACACAGAATTGAGTCACTTTTTCGAGGTTTATTTTGATCCGACCAGCGGTATAAATTATCATAAACACGAATTCGTCTAGTTTTGCGATCACGAGAAAAAAGGGAAAGAAGACGGAGCACTGAAAATTCGCGATAAGGAAAAATTCTTAGTTGAATAAAATTGTACGGCTATAGGTATTTCATTTTTCGATGTTATTTCATTTGAGGTCATTACAACTTGTTTCCTTGTAAGAATTTTGAATGTAACCTGTTATATACTTCGAACTAACTTCTTGGCAAATTTACGAATTGACTGCCCGGCTGGATATGGCTCACTGACGAGTTCAACCAATAGCTCTGGGACGAAACACGACGAAACATACATCATTTTCCCCATCGGAGGGCGCGTCCAAAACATCTGCGCGGACTCTCGCCAAAATACGATAAATGCTAAGCCGTACTTCAATATCCCTTACGTATGGCTCGGCGGCATGGGGCAATGCAGCCAATAGCCACATAAAGAAGATTCAAGCAACAGAGAATAAACTGCTCCGAGCAGCAATGAATATGCCGTGGTTCGTAAGAAACCAACAAATCCACAGAGACTTAGAATGGGAAACTGTCACAGATTTCCTAAAAAAGAAGGCCGAGAAGATATTCGAAAAAGCAAGTCAACACCCAAATGATGAACTGAGAAGACTAGTTGACTACAACCCCGCAAAAGATGTGGTTAGGATACCCACCTATCACAAAAGACCCAGAGATCAACTACGTAGAAACAGAAATTGAGTAATCTCAATTTAAATTATCCAGAAGAAGAGACTCCTATGAAATTCAAATTCATAGATAACACAATTATCACACGACAAAGATCGTGATAGAGATACGAACAACAAGAGTCAAAAGGTTAGTAGGTTATAAATGCCCGGAATCTAAAACAGCAGGTTAGGTTTAGTTAGAGTAGGTCGTGCTTCACACGAAGTCTCACACTGTTCTATCTATCGGAGATAGTTCGTCCATGAGGATTCCCCCTGACTAAACAAAAAAAAAAAAAAAAAAAAAAATATCCCTTACTTCTTTCCTTATGATCATTGTCATCCAGGAAAGTTAATTGAGGTCAATTGCTCCCCATAGTTTTCATTTCTTTTATCAGTTAACGTACTCAACAAGAACGGAGGGTTAAGGACCCCGGGTAGCTCACCGCTCCGCAGCTATATCTGGTCAGAAAATCGGACACCAAACTGTAACATGCACATGCACCAACAATTAGCCAGCCAAAAGGACTTCCCGACGACTTCCCCCATCAGATCCACGACAGCTCGTTACCCTGCTGTCATGGCCTCGTTATCACATCTATTGAATTTCCCCAAGTCGACAAACTGAACTATAATAGTTATGGAGAAACAACAGCGAATGCAGCACTTGCCGACTACTTATTACACCAACTTCTACGCCCGATCTCGGAGATTTCGTCACTTTCGCGGCGTAAATATATCGTGCAAACGCCCAGGGCTGTTCGAGAAGATTCTTGGGGTGTTTCGCCCAAGTGGAGCATGCATTCGATAAGGCGGGACGTGGTCTTCGTGACGGCACTTTGCAGCGGGAAGAATTCGTCAAGATCGTTTAGGTTAGGTAGTGAGAATAACATAACCTTAAACGTCAAGAGACTCAGGTTACTGTGATAATTGAGAAGCATGAATCATCAAGTGTTTTCGAGAGAGAAATGAGGGATAATTTTATCACCTTCAGAATTGTTCGAGAAAAACAATGACGGGAGTAAAGTCAGGAACTTTCGCTGTCTTGTTCAAATTCCACCTAGAGCGGTCGCCCTGGTCCATTCTGATCCCTCATTGGTGTCTTCTAGATCGGATTCACCTCACAACGTCTCCCAGTTGCAACTTTTGCCTTATGACACTGCTACGAACTCGATCATGCAAGTTCACGCTTGGTTTTCATTTCTGCACTCCCCATGAGCTGTTTGGTTCTTGAGCTTTCAGCTCGAATTTCTGATGCATACGTGAGAACTAATCTTATGGTTGACTTCTAAATTCTCACTGCTGAATATTATAGAACCAAAGTGGTTGAATCTCCTGCTCTACTTCTCATCGATGGCTGATTTGCAACGGTCGGATTCTTGAGATTTTACCGAAGACTGTGTATTCTCTTTTGAAATGAGATCTTATCAAAGAAAGTTACAGATAATGTCATCCATTCAGGAGATCTCAACAGGATCTGATGAATTGTTTCGAGATATCGGAGTTTTTTTAAAGAAATACTTTTATTCTTCTAGTGAATTTCGTGTCATTATTCTATTACTAACCACAAAGTATCAATTCGATCGGATCGTTTTTTTCGAATTATTGAGGAAACATATCGGATGGCTATACCTACGAAACCCTTTGGCGGATTTTGCCCATTTACAAACCGGCTCTTTCAGACCTAGAGAGCGTACCTGAAAATTGAAAATTTCTCTATTCATTCGAAAGTTATGGTGTTTACGGCCAACCGGTCAGATGGACAGAAATAATTTATTCAAATCGCGAATTCTTCATCTGCGAGTCCAACCCAATGGCTAAAAATTCAAAAATTGGAGTAATTTGGCCAAAATCATAACGCTTTTGTTTATAGGAACAAGCGGGAAAACATAAAAAATTCACTATCAGAAGCAGAGCTTTGCGATAAAAAAAATTCTATCTATTATCAGTGGCGGCTCGTGACTTTTATGGTCGGGAGATCACCAGAAGGGGAGAGGGGTCTGATGCCACTCCAGAGAGTATGAGTTGATTTATTACTTACAAACTTATTATTTGTAAACATATAAGCAAAGTCAAATTCAAGATTTTTATAATAAGTCCATCTGTGATATTCTCCAAATCTATGCTGGATTATTTCTTATGCAGAAGGGTGTTTTTTAAGGTGAGGATTTTTTGGCAGGTGCTAGAACTCATCAAAGTAAATGAACCCGTCATTTTGAATAGGGCCCGTGTCCAATCATAAAAACTTTTCAGGAGCAACAAAAATATGATGGTGATGAAAAATACTATGGTGCTAACGGAATTGAACATAGAAGATGAGGAAGTGGGGAGATATTTTATACTTTTTCTGAGATTTATTTATTAAACCAAAACATACATCATCCAGATGGCACCAAAATACGATTTTAATCAATAATTTTCGAAATGACGGGTTCAAATCATTTCGCCGGAAGTTTATCATATATATAAAATCTTCAATTTGAAAAAAGTGCAAAAAATTTTGGGCATCAATATTCTACTACCACTCTGGATCGTGTAATTTCTCTGTTTGGAGATCTGCCATGAATCACGGTGCCATATACATTCCAGCAAGTGAATGAACTGCTGAATTTTATCACAAATTTGTATATTTCCTTTCAACTTTTATTAGGATATTTCTCCTGAACAGTATAATTCTTGAAGTTCAAAATGAGGAGGAGAAAAATTACTGATTGAAAAGGTCCTATAAAAAAAGTAGGAAGTTCACAAACCCACCGATGAAATTGAACCAATTGTTCACAGAAATTGTTCGAAAGGGTCACCATTCGTTTGATGTGCACAAAGCCTTGCCTGGCGTAATAACGAATTATTACATGCAGCAATTATCACATCAGCCTGCTCACGAATAATGTCACAAGCATTTTTAATGTGTTGTTTTAGTTCTTCAACACTATTCACCTCACCGTTACTGTACACTAATGTTTTCAAATGACCCCAAAAGAAGAAACCACAGGAGTTGAGATCCGGGGAGCGTGCAGGCCAAGAAATCGACCCACCATGTCCTTTTCACCTATTTGGAAACATTACGAAATTCGGAAAAGTCACAAAAATCAGCTCTGTCAGAAGATTTCCCGTAAACTGAATGCATTCAATGAACACATTTAGATCTTAATACCTACCTACTGTCAGATCAGGAATGAAAATTTCTCGGACTCCCGGGTAACTTTGATTTAGAAATACTCGGCCCTGGTGAATATTTTATATAAAGATTTTTTTGGAATTTTGACTTATTTTGATGAGTTTTTAGCACCTGCAAGAAAAGCCCCACCATTGAAAACACCCTGTATATCTTGATTTCCTCATTTATAATAGTTCTGCACGACAACAATCCCTTATACTCAATGTAAAAATACTGCAGCTGTTGCCAATATTCCGAAAAAAACAAAAATTCAAATCACATCCCTCTTTCTTAAACCCAAATATACAAATTGAATTCTTGGGTAAGGATGATTGAGGCGGTAACAAATTTTGAATAATTGGCTTTTTCTGAATTTTATGTCAAAGATTATCAGAGTACTTTCTCTTCATCTCAGTCAACCAAAAATTATCATCGCCACCCCTGATGCCACCACCGCCATATTTCAACCCCTGAACCTTAACTACAGATTAGACCATAATATCCTCATGAGGTCAATGCTACTAACTATGCCAAGATCTATTTCTTATAGAATCCTCTATCCAACACCCCATGTATAAGATTGAAACCTACCGAATTGTCAGCGATCTAGTAGGCCATTTGATGTAGGCTCTTCAACATTATTCACCTCACCGTTACTGTACATAAATGTTTTAAAATGACCCTGAAAGAATAAATCTCAGGGGTTGAGATCCAGGGAGCGTACAGGCCAAGAAATCGACCCACCACATCCTATCCACCTAAAGTCACAAAAATCTACGCTCTGTCAGATGATTTCCCGTAAACTCAACGCATTCAATAAACACATTCAAACCTCAATACGTACTTACCTATATCAGATCCGGCCTGGCAATTCCTCAGATTTGCAGGTAACTTTGATTTCGAAATACTGGCCCTGGTAAATATTTCATATAGAGGATTTTTTGAAATTTTGATGAGTTCTAACACCTATCAAAAAAAAAACTCACCTTTGAAAACACTATGTATATCGCTAATAAAAACAGAAGAACCCATCAGATTCTCCATTTATTGAATTGCATTGACTTCATCAACATCAGCAACTTGTGAATGCAGATCTGGCAAAATTTGACTCACCTTCGAAACGAGTACGTGCTACCTTTGGTTGTGCGTAGCCGAACGACTACGCAACAATGTTATCAGCGCTCTCACAATGAATCCGACTTGGTGACGCGACTACGTGCGGTTAGTTGTTGCTTGCCTTCTTAGAAGGTTTCTGTGAATTCGAAATATAACGAACAGTCCAAAAAATATATTTAGTTCCATAGGATTCGAATCAGCGGACTTTATTCAGAATTGTTTTACTCACGAACCGCTTATGATAGATCTTCATGATTTTTTTTTTGATTGTATGACCAATAAAAACTTCATGTTTTATAAGTCTATAGTATATAAATTTCTCACATTGATTCTTTTGAATTTAATACTCAGATATTCAGCCTTCAACAATCATGGTTCAGTTTATCGAGCTATAATAGGATCGATGTTGAAGAGCAGTCGATGTTTGTATCAAATTTTATATAATCAACAGTTATAGTTTCCGAGTAAAGCTCTAAAGTCTAGATGTTTTTTTTTGTATTTTCACAATGCAAACTGCGGCTATTCCAGAAAGGTGGAAAATTTCTTTCGTCGAACTAATCCAAAGTTTTATTATTGGAAACAATAAACCAAAAGAGATGTGATATTCCACCGAATTTTTCTTCTCCTCTGAGGTATTGGACAGTCTGTATATTCCTCGAAATCGATCTTTCGCCATTATGCCTACTCCCCATTCACCTCAGTTCCGCAGAAATCTATTATGCATCCATCTGCACTTCAGATGCAAGATCGCTTCGGAACTGGAGAGCCCAGAACTTTTGATCTGACACACAATAACAACACAAGATACATACATATTCAGGGAACTACATGTCCAAGTGGAGAAAATGAGGAGATATCTATCGGACGACTATTTGATATTGGAGGATACAGGATACAATCAGTGGCGTAGAATGCCGCCATGGATACAGTATGAGAACTGATCAGGGGTTTTGAACTGTGCCCAGATTTGTGACCTTATTCAAATATAATCCTATTCTACATAGAAGGCGTAAAATGGTCATTGAAAGTTTGAGGAAACCAATCAAGGACTTGCAGTGAAATCGGTTACTTAAGCGTTAACAATAAGTGCTTTTTTTTGTTCAGAGAGGATCCTCATGGACAAACCATCTCCGATAGATAGAACAGTGAGAGTCCAACTAAACCGAACCTGCTGTTTTAGATTCTGGGTATCTATTGCCTATTAACCTTTTGACTATTTTTTTTTTCTCTTTCAAGATCTTTGTCGTTTGATTTTTGTGTTAGCTATGCCTTTCATAAGAAAGTCTTCTTGATATCTGAAATTGAATTTACTCAATTTCTTCCTTTACGTAGTTGAAGCCTTCTTTTTGAGCGCTCGTACTACTTACACGAGCTATCTCATTTCGTCACGATGTCTGTATTTTTCGAATTTTGAGCCGAAAATGGTCTCAAACGACTATGTTCGACTCACTGATGACGAATCCGTCCGAAAATTTGAGTCTGTCCGTCCGGCCGGCCGTATACACGATAACTCTCGAACGGAATGTCCTAGAAACTTGAAATTTTCAGGGTAGGTTCGAATCTCGAATGCCGAGGTTGGGTTCGTTATTGGGCAAAATCCGCCTAAGGGTTCCGTAAATATGGCCGCTCGAAATTTTGTTTTCCTGATTACTTTGAAACTACAGATTCGATCGAGATGAAATTTTGCACTCTAATGGAAAATGAGGTGTTCAAGCTACATGCGAAATTTTGTTCAGCTCGCATCACCAGAACCATAGAAACCATAGAAAATTGTAACTTTTGAACGGAAATGCCTAGGGACTCGAAATTTTCAGGATAGGTGTGGATCTCGATTGTCGTGATCACTTTCATCTATGAGCAAAATTATACTAGGGGTTCCTTAAATATGGTCGTTTGAAATTTAGTTTTCTTGATCATTTCCAAACTACAGATTCGATCGTGACGAAATTTTGTATAATTATGGAGAATGATATACTCAAACTACATTTCACTAGATCGCATGACCAGAACCATAGAAACCATAGAAATTGGATTTTCAGGATAGGTGTAGATCTGAAATGTGGCATTCACGTTTATCAATGAGCAGAATTATACTAGGGGTTCCGTAAATACGGTCATATGAAATTTTTTTTTCTCGATAATTTCGGAACTACGGATTCGATCCAGATAAAATTTTGTATTTTAAACGAGAATGACATATTAAAGCAAGATTTTGTCCAGATCGGATGACCAGAACCATAGAAAACATAGAAAATTATAACTTCCGAAGGAAAAGGCCTAGGAACTTGAAATTTTCAGGGTGAGTTCAATTTTTCAATTGCGGACTGTAGACTTATCGGCCTGTAGTTTTGCAGGAATTTCCTATGTTTTCCTGGTTTATTGAAAACAATTACTTCTGCTGTTTCTCCTCTTTTTGGATAGTAATCTGCACTGCTATTCTTTTCTGGGCATTTCTCCTAACATGAAGTGTGTTACTTGGTTTTCCTCTGGAACTTTTCTGTTTTTCAAGTATTTGATGATTTTCTTAATCTCCGTTGGTGTTCCAACATCAAATCTCTACTTCCTTCTAGTTCCCTTTCTAAGGGTTCATTGTCATCGTCTTTTATCTAGTTTATTCTGGCTTCCCTTTCTATTGCATCGGCCAGTGCTTCGGCTTTTTCTAGCTATGAGACGGCCATCCCATTTTCTCCGTATACGGAAGGGATTTCGGTTTTCTCGCGCCATAGGCACTCTTGCATATTCCCTACTGGTTGGTCTATGGTGTTCTGCTCTTTGACCCTTTCGTTCCATCTATCTGTTCTCAATTCACTCAGTGAATTTTTCAGCACTATGACTGTGTTTATTCTGCTCTTTCTTGTCTTCTTCTCTATGTGAAGTTCTGTACTTTTTCCGCAGTTTTCTATTTCTTTTTATGAGCTCTTTAATTGCTTTTGAGGTTTCACTTTGTAGATGCAACGGGGCTGGCTTTTTGATTCTTCTGGTACTTTCCTAGTTGGCTTCTTTTATTCGGTTTTCTAATTTTTCAACTCCATCTTCTAGAACTTCTTAGTTGTTGGAGTTCTTAGCTGTGGAATTTTAGCAATTTTTTCCTGGAGTATTTCACTGTACCTTTGCCAGTCTTTCAAGTCTTGCGGTTCTTCTGTTATCGAGCCTATTTGGTTGTGGTCTGATGTGCCATCTACCATAGTTTCCATAGTATCAAGTGTGAACTCTTGAGTAATATCTTTCATTATTAAGATATCTTATATGTCTTGTAGGCCATTACTTCTGCGCAGGTAGGTCTGAATATCAGGTCCTAATACTATAAGTGCTTGTGCAACATGTTGAAAAATAGTTATTCATTCTACATTCGACAAGAGACCAATCAAGGACGAGTTTGTGCCTAAGGTCAGCGAGGGCTAGCAGAAAATCCGTCTCGTGTAGTAATTTGAATTGTTTCCATTCCATGAATTCATAATATCGAAGAAAACGGTTTGAATGTTTACATTCCAAGTGGCCTTTCATGATTTAAATTTTAAAAATTAAGATCTCTATGTAATACAAAAGTTGATTCAATTCATTCATTCATTGATTCAATTCAGTGGACGCATAATACGCCTTAAATTCAAAACTCCAAGAAGAAAATAAAATGATTACAAAAGAATTAGGTATAGGAAATTGCATGTTCTTATTTGTTAACGGATAAGTCTCAAAAACTATATAAATTAATCTATCAAACTTCTACACCCTGCTGGCGAACACTGAAGTTGAAGTTTTGGCTCTCAAACGACGTGGCGGATGGAAATCTACATTTATCGAGGAAGATTACGTAGCAAAATGTATTGGAAACAAGAAAGAAGTACCGAATTAAATTTTATATGATGAAGACGAGTCTGCAACCACATGCAGCTCCCCAATTTCGCTAGTGATATTGGATAACCAGCTAGTTTTGGATCATAAAAATGGGATGAAAATGAGAGAAAAATTATAAAAAGTCAGGAGCTTTTGAGCGCTCGTTCATTCACCTTGTAGGTAGATTCGCAATTTCCAGTTTCAGAAAAAAATTGAAAAAATTTTCGACAGCTATCAAAAATATTTTCAAACTTGGGCGATACTCCAGTCTTCACGTCGGAGCTTCAGGTGACCAATTTTTTTCGATAATTTGCTAGAATTTTCTAGGTTATCTATGGTCTTGGTAATGCAATCTGGACAAAATTTCACACATAGTTTGAATACATCATTATTTATCTATGTGCAAAATTTCAATCCAACCCAATCAGTAGTTTCGAAATTATCTGGAAAAAAATATTTTGTACGACCCTAGTCTAATTTTGCTCATTGATGAACGTAACCGCGAAATTCGCGATCCAAACCTACCCTGAAAATTTCAAGTTTCTAGGCCTATCCATTCGAAAGCTATAATTTTTTATGGTTTCCATGGTTCTGGCTATGCGATCTGGACAAAATGTGGCTCTAATATATCATTCTCTATTGAAATACAAAATTTCGTCACGATCGAATCGGTAGTTTCGAAATTATCACGAAGTTCAAATTTCAAACGACAATATTTACGGAACCCCTGGTCTGATTTTGCTCATTGATCAACGTGACCCCAACATTCGAGATCCACACCTATCTAGAAAATTACCTAGGCCTTTCTGTTCGATAGTTATGAGTTTTTATGGTTTCAATGGTTCTGGTCATGCGATCTAGAAAAAATGTAGCATGAATATATCATTCTCCATTAGTATAAAAAATTTCGTCACGATCGAATCCGTAGTTTTGAAATTATCGAGAAAACTAAATTTAAAACGTCCATATTTACGGAACCCCTAGTCTACTTTTGCTCATAGATGAACGTGACCACGTCCCTAGGCCTTTACCTTCGAAGTTATAAATATATTTCTTATATTCAGAAGGATCACAAATGAGATGGGGGATGAGACATAAAAAGACCTTAAGGAGAAGGGGGCATTCAAGGATGTGGACAATGTCCTACCCTTTTCCGATGAAAAAGGCCCTGATAGAGAAGATTAAGTCACTATTCACAGCTACGCAACTGATATATCCATTTCTATGGAAAATTAATGGAAATTATCAAGAAAATATGATGAAATAAGTGAAATAATGTACTGTGCATTTCTCGATCCATTTTTCGGTGGCTAATTTCATTCCCGTTCGAAAAAGCGAACCAATAAATGAATAAACCATATCTTCATTTTCTTTGAATCATTAAACGAAATGAAAGAAGCCGTGGATTTTCCGATTTTGAGGACTCGCTAATTGAAGGTTATCATGCGACCGACCTAGAGCACATGTTGTCAGAGAATTATTAATGCGAGACAACGAAGAAGCTCGGTATTCCACGTAGGGTATACTTATAGAAATTACCTCTGTTAGAATTAACAAAGCAACACTTTATATATCTTCCACACATATAAAATATTCAACAGTTGAGAATTAATGACATGTTGAATTGGTCGTTCTGTTGGCAGGTTCAGTGGTGGAGGTGACGATACATCTCTTAGTTTTCGCACTGCAATTAGAGATTTCGGACTGATCGATATTTTTTGCACAAACATAACGTATCTATCCATCTCTTGTGTGACTCTAGAGAATATTATCACTTCGTTCTAAATTCTTCTCGTCCTCATCATCGGAATTTATTGATTTTCACGCGAATCAATTTTTGCTCAACGGAGAAAAACGCGCCTAATGGATACACCGGATTTTCTGTATGCGGTGTATTTTTTCTCTAATATACTCTGGAAGAATATTGTATTATTTTCTTCAACCTCCGTCATGAACTTGACCCATTCTTCCATGTTGTTGATATGCTCATGGAATCCTATCGTCTATGTCATATGATGAATATTTCCAGTTATGTATTTGAATTTCGCAACTTTTTCCCGATGAGATCATTATTGGAAATAGATCACCTGATATGAAAAGGTGTTGCATATCTGATTAAACCCATGATTTATTCTCATAAATGAAGAGCTACCATTTATTATATAGGGTCATATCATCTTCATGATACGCCACTGAATACCACTCGATGATATGTTGTTATTTACTGGTTCACCAGTAGATATCGATCTCATCACCGAGCTGCCAATTTGTATTTGAAGAAATCCAAATTTGTTGCACTCCTACTGATTTTCCTAACTTAATATTAAATCCCTGATGATATACAAAACTACTTCGATAACTGTCGTTTGAAATTCTCGAGTTGTGGTATGATTAGTTGAAGTATAACAATGTAAAGAACTTGGGAAGGTGGAACACCGGGGATCTCTTGAAATATTCAAAACTAGCTATGCGATGTACTGCCCCTTCAATTTTTTTGGTATTTCTTGTAGTTTGGATTTACAATACTCATCAACGGTTGTTTTCAAAGGTGAGGTTTTTTTTGACCATCAATAGAACTCATCAAAATAAGTAGATATACCAAAAATCGTTCAAATAAAATATTCACCAGGGCCGAGTATTTCGAAATCAAAGTCAGCCGCAAATCTGAGGAAATTCTAGGCCAGATCTGAGTTGGGTACGTATTGATATCTAAATGTCTAGTCTGAGGTCAGTATACGAAATCACGAATGATGCGTATGATGCCTAAGTTTTTCGATCTCAACTCCTGTGATTTCTTCCTTTGGGGTCATTTGAAAACATTGCGTCAAGAAGAGAGGTGCGCCCTTTTTCGGAAATTAAAAACTCAGCAGGGGAAAATATAAAAAACGCTGACGTGGAGTCAGGAGCCTTTTCGCGCTTGTTCAAATTCGTCGCGAGAGCAGTCACTCATTCATGTAGGTACAGAACCCACCCAACGATACTTTGCTTTAAGTCTTATCATACTCACTCCCGGTTCCCTAGTTCAAATGACACAACTTTCTACTTGATAACGATGTCAAAAAAATTTAGGTTTTTATGTTGATAAGTAAAACATTAACTAATATATGATCATTTTGATATATTATGAGTTATGAGGTGAAACTTCAGGGAGACTATCGTTCCAAAGATTATGAAACGAAACACAGATTCTATGAACCAAACCGTCCGTCAGTGTGACCAAAAATGTCATTCTATAAAGTCGGCACTTCACGAGATCCCAGAATTACGTATATGAAATATATTTAACCAATTTCTCAAAAACAGATCAGAGAAACTCAATTTCCTTTTCGCGTAATTCCACAGCTGCCGAGCAGAATTTTTATATACCTCATTTTATCTTTGATCTATTATATAAACACAAAATTTAAGCAGTTGGATAGTTTCAATTTTTTTCAAATTTTTCTAATGAACTTTCGAGTCCTTATTTTACTCGTTATTTTACAACTAACTACAAAGATTTAATTCGATCGAATCACAATTTTTAGAAACTTCAGGAGACAAATTTACAAATTCAACCAGCGCATTCAGCCCTCGAAGGTATCCTGATTCACCCTGACTCTTGAGTTTTCTTTCGAAATTTATCGTGCTTACGGGCGCACAGACAGAATTGAATTTGACCACGAACTCCTCATCTTCCTATCTGAGAGTCCAACCCAATCAAAACAATTTCCGACACAAAATTCTGAAATTATATACATTTGTGCAAAATGATAACTCACTACTTTAAAGAAACATGTGCGAATAAAGCCAGAAAACGACATGACAGATGAACAAAAGGTCGAGGTCAAGACGAGGCGAAATATCTTGACAAAATTTTTGATAAATATCTGAATTATAAGAAACAACTCGAAGCTAATATTAAAGTGTAGAAAACGAAACAACTCCGCGGATGTATATAAACCCTTCACAATCCGAAGACAACTTGGAAGACAACGTCAAGGTCGAACCAATTCAGACACCTAATATACACATCGAAAGCTATTGAAAGACCAAACCTGAAAGTATACCGATTGAAGTTATCGGATCTGCAATAGTTGCTGAATGAAACTGAGCAACCAAAAATAACAGGTGAATTGAAAATAGAAACCAAAGATGATAAATTAACTACATATAAGAAAATGTGGAATACGACCACACCAGCGCAAGAACATGGAAATAAATAAATTAGAAGGATCTTGAAAATCTCCATTAGGTTATCCGATTAGAAGGCAACACTCATGAAATATCAAATTGAATTTTCAAGCAACCATATGACACACGACCAAATAAGTATTACGAAAAGCACTGCCGTGAAGTCAGGAGCTTTTGAGCGCTCATTCATTCACCATGTAGGTAGATTCGCATATTCCAGTTTCAGAAACAAATTGAAAAATTTTTTGACAGCTGTCAAAAAAATTTTCAAACTGAGACGAAACTTCAGACTTCACGTCAGTGCTTTAGCTGACCAATTTTTTTTCGATAATTGGCTAGAATTCTCTACGGTATCTATGGTCTTTGTAATGCGATCTGGACAAAATTCCCCACGTAGTTTGAATATTGATCATTGATAAACGTGACCGCGAAATTTGCGATCCAAACCTACCCTGAAAATTTCAAGTCCCTAGGCCTTTCCGTTCGAAAGTTATAATTTTCTATGTTTTCTATTGTTCTGGTCATGCGATCTCGACAAAGTGTAGCTTTAGTATATCATTCTCCATTGAAATATAAAATTTTGTCTCGATCGAATCCGTAGTTTCGAAATTATTGGGAAAACTAAATTTCAAACGACCATATTAACGGAACCACTTGTATAATTCTGCTCATTGATGAACGTGACAGCGACATTCAAGACTCACACCTATTCTGAAAATTTCAAGTCTCTAGGCCTTTTCGTTCGAAAGTTATGATTTTCTATGGTTTTTGCGATCTGTAAAAATTTTTGCGTGTACCTTGAACACGTCATTCTCCATTGATGACGAAATGATATAGCCCTCGTGTAAGTAGTACGAGCGCTCAAAAAATAGTTTTGGGTCAAGTTTCCGAACAAACTCCCCACATAAATCCGTCCTCATGAAACTCGTGAAAGATAAACATTATATAACTCAAAAAACTCCTTCTCAAGTGAAGAATCTCTGTTCTCGCAGAAATTCTATCATCGAAGTCAGTCCCTGTTCATAAACTATACTTCACAACATATTTAACAAGTTTAACGCCATTATTTTATACATGCTTATCGATCACAAAGCATCAATTGTTAATTTAATACGTTTATGAGCAGGCAACGTAAGCCTGCTGATGCATGGTACTGATAACTGATTTTTTCTTTGTGGATTGTTAACCTCTGAACCAGGAACTGTAGCATTTTCTTCGATGGAAATGGCCGGCGAGAAAATAATTACTGTAGCGGGAAGACGGAGCTTGTGCACCTGCGGAATCCATAAAGTGTCAGACGAAGAATCATAGGTTAAACTGCCGACATCTCACTGACATGATCGGCAATTGGTGGTCGAGGTGGTTTCCAATACAGAACAGAATTGATGGCGATAGCCGATGTTGTTGCATAGATTAGTTTGCTTCAGTATTCGATTTCATGTTTTGAGAAAAGTTTGTTGCTCGTTGTCCATTCTCGAAGCATAAGGAATGAGCTGAACTTGATGTCCTATCAGAACAAAAATTCAGAAGTTTCATGGGATCTTTCGAAATAAAATATTTTCGGAACTCTAGCATTCTAGCAAATTTTAAACCTTCAATCTTCAATGAAAATTTGGTTCAATAAGTTGGGTCTGTTGGGTAGTATTCGAAATGTGGGATATTACTACGGAACCCTTCACTAAGCGTGATCTGACTATCGATTAACTCATATAATGTACAGCAAAAAAAAACAATTTTTGCAATTTCCATAACATATGCATGATTTGCATTGCGTTCAAAGTGGAAAATAAAATGAGGAGAAAAATCTTATGCGAATATTGTGCCTTTTCGCTGGGTTCTCTTGATTTATCAATTTATTCAAAATAGTTTATCATGTACCGCGAGACTAGAGTACTACTTTTAATTCCGAAGGCAAAGTTCATGGCCCGACCGAAGGAAGATTCGGAATTACCTACTGTCGATTTAGAAGAAAAGTTCTACATTTAAGGGGTTATATAACTATAAATAAGCAGAATAATATACGGCTGTTCATCTGAAATTATCAACGAATGAAAATAGAAAAATTATACTAGATATACTAATAGCAAGCCAACAAAAAATTCAAGTATCCCAGAAACCAACAAATTTATCATTTGCAGCTGTAGACCGGTTTCGATCCATATCAGATCTCGTCAGTACGGTTAGCAAAATGACAAATTCGATGTGAGAAACAGAAAACCTTTAAAACATAAGGCAACGTGGATCTGAGAAAATTTCCCAAATCACGCCAGCTGTCCGTTCCAAAAGCAACTGTCTCAAATATCTGTAGATCAAGAACTATTTTATCAACTTCCCAAGACGAAAACACATTATTGACGCGCCGTAAACATTACGAGCATATATGGTCACACATGGATTTTACGGGTTCAAGCTTCAACCGCATTCGACTGAATAATTGACTAAAATAATATACGGCTGTTTATCTGAAATTATTAAATTCAGGAATGAAAATAAAATAATTATTCTGGATAAACTAATAGAAAGCTAACAAACAATTCATGTATCCCAGCGACCAGCAAATGTATCATTTGCAGCCGTAGTCTGGTTTCGATCCATATCAGATCTCGTCAGTACGGCAGAATAGTGGAGAGTTTAGACGCTAGAAGGGGATGTTTTTCGAAAACTAGGGGTGAAACTCTTCATTAAGTAACTACTTTCGTAATGTAATGTAAATGTTTCAGGGAAAAATCTGTCATTCTGTGTATAGTGAGTAACTTTTACTGTACGACGTACGGCAGAAAAATGGAAGGCCAATCCGCTACAAGGGAATGCGATCAAAAAGAATGGAAACTGTCTTATTGGTAATTTGAGAGTCTTTCAATCTGGTTTATGAGCTTTTGATTTCACCTAACGATGCACCATTTGGGAGATATAAGAAAAACAACCGAAAATTGGTATCTAATTTGTTTTTTACAGGGTGATTCAAAACGAAAGGGGAATCCAGAAATCAGAACTGCTACACCTAGTTATATAACTATAAAGCCAAACTTGCCTCCTACAAATATTGCTAAATTACGAGATACAGTGTCTGAAAGTTTTTTTAACAAACATTGAAAAATTATTTCGACAGTAGCAACATCAAAATTGACATGCGGGGGTTTTAGTGGAGAAACTCAATAGAGGACTCGGCCAAGCGTTGCTGTGGCTAAAATATTCAAACCAGTGAGATTATTATTATTATCAACCCTAACCTTACCCAACTCTACCCTAACCCTAACCCAATCCTTGATTTTTTAAAGTTTCAACCCAGTTCTCAAAAAGTTCCGAATTTCTTCAGTTTTGTGAAAGACTTGGCATCACTCCCCGCACGTTATCGCTCTTGTCGAATGTAGTGGGGACGCGATGACCTACCGTACGTAGATTTGAGACCCAGGTTGCCGCGCTGATAATTGTCACTCTTTGTCATATATAATAAACAAATAATTCGCAATAAAAAAATTACGAAAAGCACTGCCGTGAAGGCAGGAGCTTTTGAGCGCTCGTACATCCACCTTGTAGGTAGATTCGCATTTTCCAGTTTTGGAAATCAATTGAAGGAATTTTTGACAGCTCTCAAAAAAAATTTTACACTTAGGCGAAACTCCCGACTTCATATTCGCGATCCAAACCCACCCTGAAAATTTCAAGTTCCTAGGCCTCTCCGTGCAAAAGTTACAATATTCTATGGTTTCTATGGTTCTGGTTATGCGATCTGGACAAAATATTGCTTCAATACATCATTCTCGATTAAAATACAAAATTTCATTTCGATCGAATCCGTAGTTCCGAATTTATCGAGAAAACGAAATTTCAAACGACCGTATTTACGGAACCCCTTGTATAATGTTGCTCATAGATGAACGTGATCACGACATTCGAGATCCACACCTATCCTGAAAATTTCAAGTCCCTAGGCGTTTCCATTCAAAAGTTACAATTTTCTATGGTTTCTATGGTTCTGGTCATGCGATCTGGACGAAATTTCAAATGTAGCTTGAACACCTCATTTTCCATTTGAGTGCAAAATTTCATCTCGATCAAATCTATAGTTCAAGTAATCAGGACAACAAAATTTCAAACGGCCATATTTACGGAACCCCTGGTGGAATTCTGCTCATTAACGAACTTAACCGAGGCATTTGGGATCTGAACCTACACTGCAAATTTCAAGTCTCTAGGTTGATCCGTTCGAGAGTTATCGTGCTGACGGCCGGACGGACGGACAGACTCGAATTTTCCGACGGATTCGTCATCGGTGAGTCGAACATAGTCGATTGAGACCATTTTCGGCTCAAAATTCGAAAAATACAGACATCGTGACGAAATGATATAGCCCTCGTGTAAGTAGTACGAGCGCTCAAAAATATTGCAACTATAAATTGAGATATGAACTATCCTTTCTTTTAAGTTGGATCAAACTGCACACAGTGTGCAAAATTTGATTGGAATCGGTTCACTATTTTAGGAGTTGTTATGGTGCACTGTCTTTCTCCACAACGATAATGAATTATAACTATGAAACTTTCACACCCTTTTCTTTGTAAAATAGTAACATTTGTACAAATCATGTTTGGCTTAATTGCCATTTAGTTATTTGAAGTATCCCCAGTTTCTGGATTTTCTTTCAATTTTGAATCACCCTGTATAATCGGAATTCCAATTTCAATATTCCTTCACACAGGGTGTTGAATCCCAGCTTGCGAAAAGTCCCAAAAAAAAGTTTCAAATATCAACTGATTATACTGGATGGTTCAAAAGTTATAAGCAATTGAAAATATAGGCGAATACATAAATCACCCTGTGTCTTGGCTATGAAGTGGATTAGACCTATCATATATAGGTTGTTTGGACTCGTCTAGGTTAGCTCTATCTCAGGCGTATGTGTATGTATACATATACAAATTAAACACCCTGTATAGATAAAACTTGAAAATATGGATTCTTGAAACGTTCTGTATATATGTATAATGAATCAGTTTCCACGTCCAATATTTCTTGCACATCAAGAAGGGGCAGATCTGATGTCGACAATTTTTGGGACGACAACCCCTTTTTACCCAACAGTGCGTATATCAACCCGTGGTACATTCCAAGACGTTAAAGGGTAACTGTTCAACAATGCACGTTGCGGAACTCCTATGTAAATACCGGGATCTTCAACATACAAGACAAGGAAGTCGTCTTTCGTCCTCATCTGCATAAGGAGTAAAAACTGGCCAACTGGAGGGGACGGGTGGAAGAGAGAAGGCAACACCGCTTGAATCCTGTGACGGACTAGTGGTCAAACGGGAAATTGAGGAAACGGAAACCAATTTGAGGAGGATGTTGGACAGGAACAACTGAAGGATCGTATTTACTTGACGAGAAATTTTAGAAATGAAAATCTTGTTGTTTGATTTTTTTTTGTTTTTCAATAATGGAAATCTCATTTGTTATCGTGAGATATTGCTAATTATTCACTCTACGAACATTTTTTACCTATCTTTATTCCTAAATTAGAATGATCTAATGATTTTACTAATATTTTTCTCTACTCCATATGACACGATTCTCTTTGTACACATATTCACTTAGGTTAGAATTGACTTCTTCGCTAAAATAGATTTTGTTGAGGAAATAATCCACTCCTTTCCAAACACCGTATTGATCAACTGACTGATAAGCTGGCTTCTTGCTTTGATCTTTGTGTTTGTTGAATTTAGGACGAACGCCAAACCATGTCTTCAAACTCGCCTTCATATTTGAGTAGTCTATTGAATAAATATTTTAATGAATGTATGGTTGAAAATCGTAATTTGAGTAATTTCTTTGAAACCTTACTTTCTTCTTCCATGAAACACATAATCTCAAAAAAATTAGAAGAGGAAATAACATTAACCTAAGTTAAAAGATAATCAGTAATTCGACCAAACCTATCTTAATACGGGAGTTATGCTATTATTAGTTATTATTATTTATTATCCTTACACTATGCATAAGGGTTATGAGGTTGCGACAATTTCAAGGTTTGTGGAATATTCGTATCATGGAGCATATAAGGTTTGTTTGTAATAACATTTTCTGATAGATTAGAGTTCGTCGTTTGGACCTACATATACCTTTCTGCTCTACGTCCATTCGATCTTTTCTTCCGAATCAAATCTCCCGATGTTACAGAAGAACTACATCTTCAGAAAAACAGATAATTATCCAAGGATACTCGTCTTTGATTTCTATAGGTATCAACTCCACGCCTCCCAGCTGCACAAGTCTCTTCTATGCCAATGGTCTTCAATTGCAGAATAAGTGTCCCGTGGTTTTATATGCCGAATCATATACCTTGCAAAGATTCAAATTCTCTTTGTCTATTTTTTGCAGGTGGTATCCCACTTCACAATGGTAGTGAGTAAATCTCTTTCGGTTTTTGCTTCGATTCTCATTCAAAGACCTCTTCCCTCAATTGGGACAGCATCAATGTTTTTGAGCTGTTTTTTTTTTCGCAGGAGCATCTGATATTAAAACTGAAATAAATTTGTTGTTTTTAATTTACAGTCATGGACACACTGTCACAATTTTTGTTTGTAGCATCGAGAGGAATTGATTTTAGGGTAACCCCTGCTTCTTTTTTGGTCTTGCAAGTTTAAAAAATTGTGTTTTCTCAAGGGTTTTTGTTGTTGATCTATGCTTTCGAACTTTCCTGGTTCCTATCCTTGTTGAGGAGAGATAATTCTAGGGGTGAAAATATCTGAGCTCGTGAATTAATGTCTTGTTCAATGACATGTGGGCAAACTAAAAGTTTATTGAAGCTCACTTGATATACTTCGTCACGTTCTGACCTTGGAAATCTGCAAAAGCCGTCCCTGCTTCTCCGGCAAACTAGATGTGGTCAACAGCATAACTAAGGGTTGTTTTAGGCTAAGCAATCCCTGGGAAGGTCCATTAATCTTCCCCTGTCCGTTCCCTATTGCATATTCACGTCCACACATCACGGATTCTCGTCTTGGACGGACAGTCCATGCATGAGAGCACAGGGTTAAGACGTTGTTTCCCCAGTCCCAACACAGGGTGTCTTCGGCGGTGGCAACCGCACGACCCCTCTCAGAATGGAAACTGCTGAAATGATAATTGATGTATGTGCTGAATTATGGAATGTTTCGAACGTTCAACATGTTCAAGGGAGGATTGTTTGATCTTTGAAATTAAAAGTGATCAGTGTTCATTGAAATTTACATGAGGTTGGACTTGGGGGTTTTCGTTGATCGAAAGATGCAATTTATAATGATAGTTTCCTGAGTATTACATTGTATCGCGCTTCCAAATTAGTTTATCTTGGTTTTGCAGAATTTCAACAGCTTGCAACTTGAACCAGAATCCGCCAAGCGATGGGTGAAATACTACTCGTACGCCATTTTTCTTTTGATTTGTGAATTTGACATTAGGGCGTAAAATAATATTATCGGCAAAGCGTTCAGTAGGAGAAATGTTTTTGAACATATGGGTATTTTTGAGCGCTCGTTCTACTTACACGAGGGCTATTTCATTTCGTCACGGATGTATTTTTCGAATTTTGAGCCGAAAATGGTCTCAATCGAGAAGTTTCGACTCACTGTTGACGAATCCATCGGAAAATTCAAGTCTGTCCGTTCGGCCGTCCATCAGTAACGATAACTCTCGAACAGAACAACCTAGAGACTTGAAATTTTCAGTGTGGGTTCAGTTCCGAAATGCCGCGGTTGAATTCGTTAATGGGCAGAATTCCACCAAGGGTTCCGTAAATATGGCCTTTCGAAATTTTGATTACTTCCAAATTACTGATTTGATCGAAATGAAATTTTGCTCTCAAATGGAGACTGATGTGTTCATGCTACATAAGGAATTTTGTCCAGATCGCATGACTAAAACCATGGAAACCATAGAAAATTATAACTTTGGAACGGAAAGGCCTAGGGACTTGAAATTTCCAGGATAGGTGTGGATCTCGGATGTCGCGGACACGTTCATCAATGAGCAAAATTGAACTAAAGATTCCGTAAAAATGGCATTTTGAAATTTTGTTTTTTTGATAATTTACAAACTATGGATTCGATCTTGACGAAATTTCGTATTTCAATAGAGAATAATATATTCAAGCTACATTTTTTCCAGATCGCATGACCAGAACCATAAAAACCATATAAAATTATAACTTTCGAACGGAAAGGCCTAGAACTTGAAATTTTTAGAGTAGTTTTGGATCGCGAATTTCGAAGATAAATGAAGAGGATTTTCAGGAATTATCTCATTAAATGGATTTTCTTTCGTTGATTTGATAGAAGATGTTATCAAACTTTCCTTTCGCAATTGCATTTTCCAGGCAGGCATTCAATAAAAATGCTTAAAACCATCTTCCAGGGAACAGTCGCAGATATAGGTACCTATCCGAATATGTTTGGGAGGCCTTCGGTAATCTTTGCGTTGTACCGGGTGATTGTTTATATTTCACTCAATAGCTTTTGGTCCCACAAAAACGTTTAAATGGGCAAATATGAAGAATTTTTTATGGGAATTCAGGATTCAGTACTTACTATGAAATTCAAAAAAGCATCGTAATCTTGGAAATTTTATGTACACTGCTATTTTTTGAATGTAACACCCTGTATTTCATCTTCCAAATCTTCTGATTTCGAATATATATAATTTTTCTCTGTTTTCGCAAAATATATATTCTATAATTATATAAATTATAAAAAGCACTGCCGTGAAGTCAGGAGCTTTTGAGCGCTCTCTCATCCCCCTTGTCGAATTCTCCAGTTCTAGAAACCAATTGAAAAAATGTTGACATCTGTCAAAAAAATTTCAAACTAAGGCGAAAATCCAGATTTCACGTCAGTGCTTTACGTGACCAATTGTTTTTTTGATAATTCGCTAGAATTTTTTACGGTATTCATGGTCTTGGTTATGCGATCTGAACAAGATTTCCCGTGTAGTTTGAATACATTATTCTTCATTTATATGCAATTCCTTCCCAATCCAATCAGTAGTTTCGAAATTATCAGAAAAAAAATATTTTGAACCGCCATATTTACGGAACCCCTAATCTAATTTCGCTCATTGATTTACGTGACCGAGACATTCGAGATCCACATCTATTTTGAAAATTTCAAGTCCCTAGGCCTTTCCGTTCGAAAGTTATAATTTTCTTTGGTTTCAATGTTTCTGGTAATGCGATCTGGACAAAATGTAGCTTGAATATATATCATTCTCCAAAAATACAAAATTCACGATCCAATCTGTAGTTTTGAAATTATAAATAGAACTCAATTTCGAACGACCATATTTACGGAACCCCTAGTCTAATTTTGCTCATTGACGTGACCGCTACATTCGAGATCCAAACCTATCCTGAAACTTTCGAGTCCCAAGGCCTTTCCGTTCGAAAGTTATAAATAACTATGTTTTCTATGGTTCTGGTCATTCGATCTGGACAAAATTCAACGTATAGCTTGAATATACTTCAAGTAGTATATGGACGGACAGACTCGAGCTTTTCGACGGATTCGTCATCAGTGAGTCGAACCCTATCGATTGAGAACATTTTCGGCTCAAAATTCTGAAAATACAGAAATCGTGTCGAAATGATAGCTATAGCCGTCGTGTAATTACTACGAGCGCTCAAAAAAGAGATCCACCGACTAAGAAACTGAAATACACCGTGTTTCATTCACAAAATACCACTCGCAATAAAATATCGAAGTTTACGATTCTTTTTTGAGCGCTCGTACTACTTATACGAGGGCTCTATCATTTCGTCACGATGTCTGTATTTTTCGAATTTCGAGGCGAAAATTGTCTCAATCGACAGAGGTCGACTCTCTGATCACGAATCCGTCGAATAATTCGAGTCTGTCCGTCCGTCCGTATACAGTATACACGATAACTGTCGAACGGAACGACGTAGAAACTTGAAATTTTCAGGGTAGGTTCGAATGCCGCGGTTAAGTCCGTTATTGGGCAATATTCTCCCAGGGGTTCCGTAAATATGGCCGCTCGAAATTCTGTTCTCCTGATTACTTCGAAACTACTGATTCGATCGAAGTGAAATTTTTTTTTCGATGATTCGCTACAATTTTCTCCGGTATCTATGGTCTTGGTAATGCGATCTGAACAAAATTTTCCACGTACTTTGAATACATTATTCTTCATCTATGAAATTTCATTCCAATCCAATGAGTAGTTTCGAAATTATCAGGAAAAAAATAGTTTGAACGGCTATATTTAAGGAACCCCTAGTTTGATTTTGCTCATTGATGAACGTAACCACGCCTCAAATTGAAATTTTCTGTCAAAATCATTCTAATTGGTTTCTAAAACTGGAGAATGCGAATCTTCCTACAAGCTGGATGAACGAGCTCTTAAAGCTCATGACTTCATGGAAGTGCTTTTTATAATTTTGCATTCCATCTCACTAGGCAATTTTTTTCTTCATTTGGGTCAACCACGTTCTTCGATAATTGATGTCATATTCAATATTTTTATCTGTTCCAGTTTTCGTTTCGAAAATGATTATTTTATCTCTCAGCAGTATTTCCTAAAGTTTTGTTTCATTCCAATTTTTAACATACTCAGGACCATGTCTTGAAATTCCGTAAAATATTGTGGAATTATCACTCTTTTTTCGAATTTTGAATGTAAATTTCTATGTTCCCAGAAGCTGTCAACTTTTTATCGAATTTTTCTGTACCTCCATTTGAATTGAGGTTATTGATGAAAATTAAACTCTTCAGCTTATTTGGGTCCAGAAATTTTTTACATTATCTTCTGATGGAATTGAAAACATTCTTTAGTAAAAAAATTTTTATAATCGATTTCAGCATATTCAATTCTACAATTCCGAAAACGTTCTACAACATACCATACTTTTGCCTTAATTTGACGTCCATCTTCGAGGGTTGTCACAAGGATGAGAATGAGTAATTCGATTGAAAATTTCGATTATACCAATTGAAATATTTGGTACCAATTGAAATAAATCAAACCGAAACGTGAATCGTTTAGTGTAAAACCGACACTGATAGTATTCTGCCTACAGCACATAGATAGTCTCGTCTCGAAAATATCAATAGATCAATTACTAAAACTTTTTCAATTTCAAAAACTAATAGTTGAAGGGTCAACAATTTTTGACACGTATCCATTATTTGGAAGTGCTAGCATTTAGGATCGCCCTTCTTTCTCCCAGTCTTCGGACTCTTCGAATCCTGGATTTGTTTATACCAGTTGATCCCCTGTGGGTTGAGGATGACATCTTCAACTGCTTAATTAGGATGCCGATATCGAAATTTGAACTCGACTATTTACCTAAACTCGTCTGCGACTGAAAACAAAATTCAACTTTTTCAAGAACGATTCTTTGGATGCTAACGATTTCTGAAAAAAAATTAATGAAAAATAAACTGTAACAAACAAGACTCTCGCGAATACTTCTCGGAAAATAATCAGCTGCCTCGGATTATTTTCAACAACAACTGGAAAATAATAAAATAGGAATCCAGTCTTGTTCTTTCCTTCTGTTTCTCGAATAATTTAAAGTTATATTTAAGAGCGCCTCCTCACGATGTGTTTTAATTAAGATAAGTCGCGAGTGTGTTGAAGAGAAAAGGAAAAAGTATAATTAATCATTAGGACGGACTGAGGAACGTCTCAGGACTTTTAGGGGTGGGGGTTGTCGGGATGTGGGAGTTTAGGATGGCGAAATTAGAAATAAGGACGAAAATGTCGATGCGAAGCAACTTAATTGAGTAATTGGCGATTCTCTGGCAGAAATAATTTCTTGATTCTAGCGTTGGAGTAGGACGGCAGCTGTTTTGGAGTGTTTCCAAGGATTAACTTCAAAGTTTTCCACTGAAGAGGAGCTATCCTACATTGTTGTCGATAACTGCTAAGAAATTTTGTGAATGACATCTCCAATTAATTTTTTGATTTTAGTTGATAGTAGAACATTTGTTTTTAAGAAAGTCGATGCAAAATTCATACGGAGTTTCGTCATTTTCACGTCGCGTGAATGTCCCATGAATGTTTCGTCAAATTTTCTTTTTCCTGAAAATTATAGGAAAAAAATATCTCGAGAATTTTTCGCTATAAAGAATAACCAACTGAATAAAAAATTTTTCCGAATGCGAAAAATCAGAAATAAGAATAAAATTACGCATTTATTCGTCTAACCTTGTCAGGAAACAGCAAATAATTAAAACAGATTATTGTTCTATATGTGAAAGTTTTTTGATATTTTCAAGGAACTCTTCATTTTATCCTGTACACCTGCAAGAAACTCATTTGGATCAGAATAACAGTTCTGTCACTCGAGTAACGTAGACAGTATTAGGCTGCATATCCACTTCTCAATCATTATTAAAATGTCTCTAAGCAGCGTTTTCAGGTCAAGGGATACGATATGTATACACTGCCCTGGCATAGAACTAATTACAACGTATGATTAATTATCCGTAGGGTGGTAAGATTGCAAATTGTCTATGGTCCATGGGGCGTCCGCCCTACCAGTCTCGATGTCTTACTAGGCAGGCCTGCCAACCACTGTCTTAGCTTGCTAATGTCACCGACGTTGGAGCGGAATCATTATATATCGCTGCTCGACCCCTTAAGACAAAGGCGGAGGGTTGAATTCAATGGGGAATTCGAAAAAATCTCTGTTTGCGAGCGGCATTAGGCAGGAAGAATCTTGGATTTATGAAGGACCAATTTTTAGTTGACCCCCAAACTCGGAATAAATGAGAGATTTTAGTGATATCGATTGGGGAAAAATTCAGTAAGGAGTTTTAATTTTTTATTTTAACACTTACTTGTAGAATGGTGTTTTTCAAGTTGAGGTTTTTTTTTGACAGGTGCTAGAACACATAAAAAGATACCATTTCACCGGATGTTGATCATACAAAATATTCAATTTGAAAAGAGTGCCAAAAACCTTGGGCATCAAGATCTCGAGACGACTCTGGATCGTGTTATCTGTCGGTTGGGAGATCAACCATGATTCACGCTGCCATAAGTATTCCAGCAAGTAAATAAAGTGCTTGGATGTCATCATAAATTTGCATATTCTCCTTCAACTTTTATTAGGAGAGGAAGAATTACTGATTGGAAAGGCCTATAAAAAAAATAGGAAGTTCACAAACTCACCGATAAAATTGATCCAAACTGTTTACAGAAATTGTTCGAAATGGTCACCATTCGTTTGATGTGCACAAAGTCTTGCCCAATAACGAATTATCACATGCAGCAACTATCACATCAGTTTGCTAACGAATAATGTCACAAGCATTTTCAATACGTTGTTTTAGTTCTTCAACACTATTCACCTTACCGTTACTGTACACTAATGTTTTCAAATGACCCCAAAAGAAGAAACCACAGGAGTTGAGATCCGGGGAGCGTGCAGGCCAAGAAATCGACCCACCACGCCTTATTCACCTGTTTGGAAACATTACGAAATTCGGAAAAGTCACAAAAAACAGCTCTGTCAGAAGATTTCCCGTAAACTGAATGCATTCATTAAACACATTTATATCTTAATACGTACCTACTGTCAGATCCGGAATGAAAATTTCTCATATTCGCGGGTAACTTTGATTTCGAAATACTCGACCCTGGTGAATATTTTATATGAAGGGTTTTTGGAATTTTGACTTATTTTGAAGAGTTCTAGCACCTGTCAAAAACAGCCCCAACTTTGAAAACACCCTGTATATCTTGATTTCCTCATTTATAATAGTTCTGCACGACAACAATCCCTTATAGTCAATGTAAAAATACTGCAGCAGTTGCCAATATTCCGAAAAAAATAGAAATTCAAATCACATCCCCCTTTCTTAAACCCAAATATACAAATTGAATTCTTGGGGTAACTAATTTTGAATAATTGGCTTTTTCTGAATTTTAAGTCAAAGATTATTAGAGTATTTTCTCTTCATCTCAGTCAACCAAAAATTATCATCGCCACCCCTGATGCCACCACCGCCATGTTTCAACCCCTGAACCTTAACTACAGATTAGACCATAATATCCTCATGAGGTCAATGCTACTAACTATGCCAAGATCTATTTCTTATAGGATCCTCTATCCAACACCCTATGTATAAGATTGAAACCTACCGAAGTGTCAGCGATCTAGTAGGCCATTTGATGTAGGCTCTCGATTTTCCAATTTTATCCGTCAATCATGGCACATTTGATGTATGGGTGTTGAAGTAAAATGGATCGAGTAGCTCAAATTTGTACAAGGATTATATCGTGAGAAGATTGTAATTTGAGATTAACTAAGGGACTATATAAGATTGAGGAATGGAAATATTGCTTTGGTTCTATAGAATTATCTATCGTGTATCAATATAATCAATATTGATGAAAGCTCAATCATTAATTTGTCTTTTTATTCATTGACTAGAATGAGGATAAGGATCGTTGAAGATTAAAATCCAGTAAAGCACTGACGTGAAGTCAGGAGCATTTGCGAGTTTGTTTCAATGCACCAAACTGGCCTTCAGTGTTCATTGTTGGTATGAAAAACACTTTCATTTTATTTTTATAAACTTCAAAATATGTCATCATCGAATTATGTTAGAAATGTCAGAAAAACTCAATTTTCTTTTCACATCGAACAGCTAAGCAGCTGAATTTCCACATAACTTATTCCATCCATGCGTCTGATTTCAGAAAATATGGCGAATAGTTTCTGAGGTACCAAAGTTTGAAAAAAAAAGAGTTTCTTGAAAATCTCCTAGTGATCCGATCGTCGTTATCTTATAGCTCAATACGGAATTTCGATTCGATCAGATCGGTATTCTTGAATAATTGCGTAAAAAATTCAGTACTATATACATATACGGAACCCTTCGGCGAATTTCGCCACTCAACGAACTCAACCGGCGTATTCTGACCTCTTCTTCCGTGAGTTATCGTGTTCACGGTCGGCAGAAGTGAAATTGACCACGAATTCTTCCTCTGTGAATCCAACCTAATCGTTTGAGACCATTCTCGGCTCAAAATCAGAAAATAACAAACATCTGGTCCGAATGATAACGTTCTTGTTCGTAGAATTATTGATTGATTGATAGCCATATAAAATTTTTGGATTCTACATCGAACTCTTTTCCCGAAAAGTTGTAATGTGTTTTTGGCTGTGTCATAAATATCTCAAAATATAAAACTTTTGCTTACAGAAAATTTCATCTAGAGAACATTGAAGAGCAACAAAAATGAACCAAAAGCATTCCCAATGAGCTAACTTCATACCTAAAGTTTCCCCAAGTGGAGAAAATTCATGAAGTTTCGTCAAAAACCAACTATTCGAATTGTTTTCTTGTGCACAAAAATTTCTCACACATGGAGCATTTTTGGAATAATGTGATAATCATATCATAATATTCATCATGAATATTGAAATCTAAATGGCTGTTGGTCGAATGGCGGGACATTCTGTATATTCTTTAAATATTTCACAAACTGGAACCTCAAGACTCCTAGACTTGAGACAATGGATGTTTAAGAAAAATCGTTTTTTCGCCATCAGTCCGGTAAGTACACACTTCCCAGATGCTTTTTCTTTGAGAAAGTAGCATTTTCCGGCCTACTCCGGGAAGTACGTACTTCCCGGAACTGAGGCCCCTAACTAAGGCCGGTAAGAATCACACCGTTGTTATGGAAATAACAACTGACACCTATTCGACATGAAATTACATAGTTGAAATTTGGATTCTTGAAATTTCGAAATTTTGTTCTACACAGAAATAAACATAATAAAGAAATGTGTCTAATTGATTTTTTATTCTACGCGGTTGCCGAAAAAATAGTATACGCAACACGTCCAAAAACAGTTTTTTTGGACTCGCAGACCTCGAGGACTCGCCTCCGGCGCGTCGCTAGAATTTTTCTACTCGTCGAAAAAAAAACTGTATTTTCTGGACTTGTTACGTAAATTACTATTGGTCACACTGATATCAAAAATGTGATAAATCCTGATCTATTAGGGTTAACTGTTCTTAATTTCATTGAACCAAGAACCATGGTCTCAAAGTTTTCATTGGGATATTCATAGAATAGCGGAAATCAATATGGAAAACTTCTGGTCCAATTAAAACAATTTTTTCTTTGAAAGACCTGCTACACACATAATCTGGTATCACAAAAAATTTAGATTTGAATTACCTATTAGCAAACTTGTCCTACGCCCACTCAAAGACACTACACCCCTATCCAAAGACCCTTTATATACCCCGTTCGATACATATATCATATTTATGTTCGAATCCCTTACATCGTCTTCGCGTATCATCATGGACTAGGCAATTAACGAAGCCGAACATGGGAGGGAAGATGGCCACTCATCTTGCCGGAAGCTGATGTAATCAATAGATCCATACAGAGCTATGTAATCCCCACATACACGTAGATATCTACATATACCCCAAGCCCCGAGGAGGGACCAGGCTGGACCCCAGAGGAATCCGGATGCGGAAGAAGCCGGCAAGGAAATACAGAGGCGGATTAAGTGTGTGTTATATACAGATTTTCGAAGGCACTCAATATTATACAACTCAAGGATGTGGAAAGGGTTGCACTTGGTGTTTGTTGATCTACAGCAAGAAATCACATAGAAAAAAAGAACTGATTAATTCAGTTTGAGGAACGAACTGTACACTCTGCGCTCTTTATACTTCATACACATAAACATACAATGAAAACTATAAATAACATAGGTACCTATACTACGTTTTTATCTTCTGAATAAAGAGCTATAGGTATCTATTGATTAGAAAATTTCAGTAGGTACTTCAAGAGCTATTGGTAGGCTGAAATTGGATGTCGGAAATGTCGTATTCGATTTAACACAAAGTATGTTAAGTAGATTGACTGGAAGATGCAGGGAGTGTTTCTGAAAAGATGCCGTTTTATCATCATTTAAGCACTGAGAACCTTGAAAATGTCTGCTTCAAATATACTATGGTTGATGAATTTGAGAATGATTAATTGGATTAAGCTCACCCATAACATTGTTATTAATCCATCATGAACTGTTCACTTGAGATCAGGAAAACCAAGAGGATTCAAGTTTAAATGGTACAAGGAACATGATTACAAAAAATGTTAGAAGGTAGCTTCATGCAGGTTTTTCAATGGCTGGAAGAGAAAACCTAGTCTATAAAGCCTCCAGAAAACTGTGAGTGGATGCGCTGTGGAAAATTGAGTCAGGTACTCTGCGATATGATAATGAATGTCAGTTGAAGATTTAAAACTCAACAGAACAAAAGTCTGAACAGAAATTATTTATACAACAATTCGAAGTTCATCGCTCAAGCAAAAGAGAGTGAAATAGAAATGGCTGATTGTAATCAGAGCTGTGCCGAGCACTGAATATTAGTGCTTCGAGCACTAAGCACTAAGCACTTGGAAAAAAGGGCTCCCGAGTCGCGAGCACTAAGCACCAATTTCCACAAAAGGCTCGCGATTACTAAGCACTTTGTGAAAGTAATTCGATATTTCGAGCACTAAGCCCTAAGCACTTTTTTAAGAACGGTTGAGTTGAAGTTTCTTTAATCGAAAGAAAAATTGCACCTATTTAGTTTAGGTTTTATAATAATAATAATAGTTTATTCGCACATGATAAGTTAATACACAAAAAGAGTTCACATGTACAAATAATTTCATGGCTTGTCAAAGGCTATGTATAGATATATCTATAAACGAAGAATAGAGTATGCACATAAATACAATAAATATTCACATATAAACACTCGAGGACTGAAAACAATTGTTTTTCATGTATATGAGATGTAAACAGTGCTTGAAAGAAGTTATTATCTGTCCAAAAAATCACTCAACCTATAAATAGACTTCTCTATAAGAAGACATTTTACCTTCCTACTGAAAGCTGCCGAACTCTTAATCTCTTCTGGTAGTTTGTTATATAATTTCAAACATATATGATATTATGTGAGATTATTGAGATTATTGATGTAAAGGGGGTCCCGATGCTCACTTTAAGCATGTCGAGAACTATGTGTGTTGGAGAAAAATTTGCAAGGACTCCGGATCTCTCTGGTTGAAATAATATGAATTCATAAATATATCCATTCATTTTCACTGGACTGAATATCAATACTAGATCTCAACTCAAGGTATCAAGGCATTGGCGTCGATCGCATATATTCGTGTTACGACAAGATTGGGAAAGGCCTTAGTGCTTAGTAATCCGCAGAAGTGCTCGGAAGCATTTCAGTGCTCGGGAGCACTTTGGGGATTACTAAGCACTAAGCCTTTTGCTGAACTGCTTCGATTACTAAGCACTAAGCACCACTTTTGAAAAGTGCTCGGGAGCACAGTGCTTGGGAGCACAAAAGGGCTTCGAATGCTTTCGAAAGTACCAAGCACAATGCTTTGGAACAGCTCTGATTGTAATTATTGATTTGTTTATCAGTAAGGACAATCGAAGCAAATTCAGATAAGAAATAAAAATTGTGAAATAGAAGAAGTGCAAAGGGATATAATGAGGTTAAAAGGAAGATCAGAAACAAAATAAAAGGATAAGACAGAAGAACATATTCGAGACGAAGAATATTAGAGGAGAAATACGATACTGTGTCAACCGAGTGCTTAGTTAGTCTCTGTTTCAACTAGTCAAAAAACCATATGGATTTGTTCTCTTGAATTTAAATTTTTTTCTTACCTAGAAAGATTTCGAAGTTTCATTAATGAGAAATAAACAAACAACAAGGAATAGTTCGATGGATTCGCTAGGAACCATTGTCGTAAAATATGGTACTCGAGTGGCTTAACTAACTTCCTCTGAGATCAGATGCTCTATGCTTGGAAGCTTACCGACTTATTTCACAAAAAATCTACTCTCCTGGGTGAGTGGAATTAATCGAAATTATTTTTTATACGTTTCTGAGGAAAGAAGGAATACTTGTTGCTCTTAGATTAGAATGAAAAAGTTAAAGTATAGGATACATTGAGGTACTGGATTCCCTCAGAAAAGATTTCATTATTAGCCCAGGATGCTGGTTGAGTATGAATTAAGTGGAGGTGTTTATATACGATCGCTAGGCAAGCATTCAGAGGATAGCTCAACTGCAAAAAATTAACTGATCTGCTATGATGATACCGAAAGAATGAAAGGAGCTAGAATAGGCATTGATGTCCCAAATAACAGGGAATGACTGCCTTCAAACCAGCCCCACTCAATCCTTCGAGTTGAAATACTCACAAAGGAAAGCCGTGCTCATCTATGCTGTATAATGCAGTGAAAATTTGTATTACCCTGAGACCTAAGTCAAAAACAATTTGGTGGTATGAAAAAACAACCACACATCTGGAAGAAAGTAAATGAACATTTTAGATATCTGTTCATAAGGGTATACTTGCAGCTGATGCCCTCGTTAAAAAAAAAACCCAAGAAGAGACCGAGGACCTTCGTGGGGATGACGCCGTTTGGGAGGAAGCCGATAAATGGGAACAAATGCAGAGAAATGCTTGATAGAATGATAATAAGATAAAACTCATATACTTACTCATTAAACCGATTTAATAGATCGATACGAGACTAATTAATTACTGTTATACTCACTGGCCATTGCTTGAGATGCGAGATACCTCCTACAGAAAATGGGACAAGAATGCCTCATTCTTTGTGGGTTGTAGGTAGATGAAACCACCGAGCACTCACTCTACAGTTGTCAAACATTGGCACGGAAAAGAATTGCGCTGTTTGGAGGCGGAGATGAAATACCCACAGAACCAAGACGAAAGTCCGCAAGGGAAATTATGGACATTGCTGAAAAACAGGATTTCCAGAGGCATCACTAGTGGAATGGATCCGCACAAATGATCAAAAGGTTGCAATGCAGAAAGCCTCATTCGAGGTGAAAGGATCACCTAGAATCTAAATATGCCCGGTACTTATTTCAGCCTTAACCTCTACGGAGAGATGAATTCCAATTCGTTTTAAAAAAAAAAAAATTCATTCGATATTCAGTTCAACATGATAACTTTTATAGATAGTTCCTTCCCAATTTTCCACAAACTATCTTTTCGATCGTCAACCATGATTTCAGAATTCATTTCAATGCCCTTTCACCGGTTGGAATTCAACCCTGACGTAATGGGCGTACGAAGGAGCCGATTGTATGCCAAGTCGACTTCTCCTGAATATGCACAAGGCACACGCTTTGTCTATATGTCCGTTCATTCTGCCTTACCTCCCTCTCCAAACACCCTGTCCCCTAGGGTGTTTTACGGACGATATGTGCTGGCTTCTCAGGTCCATACAAATCGATACCTATGAATTGGTCGATTTATATTCATTGTTGTAGATTGCTTCGGTGAAATATTAATCGCTTTGAGTTCTTACTTTTTCGGAGATGTGACTATCCCATAAAGTGAACACAATTATTGAAGGCTGTCCATCCGAGGTTGGAATATTTTTTTTTAAATAAGAATTCTCTGATTGCGTACTATCAGGAAGCTCATTTTACTTTTCTCTGAGGTCTGTGAAGGCTTCTATTCACTGCACGTATCCAGACTCCTACCCCGACAACGATCCAACCCACGACTAATCTGAGCTTGCCGTACACTGCAAACGGTGTCCCCTACCTACTTTCAACAAGATGGTGTGGGAGCACACATATAGCTGTGTAACCCTCAAATACTCGAAATATTTTTCCATATTGGATAACTAGTTTGAATACTGAGTATAAGTTTCTAGTGAATTTTTCGTAAACGTCTAATTTTGACCAACCAGAATATATGGAAAAACAATGATAATAATCAATCCTAATATCTTAGGGGATGTAGGATGTCTCCAATTCAGTCACAAAGAAATGTGAAAAGTCTTCTCCTTCTTGTTCATTCTTCACTATGGGCATGGTTGCCTGTTTCTTCTTTGTAATTTCCCTGATTTCTGACGGTAGTAAGTAAGCTTATCGCTCAGCCTTTTTCGCGGTCTTCCCATAGTTTTTTCCCAATAGTGCTTTATCACGTTCAATTTTTACTATCCTTCCTTCAGGCCCTTGTGTGCATTGCATACGCGCTTTCTTTCTAGGATACACTCCTTCACCTCTTCCACCCCACACTGATGTTGTCACAGCGCTCTTTGTCTAATAGCGTTCTTCTGACTATTTTTCTTAGGTCTTTCATTCGACACTGTTTGAAATATTTTTTTAGTTTCTGTTGTTTTAAGTTTTCTTTCTTTCTAGGATACACTCCTTCACCTCTTCCACCCCACACTAATGTTGTCACAGCGCTCTTTGTCTAATAGCGTTCTTCTGGCTATTTTTCTTAGGACTTTCATTCGACGCTGTTTGAAATATTTTTTTTGTTTTTGTTGTGTCAAGTTGGGTTTCTGCCATGTCGGTCATTATTGGTCTTATGGTATGGAAACTCTTAGTTCGTAAGTATTTGTTGTTTCATAATATGGTATTCTTTATACTTATTGCTTTATTTTTTCGTTGTTCCTCATCTGAGAGGATTTTGAGACGTGGTAGAACCTCTTGTTTTTGAAGCAAAAAATCAGTTTCTTTATGTTTTTATGGGATGCTGAATAGAAAATTTCCGCATATCCAAACGTGGATTATGGTCGAAAATCGGTCGAAAATTTGGGACTTTTGCCAAACTTCAATGTTCAGACCATTACAATCAGCAAGTCACATTTGAAGGTTTTGTTGGGCTCATAAAATATCTTTCGAGCATTAAACTCATTATTCATCTATCGATGATGAGTGGATAGTGCCAAACATCGAAAATATTGCAAAATTGTTCCATTCGTTTATTCGAAAATATGGTCAAAAATAGCGGATTTTATTAATTGTCGCCAATCAAACCAGTTCATCATCACATCATAATACATATAAAAGTCACTGTGTCAATGAGTTTTTACCTTATTCACCATAAAGGATCTCGCCGAAATTTCACCCCAACTAATTCCAAAAATCTATAGCTCATCTCCACAACCCGGAGAAAACTGTAAATTATCTTATCGATAAAACGAACATGTTACAATCACGACAGAAACATCTAATTCCAGTTCCCACACATATACAATGTAAACAACCATATACTTAGCACAGTCAACGCTATCTGAACCTTCCTCATTGTTCGACAACAGCGAAACTTCATTTATTTTAATGAATACCCCTTACACTTTAATAGAGGTGATAGAATGAACACTGCCTTCGACCACGAAAAAAAATTGCTGAAAACTATTGGCACGTTATCAAGCCACTCAACTGTTGTATTATTATACTTTTCGTTAGAAAAAAGGTAAATCGAAAATAATCAAGTATCTGCCTCCATAATGCCCCTATAGTTAACCCGGCATAAGTATGTGTGTTGCCAGAGACGAACTCAGCCCATCCAGGAAATTTTTTGATTTGTACCGGGTGATTGTTTATATTTTACACCATAGCTATCTCAGTTAATATTGGTCCTACAAAAACTTTTGAATGGGCAAATATGAAGTATTTTTAATGGACATTCAGAATTCAGTACTTGGAAATAAAAATTACTAAAAGCACTGCCGTGAAGTCAGGACCTTTTGAGCGCTCGTTCATCCACCTTGTAAGTAGATTCGCATTCTCCAGTTTTAGAAACCAATTAGAATGATTTTGACAGTTGTCCAAGAAAATTGCAATCTGAAGCGTGGTTACGTTCATCAATGAGCAAAATTAAACTAGGGGTTCCTCAAATATAGCCGTTCAAACTATTTTTTTCCTGATAATTTCGAAACTACTCATTGGATTGGAATGAAATTTCATAGATGAAGAATAATGTATTCAAAGTACGTGGGAAATTTTGTTCAGATCGCATTACGAAGACCATAGATACCAGAGAAAATTGTAGCGAATTATCGAAAAAAAAATTTCACTTCGATCGAATCAGTAGTTTCGAAGTAATCAGGAGAACATAATTTTGAGCGGCCATATTTACGGAACCCCTAGGCGAATATTGCCCAATAACGGACTTAACTGCGGCATTCGAGAGTCGAACCTACCCTGAAAATTTCAAGTTTCTAGGTCGTTCCGTTCGACAGTTATCGTGTATACCAGTGGTTCTTAACCGGTGGTCCGCGGACCACTGGTGGTCCTTGGAAGCACACGAAGTGGTCCGCAAAGCCATCCGACACAAACATATGACACAAAGAATACTTTTCTTTGTATCATGTGGCATAGCCATTAGAGTCGATTCTGAATCGTGGTCCACATTCATAATCTGGAATTTCATATAATCATCAATGCTAAAAGAATAATCCTATTTTTGTAGGTGATAGTGGATTGGTTTTGAGCGCTCGTTCTACTTACACGAAGGCTATATCATTTCGTCACGATGTCTGTATTCTTTGAATTTTGAGCCGAAAATGGTCTCAATCGACAATGTTGGACTTCAATGTGACGAATCTACTGATATTTCACAATTTTGTCAATTGCTTGTATTTTTTCGATTTTTGAATGAAAATAAAAACATTCAGGAGGAGTTACTATTTTCCCAAAAACTGGAGACGACGTCCAGAGGTGCAGATGTTTTGGTCATTATTTGGATAAACATGGACTTATGTGGCAAAAGTTTGCAGGCTTTTTTACAGACTATGCTCGGTTCTCGCTCTGGTCTTGCAGCATTGATAAAAACGAAAAATCAATCCGCAATTACGTCACACTGTGTCAGTTATCGTCGAGCATTGCTTGTAAAAACGTTTCCAGAATGCTTGGCTGTTGCAATATCAGAGTGGTCAACTTCATTAAAAATAGTGCACTAAACACTCGCTTCTTCAAACATTTGTGCCCTGATATGACTCTAAGCACGAAACTCAGCTGTTCCATACGAAAGTGGGCTGACTTTCCAGATTGAATGAACTTAGAGAGGAAGTAAAAATATTCTTAACTGACAAAAACAAAGAGTTGCTGGATCAGTTCTGTGAGTCCAAATTTCAGATACCTACATCTTGCTTATTTGGTCGATTTTTTCGCACAACTCAATAAATTGAACCTCCAACTTCAAGGATCTGGAAATTGCAAGTTGCAAGGTACGAGGAATATATTTGCAAATGAAGACAAAATCACAGCATTTATCGCTAAAAACAAAGTCGGAAGACAAAACTTTTTCTGCGTTTGATACGCTGAACCAAATTATTATTGACACATCATGTCCAGAAACTAAAGGAGAAATACAAAAGAACATTTCCAACCATTTGAAGAACTTGAAGAGTGAATTCGATCGCTATTTTCCTGACTGCGAGGACGAAGGTATTCGGAGACTGATCCGTAATCCTTTTATGGTCAATGTTTCTGAGGTGTCTGATGAAATTCAAGAAGAAGTAATTGAAATGCAACATGACAGTAACTCGAAGGATACATTCGAGGCAGTAATTAATCTGGAAGACTTCTGGGGCCAAAAAGCAGTATCTTTTCCAAAGATTCGAGATATTGCTATTCATTACCTCACACTGTTTTCATCAACATATTTATGCGAGCAGGGGTTCTCAGCACTACTGATAATCGAAAACAGAAACCAAGGATTCAGAAATTGGTGAATAGTATGTAGACACAAAAATCCCATTGAAATAATATAGTTTCTGTATTTCTATAAAATTGCAAAAATTGAATACTGTTGGCTCCGAACGATTGTAGGCGTGTTTCATTCAAAATTCATGGTATAACAACCTTTTATTTATTTGAAAAAAAAATTATCTTTTCGTGATATTACCTTCAAACAGTTAGTGGTCCGTGACAAGACAACAATTTTGTCAAATGGTCCCTGATCACTAAAAGGTTAAGAACCACTGGTGTATACGGACGGACAGACAGACTCGAATTCTTCGACAGATTCGTGATCATAGAGTCGAACTCTGTCGATTGAGACCATTTTCGGCTCAAAATTCGAAAAATACAGACATCGTGACGAAATGATATAGCCCTCGTGTAAGTAGTACGAGCGCTCAAAAAAGAATCGTAAACTTCGATATTTTATTGCGAGTGGTATTTTGTGAATGGAACACGGTGTATTTCAGTTTCTTAGTCGGTGGATCCCTTTTTTGACCGCTCGTAGTAATTACACGACGGCTTTACCTATCATTTCGACACGATTTCTGTTTTTTCAGAATTTTGGGCCGAAAATGGTCTCAATCGATAAGGTTCGACTCACTGATGACAAATCCGTCGAAAAGTTCGAGTCTGTCCGTCCATATACACGATATACGACTCTCGAATGGAACAGCCTAAAACTTGAAGTATATTCAAGCATACGTTGAGTTTTGTCCAGATCGAATGACCAGAACCATAGAAAACATAGTTATTTATAACTTTCGAACGGAAAGGCCTGGCCTTGACTCGAAAGTTTCAGGATAGGTGTGGATCTCGAATGTAGCGGTCACGTCAATGAGCAAAATTAGACTAGAGGTTCCGTAAATATGGTCGTTTGAAGTTAAGTTCTATTTATAATTTCGAAACTACAGATTGGATCGTGACGAAATTTTGTATTTTTGGAGAATGATATATTCAAGCTACATTTCGTCCAGATCGCATTACTAGAACCATAGAAACCAAAGAAAATTATAACTTTCGAACGGAAAGGCTTAGGGACTTGAAATTTTCAGAATAGATGTGGATCTTGAATGTCTCAGTCACGTATATCAATGAGCGGAATTAGATCAGGGGTTCCGTAAATATGGCGGTTCAAAATATTTTTTTCCTGATAATTTCGAAACTACTGATTGGATTGGGAAGGAATTGCACATAAATGAAGAATAATGTATTCAAACTACACGGGAAATCTTGTTCAGATCGCATAACCAACACCATAAATAACGTAGAAAATTCTAGCGAATTATAGAAAAAAAAATTGGTCACCTAAAGCACTGACGTGAAATCTGGATTTTCGCCTTAGTTTGAAATGTTTCTGACAGATGTCAACATTTTTTCAATTGGTTACTAGAACTGGAGAATTTGAATCTTCCTACAAGGGGGATGAGAGAGCGCCCAAAAGCTCCTGACTTCACAGTGCTTTTTATAATTTTTTTATAACACAGAAATTGCAGCATGGTTCTGTGGCGTTCTACAGCTGCCTTAGATTTAGACGAAAGAATATATATTTTGCGAAAACTGAAAAAAATGAACACAATAAAATATACATATTCGAAATCAGAAGATTTGGAAGATGAAATACAGGGTGCTACATTCGAAAAATAGCAGTGTACATAAAATTTTCAAGATTACGATGCTTTTTTGAATTTCCTAGTACCTACTGAATCCTGAATTCCCATAAAAAATATTTTATATCTGCGACTGTTCCCTGGAAGATGGTTTTAAGATTTTCATTGAATGCCTGACTGGAACATGCAATTGCGAAAGGAAAGTTTCTATAAAATCAACGAAAAAAAATCCATTTAATGAGATAATTCCTGAAAATCCTCTTCGTTTATCATGCTGATTTGATGGACCTGTGCTTTTCTGCCCTTTACAACCAGCCGCCCTTGATGTTATGCCACTGTATAAATTGTTACAGGCAAGTCAATTAATTTGACTTTCTGTGCTCGTATACGTATATGTTATTGCTATGTATTAATTCACCTTTACAAGTCAAATGTAAATTCCTCTACTTCAACAGCGTTTGAACACCACGCTTGTTGGTTTTGGGTACTTTTCAACGCGTTACTAATTTTTTCAAATAATCTACCTACCGATATTTTACAAAATAAAGCTGTTACGATACTATGGTACCCTAGTGAAACAGTTGTATTTCGAAAAATCAAAAATCAAAACGATTTTCCTAATTTTTTCCCCTTCTGTTGGTGAAAGTGGAGAATTGTCTTTATTTATTTGACACAATGGGTTAAAAGAAGCGTATCAGGTATTTATTTTTGTTTCTGTATGTGTTTACAACCTAGCTCTTCTAGTGCTGTTTTTGAGCGCTCGTACTACTTACACGAGGGCTATATCATTTCGTCACGATGTCTGTATTTTTCGAATTTTGAGCCGAAAATGGTCTCAATCGACTATGTTCGACTCACTGATGACGAATCCGTCGAAAAATTCGAGTCTGTCCGTCCGGCCGTCCGGCCATCCGGCCGTATACACGATAACTCTCGAACGGAATGTCCTAGAAACTTGAAATTTTCAGGGTAGGTTCGAATCTCGAATGCCGCGGTTAAGTTCGTTATTGGGCAAAATTCGTCAAGGGGTTCCGTAAATATGGCCGCTCGAAATTTTGTTTTTCTGATTACTCCGAAACTACTGATTCGATCGAAGTGAAATTTTGCACTCAGATGGATAATTACGTACTCAAGCTACATGCAGAATTTTGTCCAGCTCGCATGACCAGAACCATAGAAACCATAGAAAATTATAACTTTGTAATGGAAAGGCCTAGAGACTTGAAATTTTCAGGATAGGTGTGGATCGTTAATGTAGCGTTAACGTGTATCAATGAGCAAAATAAGACTAGGGGTTCCGTAAATATGGCCGTTTGAAATTCAGTTTTCTTGATCATTTCAAAATTATGGATTCGATCTCGACGAAATTTTGAATTTAAATTGAGAATTATATATTCGAGCTACATTTCTTCCAGATCGTATGATCAGAATCATAGAAACCATAGAAAATCATAACTTTCGAACAAAAAGGCCTAGTGACTCGAAATTTTCAGGATAGGTTCGGATCGCGAATTTCGCGATCCTTTTTATCAATGAGCCAAATTAGACTAGGGGTTCCGTAAATATTGCCGTTCAAACTATATTTTTTCTGATAATTTCGAAAATACTTATTGGATTGAAATGAAATTTCGCACATATATGAAGAATAGTGTATAATTTTGTCCAGATTGCATTACCAAGACCATAGATACCGTAGAAAATTCTAGCGAATTATCGAAAAAATGGACCCAAAGCACTGACGTGAAGTCTGGATTTTCGCGTTGACAGCTGTCAAAATCTTTCCAATTGGTTTGTAAAACTGGAGAATGCGAATCTACCTACAAGGTGCCTGTACGAGCGCTCAAAAGCTCCTGCCTTCACGGCAGTGCTTTTCGAAATTTTTTTATTGTGTCGTTGCCCAACTTACCTGGCAACGCACTGTACATTTTTACTCAACATAAAGTGATGAAAAGGCAAAAAACTCATTTTCTGATTCACATGGATGTTTTCTTGAAGATGTGAGGGTGTAAAAAGAGGAAATATTTTTTTCAACTTTAACGGTCCTGAAAATCATTAGTTTTCCTCCCTTTCCTCCATATTAGTTCGAACACTTTTTTCCTCCATAAGAAGAATTTATCATTCATCATTTTTTCTGGTAGAATATCCAGTTCTAGTTTATGCCAGAGAAAAGTAGTGCAAAATTCACTTCAGCTGAACATTTTTTCGCTTGTTTCAATGAGAAATTCCTTGTCCAAATGTCTGTCCATTTGTCCGGCCGTCCATAAACAAGATAACTCTCAAATTAAAAACCCTAGAATATTGAAATTTACAGGGTGAGTTCGAGATCTAAATGCACCGTTGAAGTTCGTCAATGAGCGAAATTCGCCGAAGGATTCCGTAAATGAAAAAAATTCTCCTCAATAATCGTATCACTAGAAGATGAAACAAAATCCTCCTTTAAATCTTTGGTATCTCAGGAACTATTCGCTATATCCTGCTTAAATTTGTCTACGTTTAAGACATCGATTTAATGAGTTATGTGGATATTCAGCTTTGCACGTGAAATGAGCTCGAGTTAAAATTTGTCCACTTTTGACGAACTTCCACTCACGTTCGTCAAAAGTTGAGTGAAGATCTAGACGTATCCAAGAGCTGAAACGAATCCTTATACTTTTCTTCAACACCCGCTTGCACTTTTCAGGAATTTCCGTTCAATTCTGGCAACGTTATGAACCTTATTCCAATGACAGGCATTCATTTTCCGTATTCAGTCTAGATTGCAGTCGAAATTGATGATATTGAAAATGAAAAGAAATGAATTGGTATAAGTAATAGAGGTAAATAATGATTATAACAATTTTCTAACCTCAAAATGTGTTTGTTTTACATTTTCTGGTTTTTACAACCAAAATTCCTACCCCGAAACTATAGAGGTTTATGTATACTTTCGTTCATTCTGAAAAAAAAAAATAGGGATATTTACAATCGAAAACGGTAAAAAGAAATGATGTTTCAAAGATTTCCCAACCACTCGTTCCGTTTTTTTCCAAAGAGTTCTCAATATTTTATCTGAAATAATAAGTTACTCCTGTCAGATTAATAATCAAAGAAATTATAATTTAAACTTTACGTTGTTGATGTTGCCATGGCATAATTCAAATGGTTAAATTCGGGCACCAATAAAAAAAATAAGTTTTTCAGATTTATTCGATATTAATCCGTTGATTTCATCTATTGGAGTTCATGAAAATAAAATGACAGTATTCATCAAACAGAAAAAAAATTGACCTTTTCTGACATATTCAATATTATTCGGTGATTCCATCTTTTGAAATTTAGCAGACTCGGCCACGCGTTGCTGTGGCTAAGGTATACGTCTAATTATATTGTAGTAAAGTATTCAAACCAGTGGAATTTTTATTATTATTAACCCTAACCTAACCCTAACCATATCCTTGATTTTTCAAAAGTTATAACCTAGTTCTCAAACAGTTCCAAATTTATTCAGTTTTGGGAAAGACCCAGAAACCTGGCATCACTCCTCACACGTAATCGCTCTTGTCGAGTGATCGGCTGTAGTGGGGACGAGTTGTCCTGCCGTCGATTTGTCGATGATAATTATCACTCTTTGTCATATACAATAAATAAATAATTCGCAATGATAAAATATTGCAACTATAAATTGAGATATAAACTGTCCTATCTTTTAAGTTGGATCGAACTTCACACAGTGCGCCAAATTTGATTGAAATCGGTTCAGTATTTCACGAGGTATTTTAGGAGCTCGTCCCGGACAAACAACGTGGCACGAAATTTCAATATATGAAGATAATGCCCATTTTTTAGACAGAAACAATCCTATGTTTCCTTTATCAGCAATTATAGTAACTATACATGAATAAATCTCGATGCCATCTCACATGCAATGTAGCAACTTAAAATGTGATTTTCCTGTCGAAAAGAGCACTCGTGTAACACATACGTCTCTTCAAATTCAATAAAAAAAATTATCCAAATGAAATTTGTTATTTTGCATAGTCAACACCCGATGAATTTCGAGAAATAAATATTAAGAAAGGTCGTATTTATTTTTTCGAGAGAAATCTTCCATTTCAGTTTGGCACCATAGTTTCGGGAATGGGGAATATGAAAAGATGTGAAAATGCTAAAAATTTACGTTTGTGTAATATTCGCAGTATTTTTAGTGTAAAATAGCACTTGACCACTTTGTATCTCAAATTATGTTTCTTGTTGTGAATCCGAGTATAGAAACGTGTCACAAACTAGTGTCGACCCACAAAAAAAAATTTTGCGTCCTCCAGTAAAAATCCAAGACTGGAATCGCGAATTTCATGCAACCTCAGCCATCCCTGCTCAACCAGTATGTAATTTTGCCTAGTTGAAAACTGTTAAAGATCACACCGAGAGTGCCTTTTAACGGCGCCTTGCACCGCTCTCTCTGATGCATAGAACACTCTACGAACAGTGCTTATTAAATAGATTAGACTCTGTTGTACACGTGCTAATAGTTGAGCGAGCTTAAGACTTGTTAATTGTTTAACTATTCGTTTGATTATTAGCATGCATAAGCGGCCATGAGTATGGTACTTGAATATGTTAAACGAGACCATTGATTAATGATATCTGGCATATCTGGTTGGAACAGCTCCAGTTGAGAAACGTTCATTAATTTTTGTGGATTCTTTCTCGGAATTTCGCAAGAAGCAAAAGGAAAATGTTCACTATTGTTTGGGTTATTTGTATTTATTATCTTAGGGATGCCTCAGTGCGGGGTTTGCAATGTTATTTTTTATTGTTGTCCTTGCAGTTTTCAGCTGTTCACGAATATACTCCAATGTCAGCCGTCACTTCTTTTTTAGCTGACAATAATCTTTGCTTAATACACTTCTTTAGATCTGCTAGCTGATTTTTGTCTTCTTCATCCAATTCCGGTATTTATGTCAGTAATGAACATAAGGAGATGCACTTCCTAGCTTTTTATTGCATCCAAATCACAAGACGACAGAAAAAAATACTAAAAGTGAACTACCTACCCAAAACCAAATTTATCACCTCTTCTTCACATTCATCCACAACGCGATCTTTACACCTTGGCGATTCAGCAGCAAATGACAAGGCAATTCAGGAAAGAACAATTATTTACGGCATACCACAAAGGTCTGAGACAAATGACAATTTTTTTTTTTTTTTTTTTTTGTTTAGTCAGGGGGAATCCTCATGGACGAACTATCTCCGATAGATAGAACAGTGTGAGACTTCGTGTGAAGCACGACCTACTCTAACTAAACCTAACCTGCTGTTTTAGATTCCGGGCATTTATTACCTACTAACCTTTTGACTCTTCTTGTTCGTATCTCTATCACGATCTTTGTCGTGGGATGCTTGTGTTACCTATGAATTTGAATTTCATAGGAGTCCCTTCTTCTGGATGATTTAAATTGAGATTACTCAATTTCTGTTTCTCCGTAGTTGATCTCTGGGTCTTTTGTGATAGGTGGGTATCCTAACCACATCTTCTGCGGGGTTGTAGTCAACTAGTCTTCTTAGCTCATCATTTGGGTGTTGACTTGCTTTTTCAAATATCTTCTCGGCCTTCTTTTTTAGGAAATCTGTGACAGTTTCCCATTCTAAGTCTCTGTGGATTTGTTGGTTTCTTACGAACCACGGCATATTCATTGCTGCTCTGAGCAGTTTATTTTCTGTTGCTTGAATCTTCTTTATATGGCTATTGGCTGCATGGCCCCATGCCGCCGAGCCATATGTTAGTTGGGGTCTTGCAATTGACTTGATCATTCGTAGTTTCGTGCTTTGGTTCATTTGGCTTCTTCTTCCTAGTAGTGGGTAAAGTCTACTCATCGCTGAGTTTGTTTTATCCACTGCATATTTTATATGGTTTTTCCATGTAAGCCCTTTATCTAGTTTTACTCCTAGATATTTGACTTCATTTTCCCATTTTATCTCTTCTCCGTCTATCTGTAGGTTGGAATTAATTTCAAGTCTCCGCTTCTGTAGTAGAATAGCTTGGCTCTTTTTGCTATTTATTTGAATTTTCCATTTGATGAACCATTCTTCTAAATCTTCTAGTGCTTCTTGCAGTCTTCTGTGTATGACATCTGGTCGGCGATGTCTGAAGGCTATTCCCGTGTCGTCTGCATAAAGGGCTAGCAGATTCCTTGGGTTCTTAGGAATATCGTAGATATATATGTTGTAAAGCAGAGGTCCTAGAACTGATCCTTGGGGCACTCCTGCTTCTACTTGTCTGGTGGTAGATAATGTGTCGTCTATTTTGACATAAAAATTCCGGTTCCTCAGGTAGTTTCTTATTATCTTGCAGGTTTTGGTGGTGTAGCCTGCCATCATCATCTTGTAGGCAAGTCCTTCGTGCCAAACTCGGTCGAAGGCTCTCTCGACATCTAATAGCACTAATCCAGTGGCTTGTTTATTCTGAAATCCTTCAGTGACATATTCAGTGATCCTTAACAGTTGAAGTTCTGTGGAATGATTTCTTCTGAATCCAAATTGTTCCGGTGGTATCAGATTCAGCGCTTCTGTTTCTTCATTGAGTCTTTTTGCAATGACTCTTTCGACAATTTTTCCAAGTGCTGACAGTAGACTTATCGGCCTGTAGTTTTGTGGGAATTTTCTATCTTTTCCTGGCTTATTGAACACAATGACTTCTGCTGTTTTCCATCTTTCCGGATAGTATTCTGTTCTCATCACTGCGTTTGCTATATTGGTTAGCGCTGCTATTCCTTTTCTGGGCAATTTCCGTAACATAAAGTTTGTTACTTTGTCTTTTCCTGGAGCTTTTCTGTTTTTCAATTTCTTGATGATTTCTTTAATTTCCGTTGGTGTTGTTGGGTTTGGGATGGTATCGCCTTCCGGCGGTTCCAACATCAATTCTTCATTTTCTTCGACTTCTTCTTCTAAATCTTCATTGTCATCGTCTTCTCTGTAGTTGATTCTGGCTTCTCGTTCTATCGCGTCGACCAGTGCTTCGGCTTTTTCAAGCTTTGAGTAGGACATCCCATTAGCTCCGTGTAGAGGGGGAATTTCGGTTTTCTCGCGTCGTAAGCACTTTTGCATCTTCCATGCTGAGTGGTCTATGGTGTTTAGCTCTCTAACTCTTTGGTTCCATCTGTCTGTTCTCAGTTCTCTCAGTGCATTTTTCAGCACTTGACTGTGTTTATTCAGCTCTTTCTTGTCTTCTTCTCGATGTGAAGTTCTGTAGTTCTTCCTGAGTTTTCTATTCCTCTTTATAAGCTCTTTTATTGCTTTTGGGGTTTCACCATGTGAATGTTTCGGGGCTGGCCTTTCGATTCTTCTGGTACTTTCCTCGTAGGCTTCTTTCATTCGGGTTTCTAATTTTTCAACTTCATCTTCTAGTTCTTCAGGGGTTCTTATCTGTGGAATTTCTGTAATTTTCTCCTGGAGTATTTCACTGTACTTTTGCCAGTCTGTGAAGTCTTTCGTTTGAAGTTCTTCTGTTATCGGTCTGCGTCCCAATCTGAGTTCTATTGGGTTGTGGTCTGATGTGCCCTCTTCTATAGTATCAAGTGTGAAATCTTGGGTAATATCTTTCATTATGACGATATCTAATACGTCCGGTAGGCCATTACTTCTGGGCAGGTAGGTCGGAATTTCAGGTCCTAATACTATGGCATTTAGTTTTTCGGCGTACTTCTTAAGCTTCTTCCCATTTTGGTTTTCAGTTCTGCTATTCCATTCTCTTGACTTGCAGTTCATATCGCCAATAATGATTTTCGGGTAGTTTCCTTCAAGCATGTTCTTCAGATCTTCCTCCATTAAGTCGTTTTGGGGTGGTTTGTAGGCTGACGTAATTTTCAATTGTCCTCGATTCGTATTAACTATAATCGAGACGGCTTCTATTTGCCCATTATTCAGTACATCGTCAAAATAGTGGTCAATGTTCCTCTTGACTATTAGGGCTACGCCCCCTCCTGTACAATTTCTGTCATTTCTGTATATTTCATGGTCGGGAAATGAAATTCTATTTCTTGTAGATAGTCTCGTCTCCTGAATTGCTATAATATCCGGTTGTTTCTCGGATATTATTTCTTCTATTTCAGATCTACGGGCTCGTAGACCGTTTGTGTTCCATGAGACAATCTTCAGGCTGTTTTTATTTGCGTTAGTCACTAGCTCCATTAATTGGGTTTAGTGAGTTTACGGAACTTTTTGTCCATCTCTATTTCCAGGAATTTCATGAGCTTACTCATGATATTCTTGGTGAAGGTATCTAGATCCTCGGTGGTTTCGGGTCCTTTCTTGTTGGTCTCTTCTTTCTTCTTTTGGCTGCTCTTCTTGGATTTTCCATTTTTTGGGGCTTCTTTCTTCTGCTCTTGTTTGAGTGGTGGCGTTTTCTTCTTCTTATCTTCTTCCTTTGGTTCTTGTTGGACAGTAGGCATCATTTTCTTTTCTTCTTCTTTTCTTGCTTTGGTCGCAGTCTTCTTTTTGGTCACCAGTTTCCACTCGCTACATCCTTTGTAGCTGGCTGGGTGACCTGCTTTTCCGCAGAGCGCACAGGTAGCATTTCTCTCCTCGTTTTCTCTTGTTAGCGTACAATCTTTACTATTGTGCGCTCCAGAGCATTTAACACATCTCCATGGGAATGTGCATTTACTTTGCGCATGTCCGTAACGTTGACATCTATGACATTGGCCAGGTCCAATGCTCTTTTTCTTCGGCTCTACTACACAATTTATACCGTAGAGCTGTTTTATTTCGAATACCTTCTTATTTTGGGTTTTCACCAAGAATAAGGGTATTGCCATTTTGGTTTTGTTGGATGTCATCCTTATGACATCCGCGTCGGTAATGCCTTGCTCGGCGAGATCATCTGTGATGATGTTAATATCTGCGTCTAGTGGCAGATAACGTACCACCGCATAGATTCTCTTCTCCTCTTCTCTTTGGAGGGTGTAAAACTCTTTATTTCTCGACTCGAGGAATTTTGTCATCTTCCTGTGGTCGTCGGGGGATTGGGGAACAACACGAATGCCGTCTCTTACAGTGGTCGCTCTCAGGTATTTAATACCCTTCATTTGCATCTCTCTCGAGATTTGTGTCCAGTCGGCCGTGCCTCTTAATGTCACTGGAGGAACTTTCACTTTTTTCTGCTCGATTGGAGTAGGGACTTCAATTTCTTCTGCGGGTGCAGAAGTAGCTTCTTCTGGGCGTTTTCCTTTTTGCAATGCTGCAATATACGATTTCTTCGTAGGTGGCCCACCTGCAGCTGCATCATTATTATTGGTTTGTTTTTTCGGGTCTTCTTTTTGGATTGGGAGGGTTAACACTGTCTCCTCTGTCCCAGAGGAGAAGCCATTTTCTTTTTTCTTAGCCCGTTTCCGCGGCTTCGAGGACTGAGACATTTCTGCTCTCAAGGATTTCACTTCGTCGGATAAAGTTTTGAGACTCTCCGTCATAGCTTTCAGTTGACTCATGAGGCTGTTGATCTGGTCCTTCTGTTCTTTTATAATCCGATCTTTTTCGGATTCATCATTAACTTCTTCTTCTTCAATATCCATATCGGATATTTTTTCATCCGATAAGTTTTCGGCATCGGATTCTCTGTCCTCATTTGCAGAGTCGTATTCCGACATTTTGTCAGAGTGACTCAGCAAACAACACTTAAACACTTTCTTCACTTTCCACTAAATTCATTTTTGTCTCTTCAATGTAAAATAATCTGTGGAACCATCGATCTAAACCTGGACTCAACACGACAAATGACAAACAAACTGTTTATTATTTTTATATGGGAGCACTCCTGGGGATAAGGTTCTGTGAAAAGATATTCAGATAACCGGAATCTGTTTGATTGCCAGTTTGCCATTTGTTTTTCGTATTTGAGGGAATGTATGCTGACCATTTATTTTCATGAGTAGAAGGGTTAAATGAAATATTCCTTTCAATTCTCTCGAGATCGCCTGATTAAGCATTTCTTTCAACCTACAATTAAATTATTCCGGGTCTAAATTTCCGTTATGTTTAGCTGAAGTTTGAGTTATTGTTTATTTAGGATGGATATACCCGCATATATTGGTATATGCGATATTTCACGGTAAGTTTGACATCCAGAATCATTCCGATAAAATTCATTCAAAAAAATGTTTTCTATTAGTAGGAATAAATGGAATTCTCTGAAGGAAGTTTTGCAAGGCCAAGGCAGAGGATACAATGAGGCTTATGATAATAATTAATTAAAACGGATATTTTTGCCGTTTCAAGTATGATTTGCGCACAAAACTGTTTAATCAAAATGTCACACTAATTTACGTTACAGACGTGCAGACTCAACGTCTTTTTGTGATTTTAATTCTTCAAGTCTGCAAAATTATTCCTTTTTTGGAACTTGAAAACTGAAAATGTTGAGCGCTTTTTGTTTATATTACATAAAGTGTTATAGACCTACTGACAAAATACCTCCTTTCACTTTAAATCAAGAATATCTAGAAATATTTTCGTTCTCTTCTAGTAAAGAATTTTGACCTTTGGGTATATTCATTCAAAAAAACAAAACTCCTACAAAAAGTTGACAAATATGTTGTTGTATCTTCTATACGTCTGGGTTTAACGCTTTAAAATATTCGTTCAAGAATATTGCATATTGCAATATTGTTGTCAAGTTTTGAGGTATGTTCAATGTTTCAAGTCTGTAGCTCATCGACAATTAAATGGATTGCAAAATTTTTACCGATAGGTACAACAGTTTTTGAAAATAACGCTCTGACATCGTGAAGGGAAACGCACGAATTTCGAACAGCTGAAGCGAAGAATAATACACCTGTAAAGTCAACCCAAAACTAGTGGATTGATTTTTGTAGGGCTGGTTGAACGCCTTCTATTGAAGAATTTGAAATATACTGGGTGCATTTCACAACCCAGCTAATATTATCATCTCCACTTTCTCCAAGATACTCTGCTACATATCGAGTCATGTGAGCCAATCTACTCCTTGGAACTAACCCAAACACAATGTCTTAATGATTAGAATAGAACAAAGGGTTCATACAATAAATTTATCCCTCCCCTTCCTCTGACCCCAGTTTCTGGGTCTCTGGATGGGAAAAGGGTCCAGTTATCCCTTTTGGCGGTTCTGGAATATCGTAATGTATGATACGTGTGTGGATGTGAGATAGTGGGGCCTCACGATATTCGGTATTGATTAGAGACAAGGAGAATTTGGCCGTCCTCTGTCCCTGCGAAATTAATCTATTCGGCTAATTGCATATCTCAGTGATATGAAGATGATGTAGGTACACCACGAGGGACACTGATGAGATCCAGATATAGCATCTGGGATGTAGGCCTGAGCAGAATATTCTATTTGAGAATATCTGTGGATAGTATCTTATAGGATTTTTCATTGATTCATGAATCGAGCCCCTTTTTAATGTATAAAAGGAAAAATTTTAACATCTCCGAAAACACTTCGTTTCACAAAACTAGGGCGTTTTTAACAAATGATGATTGTAATGGAATTTCCACAGTATGATTATATCTCAATCAGATATCTTTTGGATCCATTGAAGTTGATCAAATATAACCATGCGGAATGACAATACGTTGTTTTTCCAAAAAAAGTAATAGCGTTGTTGCATTTCTTATAATTTTTCTGGTAGAAACAATTGGGTATATCCTCTCTGTTTTCCGATTCACTCTAGTTTCCCTTCTTTTGGGGAAAAATTGTCCAAATTCCTGATGGGAATTTTCGGAATATTTTTACACTCTTGGACTAGAATAAGAAGAATACACGTCTATCAAAAAAAAAAAAAATTTAAAAGCACTGCCGTGAAGTCGGGAGCTTTTGAGCGCTCGTTCATCCACCTTGTAGGTAAATTCGCATTTCTCAGTTTTAGAAACAAATTGAAGAAATTCTTGAAAGCTGTCAAAAACAATTCAGTAGCTCTTTGTCAATAATGCCGAATCAGCTGTTACAAAAGTATAAGGATTTTTATTCAATAATTCGTTCAGGAAAAAATTTCGCTTGAATATATCATTATCCAGTAACGAATGGAATTGCGTCACGATCGAATCAGTAGTTTTGAAATAAACAAAATTTCAAATGACAATATTTACGGAACCCCTGGTCGAATTTTGCCCAATAACGAACTTAACCATGCACGGCATTCGAACCTACCCTAAATATTTCAAGTTTCTAGGTTTTTCCGTTCGAGAGTTATTGTGTAGACGGACGGACGCATAGACTTTAATTTTTCGAACCTTGTCGATTGAGACCATTTTCGGCACAAAATTCGAAAAATACAGACATCGTTAGTTTGAACACATTATTCTCCATCTATGTGCAAAATTTCATTCCAATCCAATCAGTAGTTTCGAAATTATCAGAAAAAAAAAATTTTGAACGGCCATATTTACGGAACCCCTAGTCTTATTTTGCTCATTGATGAAGGTGACCGCGAAAGATCCAAACCTACCCTGAAAATTTCAAGTCCCTAGGCCATTCCGTTCGAAACGTAACATTTTCCATGATTTCTATGGTTCTGCTCATGCGATCTGGACAAAATTCTGCATGTAGTTTGAACACGTCATTCTCCATCTGAGTGCAAAATTTCGAACAGCCATATTCATGGAACCCCTGGTCGAATTTTGCCAAATAACGTACCCAACAGCGGCATTCGAGATTCGAACCCTGAAACTTTCAAGTTTCTAGGTCGTTCGAGAGTTATCGTGTATAAGGACGGACGGCCGGGCGGACAAACCCGAATTTTTCAACGGATTCGTCATGAGTGAGTCGAACCTTGTCGATTGAGACCATTTTCTGCTCAGACTTCTAAAAATACAGACATCGTGACGAAATGATATAGCCCTCGTGTAAGTAGAACGAGCGCTCAAGAAGGCTAGAATTTTGGAATTTTTAGGGTACATTTGAGGTTCGAATGCGCCGGTCGAGTTCATCAATGGATGAAATCCGCTAAAAGATTTCATAGATAAAACAAAAAAAAAACAATTTGGTCAAACTGAAACATTGTAGTTAGTTGTAAGATAACGACAATATTGTTGAATTGACGAAGATATTTGTGAATTAATTCATGAATCTGAAGCCATCGTTATTTGTTCTGCCGATTAGAAAAATGAAAGCGATTTCTTAAATGCTAGCAGGTAAGTTTTTTCGGCTTCATCACCTTCTCACCTGCGAGCTTCTATGAACAAGAGCGTTACGTTTTACCCCAAGTCTGTAATTTTCGAACTTAGCGCCGGGAATGGTCGAAGGATTAGGTTGGACTAACAGATGAAAAATTCTTGGTCGAATAGAATTCTGTCTGTTCGTCCGGTCGATAACTGTCGAAAAAGAGACCTGAACTTCGGTATCACCGAAACTATTGGCCATATCCTGCTGAAATTATGGGTCATCTATTGAATCAGTTATGTGGATACTCGGCTTTGTAGCTGTTATAGTTATGTTATGTTATGTTAGAAGAAAATCAGGTTTTTTTGATATATTCGATATAATTCGCTGATTTCATCTTCTTTAGTTTATAAAAATTAGAAGGCAGTACTTGTCATACTGACCATGAAGAATAAAGGCCCTTTTGGTACACAAAAACGAGCGCACAAAACCTCCCGACTTTACGTCAGCGCTTTTAAAATTTTGTTTCCTTTCTTTTCTCAGTTTGGTACACGATCCATTTTACTTCAATATTTATTTCTATTTTTTTGATCTGATTGTTGCTCGAAAAAGTCCATATCAATGTTTTCCTGAGACTTATGGAAAAGTCTGTATTCTCGACATCAATGTGTAGAATTCCTGAGAGGCAGTTTGTTGAAAGATCTGTAGCAAATATTGATCCGGAATAACTATAAATCTTACAATAACAGCCATCCATGTTCTGCATTGCTCTTAGTAGGTTCTTTACACCAAACGTTGACGCCACGTTACTTATATTTATCATATATGAGATAGGTGCTTTCTATAGTTGTGTGAACCTTCTCAATAAGTTCACTCATTCGATTCAAGAATGGACAAAAAAAAAATAAAAGCACTACCGTGCACTCAGGAGCTTTTGAGCGTTTGTACATCAACCTTGTAGGTAGATTTGCAATCTCTAGTTTTCGAAAATCAATTGAAGGAATTTTCGACAGCTGTCAAAAAAATTCCCAAACTTAGGCGAAACTCCAGACTTCATGTCAGTGCTTCAGCTGACCAATTTTTTTTCGATAATTCGCTAGAATTTTCTACGGTATCTATGGACTGGGTGATGCGATCTGGACAAAATTTCGCACGTAGTTTGAATACATTATTCTTCAGCTAGGTGTGCAATTTCATTCCAATCCAATCAGTAGTTTCAAAATAATCAGGAAAAAAATATTTCGAACGGCCATATTTACGGAACCCTTAGTGTAATTTGGCTCATTGGTGAACGTGACCGCGACATTTGCGATCCAAACCTACCCTAGAAATTTCAAGTTCCTAGGCCGTTTCCTTCGGAAGTTATAATTTTCTATGTTTTCTATGGTTCTGGTAATGCGATCTGGACAAAATGTTGCTTCAATATATCATTCTCGATTAAAATACAAAAGTTTCCCTCGATCGAATCCGTAGTTTCGAAATGATCGAGAAAACAAAATTTCGAACGACCGTATTAACGGAACCCCTAGTATAATTCTGCTCATTGAAGAACGTGAACGCGACATTTCAAATCCACACCTATCCTGAAAATTTCAAGTCCCTATGCCTTTCCGTTCGAAAGTTATTATTTTCTATGGTTTCTATGGTTCTGGTCATGCGATCTGGAGAAATGTAGCTTGAATATATCATTCTCCATTTGTATAAAAAATTTCGTCATGATCGAATCTGTAGTTTTGAAATCATCATTTTAAACGACCATATTTACGGAACCCCTAGTATAATTTTTCTCATAGATGAACGTGATCACGACATTCACACGATTCATACCTACCCAAAAAATTTCAATTCCCTAGGCTTTTCTGTTCAAAAGTTACAATTTTCTATGATTTCTATGGTTCCGATCATGCGATCTGGACAAAATTTCATATGTTCCTTGAACACCTCATTCTCCATTTTAGTGCAAAATTTCATCTCGATCAAATTTGTAGTCTCCAAGTCATCTGGAGAACAAGACTTTGAACGGCCATATTTACGGAACCCCTGATGGAATTTGGCCCATTAACGAACTTAACCGAGGCATTCGGGAACTGAACCCACACTGAAAATACTCTAGATTGTTCCGTCCGAGAGTTATCGTGCTTACGGCACATTTTCAGCTCAAAATTCGATAAATACAGACATCGTGACAAAATTATATAGCCCTCGTGTAAGTAGTACGAGCGCTCAAAAAGAGACTCTTACAAAATAAAAAAAAAAACGGATAAGATCAATATCGAGCCCTTTGATCTTGGGATATTTTTGAGCCAGCCCCTCAATTCTTATCTTTATTATCTATTCTGTACGCTATTTTAATTCATATATGTCTTCATTAGCTACAGCTTCGTTGAAAGAGAGGAAATTAATATTATAATAAGAAAAGGAGCCGTTCCACGTTTTTCAGACACATTTTATATTGTTCCACATAACCGCTTCCGCTTGTCTTATTTGAAGTAAAGGGATAAACTTTATAGTCGGGGATAAGAGAATTGATAAGGAGCTCTGGATCTGGTACCAGTTTTTGGATATATGTTATGATGGCCGAGGGTGCCATCAGCCAAGTTATGCTGTACTGGTGGTTTTCTGATGGTTATTCTGCATCCTTCGAGTTGAATGGCAACGTGATTAGCTCGTATGAGGGGCACATTTTTTTTCTGCGAATATTAGGTATTCCTCTGGACTCTAGCTCCACCAGAGAAACATTATAATGATTATTATTATAACCATAATATTGGCAGTCGAAATAGCCTAAATATTTTTGAAGATAGATCCTCAACATAATAAAGTCTGCAGTTACGCCACTGCATCTATTACAAGTGATTAATTACTCCGATTCAACCTAATACGTCGTGTCATACCGTCAAAACACCCCAGAACGAACCACTCCATCCTCCACGCTGACCGAAGATTACGACCAAAAGTGGAAGACGTCTAATTATCCTCCAGTTTAAACAAGAGTGGTACCAGCACCGGTACCCGTACGTAGGTACCTCGGTCCGACGGATCGACGATGCTCACCTCTCTCGGCTCTCGATCGTATTAGCACGACATGCAAAACAAATGACCGTGGGAAGTGCATTTACCAAACAATACCGAGGCTCTCTTGGATCCGATCCAATAATCAAGTAAATCACTTATATATAGGTATGTGTGAGTACCTGAACGGAACTCCGCAAGACCGCATCATAAGCCATTGAGCCACGACCTCCTCGGACTTGAGGAAACAATCTCTTTTTTTTTTCATTTCAGTGAAATGGATTCCATAGTACAAGGTAGTAAATAGAACATACAATGAATGCACATGAAAGTTTTATGCAAAATTTCCCATCTCAACCTAATGCCATGCTCTAAATGGTTCAGCGCCAAGGTCCCAAAGATATAGTGCTACTACAACAATGTTGGTAGTCTGAGATTTTAGCTCTCCTTCCTTAGTTGAACCAAGGCTTTGGATTATTGCATTTCAGTCTGGAAGGAAGGACATCAGCTACCAGAGATGTGTGAAACAAGATTGGAAGTGGAAAAGCCAAAAGTGAACTACAATTCTTAGAGAAAATGAGGAAGATTATGTGAGGTGGGGCCCTTGCTATCATCAATTACTTCAATGTCTGCTTCTGTAGAGGATTGATCAAATGCGGAAAACAGTTCGCAGTTCGATAATGTGAATGAAATTATTGAAGCAACAATTCCTACTGTAAATGAAACATGGCACCTCTCTTCGTAGGTAGGAAAAAAATGTTCAAACCTTCATTAACTGATACGAATCCACTAGTGTTCAATGAGCGTGGAAAGCCAATCTATTCCGATTTTCCAGATATCTAAACGTGGGCGATAAAACGGACCCAGTTCCGTTCAAGACCAACATGCATTCGTGTCTGGACAAAACCAATTCGTAGTTAAATCGAAATTATGATCTATCGAACAACGCTCTGCATGCATGGTTCGACAGCAACACCTCTTGTGCTAGCCGCCGCCGTTTCTATAACTACACGCTAATTTCTCTAATCGCCTCAAATGGATACCTCCCAAATAGCAAATTTTATAGTCGAAGCGACCATTGGCGTATCTATCGGCAGGTTTTGGAAATACCCAGTTTTAACATTATGCATTTAAACATTTGCTTGAATGGGAGTCGAGTGGTATGGTTCGTAGTCTCATTACTTGTGAAGCACTGCGAATTTTCCCAAGAGATGAACTAAGATATTCTTGAGCAATGATGGTTCAGAAAAATGTTTGAAGATGGTGAGATTGTGAGCTGTGGAGTTGAATGGGGGAACCTGGAGAAGATAAAGGAGGAATCAATTATGATTTTGAAAAATAAGATGAAGAGAAAGCTTCAAAAGGAAGGATGGTTTGTACAAAGAGGTTGATATTTCTGGGTTGTTCAAAGACCACTGTATCTATCTTTTCATTCATGTAAAAAATATAATGTGTGGATAAGATTCTTCGGAGAGCTAAGGAAAGCAATTCGTGAGGATTGTTCTTTGTAAGGGAGTTAGGGGTTACTTGTGCGTTGAGACCTGGCCAAGATATATTCTAAGCTGCAGCTCACCATCCAGTTCCAGAATTTTAATTAACTCCTGTAGCTGTGACTACTTCAAGAGGGATATGTTTTCATTGTGAAAGAATTCGTGAACCAAGCATTCTTTGCTTGGTTCAGTTAATTGGTGTTCTGAAGTTTCTTTCTCATTCCCACAGATTCATTGCTTAATTTCTGCTAGATCCTTATCTCACTAGATACTTTCTGAAGCCGCAGCACCTCGTAACTATTTCCATGGATGATTTCCTAAGCCTGTGAAAGTTTCTGTTCCTACAAAGGGCGTTACTGCAATTGGAAAGATTTTGACAGCTCTCAAAGAAGATTTCAAACAAAGGCGAAAATCAAGACTTCACGTCAGTGCTTTAGGTGACCAATTTTTTTTCGATAATTCGCTAGAATTTTCTACGGTATCTATGGTCTTGGTGATGCGATCTGGACAAAATTTCTCACGTGGTTTGAGTACATTATTCTTCATCTATGTGCGAAATTTCATTCCAATCCAATGAGTTGTTTCGAAATTTTCAGGAAAAAATTTTTTTGAACGGCTTTATTAACGGAATTCCTGGTCTAATTTCGGTCATTGATGAACGTGACCGCGAAATTCGCAATCCGAACCTATCCTGAAAATTTCAAGTCCCTAGGCCTTTCCGTTCGAAAGTTATAATTTTCTATGGTTCCTATGGTTCTGATCATGCGATATGAAAAAATTTAGCTCCAATATATCACTCTCAATTTAAATACAGAATTTCGTCACGATCGAATCCATAGTTTTGAAATTATGAAGAAAACGGTCATATTTCCGGAACCCCTAGTCTAATTCTGCTCATTGATGAAAGTGACCGCAACATTGAAGATCCAAACCTATCCTGAAAATTTCAAGTCTCTAGGTCTTTCCATTACCAAGTTATAGTTTTCTATGGTTTCTATGGTTCTGGTCATGCGAGCTGAACCAAATTCTGCATGAAGCTTGAACACGTGATCCTCCATCTGAGTGCAAAATTTCACTTCGATCGAATCTGTAGTTTCAAAGTGATAAGAAAAACAAAATTTCGAGCGGCCATATTTACGGAACTCCTAAGCGAATTTCGCCCAATAGCGAATTCAACCGCGGCATTCAAGATTCAAACCTACCCTGAAAATTTCAAGATTCTAGGACATTCCGTTCGAGAGTTATCGTGTATACGGACATACGGCCGGACGGACGGACAGACTCGAATTTTTCGACGGATTCGTCATCAGTGAGTCGAACATAGTCGTTTGAGACCATTTTCGGCTAAAAATTCTAAAATTATAGACATCGTGACGAAATGATAAGTGTAAGTAGTACGAGCGCTCAAAAACAGAGGATAAAACCCCACCTGATGAAAACTGATAAATAAGCGTTCATATTATTAACTTTTTTGGGATGAGTATGGAATTCATTTTGGCCATACCATCCTGTTTTTTTTTGCCGGTAGCGTTCGACCTTCTCTTCTTTTCTCTTTCTCGCCACCACTGTCCTCTGACTGGTAAATAGTGTACTCAAGTTCTGATTTTCTGAAAACCACCAATATACGCACCCATCTGTACGAATTGCTGAAACTGGCATTTGCATGCACATAAACTATGGCGTGGCGTGCATGTTTTGCTGCATCGCTCTAATTGCTCGACGGGCTTAGAACGACTGCCAACCCTAAACTCCCACCCCTAGCCTTGTTCCGAGGAAAACCCCTTGGTGTTGTAGTGTTGGACCTTCTATTTTTAGATAGCTGATAAACATGATCGCACTGACAATATAAAAAAGAAAATGTTGGATGGCAATGGTTCAACTTGGAGAATTGGTAACGAAAGGACCAGGGTTGGGTCATATACTGTCTTCAATTCCACTGGTGCTGAGCTTCACAATAAAGAAATGTTAATTGTTCAACTGTTCTCCGAATGGAAAAATTCGACAAAAATTTCTGTTTGCTCTAGGATGTATTATGATGAGGGTTTTCATTCCCAAATGTTTTTTTGAGCGCTCGTACTACTTACACGAGGGCTATATCATTTCGTCACGATGTCTGTATTTTTCGAATTTTGAGCCGAAAATGGTCTCAAACGACTATGTTCGACTCACTGATGACGCATCCGTCGGAAAATTCGAGTCTGTCCGTCCGTCCGTCCGTATACACGATAACTCTCGAACGGAATGTCCTAGAAACTTGAAATTTTCATGGTAGGTTTGAATTTCGAATGCCGAGGTCAAGTTCGTTATTGGGCAAAATCCGCCTGAGGGTTCCGTAAATATGGCCGCTCGAAATTTTGTTTTCCTAATTACTTCAAAACTACAAATTCGATCGAGATAAAATTTTGCACTCTAATGGAAAATGAGGTGTTCAAGCTACATGCAGAATTTTGTTCAGCTCGCATAACCAGAACCATAGAAACCATAGAAAATTGTAACTTTTGAACGGAAACGCCTAGGGACTTGAAATTTTCAGGATAGGTGTGGATCTCGATTGTCGTGATCACTTTCATCTATGAGCAAAATTATACTAGGGGTTCCGTAAATATGGTCGTTTGAAATTTAGTTTTCTTGATAATTTCCAAACTACAGATTCGATCGTGACGAAATTTTGTATACTTATAGAGAATGATATATTCAAGCTACATTTCTCCAGATCGCATGACCAGAACCATAGAAACCATAGAAAATCATAACTTTCAAACGGAAAGGCCTAGGGACTTGAAATTTTTAAGATAGGTGTAGATCTGAAATGTGGCGTTCACGTTTATCAATGAGCAGAATTATACTAGGGGTTCCGTAAATATGGTCGTTTGAAATTTTGTTTTCTCCATAATTTCGAAACTACGGATTCGATCGAGATAAAATTTTGTATTTTAAACGAGAATGACATATTAAAGCAACATTTTGTCCAGATCGCATGACCAGAACCATAGAAACCATAGAAAATTATAACTTCCGAAGGAAAAGGCCTAGGAACTTGAAATTTTCAGGGTGGGTTTGGATCGCGGTCATCAATGAGCAAAATTAGACCAGGGGTTCCGTAAATATGGTCGTTCAAAATATTCTGTTCCTGATAATTCCGAGACTACCGATTTGATTGGAATGAAATTTTGCTCCTAGCTGAGGAATAATGTATTCAAACTACGTGCGAAATTTTGTCCAGATCGCATCACCAAGACCATAGATACCGTAGAAAATTCTAGCGAATTATCGAAAAAAAAATTGGTCACCTAAAGCACTGACTTAAAGTCTGGATTATCGCCTTAGTTTGGAAATTTGTTTGACAGCTGTCAAAAATTTCCTCAATTGGTTTCCGAAACTGGAAAATGCGAATCTACCTACAAGGTGCATGTACGAGCGCTCAAAAGCTCCTGCCTTCACGGCAGGGCTTTTCGTAATTTTTTTTTTCATTGAAGTAATTCACGTTATACGTTGTATTTCAGCAAAAAAGCCTTTCGGATTTTTGTTCCAACTCTAATAAACGAATTGATTACAAAAACTGCAAAAGACTGCGATTAATGGCTCTTTTGATTCTCACTGTAAACATCATATAGTCGGAAAAGGAAAAGGTTATGGAGCTAAAAAGACAATAGGGCGACATAAACGGTCGTATTATCTGTCATATTTGATACGTGGCGAGCCAAATTCTTACGTTTATCATTGCGTTAATGGTATCAAATCCGTCCGTTTTTGATGTAAAATGCCATATCTGGATCTGTCAAATCAAATCCCTACGTATCAGAACTGTACGAATAATCCGCCCGTGTATGTTGCCCTAATATGTTGAAGAATAAAGAAAAATAGTTCAAATTTCTCAGGATATAGGGGTAGATCTCCAGAACACTGCAAGTCGTTGCAAAATCAAATCAAAATAGGAAATGAGATTATCTCAACGAAATTCCCCGAATTCCGAAATCTACTCCGTTTCTTCTTTCTTCCGTCGTCCACCCCATCGTTAGCTTCCGAGTCCCTTGACCGTGATCGACCCAACGAGGCCGCCGTAAAAAGCGCCTCTGGCCTTTCGGAACCGGGTTAACTTTCGTTTTTTACGATCTGATTTCCGCTGACCGCTCGCAAGTCGTCAACCCTTGGGGTAGGACAGGTAGGGCATCGCATCACCGTCGGAAGGCCGGCCGGGGGGGATTCGGATGAACTGGGGGCTTTGAAAAAACGCTATTCGCAACTGTTGATCCCGTCCGGCTGGTCGCAGATACACTTTCTGCGTACGCGAGTGTGGGGTCGAAAGATGTGAAGGGAAGGATTTCAATTTACGATTGCCTCCATTGAATGGTGACGAATGGACATAGATAAATCATGGAAAACGGCGAATTTTTAGATATTACGTAGTTACTTTGGGCTGATGCCAATTATGTGAAATTATTAGGAAAGGTTCTAAGCCATCGAAGCTACCCGGAAACGCACGAAGAGCATCGTAATTTCCATTTTTTCCTTTAGGGGTGAAAAGAAATTTTTCAACACCCTCCGAAATTTTTACAGTTCACCTTTTGACTAGGCAGTGCTAAAACCAATAAGCAAATAAAAGAAAATTCCATTCATGAGTTATTTCGAATATACAGGTGTCCCGGCACTACGTGAATCTTTCTCAGGTGTGAATGAAGTATATACGAGTCAGGACTGCTTTCATTTTTTGAGCGCTCGTACTACTTACACGAGGGCTATATCCTTTCGTCACGATGTCTGTATTTTTCGAATTTTGATCCGAAAATGGTCTCAAACGACTATGTTCGACTCACTGCTGATGAATCCGTCGAAAAATTCGAGTCTGTCCGTCCGGCCGTCCGTATACACGATAACTCTCGAACGGAATGTCCTAGAAACTTGAAATTTTCAGGGTAGGTTCGAATCTTAAATGCCGCGGTTATGCTCGATATTGGGTAAAATTCGCCGAGGGGTTCCGTAAATATGGCCTCTCGAAATTTTGTTTTTCCGATTACTTCGAGACAACAGTTTCGATCGAGATGAAATTTTGCACTCTAATGGAAAATGAGGTGTTCAAGCTACATGCAAAATTTTGTCCAGCTCGCACCACCAGAACCATAGGAACCATAGAAAATTGTAACTTTTGAACGGAAACGCCTAGGGACTTGAAATTTTCAGGATAGGTGTGGATCTCGAATGGCGTGATCACGTTCATCTATGAGCAAAATTATACTAGGGGTTCCGTAAATATGGTCGTTTGAAATTTAGTTTTCTTGATAATTTAGAAACTACAGATTCGATCGTGACGAAATTTTGTATACTAATGGAGAATGATATATTCAAGCTACATTTTTCCAGATCTCATGACCAGAACTATAGAAACCATAGAAAATCATAATTTTCGAACGGTTCCTATGGTTCCTCATAGAAAATTGTAACTTTTGAACGGAAACGCCTAGGGACTTGAAATTTTCAGGATAGGTGTGGATCTCGATTTTCGTGATCACTTTCATCTATGAGCAGAATTATACTAGGGGTTCCGTAAGTATGTTCGTCTGAAATTTAGTTTTCTTGATAATTACAACACTACAGATTCGATCGTGACGAAATTTTGTATACTAATGGAGAATGATATATTCAAGCTACATTTCTCTAGATCGCATGACCAGAACCATAGAAACCATAGAAAATCATAACTTTCGAACAGAAAGGCCTAGGTTCTTGAAATTTTCAGGATAGGTGTAGATCTGAAATATGGCGTTCACTTTTATCAATGAGCCGAATTATACTAGAGGTTCCGTAAATACGGTCGTTTGAAATTTTGTTTTCTCGATAATTTCGAAACTACGGATTCGATCGAGATAAAATTTGGTATTTCAAACGAGAATGATATATTAAAGCAACATTTTGTCCAGATCTCATGACCAAAACCATAGAAACCATAGAATGTTATAACTTCCGAAGGGAGAGGCCTAGGAACTTGAAATTTTCAGGGTGGGTTTGGATCGCGAATTTCACGGTCACGTTCATCAATCAGCGAAATTAGACTAGGAGTTCCGTAAATATGGCCGTTCAAAATATTTTTTTCCTGATAGTTTAGAAATTACTGATTGGATTGGAATGAAATTTTGCATCTAGGAATAATGTATTCAGACTACGTGCAAAACTTTGTCCAGATCGCATCACCAAGACCATAGATGCCGGAGAAAATTCTAGCGAATTATCGAAAAAAATTGGTCAGCTGAAGCACTGACGTGAATTCTAGATTTTCGCCTCAGTTTGAGAATTTTTCTGACAGCTGTCGAAAATTCCTTCAATTGATTTCTAAAACTGGAAAATGCGAATCTACCTACAAGGTGGATGTACGAGCGCTCAAAAGCTCCTAACTTCACGGCAGTGCTTCTCGTAATTTTTCTCCTAGAACGTCCCCCTGCGAAGATAAGTGCCTCCAAATGGTGCTCCCATAATTCAATTTTTGTGTAATAACTTCCGAACGACTCAACCGATTCTGTTACAATACAATGTCAATACAAATATCGGTCATGAGTTGTTTCCAACACCTTCCCCGTAAGTCCTCCAGATCGCCAAGAACGAACTGACCCTAGCACTTAATGGTCAGAAACTTTTTCAATGTTGAAAATATCGGCGAAATTCCTACAATTTTGCAAATGAAAGATATACCGGTGCAACATCGAAAAAATACACCGTTTTCGGGTAACAAGACTTAATTTTCAAGATTGAATAATCCCAGTGAGATAAGTTCTAGTATCCATAATAAATAGCTGGCAATATTGATGAAAAAATATTTGGATATTCAATCATAACTAGAAAAATTACGAAAAGCACCTTGTAGGTAGATTCGCATTTTCCAGTTTTGGAAATCAATTGAAGGAATTTTCGACAGCTGTCATGAAAATTCTGAAACTTAGGCGAAACTCCATGTCAGTGCTTTAGGTGACCAATTTTTTTTCGATAATTCGCTAGACTTTTCTATGGTATCTATGGTCTTGGTGGTGCGATCTGGACAAAATTTGGCACGTAGTTTGAATACATTATTCCTAAGCTAGGTGCAAAATTTCATACCAATCCAATCAGTAGTTTCGAAATAATCAGGAAAAAAATATTTTGAACAGCCATATTTACGGAACCCCTAGTCTAATTTTGCTCATTGATGAACGTGACCGCGACATTCGCGATCCAAACCCACCCTGAAAATTTCAAGTTCCTAGGCCTTTTCGTTCAAAAGTTACAATTTTCTATGATTTCTATGGTTCTGGTCATGCGATCTGGACAAAATATTGTTTTAATATGTCATTCTCGATTAAAATACAAAATTTCATCTCGATCGAATCCGTAGTTTCGAAATTATCGAGAAACCAAAATTTCAAACGACCGTATTTACGGAACCCCTAGTATAATTATGCTCATTGATAAACGTGAACGCGACATTTCAGATCCACACCTATCCTGAAAATTTCAAGTCCCTAGGCCTTTCCGTTCGAAAGTTATGATTTTCTATGGTTTCTATAGTTCTGGTCATGAGATCTGGAAAAATGTAGCTTGAATATATCATTCTCCATTAGTATACAAAATTTCGTCACGGTCGAATCTGTAGTTTCTAAATTATCAAGAAAACTAAATTTCAAACGACCATATTTACGGAACCCCTAGTATAATTTTGCTCATATATGAACGTGATCACGCCATTCGAGATCCAGACCTATCCTGAAAATTTCAAGTCCCTAGGCGTTTCCGTTCAAAAGTTACAATTTTCTATGGTTTCTATGGTTCCGGTCATGCGATCTGGACAAAATTTCACATGTAGCTTGAACACCTCATTCTCCATTTTAGTGCTAAATTTCATCTCAATCAAATTTGTAGTTTTCAAGTAATCAGGGGAACAAAACTTTGAACGGCCATATTTACGGAACCCTTGGTGGAATTTGGCCCATTAACGAACTTAACCAAGGCATTTGGGAATTGAACCTACACTGAAAATTTGAAGTCTTTAGGTTGTTCCGTTCGAGAGTTATCGTGCTTACGGCCGGACGGACAGACTCAAATTTTCCGACGGATTCGTCATCAGTGAGTCGAACATAGTCGATTGAGACCATTTTCGGCTAAAAATTCGAAAAATACAGACATCGTGACGAAATGATATAGCCCTCGTGTAAGTAGTACGAGCGCTCAAAAATGCTTGCACCTCAAAAACGGAGTTTTTTCGATGTTGCACCGATTTACCTTTGTTTTGCAGAATTAATGATAAAATACATAAATGGAGGAATTTCGCCGATATCTTGAACCAAAAAAAAAGTTTCTGAACATTAAGTGCTAGGATCAGTCCGTTCTTGGTGATCTGGTGGATTTATGGGGAAGGTGTTGAGAAAAAATCATTACTGATAATGTTTTGACTCAAATTCAAAAAATATTCAGAATAAGTTGAGTCGTTCAGAAGTTATTACAAAAAATCTGAATTATGAGGGTACAATTTGGGGACATATATCTTCGCAGGGGGAAGTCTTTATATACCTTATTCACAACTGAGAAAGATTCACGTAGTGCGGGGACACCTGTATATTCAGAATTGCCGAACCTTGTTCGAACCCCTAGATTAGAATAACTTTTTGATTTTGGATTCAATCTGAGGAAGAATCGAGTAAATACAGAGATCATCATCCCCTGTGTAAAATTTGCTGCGTTGTTCAAAAACAAGGAGTACTCCCTGAAAAATAACATTTCACAAATGAAGAAGGATAAAATTACAAAAAGCACTGCCGTAAAGTCAGGAGATTTTGAGCGCTCGTTCATATACATTTAAGGTAGATTCGCATTTTCCAGTTTTAGGAACAAATTGCAAAAAAAATTTCGAAATAAGTCGAAACTCCAGACTTCACGTTAGTGGTTTAGGTTATTTTTTTTCGATAATTCGCTGAAATTTTCTTTGGTATCATCTATGGTCTCGGTAATGCGATCTGGACAAAATTTCTCACATAGTTTATATACAATATTCTTCATATATGTGTAAAATTTCATTCCAATCCAATCTGTAGTTTCGAAATTATCAGGAAAAAAATATTTTGGACGGCTATATTTACGGAACCCTTCGTCTAATTTTGCTCATAAATAAACGTGACCATGACATTCGAGGTCCACACCTATCCTATAAATTTCAAGTCTCTAGGCCTTTCTGTTCGAAAGTTATGATTTTCTATGGTTGCTATGGTTCTGGTCATGCGATCTGGACAAAATGTAGCTTCAACACGTCATTCTTCATTTGGTTGCAGAATTTCATCCCAACCGGATCTGTAGTTTTGAATTAATCGAAAAAGAAAAATTTCGAACGGCCATATATACGGAACCCCTGGCGGAATTATGCCCATCAACAAACTCAACCACGGCATTTGGGAGTTGAACCCACACTGAAAATTTTCAGTTTCTAGGTTGTTCCGTTCGAGAGTTATCGTGCTTACGGCCAGACGGCCGGACGGACAGAATTTAATTTTCCGACGGATTCGTCATCAGTCACCTTGTCGATCGAGGCCATTTTCGGCTCAAAATTTGAAAAATACAGACATCGTGACGAAATGATATAGTGTAAGTAGACGCTCAAGAAGAACTTATGAGAAATTCATCCGATCCTGATAAATATTTCTCATAGCAGCAAAGGTTTCCACCCCAATATGTACTTTTGAACCTTCTTGTTGAGATAAGCTATGGGACACACCGTTTTTTTTAGGTTCATCAATTGAATATACATGAATTTCTTCTTCATAACATTGGGCTATTAAAGTATCACCAGAGGAAATTTGTCCAAAAATTTGCGTAAGACTGATAGCTCTCAAGACTATTTTTTAGGAATTGAGGCGTAGACCCAATAATTTTTGGCTAGTCCACATTCTCAAATTCTTAGTGTTGATCCACAGGTTGGAACAGGAAGGAGAATGTTATTGAGAACTTTGTCCTTTGTCTTTTGCAAGACGATCCTCCTCTCAAACTATTTGATAGCAGGTCGAACGATATAGAAATAAATTCAGGACATATACCAACGCAGACTCTAGTGAGTTGGAGTTGGAGAGTGGAGCTCTTCCATTATTCCTCCAACAACACTGATCGAATCTATGGTATTTTATGGATATACGAAGTAAAATTCATGTATGGTTATCATAATGACCATTGAAATATATAGTAAAAATTTGTCAGTGGATTTTCGGGATTGCCACCAATCAATAATGTGATCTCTCCATGTATAATATGATCGTAAATCAAGATCAGACAGCTATCGAGCAGAACATTTTTACGAAGACTCCATTCTCATCTACATTCCCATACTTTTCCGACGACCAAACGAAGAGAAAGGCAAATGAAGCCATTCGTTTCCAGTTATCTACCTTTCTTGTAATAAAACATTATAACTCGATGTCGACCACTCGCATAATTACGTACGCGAAATCCGTCCGTCCAAATGGCAGCGGAACCCTCAATTGGACCACCTTTATATAGAAACGGTTCACTAAGCACTGTAATTTCGCCAATACTTGCAGCACTGCCCGGCTGAATGGTTATCCAGATGTAAGATGGAGTAATACAGAGTGTTGTACGTTACCCGGCTCTTATCGGCAACCGATCGCTGCTCTCGAGATATTTATTTTGGATTAATTGAGAGGTGCTGCCTAGATTCTATCGGGCGTTCGGTATCATTGAGTTAATGAACTTATTATAAGGAGTTCAAAGGAGAAGTTTTTTAACGGATGTTTTTTTTCGATCAGGCAACGTTGATCAAAGTTTCGTGTCGAAGCGAATTTTGTTAGCCTATCATTTAACATAAAACTCTACACAAAGGATAATTTTCACACTCTATGTTCCCATTATACAGGATGGCCCATTCAGAACAGTCCATCGGAAATGTTTCCACAAGAATCATTCTGTATGGTGTAGGTAGAAAGATATATTGTTCTCGGTGATGTAAAAATTGCAACGAGAAACAGGGGTAGAATTTTTTTCCAATACTTTTCCGAAGAGTTGAACTACTAAAGGAAGTCATTCATTGAATTTTCATTTATATGGATCAAGTGATAATGGCTTATCTAACAGTTCTATCAATTTCTTCTAACGATTTTATATGTTTTGCCGGTTATGCGAGGCCATTTCACTTGCCATAATGATAAATGACAAGTTATTTTCACGACAGAATTTCTTTTTACCAATAATCCAGGAATTATTTTGAGAAAGAGAATCAATGAAGGATCACAGGGATACTTACTGTTAATGTTTAATCATTCGAACTATTGGGAATAAAGAATAAATATTCAACATGAAATATTTTTATTGCACAAGAACAAGAACAATACAAGAGTATTATAGGCCTGTGTTGAACAGTTTTTTGGCAATATCATCTATCGATTTGTACCCCTCAAATTGCATGTTTCGTATTCGCGAATTAGTAGTCTCAATGCTCGCTGGATAGCAACTGGTTCTGTACCATATTTCATTTCAACTAGCTATGATAGTTTCAGAGAAAACTTCGTAATCCTGGTCGAGTTGGCAAGTTATTCAGGTGGAATACACTGTATATTTTCGAAGTGATCTACCACGTAGCAGAAATTGCTTTTCTTCACACACGTTTATTGAGACATTATCGTTAAGAAAAGCAACATTTCATAGTCGAATGGTAACAAATCGGCTGTACATTTCGAAAATGAGAATGCACCTCGAAACGGGCAATAATAATTGCCTCCTTGCCCCCGGCTTAAACTCCAAACAGTTTTGAACGTGGATATAATTCACGTCCCTATTTATATTTGCATAATATATGAACTTCCATATAGCGCAACGAAAAAACAAGAATATTTTTATTTTTTTCGTTGTTCGTGAATTTTTACTTGATTCTTTCCAAGAAAGAGGGGGTACGTCAATTTGTGCTGCAGCATGAGAAGACTTCGTTTCCTTCCCTTGCATAATTTCCATTATCACTCAAATCACTCGGGATTTTAAATCGGCCGTCCATTAGTTAGTGGAATGTTCCTGACAACATGTTTTTCTTTTTTTCCACATTTCATATTCCTGAGTCATTCCTTGAAGCCCCAGTGTTCTTGACTAGATTAATCTTTCATTTAGTGAAATTTTCGTCTGATGACATGAAATAATTCTCCTGGACTCCAACGGTTGCAATAATCATTGTCGTATTTTCTGAGGGGTTTACGGAAGCACCAATAGTTTTCACCTCAGAACCTATATTTAATTTATACAGGGTTACAGGGAGTCGTACTGAATATTGAAGGACGTTATGATTCAGGTCATTTCTGATGGATTTGGTTTCATAATATGGTGTCCGAAACTTAACCGTAATGGATATATTGAGTTTTGAAGATTTCTCGAAGTATCCTTTATTTTTTGGCTTTTTCATCACTTTTTTTCGGATTGGATCTCCTAAGAGCCGTTTCTTCGATGTATCTAGTTGGAGGGCATGCCAATTAATAAAAAATTACGAGAAGCACTGCCGTGAAGTCAGGAGCTTTTGTGCGCTCGTTCATCCATCTTGTAGGTAGATGCGCATTCTCCAGTTTTAGAAACCAATTGGAAAGATTTTGACAGCTGTCGAAGAAAATTTCAAACATAGGCGAAAATCAAAACTTTACGTCAGTGCTTTTTTTAGGTGACCAATTTTTTTCGATAATTCGCTAGAATTTTCTACGGTTTCTATAGTCTTGGTAATGCGATCTGGACAAAATTTCCCACGTGATTTGAAATACATTATTCTTCATCTATGTGCGGAATTTAATTCCAATCCAATAATTAGTTTCGAAATTATCAGAAAAAAAATAGTTTGAACGGCTATATTTACGGAACCCCCAGTCTAATTTTGTTCATTGATGAACGTGACCGCGAAATTCGCGATCCGAACCTATCCTGAAAATTTCAAGTCCCTAGGCCCTTCCGTTCGAAAGTTATTATTTTCAATGGTTTCTATGGTTCTGATCATGCGATTTAAAAAAAAATTAGCTCGAATATATCATTCTAAATTTAAATACAAAAGTTCTTCACGATCAAATCCATAGTTTGGAAATTATCAAGAAAATTGAATTTCAAACGACCATATTTACGGAACCAATAGTCTAATTTTGCTCATTGATGAACGTGACCGCAACATTCGAGATCTACACCTATCCTGAAAATTTCCTGAAAAGTCCCTAGGCCTTTCCATTATGAATATATAATTTTCTATGGTTTCTATGGTTCTGGTCATGCGAGCTGGACAAAATTCTGCATGTACCTTGAACACTTAATTCTCCATCTGAGTGCAAAATTTCCTCTCGATCGAATTTGTAGTTTTAAAGTAAACAGGAAAACGAAATTTCGAGGGGCTATATTCACGTAACCACTCGGCGAATTTTGCCCAACAACGAACTTAACCGCGGCATTCAAGATTCAAACCTACCCTGAAAATTTGAAGTTTTTAGGACATTCCGTTCGAGAGTTATCGTGTATATGGCCGGACGGACGGATGGACAAACTCGAATTTTTCGACGGATTCGTCATCAGTGAGTCGAACATAGTCGTTTGAGACCATTTTCGGCCCAAAATCCGAAAAATACAGACATCGTGTCGAAATGATATAGCCCTCGTGCTCTCGAGCGCTCAAAAATGATCAACAGAAACTGAACCTACTACTAACAGGTTAATAAGACTGGTCGACAACTATTTGAACCAAAGAATTTTGACTAGTTGTTTTCAACTTTGAAGCGCTTTTTTTGAAAAAAACTTCATGGAACATATTCTGCAAATAAGTTCAAAAACTTCTACGTCTCCTTAGCTATTCAAAAACGTATAATACCTGCAATTAAATAGGCAAAACAGTGAACAAATAACAGTTAAGGTAGTAGCTAAAATAGGCAGGAAGTATGGCCCTATCAGGTAATTCGATATTATCCATATATATATTTAGACTGAATCTCCTTCTGACCCTCTTGTTCTTTTTTTGGGTTATCTTGAACTCTGGTAGCTCAATAATGGGCGTTATGATAATTTGTGATGCCGAAGACTTTTCTGTCCACAAGAAAAAAAGAACGGCTCTTCAATATCGGCATTGACCGGAAGTCAAGTCGCCCCAATAGAAACCCTTCTCTGTAACTAGCACTGGCGTGTAATGGTAAGGAGGGTATTGCCCAGGAGTGTGCATTACTAACCAGACTTTCTACTGGGAAATACCAAGCCGTCGAGCGATAACATTTTTTGTTGACGTGGTTGGGTCGGCTTTAAAGTATTTCATTTACTTCATCGTCGTCGTCATCAAGAATACGAGGTATTTCCATGTCAGTCCATAGTAATAGAACAGACCCAGTTTCTCGTAGTCTTCGATAAACATTGTCAAAAACGCCAATATCAGGTACTCGACGTGTAGGATACCGTTGCAAGTATTCATTGCGTGCACGCCACTGCAATCCTTCGGAAAATCCATAACACATTAGGATGTCAACATATTCCTAGTTAGTAAATGTTGCCTGTTCACAATACAAATCAAAGTACATGCACAAGCCACATCACACAGTAAGAAGATGCAACAGTCCATAAATCCAAGCTAAGTCGCGTTTTTGAGCGCTCGTTCAACTTACACGAGGGCTATATCATTTCGTCACGATGTCTGTATTTTTCGAATTTTGAGCCGAAAATGGTCTCAATCGAAAGAGTTCGACTCACTGATGACGAATCCGTCGAAAAATTCGAGTCTGTCCGTCCGGCCGTCTGTCCGTATACACGATAACTCTCGAACGGAACGTCCTAGAAAATTGAAAAATTCAGGGTAGGTTCGAATATCGAATGCCGCGGTTGATTTCGTTATTGGGCAAAATTCGACCAGGGGTTCCGTAAATATGGCCGTTCGAGATTTTCTTCTCCTGATTACTTCGAAACTACGGATTCGGTTGAGGTGAAATTTTGCACTCAGATGGCGAATGACGTGTTCAAGATACATGCGAAGTTTTGTCCAGATCGTATGACCAGAACCATAGAAACCATGGAAATTTATAACTTTGTAATGCAAAGGCCTAGGGAAGGACTTGAAATTTTCAGGATAGTTGTGGATCCCGAATGTCGTGGTCACGTTTATAAACGAGCAAAATTAGACTAGGGGTTCCGTAAATATGGCCGTTCAAAATATTTTTTTCCTGATAATTTCGAAACTACTGATTCGATTGGTATGAAATTTTGCACCTAGCTGAGGAATAATGTATTCAAACTACGTGGGAAATTTCGTCCATATCGCATTACCAAGACCATAGATACCGTAGAAAATTCTAGCGAATTATCGAAAAAAAATTGATACGGCTCCTAAAAGCTCCGAAAAAAAACCATAATATCTCCATAACGGTCGAGTTTCGTTTCGAGTTTCCATATTATAGAACCAAATCCATCAGAAATGGCCTGAATAATAACGTCCTTTAATATTCAGTACGACTTTCCCTGTAACCCTGTATAGATTGTGATTTTCACGGAACCCATTCATGTATTTCCTGCAAGATAATCCGTTAGGGTAAGCCAAAAAGCCTCAAGCCCACCGCGTCCCTCACGGGTCTATTCAAGTCCCTTCCAACTATTGAATGATTAGTACCAGCTTCATCCTCTGATAGATCCAGCAGTTCTCTGCGTCTGGATATTCTAGGCCTTTCACTGAAAGTATCACTCTCGTCAATACTTAGTACCAGCAAAATATGAAAAATATACTCCGCCAGGCCTATATTTGTTGAGATCACAATGTCCTTTTGGCAGTACCCCTTTAGAGACTTTTTATCCCTACTGTCGGAAACATGACAGTGATCCTTCTAGGAAGTCTTTGGCTTGACACTGCCTTGAGGTTTTTCCACCAGCACTGAGCCTGCGTGTTTATCCATTTGCAAGGGCTTATTTTTCTACGGCTTTTGTTATGCCACATGAGGATAATGTGAATTCATCAAATCGACACATGGAATCGTAGAATTATATGAAATATATATAAATTCTGAAAAAAAAACGAAATTTCACATAAACTTTTCTGTCGTTATCTTACAACTAACTACAAAGTTTCAATTCGTTCGGATTCGAATTTTTGGAATAATTGAAAAACAAAATTCCGATGGCAATATTTACAAAATCCTTCGGCAGATTTCTATACATCTCGAGTTTGACCGCCGCATTCAGACCTCGAACCTGGAAATGTAAAAACTATTGGCCTATCCTTTGAAAATTTATGGTATTTATGGCCGGCAAGACAGATGGGCCGAATTGAAATTCAGCACGAACTCTTAATCTGTGGTCAATCTAAAATCATTCTGGGTTCAAAATTCGAGAATTCCAGTCGTTTGGCAAGATGATGACGCTCTTGTTCGTTGAAGCGTTTTGTGACTGCTTAAATTTTTCCATAGATGTAAAAACTTTTTGTTACAGTCTTTTCAGGTATTCAGACCTTTATTTCCCATTTATAACTAACACATAAAATCATCGCTTTCTTCCAAATACAAGTTTGCTCATTCCATACTTTTCTTCCTTGGGTTTCCGGGCGGCGTTAACGTTGCATTTTTGTTACAGTCTTTTCAGGTATTCAGACTTCTATTTCCAATTAATACCTAACACATAAAATCATCGCTCTCTTCCAAATACAAGTTTGCTCATTCCATACTTTTCTTCCTTGGGTTTCCGGGCGGCGTTAACGTTGCACCTAGAGCAATCCCAATTTTTGCGCGCTTCGATAGTATCTTCCTAACAAAGCAACCATCGTATTTGGTCCGGCAATATCCGATGTACGATCCTAAGCAGAACAAACATGTTCAGACAAAATTATAAATAAATGCTCATATGTAAAATGGGTACCTATTGTTTTATTTATGACACTAACTACATATATAATGATTCTTGTCCCCAACGGCATTCAGCTGAGTGGCGATCCGAATCACCCCATTCCAAATGTCGTCAGGTCATTAGCGGCACTATTCCACGGTATATCATACTGTGGTCTGTTATACCGTGCGACAGAACTGGTGCAGTGCCATAAATCTGCAAGCGCAAGCCAAGAAGACTGTCTCGCGAGGAACGAAGGACCAGGCGGTTTAGCGAGCTCGGATTTGCATGTTTAACAATTTCTATTCACGCGAACTCGGTTTCTGATAAACGCCCGAATTTACTATCAGTCCCAAACATATCTCACTTTCCTGGACTACCGGGTAGGGGCCGACATTTTTATGGCGTGTTGAAAACGTTGCAGGTAACTTCTTCGTTTTTTTTTTGACGAGAGAATTCCTCCGATATGATGGGAGATAACGGAATGGAGTATTCGATCGATTAGGTACGTTTTGGATCGTTTTATTTCGGAGTTGCATAATATCCAGCTTTTTGTCTCGGATTATTTCGGTTTTTTCGATTCTCTTTAACCGCTGACGAAATTTCCGAATAGTGAGTTCTTTTCTGATCTTGTGCTGAGATTGTTCGATATGCGGTAATTCCATTCTTTGAAGTTTATAAAAATGAAATGAAATTATTTGTCACATTGACGTTTGTGGTTCGTTTCATGATATGTATCACAAAACACACATGCATATACTTTCTCTATGATATGTATTCGGTTCCATATTCTTCAGTCCTCCATTGTCACCTAAGGATAAATGAACATACTCAAAGAAAAATAAGCTCAAAAAGCCTACTACAAACTTCATAGACCCTATTGACTAATTTTATACATAGTTTGTTTCATATTGTTGAAAAGTTTTCCGTCATATACCTCTACGTGAGCGCGTGAGCCTTATATTCGTTAGTAATTTCTTGTTGATTATTTATATTTTTATTTACTATGTATGACATCCCATGTTTGATTGGCAACAATATCAAGTGGATAATGGAAGAATAACCATGATAATTTAATTTGAAGATTTTTTTTTTAATTTATTCTCTATGGGAGATAATTGCCTTTCATTAAAGTCCTGTGATGGCTTTCGAAAATCAGAGATACCAAAACAATTATCTCTAATATAGCCGAATTTGCTCAGAAAACCCCTCCTGGTCAAAGAGCAACAAGTTTTGTATTTTGAATCTAAATATTGATGGAATTTCGAGGGACATGCGGCAACATTCTCAAATGCCGCGGTTAAGTTCGTTATCGGGCAAAATTCGCCCAGGGGTTCCGTAAATATGGCTCGAAATTTTGTTCTTCTGATTACTTCGAAACTACAGAATCTATCAAGGTGAAATTTTACACTCAGATGGAGAATTACGTGTTCAAGCTACATGCAAAATCTTGTCCAGCTCGCATGACCAGAACCATAGAAACCATATAAAATTATAACTTTGTACTGGAAAGGCCTAGGGACTCGAAATTTTCGGGATAGGTGAGGATCTTGAATGTCGCGGTCAGGTCCATCCATCAATGAGGAAAATTAGACTACGGGTTCCGTAAATATGGCCGTTTGAAATTCAGTTTTCTTGATAATTTCAAAACTATGGATTTGATCGTGACGAAATTTTGTATTTGAATTGAGAATGATATATTCGAGCTACATTTTTTCCAGATCGCATGATCAGAACCATAGAAACCATAGAAAATCATAACTTTCGAACGGAAAGGCCTAGGGACTTGAAATTTTCAGGATAGGTTCGGATCGCGAATTTCGCGATCACCTTCAGCAATGAGCAAAATTAGACTAGGGGTTCCGTAAGTATAGCCGTTCAAACTATATTTTTCCTGATAATTTCGAAAATACTTATTGGATGGAAATGAAATTTCGCACATATATAAAGAATAATGTATTCAAACTACGTGAGAAATTTTGTCCAGATCGCATTACCAAGACCATAGATACCGTAGAAAATTCTAGCGAATTATCGAAAAAAAAATGGTCACCAAAGCACTGACGTGAAGTCTGGATTTTCGCGTTAGTTCAGAAATTTTCTTTGACAGCTGTCAAAATCTTTCCAATCGGTTTCTAGAACTGGAGAATGCGAATCTACCTACAAGGTCCATGTACGAGCGCTCAAAAGCTCCTGCCTTCACGGCAGTGCTTTTCTTAATTTTTTGTAATTCTGTACAACCACAACGCCGGCGTTCAAATAACGCTGAACGCGTTGAAACGCGTCCTATCTGCAGAGGCTTATTTCGGAAGGTGAGGTTGAACGAGTTTTCTTTCATGACCTCCGAAATAATATTTTGCCTAGAAATTTCAACATAAATGTTTTCGAATAATATTGGCTGCTTAATTCATTCGAATGCATTTAATGAAACAATTTTTCCGAAGAAAAGAAATATAAAAAGTTACATGCATTTGAATAATTTATTCGGAGTCTAACAAGGTTGTATAGCTTGAACTCGTACTTCCACATGAGACAATTATATCGCAAGGTTCGCGTTTGTCACATGCCTGTTTGTGATTGGGGAGTCAAGGAATCTTTTCATGCACCTGCAGAGAACATTGGGGTTGCTGTTGGAGTAGACAGGTGGCGTTGGTGAAGAAATTGTTTTGATCACCGCCGCTGTTCGTTGTAAAGCATGCCACCCCTTTCGTCGAATTAATCATCGCTGGACTGTACTGATGAGGCTCAAAAAGCTGAAACCGGTCTACAGTTGCGAATTATGAATTTGATATTCTCTGAGTTTACATGGATTGATTTGTTGACCTGCTCTTCAGATTATCGTTGATATAATATTTCCTAGCACAATTTTTCTCCGGAAAAATTGTTTCAATAAATGTTTTCATTACATTTTTGAAATGTGTGATCAATTTTGAATCAATTTAATGTATTAAAAATGTTTAATGAATAAATTTTTATTTTCATTTATTTTTCCTGCTTTCACTTTTTGCGCGTTTGTTTCTATGAACAGCATTTTGCCCTTATGTCTGTTATTTTCGAATTTTGAGTCGAGAATAGTCTCAAACCTTTGGGTTGGAATCATAGATGAACAATTCGTGGTCAAATTGAATGATTTTTGTCTTTCCTGCCGCCAACTCTCGAAAAAAAGGAATGGACTCTTGAAATTTACAGGGTAAGCTCGCGGTCTGAATGCGTCGGTTAAGTTCGTTGATGGGCGAAATCTGCCAAAGGGTTTCGTAGATATAGCCACCTAAAATGCTTTTCGAAATAATTGGAAAAATACGGATTCGATCGAACTGAATCGTTGTAGTTGGTTGTAGGATAAAGACACGCAGGTTATGTGAAATTTATTGAGGATAATATTACTACAATATTTCGAAAAAAGTTATTTTCCAAAACTTCTGAAACTTTGGGAATACATATTATGAGGCAATGATAAAATAACTTATGTAACAATTCAGCTGTTCCATGTGAAAAAATAATTGAGTTTTTTGCGCGCTTGCCAGATATCGTCGATAAAATTCGGTGATTCCATTTTTCGAAGTACATAAATAAAAATAAAATGACAGTATTGACGGATCAGTATAGCAACAAGCTCGCAAAAGCTCCAGACCTCAGTGCTTTTCTCGAATTTTCACAGATTAAGTTTTTTCAACTCGTCAATTTCTCAGTATGTACTTCTTCTCTAGATCTTCTGCCGTAGATCGTCATTTTTTCTGTATTTTCTGCGGGGTTATGAACAACTTATACCATGATTTCCCTATTAGAGTGTTGGTTCGTTTTCTCGAGTATCTCCTCTTGACAATTGTTAGGGGTTACCATTCCAGACCTCTGTGTATTTCTGTGTTCAAAACAAACCAAGGGTCTTTTATTGCTCTTGCTATATACCTCAAGTTTGCGGAAGATACGGCACTGTACACTTCTAATAGATTTGTGAAGTGACAAATGCATAGAAGGCCCCAGCATTCAATAAATTAAAGAAGAATTAGAAATATCAACCATTCTTATATGCTATAATAATAAAAATAATCTTGTTGGCTTGCTTATTAGTTTTTCTTGAACAATTTTTCTCTTGTTTCATTTTATGCTATAATAATAAGAATAATCTTGTTGGCTTGCTTATTAGTTTATCTTGAACAATTTTTCTTCTTATTCATTACATGTAACTTTAATAATAATCTAACGAATGCTGATAATTGTTTCGACGATGAGGGCATCCTTCATAAAATGAAAATAAGCAAAAAACGGAAAAATTCTTTTCCAGAAAAAATGTACAAAAAAGAAGAAAATGTGATAAGAAATTGCGCACCTTACATAATTTACAGAGTGCCCACCCTGTAGTTGCTTCTTGGATGTTGCAAGTGAACTTGATATGATTCTGATATCTGGATAATTAATGAATAAATTAGTAATTAGTTTCTGAGCCGATCGTACGGTTATAAAATCATATCGAGCAATTCAGGATATTTATCCTAGTTTTCTCCCATTCCTATTGTCTATTCTTCGCTAGAACAATCCGACAAAACATTAACCTATAGATCTGTCTTGACACAGTTGTAATTAACGGTTAGCCACATTTCCTGCTACGTATACACCGAAAGTTTCAGGGATGTTTGCTCCCTTAAGCACCAGGAATTTCACATGTCCGATCAGTTTCGTATTTTTCTCTTCGTCCCTTCGTACCCCGTAGTAGAAGGATGAACAAGGATAGGGGTTAACGAGACACGAATTGGCGGATGAGGGAAAAGCCATAGGCGACTCGTTGAATTTGAATATGCTTATTGTTCTAACTTCAGCTTTTATTTGGAATAAAATTTGTTGGGAATCTTGCAAGGAAAGTCATCAACTATTGAACTATTTCAAGCTGTTACCCGACCCATTATTAGACAGAAATGTTCACCAGCATTATGAACACGTGATCACAAAACAAAATAATTATTTTTGCGTTAATCCGCAATTTAGGTTTATTTATGTATGTTTTTAGGTATATGTATAGTTGATGGGAAAAAAATTTCGAGATTTTATTTTATTACCAATATCTCGATATATTTCATCATTTATGTGATATTTCCTGAATAGGTAAGTAGGTAGTTATATGTACTGTTATTCAAATAAAGCAGATCACTCACTTACAAACAGGAAAGTATCAACTATAAGACAGCAACAAACATCTATAAAATGATTTGCAGACCAATCATAGAATATGGTCACCAACTATGGATAAACGCAAGAAACCCTACATTGAAAAATATAGAAGAGGCAGAGAGAAGCAGCTTGCGAACAATTACGAAAATGAGGCATCCTAGAAATCCACTTCATAATCCATCAAATACATTTCTTTATGAAAAAACCAAAATTGAACCAATAGCGACAAGATTCCACAAACTGAATATAAAATTCGCAAACAACCGCAGCAACATGGAGATTCTTCAACCGGTGACGACAAACAATCACGCCCAAGACAACAGAAGCGAAAATTCTCATTTCGGAATTGGAGGAACTCAGAACATGAATATTTATTTTTTTTTTTCAATTGAACTTACTTTTTACTCTTCATATAGAATTATTATATTGTTAAATGTTGAATAATGTTAAGCGGCAGAAAGACTTCGGTCGATAGCCCTTTGGTTGATCCAATAAATATTTCATTATTATTATTATTAACATCTATATTATTTTATAAACTCAAACCTCTATTTCTGTCAGGCCTTCTAGATCTAGGCTCATTTTTTTCATCTTTTGATTTTAATAATAATTATCATCGTATGTTGATTGATGAAGTGTCGTATATATTATTTAAACGTCACAAAAATTAAGTTACCTTCTCTCTCTCTCCTTCATTATTATTATGCATGTAGTTTTTTCACTTTGCACAAAATTACCTTCAATTTTTTTGTGTTCAGTGAATATAAGAGCCCATTTCGAAGATAATTATTGAAAATTGCGTAGACCAACACTGTGATGATGTTGGAGTCAACGCCACTGCCATCGTGTGTGGCTTGCAATGTCTATCTATCCAAACATGGGTTCAGTAAAGAGGGTTTGCTAAATAATGTCCGAGAAACGATCTGTGTTATTTACCTCGTCTGTGGTTGTTCCCAGTTGTTTTTTGTGCTAATAATACATGTTGTGGTTTCGCCGAGCATTTCCTTTTTCGTTTAGAATACAGGAAACACGCTCCCTTCTACAATATATTGCAGCATTACAGAAAAAATAACTATCTGCTTGGAATATTGAGTAAGACTGAATTCCTTCGCAAAATATTTTCCTCGATGAGCAACCCTGAGAACTATTTCAAATTTCAAACCGATGATCCAATAGGCCGCAAATTCCACAGAAAGGTTTATTACATATTTACAATTTGTATTCATAATCGATTTTTTTTCTATTTTTTAACGAATTACTGCCAAATACAGCTTGTGGAAGAGTTATGACAGTGAATCTGAATCTCCGAACATCTTGAAATGAAAAAGATGCGTAAAAATTTTTATTCAAACATTACAATTCACTATAGATCGTAGATAGATAATAGGTCAAAATTTTGGATTTGGTCTAGAATATCAGGATAATAAAAAGTTATCAAGAAAAAGGGTTGAGTGTCTGATATTCTTTCATTCAAAAATAAGTTATATTCGTGATAATAAAAAATAAATTTAGTATCATCATACAAACATAAACATGTTTCAAGTTTCAGAATAGTGTGATACGATTTTTTTCTTGATTATTCAGCAAACAAGGCCTTGACACTTTGTGATTATTTGTAAAATGTCGACAGAAAGGTTCATGTGAAATTTCGTGACGAAATTTGGAAAGAAAAATTTTTTTTGTTCGAAAACTCCTATAGTTTTCTTAGAAACTATTCGCCGTATCCTACATTCTGCTGAAATTTTATGTTCACCTCATAAGGCATGAATAAAATGAATTTTTTGTCAAAATGTTCTGCGCGATAAGAAATTTGAGTATTTAAACTTTCTGATTTGCTTGAAAAAAAATCCGAAAAACACTGCCCTGAAGTCAGGAGCTTTTGAGCGCTCGTTCATCCACCTTGTAGCAAGATTCGCATTTTTCGGTTTCAGAAACAAATTGAAAAAATTTCAAACTAAGGCGAAACTCCAGACTCCGCTAGAATTTTCTACGGTATCTAATCTATGGTCTTGGTTATGCGATCTGAAAAAACATTTCACACGCAGTTTGAATACAATATTCTTCATCTATGTGAAAAATTTCATTAATTCCAATGCAATCAGTAGTTTCGAAATTATTTGGAAAAAAATTTTTTTCAAAGACAAATTTACGGAACTCCCATTTGATTCTACTGATTGATAAACGTGACCGCAAAATTCGAGATCCACACCTGTCCTGAATTTCAAGTACCTAGGCTTTTCTGTTCGAAAGTTATAATTTTCTATAGTTTTTATGGTTCGGGTCGAGCGATCTGGACAAAATTTCGCAGTAATCAGGAAAACAAAATTTCAAACGGCCATAATTACAAAGCCTCTGGTCGAATTTTTCCCAATAACCAACTTAACCGCGACATTCGAGATTTGAACCTACCCTGAAAATTCCAAGTTTCTAGGTCTTTCGGTTCGAAAGTTATCGTGTATACAGACAAACAGACATGAATTTTTCGACGGATTTGTCATCAGTGAGTCGGACCTCGTCGATTGAGACCATTTTCTACTTAAAATTCGAAAAATAGAGACATCGTGAGTATCGTTTCGAAATTATCAGGAAAAAATATTTTGAACGGCCATATTTATGGAACCTCTAGTCTAATTATGCTCATTGATAAACGTGACCGCGAAATTCGAGATCCACACCTAACCTCAAAATTTCGAGTCGCTAGGCCTTTCCGTTCGAAAGTTATAATTTTCTATGGTTTCTCCTCACCTCGATAGAAAATACATATTCTTTAGTAATATCTGAAGAGCCCGAAGAGAATGCGGTAGAGTGGGTGATGAAATTCGACTACCTTGGTTCACTTATATTCAGCAGCAGTGATAATTTTGGAGACCTTCGTGAGATTAGTTCTATCCTCTTGAAGTGGATTTTTGAAAGAATGATCCTTGAATTGGAGCAACATTCGATAATGAATCTCATATAACTGACTCCAAAGAATAGGTAGCTATGACCCCATAGATTAGTATATGAGACAAGCTTCATTTTCCGACATCATTCGGTGGTCCTTTCATATTCCATTTCGATTTCATTCAATCAACTCAAAAATCAATTGAAGTGAATAAGTTCCAATCCACCAAATATACCTACTTCGACTACTATATTAAATTCCCACACAAGAAGCACCATTTTCTAATAAAAATCTCAAGATTCTTAGCTCCGCCCCTTTCCTTCACACATGTGACAGAACCCCTTCACGAAAGTGTCAACGCGGCGGAAGACGCGAACACCGTCAAAGTAGGCAGTGGATATTAGGATATTACAAGCATGAGATTATCGGGGACATAGAACTCTCGACGGTGGAAGTAGAAACTCGTTAACCAATGCTGTTAAGAAGAATGTTTTGAGGCGTGTTTCTCAAGTGTGTGCTAAGCCCACTACTCTCTACGCGGTTCAGTCACTTTGGCGCACCGATGACTTGAACAATCATTGACTTAAGCCGATTCAGTGCGCGAGACTCGTAGGATATTCGCGGAAACGTCAGAGAATATTGTGCCTAGTGGTCTATGGTTCGGAGTTTCGACCTCAATTTAGACTAGTGCGCTAAAAAGTACAAAAACTTCAGGGATTATTGCAGAGTGGAAGTTCTCGAACTAGCTTTGAAAAACTATCCAAGTGGAGAACGGGTGGAGTTGAATCGTCTAAAAACATCTATTCATTACCTCCAATTGGAAATTTTTGTACCGTCCACGTCCAAGTGAGTACCAAACTTTGAATTCACTATCCTCATAATAAGCCTAAACGATCATGTTTCTGAGTTTGTGATAAAAACAAAAGATAATGAGGGATTCAATAACAATGCATATATATTTTTATATCACAATCACATTCATCAGAAAGTCCTTTTTATCATGCCGATTCTTAAATTATGTCTTCCCAAATGGAAATTATTTATTTATGCTCATTAAATGTAAACAAAAGCTCGCCATGAAAAGTGACACTTTTCCTCCTTATGAAATAATATACTAGTATTCATTATATAAATCATTTATCGTACTCACTACATTATATGAAAGCCGGATTCGAACAAAGATTAAACATGAGGAATAAGACAAATAGAAAAAATAATAATAAATTGTCTTCAGTGAAGTGAGAATCAACAAAAACATTAATTAATTCTGACTTCTTCTTACTAAATGGAGGTGAAAATATGGTCGACTGAATGAATAAGATAGACCATTAGAAAATAAATACAATGGTTTTTCGTGCAACAAGTAAGAAATTGCATTCCCTACCAAAGTATGTACCTATCACTTTTCTCACTCGTACCATGATTAACTGTACATTTTTGAAGTTTTTTTTTTGGTTGTTTTATATTTCGAAGAAAAGATGTTCGTAACAAAGTGAACGTATTACCACCGGACAACAATAATTATTGCTGAAACTGAAAAATACAATCAAGTGTTTTGGTAGCATGATCATAAATACTAAAAATGAAACAGGAGGAGGAAATTTGCCTCAGTTTTTTATCGTCACAAATTATTTAATTAAAAAAGGAATTTCTGAATTTTCAAAAAAGACTAGATAGAATAAAATAATCTCTACTAGCTTCATACAGATATAAAACCCCCTTTGAGATTCCTAACACCATACAGATAATCGTAAGGATTGAAGGAAGTAACTGTTTATCAGAAATAACGCACAACACTACAAATTATTTACAGTGCTATAAAATTATCGGTGACTTTTGTTAAGTATTCATGCATCAATTATTGCAAGCCCTTCAATTTTTTTGTTGTACATCTTACAAGGATTTTCAGCTATCGAACATTCACAATTTTTTTTATATCTACTTTCAAGTCTGTTTTAAAATATTTTTCATACAAATAATTATTTTTCCTACTAGCGTTTTGAAAGTATTACTCTCCACACGCTTTAACGTTTGGAAAGTAGCACTTTTCGCAAGTGCGGAAAAGGAATAGTAGGGGATTTTTCCGCACGCAAATATTAAAGAGTAGCGTCAATCATAAAATTTGGACTCTATGAGCTGAGCGCACAAAAAATTATTTCTTATAACGTCAATTTCGAGACGAAAATTTAGGCTAACGTCAGTATCAAGACTAAAACTAACTGTGAAAGTGTTTCATTTACGCTAGTAGGAGAAATATTGTTCCTAACTAGTTCCACTTTCCACAATTGTTAGGAAAATAACTATACTGCTATTGGGTTCGAGAATCAAGAAAAGTCCCAAAATGTGACAAATTATGTCTTTAAAATCCCTGAATATCAAATCAATGTCAACACTCAGGAATCAAATTTTAGCAGGATATGGAGAATAGTTCTTTCTCAGATACCGAAGTTTTGAAAAAGTTTTTTTTCTATCTTCTAGTCATAGTCATACGTTATTTCACATGCACCTTTGTGTCGTTATCTTAGAACTCTGACTACAAAGTTTTAATTTTATCCGTATTTTTAGAATCATTTAAGAAAACAATTCAAATGGCTATATCTATAGAACCATTCGGCGGATTTTGCCCATTTAATAATCTAACCGAAGTTTTTGATATGCAGTTTTTTTTCGTGAGCGATTTTCGTTTAGTTAGATATCGACTTGTTACATTTTCTCAGAATAGAATTCATATTTTTCATCTCTGATATTCAAATTTATGTTTGTATGGATCTGTACTGATTTTGTTAACCATTCACAATAAGTTATCATTTATTCTGAACATTGAAACTTGTCTTTAGGTATCCAATGTCATTATTTATTTCCTTCTTGTTTCGCCAAAAAACTTTCATGACAGAATTTTCTACGGTATCTATTGTCTTGGTAATGCGATCTGGACTAAATTTCCCACGTAGTTTGAATATATCTTTCTCCATCTTTGTGCGAAATTTCATTCCAATCCAATAAGTAGTTTCGAAATTATCAGGAAAAAAATATTTTGAACGGCCATATTTACGGAACCCCTAGTCTAATTTTGCTCATTGATGAACGTGACTGCGATATTTGCTATTCAAACCCACCCTGAAAATTTCAAGTTCCTAGGCCTTTCCGTTCAGAAGTTACGATTTTCTATGGTTTTTATGCTACTGGTCATGTGATCTGGATCTGGATCTGGACGGATTCGTCATCAGTGAGTCGAACATAGTCGATTGAGACCATTTTCGGCTCAAAATTCGAAAAATACAGACATCGTGACGAAATGATATTGCCCTCGTGTAAGTAGTACGAGCGCTCAAAAATTGGCTGAAATGCAATTCAAAATTCATGAAGTTCACGGAATAAATGGTAATTACACATTTGGGTTTAGTATGAATCAAAAATCATCTATGCACACCATTTCTAAGCTCACTAGATGGTTCACAATTTTATTAATTGAAATCTGTCCTGAATATGTAGGTCAAAAGAAGGCAGAATCAAAACTACATATATTGATATTCGAAGAATATAATTTTTTGTTCTTCTGAAATCGATACACAAAAAAAACCCAGTGGCGGATTAAGTGTTAAGAGCGCTCTAGGCAAGAAATTCATCGGCGCCCCTTTGGCGGCCATCTATATGGGTGTTTTCTAAGGTAAGGCTTTTTTTTGAAAGGTGCTATAACTCATCAAAATAAGTAAAAATTCCAAAAATCCTCTATATTAAATATTAACCAGGGCCGAGAATTTCGAAATCAAATTTACCCGCGAATCTAAGAAATATCCAGTCCTGACCTGACGGTACGTATTGAGATCCAAATGTGTTTATTAACTTCCATTACGGGAAATCATCTGAGAGAGCATATTGTTTTTGTGACTTCGGAATTTCGTAATGTGTTTCTAAATAGGTGGATAGGACGTGTTGGGTCGATTTCTTGGCCTGCACGCTCCCCGTATCTCATCCCCTGTGATTTCTTCGTTGGGGTGATTTGAAAACATTAGTGTACAGTAACGGTGAGATGAATAGTGTGGCCATTTCGAACAATTTCTGTAAACAATTCATTCATCAATTTTATCGGTGAGTTTGTGAACATCCCATTTTTTTTTAAAAGGACCTTTTCAATCAGTAATTTTTTCTCCCAGTTTGAACTTCAAGAATTATACCGTTCAGGAAAATTGATAGTAAATTTTACGGATTATGGTATGACGACTTGACAACAATTGACATTGGCGCTCGAGAATCGATCAGGAAATCATACAGGCTTTCACTGACCCAAACGACAAATACGCATAGCTTGCGAATATTCGTGCTGCATCCGATTATAAACTGAATTTCCATACAAAAAAATCGCGCCCGACTGGAGTTGTTCATTCAGAGTTCTGGAAAAAATATGTTGCGGGACGAATATTCGCAATTTATAATTTGTAAATCTATGGGTCTGTCAGAGCCTTAAATCGTATAGGAATGTTGTTGGAACGCCTTCAGTCTAATGCGCATATGTTGGACAGTTCATTGTTTAGATACTCACCCAGGAACGAACAATATACTCAGCTGATTGAGTTTTATCGCGCCCAAAATATGCCTTTATCCAAACTTTCTAATTTTCATTTCATTGAAAAAAAATCAATTTATAAATAACGTCATCATAATATTTTCCGAAAGGAAATCTGCACACGTAGTTCCTATAACGTTCATGAGTTCCTTGATGACTGCTCTGGGCTCATGGTGAAAGCATTAATAATTCAGAACAAAACATGTGAACAAACAGAACAAGGAGGAGCGTGAAGTTGTGAATGAGGTAGCATTACCAATTTGCTCACCCACAACCATACCGACAGCTTTCCCACTAAAATTAGATTTATTAGCATCGAAATGAAATTATATATGTCAGTGCGTTGAATAAATGCCTCAGCAGGACTCACACGGTGCTCTAACGGCCACAAAATCAAAGAATCATCATATTCACGTATAATATGGGAGATAAGGTTTAATACAATTGTAAATTTAATTCGTCGTAACAAATTCCCGCCGATTAATTAGCGCGTCTAATGTCGGATAGGTGTAATTTAATTATCTTCTAATTATTTAGATTGGGTGTTGAGTTCGCGGGTCTTTTGAGATACCCGACAACTTCTGTGTTTGCGCTTCTGTTCGGCAAGGAAGAACGGAAACGGAGCCATGAGATTTCGCTATAATTTTCATGAACCTTTGAATTTTAGTATATTATTTTATTTTTGGTATTATATTATTTGGATTCCCGAATCAGAATTTCACAAAATATTCAAATGCAGCAAAGGCACCCGTAAAAAAGTTCTTTATGATTTGCCTATTATTTGATATTCGAAATTTCAGATCTAAGGAACTTTTTGAAGTATTGGTTAGGTGGAGTATCCACATGGCAACATAAATGTCCAATTTTATGATTGGATTATTTTACCCCGATGTTTTTCTTTCATATTTGACCCCTCTAGTTTTGCCTTCAAAATTGGTAGATTGATTCCCCAAGCTGTAGAATGAAATCCGGATAGCAACGGATTTTCGTACCAAACTTTATGGGGTCTTAGAATTTCAGAGAAACACACTGGTCGGCTGAGCTGGCGGACAAGGAATTTTTTCATTCACTTCCCCTAATGTGAACTATGAAAATTTTATATATCTTGTCTTCAATTATTTCAAAGCATTAATCTTTCTGCATGAACTTTGATATAGACATCACTGTCTTCTGGTCCTTCTAGTTCGGGAAGCCAATGGACATAATTATTTTTCAGAAATGAAAGTTTAATTTTTGAGCGCTCGTACTACTTACACGAGGGCTATATCATTTCGTCACGATGTCTGCATTTTTCAAATTTTGAGCCGAAAATGGTCTCAATCGACTATGTTCGACTCACTGATGACAAATCCGTCAGAAAATTCGAGTCTGTCAGTCCGTCCGGCCGTAAGCACGATAACTCTCGAACGGAACAACCTAGAAACTTGAAATTTTCAGTGTGGGTTCAGTTCCCGAATGCCTCGGTTGAGTTTGTTAATGAGCCAAATTCCACTAGGGGTTCCGTAAATATGGCCGTTCAAAGTTTTGTTTCCCTGATTACTTGAAAACTACAGATTTGATCGAGATGAAATTGGGCACTCAAATGGAGAATGAGCTGTTCAAGCTACATGTGAAATTTTGTCCAGATCGCATGATCAGAACCATAGAAACCATAGTAAATTTTAACTTTTGAACGGAAACGCCTAGAGACTTGAAATTTTCAGGATAGATGTGCATCTCGTATGTCGTGATCACGTTCATCTATGAGCGAAATTATACTAGGGGTTCCGTGAATATGGTCGTTTGAAATTTAGTTTTCTTGATCATTTCAAACCTACAGATTCGATCGTGACGAGATTTTGTATACTAATGGAGAATGATATATTCAAGCTACGTTTCTCCAGATCACATGACCAGAACCATAGAAACCATAGAAAATCATAACTTTCGAACAGAAAGGCCTAGGGACTTGAAATTTTCAGGATAGGTGTGGATCTGAAATGTCACGTTCACGTTTATCAATGAGCCGAATTATATCACGCTAATTTCGAGTCAGTTCTCAGGTATGGGATCATGTTTTGGGGAATGGAATACAACCTGGAGGATGTTTTTGTTGTCCAAAAACGAGTCATGAGGATAATTTATAAGTTACCTTTTAAACAATCTTGCCGAGGCTTGTTCAGAAAAAATAATATTCTGACGGTTTTTGGTTTGTATATACTTGATTGCCTAACTTTTCTAAGTAGAAACAAGGAGAGATTCACAGGGAACACCGTGGAATCGTGTTATGATACAAGAACTGTCGATTTCGTCCTACCAATACACCGTTTAACTCTTACAGAGAAAAATCCTTCATATATGTGCATGAAACTTTTTAATAAACTCCCAAATGATGTTAAAAAGATCAGTAACAGTAAGAAATTTGTCAAAGGGGTAAAAACACTCCTAATAGAAAGAGAACCCTACAACTTGAAGGAGTTTTTCAATATGTGAATGTTGGTTTTGGTTATATAGGAGCGATTTTCTTTTTTTTTGTCTAGGAAGTAGGTATTAATATTCAAAGATGTAATATTTGACGCTATTTTGTTTGATGCTTAGCTGTAGCTTTGATGTTATATGTGGAAGATCATTCAAAATAAAGCTTATTATTATTACTAGTAAACCAGTAGATCCACATGATAAATAGATCCACAAACAGGTAGATCAACATAAAAAGTAGATCCACGAACAGGCAGATCCACATAATGAGTAGATCTTCAAAATAAATCCACAGAAAGGGTAATAATAGGATCATATTGAAAGTATTATTAATTTTCCATTTCTATTATGGAAGTTGATGATATTTGTTGGGATATTGTTATATTTTATTTGAAAAGATAGTATTATGAAGGTGACATAATGAGGAAAATTAAAATAGGTTAACTTTCATTTTGTGATGTGGATACAGATACACTCATTTCTTGATAAATAAATATATTTTGTTAACGAAAACAATGAAATTAAACATGGGGAAATTATATTAATTTTTTTTTTAAGATTTGAAATGAAAGGTTTGCCGGTTGATCGGTTATTTTGAAAACAATTGAAGATAGATATGATTTTATTCGATTTTGAGGGAAAAAAACCATCGTATTTTCACGGTCCCAATCCCGATTCCGTTCTTTTTCTATATCCGCGTTCGCGTGGTTCATGCAATAGTGTGTATTCATGAATTCAATATGAAAATTGTATTTAACACGGTCCCTACTCAATCTTGCTTAACCCAACCTATTTATTAATTTATTTCAAGAATTATTTAGAACACTGCCATAACTTAAGCTAACCTAACCTAAATGATAATTAATTTCAAGAATTGTTTCAACACTGTCAGATCAGATCAGATCCAACCTAACCTAAATATCAATTTTTTCGAGAATGTCTCAACACTGTCATAACTCCAGCCAACCTAACCCAACCTAAATATCGATTCATTTTGAGAATTTTCTCAAACCTGTCCTAACTCCAGCCAACCTAACTCAACCTAAATATTGATTCATTCTGAGAATTGTCTCAACACTGTCCCAACTCCAGCCAACCTAAATATTGATTCATTTCGAGAATGTCTCAACACTGTCATAACTCCAGCCAACCTAACCCAACCTAAATATCGATTCATTTTGAGAATTTTCTCAAACCTGTCCTAACTCCAGCCAACCTAACTCAACCTAAATATTGATTAATTCTGAGAATTGTCTCAACACTGTCCCAACTCCACCCAACCAAAATATTGATTCATTTTGAGAATTGTCTCAACAGTGTCCTAACTCCACCCAACCTAACGCAACCTAAATATTGATTCATTTTGAGAATTGTCTCAACACTGTCCTAACTCCACCCAACCTAACGCAACCTAAATATTGATTCATTTTGAGAATTGTCTCAACACTGCCCTAACTCCACCCAACCTAACGCAACCTAAATATTGATTCATTTCGAGAATTGTCTCAACACTGTCCTAACTCCACCCAACCTAACGCAACCTAAATATTGATTCATTTTGAGAATTGTCTCAACACTGCCCTAACTCCACCCAACCTAACGCAGACCTAAATATTGATTCATTTTGAGAATTGTCTCAACACTGTCCTAACTCCACCCAACCTAACGCAACCTAAATATTGATTCATTTCGAGAATTGTTTCAACACTGTCCTAACTCAAGCTAACCTAACCTAAATATTGATTTATTTCGAGAATTGTTTCAACACTGTCCTAACTCCACCCAACCTAACGCAACCTAAATATTGATTCATTTTGAGAATTGTCTCAACACTGTCCTAACTCCACCCAACCTAACGCAACCTAAATATTGATTCATTCTGAGAATAGTCTCAACACTGTCCTAACTCCACCCAACCTAACGCAACCTAAATATTGATTCATTTTGAGAATTGTCTCAACACTGCCCTAACTCCACCCAACCTAACGCAGACCTAAATATTGATTCATTTTGAGAATTGTCTCAACACTGTCCTAACTCCACCCAACCTAACGCAACCTAAATATTGATTCATTTCGAGAATTGTTTTAACACTGTCCTAACTCAAGCTAACCTAACCTAAATATTGATTTATTTCGAGAATTGTTTCAACACTGTCCTAACCTAACCTAAATATTGATTTATTTCGAGAATTGTTTCAACACTGTTCTAACCTAAATATTGATTTATTTCGAGAATTGTTTCAACTTTGTCCTAACTTAACCTAACCTAACCTAAATATTAATTCATTTTCAGAATCTCTTGATTTAATACCTCGCCTTCTATTTCACTTGTCCTTCCACTATTTTCCCACTAAACATACACCACTTCAAGTCAGTTATTTCTGCATTTTTTGGTGGTGATACTAATTTTCAGGTTTTATTTTCTTCCAAAGCAATTAACTCTTCCTCAATTACACTTTTCCATCCATGACCTTACTCAATTGCTCCTGAATAGGACTTCAGCGAACAAATTTTGAGGTTCAAGTGCTGCAAAAATTCATGTCATCATCTTCTTGTTCTATCGTTCTGCATATATTTCGGTGTCTCTATTTCCTCTCATTTTCTTCCTCTGCTCGTATCTTTTCAGGTTCATTTTTGTCATTCTCGTTAGTCATGGGTATAATCTCGAGTATAATCTGGTTGTTTATTTCCCTCTCTTTTTCTTATTCCTTCCATGTACAATCTTCTTTCCTTCTTGTTCGTTCCATAACCTATATCCATTATCGGCATACTCAACCATCATCATATTTTCTGATCTAGGATCTAATTTTGACTTTCTCATTCCTCGCGGGATTAAATTATATGCAGTACATTCAAATGTCTAATTTTTTTCTAAATAAGGTTCCTCGTTATACCAAACTTCTCCGGGGTCTACTTCACAAGCCTGGTGCGGGGAACTGGTCAAACATGCTTATGTATTTCTATTTAATTTCAATTTGACAATATACAATTTTCCTTTCAGAATTTCCTGCACCATTCTCCATTCCATTATGCCAACTTTTGCATAGCTAAATAATGTAGAATATTTTCTTTTAATTTTCCAACAGACATTAATTTATGAAGTAAATTTTCCATACAGCTCTGATTGTCACCGTTCTTCTGGTATCTGTCTGTAATTCCAGATTTCCCTGTTTTTTTACCTAAACTCTGCAGTCTACAACAAAACATATATTTTCATTCGTACCATTCGGTGAGTTTCAACTTGTGAAAAAAAAATGAGACATGTCCTTCCTCATTCTCCAGTGCACTGTTGAAATTGTTTTTTGCTCTGTGAAAACTTCCTCTATAACCTCCACCAAAACCACCTCTTCATAGGACATTCTGCCTTGCTACCTGACTGGTACAATAGATATATGTACTTGCATTTCTTCCACCTCTGAAATTTCCTCTAATTTTTTTCGCTTAAGTTCCTTGGCACGAATGCCATTCCTGGTTTTTCTCAATTAAGAATATATTACATACATTAATATATAGGTATTGAGAATCAGTATATTATTATGACCATACTGGACAATTTATTTCTCTCGAATACCTTCGACACGATGTCATATATATATTATCGGGGTACAATTTTGTTCGAAAAGTCTTTGTAATTGTTAAGGTATGATCGATGAATTGACCTATTAGCGATCTATTACAATGAAATTCGAACATATATTATTAATATACTTCGAATAAAGGTAAATATCACTCCTTTGATAAGTTTGACTTTCTGTACTGTCAGTTGTCACTGTCACTGGCGGGTGGCATATTATTATAGGAGCTTTCGATTTGGGTTTTCGTGCTCCGGAGGGCTTTTATCATTTCTTTTCGAAGCAAATCGAATGCGCGAATTTATATTTCGTGCAAGTTTTCGAAATAAATCGAATGCGCGAATGTCATATTTCCAATATTTCGTGCACTGGTGTTGCTCAGATGGCCAAATCGAAAGCTGCAAATGACTGATCGAAAAAGGAGACGCCCAATGGGCGTGTTCATATCGCAATATTTGACATTTCTACCTTTATTTACGGAAAGTACCATATTCAAAAGCATATCTTGCAAAAATGGTGAAAAGTGTGAAAAAGCCACATAGCCTATGTAAACCTATGGTTCTTCAAGATTCGATTCCAACTTTATTCATTCCTCCAGATGGGACTGGAAAAATTTGCATAACATTTCTTGAAGACTCCTCGTATGGTTTTCATCGATTTTGGCCATTTCCGAACATTTTTTTAAAATACTTCAAGACGGGCTAGAGGGATCGTTTGGAAATCGATGGAAAGCCCGTTTCTTCTTGTAAAAAACACGGGGGTTATGGGTCACTGAACGATCGCTGGGCGGTCTGATTTTTCAGTATCCTAACGTCCCATTTACGATTTCAAACGGTAGGCGTGAATCTAATCTGTGGTTTGATTCTTTTGACTCTATGCGCCCTTAAAGCTTTAAGTGTATGTAAAGATTATTATTATTATACTAGGGGTTCCGTAAATGCGGTCGTTTGAAATTCTGTTTTCTCTATAATTTTGAAACTACTGATTTGATCGAGATAAAATTCTTTATTTTGATCGAGAATAACATTTTGTCCAGATCGCATGACCAGAACCATAGAAACCATAGAAAATTATAACTTTTGAACGGAAAGGCCTAGGGACTTGAAATTTTCAGGGTGTGTTTGGATCTAGAATGTCGCGGTCACGTTCATCAATGAGCAAAATTAGACTAGGGGTTCCGTGAATATGGCCGTTCAAAATATTTTTTTCCTGATAGTTTCGAAACTACTGATTGGATTGGAATGAAATTTTGCACTTAGCTGGAGAATAATGTATTCAAACTAAGTGCGTACAATTTTGTCTAGATCGCATCATCAAGACCATGGATACTGTAGAAATTTCTAGCGAATTATCGAAAAAAAATTGGTCAGCTGAAGCACTGACATGAAGTCTGGAGTTTCGCCTAAGTTTCGGAATTTTGACAGCTGTCGAAAATCCTTTCAATTTATTTCTAGAACTGGAAAATGCGAATCTACCTACAAGGTGGATGTACGAGCGCTCAAAAGCTCTCGACTTCACGTAATTTTTTAATGAAATGACATATTTTCTATGAGCTGCATACGGCAAACGAGGTGATTGTTATTTATTATTTTCATTTTCCTCCTGTATGAATTTGTTTATTCCACATCGGATACAGTTGATATAAATACACCCATGACGCCCTAGGGCGTTATCAGTGTATTTATAGAAGGAAATGCAAGGAGCCATGAAACTATTGAAAAATCGATTTTGAACCAAAGTAAATATTTCGTGAAAAATTAAATCTTGTATGTGTAACATTCATCTCTTGGGCCAGAGACCCTCGGGTTGATAGTTATCCTCCGAGAGTATAACTGAAACTGAAAAAAGTAGCATAAAACGCATAAGTTTATGTTTTATCAACCCCGAGCCTTCAATCTGATATCCCAGCATATGCCCACATGAAATATTGTCCGCTTTGCGAAACACTGATGAATGGGTTCTGAACTTGGTTCTAAACAACAACTACAAGACAATATATATTCAGACTAATCGACTTTACATGAACCGATTTCCTTCAACTAATTTTTCACATCTCAAAGGCACTTAAGTATAAGTTGAGAGGCCGTATAGTATGCCTATCTAGGAAGTATTGTTTCCAATATATATAGATAAACCGATGGCAACGAGAAAACAAATGAACAATCAATACATGCAAATCACGCCTACTTCAATAAAATATCGATACATTATTATTATGTTGCTTTATCTGTGTTATTATGGCAACGGCTACATATGTTCAACCACTCCTTCTGTTAAGTGATGATATTATTTGAAACCCACAAAGACACATAGCTCTATTGTCTATGCGTTTATTTTTCGCTTCGAGGAAATCAATTGAGCGATCGTAAATAATGGCGTGTCTTTGCTAATTGATAAAAGTGAGTTTCTATTTCTCCTGATCATAATTTTTGGCTTTCGATAGTCAGCAATGGACAACTTTCTTTGATGTTCTCCGATGATATATTATGAATAACTTGCTGTTTTATTTATTAATTTATTGGGGACACTATCAATGATTATGGTTATTCAAGTTCTACATGACTCCAGGGCGATTTTCTCGAAAACGGTTAGCCATACGACTTAATAAAAAAAAATATTCAATTGCGATATGTGAAACTGAATCAAGGAAAAATGCATATAAGAAAAAAGCTGGTCAAAAACACAATATTTACACATAAGTAATCCCAAAGAACAGGATAACCTAGATCTTTTTTTCAACTAGCTTACAACAGGAACCATCATGCCTACTAGATTTTATTGTATTCATATTTATCCATATTGTATGGATTTTTCGCTTTGTCAACAACACAATATTGAAACAACCCTCACATCTAACTACAAAGTTTCAATTCAATTGGATAGATTTTTTCCGAATTATTGAGCAAACGAATTTAGATGGATATATCTACCGAAGCCTTTGGCGGATTTCTCCTATTAACGAGTTTTACTGGTGCGATTTCGAACGTAGCCCGAAAATTCCAAAACTCTATGTCTCTGCTTTCGAAAGTTTTCTTGTTTGCGGATGGCCGGACGAATGGAAGAAATTGAATTTGATTACGAATGCTTCGACTGATAGTTTGAAACTATCTCAGCAGAAGTAGCTTGTCTTGGAATTAAACGATGTAAGGGTACTAAAGGTTGGTCCTTTTCCTAGTCTTCAAGTTATGTCAATTGTTGACTGTTATACAATCCAATTGATTTTTCTCGACAAAGATGACAATCTAAAGTATATAATGTAGCTAAAAACATACAGACCTGAAGGTGGCAAAATAACCAGTTCTGCGGTTACATGTACCTATGTAACTTATTATTGTCTCCAGTATTTACTGAATAGTTAATACTTACATGCCAAACATTAATGAAGAAGATCCGAGGATGGAACCCTATGGAGCCCCAGTAGGTATAGTATATTATATTTCATTTTCTGGAATTTCTAAATTGGCTGTTATTGCCATTTTATGGAGATCATAATTATATCGGTTGATTCAATGGAGTAACGAATATCGATAGAAAAATATCTGTATCTTTTTATTTTGGCTTCATTCAGGATTCAAAAATCCTAGAAAATTTCAGAATATATTGAATGGTTCCCCTGAGATATTCTGAGTACTGAGTAGAGGTTCCAAGATGGTTCTAACTATACCAGATTAGATGAAAACTGTAGGTAAGATATACTAACACTGTCCTTGACTAATGAGGTGTCACCTTGTTGTAAAGTTGTATACAAATGAGGTCTTATTCCCAATTGTGCCTTATCATACCTGGTCTCAACGAATTGATCGAATTATGTACATGCACAGTGCTGTGGTCAGGTGGCGTGAGGACACAGTAACAAAGCCTACCCAGAAAACAACTGGATCTCCTAACACCACGAGCTTTGATCACCGGAGTTGTCTCACGAAGGGCTGGATGAGAACGAAACATTCAATGTATTGTTTTTTCAAACTAATAATTTGACAAATATTTTTGGTCTCCCCATCAGCACGCTCCGCATACCCGTTTATGTTTACAGGTCTGTCAAAGAATCTGTTGTAGCAGAATTTCCTACAGTTCTTGAAAAATTTTTGCCTACAGGTCTTACTGCTGCTGGAATAGACCCATTAGTCGTTGATAAACTAACATTTCTATGTTGAGTGCCACTATATGACCATAGTTAATTCCTTCAGATAGATTCCTTTGATGTTACCGCTACTCTACAGATTACCATCACACACGATCGTTGTCATAATAATATGTTGAGCCGTCAAAACAGTGACAACAAACGCAAGCGAAACCCATTCATTGGCCTTCGCTTTCCTAAGTAGGATACGCAGCATTGAAGGCTTGTAAAAGTCCGAATTTCCAACCGATTTCAACGAATGTCAAAATAAAACCCTTCTTCGATTCAATTCACCATCGCATTTACGTACCTAAATTTTCCAGCAGTAAAACCTGTACATATTCATTATTCAACTGTAATAATTTCACCGAGGTTTCGCACATATGTTAGGTTCCCATAATCCATTATATTAAACTGTCTGTGTCGGTCTCGTTTTTCTCCCGTATTCTTTTTAATTCATGTCCCGACTCTTCGCAACATGCGAACAATTGCACGGGGGTTCCGTTTCCGTACGTTTAATCATAGGGTGGATTTATTACACTTGCCGCGGGATGATAGTGTTTTCCCTGCTTCCTACTGAAATATTTCATTGATTTTCGACGGTATCAATTAGACCGGTCTGGCTATGCATGCTATTCGTTATTTTGTCAAATGGGTTGTATTTTGTCGAAGATTTAGAGTCGTCTGCGTGTATTTATGTTATGCAGAATGTGATTATTGCCTCCTTCAGCATTTGGGTTATTTTATCCCATTTTGTATTCTGAAAATATTGCCGCAATATGAAGGGTGTCCCGAAAAAACCGAGACTTTGAAGAGGTCCTCATTTCTGGAGATCCCAATCATATTTCACCATTGATGATATTTTCTAATGTTCTTCCACATAATGATATATGGTAATATGTTTCCTCCAGGTTATGAGATACTTTCCAAATCGCGGACTATGGTTACCACCTAGTTCCACAGTTCTAATGAACACCAGTTGCTGAAAGTAAACTGGAGTAGAAGATCCTATGGTACTTACAGAATAAAAATAGTTAGATTAGAGCAAGTCGTTCGTCCTCAAAAGGTTTTTTTTGCAATGCAATCATCTGACTTTTTTGCCATAACCAGTCCACAAATGCACACAACTGCAGGTAATCCGCTTCTCAAGCGGAGCCGATGATTTCCCTAGGGGCCTTGCTCCTGAGTTCTGCGGGTTTTAACCCAGCAGGGCCAGATTTTTTTGGGCTAATGTTTGGTTTTTGCAGAGAGTTTTTTTTTTGGTTCCATCTGCCGGTTTGAATAACCTTAAAAGAATTGAGCTGTCAACACAATCAGATTTCAGCTTGCCTATATTGTGGGTTATTATACCAGTGAGCATTTTTCTGTTTGGTTTTTCATTCATCCATGGTATTCGACTCACAATCGTTGGCCTCAACGTGGCTCTCTGTGACAATGGAATCCTTCTGCCATTATACTGCCTGGATAATAAGACCTGGGTCAACCTTTTCACTACCAGGATTTTAGTATAAAGGATTGTTGTGGGCTGTTTCGAAGACAGTCATAACACAGACGTGGCTTTCTAACGTTTCTTTCAAGTCGTGCTAAAAGCACAGGGTTCTTCAAAATCTACTTTATCAACAATACACCGCACGACCATTTGCCCAGATTAATGTAGTACAGATTTGAGCTAATTGAAATCAAATTTGTACCCCTTACATCGAGGTCTTTTCATCTGTTGATCATTCAAAACGTCTTGTAAAACATTGCCAAATTTATCCCATCCCCCATAGACTCTAAAAGCACTTTGTTACACCTTGTAGCATGGCATGAGGTCCACACAAATGAATCGACTACCGAAGTATAACATATACAGAAAAGTGAACAAGTCTAGTTCATGTCATGTGGTCCCAACCTAATATTAATTTCGCTAGGCTTCTAATTAAACAATTATTTTCCAGTTTCGATCGTTTACTCAGCTCACGCAAGGTAAAAATCTTTATAGGGTAAAGTGGGGTGATATGGCCAGCCGGGAGAGATGGCCAACAGCTAAATCTCCATAACGCGTCGTTCTATGGCACTGCTTGTCCTCCCCAGCGATCTTCGACTATGTGTGAGCAGGGCCCTTGTGTTTTAGAATACGTCAAGGTGATATTAGAGCAATCAGAAAAGAAAAAAATTACGAAAAGAACTGCCGTGAAGGCAGGAGCTTTTGAGCGCTCGTAAATGCACCTTGTAGGTAGATTCACATTTCCAGTTTTAGAGATCAATTGAAGGAATTTCGACAGCTGTCACAAAAATTCTGAAACTTAGGCGAAACTCCAGACTTCATGTCAGTGCTTTAGGTGACCAATTTTTTTTCGATAATTCGCTAGAATTTTCTACGATATCTATGGTTTTGGTGGTGCGATCTCGACAAAATTTGGCACGTAGTTTGAATTCATTATTCCTAAGCTAGGTGCAGCATTTCATCCCAATCCAATCAGTAGTTTCGAAATTATCAGGAAAAAAATATTTTGAACAGCCATATTTACGGAACCCCTAGTCTAATTTTGCTCATTGATGAACGTGACCGCGACATTCGCGATCAAAATCTACTTTGAAAATTTCAAATTCCTAGGCCTTTCCGTTCAAAAATTACAATTTTCTATGGTTTATATGATTCTGGTTATGCGATCTGGACAAAATATTGTTTTAATATATCATTCTCGATTAAAATACAAAATTTCATCTCGATCGAATCTGTAGTTTCGAAATTATCGAGAAACCAAAATTTCAAACGACCGTATTCACAGAACTCCTAGTATAATTCTGCTCATTGATAAACGTGAACGCGACATTTCAGATCCACACCTATCCTGAAAATTTCATATCCCTAGGCCTTTCCGTTCGAAAGTTATGATTTTCTATGGTTTCTATGGTTCTGGTGATGTGATCTGGAGAAATGTAGCTCGAATATATCATTCTCCATTAGAGTACAAAATTTCGTCACGATCGAATCTGTAGTTTTGAAATTATCAAGAAAACTAAATTTCAAACGACCATATTTACGGAACCCCAAGTATAATTTGGCTCATAGATGTACCTGATCACGACATTCGAAATCCACACCTATCCTGAAAATTTCAAGTCCCTAGGCGTTTCCGTTCGAAAGTTACAATTTTCTATGGTTTCTATGGTTCTGGTCAAGCGATCTGGACAAACTTTCAAATGTACCTTGAACACCTCATTCTTCATTGGAGTGCAAAATTTCATCTCAATCAAATCTGTAGTTTTTAAGTAATCAGAGGAACAAAACTTTGAACGGCCATATTTACGGAACCCCTGGTGGAATTTGGCCCATTAACAAACTTAGCTTAGGCATTCGGGAACTGAACCCACACTGAAAATTTCAAGTCTCTAGGTTGTTCCGTTCGAGAGTTATCGTGCCTACGGACGGACGGACATACTCAAATTTTCCGACGGATTCGTCATCAGTGAGTCGAACATAGTCGATTGAGACCATTTTCGGCTCAAAATTCGAAAAATACAGACATCGTGACGAAATGATATAGCCGTCGTGTAAGTAGTACGAGCGCTCAAATACTAGCGCGTCCTTATGAAATTATTTAATGGTTTCTTACTTTCTACTACTGTGATTGTGCGAAAGTGAATTTATCGGTGATTTCGACGTATTGGGTGATTACGATGTTCATTCTATAAGTTTTACCTACAAAACTTGTTAAAAGAATGCAGTGAATTATTTTTTTCACGTGGCCATTTCTCCCTAGCATTCGGGAGAGATGGCCACCAAACTGTAGGGATAGATGGCCATTTAGTTTTTTTGTGTTTTTCTTTATAGTTTGTCGTATCTTCTTGTTTACTGCGCAAAAATGCCAACGAAGTATAACAGAAAGAACTCAAATCATGGAAACTATACTTCAAAAGAAAATCGAAGGCTAGCAATAGAAGGTGTCAGAAACGGATCTTCTGTAACCGGAACCTCAAAAACTTATAGTATAGTAGAGAGACCCTTGGGAGGAAGCTGAAAAAAAGATCTGTAAAGAAAACCAAACAAGAAAGAAGAGCGCTCTAACCATATGGCCAACTAACCCCACTGAACTGGGATAGATGGCCACATAACACTTATATTTATAAATAATAAAACGAAAATTCTAAAAGTATTTTGACCCAATTTATTTACCTACCTGTTTGGATGATACTTAAGCTGTTGAAATAAAAATATAATATAATCCTAAACATTAAAAAAAACTTTACCCCACTTTACTATACTAAATATAATTGGAATGAACTATTCATAACAGAAATATTCTCTTGATCTTCCTGACGATGGTCCAACAGAAGGCCTGATGAGGAAGGTTACCGGAAACCCACAAATACAGAAAGTAGTAAGTTAACTAATTTCAGAAGCTGACATTATCTGTTCGAAAGATATGATTAAAACGCGAAAGTAGAATGGCTATAAAAGATCTTCCTGGCTAAGGAAGGAGGAAAATGAAACTACAAATAATAATAGGGATTATAAATAATCCCTCACATAAAAGGCCGTTTAGAAAAACTAAGATGGATTGGCAACGCATCAGGAGCGAGAACAGCTTTAAAATCCATCAACACCGCAAGATCGGAGCCTACTGAAGTAAAACCAATCAACAAATATCAAGAATCGAATAACTGTATATTCTCAATACCCAGTTAATTTCGTGGAAAAAACATAGAAGATACCAAATGTCGCATCAAAGTCAATGAATACCAAAAATTGGTAAGACTGAGCACTCGTGAGACGAAGGCCGCAGAGTGTAAAGTTTCCAAATTACAATCATGAAACATGAAAAAATTGTTCTAGATAGACTAATAAAGCAAGTCAACAAATCAATACACGTCACCCACAGAACATCAAATTCATCCTTTGCATCTGTAGTTTGCCACTCGATGTGGCAAACAGGCTACCCAAACAACAGAACGCGATGACGATCAGAGAAAATTTCTCTACTCACGCCACCTGTCTGCCGCAAAAGAAACTGAATACAATCTATGTTGTTCCGTGTGAAGATTCCTTGGCTCCTCTGACAAAAACCAAGTTTTCAAATCACAATCATGAAACAAGAAAAAATTGTTCTAGATAGACTAATAAGGCAAGCCAAAAAATCAATACAACCGTTTGGACAATCGGATTCAAGAGTCAATAATGGAAATAGTGAAGATAGTGATAATTTTCTTCAATGATATTGAAAAGGAACGATTGCAGCACCAAAAGACGCCTCAATGAGGCAATCACATTCCTGTCGTGTCGTAGCATCGTGTTCCAATTTGCGACGTTCTAACATCGACGTGCGCCTCATCTGGCGTGCATCAAACCACTTGGACACGCCAGTCCACAAGAGCGTGTCTTGTATAACAGCTTAGCGGTACCGTATCGAAAACCTATCGCGGGATATCCCCATATTCAAACACGTAAAAACCGCTAAGAAACTATCGCATTATCTCCTATTAAGCGATAATGTGCTTTATTACTGTTGATTAGGCGTACCTGCTATGTTTGTACGCATTAAATCATCCGTAATTATAAAGGGTGTTAGCTGTGCAGAGTGCGACTTGCTATAATTATCACATTATGGGTCGGTTCACCTGTTATGGGCAGGTAGTTCCTGTGGCCAGGGAATGTTGGATAAATATTGATGTGTTGGTAGTCACGGAAGATGATTAGGCTGATGGTTGGGGTCAAAAATCTGAATATGTATCACGACTGAAAGGAATGATGGTAGACTCTTTGGTTTTGAAGTAAATTATTTCATGGAATCTACAGTTTTGAAATTCGTCATTCGGATTTTCACCGGGTTTATGTTTGTTTCTTTATGATTATTTTCTGTTATTTGGAGGAATTTGATTGATTGGACTTTATTCCACATCCGTATTCAAAAACTCACCAATGAAAGCGAAAGAAGCACCAGAAGTTCATTATTTCAGCCAACATCTGCGAATTGTCATTGCTGTTATGGTAAAATTTTAAGAGGCTAACGAAACATTATGTAACTACGCATTTTGCACAAATGACTTATATCCAAATAAAACTCAAATATTTCGAGTTAATAAATCTGCCTACAATGAAAATGGTCATTTGGGCAACCAGAGCTTAAGGTTTCCCTTTTTATAAAACGGGTGTAACTGAATAGATGTTAATGATTTCAAGAGAAGTATTTTCGGCAATAACTAAGAGGGATCTTTTATATAACTTCATATAACCCTCCCCTTCCAAATTACCGTTCTTTGAACTTAGGGGAAATTAATGGTTTTTATTTAATATCTCCACTACATAATAATACAGAAGAATATATTCTTTTGAGTAAAAGATATACAAAATTTTAAAAATCAAACAATATCAAACAATATAGCATAACAAAATAACTCAGAATTGGAAGGAGGAATGCTAACAGGGCACCATATGTTTCTTTGTTTGGTACAAAAGCACAGATGAAAACTCTGTCTCCCTGTATAAGTATAGTGATTGATTTTTGCTTCATTTACGAAATAAGCTGACTAATATTGAAGGGTATTGTCATCAAAAACAAAATTCATTATTTCTCCTTAATTTCATTCGGGATACTTCTCCAAGGTACCCGAAAAAGGGAAAGGCGAGAAAAAAAACTTAACGAAAATAAAACTAATTTTTTATTCCAAATAAATTCGAAATTGACAATCCATCTCGAATGTTTATCAGAAATAGTACATAAACACCTATATCACGAAGATTTTTCTGTGTTTCCGTATAGGTCCTTCGAAGGAGACTTCTAGACCATGCTCGTTTGCTAATTGAAAAAAAATTCGAAAATATTCGAATTTGAAATACGAAACTTGTTGCTCTTTAGCCGGTAGGATTTTTTCAACCAGGTTCGGCCTTCCAAGCGATGATTTTTTGGGACTTCAGATGTTCGAGGACCACTTCAGGACCTTAATTGAAGGTAATCATCTCACATGGATTAAACAGCAAGCTTTCAGTATAGAATAAACTAGGCAAAAACAAATTTTCGACGAAAATTTATCGTGACTTATTCTTTGGCAGATGACTGATGCCCAGAACGTGGAAGTTTTCAAAATATAGTATGAATTAGCAAATACCATAATAATGAATCGAATAATAAATAAACTATAAAAAAAAAAAAATAATGGCGTCCACACACACTGAAACATATTGCGATGCAAGCATCGACTCTAATGTTTCATGATACAAGTTGCAGTGTGTGTGGTACTGAATCACGTATTTGGTATCAGTAGCGGCTTCAAGCGATGCAGAGTCTGGAATCCCATTCGGGTCTGCGAGCGACGAGGCAGAATTGGTGATGCTAATGCAAGTTTCAGTGTGTCTGGAGTTGCATCGATGCGGAAACGAGAGACGATATTGTTGATAATTATGCCAACTATTGCTTTTAGTTGTGGTTACTATGGATTTGGATGGTGTCAACGAATACATATTTTTATTATTGATGTGATTTGTATCGAGTCGATTCAGGCATCGCAACAGGTTTCGATGTGAGTTGGCGCTTATGCAACTGATGCAAGTTTCATGAATCCTGCAGTCGATGCAAGGCATCGCAGCGTATGTGGCGCACTTAATAAGAACGTTAACCGAATATACATAACAAAAAAAATTCAGCAGGTTGTACTGCTTGTTTCCGTGTTCATTGTCAGTATGACAAAAACTGTCATTTTATTTTCATACTTCTAGAAGATGGGATCATCTAATTATATCGAATAAATCAGGAAAACTCAGTTTTGTTCTCACGTGGAAAAGCTAGAAAGTTGAATTTCGGATAATGTAACCTATTTTATCGCTACCCTGTTATATGTAGACAAAAATTTTTGGAAAAATATTTTCTGAGATACCGAAGTTTCAAAAAAAAATTGCGTAATGCGCGTAAACCGAAAATGAAGTCGGATTATTCAATCATTTTTGGATTTCTTAGATCGATGTCCCTTGTTTTTCGACTTGAGGAACACGATCAATTTGGATCATTCATTTAGGTTCATTTTATTTTTGATATCAAAGTACTTATCATTGAAAAACGTGCCCGACGTGAAGCCGGCGCCCGCAGAATCGCCGAGAAACTTTTCACCTTCTTTTGGCTTCACCATTGCATAAATTTCTTCAAAATTTTCAGGCATGAGATTTTTGGTTGTCTGGTAGGCAGATTCTCGAATACTATCAGGAATTATATTTTCATCTATTGATTCACCAGCTTCATCAATATTCAACATGTTTCCAGTCGCAATTATCACATTTCAATTTCGACGATGTATCATTTCGAACTTGATATTCCACATGTGTCATGTAATCGGATCCATTTAGAAGGACCAATTACCGAACTATCCAGCGTAAAACAGTGTTATAAAAGGGACAAAAACCCCCGTCACATCGCGATACACCCGAATACGATGCGAAATCCACAACATTTCACGCCGTACGTGACACGGGATGGGATCCTCGAAAGCAGGAAGCAGAAAGCTGAAAGTTGAATGTGTGTGTGCTGAATGAAGTTTGAACGCTATCAACAGGTTGTCGGGCGACACAGGGGCGTGTCGTCGCTCACATAAAGGACGCTTTGTGTCATTCAGTCATCAAATTAATCCTCAGAGTGTGTAACTGCGGTATTCGAAGGCATCTCCATAATAAGCAGAATGAGCTGTACAAGAGCCATCCGCGTTGTATTGCTCATATGAGCACTAATAGAGTTGCAGTTTGTCGTGGAATTGTCGTCGTTAGATCATTCATATTATTGTTATAGGATCGTATTTGAGGCTTAGAGAGAGGATGGTGTCCTAAAGGTGACTAGCTTGATTTCGTTTATTGAAACTTGGGGAGGACATTCGAAAAGTCAATGTGATATGCCACAATTTAGATCCATTGACTCCATTTTTGTTTCGAGCATTTTTGAGGGATATAAAGGTAATTTTGAATGCAAGCTGACGCTGTTCGATGAACTCAATTTACTGAATCACTTTATAGTAGAGAATGGCAGACTCATTCGGTGAACGTATTTTCTATCAAAGGCAGATCTGACGTGAAAAGAACATATATTTGGGATACTAAGACAATGCCTTGTGGAACTCCCACATTCATTCGGAGTGAGTTAGAGAGTTCGCCCACATGAGTATATTTTCAAAAGTAAGAAAATAGCTGACAAAGGAAATTTTTTTTTCTTCAAATATAAAAAGAAAGGATGACAAAATGAATTAATTCAGAACTTCCAAGAATATTGTTTTTCGGCAACCGTCCAGGAAGTACTCACTTCCCAGACGCTTTTCTTTTGAGAACATAACATTTCCCGGCCTAGTCCGGAAAGTACGTACTTTCCGGACTAGGCCGGAATGTACGTTTCCCGTAGCAACGAAATTACGACTGACACTTTTTACGTTGTTATCATTGGCTATATCGAAATCTTGGTGGGTCTGATTTCGATAAATACAATTGATCATTACTATAGCAACGAAATACCAACATGAAATTAGTTGCCATGTTGATTTTTTGTAAGATTGGAGTATTTTTGTTCGCATTCATCGCAATAAAGAAATGTGTCTCATTGGTTTGTTATTCTACACGGTTGCCGAAAAAATAGTGTACGTAACACGTCCAAAAACAGTTTTCTGGACTCGCAAACAAGAATTTTGTCTACTCGTCCAAAAAAACAGTATTTTCCGGACTTGTTACGTAAATTACTATTTTTGTAGCAAAAACGAACAGAATAGTAGAAAGGCGCTTGGTGATTACGAGCTTAAAGAAAGTCTCTATCATTTGTGATATAAATCAGTGGGTCCTGAAATAAATATGCTTTTTCGTTGGAAATGTTTTTCTCAATTCACACTAGTTTTATTTTTTTTTATTTTCAACCCATGGTTAAAGAAACTTACTAATTCAAGAACTCTCACTAACTTTTGACTCATTTGAAAAATTTATCTGAAATCTTTTAATTTAATTTTGAAGACCCATCTAACAATATTCCACACGCTTTTATCTTTGTTATTTCTCATTGTGCCACATAATTCTTAATTTAAATGCACTATTTTGTTTCAAAGAATTCAATATTCGACACATGCTCCCCAAATTTCATGTACATAGTGCCAATATGAAGTGTGCAGGATTTAATTGACTGTGATATACGACCGACATGATATGACGAAAGAAAAAATTTGAAAAGCACTGCCGTGAAGTCGGGAGCTTCTTAGCGCTCGTTCATCCACCTTGTAGGTTTTCGATAATTCGCTAGAATTTAATACTGTATCTATGGTCTTGGTAATGCAATCAGTAGTTTCCAATAAAATCAGTAGTTTCGAAATTATCAGGAAGAAAATATTTTGAACTCCAATATTTACAGAACCCCTAGTCTAATTTTGCTCATTGATAAACTTGATCGCGACATTCGAGATCCACACCTATCCTGAAAATTTGAAGTTTTCAGGTCGTTCCGTTTGAAAGTTATAATTTTCTATGGTTCAGGTCATGTGATCTGAAAAAATGCATGTAGTTTGAACACGTCATTCTCCATCTGAGTGCGAAATTTCTTGTCGATTGAATCAGTAGTTTCGAAGTAATCAGGCGAACAAAATTTCGAAGGGCCAGATTTATAGAACCCCTGGTGGAATTCTGCCCATTAACAAACTCAACTGCGGCATTCTTGAACTGAACCCACACTGAAAATTTCAAATCTCTAGGTCATTCCGTTCGAAAGTTATCGTGCTTACGGACGGACAGACATGAATTTTTCGACGGATTCATCATCAGTGAGTCGAACCTTGTTGATTGAGACCATTTTCGGCTCAACATTCGACATCGTGACGAAAAGATATAGCCCTCGTGTGAGTAGAACGAGTGCTCAAAAAAACTATTAAAAAGCTTCAGTACCTCAGAAATTATTCGCCATATCCTGCTGAAGGTTGTGCCTGCATATGGGGCTCCGATGGAATGAGTTATATTAAATTCATCCCAACAGATTTTCCACGTGAGAAGAAAATTGAGTTTTTCTGATCTGGTGTTCAGAAAATATGAAATATTCCATAAAATTCAGACTGAAGGACAATTAAGTTCACAGATTCTGTGGTTCATTTCACCATCTTTGGTTCGATAGAGACGCTACCACCTCACGTCGAATCAGAATGATCATAGATTAGTTAATTCTTCACTAAACAACACTTCAAAAACTCATATTGATTTTAAACTTGAATGTTCTATCAATTGAATAAAGGTTTGATCAGTCTCCGGCAGGGCAGTCTATTTGGCGATAATAGGACTTTTTCAACCTTATACTATGCATTTGTTGTTAATACATTGAATTTTGCATCTCTACTATCCGGAATCCGCAATACCATCGTTACATTAATAGATTAGAAGCAATGCAAAAAAGATTCCTAAGATTTTTGGCCTATAAAAATTATACCACGATACTTGATCACGATTACTCGCAAATCAGGAAAGATTTCGGACTTTTGTTCCTTTCAAACCGACGAAAAATTACGAATGTTTTATTTCTCTTCAAAATTGTCAATAATATGCTGTCTTTACCTCGAAAATGGTTCCTTTAAGAGTTTCTGATATTAGTCTTCGTGGCAATAGTTTATTTTACACTCCATACAGACAGACGTACGAATAGCTCTCGAATTTCTCCTCTGAATCGTATGATAGATACTTATATGGTATTTTTTGGCGGCTCGGACATTTTTCAATCTAAATTCTCGGCGATCAAGAAGAAGCGCATTATGAATTGATTGTCGCTTGATTTTCTTTTGTTCTTGAGGTTTAATTTGAAATCATTGATATTTAATTTGATTATATTATATTTTTGTTTTGATCAGATGTGAAGTTGTGGAGTTGTTTCTTGCATATAGCAGATTATTCAAGCGAATACTGTTAATGGGATCATCCTGTATGTATTCCTATTTATCATAAATAAATGAATAAAAATGAATAAATAAAGACTTTTAAACACCAGGAATGAATTTGAAGCCAAGCAGCGTTGTGCGGATTCAATAGCTGGATGGTTGATCGCTCTGGCAATGAATTCAAACAAGGCGCAAAAGCGACTTACTTCACGTCATTGCTCTTCTCAAATTTTTCAAATTTAATTGTATAGGCTCAGCAGCAAAATCTACCGATTTATTCGTGTAGTTCTTGGTGGAATTCATTGTATATATAGAATTGAATGCGTGTATCAGCATTAGTATTCAATGCAATCTTCCGCAGATTTCTTATCGATTCGAGAACTCTAAGTGGGCTGAATAACAAAAACTAAATTTCGACGATTCACCATTTCAGACTTCATGTTAAAGACTTGTTTTAAAGAACACAACATACAATGAAGTTGAACCTGTGAACTTATGGGTCAAACGTACCCCACGGCTTGTTTCAATTTGTATCGAAATCAGTTTTACTAGATACGACGAATCATAAAACTGACATATCAGAAAGATAACGAATTGGAAAGCAAGATCAAACAGTTCCATCCACGAATTAATCCGAAATCATCATCGTTTCCACCTGAAAACGACAGTTCCCGAATTCAATCACATGGGAAACATCCACCCAACTCCCAAAACTATCCGGATTCCCGGATTCCTGTTCAAACCACACATTCGCAGGTCGAAGCGCATCATAACGGCCGAATCAATGAGCATTTTCGAGAGCAATAACAGCCGGCTTTATGTTCGGCCTTCGAAAAGCTCAAAACCGAACCGCAATAACTCCGCGAGTCGGGGGAATCGTCGGTGTCGAGAATTTACATTTAGTTGCACAATCTAAAACAACTATCTGACCACATGTGGGTATTTAATAACGAATGTCAAACGCAAAAGCCGGAAATCTCGTGTAATTCACATTTGTAATATCGCCGTTGCGCGCCGCAAACGCCCCGCCAGGTATTATTGTGGGCATACTCGTAAATGCGGCAGGTGGATTTATACGCTTTCGGCCGAGAGCTTTTGTGGGGCAGAAAGAAGCCTTTTAACTCCGTGATTGTTTGTCGATTCCTCTTCCTCGAATTGTTTTGTTCGTCTTATATTATACAGGGTCATACCATCCACGAATTCTGAAAGCGAAAAATTGAAAAAATTTTGAGATTATGAAGTTGATTTATTTTGAAATATTCTTATTCTGTTTTGTCCCGCTAGTTTAACGAGTGTGTCGAATAAAGTGATGAAAACCAAATATACAAAGAATATTCAATGGAATATTTTTTGAGTGATAAAAATACTTATGTTATGGGTTCGCAAGTTTTCAAAAAACAAGGTGTTAAAATAGGGAATAGTATCTTCGAACGGAAAATTGAATTTATTTCAGTATTCATTTGTTGTTGTTACATAATAAAAATTACGGAAAGCACTGCCGCGAAGTCAGGAGCTTTTGAGCGCTCGTACATCCACCTTTTAGGTAGAATCGCATTTTCCAGTTTTAGAAATCAATTGAAGGAACTTTCGACAGCTGTCGAAAAAATTCTGAAACTCGAGACTTCAACTCGAGTGCTTCAGCTGACCAATTTTTTTCGATGATTCGCTAGAATTTTTTACGGTATCTATGGTCTTGGTGATGCGATCTGGACAAAATTTCGCACGTAGTTTGAATACATTATTTCTCAGCTAGGTGCAAAATTTCATTCCAATTCAATCAGAAGTTTCGAAACTATCAGGAAAAAAATATTTTGAACGGCCATATTTACGGAACCCCTAGTCTAATTTTGCTCATTGACGAACGTGACCGCGATATTCGCGATCCAAACCCACCCTGAAAATTTCAAGTTCCTAGGCCTTTTCGTTCAAAAGTTACAATTTTCTATGGTTTCTATGGTTCTGGTCATGCGATCTGAACAAAAAATTGCTTCAATATATCATTCTCGATAGAAATACAAAATTTCATCTCGATCGAATCCGTAGTTTTGAAATTATCGAGTAAACTAAATTTCAAACGACCATATTTACGGACCCCCCAGTGTAATTTTGCTTATTGATGAAAGTGATTGCGATATTCGAGATCCACACCTATCTTGAAAATTTCAAGTCCCTAGGCTCGTACTACGTCACGATGTCTGTATTTTTCGAATTTTGAGCCGAAAACGGTCTCAAACGACTATGTTCGACTCACTGATGACGAATCCGTCGGAAAATTCGAGTCTGTCCGTCCGGCCGTCCAGTCGTCCGTAAGCACGATAACTCTCGAACGGAATGTCCTAGAAACTTGAAATTTTCAGAGTAGTTTCGAATCTCGAATGCCGCGGTTAAGTTCGTTATTGGGCGAAATTCGCCGAGGGATTCCGTAAATATGGCCGCTCGAAATTTTGTTTTCCTGATTACAGATTCGATCTAGGTGAAATTTTGCACTCAGATGGAGAATAACGTGTTCAAGCTACATGCAAAATTTTGTCCAGCTCATGATCAGAACCATAGAGACCATAGAAAATTATAACTTTGTAATGGAAATGCCTAGGGACTTGAAATTTTCAGGATAGGTGTGGACTTCGAAACTACAGATTCGATCGAGATGAAATTTTGCACTCGAATGGAAAATGAGGTGTTCAAGCTACATGCAATTTTGTCCAGCTCGCATCACCAGAACCATAGAAACCATAGAAATCATAGAAGATTGTAAGGCCTAGGGACTTGAAATTTTCAGGATACGTTTAGATCTGAAATATGGCGTTTATCAATGAGCAGAATTATACTAGGGGTTCCGTAAATACAGTCGTTTGAAATTTTGTTTTCTCGATAATTTCGAAACTACGGATTCGATCGAGATAAAATTTTGTTTTTTAAACGAGAATGATATATTGAAGCAACATTTTGTCCAGAACCATAGAATCCATAGAAAATTATAACTTCCGAAGGAAAAGGCCTAGAAACTTGAAATTTCCAGGGTGGGTTTGGATCGCGAATTTCACGGTCACGTTCATCAATGAGCAAAATTAGACTAGGGGTTCCGTAAATATGGCCGTTCTAACTATTTTTTTCCTGATAATTTCTGAACTACTGATTTGATTGGAATGAAATTTTGCACCTAGCTGAGGAATGATTTATTCAAACTACGTGCGAGATTTTGTCCAGATCGCATCACCAAGACCATAGATACCGTAGACAATTCTAGCGAATTATCGAAAAATATTGGTAACCTGAAGCACTGACAAAGTCTGGAGTTTCGTCTAAGTTTGAGAAATTTTTTGACTGCTTTCGAAAATTCCTTCAATTGATTTCTAAAACTGGAAAATGCGAATCTACCTACAATGTGGATGTACGAGCGCTCAAAAGCTCCTGACTTCACGGCAGTGCTTTTCATAATTTTTTTCTTTATCATCTCGTCATTGGGATCTTCTGATGAGATGCATTTGATCAGAGAGTAGCAGGCTCTCTGATTCCTAATTCCCGGTACCTTCCCTGGATAGTCTTAGGTTAGCCTCATGGGCTAATCTATCCATCACAATATGAAGAGGTGTGAGATCTGTAAATGATCTCCAATGCCCTAGTTGGGCACGTTCTCATAGCTCGAGTGATACAAACACAGGCTAACCTTTGTATTCTTTCGCTGTTCTGACTTTCCTTGGCATGTCTGACTTTTGCCCCATAACTTGTTATCGGTCTTACAATCATGACGTACATCCATCGCAGTATTTTGAGGTTACATCCTCAAGTCTTACCAGCCAAACATCTGCACGCCATCAAGGCTTTTGTTGCTTTGCTAACAGTAACCTCAATATGCTCGTTCTAGAAAAGCTTGCTATTTAGGGTTGCCCCCAGATATTTCACTCAAGACAATGATGTCTCCGTTAGGAGAGAGAGATTTCATAGCTGAAAGTTTTCTTTGCCGAGTAATTGGGATATATGCAATCAAGAGGACTTAATTTTTGTTTAAAGGAAGATACGAAAAGAATTAGAGATCCAAAAAAGTTTTAATTTCAGTTGATTGATTCAAAAATGAATTTAAATATCGAAATATCCTTGTCAAGTATGAAGTTCAATGGCATCCCGTAAGCACTTCTAAAAATAATATCCACGAAAAATGTACGCCACTGACTTTTTGTGAAAAATAGTTTTACTTGGGACGCCACTGGACTTGATGAATTTAATTTCATAACTCTACAAATAACACCACCGAATCACAAAAAAATTGGAAAAAAGGTTTTTTAGCAGCGCACCAACCCGAAAAATAAAGCTTGACTTGAAAAAAAAGCACCCATATCTATTATCATTCGACATTAGGTAACACTGTAGCGAAACACTAGAACTAACGATTATGATACAAACCACAAAGGACAATGTAACAAATAATTTCATTTAATTTTTATGAACTTTAAGGGATTGAATCACCGAATATAAAATATTCTATACACCAGATCAGGAAAAATCAATTTTATCTGCTTGGAACATCTATGAAGTTGAGGTTCGACATAACTCATTTATCGATGTCCTATGTAAAAACAAAATTCAAGCAGAATATCACGAATATTTTCTGAGATACCGCTCGAAATTTTTTTTAGCGCTCTTTTTACTCACACCAGAGCTATATCATTTCGTCACGATTCACGATGTCTGTATTTTTCGAATAAGGAGCCGAAAACGGTCTCAATCGACAAGGCTCGACTCACTGATGACGAATCCGTCGAAAAATTCAAGTCTGTCCGTCCATCCGTCCGTATTCACGATAACTCTCGAACGGAACGACCTAGCAACATTCAGAGTAGGTTCAAATCTCGAATGCCGCGGTTAAGTTCGTTATTGGGCAAAATTCGACCGTTCCGGTAAATATGGTCGTTTCAAATTTTGTTTTCTTGATCATTTCAAAACTACGGATTCGATCGTGACGAAATTTTGTATTTTGATGGACAATGATGAATTCAAGCTACATTTTTTCCAGATCGCATGGCCATTTTGAATTCCAACGAATCGTTGAATGAAAAATCCTTACATTTTTGATATAACACAGCTGATTCGGCATAATTGACAAAGAGCTGCTGTCATTTTTTTGACAGCTGGCAAACATTTCTTCAATTGGTTTCAAAAACTGAAAAATGCGAATCTACCTTCAAGGTGGATGAACGAGCGCTCAAAAGCTCCTGAGTTCGAGTCAGTGCTTTCCTATTTTTTTTTTTTTTAGTGATATGATCCTCATAACAGATGACATGAACATTTATGCCGTTATCTCACGAACTGAATACAAAGTTTCAATTCAATCGGATCGGTATTTTTTCGTATTATTGGAAAAAAAATTCAGGTGGCAAAAGCTATATCCTTCGACGGATTCCATCCATTAACGAACTTGATTAACCGGCGCATTCAGAACATATACGTGCCCCGAAAATTTCAAAACTCTAGGCCTTTTCTTCCGAAAGTTATCGTGTTTCAGGACTGCCGGACGGACAGAATTGAATTTGAACACCAATTCTTCATCTATGAGCCCAATTTCATCATTCGAGAACATACTCGGCTCAAAATTAATAAATAAAAAATAATTGGGAAAAATGATAATGCACTTGTTCATAGAAACAAGCGCGCGAAGATTAAAAACGATTTTAGATTCCATAATTTTTCCATTTCACATTAAATCTTTTGTCATTTAGTGAATATTACCTTTGTAACACTCACATAATAAAGTCATTTCTCTTAAATCATCAGAAATATCTATTTTTGATTCACGTATATTCCACAAAAGGCCTCGCAATGGTTAAGGCCGCCGCTGCATGTTTATATCAACTTTCTATCTCAAAACATCACACAGAATCTTCTGTTTAATTTATTATACATACTTGATAGGGAAAAATCACGAACCGCGAGATGGTGCTGAAAATCACAAGATGTCTGGCCGAGAGGTTATCAAAATTATTCTGTCATTTCTGTGTTTCATAAAAAGTCAATCAGATATTTTTCATATAATTGCGAAATTAATGATCATGCCTGTGAAAGTCGAGATTACCACTTCGGACATTTTTGAGCGCTCGTACTACTTACACGAGAGCTATATCATTTCGTCACGATGTCTGTAATTATCGAATTTTGAGCTGAAAATGTGCCGTAAGCACGATAACTCTCGAATGGAACAACCTAGAGACTTGAAATTTTCAGTGTGGGTTCAGTTCCCGAATGCCTCGGTTAAGTTCGTGAATGGGCCAAATTCCACCAGGGGTTCCGTAAATATGGCCGTTCAAAGTTTTGTTCTCCTGCTTACTTGAAAACTACAAATTTGATCGAGATGAAATTTAGCACTCAAATGGAGAATGAGGTGTTCAAGCTACATATGAAATTTTGTCCAGATCGTATGACCAGAACCATAGAAATCATAGAAAATTGTAACTTTTGAACGGAAACGCCTAGGGACTTGAAATTTTCAGGATAGGTGTGAATCTCGAATGTCGTGATCACGTTCATCTATGAGAAAAATTATACTAGGGGTTCCGTAAATATGGTCGTTTGAAATTTAGTTTTCTTGATAATTTCAAAACTACAGATTCGATCGTGACGAAATTTCGCATACTAATGGAGAATGATATATTCAAGCTAAATTTCTCCAGATCGCATGACCAGAACCATAGAAACCATACAAAATCCTAACTTTCGAATGGAAAGGTCTAGGGACTTGAAATTTACAGGATAGGTGTGGATTTGAAATGTCGCGTTCACATCCATCAATGAGCAGAATTATACAAGGGGTTCCGTAAATACGATCGTTCGAAATTTTGTTTTCTCGATAATTTCGAAACTACGGATTCGATCGAGATAAAATTTTGTATTATAATCGAGAATGATATATTGAACCAACATTTTGTCCAGATCGCATAACCAGAACCATAGAAACCATAGAAAATTATAACTTCCGAATGGAAAGGCCTAGGAACTTGAAATTTTCAGGGTGGGTTTAGATCGAAAATGTCGCGGTCACGTTCATCAATAAGCAGAATTAGATTAGGGGTTCCGTAAATATGGCCGTTCACAATATTTTTTTCCTGATAATTTCGAAACTACTGATTGGATTGGAGCTGAAGAATAATGTATTCAAACTACGTGCGAAATTTTGTTCAGATCGCATCACCAGGTCCATAGATACCGTAAAAAATTCTAGCGAATTTTTGGAAAAAAATTGGTCAGCTGAAGCACTGACATGAAGTCTGGAGTTTCGCCTAAGTTTGAGAATTTTTTTGACAGCTGTCGAAAATTCCTTCAATTGATTTCTAAAACTGGAGATTGCGAATCTACCTACAAGGTGGATGTACGGGCGCTCAAAAGCTCCTGACGTCACGGCAGTGCTTTTATAATTTTTTTATAGATACATTTATGTAGGTGAACGTGAATTTGATAGCAAATGATCACTTTATTATAAAAAATTATTGAACTAACGATACAAATAAATATCTTTCAGGGAGTCGTTGCTGCAAACTAACATATTCTTTGATACGTTTCCCGATCTCCAAGATTGTCTGCCATTTTCTAACTGCCTTGGGATTCAACGGGAATTTATGCAAAGAAATTTCAGAAGAACTGTATGATGAGCAATGAGGAACAGAGCACATTTTTCATGATCTTATTTCCACATTACCTCTTAAAATCCGCTACATTTTCAGCTCGTTTACAGTTTATTCGAAACAATTGTCCATGAATTATCATAGTTTATAGTTAGGAAGGGGGTTACGTTCCACTGCGGACTCAAGGTCTATTGTGTCCCCTGAATTATCATCTAAATATATCACTTTCGATACATAAATGACTTGAAATCATACAAATATTTCACACTTTTCCCATATAAACACACACACGATAGTTTGTTGTTCACCTCTCGGGTATTTCAAACGATTAAAGTAGATGTCACCCACTCCGTGATTCTTCTCTACCTACCGTTTTGGATTTACGACACAATATCAGTGGAGAACTGAGGGCGGAGAAAGCGTTTTGAGCAACCCGGCCACTTTTTCCTAACCGAATCTCAAACAAGACCAATCAATATACGTTTAAGAAGTAGGAGACAATTTGAAGTTCGAAGGGCTCGATACGTAGGTATGCAAAATATAAATGTGGGCTGGGAATTCAAAGGAATTTTAATAAATTCCGGGGTATCGTTGAAAGGATAATGAATATGTAATACTTCTCCTAGTCCATTCTCCTTCTGTATTCTGAATCTTTCAGTCTATCAAACCTAGAGCATTCGCCCTACAGCGGTTTAGCCGAACAACAATTTTAGATTTCTGTGAAGTCGGCAACAAACGAATTGTTGGTTTTTTTTCCGGTAGGTGGCCGTGTCTAATGTACAAAATGTACACTACAAAAACATTATTTTATCAGCAGGCCAGGTTGCTTTATGTTGTTTTGCCGCCCCGTTCCCCCGATTGGCTTGGTCCATCCCTGTAAAAGTGTCTCGAAGTTTCTCAACCAATTAGATTTTTTCATTCGTCTAGTTCATTCTGAGACAAGAACGTCAAAATCGTTTTCAACACGGCTAATTAACGGCTAAAAAAAAAAGTTCATGTCATTCTGAATCCGATTCGCCTGGGTTGAGCTGTTAAAATTTTGTACCAACATTGTTAGCGAAACTTCGGCTGATTATTTATGGGCTTTCGGCGTTGTCGATCACCCCTATTTCCACCAGAATATACGAAAAATTAAAATCGAAGCACACGCTTATGTGCTTCACGATATATTAAATTTCAATGAACGACGGCCAAACTAGAGAATCTTAATCCGATCTTGGCGAGAATTACTAGCGTTTTTTACCATGACTTCGAGGATCGCTAGCAACGGGATCGAGAAAGGACCTAAGGCCGGTTCGAGCCCAGAATTGACACTATCAAGTGATACATAATTAGCATCAAGCACACATCGCCCAAATCAATCACTTCAACAATGCCGACCCGAGCCGTTCCAACACCTCGATTTAATTTCTCGCCGTTGAAACCATTGTAACGTTATTACGAACTGTTTACAAGATCTAGATAAGACATCGAAAAAACCGGTCCCCTATCAAAGGGGGCACTCTCGAATCAGTTCCTCTTCTCGCGATATATCAATAGAGGCAAGGAATTAAATAAAAACCCGACTTGACCAGGTGCTATATCATTTTAATATACTTGTAAAGTGCTGACCTTTCGGTAGGTACAAATTGGCTCAGCAGAGGGGGATTATCTTTGCTTTTAACCTGGATTGGCTGAACAGTTATTTTTATTTGCTGGGGTGAAATGAAAGTGGAACTAACAAGGCGTTAGAAAAAGTTATTAATACAAGTGAGTTGAGTTGTACTTTCCACGAAAATAATAGGTTGACGAGATATCAGATAGTATTCATTTTTATTACAAGAGATGTAAGTATCCAGCGATCGGGAACGAGTTTGCGCCTGAACTTTCAGCAAGTGCTAGCAAAAAGGTCCGAGAATCTTCTATATTGATAAAAGAGGATCTATGGATTGTGTATGAAAAAGTATCACGTTCAAACGACTGCACCAAATTCGATAATTCTTTTTAGTTGTGTTCATTATTATCACGACAAACTTTACGCAACGAAATATTCCCGAAAAAACGGAAAAGAAAAAAATTTAGAAAAGCACTGCCGTGAAGTCAGGAGCTTTTGAGCGCTCGTACATGCACCTTGTAGGTGGATTCGCATTTTCCAGTTTTAGAAATCAATTGAATGAATTTTCGACAGCTCTCAAAAAAATTCTGAAACTTAGGCGAAATTCCAGACTTCATGTCAGTGCTTCAGCGGATCAATTTTTTTTCGATAATTCGCTAGAATTTTCTACGGTATCTATGGTCTCGGTGATGCGATCTGGACAAAATTTTGCACGTAGTTTGAAAACATTATTCCTCAGCTAGGTGCAAAATTTCATTCCAATCCGATCAGTAGTTTCAGGAAAAAAATAGTCTGAACGGCCATATTTACGGAACCCCTAGTTTAATTTTGCTTATTGATGAACGTCACCGTAAAATTCGCGATCCAAACCAACCCTGGAAATTTCCAGTCCCTAGGCCTTTCCGTTCGAAAGTTATGATTTTCTATGGTTTCTATGGTTCTGGTCATGCGATCTAGAGAAATGTAGCTTGAATATGTCATTCTCCATTAGTATACAGAATTTCGTCACGATCGAATCTGTAGTTTGGAAATTATCAAGAAAACTAAATTTCAAACGACCATATTTACGGAATTCCTGGCATAATTTTGCTCATAGATGAAAGTGATCACGACAATCGAGATCCACACCTATCCTGAAAATTTCAAGTCCCTAGGCGTTTCCGTTCAAAAGTTACAATTTTCTATGGTTTCTATGGTTCTGGTGATGCGAGCTGAACAAAATTTTGCATGTAGCTTGAACACCTCATTTGCCATTAGAGTGCAAAATTCTAAAAATACAGACATCGTGACGAAATGATATAGCCCTCGTGTAAGTAGTACGAGCGCTCAAAAAGGCTTTCTTTTTTCCTCCGACCAAGCGAACAATCATAGATTACTTATATTTCATGAGAATTTTGACACTTGGGTGAGTGAAGTTAATCGTGTTTCTAGAAATTGCTTAGAAGTTTATCACTGTGTTATATATATATCGTTGTGTTGTGGGCGAGTTCGTAATGATTGAGACAATGAGCAAACAGAATGAGAGGTTCTCAATCAAGATCTGCCCCAGCTCCGGACGAATCGATATCATAGATCTCAGCAAGATACAACAAAAATAGAATCCAATGAAATGATCAACTTTGAGCGTTTGGCAATAAGATGTGATCCCAAAATTGATTATGCTAGCAATATATTGGTGTCTTTTGGCAATACTGCAATGCTCTGAGATATCAAAATGAACCCCCAGGATTATGTTGTTTGAATGGAAAAATCAAACTGCAACAACTGACAACGCCACTCGAACCTTTGGTTTCGTTACTTTCAGGACAAGAACCTCTATCTGAACATTCCATGACATCATTTGGTTCGAACATAATTGAGGAAGGAGGTTTCAATCCAACTTTTGAGGTGTTTTTTTCCTATATCGAGCATCTCACACATTGATCATAACATATACCTACCTACGAATATGAAAATTCTTTTGAGACCCATAAATAAGGCTGAGGATAAGCGTAAGGGTTATGGTAAAGGTAAGGGTTGGGTTAAGTTGAGGGTTGGGTTAAGTTAAGGTTAGGTTAGGGTTAATAATAATCCAATACTTTAGCCACAGCAAAGCGTGGCCGGGTCTGCTAGTGTTTAATATACTTGATGCTTGTGTGGTATATTGAATCATTTTCACTACCGAATTCATAATATCAAAAAAACCGCTTTGAATTTCCACATTTTCCTGTAATTCAATTATAAAAGTTGAATTGATTTGTATGAATAGATAATTGAAAACATTGAAAACGCCAAAGTGACGCATATACCTAACGTAGGCATTTTAATTCAAAACTCCAATAAAGAGAGAATTATCAGTGAGGTATAGAACCTTCTGCGAAAATCGTATGTTTTTATTTGTTAATGGAGAAGTCTAAAAAAACTTGATATTAATAAGCTTATTAAACCTCCAAAGATTGGTGCTGGAGTAAAGGTGGTAATACAGTTTCGGTGATACTTCCAGGAGAAATCCACAATATTGAAATCTTCTTCAAGTTTGTGGTGTGAGTATAGCTTGCGACAATATGAGGAAAAATTAAAATTTTTCCTTATTTCCCAAACTTCGTGCATTTTTGAAGGGAGAAAATGATGGCTTCAAACTCAAAAACTCCAATATTTTGATCAGGAAGGAAATGAAGAACTTTCTTCTGGAATCCGATGATGCTTCGCATTTAATACTTACTAAACTAGTAATTCGGGGATTGCTGGAGCATGTCGTTCCAATCAGTTGACCAACATGAAAATCTAAAATGTGTAAGTGAAGAACGATGTCATAATCGTTCTGTGTCCGGCATTTTTACAATTATCACAAAAAGTGAAAATGTCGAAATATGATTCTTAAAAATACGGGGCTTTTTAAGGTGATGTTTTCTTGACAGGTGCTAGAACTAATCAAAAGGGATCATTCCGCCGGAATCTGCAAAAAATCTTGGGCATGAAGATCTTAAGATCACTTTTTTATCGTGTTATCTCTCTCTCTTAGAAGGTCTGCCATGAATCACGGTGCCATATGTATTACAGCAAGTAAATAAATGGAAGTGAATGTAAATAATACCATAATGATTTTTTGACACTTCGAAAAAAGTGCAAAAAATTTCGGGCTCAATATCTTAATACGACACTGGATCGTGCTATCTCTGTTATGACCTCAGACCTGTGATGAATCACTCTATGCCATATGCATGTGATATTTCCTCGGCACTAGAATTCATGGCAAATTCGTATTCTCTTTCAACTATTAATTATTAGGACATTTTTCCTGAACGGTATAATTCTTCTATAAGTTCGAAATAAGGAGAGGAAAAATTACTGATTGGAAAAATCCTAAAAAAAATAGAAAGTTCACAAACTCACCGATGAAATTGATCCAAATATGTTTTAAACGGTCACCATTCTTTGGATGCGCATAAAGTCTTGCCCAGCGTGATAACGAATTATCACATGCAGCAACTATCACATCAGTTTGCTCACGGAATAATGTCACAAGCATTTTCAATGCTATGTCTTAGTTCTTCCGCACTATTCACCCCATCGTCACTTATACACTAATGTTTCAATATGACCCCAAAGGAAGGAATCGCAGGGGGTGAGATCAGAAAATTCCTGTCAAAAAGGAGGCCTCATCTTTGAGAACAGACCACCACTATTTTTAGGTTTTTTTTGCGATATCATGATGAAAAATCCAAGAACCAACCTATCGATGGAATGAGCACTCTCCATACAATTCCAAAAAAAATGTCTACATTTTTGGAAAAGATTCTCGGCACATTCTTTCAGAAAAACTTTTACCATCCTGCTCTCGAGCACTGGGGTTGACATTTTGGCTCTCATGATGGATGGAAATCCACATCTATCATGGAAGACTACGTAGCAGAGATAAGTGAAAACTAGAAAGAAGTTACAAATAAAATTTCATATGATCAAAATGAGTCTACAACCATATGCAGTTCCTCAATTTTGTCAGTGGTATTGGATATCCAGCCAGTTTTGGATTTTGATGAGAAAAAAAAAGATTGTATGAGCAATGGTAATCATTGCAATATAAATATGTATTTGAATTGAATATGAGTTGAATAGATGTTAATCGTCAATTATTTCATGTTATTTGAATTCAAAAATTTTTTGAGAGAACAATGTAGTAAAATCTTGAGAACAAAAAAATTTCTTCTCGATGCCAAAGGTACTTATCATCCTTGAGTGGCAAGTTATTCACTGACACCGATAAAATCATGGTAAACTTCACTTACTCCATTCGAATTAATGTCGAAACAGACAACTCACTATGTATGCAGTAAAAAAGAGTATTTTCAGATCGCCTCACTTACATCAACAGGCTCTCACATTAGGGCAGCTCCCGCACTCAGTGGGAGAAGTGGATAGTCGAAACTGAAGGTGGCATCAATTAATTATTTATAATGAAACTAAACTGGAATTATCAAATCGCACATCAGTCAAAATTTTTGATAGAAGGATTCCATTTGCTCTTTGGCTTTGTGTACCTTCATTTTGAGCGACGTTTAACCATCGTGAATTCTGTTCCAACGTCCGATGACAGGATGACCGATTCTTTTCGTATTATTCTATAAAAACTATCTTGAATTCTCATGAGAAAATGAAATGTGACGAATAAGATTCTTAATGTCCAAATACTACTATATAATAATATAGGTATGACCATATCTTTTGCCAATTCGTTCAGTATTTTCATAATCTTGCGTGTTGATTAGTGTATTTTATATTTTACGATGATTGAAAGCCACTTCCTCTGGTCTTCGAAGCAGAAACGGATTTACAGATTGATGACCTTGGCGAATGCTATTTTGGAGACGTTGCCAAGAAAGCTTTTGCAGAAATAGTTTTTATTTCTTTAAAAAACAGAATCGATGGGTTAGAATATCAGGGGTTAATCATGGATATTACTGGTGACCTAGCCAGTGGATTTACCATTACCAATAATTCCGCATGAAGAAACTGGAAAAAATAATATCGACCTAAGGAAAAAGGTGACACCAAAAATGAATTGATGTATTCATGGCTAAAACAACAGAGGTCCAGAGGAGCAAATTGACCTAGGAAAAAGGAATGTTGAGATTGATTCGAGGTTAATATTGAAATTTGGCAATGTCTAGTGAAGTGATTCATTGTGTTTTGAGATGCTTACAGGTCTTCATTGGATGAGTCAAGGATGATTTCTCTTCTGGAAGATTTTGTGACCTGGAAATTCTTTGCGATGGCTCCCAATGGTAGGCCATTCTGTTCTTTGGTGCTCAAGAGTTTTTCGTTCATTATCTTCCCAAGAGTATCTACATGTGTCTTTGCTGGACCTAATCTCACAAGGAATATGGTGTCCCGTAAGAAATATAGTAGACATCTTCCAGTGTTAAACTTCCAAAGAAACCTCTCAGAGTACCTGACGCTCAAAAGATGACTCGATTGAATAGGGTGAGGAATCAATACATCAGGAAATTTGTTGAAATAGGATCAATGATTTGGATTATTACAAGAAGTAGACAGAACTATGAACGTTCGAACCACTATTTCTTGAATTTATATCCCTCTGGTGGAGATAAGTAGTTGGCAAGCTTATAAGAAACCTCAGTGCAAAAGTTGTAGACGTGGCAACCACGCACTCCACATACCATGTATGCATACAAAATCGCGCGTCCACAAAATTATGAAACTGCGGAATCTACTCTAGCAGGAAATGACTTTTGAGGCATAACAAATCGTTGTAATTCCTAATAGGTACTAATTATTATTTCTCTCGAATGTTCCTTTTGTTGGTCGCTTCGGAATAAATGCAAGTGTGAAGATGCATCGTGTAATTATGTATTCTCTGATAATTACATATCTCTCACCCATAAAAAGATTTCACGTGTAGTGAACATGCATTAGCACATTATACATTTAACCCATCTCGGTCGAGATGGGTTTCGTTCCATTTGTGGCGTGCTATCTATTCATTTTCTGCATAATCAGGCTTTCATTTCCTCCGCGTACCGCGAAAAGATGGCTGTGGACTGAGGCTGTAATAACTCAACTTCGAAGGTGAGGTTCTTTGTTGGGTGCTCTGGTTTTACTCTACTTCTCGAAAGACAACTTTTGCCAACCTACATTTCCACAGTGAACCAGGTAGCTGTAGCTCCAACTGAGATGAAGAAACAGCATTCGTCATTTCCTGCCAGAGTTTCTTTCTGCAGCCATATTGTCCTTAGAAGAAACACATGGGGAAAAGAAATATTATTCAATTAAGATCCATATAGGTTTTTCTTTCATGGTTGAAGTTTCGAAATGACTTTTGGCGTGTCCAAAATCTCGGATATTACTCCAAATTACTCCATCTTCTTTCACTATGCCTTGTTAACTCCGTTTGGTTCCCTAAGGTACAGATAGCCCTACAAAGAGATGATTAATACTGATTGGTTTCCTCGTTCCTCAAGATTCCCCAGTCTCCTAGGATCCCAACCTTGATGAGTTCTTCGAGTTTACCTTAGCACTTCTATACCTTCTTTGAGTTAATCACATGGAAGCTCAGCGTTTTGACAGAGGCTCAGCTATCTGAGAAGATCGCTCTATGGCATATCTTCTCGAAATTTAATTTCAAATATTTTCGAATAGTGTGGATTTCTGCCTGAAGAGTATGTCATTCCAGATAATACTACTTCATCATTTTTGGGACTCTCTTTGGAATCATGGATTCATATCGCAATCTTTTTTTTTGGCTTTCTGTGGGTCTGGTTTCTAATTTCACTGGACATGTTTTTCAATTGAATGTCCAAAACCTGGAGTTGCTTGTTGGCTTCTTCGCATTCGATATATCTGACTTCCTACTTTTCGCACGTTTGTTACATTAGAAGTCTTTATATGCTGAATATCGATTGACTCAATACATTCCATTGAATTCGGTGTTAAAGAACGTGTGTTATGACATAGATTAACTTACGTACATATTACTAACAATACAATACCAAAACTCGATGATAAAAAAATAATCCATGCGTTTGGCTTATCAGATACATATTGTTGAGTAATTGAATCGCTTTATAATGGATCTTATCAAGCAACGTTCGATATTTTCGTATATAAACACATTCATAGATTTTCGAATGAAACAATCGATATGGTATTGTTTATTTGTTAGATACCATTAAATTCACATTTTGTTTATGTATAATCGATACAGGTACCAGGAAATTCTCGTAATCTGATTGCGACGTTCGAGTAGCTTTTCATTCTTGCAAAGATTAATATAAGAAGACGTTATTATTTCTGTTCCGGATTTGCAATGAATTTTTTGGCATAACCTCACGTTCATGCCACGTTCAGGAAGCTAAGTTCATTTTCTTGAACCTGTAGATTTTCCCGAACCAAACTTGGTTACATTGTAAAATCAACATGAGGTAACGATATTTTCGGTTTTGTTTCAGAATTTTCGTATTTTCAAAAAACAGAGGGCAAAAAAACTTTCTTAGTAGCTGGTAAACGAACTCAATAAACATAAATCAGTTATTACTTCTTGTGTGTCCAAAAATAATTAGATTCATATCCCAAGAAAAATGTCTGTGAAACAGCATCGTTGAAAGAGCTAAAATACAAGTTTGGCAAGGAAACATCTTGGTAGTTGAAGCATATTCCATTTGGATAATAGAAATATTCCTACGGAAAATTATAACAAGGAGTTGAAGATTTTCCCTTCCCAACATCAACATCATAAAGCATAAAGGGGAGGTATACTGCACGCGTATTTGGAATTAGTATTAGAATCGGAATTTTTTTTCTTGTGAGACTTCTTCTAAGTGATCTAAGTAATTCATGAATAATACCTCTAAAAGTGGACTTAAGGAACTCAAAATTGAGCCGTCATTGAAAATGAAATTTTGCAGAAGAAGAAAATTTTTTCAGAATCAGAAGGTCAGAACATTTCCGATGCAACAATGGTATATAGCGACACATATAGTTTTTCAACTCTCGCCTCATTAAATCTTTTGAACTGGGTTTCGAACAGAATTCATGAAGTCTGATATGTTCCCATATGTTAGTAAAACTGAAAAAGCTACAATGTAGAAAAACACTCACTGTCTCAACTCAATCATGAAGTAGATATTCACAGATATGTGTGTCTGTATTATTCGACTAGTGTACAATTGATTTATATCGAGCAAGAGCCACCAAAAAAAATCTTACCGGTCTTAACTATAGGGATCTTGAAGCAAAATTAAAAATTATTTTCACCAACGTAGATTCTCATTCCGTATCTAGGTCAAAATAATACCATCATGGAGCTATTACAAGCAAATTACACCAAATGAATTGTCGGTATATAACTATGAAAAATGAACCCTTTGTTGAAATAATTTCCTTTTAACTTGAAGATGTGGAAATTTCAGATGTGTTCCGCCATTGTTCTACCTCTAATTACCGAAATTCTAATAGGTTATTTCATAGAGATCGCCAATCTTGATAGAAATTTCGATTCTTCAACCCGAAAGTTGATAGATAGTTTTCGGAGCAACGATTAATGTTTTCGTTTCGGTGTTGTAACCGAATAATAGAAAGATGAGATACTATGCTTTATATGTTATTTCGTAGATAGGTGATGTTGAGTGAGTTGTATTGAGTGGTTCCACAATGTTGACAGGTGAATTGGAGAAGATGCGCTTCTATCTGATGATTAATTTTTTGTATCTTGATGAAAGCTTGAGATTGATATCTAAATTAAAGAACATAACCGTGACTTCATTATTCCGTGAACGAAGACAGCAATTTCATGTCCCAGCTCCCTGGCATGTTTCGTAAAAGAAGTTTTACACTATATCTTCAATTGTGGATACTGAAATTTCGATTTCAACGTAATCAATCTTCTCAAGAACAAGAGGAAAAATATTCTGGACGCATTCGGTTTTATCAAGTTTCTGATACAACAAAATCGAAATTTGGCTCACTTTCCATGGGCATAATTCGAAAATTTCTTAGTTATTTGTAAGATAATTGCACAAAGGTTTATGTGAAATTTAATAAGGATTGTATCACTAGAAGATTTTGGGAACTAAAATTCCCACCCCGATTCCATATATAGATTATGAATGAATACTTTCCATCATTCTGGCCTGGGAAACGAATTTGTAGGAAAAATAGGGATATACAGGGTGTGGCGTAATGAATGGATAATATGGTACCTGCGGATAGAGGACGTTGTGGAGGTTCCGAAAAATATGTTTTGTGTTAAGTTTAAATTATCATGTTTTCGAGATATTCGAAATTTTCGAAAATTCACCCCTTGCCACTTTTTTTGGTGGTAGGACTCCAAATGAAGAAATTTTTTCAATCTGTTTTTTGGATAGTATTTCTGGAGAGATGCGCTATCGAAAGTGGACTATGATTTATGGGGCGCATGTATATTTTCATTTCAAACAAAGATTTAACTCAAATTTTTTGTTTTGCTTATTTTATTTTCCAATTTTTTTTCAATTTTGATTTTTTAATTTGTCTCATTTTTCTGAACCGCCACAGCGTCCTCTTAACGCCGGAAACATATTATCTATTCATTATGCTACACCCTGTATACATTTGAAAATGGGAGAGAGTGGGTAATGATTTTTCAAAGATTCACCAGCCCTAGGATGATGTTTCGAAAATTTTCTCAAGTGTTATGGAACAATAGTTAAAAATTATCATTTAGACTTTACGTTTCTCAAGTTGTTGATTTCGCCATAGTGTTACTTGAATAGGTAGAATAGGGGCACCAATAAAATAAAAAAGAAGTTTTTCTGATATACTCCTTGTTTCCATGTATTGAAGTTCATGAAAATGAATTAGGAGTAACTATTTGTCATATTGACAGTAAACAATGAAGGCCATTGTGGTACACAGAAAAAAAATAAGTTTTCTGATATTAAATATAATGCGTTGATTCTATCTTTTGAAGCATTCAAAAATTAAATGACAGTACTTGACAATAAAGGATGTTTTGGTACAAAGATTCACTCTGAAACCTTATGGGCTCATTGCACGAAATTATACAAGATGACCCAGAGTAAAACCGTCAAACGTTCAGTGTCGATTTCTCTGGAATAAATAAGATTTTTTATTCCCATCATCAGTGTTCTAACTTGCTTCGGTTTCGATATAAAGGATGCCAATTTTTTTAGAAAAGATGTGTTTTAAAAAACATTTTCGCAGATTTCCATGAAAATTGCCATGCTTATTCGCGGAAATGATGGAAACTTTGAAAATGAAAAAAACAATCAATCAATTGATTGAAAAAAAAAATTAAAAAAATTAACACCCAACATAAAATAATGAAATTTACAGCAAACTCTACTCGTAACAAATCGCGAGTTATGATATTTGGAAAATCACTTGACAATTGAAATAAATACGAGGCAACCCATGCTGTGCTGTTTCATGGGTTGCCTATTGCAAATAAAAATTTCAAATTTTCCTTCATTGTTTTTATGAACATTAGAGTTATCATTCCCTCCTGCCACCTGCCATTACGTCGATTGCCTGGTAGTTCTCCTCCTATGGTATAAAGGAAGCACCATTAGGTCAATTGGTTGGAAGCCAGCCCCAGTTCGCAATATAAAATCAATCACATAAATATTTGACAACCAATATATATGTCAATCATTTTTTATCACTGACATTATTCTACATTCTTGACAGTTACGAATTTTATGAACATTCTGTATTATTCAGTTCTTAAACAGTTCCAAATTTCTTCAGTTTTAGGAAAGACCCAGAAACTTGGCATCACTCCTCGCACGATATCGCTTGTGTTGACAGATCGGTGTAGGGGGGATGCGATCTGCTGTCGTCGATTTGAGCCCCATGTTGCCGCGTGGATAATTATCAGTCTTTGTCATGAATGATAAACAAATAATTTGCAATAAGAAAATATTGCAACTATAAATTGAGATATGAACTATCCTATCTTGTAAGTTGGATCAAACTGCACACAGTGTGCAAAAATTTGATTGAAATCGGTACAGTATTTTAGGAGACCATTTCGGACAAATAACGTGACACGTAATTTTTATATATAAAGAAGATACGAAAAATCTCATGATTATGCGCCAAAGTTGCCTTCAGTAAAACTCATTTTTTTATGGGATAAAAACACTTCGACTATCTATGTCCTTTTATGATCAAATTAACAGCCCCTTCATGTGAAGTTCTATTTGAACGAAAATGGTACAGGTGGTCACACACTCAAAGTGATTTGTTTGACGAAATATTGGTTGTTTCGAACTATTGACTAGTAACCACTTTCGTTGAAGCATAAAATGTCGAGATTTTCTGGTATTAATGGGTGATTTTTTAAGAGCTTGAGAACTTTTTTAAAAAAAAAAACGCATAAAATTTGCAAAATCTCATCGGTTCTTTATTTGAAACGTTAGATTGGTCCATGACATTTACTTTTTGAAGATAATTTCATTTAAATGTTGACCGCGGCTGCGTCTTAGGTGGTCCATTCGGAAAGTCCAATTTTGGGCAACTTTTTCGAGCATTTCGGCCGGAATAGCCCGAATTTCTTCGGAAATGTTGTCTTCCAAAGCTGGAATAGTTACTGGCTTATTTCTGTAGACTTTAGACTTGACGTAGCCCCACAAAAAATAGTCTAAAGGCGTCAAATCGCATGATCTTGGTGGCCAACTTACCGGTCCATTTCTTGAGATGAATTGTTCTCCGAAGTTTTCCCTCAAAATGGCCATAGAATCGCGAGCTGTGTGGCATGTAGCGCCATCTTGTTGAAACCACATGTCAACCAAGTTCAGTTCTTCCATTTTTGGCAACAAAAAGTTTGTTAGCATCGAACGATAGCGATCGCCATTCACCGTAACGTTGCGTCCAACATCATCTTTGAAAAAATACGGTCCAATGATTCCACCAGCGTACAAACCACACCAAACAGTGCATTTTTCGGGATGCATGGGCAGTTCTTGAACGGCTTCTGGTTGCTCTTCACTCCAAATGCGGCAATTTTGCTTATTTACGTAGCCATTCAACCAGAAATGAGCCTCATCGCTGAACAAAATTTGTCGATAAAAAAGCGGATTTTCTGCCAACTTTTCTAGGGCCCATTCACTGAAAATTCGACGTTGTGGCAGATCGTTCGGCTTCAGTTCTTGCAGGAGCTGTATTTTATACGGTTTTACACCAAGATCTTTACGTAAAATCTTCCATGTGGTCGAATAACACAAACCCAATTGCTGCGAACGGCGACGAATCGACATTTCACGGTCTTCAGCAACACTCTCAGAAACAGACGCAATATTCTCTTCTGTACGCACTGTACGCATTCGTGTGGTTGGTTTAATGTCCAATAAAGTAAACTGAGTGCGAAACTTGGTCACAATCGCATTAATTGTTTGCTCACTTGGTCGATTATGTAGACCATAAATCGGGCGTAAAGCGCGAAACACATTTCGAACCGAACACTGATTTTGGTAATAAAATTCAATGATTTGCAAGCGTTGCTCGTTAGTAAGTCTATTCATGATGAAATGTCAAAGCATACTGAGCAAATACTAATGCATGAAAATCGTAACCTCAAAAAAATCTGAGCAAATACTAATGCATGAAAATCCTAACTTCAAAAAAATCACCCGTTATAATGGTTTTGTCGATGTGTCGAAAATCAGTGAAAATAGGTTTCCCCAATTCCAACGAAGAGATGGAATACGGTTGGTTATATTCGGTTGGCAATATATGAAACTATTATTCGATGTACCAATCTGGATATCGCGAATCAAAAATAAAGAATTGGTGAAATTAATATACTCGTCTCAGATTTCATCTTTGTATAACATTTGTCAAATGAACAAATAATAAAAACTTTATTGAACGAATAACAAGAAAAACTACAACATAATTTTATAATTATCTATAATTTTCGGAAATACTCACCGATCGTTGCAGTTCTAGTTAATTCATTTTCGGAAATTTGTGCATTACTTCCAGAATGAATTTTAATAATGTCGTTAGCAATATTGTGTAAAATTTAATATCCTCATATTTTACGAAACAATTACCTTTTTCTGATAAACTTTACATTTCTTCGTGATATCCTCATCAGACGAATCCTAGCCATGAACTAGATATTGTTTGGAAAATTTCCATAATTTCAAGATATTAAAAATTAATTTGACAAGTAAAGGAAAGGACAACACAACATAAACCAAGGGTCGATCTCGACTATACCGTCGCCGATGATAGATATATTTTTCTGTAAGCTGAGAGATGTGAAATCCCCTGTTTAAACCTCCTTCAAGTATTTAAAGCCTCCCCATCGCTTGACCTTCAACCAAATTTCAATTATGCAACTGGAATATCGAAACAAAAGAAATTTTAAATACGAAGGCACTTCATAATATAACCTTAAATTGCTTTTCTAGCGGTGTTTGAAATCTCTTCCGAACGATTAATAGGTTACAGTGCCTAAGTGACCATCACTTATATATCACAAGAAGACCACGAATATAGAGCTTCGATGTAGTAGAGACGTAATGAAACAAATCTATAATTTTCATATCACAAACAGTGAGCAACTGAACGGTTGAAGTGGCATTCAGATCTCGGCAGTAGCGACCCGGCAGCGGCGACCATGTGCAACGCTGCCGTGCGGCGCTGCTCGAGCTCACGGATAGCAACGACCGAGCAGCGACTGTCACATACACTCAATATTGGAGAAGAAAGATTTTGCCAAGAATCTCAATTTTCAGAATAAAACATAAAATAATTTTCTTCGAATCAAAAATAACATTATGATGTAACGTGCGAGCCAAATTATTTTACGCCGTCCACATCATCTCCTTCTTAGATTATACGGACACTATAATGGAATAATTTATCATTTGTGTTCTCCAATACAAAATCACCAACAAATATATTATAATTTAAAGGGCATGTAACCCTAAATACACATTGGACAATTGTAGGAAGTGTAAAATTTTTCAGCAGCGCGACCTAACTGCTTCCGGAGCGGTTTGGCAGCGCTGCCAAGGTCGCCGGTTGACCACGCCCCCTTGAAATGCTGAACAGTCGCATGTGTCCGTAAGCGTCGCTGGGTCGCGACTGCCGAGATCCGAATGCTACCATCAGGATTGTCGTTCGCTTTCGCGATTGTCTTGATGGTTATTTCATACCAAAATCCTTTCTAGTGGTGGAAGGTTCGTCTCATGATGGGTATTACAACCGAACTGCATTAAAATCAATCATAAGAAATTCATTCTGTAGAATATGTTACCCAAAGAACTTCGTCGGAGATGGCGCGTACGCCCAGCGAGTGAGCTCTGACGATTCATTTGTGTAGAATCGGTTGGTTAGGGGCATCGACATCTTGCTGTGACGTAAATTTGGCGAGCACAATTTTGCCCTTCCAATGTATGTAGTCTAGATTCTGTTTGAATGGGAGTCTATTCTCGCAAGTACCTTTCTTGCGATTTCCATTTGAACGAGTCCTGATAATTGGACTTATCTCCGTGTCAAGAGCTGCAAAATTTTCTGGATCCACTTTGATCATCTACCGACTACACCATTGTCCCAGACTGTCTATCTCGAAGTCGGGTTGCACTTCTTCAAGGCCGGGAAAGTAAGACACGCAAATATGCTCGAAAAAGGCATAGGAAGGTAACTAGTGTAAGACAGCTATTACGTTTCCAACAGAATCCTCTACATCACGATCCGTGAATTGTTACAAACCATCGTTAAACGTCATATCTGATCGAAGCATCTCTCAGAACGATTCACCTACCACACACTCCGCGATAACAACGGCACTCAAGAACGAATCTCTTAAAACGTTATTATTCCACGTATATGCCCGAATATTCCTGCTAATGCCCCAGAATGTCAGTCGCTCCAAATAATTACACAGTTTCGAACAATGCACGACGTATTAGATTGTCTCTGCGGTTATTATTTGCTTCCTCTTTATCAATCTCAACACCCGGAGAATCTCTTCAAAGTTCTATCCTTCTGTAATTTTGACATGCGTGAGAACTCCCTCGCTAATAGTAACATACACACAATTTCGTATTTGCTTATCTCTTTTGATATCTTTCTGCCTCAATTTTACATATCGGATGAGGTGGAGGATGAGTGTCTTCAGTGAATGGAATACATTTGGTTCGATACGGTGGGGATTTATGCAAGTCAGGGTCTATTCAACACTGTTCGGGCAGGATTATAATTTATGGGTGTATATTGTCCGATGGAAACGTTGAATTAGTGGATTCCAAGGGGAATTCTGCGGGGTCAGATTTGTGGAAATTTTCTGTTCGTTTCGTTGCAAGAAGGAAAATCTTTGGACAAAAGTTTTACAGTTTCCAATTGAAGAATTCAGTGTTGCAGATTTCGTTCCTTTTTAGTGGATGTCTGGAAGAAGGTTTATTATTTCCATGTCACTCCATTCATTTTATTTTTTCACATATTCCGAAACGAAATGAAATACCTATGAGTATTTTCAAAAAACAGTGGAGTCGAACCAGCTAATCCACTCATGCATTTTATTATATTTACGCCATAGGCATAACTGTAGCCTAACGCTTATTGGGCAACATTCATCCCTCGGGCCAAATGCCCTTGAGCTTAATGTTACCATCCGGGCACCATAAAAATGGAAATAATAACCTTCTGAACAATGTCTTTGAAAAATAGAAATCCATAACATCTTAGTTGTTATTATCGTCTTCAAGAAAAATTTTCATTGTTATTGTGTTCAACAGGTAACACTTCTTTCCAATATTTCAGATTGAAAAAATTCAGATCTCTTGTGATGCCATACAAAAGAATATTTGAGAATTTTGAAAGAACAATAAAGTCAGGTTATGATATCCAAATAAGCCATGCTCCAAATATAAAGCCACCGATTTGCCATTCAAGATAAGCGAGGCGTTTGTGGATACGGAGTTACGGAGCATATGAAGATAGCAATCGGATCTCGGCAGTCGCGACCCGGCGTCGATGACCGTGAGGCGACGAGCCTGCTGCAACGACCCTGCAGCGACTACCCTGCTGCAACGACCCTGCAGCGACTACCCTGGAAGCAGATTACCTCTACTAGGGATTTTAGTGCAACGCCTTCGGACAAAAGCGACTGTGCTGCACTGCAAGGGGGCGTGTTCTACCGGTGACCTTGGCAGCGTTGCTCATCCGCTCCGGGAGCAGTATGGTCGCGCTGCTAGAGAATTGTACACTTTCTACGATTCTCCAATCTGTATTTGGGGTTAGTTTATAGTTAATAGTTAGGAAGGGGGTTACGTTCCACTGCGACCTCAAGGTCTATTGTGCCCCCCATCAGAGCCGTATTCGCAAATGCGCTACCTACAGCTCGCCCTCCAGCTCCAGAGCTCCAATGAACTCCAGTATCTGAAAGGGGTTCAAGGAGGTTAGATCCCCATTCCTCCTGTAATTCCCTTGTCCAATACATTCTTTGCGCTGGTTTGCAATGGCGAGGCATTCTGTAACCAGGTGAACAGGAGTCTCCTCCTCTTCACCACAGAATCTACACTCGTCAGTTTCTGTTAAGCTCATTCTCATCATATGCTTCCTAAGGCGACAATGTCCTGTGAGGAAGCCAGTGAGTAGGCGTAACTTGTTCTTACTGAGATCCAAATACTTTTTGGATCTTGAACTTTCAAAGTTCCGAATGAACCTTTTAGAGTGATCCATTCCTGGAAGGTCCCTCCAGAGTGCTTTTCTTTCGGTCTCTTCCTTCTCCAGAAACTCTTTCTTATAGGTGCGTTTACCTATGCCACAGAAAGGTTCTGGGCCAGTAAGTGGCGTTTGTGCTCCCTTTCTGGCAAGTGTATTGGCCTCTTCGTTTCCTTTGATTCCTGAGTGGCCAGGAACTAAAGAGACCTTATTTTTCTTGCCTACTTCTTTAAGTTTCCTACGGCATTCCCATATCAGCTTTGAGTCGATGATATAGGAGTTCAGTGCTTTGATAGCAGCTTGACCATCCGAGTGGATCACAATGTCACACCCTTGATAGTTTCTTTCCAGGTTTATATCTATACATCTTTTGATTGCAAGTATTTCTGCCTGAAAGGCACTCGAGTAGGAGCCTAACGATAGTGTACACTTGGTTCTTGCCCCGTATACTCCAGCGCCGGCCCCCATCGTGGTTTTAGAACCATCTGTATACCATTTAATGGTATTCACTTTGAAGTTTTGGGTAGTGTATTCCTTTTCCCATTCTTCCTTTACATAGCATAGTGTTGAAGTCTTTCTCAGTGCTTACTTTTTCAATCATAACATCACTAGGCAGGTTCGATGATGAGATGTACTTGTTCAGAGAGGACCAGGCTCCTTGACTTTCAATTCTCTCATTCCCTGTACCTTCCCTAGATATTCTAAGGATAGCCTCATGGGCTACCCTGTTGATCACTAGATGTAATGGAGTGAGATCTGTGATGACCTCAAGTGCTCTTGTCGGGCACGTTCTCATAGCTCCAGTGAGGCAAACGCAGGCAAGCCTTTGTATCTTCTCGAGTATTTTCCTCGTGCTTATCTGCCCTGTCTTAGCAGACCAAACTACTGCCCCATAAGTTATTATTGGTCTCACAATCATGATATACATCCATCGCAGTATTTTAGGGTTACAGCCCCAGGTTTAACCGGATAGGCTTCTGCCCGCCATTAGAGCTCTTGTCGCTTCACTAGCAGTATTTTTTACATGCTTATTCCATAGAAGCTTATTGTCTAGGGTAATTCCATTCTACGTTATCTCTATTCACCGAGATGGGCTTCATGGCTGGAAGGTTTCTTTTCCGGGTAAAAGGAACCACTGTGGTCTTGGCTGGGTTGATGTTGAGCCCCACTGACAAGCACCACTGCTCGATAATTTTGAGGCCCCTCTGCAACAAATCACAGAGGAAACCCTCAAATTTACCTCTTACTATTAGGACTATGTCATCGGCATAGCCTATACATTCGAAGCCGAGCTCCGTTAGCCTGTGCAGTAGTTCATCCACTACCAGACTCCAAAGGAGGGGAGATATTACTCTTGCTTGAGGTGTTCCGCGAGTGATTTTGACAGAGATGGTCTGATCGACCGCCAGTGTCTCAGCTGTCCTCGTCGTCAACACCTCATACATCCATTTTATGATGGTACAGTTCACTCCTCGCTTCACAAGTGCCTCTTTGACAGACACGTGTGTCGTGTTGTCAAAGGCAAATGTAGATATGTCTAGGAAAGCGCGATTTCATTATGTTCAGCGTCTTCTGGATGACTTCAGGCAGCTGATACAGAGCAGTCTCCGTGGAGCGTCCTGCCCTGTAAGCATGCTGCATTTGTGAAGTGGTGTTTTTTCTAGGTTCTCCGTTCTTATGTGGTTATCTACTACCTTCTCCATCGTTTTAAGCAAAAACGAGGTAAGACAAATGGGTCTAAAAGTTCGGGGATCAGTCCCGTCTTTCTTCCATGTTTTTGGAATGAAGATTACTTTTGCCATTCTCCATATGTCAGGTATTTGACCCAATGCTAGGCTGCTTCTTGTGATCTTTAGCAGATGGGGAAGAATCTCTTCCGCTCCTCTCTGCAGGAGTACAGGAAACACCCCATCCACTCCTGGTGATTTATACGGCTGAAAGGTACTAATTGCCCATTCGAGTCGTTGTCTTGAAAATATTTTCCTAGCAATATCCCAATCTTCCTTACGGGATTTCTTGGTGTATTCTATTGCTGTTTTGGAACTTCTTATGGGTTCACTACCTGGAAAGGGTGTTTTGAGAAGAAGAATTGATCGTTCCTCATCTCCCTCAGTGTATGACCCGTCCGGCTTTTTGAGCGACATTGTGGGGTTGGTACCCCCTTTTGCCATGACTTTCTGAAGTCTGGCTGCAGTGGGAGTGGAAGTAATATTTTCACAAAAAGCTTGAAAATTAAGCCTTTTGGTATTTGTTGGTGTTTTTGTATTGAAGAATAAAATTATAGTGTCTGTATAATCTAAGAAGGAGATTATGTAGACGACATAAGATCATTTTGCTCGCACATAAGAACAATCTCAAATGAACTTTCTCCAGCATATTTTGTTATTTTATTGGAAAATATTGTATTTTATTTTTGGTTCGAAGAAAATGCATTATTTTAGGATTAAAAATTCCTTTGTTCATGTTGTATTCTAAAAATTGAGATTCTTCGAAAAATATTTTTTTCACCGATTTCCTCACCAAATCTACTGATTTTGCACAGTCATTTCTTTCGATATTGAGTGTACGTGGCAGTCGCTGCCAGGTCGTTGCTATCCGTAAGCTCGTAGCAGCGCTGCTCAGGTTCGCCGTAGCCGTAACTACTGCCGTGATCCGAATGCCACATTTAGCGTAGGACTTAAGCTTCGTTTGACGATATTCGGCAATTACGGGCTTTAGTCTTTTCAGATTTTACTACTTCATGCGGTAACACGAACCGTGAAAAAATAGAAAAGGGGCGGCGGGCGGATTTTTTTCGTGTTTTAGATTCTGCTCTACTAAATATTATTGGAAATAATAAATCAAAGGTTTTCATACATCTTCTAACCTTTATATCATTCCTTTTCTACGATATGGTAGATTTGCAGGGACTCTCTGATTTCATAATAATTCCTTGTGTAAGTTTCCATAACATCGACTTGAAGATTGATGGATTATACCCCGATATATTTTTGTACAATTTTATAATTCATACCAGCCCTTGCTATTCTTGCTAATTTCGAATACTGAAGATATTACAGGTTCATTATTCGCAGCAATAATCGTTTCGTTTCTCATTAATTTTCATAATTTCCAATTCTTCGATCTATGTTATAGGGTGGTTCTCGACTTGTCCGAACAGATTAATCTCTTGATGTGTTCATCACACCTTTCGATTTCATTCCGTTCTATATCGAATAAATAATGACAATCCAGTCAAGACGGCGGCATAAATTTCTTTTACGCCGAACAGTAAACGAATTAAAACCTCGATGTGCCGCGAGGTTCCAACCACGTTTGTGGGTCGGACAAATTTACAAGGGCATTAATTAGGTATGCGGTATTCTTGCAATTAACCAGCTCTCGTATTTGCACATGTGATAGCCGATCATTGACATGTGAAATGAAGGATGAAGGCGGTTTAGCGCTCGCCGGACCCCCCTGAGCATTGTAGTGTAGACAGTGGCGTGGAAATCCGGGCAGAAATTTTCCACATTCCCCTTCTCATTTCTTAACAGTTCCTGTCACTACGATTTCGAAAACTTTCAAACCTGTCAGATAACTTCGCATAAAAGATTTTTCAGTTAACTGAAATAATCAAATTCTAAAACACACCATCTCAGAAACCAAATATTTGCGCGCATGTTTTTATGAACGATTAGGGTGTACCCACGGATGAAGAATTCGTGGTCAAATTCCATTCTCTTCGTCCGGCCGGCCGTAAGCACCATAACTTTCAAAATAGAAAGCCCAGAGTTTTGAAATTTTTAGGGTATGTTTGAGGTCTGAATGATACAAGCGCGCAAAAGCTGCTGACTTCACGTTAGTGCTTTTTTTTTCGTTGAGTGCTAGTTTCTTGATGAAATTGGTGTGATCAGTGATCAATGAACAACATTCTTTTTCATAAAATTGTGAGGGAAGTGGACATTCTGGCGCACGATGTCAGATTTTGTGGTATAGTTCTATCTTTCAAGTAAAAAATATACCTTGTGGTGAGACTCACTATTCCACAAATTGAAAGAGTGTCAGATTAAAAGAATCAATTTTTGTGTAGGAAAATGTAGACGCATCAAAAAATTCTTATGCAGAATACTATAGGGGTTAATTTCTACACCCCCTTGTGAAAATATTTCAGCTTTACAAAAACTACCAGAACCTGCCATTTTTTGGCATTGGTATCAGTTATCTGACCAATTCAATTTTTCTATTTATATTGAATTAAAACTATTTTCCCCTCAACTCGAAGAAAAATGGGTTTTGAACAAATAGATATACAGTGTGTTTCCAAATTGGACGTGAACCTTGGAGGACGTGTTAGTATGATTCATTTTCTGTCGTTTGAGCAATATTTATTGATAACCAAAAATCATTTTTTCAGCGATTTTCAAAAAATTTCTCTCCTTACTGCATTTTTCGTCAATTTTTTCTACGTTGACCAAGTTTGGATTATTTTCATAGCAAAGGATAATGATATGTATGAAAAAAGCAGAACTATGCTACAGTATATGTGTAAAAAGAAGAAGTATGATTTGAAAGTTGGTATATAAGGAAAAGAATAGTCAATTTTTCATATCAATTAGGGATTAGAGAAGGAATTTGGCAATTTTTTGAAATAATTTCTTCATACATAAATTGTGGAATTCGGAAGTGGCAGGCAAATTGATATAAGAAATTGATTTTTATTTTATTCATATACCAACTTTCAGATCATACTAATTCTTTCTCAACATCTACTACAGCATAGTTTTGCTTTTTTTGAGCGCTCGTAATACTTACACGAGGGCTATATCATTTCGTCACGATGTCTGTATTTTTCGAATTTTGAGCCAAAAATGGTCTCAAACGACTATGTTCGACTCACTGATGACGAATCCGTTGAAAAATTCGAGTCTGTCCGTCCGTCCGTCCGGCCGTCCCTCCGTATACACGATAACTTTCGAACAGAATGTCTAAAAAACTTGAAATTTTCAGGGCAGGTTCGAATCTCGAATGCCGCGGTTAAGTTTGTTATCGGGCAAAATTCCCCCAGGGGTTCTGTAAATATGGCCGCTCGAAATTTTGTTTTCCTGATAACTTCAAAACTACAGATTCGATCGAGGTGAAATTTTGCACTCAGATGGAGAATTATGTTCAAGCTACATGCAAAATTTTGTCCAGCCCACATGACCAGAACCATAGAAACCATAAAAAATTATAACTTTGTAATGATAAGGCCTAGGGACTTGAAATTTTTAGGCTAGGTGTGGATCTCGAATGTGGTGGTCGCGCTAATAAATGAGCAAAATTAGACTAGGGGTTCCGTAAATATGGCTGTTTGAAATTCAGTTCTTGATAATTTCAAAACTACGGATTCGATCGTGACGAAATTTTGTATTTTGATGGAGAATGATGTATTCAAGCTACATTTTTCCCATATCGCATGACTAGAACCATAGAAACCATAGAAAATTATAACTTTCGAACGGAAAGGCCTAGGGATTTGAAATTTTCAGGATAGGTTCGGATCGCAAATTTCGCGGTCACGTTCATCAATGAGCCAAATTAGATTAGGGGTTCCGTAAATATAGCCGTTCAAACAATTTTTTTCCTGTTTATTTCGAAACTACTCATTGGATTGAAATGAAATTTCGCACATAGATGAAGAATAATGTATTCAAACTACGTGGGAAATTTTGTCCAGATCGCAATACCAAGACCATAGATACCAAAGAAAATTCTAGCGAATTATCGAAAAAAAAAACCGTCACCTTTAGCACTGACTTGAAGTCTGAATTTTTCCTCAGTTTGAAATTTTCTTCGACCGCTGTCGAAATCTTTCCCATTGGTTTCTAGAACTGGAGAATGCGAATCTACCTACAAGGTGGATGTACGAGCGCTCAAAAGCTCCTGACTTCACGGCAGTGCTTTTCGTCATTTTTTTCATACATATCATTATCCTTTTCTGATGAAAATAATCCACAATTATAATCAAATCTGGTCAACGTAGCAAAAATTCACGAAAAATGAAGTAGGTAAGGTCAGAAATTCTGTGAATCAGAACTCAAACTGTTGATTTTGGGTTATCAATAAATATTGCTAAAACGACAGAAAATGAGTCATACTAACACGTCCTCCAAGGTTCACGTCCAAGTTGGAAACACCCTGTATGAAAGAATTTGATCATTAATTTGTCCATACAATCATGTGGGAAGTGAACATTCTCACACATCATTGCAACTCATTTTATTGGTCCCAAAAATCCAAAGGAGACTCTTAACTCGGCATTGCGCAAAGAAATATAACATCTACAGGATATAGTCAAAGAGAGCCGAATTTTAGTAGGTATTACAAATTGACCGACGAAACCACCTAGCTCTTTGCAAATGTCAAATAATATACTTATTTCCTGGTGAATCAATAGTGGAATGGATAGGCAGAAAAGATCCAATGGTCGCGGTGCAAAAAAGTTCTCTCGAGGCCAAAGTTCATACAATAAAATAAAAATTTTCCTTCATTCTTCATCGATGGTGACTGAAATTTCTAACTGCCTGTCGACTGGAGTGTTTATTAAATTTTTTTTGTACTTTTGTTTATATCATTTGTGAATTTAAAATGTACGATACATTTCGTTCAACAGTTATCTCGATGGATCAAACACTGCATTGAATTTATTGGCTGGGGCAAAGGCGAAAGGAATTCTTCATAGAAATTTCCTACGAAGATCTGTACGACACTGGACGTCCCTCTCGGCTTGCCATTTAACCGTTCACAGACCTGCCGGATAGTGGAGTACTCTATGAATTACCCGCGCAATTTCTCCAGGTGCTTTCGATATTCTGGAGGAACATAAAAATGGCCTATGCTCTACTTCAATTATGATTCATACCACGCATTTATTACCGGTGGATTATTCACAATTATCCAATAAAGTCTTGTTTGAATAATTCAGATTGAAGGGTATAATTAGGGATTTGTAAAAATGTTGCGGGTAAAATCGAATGAGACGTCGTACATTCCCGTACGTTCGTTACGTAAATGTTGAGCACATTTTGTGCCTTCTTTCAGACCGTCTCGAATTGATGTATATGAATAATTTATTAGCTTGTTTGATCTGGTTGAACTATGGTTATTATGAGGTGAAATGCGCTATGAATTATTACCGCGGAAAGCCATGAGTAAATCTCTTCAGAGACCCGAGCTAGTGGATAGAAGGTATATATTTTGTAGAATTTAGATATTGAAATAGTGTAAGAGATGAAATGTGATAAGATGATGAGTGAAGTGGTTGTACACAATACGATTATAGTTGTATTTAATCCCTACCAGGGATGTTGATCCAGAAAGCTGATGATAATTTCTGGGCTGCGACAAAAAAAAATTACAATTTCGATATACCATTTTTCTGAATAGAACAGGATGAAATAGTTTCTTCTAGGCCCATTTGAATTGTCCTGGAAATGTGGGATTGAAAAATTTTAATAGCAATTAAAATACATGCACCTTGTGGATAGATTCGCATTTTCCAGTTTTAGAAACCAATTGAAGAAATGTTCGACAGCTATCAGAAAAATTTTCAAACTAAGGCGAAACTCCATACGTCAGTGCTGAGTGACCAATTATGTTTTCGATAATTCGCTAGAATATTCTGCGGTATCTATGGTCTTGATGATGCGATCTGGAAAAAATTTCGCATGTAGTTTGAATACATTATTCTTCCCTAGGCCTTTCCGTTCGAAATTTATAATTTTCTAGGGTTTCTATGGTTCTGGTCATGCGATCTGTACAAAATCTAACTTGGATAAATCATTCCCCATTGAAATACAAAATTTCGATACGATCGTATCCGTAGTTTTTAAATTATCAACAAAACTAAATTTCAAACGGATATTCACGGAACCCCTAGTCTAATTCTTCTCATTGATAAACGCGACTATGGTTCTGATCATGCGATCTGGACAAAATTTTGCATGTAGCTTGAACACGTCATTCTCTATCTGAATGCAAAATTTCATCTCGGTCAAATTTTGCCGAATAACAAAATCAACCGCGGTCTCGAAGTTTTCGACAGATTCGTCATCAGTGAGTCGAACCTTGTCGATTGAGACCATTTTCGGCTCAAAATTCTGAAAATAAATAACCCGTGAAGCGCAAGAAGTGAATAATGCTAAGGAATAAAGGAAGTTAACTGTGGTTGAGGAAAATTACACAAAAGTATCATCTGCAGAGCAATAGAATAATTAGTGACTCAGATGATCATGCATCATTTGGATGTTTTCTTTTTTCACAAATATTTTCATAGCTATAAAAAACTCAGAACCACATTTTATTCCGTTCCAAAATGTGGTAGGTATCAAGCTCGAGATTCCAATACCTATATGAATATTGAAGAAAAATATCAAGAGAAAATTCGAAGAAAATTTCGGAAAATCCGTCCGTTATAGAATCATGAAATTTGTTATATGTATGTGTATTGGTATAATGTCAGCCAATGGAACATTTTTTACCTCGCCTCTATTTCATATGTTTCAGGAGTTATGGCATTTTGAGTGTCATTGCCAGAGCAATTGTTGTATTTCAAAATCAAATAAAAAACTTATATTTTATTATTTTGCAAGTAACTTGTGGAATGATGAATCAATATAATATTGTCAAGCAACAATAAGACCTATCAACTTTGGCACGTACTTTTTGAAGAGACTCACAATTCCACAAATTAAAAAATTATAAAAAGCACTGCCGTGAAGTTAGGAGCTTCTGAGCGCTCGTTCATGCACCTTATAGGTGGATTCGCATTCTAGAGTTTCAGAAACCAATTGATGGAATTTTTGACAGCGGTCGAAAAAAATTTTAAACTGAGGAGTAACTCCAGACTTCACGTCAGTGCTAAGTGACCAATTTTGTTTTCGATAACTCGCTAGAATTTTCTACGGTATCTTTGGTCTTGGTGATGCGATCTGGACAAAATTTCGCATGTAGTTTGTATACAATATTCTTTATCTATGTGCAAAATTTCATCCCAATCCAATCTGTAGTTTCGAAATCATCAGGGAAAAAATATTTTGAACGGCCAAATTTACGGAACCCCCAATCCAATTTTGTTCATTGATAAATTTGACCGCGACATTCAAGATCTAAACCCTGAAAATTTCAAGGCCCTAGGCCTTTCCATTCGACAGTTATAATCTTCTATGGTTTCTATGGTTCTGGTCATGCGATCTAGACAAAATGTAGCTTCAATATATCATTCTCCATAAAAATACAAAATTTCGTCACGATCGAATCCGTAGTTTTGAAATTATCGAGAAAACTAAATTTCAAACGACCATATTTACGGATCCCCCAGTCTTATTTTGCTCCTTGATGAACGTGACCAAGGGCGTACCCAGGATCAGAAATAGGGGGGGGCAATCCATGGTCGTTCATTTTGTGACATTTCAGCAAGGAAAGGTCAAATAAATCCAAAATTCCATACATTTTATACAGGGTGTTTTTTAAGGTGAGGGTTCTTCTTTGACTGGTGCTAGAACTCATCGAAAGAGATTATTTCGCTGGAAATTGATCATATAAAATATTCAATTTGAAAAAAAAATGCGTAAAATCTTAGGCATAAATATCTTAAGACCACTCTGAATCATGACCACTCATGAATCATCTACCATGAGCTTAGGAATCACGGTGCCATATGTATTCCAGCAAATAAATGAATGGATTTTATCGCAAATTCTCTTTCAACTTTTATTAGATGATTTTTTCTGATCGGTATAATTCTTAAAGTTCAAACAAAGGAGAGGAAAAATTACTGATTGAAAAGGTCCTTCCTCTTTCGCAATATTAACCTGTCCATACTAAACTAAACACTTATGTTTTCAAATCAAATGCATCATAGGTGATTTCCCGTATACTGAAATCGGACAGCTGCAAATTCTACAACTATAGATATCAATACGAATCAGGTCTGGGCTGAGAATTTCTCCGATTATAGGGTAACTTTGATTTCGAAATACTCGGCCCTGGTGAATATTTTATATGAACGATTTTTGGTATAATTTATTATATTTCGATGCGTTCTATCACCTGTCCAAAAGAAGGCTCACCTATGGAAACACCCTGCACATACTTATTATTAGATATTATGATTGTTTGTTGGGAAAAAAATTATCATATCTTATACTTATATCATTTTTCTCGGGTTTGAAGAAAACTTCCGTTTCAATCCAGTCCTGATTTTCCTTCAAGAATTTGCGATGGACGCTCATCAAATTTGATACTGGTGTAAACAACTGATTATTCGCCATCACCCTTCCTTATTCTGTTATGCTCCAACAATTTAGCCAACTATTTTATACTTCTAGGGAGGGGGGGGTGGTGTCAGTCAGCAGCCTTGAACGTGACCGCGACATTCAAGATCTAAACCCTGAAAATTTCAAGTCCCTAGTCCTTTCTGTTCGAAAGTTATAATTTTTTATGGTTTCTATGGTTCTATGAGCAAAATGTAGCTTGAATATATCATTCTCCATTAAAATACGATATTTCGTCAAGATCGAATTCATAGCTTGTAAATTATCAAGAAAACTAAATTTCAAACGAACATATTCAAGTTACGTTAGACCCCTAGTCTAATTTTGCCCATTGATGAACGTGATCGCGAAATTCAAGATCTAAACCTACCCTGAAACCCCTAGACCTTTCCGTTTGAAACTTATAATTTTATATAGTTCTGGTTATGAGATCTAGACAAGTCATTCTCCATCTGAGTGCAAAATTTCATCTCGATCGAATCGGTAGTTTCGAAGTAATCAGGAGAACAAAATTTCGAACGGCGATATTTACGGAACCCCTGATCGAATTTTGCCCAACACTTAACTCAACCGCGGCTTTAGAGATTCGAACCTAACCTGAAAATGTCAATTTTCTACGTCGTTCCGTTCGAGAGTTATCGTTTATACGGCCGGACGAACAGACTCGAATTTTTAGACGGATTCGAACCTTGTGGATTGAGAACCTTTTCCGGCTCAGAATTCGAAAAATACAGACATCGTGACGAAATGATACAGCCCTCGTGTAAGTCGAACGAGCGCTCAATGAGTTATGTAGAAACTAAGCTTTTGAACTGTGAAAAGAATATTGAATTTTTCTGATCCGGTTGTTGAGAAATTTGATGATAATTATCATTCCATCTCTTGAATTTTGTATAAATGAATATACAAAAACACAGAAATAAGCACGTGGAAGCTCCTCAGAGAACAAAAAAGTCTTTTGTTTGAGCCAATTTTATGAACACATTTTCAGATACCAGCGTATTATTCAAGTGATTCCTGAGGTTCCTCATTGTTATTTCTCTGTCTTTTGCCTATCCAACGCCATAAACACTGCGACAACTGCACCAAGCCGAAGAGTTCGATCTCCAATAGCTCTTCTTTCACCAACTTTCCAATTTTTTTCCCACAGTATTTTTTTTGGGTGTCTTTCATTGACTACCAAACCAAGATTCGGTAAACGTTATCGCCCCCATAAATCATCATCATCTCATCTCTTTTCCCACACATCACACTCTCATATGGACTGTTCTTTGACAACGAGTAGCGTGTGACCCCAGCAGTGATTTCTCTGCAAGATTGAACGATGGAAACAATGAACGTTATTAGGTTAATGAGGCGCTGCCAGTCCATTATCTTGGCATTTGTGTTCCTTGTCCCGCCGCCGCCCCGTTTCGTATCTTTCCTGCTTCCTGCATCATCAAGGAAATGCGTGAAGTACTTAGGAAGGATTAAATTGAAAAAATCTAGTATGGAGCTGAAATTGTTCTGGGGACTCCGCTTCTCGTTGAAGATCAAAGAATCTTACAATATGGAGGTTTGGGATGTCGCGATGTTCTGGTTGGGGTTCCGTATATTAAAAAGATAGGAGAAGTTAATTAGGGTCTCTTCTCCCCTTGGTATATGAAATTTGGGACCACAAGAAGTTGAAAAGAACAAAGCTTCTTTTATCTGGACTGACAATAACCTAGGCGTCGAATTCTTGATAATTATCTTGGGAAATTCATGATAAACCGAAGTAGCATCCCAATCTGGTATTAAAATTCAATTGTGTTCATTTTTTTTAGTATCATGGATTCCTCCGTTCCATCAATCTACATTTTTCAACACACCAATGGTTCAGTCTATTTTCAATTCAAATCGGAAAATAAAAGGATAATCCCACATCAAACACTACATAGGAACATAGCTCCTAGTACAACATATAAATCAGACCCAATAACCTATACATGAAGAACCCCACCTAAAGGAAGCAAACTTTGCAATTCAAGTGAATTACTGGTGTAAATTTTCATACTTCTTCAGTTTCACAAGCAACGAAAAAATTAATTACCGCACCTTCCCACCCTTCACGATGAAAGGACGCGTTACATATCACAAAAACGGATGTGAAACCGCAGAGAAAGCACTCCGAAAAACAATTCTGGATGAATTATATGCGTTAATCCGACCCCTCACGCATCTTAACCTGGAAAGGGAAAGCGGTTTCACGGGCGACGAGCGAGTACGGGAGTACGCGTATGTGGCAAAGTATGTGTTTTTCCACCTAGCGCGCCAAGCTGATTTCAAACGATCCCCGCAAGTCTGCCAGGGGCTAAGTCAGGATGCGTATGAAGGAAATGGTAGTGAAGTAACCTTGAAAATATCAAAGATGAATTTTTTTAGAAACTGTGTCTTTAAGATTTCTTCCAAGTTTGTAAAGCTCTCTTTTCCGAACTGATAAAAGTTATAGCTTTCTGAATACCTTTTTGATCAGTCACATGCAAGCTCACAATAATGATTTGAACAGCGTGGGACATATTCTGATTAAAATTTTTTGGAAGTCATCTATGGCTAAAATATCATCTATGTTTATAGAAGAACACAAACAGTATTAACAAACACATAAATACAGAAATAGCCTAAAAAACTAGTGAGAGACCTTCAAGTTGTATAACGCAATTTTCAACACAGTACCGATTTTTATATCAGTGTTTTGAGCAAAAATGAAATGAAATCAAGATAATCAGTAATAAAAATACATACATACACAATTCTTCGACCAGAGTGGAATAAGACTTTTTCCTTGTATTCAATTATGCTGGTTTTCTGGAACTCAACAAGTTCAGATACAATAAAAATTGAATATACAATCGAAGACTTTTTACGAGAATATTATATCTTACACTTGTATTCGATCTTCATGTGAGTTTTATTTCGACTTTTCCTTTATCATGAGCTATTTCAGGTGGGGTGAAACTTTTTGCTTATCTAGTGAATCAAGAACGTTTCCCGAACCCATCAAATTTTGCAAATATGTAAGAATATTCAATAATATAATAAACGTTTGAAATCCGTTGAGAAAAAAAATACTCCAGGAATTTTCAAGTTACCTGAAATCCATCAAGTTTTGGATAGTGTAGAATCTAAAAATCGAATAAACCGAATAATACCTATGCACTAATAGCACATATTATGAAGACACTAACTTTGAGTAATAATTATTGTTCCTGCAGCAAGATCATCGATCGTTGAGTTATTTTGGGAAATATACAGAGGAAACGAAGTGATTGAGTGGAATGAAAAACCTTTGTGTGAAATATACAGAGTTTTCCCATTCAAATTGCTGAATTTATAGTAGTTTTATAGAATTGTGTTTTCGTTTATTGAAGACTATTCCAATTCGTTTTGAAGTATTTGTGAATATGCGTCCTGGTTGGCGCTAAGTGCTCCGTTTGCTGTTTAATTGTCCCGCTGTAATTTATCGCTTTCTACTATATTCCCTCACATATTCTCATATTCATTTTATACCTGTTTTAAGGATTTTGTTTCTAAAGTTTCAGCTGAAACGTGACGCTCTTTGCATACGAAATTATTGTATGTCACAAGGAAGGTGTATGAACAACATCCTGCTATCTCTCCGATGCCATTCTGTAAATCAGTATGAATGTCCCACCTAGTATGAATTTCACACGTCGATTAATCCATCGGATACAAAAATTCAAGTTATTCGTTAGATTGGCAAAAATTTGATTGCACATTGGGAGGGCGCTTTCGGAATGACGCAACCGTTGAGCTAAGCGCAAAAAGCTTCAACTCTACAGCTAGGGAAACGAACTTTGTCAATAGTCACTTTTCACTACAGCTAATGGATTTCAGATGGCGCTCTTGGTTAATCAATTTTATGTGCTCAATTTTTTTTTGGGTACAGAAACAGCCTTCAGTGTTTATTGTAAGTATGACAAACACTGTTATTTCATTTTTATAAACATCGAAAAATAAAATCACCAAAATATATCGAATATTTCAGAAAAACTTATTTTTTTCCCTGGAACACCTAAAAGCTGACTCTTCATATCGATGCCCCATATGTGAACACAAAATTTCAGCCGGATATGACAAATTGTTTCTGAGAAAACAAAGATTTGAAAAAAAATTGAAGAAAAATCTGCTAGTGATACGATTGCAAAAAAAAATTCAGTATGGCTTTATCTGAGGAACCCTTTGGTCGATTCTGCCTATTCACGAACCTAACCAGTGCATTCAGACGTCGAACCTACCCAGAAAATTTCAAAACTCTTCTTTCGGGAGTTATCGTACTTATGGCCGGATGGACGGACATAATTGAATTTGTCCACGAATTCTTCATCTGTGAGTCCAACCTAATCGTTTGAGACCATTCTCAGCTCAGAATCAGATAATTCCAGACATTTGGTCAAAATGATAACGATGTTGTTTTAAAAAGTTATAAAAAGCACTGCCGTGAAGTCAGGAGCTTTTATGCGTTCGTTCATCCACCTTGAAGGTAGATTCGCATTTTCCAGTTTTAGAAAGCAATCGAAATAGTTCTGACAGTCAAAAAAATTTTAAACTAAGGGGAAACTCCAGACTTCAGGTCAGTGCATAAGATGACCATTTTTTCATAATTCGCTAGAATTTTCTAGGTTATATATGGTCTTGGTAATGCGATCTGGGCGAACTAATTCCGCACGTAGTTTGAATACATTATTCCTCAGCTAGGTGCATAATTTCATTTCAATCCAATCAGAAGTTTCGAAATAATGATGAAAAAAATATTTTAAACGGCCGTATTTACGGTCTTATTTTGCTTATTGATAAACGTGACCGCGACATTCAAGATCCAAACCTACCGTGAAAACTTCAAGTCCCTAGGCCTTTCCGTTCGAAAGTTATAATATTCTATTGTTTCTATGGTACTGTTCATCCGATCTGGACAAAATGTGGCTTGAATGTTGAATGTATCATTCCCCATTAAAATACAAAATTTCGTCACGATCGAATACGTAGTTTTGAAATGATCAAGAGAACTAAATTTGAAACGACCATATTTACGGAACCCGTAGTCTAATTTTGTTCATTGATAAACGTGACCGCGACATTCGAGATCCACGCCTATCTTGAAAATTTCAAGTCCCTAGGCCTTTCTGTTCGAAAATTATAATTTTATATGGTTTCTATGGTTCTGGTTATGCGATCTGGACAAATTTTGCATGTCATTCTCCTCTGAGTGCGAAATTTCCTTTCGATCGAATTAGTAATTTCTAAGTAATCAGGAGAACAAAATTTCGAACGGCCATATTCACGGAACGGGCTTAATTGCGGCATTCGGGAATTGAAACCACACAAAAATTTTCAAGTCTCTAGGTCGTTCCGTTCGAGAGTTATCATGCAAAAAAAAAATTGTTCTCCTGATTACTTCAAAAGTACAGATTCGACCTAGGTGAAATTTTGCACTCAGATGGAGAATAACATGTTCAAGATACAATTTTGTCCAGATCGCATGACCAGAACCATAGAAACCATAGAAAATTATAACTTTGTAATGGAAAGACCTAGGGACTTGAAATTTTTAGGGTAGGTTTGGATCTCAAATGTCGCGGTCACGTTCATAAATGAGCAAAATTAGACTAAGGGTTCCGTAAATACGGTCGTTTGAAATTTAGTTTTCTTGATAATTTCAAAACTACGGATTCGATCATGACGAAATTTTGTATTTTAATAGAGAATGATATATTCAAGCTACATTTTGTCCATATCGCATGACTAGAACCATAGAAACCATAGAAACTTTCGAACGGAAAGGCCTAGGAACTGGAAATTTTCAGAGTAGATTCGGCGAAATTAGACCATGGGTTCCGTAAATATGGCCGTTCAAATAATTTTTTCGTGATAATTTCGAAACTACTCATTGGATTGGAATGAAATCTTGCACATAGATGAAAAATAATGTATTCGAAGTACGTGGGAAATTTTGTCCAGATCGCATTACCAAGACCATAGATACCGTAACGAATTATCGAAAAAAAAATCACATATAGCACTGACTTGAAGTCTGGAGTTTCGCCTTAATTCGAACATTTTTTTGACAGCTGTCAAAAGTTTTTCGAATTTGTTTTTTAGACTGGAAAATGCGAATCTACCTACAAGGTGGATGAACGAGCGCTCAAAAGCTCCTGACTTCGCGGCAGTGCTTTTCATAATTTTTTTCCCAATAATTTTAAAATACCGATTCGATCGAATTGAAACTTTGTAGTTAGTTGTGAAATAACGAAGAAAGTTTATGTGAAATTTCGTGAGGATCGTATTAATAGAGGAATTAAAAATCTTTTATTTCGATTGAACAGCTCCAAACAGATCAATGAAATCAACACTTTGTATTTTTTGGTCAACTATGATACCCACATCGCACAGCTTTCTCATCCACAAATACTTCTCTGCAAATAATGTATCGATATCTTTCACTTCAATTTATTCAGATTTGTTTAATTTTCAAAGGTTTTCTGATCTAACCGCCTTATCTGGATGTCCAGATCTTTTAGTATATTTCTGTCCTGTACGATGTACGACCTCGTTTGAATTCAGAAAACGACAAACAAATGGTTGCTTTCGAAGAAGCCATTTATGAGTATTGATGGTATTTTTTCCCATCAAGTAGTGGAAGTATTATTATTATTAGTAGAGTCGAAATATCATCAAATGTTGACACTTATCATTTGGAGATAATTACAAATGAAAACAGTTGGGATAAGCTATTAGAGTTGCCATCTAACAGTAAGTCTCGGGAGTTTTTCCACCCAGATATAAGGAAGAATAGTTTTGATGAAAAAGTAACCAAGTTGTACTTTACTTTTTTTTATCCTGATCTCCCAAAATGTTAACATACAGAAATTGATTATTGGGAGTAATGACCTGAAATTGTTCTTTCCCAATCTGTTTTACCCCGAATTTCTGATATACAAAATTCAATCGCAAATACAGCCCTCTCATGCACAAACACAATAAAATCCTCATAGCCATAATGCACCGAATTCATTAACCAGCAACCATAGAACACGGCGTATAAATAATACCCCATCCATCGATTAACACAGACACACAACACAGGAATAAATTGGAATTAGTATAAAGGAAAGGTAGAGAGTAAAATACGGGAGATTAGTGTAATAAAATTTGAAGAAGGGACCACAAATTATGCATATTTAGGATCGCGTGCCACCCGCCGGGAATTGAATTAAAGTGGCGTATCTGGCGAATATCAGGAATAATGTATCTCTATGCGTATTATGTTTGCGTTCTATGCGTCTCGAAACGAAAGCCATGTGTGCGAGGGGCGAGCAGAGTGGCGGTGAATTTGCGAGAATTTATCACCGATTTCGATTGGGGTTTGTGGGAATTTTGGGAAAATTGAAGATATAAATCACACAATTTTCCGAGGATATTTTTTCAGGTGAGGAGGACATCAGGGAAATGTATTCTGTGGAGGGTGATTTGAAGTGGACAAAGTATAATCCAGTAGAAACAAAAGGTACATACTTACAATTTTTCTACGCTTCTTTCTATGATCAAGAGCGTTATCATTTTGCCGAAATGTATGTTACTTTCGAATTTTGAGCCAAGAATGGCCTCAAACGATTAGATTGGACTCACAAATGAAGAATTCGTGATCAAATTCAATTATGTCTGTCCGTCCGGCCCTCTGAAAAAACGATAACTCTCGAAAGAAGGGCATAGAGTTTCGAAATTTTCAGTGTATGATCGAGGTCTGAATGCGCCGATGTAGTTCGTTAGTGGGTGAAATTCGTTGATACAGCCATCCGATTTTTTTTTAATAACTCAAAAAAACTAATCCGATCAAATTAAAACTAAAGCTAGCTGTATGATAACGATACGAAGGTTTATGTGAAATTTTGTGAGGATAGTTTGACTAGAAGATGGAAAATAAAACTTTTTTGTAGCTTCGGTATCTCAGAAACTATTTTTTATTATTATTATAAATGCATTTGAGCCGGGATCACATGATCCATAAGCCCGTTTCATACAGTAAATGAAAAAAATCAAAAAATCATATATGCTACACAATACAAAGAAACTCCAACAAATAGAAACAGTGAAAAACCGAAAGAAATTTGTCAGATTTTCAGTTGTTCCATGTGAAAAAAAAATTTAGTTTTTCTGATCTAGTATAGAGAAAACTTGATATTCGTTGAATACATCTATATAGAATATTTGTCACATTGACGTTTATGGTTCTTATTTTATGATCTATGTTTCTATACCTGACTTATCCTATACATTTGTAAAATTTCAAAAAGGATCAATAAACTTTATTATTATTATAATAGTGCCGCTAGTAGAGATGGAAAGAATCAATTTTTTTGGGAGTTGTGAGTAATTTATTCACTGTATGAATAAGTGGAAATAAACAACACTAATGAGTACGTTAGCAGGAGAATGGTAGTAGATTTTACCCACCTCTACCAGTAGTTCTCGTGTTCGTGTTGATTCAGTGAGTTGAGAGTAGAATCCCGAATCCACACGGTAGCCTTGAGATTTTAAATCGACGGTATCGTTGAGTTTTTGATCATATACACACGTGATTCTTGGACACTGAACAGATTTTTGAGCGCTCGTACTGCTTACACGAGGGCTATATCATTTCGTCACGATGTCTGTATTTTTCGAAATTTGAGCCGAAAATGGTTTCAATCGACTATGTTCGACTCACTGATGACGAATCCGTCGGAAAATTTGAGTCTGTCCGTCCGTCCGGCCGTAAGCACGATAACTCTCGAACGAAACAACCTAGAGACTTGAAATTTTCAGTGTGAGTTCAGTTCCCGAATGCCTCGGTTAAGTTTGTTGATGGGCCAAATTCCACTAGGGGTTAAGTGAATATGGCCGTTCAAAGTTTTGTTCCCCTGATTACTTGAAAACTACAGATTTGATTGACTCAAATGGAGAATGAGGTGTTCAAGCTACATGTGAAATTTTGTCCAGACCGCATGACCAGAACCATAGAAACAAAAGAAAATTGTAACTTTTGAACGGAAACGCCTAGGGACTTGAAATTTTCAGGATAGGTTTGGATCTCGAATTTCGTGATCACGTTCATCTATGAGCAAAATTAGACTATGGGTTCTGTAAATATGGTCGTTTGAAATTCAATTTTCTTGATAATTTCAGAACTACAGATTCGATCGTGATGAAATTTTGTATACTAATGGAGAATGGTATATTCAAGCTACATTTCTCCAGATCACATGACCAGAACCATAGAAACCATAGAAAATCATAACTTTCGAACGGAAAAGCCTAGGGACTTGAAATTTTCAGGATAGGTGTGGATCTGAAATGTCGCGTTCACGTTTATCATGGAGCAGAATTATACTAGGGGTTCTCTGAATACGGTCGTTTGAAATTTTGTTTTCTCGATAATTCCGAAACTACGGATTCGATCGAGATGAAATTTTGTATTTTAATCGAGAATGATATATTAAAACAATATTTTGTCCAGATCGCATGACCAGAACCATAGAAACCATAGAAAATTGTAACTTTTGAACGGAAAGGCCTAGGAACTTGAAATTCTCAGGGTGGGTTCGGATGGCGAATATCGCGGTCACGTCCATCAATGAGCAAAATTAGACTAGGTGTTCCGTAAATATGGCCGTTCAAAATATTTTTTTGCTGATAGTTCCGAAAATACTGAGCGGATTGGGATGAAATTTTGCACGTAGCTGAGTAATAATGTATTCAAACTACGTGCAAAATTTTGTCCAGATCGCACCACCAAGACCATAGATACCGTAGAAAAGTCTAGCGAATTATCGAAAAAAATTGATCAGCTGAAGCACTGACATGAAGTCTGGAGTTTCGCCTAAGTTTCAGAATTTTTTTGACAGTTGTCGAAAATTCCTTTAATTGATTTCTACAAGGTGCATGTACGAGCGCTCGAAAGCTCCTGCCTTCAAGGCAGTGCTTTTCGTAATTTTTTCGGATCGAATCAGGATCTGTTCGAGAGAGTAGATTCAGTGGATATAAACACTCACTGAGTGCTTACTCTGCTCCCTACAGTGTCACCTAATGTCAATTGATCGTAGATTAGTTAGGGGTGACCGCTTTGGCGATGAATTTAAACAAGCGCGCAAAAGCTGTTCACTTCAAGTCAGTGCTTTTCTAGAATTTTAAAGTTATTAAATTGACAATTCAACCTCGATTTGAAACTCAACGATTTTGAATTGAATTTGCTTCTGTTGTTTCCATAATCGAGATGATCTTCTAGAACAGTCGTAATACTCTTAAAACACGCCCGAAAACGATTCGACTAAATAAATCAATTTCATCGCATAGCATGAGCTCACATACATTATGATACTGTGATGTAACTTCTAATCTGTCCACGGCTTCTTTCGCGTTATATACAAAAATCAGACCTCGAGGGTCCGAGACAAGGACACAAGACAGCGAATGTCATGCCAAATAATTACAGAAATAGAATTTTTAATTGTGAGACCGCAAACAAAGTTTAAGAGTCCGCGAAATTAATTTTTTCGTATCTAGACCAAGGCGGGCTGCGATGTCTCCAATTTTTTTCGAATGGCTCTAATGTCATAAAAATTCCAGGGCCGAAGTTGTACAAAGATCCCGTTGAGTGAATCCAATTCTCGGTTTCAGATGTAGATGTTCGAAGGTTCATCAAACTGAAGCTGAGGTTCCCCAAAGTCCCTCTACTTCTATAGAATTTTGGACAATAGATGGGTTCACATTGTATATTATCCAAATCAGTACGTTGTCCGTACTGGATGGCGGAGTCGGCCCTGAAAACAACCCAACGGCCGCTGTAAAACAGTAATATTAGTTCCTCTAAGACCATTAAGTCATTAAGAAGTTGTGTGTTCAACCATGCTTCAATTTCTTATTATCACGCTAAAAAATATATTTATAACAGGCGTAAAGAACCGAGGAACTGGATTCCTTAAAGTTATCATCAATAAAGGGAGCCCTATCTATAATTGGAGATATAATTACTAAAGTCCAACTTTTGGACTTTGTTAGGAGTTCACTTTTCTCTGATCTCCCGTTTTTCTGCCATTTCTTCGCTGAAGGGTTCGATAAAATGAATTTGCGGATTCTGCTTGCGCTGTTACACTATAGGCCGAGGGAAATTAGATGTCAAAAACTTGGACGAAGTTTTTCACTGAAGGGATTAGAGATTCGGAGGAGAATAAGCATGCACTGCCGATTAGAGCACGCTTAATTCTTGCAGAGATTGTTGATCCCCTACAAGATATTATATTAATGATTGGATCCAACTAGAGATGGGCTCTGTAAGTATGAGGTAAAGGTGAATGTTTGAAGCGGAATAACAGTACATAAGAATGAAATAAATTGACTGAGGGTTGTACCTTGACGTGTGATAAATACGGAAAACGTAGAATAACGAATAAAAAATAACCAATGGAACTCATGTTTTTATGCACGTGATGGGAAGCATAGCCGGTTATCTCTAGGTCTTTCCGTTCGAAAGTTTCAATTCTCTATGGTTTCGCATGTAGCTTGAACACGCCCTTCTCCATCTGAGTGATAAATTTAATTTCGGTCGAATCAGTAGTTTGGAAGTAATTAGGAAAACAAACTTTCAAACGGCCATATTTACGGAACCCCTGGTCGAATTCTGCCCAATCGATCGAGATCGAAAAGCATGATTCAAATTTTCTTTGAAATATTGAATGAATGATGAATATTTTCGGGAGATATTTTCTTCTCACTGTTCTTTCTTCTCCAACTCATTCATAGAAAATAAGAATAATCAACATTTTCAAGTTAATTGAATATTGTGAGAAAAGTTTTCTTCGGTGCTTTGTGCATTTATAATATCAGAATTATTACAAATTTCATATATAAACTGTGTATCTGTCAGTTCAAGTCGTTTGTTCAAACTTTTTTTTAAACCCTTCTGGGCAAAGCAATTAGATCAGCAAAAATCAGCAAATAATTTAGAATTCAAACGGATTTTTCTGATCTCAGAATTTTGTTGAAACATAGGTAGTTCTTTTTAACGGCTGATTCAAATAGTCATTAGTCATAACAAAGGCGTATGAAGAAAAAATGTCGGGGCAGTCGAGATCTCAGACTTGGAAAGGTTGGGTGAGAAATATTTTAGTATCGATTTCATAAGTTATTCATACTTTATTCGGGAATCAGAAGATTAACTTTATTGACATAAATTGAAGTACTAGTACGTGAAGAAAAATATTATTGGGATGTTGATTTTTTCGAGATAAACATGTGTAATAATTTTAAAAATATTGATGTTTTCCCATTCAATGGTATTGAACATTGTTATTTAAATACAAACCAAAAAACTAAAGGGTGACTGAAAAATCTTTTTACCTTCTTTTCTTCTAATGAGGTGGAGAAGGACAAAAATTGAGAACCAAAACATATTCATATGAGAATGAGACCCACCCCTTAGATTTTAGTAAATACTAAGTGAAATATTTGACTTCGCATGAATCAATCGTTGAGTGAAAAGAATTACTTGAAGGGGAGAAATCTGAAACATTCTGCGAGGATAAAAATTATTCACTTCTCATCATTATTGAACAACCGCTTCGAATTATTTGATTTTTTTATGGTCGAAATGAAGACGTTTCCACATATTTTTTTCGCTTCAAATCTCACATATTATGGCAATGTCTGTTCAACGACAAGCTGTATTCATCGGTTCAATTATTCACATATCACCCGAAGTTTCCCACCATGAGTTTCGAAATCGTTCAACAATTCCATAGCGTAGGAATTCATCTCCAAGCTAAATCGTCTAACAAAAAAAAAAAGAGCCAGTCCGTCCCATCTCATTATTAAACACGGTCCCCAATTATTACAGAGTGCTTACACACGAACGAACATCTTTTGAACTTTAAATTGCAACAGGAGGAATTGTCTTACACATTTATGTGACTTACCTGGTATTTTACCATTGTTATTGTGGGTGTTATTTGCACAATATGAATGTTTTATACACTTATCATTTTCCTGTCTGTAATTTATGGTATGAATCGTACACATGGGTGTTGTTCGAAACTTGAATGCTTGTCTAGGATCGCGTTTGTTGGTCCTGTTAAGATTTTATAATTGATGATGATATTTATAAATGATTCACACGATTGCGAGCGTTCTAGATGGAAAAATTCAGAAGGTGGCTTTCTGTGTTTTGCATAGATAATAAGGACGATAAGAAGATAGTGTAACGTGTTTCAGACGGGTCTGTATGTTAGTAATGGGAAATTTAAAAGACCACAGACATTTGAGCAGAATGAAGGATTGTAAAGTTTTCTTAACGTTGATATATATAGATGTGTAGCCCAGTTGTTTCAGTATTATGCTGATGAAGAATTTTGGAAAAAATATTTGGATCACCTGGTGACGGAATGCCTCGCCATCGCTAGCCAAAGCAAAAAAATCTTCGGACAAGAGATTTGTAGAAGTGAGGAAGTAACTGCCTTGAAGCTTTGCCAGATATTGGAGTTCATTAGAACTCTGGGCGATCTGTAGCTACATAATGACGAGAACAGCTCTGATAGGGGGCAAAATAGACCTGAATTCTTAGAGCTTATTGTTTCTCCATTCCATAGAACTATATTCACTAGGCACCTACATTGTTCCAAAATCTCAACTATTTAAATTCAGTTATCTTTTTTTTGGCTCTATTCTTATTATATTTCCACTAGAAAATTTTTTTTCGATAATTTCGCATTTGTTCATTTCCACCTTGCACGGAAACATCAAAGCATACGGATTCACAACTGACATTGAAAAATTCCAATTCGATGCAATTACTTGAAATAATTAATACAACAAAATGATAGACGGATCAGTGAATTCATTTTTGTTTCTCAGCGTAGGCATTAAAGAAACATGCATTAATTGTACTAATTAGTCGTTACCCAACCAAATCTACCAAACTGACCTAAGGATATAAGAATTTATTATTACATCTTCCTCATTACACCACTACATCCCACTATTAGTAGAGTGCACTCATAGCACGGGCAGTTGAAAATGGAAATATTTGATAAACTTATAATAACCCCCTGAGTCTCATGAACCCAATATTCCTTTATTAATGGATAATTACGTCTTCGTATCTGTTTAAGTTCGTAATGAGGCGAAATATCAGCAACTGATTCGTATTTCATGCTGATTGCAAGGCACGATTTAACCAAGGGCTCTCCAGATACTCTCTATAGCATATTCCATAACCGACAACTAGCTCTTGTGAATCTGTTATCGCTAATTGAGTGAAAAGTTGGTGTATTTCATTCCTTATTCGTTTTTGCCAGATTTTTCTGTATTGGGATTCCAGATTGTATAATAATATCAAGTTAATGTCTGAACTATCTTTGGAATTGTCTATCACGTGAAATTACTCAGGCTAACTTGATTTGGAACTGTCTGCTAGAACCGAATTTATATGGCAACCTTATTGCTGCTGACTAAGCTCTGCTGGACAAAATTCTTCTGTATTCTTCGGAACTTTGAATGTTCAAGATCCAAAAAGTATTTAGATCTCAGTAAGAATAAGTTACGCCTACTCACTGCTTCCTCACAGGACATTGTCGTCTTAAGAAGCATATGATGAGAATGGGCTTAACAGAAACCTACGAGTGTAGATTCTGTGGTGAAGAGGAGGAGACTCCTGTTCACCTGGTTACAGAATGCCGCGCCATTGCAAAGCAGCGCAAAAAATGTCTTGGACAATATAATTACAGGAGGAATCAGGATCTAACCTCCTTGAAGCCCTTTCAGATACTGGAGTTCATTGGAGCTCTGGAGCTGTAGGGCGAGCTGTAGGTGGCGCATTTGCGAATACGGCTCTGATGGGGGGCACAATAGACCTTGAGGTCGCAGTGGAACGTGACCCCCTTCCTAACTATAACTATAACTACTCTTATGAGCCGCTAGTTGGAGAAGAAACTGCGCTCACTTTGTAGATCAACAGACAAAGTTACTCTTCTGACAGGGAAATGAGAAAGCCGACGAATTCTCCAACCAAAGTTAGAAGCATTCTATTACCCAGCATGAAATGATCAGTTGAGAATTATGTAAGAACAGATGCTCAAAGCAAGTAATAAACACCTAAGGATATAGCTGAACCAAGTAACTGAGGATATTGAATCAACTACAAGGAAAGGAGAAAGCCGATGAACTTAACGGAAAGATCAGCAAGGTTAACACCTGGTGGACCTGAGCCTTTCCGTGGACTTGAAGAAGGCCAATATAAGCCAGCAGTCTAACAATGGGTGTTGGATAATAGAATAACCCTATGGAGGAACACTCCTGGACTTGCTTAGGCACAGAAATATGTGGTGCTTTGACAGACCTAAACCAGAAAGCCCCTGAAGCTGCCACTAGCTGAGCCTCGTATAATGGTGGGACTGCTGACCAGCCACTGTCGGTACAAATACCTTCTGTACTGCATGGGAAAGTCAGCAGATGAAATTTGCTGGCTCTGCAGATCAGAACACATGGTATGCAAATGCCTAAAGTTGGCTGACCTAAGAACCATCTATATAGTGAAGCCATATAGTCCTTGATACTCAAGAGGTAACCTTTAGGATTTTGTCGGTTTCATCAACATGCTGCTTGAGACAGACTTGAATGCGAACTGTGAAAGGGCTATAGCACTGCCAGGTGAGCATACAGAGGATAGCCTAATTGCGGATATATCACCCAATCTATAACACAGACGGGTCCATAAGAAAATAAGGAGCTAGTCTTGACTTTTTTGACTTGAAGATACGGGGAGCATAGCCTTTAAAACAGCTTCTCTGATCGGTTCATGCTGAAATTCTACCATAAGAATGGGGAGAAGTTTGCCATGTCACGAACAGTTATGTTTCTTTGGGACACTTAGTGGCTCATTCAAATTTCTTCACTCCAGGCGTTGAACCTAGGGCCTCGTCCAAAGTATGGGAAGAAGTTGATATGTGCAGAAGCTTCCTATCATAATATACTGAGACAGTGGTGAACTGAAGAGCTAAGTGCATTTTCAGAAAGCAACACAGGTCTATTCACTGTGGAATCAGATACCACCTCTACAAAAAAAGGGCAAGGAGAACTAAATTATTTGCAGGTTATGCGAAAAGTCAGAGGAAACCACCATTGACTTACTTTGCAAATGTGAAGCATTGGCACAGAAAATACTTGCGCTGTTGGGAGGCGGAGAGTCGACGCCCGAAGATATCAGATGTTAATATCCTAGGTATATGAGCTGCCTCGTTTAATTAGGTACATTTCCTAGGAAAATAGCAGTAGACAATAGATCAGATGGTCACTGCGCAGAAAGGCTCCTTTGAGATCAAGCAACCAATAATTAATAGTTAAAAGTTAGGAAGGGGATTACATTTCACTGCGATCTCAAGGTCTATTGCGCTACCTACAGCTCGCCCTTCAGATCCAGAGCTCCAACGAACTTCAGTATCTGAGAGGGTTTCAAGGAGGTTAGATCCTCATTCTTCCTGTAATTCTCTTATCCAAGACAATCTTTGCGCTGGTTTGCAGTGGCGAGGCATTCTGTTACCAGTTGAACAGGAGTTTCCTCCTCTTTACCACAGAATCTACACTCGTAGGTTTCTGTTAAGCCCATTCTCATCATATGCTTCCTAAGGCGACAATGTCCTGTGAGGAAGCAGTGAGTAGGCGTAACTTATTCTTACTGAGATCTAAATACTTTTTGGATCTTGAACTTTCAAAGTTCCGAATAAACCTTTGATCCATTCCTGGAAGATACCTCCAGAATGCTTCCTTTCAGTCACTTCGTTCTCCAGAAACTCTTTCTTATAGGTGCATTTACCTATGCCACAGAAAAGTTCTGGGCCAGTAAATGGCGTTTGTGCTCCCTTTCTGGCAAGTGTATTGGCCTCTTCGTTTCCTTTGATTCCTGAGTGACCTGGAACCCAGACTTAATAGACCTTATTGTTCTTGCCTACTTCATTAAGTTTCCTCTGGCAGTCCCAAATCAGCTTTGAGTCGATGATACAGGAGTTCAGTGCTTTGATAGCAGCTTGACTATCAGAATGGATCACAATGTCACACCCTTGATAGTTTCTTTCCAGGTTTATATCTATGCATCTTTCGATTGCAAGTATTTCTGTCTGGAAAACACAGTAAGAGCCTAACGATAGTGTACACTTGGATCTTGCCCCGTATACTCCCGCGCCGGCCCCTATCGTGGTTTTAGAACCATCTGTATACCGTTTAATGGTATTCACTTTGAAGTTTTGGGTAGTGTATTCCTTTTCCATTCTTCCTTTTCACGTAGCATATAATTGAAGTTCTTCTCAATGCTTATTTTTCTAATCATAACATCACTAGGCAGGTTCGCTGATGAGATGTACTTGGCAACCAATAGAGGGTATTCCTATAGGATACTGTGAGCTAAATTAATACATGCCCACCATGGGCCATGGGTTCGACTTTTGTAACTAAGGATCCTTTCTCCGCATTCTATACAATTCACTGCATTAGCAAGAGATTTTTACAGACTCATGTAGGTCTAGATACAAACAGCTTCATATGAAAACTATTGAATGTGTTTACTGTTTGCCAGGACTGATAGCTTGTTCAAGTCATATAAAAAGTTCAGAATGACAACAATAGAAACGTGAGGAGTGGCGATGAAGACTCTTTAGTTATTAATTTCCAAAAACTCTAGTTTTTATTTCAGATGAAAATTCTGGAGAAGAATTTCTCAAATGATACTGAATTTCAACAGTATACGAAAAAAGTTCTGACCCACCACTACACTCCTGAATAGAAAACGACGGTTTTCAAAGTGATAGGAAACAAATGAAGGCCAAAGGGCTCAAAGCCACAAACATCCTTTCCATTTTTCACCGAAATATTTCCACGATTTCTCAGATCTGGAGCCCCACCTCGAAAATAGTTATATACAAGGAACCCACTCACCCCTGAGTTCCATAAAACCAGAAATACACTTTGTGGTTGCCTCCACGTAAAATGTCATGGTGTTTGGGACGTAACCTAACCTGCTCCTCTTGCGGTGAGACATCAGAAATTAGGCTCAAAGCACGAGGGGGCGATTTAAATGGGGATGGAATAAAAGAGACGGGGGCGCGTTGCAGTTTTCAACTATTTTCCACTCAACATTCGTTCTCTTTGAACTGAAAAGGGGACATTCTTGAGAAAAAACTGTGAGGCATCCTGCTACAATTTTGGTTTCATTTCTAGTCCTATAAATTACGTGTAAATAGTATGGACGATGTTTTGTATAAGGCAGAGGGAGAGTTGGTCACTTCATGACATTGAGAATTTTAGGAACTGAAAGTGAACAGTATACATAAATTCAGATGTTTTTATAATTGCTCACAACACATTCATTCGCTGTGAGGTTATTTCAGTGCTTTTGAATCACGGTGCCATATGCATTCCAGCAAGTAGATGAAGTGCTGGATTTTATCGCAAATTTGTATATTCTTTTTCAACTTTTATTAGGATAGTTTTCATGAACGGTATAGTTTCAAAGTTCAAAGTAGGAAGAGAAAAAAGTACTGATTGAAAAGGTAGGAAGCTCACAAACTCACCGATAAAACTGTTTACAGAAATTGTTCGAAATGGTCACCATTCCTTTGATGTGCACAAAGTCTCGCCCGGCGTAATAATGAATTATTACATGCGCCAACTATCACATCAGTTTGCTCACAAGCATTTTAAATGCGTTGTTTTAGTTCTTCAACACTATTCACCTCACCGTTACTGTACACAAATGACCCTAAAAAAATAAATCGACCCACCACCTAAAGTCACACAAACCATACGCTCTGTCAGATGATTTTCCGTAAACTAAACGCATTTAATGAACACATCAAATTCTCAATATGTACCTAAATCAGATCGGTGCTGGAAATTTCTCAGATTCGCGGGTAACTTCGATTTCAAAATACTCGGCTCTGGTGATTATTTTATATAAAGGATTTTTAGAGCTTTTGACTTATTTTGATGAGATCTAGCACCAGTCTAAAAGAAAGCCTCACACCCTGTATAAGTTTACAAGTATACGATCAAATATTCCTAGAGTTTTGAAAAATATTGGACTTCAGGTTTGAAAGCGCAAAAATATCGTGGAATGCTTTCATATGAAATTATCTGAACTTATCGTTCATATAAAAGTCAACCATGGAAAATTGAAGATCATTGAAATAAATATTTATTGGTATTGGAAATTTTGCAAAATTCTAACCATATAACTATAAGAGTACCATTTTATGTCAGGATTCAAAAAGGATAATAAATGGAATTCTAGCAGGTAGCTAGTGGTGCAACAGAAAAAAATTTTTGGATACTTCGCATGCACAGGGTCAAAAGAATGGATTGGAGAAAACGTTATAATGTATTAAGAAATAAGAGAGAAACAAAAATTAAGAATCTAGGTAGTACATAAAGAATTTTGACATGAAATTTGTACCGAACTATAATATATGAACCAATTTGTGAATTATTTATTGCTCGATGTTGAATACTTTAAGAAAGTCAATTTTTATTTTCATTCATTAAAACTGTCCATGAATTATCGAAAATATTATAATCGATGAGCAATTATTCAGTATACTTTTGAATTGGGAACAATATAGCATGTGTATTAGCAGAGGGAATGTGAACAGGGTACCATACAGTATAAGTATAATAAATAAACCTGAAATATCTATGAATGATACAAGAGCAAAGATAAAAATATCATTGAAAACTTTGTTTCCACGTAGTGTAGTGATTTGGATGTGTTTATTGAATAAGCTGACATAATCCCATTGATAGGCATCCTTTTGCAGGGAAGGTTTCAATTTTTCAATAACCCATTCATGAAATAATTCACCATTCATAGTAATCCTTATCATTAATACCACTGTCAAGAATTGGATCACATCCAGGTAAAAATCCATCAATTGTTTCAGCATTCAAAATAGTGCACTTTCTGCCTTTACCCTTGAATATACTCGGCATACCTTTTGGATTATTTTCTAGTGTCCACTGACTAATTTGAATACAGTTTTCGAATATCCAAATTTCATCTAGATAAATGAATTTTACGTTTTGTTCCATGTAATCTCAGTATTTATCACAATATCGTACTATTTTCATTATATTTTTCTGTTTATCAGTAAGAATTTTCCTTCGATCAACTTTTTTGTATTTGTATCCAATTTTTTTTATGATATAATATAATGTTGACTTCGATCAATTGAAATCTAGGTGCTCTTTGGCCAGTTCGAAAAGGATATCTAAACTGATATATTCATTGTTTTTAATTCTAGCAGAAACAAAGTCATTCAATGTCTCTTTGAAGGAATAATCGTATCGCACAGGTTTTCTTCCACTGCTAATTCCAAGCTGTAATAACATGCTAATATTCTACGGACAGGGCTTGGTGAAATCTGAAAATTTAAGATACATTGATCAATCAGAATATACTTTGAGTCGGTGAATAACAGTTTACCTGAAACACTAGCGGAAATATATGCCAAATCTTTGAAAAACTCGAAGTAACACCGACAAACTGCCTGGCGTTCTCTTGTTAGGCGCGATGTATCCTGGTCAATTCCAGCCATTTTAATAGCATAAGACAAAAAATACTCAAATGCAGAGAAAATTTTTATAATTACATATTCACCAATATCTACGATTAAATTATCAAAGCAAGATTTTTATGGGTAATGTTAGTGTTATTCCTATACCAACCTGAATTCCGCAACCCAAAATATTACTGAAGAGTCTATTACCAACTTAAATTCGATTTTTCACAGCCAACCGAGATGTCAATAATTCTTAAACGGAGTATAGACTTGTTGTTCAGTTTTAATTTTGAAAATATAAGAAGCCCAATGTGGTAATTAATATGGGGTAAAACTGAATTATACTGTTGATCTTCTTCATCAGGAGAAGAAGACCTCATGAAGCAGTGCAGAAATATCGTCACAACAACAAATTTTCTCCGCAGCTTTAGATATTGAAGCTTTGAGAACGTTGCGGTAATATTATAAATGGCTGGAGAAAGTACTCCCACAAAAATTAATCCCTAAATGGAATACTGCAACATTCATAGCAATTAACGACAGACGTGCTATGAACTTCCTGTTATTCTGATAAAGTAAAAACATTGTAACAACCATTACAACTGAATGCTCCCACGATGCCTCAGATTTGAAGAAAATATCGAACAGAACAATCATTCGGTCATCAATCTTCAATGGACAGCAGGGAACCTTTTTTAACTGCCTGGAAGGATAAGTTCCTAGTTATCATATTTATGCTGTATATGGGTTGAAAAATATATGAGCTGCAAAATCAAGAATAACAATTTATTTTCAACTCCGATTTTTCGATAACAATAAAATCTTAAAGAGACTTCTTCCCAATATCTCTGAACCTCTACTTGTCCCATAATAATTTATCGAATTCTCGAGATTCATGCGAATTCAAATGCAGATTTTGACAATTCCCACGTAAAATTTATTTGTTCGTATTCACCTCATTTCAGAGCCCACTGGGGTCTTTTATCTGTATTATGTAAGTATAGTTCCAGAAGTTCAAGATAGAGGTAAAATTTTGACGATTTATGAAATGTCCAACCAAACACAGATTATGAGTATAGGAAATCGTAAGAAACCATTACTGACCTCTATTTCTTACGCCAAATCACTCCTGTCGACGATTTTCGACCCAAACAACTTCGACTGCAGTCTCGTTCAGAATGGAACTGAACTCTCCAAAATCGTTCGTAAATTCCTGAACGCAGGTGTTGAAGAAATGTATTAGTATTCGTTTTTCTCTCGTTTCAAATTTCAACCCTCGGATCGATCAATTTTGTCAAAATAACTTTTTGAAAAGAGGTCTGAAGTTGTAAAATTGGCAAAATCTGGGGTTTTGTAGATAAAGTCATCTTAATACTTTCGTCTTGATGATTCGAAAAATACCAACCCGATCGAAATGAAACTTTGCAGTTAGATGTAAAACAATGACACGGCTCATGTGAGATCGTATTACTAGGAGAATAAAAAAAGTATTTCTGAAAACTTCGGAATTTCAGAAACTATTCGCCATATCCTTCTGAGATTGGGTGTCTGCATATGGGGCATTGATTAAATGGGTTATGTGAAAATTCCGCCTTATAGTTGTTTCACGTAGGTAAAGAAAAATGGGTTTTTCATATATATTCAATATAATTCGGTGATTCTAACTTTTGAAATTGAAAATTGATGAAAAGCACTGCCGTTAAATCAGGAGCTTTTGGGCGCTCGTTTATCCACCTTGTAGGTAGATTCGCATTTTCCAGTTTTAAAAACTAAGGCGAAACTGCAGACTTCAAGTCAGTGCTTTAGGTGATCAATATTTGTTTCGATAATTCGCTAGAATTTTCTACGGTATCTATGGTCTTGGTAATGCGATCTGAAAAGAATTTCTCACGTACTTTGAATACATTATTCTTCATCTATGTGCAAAATTTAGTTCCAATCCAATCGGTACTCGCGAAATCATCAGGAAAAAAATAAATTGAACGGCAATAGTCACGGAAGCCCTAGTCTAATTTTGCTCATTGATTAACTTGACTGCGACATTCGCGATCCAAACCTACCCTAAAAATGTGAAGTCCCTAGGGCTTTCCGTTCGAAAGTTATAATTTTCTATGGTTCTAGGTATGCGATCGGGACAAAATGTAGCTTTAATATATCATTCTTCATTGAAATACAAAATTTTGTCCCGATCGAATTCGTCGTTTTGAAATTATTGAGAAAAGAAAACTTCAAACGACCATACTTACGGAACCCCTAGTCTAATGTTGCTTGTTGATGAACGTGACCGCGACATTCGAGATCCACACCTATCTGAAAATTTCCCTGGGCTTTTCCCTTCGAAAGTTATAATTCTCTATGGTTCTGTTCATGCAATCTGAACAAAATTATGCGTAAAGCTTCGACACGTCATTATCCATTTGAATGCGAAATTTCATCTCGATCGAATCTGTAGTTTCGAAGTAATCAGAAGAACAAAATTTCGAACGGCCATATTTACGGAACCCCTGGTGGAATGGCGCCCATCAACGAACTCAACCGCGGCACACACGGAAATTTCAAGTCTCTAGGTTGTTCTGCTCGAGAGTTATCGTGCTTACGGCCGGACGGACAGACTTGAAATTTCCGACGGATTTATCATCAGTGAGATCATTTTTGACTCAAAATCCCTAGAAATATAGACATCATGACATAATGATATAGCCCTCATGTAAGTAGAACGAGCGCTCAAAAATAGAGAAAAACATAAAGGAGTAAGCAATTTTCAATCCTTTATGAATGGACCTCACATCCTTGCTAACCTCTGCAAAATTTATGAGAAAATTCCCCCAACAATAATTATTGCCTCAACCAATTAGAATTAGTGTTAAACGTTAGAATATCACACCAAAAAGAAAAACTGTTCATGGAAAATGAAGATGAAACGAAGTTCGCTTCGATCCGTACAACACCTGGTATGATCAGATCCATTAAATCAACCAGAGTACACAAATTACTTAATTATAATTCGGATTGGGCATCGCGCTAGCCGATGATTCTTGTACGTGTCCGTCCATCCGTTCGTAGCGATCTCAGATCGCCCGGATCCAAATAACACCTCCAGAGGGCGCAATCGTCTTAAGTATAGTCGTGTACCCATTATGGGTGCATATTTATTCAGCAATCCTGCACATAACGAAGTCTTAATACGGAATAAATGAATTGTAAACAAACATAAATCAAAAATAATAGCCGGTAAGGACCTAACATCTTATCTTCCTGTTAGATATTAATCCAAAATACCAACAGTTCCACCAAAATTGATACTAGACCAGTATCTCACAATTACAGATCATTCTTACGTCTCAATCTGGACCGATATGTTAAAACGTCGTGAATGCAAACAACGATCCATCAAAAAACGCGTCTACTGTCAAAAATTTATGACGTGTTGAATTACCGTTGATTATAGGGAGTAACATAACCTCAAATTTATTACCATACACGGCGCGATCCCCTCGTCGCTCGGAATTAAATTCACCTGAAAGTGAAGCATATCCATTGGTATTTTCTTGCGTTCAAGAGGTTAACATGCCTCTATAAATCTTTATCTGACATTTTCACGTACGGTGTGAAAGCCGTCAATGTTGGCCTTGAACGGACGTTCCGAATAAAAGACGATCGGCGTTGGTGAACACACATCGTGGATTGCTGTGGACAGTGTAAATGTCATCCTTCTATGGGCTGCGCAAAGATCAAGTGCCAGTGGAGTGGCTCGGACACAACGATGACATTTCGGCAGCACTGGGAGTGGGATTTCTTTGCGTCGCTGTTAATTGGTCGTGATTTGGCTCGTGAGCTAATGTTTGCGCCCGGAAAGGGTAATGACTCAATTGGTCTTTCAGACATGTACTCCTTGATGGGAGTTTTTCAACAACCTTAAGATTATTCTTCCACAATAATTATATTTGAAATTGAGGATTCTTTCGATACGAAGATAGATAAATCCGTTTCCAAACCTGGCTCCATGATGACACTGGTGGACTGTGATCTTGAAATCTCAAAATTCTCTTGCTCGTTTATTGGAAGTCTCAATGTATAAAAAGTGGAAGCTCTAAGGAAATGGTGATAATAATAAGTCCACACGACTTAGCGATAGCAATAATCGAAAAAAAATTGGGTGAAAATTGAGCCTCATACAACTTTATCAACTGAAGAATTTTTACAACTGTTCACGTTTTGCATCGAAAATAGTTATTTTGTGTTTAATGATACATTTTTCAGACAAATATTTGAACTGGGTATGGGGAATAATTTGGCACCAGTAACATCTGACATAGAACTGGTGGAAGTTCAGAATTTAGCCATTGTTAAATTGAGTTTTATGATACAATTTTTTGAAAGATATGTTGATGATATTATCACGTCAATTCCTTTTGATAAAAATTACGAAAAGCACTGCCGTGAAGTCAGGAGCTTTCGAGCGCTCGTACATCCACCTTGTAGGTAGATTCGCATTTTCCAGTTCTAGAAATCAATTGAAGGGATTTTCGACAGCTGTCAAAAAAATTCTCAAACTCCAGACTTCATGTCAGTGCTTCAGCTGATCAATTTTTTTTCGATAATTCGCTAGAATTTTCTACGGTATCTATGGTCTTGGTAGTGCGATCTGGACAAAATTTTGCACGTAGGTGCCAAATTTCATCCCAATCCGCTCAGTACTTTCGGAACTATCAGCAAAAAAATATTTTGAACGGCCATATTCACGGAACCCCTAGTCTAATTTTGCTCATTGATGAACGTGACCGCAATATTCGCGATCCAAACCCACTCTGAGAATTTAAAGTTCCTAGGTCATTCCGTTCAAAAGTACGGTATCTATGGTCTTGGTGATGCGATTTGGACAAAATTTCGCACGTAGTTTCAATACATCATTCTTCAGCTAGGTGTAAAATTTCATTTCAATCCAACCAGTAGTTTCGAAATTATCAGGAACAAAATATTTTGAACGGCCATATTTACGGAACCCCTCGTCTAAATTTGCTCATTGATGAACGTGACCGCGAAATTCGCGATTCAAACCTACCCTGAAAATTTCAAGTTTCTAGGCCATTTCCTTCGGAAGTTATAATTTAATAATGGTTCTGGTAATGCGATCTGGACAAAATGTTCTTGTAATGTAATGTAATTCTCGATGAAAATACAAAATTTTATCTCGATTGAATCCGTAGTTTCGAAATTATCGAGAAAACAAAATTTCAAACGACCGTATTCACGGAACCCTAGTCTAATTTTGCTCATTGATGAACATGCGCGCGAAATTCGCGATCCTACCCTGGAAATTTCCAGTCCCTATGCCTTTCCGTTCGAAACTTATGATTTTCTATGGTTTCTATGGTTCTGGTCATGCGATCTGGAGAAATGTAGCTTGAATATATCATTCTCCATTAGTATACAAAATATCGTCACGATCGAATGTGAAGTTTTGAAATTATCAAGAAAACTAAATTTCAAACGATCATATTTACGGAACCCTTAGTATAATTCAGCTTATAGATAAACGTGATCACGACATTCGAGATCCACACCTACTCTGAAAATTTCAAGTCCCTAGGCCTCTCCATTACAAAGTTATAGTTTTCTATGGTTTCTATGGTTATGCGATCTGGACAAACTTTTACATGTAGCTTGAACACGTCCATTTGAGTCCAAATGCATTGATGAACGTGACTGCGACATTCCAGATCCACAACTATCCTGAAAGTCCCTAGGCCTTTGCGTTCGAAAGTTCTGTGGTTTCTATGGTTCTGGTCATGCGATCTGGACAAACAGTTTGCATGTAGCTTGAACACGTCATTCTCCCCAAATTTCACCCCGATCGAATCAGTGGTTTCGAAGTAATCAGGAGAACAAAATCTCGAGATTCGAACTTACGCTGAATATTTCAAATTTCTAGGACGTTCCGTTCGAAAGTTATCGTGTATACGGACGGACGGCCGGACGGACAGACTCGAATTTCTCGACGGATTCGTCATCGGTGAGTCGAACTCTGTCGATTGAGACCATTTTCGGCTCAAAATTCTAAAAATACAGACATCGTGACGGAATGATATAGCCCTCGTGTCAGTAGTACGAACGCTCAAAAAGACCACCCATTCAAAGAATGTATCAGAAACTGCGTGTAGAGCCCTTAAACCTCATTTATGAGATGCTCTATTTTTTTTTAAATATTTTCTCAATACATAGTTATAAACATATTATTTTCATAATAGAATAGGACGAAGACGATGAAATAATTCTGCTTCCATAATAAAAATGATATAGCTCACATGAAATCGATTTCGGTTAATTTTTCACAATAAACATTTGGAATCATTCGAGGAAAAAAAAATTTTGAACCTCCTCTGAAATTCTCAGTGTTGAATTTGATATAAGAATTAACAAAAACCATCCGCCTCATGTCTGCAGACGACGTCGCTCTTGTTGAAGACTTCAGAAGATAATTTCATGACATTTGATATAAAATCAGATGATATAACTCATTTAGCCTCATAGGTTAAGAATGCAATCAAAGAATTTTGGAGCCAAAAATCGAGAAATCAAATGAAAAAATTCATTTGGTAAAATCTATTCAATATAGAAATGTGCTGGCATAAATTTCGAATACTCTTCGCTTCAAAGCTATTACTCTTATAGTTCATGAGTTATGACATATTTAATGTCATTTCAGAATTGCCGGACTGGGTTGGATCCCTGTCAGTCATAATATTTTTTTGATCATTTTCCCAATATATCGAGAGATTTCATGAAACTTAAAGAAGAATCAGGGTAATTGAAAATAATAAACCTTTGTGTGAAATTTGCTCGATGGTATCACCTATTTCAATCATAGCCAATTTCAGGATAACGGACCGAAATTCTATGCAGTGAAAAGATCTTCATCTCGTTACGGGCAGATAATTCATCAAATCCGCCGTTCGAATCGTCCGCCAAGCATCATAATCCAATAAGGACAACGACTCCATTCGATGAAAAATCAATTAAAATGTAAAAATTCACGTCGCCAAACTGCGTAGTCTGCCCCACCGTTGCTAAGATGTGGCACTTTCGGTAATAAAATTAACCCTTGGGGGTGCGAGGAGGTGGTCCAGAGGGCGGATCTTGGAGGCATCTGGTGTATTTGATATAAAAATTAATCGAATTATTGAAAAATTAAGGCGTAATTTTAACGATGCAATAAACCATCCTGTATTCCACGTCATCGAAAGTTCTGGGGTTACGACAGGAGCGGAGTGCTGCGCAAGGCTATTGTTCCTTCAAAAAAAGGATTCAAAAGCGTATGCTCGAAAAATTAACTGGATACGGTTCTGGAAAAAATGTGATTTTACGGAGGAAACATCGATGTTCTCAGAATATGTATTTCATTATCGACATTTCTTTATTCTTATGGGGGATTCTGAACTCCTTTTGATTGGAAAACAAAATTTGAACCCATCTGAAATGTTTGGTATACATTTCGAAGGAAAGAAGAATCCAAAAAAAGTTTCTACGAACTTCATAATCTAATAACTCTGTATTTCTACTTATTTATTGATTTCAAATTGTAAAAATGCTGAAAAGCACTTGGAATTTCCGTTTTTCATATCGACATGTCAATGTAACTGTTTTCTGGCAGAAGGCTTATTTATGGTCTACGAAACGAAGGAGTTTTGAAAAATTTTACAAAGTAGATGTGCAAAAAATTATAATAATATAACAAGCACTGCCGTGAAGTCAGGAGCTGTGGAGCGCTCGTTCATCATTGTAGTTAGATTCACATTTTTCAGTTCCAGAAAACAATTGAAGAAATTTTTGACAGCTGTCAAGAAACTGACAGCAGCTCTTTGTCAATTATGCCGAATCAGCTGTTACAGAAATATAATGATTTTTCATTCAATAATTCGTTGGAATTTAAAATGGTTCTGGTTGAGCGATCTGTAAAAAATATAGCTCGAATATATCATTCTCCATTAAAATACAAAATTTCGTCACGATCGAATCCGTACTTTTGAAATTATCAAGAAAACTAAATTTCCAACGACCATATTTACGGAACCACTCGTCGAATTTAACCCAATAATGAACTTTACCGCGGCATTCGAGATTCGAACCTACCCTGAAAATTTCATGTTTCTAGTTCGTTCCGTTCATAGATGAATGTGATCACGACATTAGAGATCCACACCTATCCTGAAAATTTCAAGTCCCTAGGCGTTTCCGTTCAAAAGTTATAATTCTCTATGCTTTCTTTCTATGGTTCTGGACGAAATTTCACATGTAGCTTGAACACCTCATTCTCCATCTCGATCAAATATGTAGTTTTCAAGTAATCAGGGGAACAAAACTTTGAACGGCCACATTTACGGAACCCCTGGTGGAATTTGGCCCATTAACGAACTTAACCGAAGCATTCGGGAACTGAACCCACACTGAAAATTTCAAGTCTCTAGGTTGTTCCGTTCGATACTGATACATAAACATTTATTGAATGCAAATGTTTCTGATACTTGCGCAAGACACAACCTAAGAAATTCAAGTTATTCCGGCCCTGTCCCAGCCTCTCCCATGCCAGCGGAGGGGTAAAAATTCAGCTTCAAACATGCAAAGATCGATTAAAAATTCCTTCCGATTAATAATTGAGAATCTTCTTTCTCGGGAGTGTACGAAGGGTTGCGAGATGCTGATGAGTCCCTCGGACGGTTAAGAATGAGGGGGTGCCCCGGGGGAGGGGGAGGTAAGAAGGCTTGATGCCAAAAGGGAGGGCTGAAGAAGACTGATTGTGTTCAGTATGTGTCAGAGTAAAAACAAAAGACGGACGGGCCAGCGTACTCCTCGGAAAATGGAGGCGGGAATTAGGAGGGAAAATTCCAAAAAGTGTTTTGAATGAAAGGAGAATTGATTCGTCAAGTTGGAATTTTGTACGATGATTTAATTTATCGACAGAGAATGATACAGGGTCATATTTCAATTTTTTTTAGGTATTCTGTATTAAAATCTTTCAGTGGTGACTTGAGAGAGGGTTTTGATAAGATTGTTAGTTCAAACTCGAAAAAAAGGAATTTATAGATGAGATAAGAGACTGATGTGAAGCATCAACTTTTTGCGGAAAAAAGGACTTCTCCATCAGTATTCATTGATCAATTAACTCTTTATCAAAAATCTGAACAGCATTTCGAAGAACTCCCGAGAAATAAAATAGTTTATCTCAATAAAAAACATTTCAGAGAATATCTTCATATAAACTTTTTCATGTGAAATAGGTCATAGGATCAATTCAAATTTGTCGATGTACTCATGCATTTCCCTATAATAGTTTGATATAAAGAGCGTCCCACAATTCATCTAATGTATCCTAAAAAAAATTACAAAAAGCACTGACGTCGGGGCAGGAGCTTTTGAGCGCTCGGTCATCCACCTTCAATTGAAGATATTTTTTACAGCTTTCGAAAAAATTACAGCAGCTCTTTGCCAATTATGCGGAATCAGTTGTCACAGGAATATAGGTATTTTTTTTCGATAATTCGCTAAAATCTTCTACGGTTTCTATGGTCTTCGTAATGCGATCTGGACAAAATTTAGCACTTTGTTTGAATACATTACTTTTCATCTATGTACGAAATTTCATTTCCATCGAATCAGTAGTTTCGAAATGATCAGGAAGAGAATATTTTGAACTGCCATATTTACGGAACCCCTAGTCTAATTTTGCTCATTGATGAACATGACTTTGACATTCGAGATCCAAATCTACGCTAAAAATTTCAAATCTTTAGTTATTTCCGTTCGAAAGTTATAATTTTCTATGGTTTCTATGGTTCGCATGTAGCTTGAACGCGTGATTCTCCATATGAGTTCAAAATTTCATTGCAATTGAATCAGTAGTTTCGAAGCAATCAGGAGAACAAAATTTCGACGGAACCTCTGGTCGAATTTCGCCGAATAACGAACTCAACCGCGGCATTCGAGATTCAAACCTAAAAATTTCGAGTTTCTAGGTTGTTCCGTTCAAGAGTTATCGTGTATAAAGACAGACGGCCGGACGGACAGACAGACACGAATTTTTCGACGGATTTCGACGGAAAAACAGTGAGTGGAACCTTGTCCATTGAGTCCATTTTCGAAAATTCTAAAAATAAAGACATCGTGACGAAATGATATAGTCCTCGTGTAAGTAGAACGAGCGCTCAAAAAGTTCAAATGTATAAGGATTCAATGAAACGCACACTTGTCACTGATGGATACGAAATTTTGCATAAATATTTTGAAATACGACGCCGAAAGATGAAAAATTCGATATTTCGTTGGCTATACAGGGTGTTTTAAACGGTGAGATTTTTGTAACCAGCAATAAAACTCATCAAAATAAGTCGATATAACTACAAAAATCGTTTATATAAAATTTCCACCAGGGCCGAAATCAAAGTTACCCGCGAATATGAAAATTTTCCAGCACGGATCTGTATTAGGTTCGTATTGATATTAAAATGTTCAGATATTATCAGCTGTGTGAGGTCAGTATACGGGAAGATGCGTATGATGACTAAGTTTTCCGATCTAAACTCCTGTGATTTCTTCCTTTGGGGTCATTTGAAAACATTAATGTATAAGTGACCATGGTGTGAGGAATCCTGCCTAAAAAGTTGATTTTTTTCAAATTTTTTTATATTTATTCTCATCTCTTTCTGAAGCAAAACTCTTCGAATCGAAGATTTGATGTCGGACTAGTAAGTGCTTGTCCACATGTTCATATAGATTTCTTCGAAACACTTCTGGGGCTTTGCATTTTCAATGAAACGTAACGGAATCATCTCGTACTTCAGTGCGCGTTTTACAAAGCCGATTTAATCTAACGAAACATTCAACGTAAATCTAACACACGATTCCCTATCGACAAATTTCCAATTAAAAGATTACACAAAAAGCACACACAACCTTCGCATAGATTCGGCCGTAGCAGATGGCATATCACGTTCAATAAGAAACAAACGCCGAAAAAACCCAACCACTCTTCATGGTCAACGCGATTTCGATTCCGAATATCCGTAAAATCATAGGCTCCGTTCGAGTGCGAAACAAATCGATTTTCTGATTCCACATGACAATCCCGACTTTTACTTTCCCTCATTTCGTCGAAAAATAGAATCGTTTCACGGCTAGGATCGCGCTCTGAAGGTATCAGCGAGTTATGCAAGCGCTATCAATGGGTTATCGAAAAAAACGCAAGATTTGCGGTATGAATGAAAGTGCAACAATCGTTGTTGTCACCGCTAAGAGAAAATTCCAATTTGAAATTGTTTTCTCCAACTGTTCCGATGGATTGGGACGTGGTATAGAAACGAATACGGTGAATTCCTTTTTACGGCTCTTATGTGTGTAAAATTGTATTATTACGCCTAGTTGAAAGGATTGAGACTTTTTTACAACAGGAAACGAACGTAAAATATGAGAGAATAAAGATGCAATTTTTTGAGTTAGTTGTTACCCAAGAATGTACTGGAATAGTTATTTATGTTACGAGTTTGGTAAATCAATGCGAAACCAATTTTGACGGTCTTGGGAAATAAGAAATATCTATCAAGACCGATAGCTTCCCACAAAATCTTGATTTTGAGGCATTTTGATGAAAAAACTACCTAAAAAACCTGAATTATTTATCCTACCTCAAAGCCTTAGTGAAGATACAAAAACAGAGTTTAAGAAAATTACGAAAAGCACTGCCGTGAAGGCAGGAGCTTTTGAGCGCTCGTACATGCACCTTGTAGGTAGATTCGCATTTTCCAGTTTTAGAAATCAATTGAAGGAATTTTCGACAGCTGTCACAAAAATTCTGAAACTTAGGCGAAACTCCAGACTTCATGTCAGTGATTTAGGTGACCAATTTTTTTCGATAATTCGATAGAATTTTCTACGGTATCTATGGTCTTGGTGGTGCGATCTGGACAAAATTTGGCACGTAGTTTGAATTCATTATTCCTAAGCTAGGTGCAAAATTTCATCCCAATCCAATCAGTCAGTTATCAGGGAAAAAATATTTTGAACAGCCATATTTACGGAACCCCTAGTCTAATCTTGCTTATTGATGAACGTGGCCGCGATATTCGCGATCCAAACCCAACCTGAAAATTTCAAGTTCCTAGGCCTTTCCGTTCAAAAGTTACAATTTTCTATGGTTTCTATGGTTCTGGTCATGCGATCTGGACAAAATATTGTTTTAATATATCATTCTCGATTAAAATACAAAATTTCATCTCGATCGAATCCGTAGTTTCGAAATTATCGAAAAACCAAAATTTCAAACGACCGTATTTACGGAACCCCTAGTATAATTTTGCTCATTGATGAACGTGAACGCGACATTTCAGATCCACACCTATCCTGAAAATTTCAAGTCCTTTGGCCTTTCCGTTCGAAAACTATGATTTTCTATGGTTTCTATGGTTCTGGTTATGTGATCTGGAGAAATGTAGCTTGAATATATCATTCTCCATTAGTATACAAAATTTCGTCACGATCGAATCTGTGGTTTTGAAATTATCAAGAAAACTAAATTTCAAACGACCATATTTACGGAACCCCTAGTATAATTTTGCTCATACACCTATCCTGAAAATTTCAAGTCCGTAGGCGTTTCCGTTCAAAAGTTACAATTTTCTATGGTTTCTATGGTTCTGGTCATGCGATCTGGACAAAATTTCACATGTAGTTTGAACACCTCATTCTCCATTTGAGTGCAAAATTTCATCTCAATCAAATCTGTAGTTCTCGAGTTTCCAAGTAATCAGGGGAACAAAACTTTGAACGGCCATATTCACGGAACCCCTATTGGAATTCTGCCCATTAACGAACTCAACCGAGGCATTTGGGATCTGAACCTTCACTGAAAATTTCAAGTCTCTAGCTTGTTCCGTTCGAGAGTAATCGTGCTTACGGCCGGACGGAAAGACTCGAATTTTCCGACGGATTCGTGATCAGTCAGTCAAACATAGCGTTTGAGACCATTTTCGGCTCAAAATTCGAAAAATACAGACATCGTGACGAAATGATATTGCCCTCGTGTAAGTAGTACGAGCGCTCAAAAATTATGAAAAGCACTGACGTGAAAACAGGAGTTTTCATTCACCATCTATTGAAAAAAATTGACTTTGTAAGTTATGCCGAATCAGCTGTTACAGGAATGTAAAGATTTTTTTTTCGATAATTCGCTGGAATCTTCTATGGTTTCTATGGTCTTGGCAATGCGATCTTGACAAAATTTCGCGAGTAGTTTGAATACATTATTCTTCATCTATGTGCGAAATTTTATCTCGATCGAATCAGTAGTTTTGAAGTAATCAGGTGAACAAAATTTCGAACTGTCATATTTACGGAACCTCTAGAGGAATTCTGTCCATTTACGAACTTAACAGCGACATTCGGGAACTGAAACAACACTAAAAAGTTCAAGTTGCTAGGTCGTTCCGTTCGAAAGTTATCGTGCTTATGGATGGCCGGACGGATAGACAGACTTGAATTTTTCGACGGATTCGTCATCAGTTAGTCGAACCTACTCGTTTGAGGACATTTTGGGTCAAAATTCGAAAAATACAGACATCGTGACGAAATAATATAGCCCTCGTGTAAGTAGAACAAGCGCTCAAAACATGTTAATTACACGAACGAATTATCTCAAATTGAAGTCATTAATTTTTAATACTATCGTATAATAAGTTGGTCCAAATCTGGAATTAGTTTTTGAATATTATAATTTTTCAAGTGAGGCCACAAAAAAATCACCCCATGTCTTGTCTCGTATTCAAACTTATCACAACAATTCACCTCGCCTACAACTGAAAGCTAATTACAATTTTCTGAGAATGGATGGTATTCAAAATTTCGAAACCATAACCCTGCCAATCTTAGATTGATTATACCAATACAATTTTCAAATAACATGATTTTATCTCTGATAGTTTTTCACCAAAAATTTATTAAATGTAACATACAATTAGCCGTTTCAGATGCCAAGAGAAGCACTTGAGTGGCGGACGGAATTTTAAATTCTATTTTTCAACACTTCTCAAAATGTTATTTTTTTTGATTTCATGAGGGTTTGATTGTTTGCTGGAACGATTCCGAAGGTTTATTATTTGAAATAATGAACTGAAAATGGATGTATTTTTGACGAGTGGATGAACTCCAGTACCCTAATGCGTAACTTCCTAGAATTGACTTCTTATAAGCGAATCCAATCCCTTCAAGTACGTTCATTTTGGTGCAAGAGTGCCTGCCTATCCAGATTTTTCCACCCCAGAGATTTCCACTAATTCCAGTGCACATATCTCATTTATTTTTTCATTTCCAACCGTGCCTCTGTCGCTACGTTGGGGCTCAGAATCCAATCTAAGGGAGCTGTAAAAATCAGATTCCCCTCCCTTAATGAAAGAGCACATGCATAAATTAAAAACTAAAACATCAATACTTTCTTATTAGAACCCCTACCCCTAATGACTATCAAGCAGTCGATAGATGGAGAACAAGTTCCAGTATGTGGAGAAAAGGGGGAAGAAAGCAAGACGGCCGAGGGGCGAGAGGGGCCCGCGAAGTGGAGAGGGGAGAGACTCGCCGTGCGCTAAGAATAAGAATACGTGCATTAAAAACGAACATCAATACTTCCCTTATTAAAACTCCCTTATAATGACAATCAAGACGGTTCTGAGGCAGCGAACGTGTGTGACGTAGCAGCGCTCGAGATGGGCCGGAGGGGTGCGGGGGTTCAAGGGAGGAGGGTGCGTTCCACGGCCGATCATAGGCATGACTCGCGAACGAGGCTTTGCGATAATTGCGAGGGGTTAATTTTTAGGGGTGGGTTGGAAAAACGCGTTTTGTTTTTTACGGGGGGCTGGGCATGATGATGAGACGAGATTGGGACGCTGAAAAATAAGGAGATGAGGGCTTTTCATACATCGATCTTGCTTTCATGTTTGGCGGCTATGACTGATGCATTTCTGAGAGGAATAGAGGTTTTCCAGACGGGAATATATCGACTAGATTGTACGATTCACTTTATTTTTGCCTAACTTTTTCATTTGATAATTGAACAACGTCAACATAATAACAAACTGTACAGATAATATGAGCAAATTATGGAGTGAGCCCCAAATAAAATCGGGAATTTTATACACTGAGACAAGTGTCGCCGAAAAATGTTTAGTCACAAGCGGAGTTTATGAGAACTTGTTAGAGACCTACATAATTTTTTTTTTCATTTCGTCCCGATTGTAATGAGGTTTTCTCCGCCATTCTGGCACACTTCTGAAAATTTCGAAATAACCAAAACGAATTCCCTTTTATTCACTCGGGCGCCAGCTATCCATTTAAAAATTATAAAAGCACTGCCGTGGAGTCAGGAGCTTTTGAGCGCTCGTACATCCACCTTGAAGGTAGATTCGCAATCTCCAGTTTTAGAAATCAATTGAAGGAATTTTCGACAGCTGTCAAAAAAAAACTCAAACTTAGGCGAAAAACCAGACTTCATGTCAGTGCTCCAGCTGACCAATTTTTTTTCGATAATTCGCTATATTTTTCTACAGTATCTATGGTCTTGGTGATGCGATCTGGACAAAATTTCGCACGTAGTTTGAATACATTATTCTTCAGCTAGGTGTGAAATTTCATTGGAATCCAATCAGTAGTTTCGGAATTATCAGGAAAAAAATATTTTGAACGGCCATATTCACGGAACTCCTAGTCCAATTGTGCTCATTGATAAACGTGAATGCGACATCTGCGATCCAAACCTACCCTGAAAATTTCAAGTTTCTAGGCCTCTCCATTCGGAAGTTATAATTTTCTATGGTTTCTATGGTTCTGGTCATGCGATCTGGACAAAATGTTACTTCAATATATCATTCTCGACTAAAATACAGAATTTCATCTCGATCGAATCCGTAGTTTCGAAATGATCGAGAAAACAAAATTTCGAATGACCGTATTTACGGAACCCCTAGTATAATTCTGCTTATTGATGAACGTGAACGCGACATTCAAAATCCACACCTATCCTGATAATTTCAAATCCCTAGGCCTTTTCGTTCGAAAGTTATGATTTTCTATGGTTTATATGGTTCTGGTCATGCGATCTGGAGAAATGAAGCTTGAATATATCATTCTCTATTATACAAAATTTCGTCACGATCGAATCTGTAGTTTTGAAATTATCGAGAAAACTAAATTTAAAACGACCATATTTACGGAACCCCTAGTATAATTTTTTTCATAGATGAACGTGATCACGACATCTGAGATCCACAACTATCCTGAAAATTTCAAGTCCCTAGGCGTTTCCGTTCAAAAGTTACAATTTTCTATGATTTCTATGGTTCTGGTTATACGATCTGGACAAAATTTTATATGTAGCTTGAACACCTCATTCTCCATTTGAGTGCAAAATTTCATCTCGATCAAATCTGTTGTTTCCAAGTAATCAGGAGAACAAAACTCTGAATGGCCATATTTACGGAACCCCTTGTGGAATTCGGCCCATTAACGAACTTAACCGAGGCATTCGGGAACTGAACCCACACTGAAATTTTCAAGTCTCTAGGTTGTTCCGTTCGAGAGTAATCGTGCTTACGGCACATTTTCAGCTCAAAATTCGATAAATACAGACATCGTGACGAAATGATATAGCCCTCGTGTAAGTAGTACGAGCGCTCAAAAATGGAAAAGTATAGCGAACCACCTGGTAGCTGCTAAGCCGGAGACAGAGTTCCGTTTATCTGCGGTGGTAGCGATAATATTGAATTTTCTAAATTCAAGTTTTTCTACAGGAGAACAGACATTTAACGGAAATGAAATTTCAACGAGAAAATTAACTAAATGTATATTGATCCATATAAAAGGAAAAAAACGATTTCTACAGCTTACACTAATTATGGGGGTTACATACAGTCGAGAATGTCAGGAAGATTATATTTATCTATATACAATGGTGAAATAGCCAGAAAATACGGTATGATCGGACTGGGTGATACGAGTTACGACGGTACGGTATGTCGGCCAGGCCAGAAAAGAAATCCACGAGGTTCAGTCTTCTGTCGAATTCTTCATTAAACGGTCAACAAAAAGAATGAACCAACGTAATACAGTGGCCTATTCACGGCATTATGGCTACAGAAAGCTAGGTACTTTACCTTCAGTATCAACAATAATTGAAATTCACACGATGCTTTCTCGTTTTATCACCCGGTTTTCTCACCTAGGTACTTCTTCCACACTCTGAACACGATTTTCGAAAATCAGTGCGCTGATTCAAGAAAAAACTCGAAAATATTACGGACGGTGTATTTTCGGTTGCGGATCTACAGGCGTTCTGAATAGACCTCCAAATGAATTTTGACCATGACTCAAACTTCATTACACGATGTCCGTATTTTTCGAATCCGTCGAAAAATTCAAGTCTGTCCGTCCGTCCGTGCTTATACACCATAACTAACGATCGTGACGAAGTTTTTTATTTTAATAAATAATGATATATTCAAGCTATTAGAGCTTTTTAGCGCTCGTTCATCCACCTAGAGGTTGGATCTACCTACAAGGTGGATGAACGAGCGTTCAAAAGCTTCTGACTTCACGTCAGTGCTTTTCAAATATTTTTGGAAATATCTCGGAAACCAGGATGAAGATTCAGAATCGTTAATTCTTTTTTGTCTGCCTTCGTGTCTGTGTGTTTGTCTGTGTGCAATCCTTTCTTTCCATGACGCTACAGGTCGCGATCTTAAATATATCGAGTTCGAATTGTGATCTCATGAAGCCTTTTTTTTTTTGTTGAATTGGTTGTCGGAACGCTACAGGTCGCAATTCGCCGCATAAATGCCTCTACGTACCAAAAAAGCCAAATGAAATTATTTAAGGAAATACCACTTGTGATTTCCGAATTTTTCGAGGTCTTTCGTAATTGAGCGCTCGTACTACTTACACGTGGGCTAAATCATTTCGTCACGATGTCTGTATTTTTCGAATTTTGAGCCAAAAATTGTAACTTTTGAACGGAAACGCCTAGGGACTTGAAATTTTCAGGATAGGTGTGGATCTCGAATGTTGCTGTCACGTTCATCAATGAGCAAAATTAGACTAGAGGTTCCGCATATATGGCCGCTTGAAATTCATTTTTTTTGTTAATTTCAAAACTATGGATTTGATCACGAAATTTTGTATTTAAATTGAGAATGATATATTCGAGCTATATTTTGTCCAGATCGCATGATCGGAACCATAGAAACCATAGCAAATAATAACTTTCGAACGGAAAGGCCTAGGGACTTGAAATTTTCAGGATAGGTTCGGATCGTGAATTTCGTGGTTTCGTTCATCAATGAGCAAAATTAGACTAGGGGTTCCGTAAATATAGCCGTTCAAACTATTCTTTTCCTGATTATTTCGAAACTACTGGATTGGGATGAAATTTCCTACATAGATGAAGAATAATGTATTCAAACTACGTGAGAAATTTTATCCAGTTCGCATTACCAAGACCATAGATACCGCAAAAAATTCTAGCGAATTATCGAAAAAAAAATTCCGTCTAAACTTTATGATCAGCTCAAAAAGTAACATTGACCAAAAAATGGACTTAGCAGGTTAACGAATTAGGCCGACGAAATGTGACTTATTCAAGGAAATTAAACTCAGCTGGAGAGACTGTAAAGATCATGTCCAAAGAATAAAATATGCGGTCCATCTCGAATGCGAATCCACGTGAAATATGGACTAGCGGAAGTTATAGGCGCTTGTTATACGCCTCCCTCACAGGTAGATCTGCAGGACCACTTATTTTTCAAGTCTTCATTGAATCATAATGTGAGGGGTATTTCGGCCATCTCCCGCTGGCATAAATCGACTCATTACCTCTCTAAGCCTAATTTCTTCTGCTTCACTAACTCTGAAACCATTGGTATGAAGCAATACATCAATCTCGAGATGGCTTCAAATTAATAAGTCCAATGGTGTTCAAATTCATATAATAACCAATTTATTGTACTTTCTATATTATGCTACATACAAGCTAGCATCGTTTCAAGTCATTTTCATGCAACACCCCGCATAGACGTCATGAAATCTCTAGAATATGTTCGGAAATGTCAGTTGAATATTCAAGCTTTTAATACCGATAATTTATTCAAATCAATTCACCCTTCTGTTCATTACTCTTGAACTTGATGTAAAAATTCGAGGCTTAACAATACGAGTACTAACTATCTCAAAAACAAATTCAACATAGCTTTTTTTTGAGCGCTCGTACTACTTACACGAGGGCTATATCATTTCATCACGATGTCTGTATTTTTCGAATTTTGAGCCGAAAATGGTCTCAATCGACTAAGTTCGACTCACTGATGATGAATCCGTCGGAAAATTCGAGTCTGTCCGGCCGTCCGTCCTTAAGCACGATAACTCTCGAACGGAACAACCTAGAGACTTTCAGTGTGGGTTCAGTTCCCGAATGCCTCGGTTGAGTTCGTTAATTGGCCAAATTCCACCAGGGGTTCCGTAAATATGGCCGTTCAAAGTTTTGTTCCCCTGATTACTTGAAAAATACAGATTCGATCGAGATCAACTTTCGCACTCAAATGGAGAATGAGGTGTTCAAGCTACATTTGAAATTTTGTCCAGATCACATGACCAGAACCATAGAAACCATAGAAAATTGTAACTTTTGAACGGAAACGCCTTGGGACTTGAAATTTTCAGGATAGGTCTGGATCTCGGATGTCGTAATCACGTTTATCAATGAGCAGAATTATACTAGGGGTTCCGTAAATACGGTCGTTTGAAATTTAGTTTTCTTGATAATTTCAAAACTACAGATTCGATCGTGACTGAATTTTGTATACTAATGGACAATGATATATTCAAGCTACATTTCTCCAGATCACATGACCAGAACCATAGAAACCATAGAAAATCCTAACTTTCGAAAGGAAAGGCCTAGGGACTTGAAATTTTCAGGATAGGTGTGGATCTGAATTGTCGCGTTCACGTTTATCAATGAGCAGAATTATACTAGGGGTTCCGTAAATACGATCGTTTGAAAGTTTGTTTTCTTGATAATTCCGAAACTACGGATTCGATCGAGATGAAATTTTGTATTTCAATCGAGAATGATATATTAAAGCAATATTTTGTCCAAATCGCATGACCAGAACCATAGAAACCATAGAAAATTATAACTTCTGAACGGAAAGGCCTTAGAACTCGAAATTTTCAGGGTGGGTTTGGATCGCGAATATCGCGTTCGCGTTCATCAATGAGCAAAATTTGACTAGGGGTTTCGTAAATATGGCCGTTCAAAATATTTTTTCCTGATAGTTTCGAAACTACTGATTGAATTGAAATAAAATGCGAAATTTTGTACATATCGCATTACCAAGACCATAGATACCGTAGAAAGATCTAGCGAATTATCGAAAAAAAATTGGTCCTTTTCGTAATTTTTTCCATATCACCTCGATTATTCTCTTGAATTGTAAGAATTTCAGAAAACTCACAATATATGTACATGTCTCACGTGGGCACCTAACCTGCTGCAGCTCTTGTAATTCAAAATGTTCTACCTAGTGATCTATTAGGGTTGCAGTTTCATAGTATATCTTAATACTATATTCATGAATATTCGCTTAAGTATAAATATATCAACATAAATTTTGGATTCCATGATTGTTTGTTGGATAGATTTTCCGAAATAGGTTTTTTAATTCAAACATATATTGAAACAATTTTTCCTAAGAAGAATTGTTCTAGATTAACTAATAACATAACATGTAACCCCAGAGAACACCAAATCCATCAATCGCAACTATAGACCGGTTTCGACTTATCAAGTCTCATAAGTATATAAGTACAGCTCAGCGAAGATAAATTCAATGTAAGAAACAAAAACCGAAAAAAATTGTTTAATTACATGCAATTTGAATCTTTGTTGTTTCTTACATCGAATTCATCTTCACTGAGCTATACTGATGAGACTTGAATAATTCGAAACCGGTCTATAGTTGCGAATGATGGCTTTGGTGTTCTCTGTGGTAACAAAGATTGATTTGTTGGCTTGCTTGTAACTTTATCTAGATTAATTTTTCTTCGGAAAAATTGTTTCATTAAATGTAATTTGAATCTTTAGATGAACAGTCAATACATTATTCAAGTTTTTAAATTATTTATCCCTTGATTTTTCTCCTTTAAAATCCGTGAATCACATTCTCGACCACGAAGGAACCATAAGTAGAATAGCCTTGAAAAATTGGTGAAACTTCGAAACAGTTCTTGTCGGTTGAAAGAAAAACTCATTCAATGAAAATATTTTCTCTAGGCCTATTCTTTTGGGAGTTTTCGCGTGTACGGACGAAAATAAGGACAGACGAATTCTTCCTAAGTCCTACATAATCGTTTGAGACTACATATTCTCTTCACTTTTGGCCAAAATGATACGCTCTTATTCATAGGAACCAGCGTAAAGTGGTCCACTCTGTATTCTTCAATTCAGTTTTTGAATATATATTTTCATTTCTTACATTATATTATGTTTTTTCATGTAATTCAATTCGAAAAAATTATATGAATAATAATATGACATGAATAATTCAGAATCGAATTCGTGAATTCGATTCCAACCTGAGCAATTATTGTAGAAAATTCGAAAAATCGATCGTCTTCATTAAACTCTAACCAATATCAAATAAACGGTGAAAGCCTAAGCGAAAATTCCCTAATTTTTAGGTGACCCCATCGCAGAGCCTGCTCATTAACCGGGGACGTCGTGAAGAAAACAGCCTCCTCCTGTATGTGTGTAATGAAAGACTGCACGGGTGTAGAAAATTTCGTTTTCGCGAGGGGGAACTTTAATTTCATCTCAGGCTGACGTCACATTTCCATACGGGAGTGAGAGAGCGAAAACTCCAAGAAAGTTAACGAACGAAAAAGGAGGGAAAATTACTAATTAAGAATACGAAAGAAAGGGCCGATGTTTAAAATGCGTGAGCCTTGGCGAAAGTATATACGTATATATGAGACAAAGGAATGAGACTCCGGCAAGAAGGGAATTGAGTTAGAAAATGGCGGATTGTACATTCTCGGCGAGAATTTGCATGTAATTAAAGTATAAGGAAAAATCAGCCTGGCCCAGATGTACTATATTGCGACCAGGCTCTGATTGCGTTAATTTACAACTCTTTCTCTCTCTCCGATCTTTCCTCCTTCTTCGCTTTTTCATGATCGGGATGCCCGCCCATTTGTCTTTCCAGGTCGATCAGTGGTGTAGATTATGACGTTTCGCCTTCTGTTCTCGAGAAAATTTAGTTTTTTTAATCGTTATTGAATCTTCCTAGTTAGGGCTCATGAATAATACAACACCACGATAGTTATAATGTTTTTGGGCAGACCAATAATAAGGTAATAGCATGTAGGTATCAACAATAATTAGATTGCTGAATTTCCTTAAACAATATAAAAACTACAAGCCAATACATAACATAAAAAAAATCGAGTCTACCCTGAAAATTTCCAAACTCTAGGCCTTTTCTTTTGAAAATGATGGTAATGGTGCGTACGGAGGGCTGGACGGAATGATGGAATTGAATTCTCGAAGAATGATAACAATGTTGTTTATGGAAAAAAGCGCACAAAAACAAAGAAATCATCAAAGATCAATACAGAAAACAGAATTGAAAAAAAATTATTCATACATACACGATGGTCCACTGTTTTTATCCGGTTTTTAATGGTCGAGGGAAAAATTATTTCAAGAACATTGCCCATTAAAATGGTAGAAAATATAATGTGCACGAAAATTTGAAGCGAATTCTCACTTGTAGAAAATCAAACAACGTGAAATAAGATCAGATTAATTGTCATAATTACAGCTAATGGAGAATCCAACAAAATCAGATCATTACATACAAAAAAAAAATTACGAAAAGCACTGCCGTGAAGTCAGGAGCTTTTGAGCGCTGGTACATCCACCTTGTAGGTAGATTCGCATTTTCCTGTTTTAGAAATCAATTGAAGGAATTTTCGACAGCTGTCAAAAATATTCTGAAACTTAGGCAAAACTCCAGACTTCATGTCAGTGCTTCAGCTGACCAATTTTTTTTCGATAATTCGCTAGAATTTTCTATGGTATCTATTTTGACTAAATTTCGCATGTAGTTTGAATACATTATTCCTCAGCTAGGTGCAAAATTTAATTTCAATCCAATCGGTAGTTTCGAAACTATCTGGAAAAAAATATTTTGAACCGCCATATTCACGGAATCCCTAGTCTAATTTTGCTCAATGATGAACGTGATCGCGAAATTTCCATTCAAACCCACCCTGAAAATTTCAAGTACCTAGGCCTTTCCGTTCGAAAGTTACAATTTTCTATGGTTTCCATGGTTCTGGTCATGCGATCTGGACAATATATTGCTTTAATATATCATTCTCGATTGAAATACGAAATTTCATCCCGATCGAATCCGTAGTTTCGAAATTATCGAGAAAACAAAATTTCAAACGACCGTATTTACGGAACCCCTAGTATAATTCTGCTCATTGATAAACGTGAACGCGACATTTCAGATCCACACCTATCCTGAAAATTTCAAGTTCCTAGGCCTTTCCGTTCGAAAGTTATGATTTTCTATGGTTTCTATGGTTCTGGTCATGTGATCTGGAGAAATGTAGCTTGAATATATCATTGTCCATTAGTATACAAAATTTCGTCACGATTGAATCTGTAGTTTTTGAATTATCAAGAAAACTAAATTTCAAACAACCATATTTACAGAACCCCTAGTATAATTTTGCTCATAGATGAACGTGATCACAACATTCAAGATCCACACCTTTCCTGAAAATTTCAAGTTCCTAGGCTTTTCCGTTCAAAAGTTACAATTTTTTATGGTTTCTATGGTTCTGGTCATGTGATCTGGACAAAATTCCACATGTAGCTTGAACACCTCATTTTCCATTTGAGTGCCAAATTTCATCTTGATCGAATCTGTAGTTTTCAGGTAATCAGGGAAACAAAACTTTGAACGGCCATATTTACGGAAACCCTGATGGAATTTGGCCCATTAACGAACTTAACCGAGGCATTCGGGAACTGAACCCACACTGAAAATTTCAAGTCTCTAGGTTGTTCCGTTCGAGAGTTATCGTGCTTACGGCCGGCCGGACGGACGGACGGACAGACTCGAATTTTCCGAAGGATTCGTCATCAGTGTGTCGAACATAGTCGATTGAGACCATTTTCGGCTCAAAATTCGAAAAATACAGACATCGTGACGAAATGATATAGCCCTAGTGTAAGTAGTACGAGCGCTCAAAAATTTTTTCTCAGAATGAGGAAAAAAGGTATAATAAATGGTACTTTTTTGGATATTTATATGAATGTAACTTTTTGAGGGGGTAAAACTTAAAGTTTATTCGAACAAATGTTAAGGATTGTATTCAAGACAGTATTCATTTTTGTTTTTTAGTTGCATAACTTAAATTCAAGTCAGTATTCATTCTTTGTTTTTGTTACATTACTTAATATTGTTCAACAATGATTATTTCAAAAAAAAACTTCCCCATGTAGTTTTTGGTCCAGGCATATGCAGTCGATTAGATTTTATTTTCTTTTCGATACCTTAGCAGGATACGGAAAAAATTCAGGATACAAAAAAGTTTTATTTCAAGTTGATGGATTCCAAAAAATTATATGTTCATATATAAAAATTACGTGTCCCGTTGTTTGTCCTAAAATACTGAACCGATTTCAATCAAATTTTGCACAGTGTGTGCAGTTTGATCCAACTTAGTAGATAGGATAGTTGCAATATTTTTTGTTGCAAATAATTTTTTTATTATTTATGACAAAGAGTGATAATCATCTACGCGGCAACACAGGTCTCGAATCGACGGCAGGTCATCGCGCCTCCACTACACCTGATCACAAAGACAAGAGCGATAACGTGCGAGGAGTGATACCAAGTTTCTTGGTCTTTCCCAAAACTGAAGGGATTTGAAACTGTTTGAGAACTGGGTTGAAACTTTCAAAAATCAAAGATAGGGTCAGGGTAGGGTTAGTTTAGGTTAGGTAAGGGTTAATAATAATAATTATTCTACTGGTTTGAATACTTCACTACAATATAATTAGACGTATACCTTAGCCACAGCAACGCGTGGTAGAGTCTTCTAGTTATGATATAAATATAAAAAAATGAAAGAAAGAAAATTACGTAGAACACTGCCATGGAGGCAGGAGCTTTTGAGCGCTCGTACATGCACCTTGTAGGTAGATTCGCATTCTCCAGTTTTAGAAACCAATTGGAAAGATTTTGACAGCTGTCAAAGAAAATTTCAAACCAACGCGAAAATCCAGACTTCACGTCAGTGCTTTGGTGACCATTTCCTTTTTCGATGATTCGCTAGAATTTTCTACGGTATCTATGGTCTTGGTAATGCGATCTGGACAAAATTATACATTATTCTTCATATATGTGCGAAATTTCATTTCAATCCAATATGTAGTTTGAACAGCAAAATTTACGGAACCCTTAGTCTAATTAGGCTCATTGATGAAAGTGATCCGAACCTATCCTGGAAATTTCAAGTCCCTAGGCCTTTTCGTTCGAAAGTTATGATTTTGTATGGTTTCTGTGGTTCTGATCATACGATTTGGAAAAAATGTAGCTCGAATATATCATTCTCAATTTAAATACAAAATTTCGTCAGGATCGAATCCATAGTTTTGAAATGATCAAGAAAACCGAATTTCAAACGGACATATTCACGGAACCCCCCAGTCTAATTTTGCTCTTTAATTAACGTGAGCGCGAAATTTGCGATCCGAACCTATCCTGAAAATTTCGAGTCCCTAGGCCTTTCCGTTCGAAAGATATAATTTTCTATGGTTCCTATGGTCCTGATCATGCGATCTGAAAAAAATGTAGCTCAAAAAACAAAAAACTTTCAGAATAAGGAAATGAGAAATAATAAATCTGATTTTTCCGGATATTTCGATTAATTCGTCAATGATGCGATTAGTGTAGGTAACTTTTCAACCTTTCATTATGCATTTGATAGGAAGCTACAAGGTTTTGACTGAGTATGATAAATGAGTTCAACAGAAGATTATTTGGGTGATTTTAAGACAAGTTTCATAAAAAAGAAACTGAAAATGTTAAATATTCAGTTCCAAAATCTTAACCAGTAAAAAAGGAAAAAAATTAGAGAAATAGAAATCTTCTGCTTTAAGCCTTACCAAACTCATCAATAATCATATGGTAGTCCAGCTGGGATGCTATATGTGATTCAATAGATGAGCCAAAGCTGAAAGCCTTTCCTGATTTATCGTATTTCTTAAATACTTTTTAATGGGTTTCAATTCTGGGAAGCTTCTGTCAAGAAATAATAAAATAGTAATTTTCTGAACACTATAAGAATATATTTTCTGTAAATAAGTACAAATACCTTGTGATCTAACTTTGCTTTTCTTTTTAAACAGAATCTCACACACATTCGTGAGAAATCTTTTCATATACAGACGAGGCCATTCGGCCCAAAAATCTATCATCAGCAGTTAGGGAAAAACTCAATGTTCGTTATAACTCGAAATAAAAAGTACCGAACATTTACCCTAGCTTGTCGGTAAACCGAGGAGAAAAAAATTCTGGAGCTAGAAAACCCAACTTACATATTGTACCTAAGTTGAGATTTTTTCCACTTTACGAAATCAAGGTGAATAAAAATTTGTATATTTAAATGAGTATATTAAATTTATTTTAACACCTTCTTTTGGGGAAATACAAACATTGACAAGATAAAAGTTGGACAGAGATGAGTGGATATTTTTCCATTTTTACTTGAATTCTATAATTTTATCAAAAAATGTCTTCCTCATATTACTATTAAATGTCACAACATTCCGAAATTCTTAATGGAACAAGCCTTATATTTTGTAGTCATTATCAATATTCACGTTTTTGTTGAACAAAATGGACGGTGAGAATTGGGCGCATTCAAATTTCAATTTCTACAAAAAAATACATTGAAAATTATCCCGATCTAAAATTCATTATCCTGCTGTTCCCGCAGGAAGACATCATACATTTTCAACGTCGGGGCCTCACCCCGCCTCAAATATCACGATCTGGAAGTGGCGAAGACGTTCTCGCCCGAATGTAAGTCACTCACAATTTCCGTTCTGTGTATTTTTAATTACAACGGGTATTGATTTCAGCCCTCATCTTTGAACCCAATATTTTCGTTCATTCATTTTTATCACGCCCTTATTTGCCGTTGAAATTTCAATTACCTAGCCGTTTCAATTTATGCCAACCCCCGACGGGGCGGTTGCTTTTAGTTATTTTGACGGGAAGGGTGTGTTTTGTATGGTATCGCCGATGGTGCGTTTCGTTTGCGACGCAAAATATTTTATTCTGATTTTCGCGTCATGAGAAGTCCATCGAGCAAGACTTGCTTAATTTTTACAGAGAAATAACCTTCATTCAGACATACGATTACAATCAATAAACATGACATACTCAATTTACGATTTCGAAATCGTAAATTGAGTATAGGAAGAATATAGAATCCTATATTTTGATCGTACAATCACGAGTGTTGTAATATAACCAATTTTCATGAATTTTGATTGAATAAACTGCTAAAATTAAAGAATTCAAATTAAGTACCACGCAACATGATTGGTTGGAAATACATTTTACCATATTTTCTGCCTTGTTGTTTATCTATCAGTCTATCATTTTTTTTATGTTTATCAAAAAAGAAATTTGATTTCTCCAGGGCAAGTCTGAAATGTTACCAGAAATATTAATATTTAAGAATTTTTTTCTGCAATTGATTCTGATATTTGGGTTCATGATTTAATGTCTCTTATTAGAGCCGTCATTGCTTGTTACGCTTGTTTGAGTAAAAACTTATCATTCTGAAGAAATTCTGAGGTTCACGTTGAAGTCACTTTGATTGGCAGGTCTCGATATGTTGCGGTATCTGGTAGTTACTCCTTCTATCGCATGTATTTTTTCAACACCAATTTCCATTTGATTGAAACACGACCACCATTTTCTTACATGTCGAATCTCGTCAGATTGCTAATGAAGAGAAATACGAAATTATATCGAGTTTTAATAAATAAAATAACGTGGGACAAAAGAAAATCGAATGGAGCCCGCTTTCAGGGCACGAAAATAAATAATTAGCAGTTCTTTGTGCCGGCTCAGCGCCTAAATTATTAAGTAAAACGTACATGAAGGATCCTGCTGGCAATTTCTCCCCTTTTAAGTATAAAAACTTCCCCATTGAACAATTAATTAGTTATGTTTGGTTATTACGATGAAAATAATGTTTAATGAAGAATTAGGCTAGACGGAATGGGAATTCCGCTTTGATCTCCGTCAAAGTGTGATATTGCCATGACCGTTTTAGTTTTTCTTTTGGTCATTTACGAAAAATTCATAGAGATTTGTCTAGAAATAGATAAGGAAACCGACGTTACATAAGCCCTTTATTGTGGTTTTTGAGCGCTCGTACTATGTACTATGTTCGACTCATTGATGACGAATCCGTCAAATAATTCGAGAAGAATTACGTGTTCAAGCTACATGCAAAATTTTGTCCAGCCTGCATGACCAGAATCATAGAAACCTTAGAATATTAGAACTTTGTAATGGAAAGGCCTAGGGACTTGAAATTTTCGGGATAGGTGTGGATCTTGAATGTTGCGGTCACGTTCATCAATGAGCAAAATTAGACTATCGGTTCTGTAAATATGGCCGTTAGAAATTCAGTTTTCCTGATGATTTCAAAACTATGGATTTGATCGTGACAAAATTTTGTATTTAAATTGAGAATGATATATTCGAGCTACATTTTTTCCAGATCGCATGTTCAGAACCATAGAAACCATAGAGAATAATAACTCTCGAACAGAAAGGATAAGTTCAGATGGCGAATTTCGTGGTTACGTTCATCAATGAGCAAAATTAGACTAGGGGTTTCGTAAATATAGCTATTCAAACTATTTTTTTCCTGATAATTTCGAAACTACTTATTCGAATGGAATGAAATTTTGCACATAGATGAAGAATAATGTATTCAAACTACTTGGGAAATTTTGCCCAGATCGCATCACCAAGACCATAGATACCGTAGAATATTCTAGCGAATTATCGAAAAAAAATTGATCACCTAAAGCACTGACGTGAATTCTGGATTTTCGCCTTAGTTTGAAATTTTCTTTGACAACTGTCAAAATCTTTCCAATTGGTTTCTAAAACTGGTGAATGCGAATCTACCTACAAGGTGGATGAACGAGCGCTCAAAAGCTCCCGACTTCAGGGAAGTGCTTTTCGTCATTTTTCTACATATTTTTGGTTTTCTCCTTTTCGTTTATTCCATAATTAATATTTTTCAGAAAAGGAACATTTATTTGAAACAATTAGACCTAGTTGCATGAAATTCAGTACTGGGGCAATATTCTTACAATATGAAAATACTCATATTTGTATAGTTCTTTTGAGGTTTTGAGCTTTGTCTAAGTCTATGAAGGTAGAAAAAAAATTTTTTTTTTTAATTTTCGGTGGAAAGAAATTGATGTTTCCATGTGCCCCATTGGCAAGATCAATAGCCGCCCTTAGGATTTCGGTTATTCTCCGAAGAAGAATTGTTGAAGTGGATACTTATAATGTAGCCCATGTGCTTAAAGCTCTGCTAGGAGTTCGCGCTAGTAATATAAAAATTATAGAAAGCACTGCCGTGAAGTCCGGAGCTTTTGAGCGCTCGTTCATCACCCTTGTAGGCAGATTCGCATTTTTCATTTTCAGAAACAAGACATTTTTGACAGCTGTCAAAAAAAAATTCAAACTAAGGCGAAACTCCTGACTGTACGTCATTGCTTTAGGTGACAAATTTTTATTTTTCGATTATTCGCTAGAATTTTTTGCGGTATCTATGCGATCTTGACCAAACTTCGCAAATAGTTTCAATACATTATTCTTAATATATGTGCAGAATTTCATTTCAATCCAATCAGTAGTTTCGAAATTATGAGGAAAAAATATTTTTAACGGCCATTTTTACGGAACCCCTAGTCTAATTCTGCTCATTGATGAACGTGACTGCAAAATTCGAGATCCACACCTATTCTGAAAATTTCGAGTTCCTCGGCCTTTCCGTTCGAAAGTTATAATTTTCTATGTTTCTGGTCATGCGATCTGGACATTCGAGATTCGAACCTTCGAGAGTTATCGTGTATATGGCCGGCCGGCCGGACGGACAGACTCGAATTTTCCGACAGATTCGTCATCAGTGAGTCGAACCTTTTCGATTGAGACCATTTTCTGTTCAAAATTCGAAAAATACAGACATCGTGACGAAATGATTTAGCCCTGGTGTAAGTAAAACGAGTAAAAGGATGCTGATGTTGATACCCTATATTCATTTGGATTGATAACGCTACGAATTTCAGACAAAATGGTTCATCATTTCCACATCACTTTACTTGCTCGAACCACAAACATTTTTCAAAGCAATTCCAAAAATAGATTTGTACAGGTTGTCCCAATTTCCATCATAAACCTCAAAATTTACATTATTTGTTGAAGGAATTATCCCAGATTTTAAAAACCTGTATATATTGGCCGGGCACCACAAAATGATAAATTCAGCTAATTGAAATTAACAAATTATTTCAAAAAATGAAATAATGGATTCTTTATATGATGAGAACAATCCAGAATAACGGATCAAAAACTGAATAGTGTTTGGCTATCAAAGTATATTTTATTAATCTTCTACATTTCAGATAATTTATGAACAAAATAGTGGTAGTGTCCATGAACGACCCAGTGACTTCGATAATGAACCAAATATTTTATGACACCAAATAAAATATTTGGTTAATTTTTCACTATGAGGAATTAATTAATAAACTTCATTACGTCGTCCAAACGAGTCGAGTTATAAGTAGATTCGATAATTGTGGAAAAACTATCTTCATATAATTATGTTTTTCATTATCCAAAACAAAAGCTGTGAATATTTCACGGGAATTCAGAAATACGTTCTCTCCAAATAGTCCAAATGATTCCAAAGGTTCATTATTGGAAATAATGAACCGAAAGAGGGAAATGACAACATCACTCAAAAACTTTCCGACTTAGGAACATCAAACCTGAAATATGTGATAGATTCAATAAAACTCAAATAAACATTTTTAGCAGCGAATCTTTACTCCTAATATCATCCGATCTGTGTGATGGAATTGAGAAAAACATTAGGCAAGTTGAGATGTATTATTCCTCCACTACCCAAAGAATTTCTTATGAGAGATACTTTCTGGATTATTATTTCCAATGAAAAACTTTCGAATGATTCGAAGAAAAAAAATTTTTCAACCCCTCTAGAATTTCCACAGTTCATGTTTTGGGCAGGGCACAATGTTAGGATCGAAAATTCCTATGTCCGCCGTCCATGGAATTTTGAAAGGAATCAGACACCATCCGTCTTTGATTCTCCCAACACATAAATCCAATCCATGGAAATGAAGGGATGAAATTTAAAAAAAATCGTTATGGAAAATATTTCCAACATAGCAATATAAAATTCAAAGTGTTTATTGGTATATTGTTACTCAATCGAATATTTTATAGTAAGTGACCTATAACATTTTGAATATCATTTCGGAATTGCCAGAGCGGGTTCGAAGCCCTTGTCAAAAAAAATAATTTGGTCGAAAATAATCAATATTTTTGAGATTTATTGATTCGCGACAGTCGACTTTTGGAATGATGTGATGAGGACTGTGATTTAGGGAAGGGTGCTGATTCTTTTTCTCAAGTCAATTCTAATGTTTCATCATCGAAAATGAATTAGTATTTTGAAATTAAGTTGAGAGTACGCCACAAAATGAATCTCTTCAAGATATTTCGCGAAATTCCTCGGATTGCAGTAGCTATTCCTGAATTCAAAAGAAACGAAACAATGCAAATCCCAGTCGATATATCCACCCCACGTACACTCGCCGGGAAATAGACAGGAATACTTTGAGCGAGGAGAGGGGGCTGAGAAATTAAGGAAATATTCTCTCCTCTCCAAATGAGGGCGCTGCCGGGCCTTCGAATCGTGGAAAGAAGAAGACGAAAAACAAATTTTAATTCGTTCACATGAACTCTGAAAGGGGTTGTTAAAACATTCGTGCCTTCTCTCGCGGAGTTTTTAATCAATACAGTATTGCATTTGAATAAAATAGCTGGCGAATTCTTGGACGGAGAGAAGTAAGAAACTTGAATTATGTGGATGCGAGGCTTCCAGAAATCATTGGCGTCGGGCCTAATTGGAAAAAAGTGATTATTAAATCGAATCCACTTGGACTCGATTTATAATTTACAGCTTCACCCGACATTATAAGCTTTGAAAAACAGTAATTTATTGCTCATGGTCAACCATGAATGTTTTTTTTCTGGATGCAATAAAATATTTCTGTCATTGTTGAAGTTGCTGGGATATCAAGGAAACGGCATATTTAGTTCTTGAACCATCTGAAATGGAAGGATTCGAGTTATGTAACGATAACCGGAAGATATTTAATGTTTTGAATCAATGAATTGAATCATCCCTCTACTTAAATTACAATACGTATTATTAGATGAACGTACTTACCATGGGAAATTTTGAATGGAAATTATATAAATGGATCACTGTTGGTCTGGACCGGATATGTCCGCCTCCATATGCTTTTTATTTTTAGGTCAATATTATATACTCATCTCCGCTTGTAGTCTTCGGATGATATTTTCTATGGTATTGTTGTATTTTCTTTACTTGGTTGGGTTGTATTCACTTTTATATATTTCTGTTGTTCTTTTCTTTTCTCGTTGTAAAGGTGTGTATTGCTTTGAATTTTGTAGAATAGTTTGAATATTGAATACTGTAATTATATTATGTTTAATAGTAGATCACGTACAGGCTCACGCCTCTGTGATAATTGTTTATACCTGTAGCTTCACAGAATAAACCATATTATTATTATTATTATTATTATGGATTCAACAATTATCCTCCCTATCTGAAATTTTTTTATGTGAAATTATTTGATTATGATTTTATATTTCTCTGTCAAACGTTGTAAATTTCGATCAGATGAATTAACCATTTTGGTGATACTGATCAATACATAAGTAGGTACCCAAACTTCAAATTTTTTTATTCAATAGTCAGTTTTGAGGGCGACCGTAAAACTCTGAAACCGTTGGAATCCAGAGTTGTTTAAAATTTTCAAGACATTTTTTTTTATTTGAATACTCATGACCATTGCAGAATTCAGGAGTTTCATAATGGATCCGAGAAATTTGTTTCAATTCAACTCTTTGATTTCATCTAATCACATTTTGAGCTAAGACTATTTATTGCGAATAATAGGTCACATTCGTTCTTATTTTTCCCTTTTTATGTATGTAGGTATTTTCTATCTTTTTCTCCGCCTCTGTTATGGGCCCAGATCACTGCGCTTTATAAATCTTGATTTTTTTACAAAGTGGTCAAGGAATCGTTTCACATTCAAGAAACAGGCAAACCTATACATACCATGTTCTATAGGTATACGTTGGGTACTCGTTCTATAATACACGGCATATATGAGATAAGTTGGAAGATGGTCACGATTGGATGATTTGTTCTTCGGCTTTCTCGTTGGATCTCACTCCTTCAAACGAGATTTGAAGGAATAAGCGCGTCGGTTATGGAAGTTGAGAGGTCATGAATCATTTTAAACCATTTCTCGGATTGGTAAAGTGATACGGATTTTATGTCATGATGAAAACAAACTTATAGATTCTTTATTTTAATTAATTATAACTGAAATTAATTTACTGCATCATTGCGATATTGGTATTTCAACAGGAAATGTTTTTCCCTCAAGTGTTTTGAAATCTGTTCGAACAGGTAGAGTTTTTTTCAAATATCTCATTCTGTGAATGGGAGTTTTCTAGAAATTTGCATTCAAACATTCATTATCCTTAATCACAATTTCTTATCGGATTATTTTTATATATAATAGTTCAGGCGCGTTTCTATTTTCCTGACGAAAATTTAACGCGATATAAAAAATTAATTGATCGGTCTGATTGATTCTCAACAAAACTCAAAACTCTGATTGGTTCTCAACAAAAATGTCAATCAGGAACCTGATGATTCACCTAATAATTGATATTCACATATATGCACTCAGGAATTATTCATTTTACTTCAATAAATACACGAAACACATAGCGTTGACGGCATAAATCAAAAAAGAATTCTATTATAGCTCCAACATTTTGTGTCTCGAAAAGAAAGCAAAAAGGATTTAATATTCATTGAAGTTGACAATAAATTATTTTATGAGTGTACTATATTTAATATGATTTAATGTTCTTTCATTCTCTTCCTTCAGTTGAGTATGTAATCTATTGATTTTCATACATAATTTTTTTTGCAGATATTATCGAAGATGTCACTCCAGATGAACTGTTGAAAGTGAGTTGAATTTTTGTGATTTCACTGATCCGTTATATAATAATTTCAAGAGAGATTTCTAATAACCCTTTCATTCATCACCCAGTTTTTTCTGAAAAAAATTCCTGACTTATGCGTTAATTATCTTCTTCAAGTATAAAGCCAGGGATGGCGCACAAATCGCAGGCATTATATTGCAGTTATCGTTTAAATTGATCGGGCTGAAAACTAGCTAAATGTGAGGGATATACCATTTTTGGGAAGAAATTTAGATAAAAAAGTAGACCGGATAACTCGTCAACCAAGAATCCGATAGAATTAAGTCGAAGGAGAAGTTAACTGAATCATAATTTTTCAAAAGTTGGACACAAAATTTTATCCATTCAAACTGTTGAAGCTATAACTATAAATGCACAGAAAATAAGAGCGTTATGAAGGTTATAAGACACTTACAACAAATTTAGGTTAATCCTATTTGAAGCGAAAATCTTCAATCAAGACCCGCCTTATCATAAGTGAAGTTCAAATACAATAATGAATAAATGATTTGAAAAGTGTAAATTCATCAGTATCCTTATCAATAAAGAAATCAAGAACGAAAAGGGAGAAATTCAAATGTGATTGTTTCTGAATTTTCCAAAATTCGGAAAAAATATAACCTAAACTTGAAATTTGAAAATTAAGCTCCGAGAGAAACATCACTAAGTGGGCTGAGTTCGATGAGAAGAATATGAGATCTTCAATTCAATCTTGAATTTCTTCGAAATTACCATGAAAAAATAAAAACACCAGATTCAATAAAAAACAAATAAGTGATAATAACACATTCAAAAGAAATTCAGGAAGATCAAGAAACCTGAAAACAATTCGAAAAAATAGAGCCTGATAACTAGAAACCGGATTTAATCCATTTGAATATTGAGTCCCTTCTAGCAGGTTTTTGCATTTTTGCAATATTTCTACACTTTCCATCCTTATTTTGACATTATTTTAAGCTTTTCATTTCTCATCAATTATAATTCGAACTCTACTAATTACTCATAACAATTTCAAATTCGAAACAGATAAGCTTCTCCTTAAACGTCTAAAAGATCGAGGTTCTTGAAGCACTCTGTATAGGTAGTAATGAATTCCGTCAAAGACAAGTTTTTCTACCCAAATTTTCTTATGGCATATCGTATATTGAAACGATTCTCAGTATTTGACCGTCCACATTACTGTAGATTGTTTTCCCGACAAATAATCTGTCGATATTAACCATAATTTCTCATTCGATAGTTTTCATACAATTTCTTTGATGGGAAATCAATGAAATAAAGATCAACGTCATCTTCACACAACTTTTTTCAAACGCCTCTCATCAAGTATAACTCCAATAAGCACAGCCAAGTTGATTATTGTCCATTTACAACCAACACATCTTTCAGTCCTTCACGACCACTGAAAAATAAATCAGCATAAATAGATCATCATAAGTTCTACACACATTATCATTACAAGAGCCTATTCCTTACACTTAATCCATGTTTGCCAACATTAAAAATGTATCAATTAATTATTAAACCGTATTTTCCATTAGCAGATACTCATTATTTGCCTTTCAGTTTCTTCATAACCCATTAATATAGGAACATAAGCATGAAAAGGAGTAATTATGATATTCCAAGGAGTTTTCCTGTTCTTATAACTGTTTACTTATGTTATCATGGGTTATTGAGTGGAAAAAGTTGGGTAGTTTGAAAGATGTATCCATTTCCATGATGATTTCTTGTTTTTTCAGTGTTTAGTTTCAACTCTTTCTATATCATTAGGGCTGATTGTCCCAGTTATGCGATTCATGTTTATTCAGCTCAGGAAGTTTTTTTTTTATTATCAGCTCTTAACTTTTTACCTCTGGTATTATTCTTCTTGTTGTATATTCATCTTGTACTTACATTCGACTTTAGTTGATAAATTATTGTGAATGGGTTATAATGCTCTGGATTCAATATTTTTGAGCGATCGTTCTACGTACACGAGGGCTATATCATGTCTTAATTTTCGAATTTTGAGGCAAAAATGGTCTTAATCGACAAGGTTCGACTCACTGATGACGAATCCGTCGAAAAATTCGAGTCTGTCGTATACCCGATAACTCTCGAACGTAACGACCTAGAAACTTCAGGGTAGGTTCGAATCTCGAATGTCAAGGTCACGTATATCAATAAGCAAAATTTAACTATGGGTTCCGTTAATATGGCCGTTCGAAATATTTCATCCTGATAATTTCGAAACTACTGAATGGATCGGAATGACATAGATGAAGAATAATGTAGGTATTCAAACTACGTGCAATCGTACCATAGACCATAGATACCGTAGAAAATTCTAGCGAACTATCGAAAGCAAAATTAGTCACTTAGCACTGACGTAAAGTCTGGAGTTTCGTCTTAGTCTGAATTTTTTTTTGACAGCTGTCAAAAAATCTTCAATTGGTTTTCAAAACTGAAAAATACGAATCTACCTCCAAGGTGTATAAACGAGCTCTCAAAAGTTCCTGAATTCACGGCTGGGCTTTTTATAATTTTTTTTGTACAGTATCAATTTCTAATGATTCGTGATTTTCGATATAAATACTTATTTCGTCTGCTGTTGACATCGAATCTGTACGGGGATGCAGTTGATACAAGATTCTCTTTTTGGAGGAAATTCAATTTAATTCCACTGTTTTCTTATTTTTTTTTTATTTTCTGCCCGTAATCACCCCTGCAATCAGTAAAATAGATAGCAATAGAGAAGCGGCTTCCTGAAAAACATTAGTTATATGATAAGATGAAAATATTCAAAATATATAATGTTCACAAGAAAAAAGAAAGAGGAATATGGATAAAAAAATTCTTTGAACAAAAAATGCATCAGAAAATTGAAAATAATTATCTAGTAATTACATGCCGATTACAATAATTGCTCTGAGCTTATGAGAGATCTCACGTGATCTAGGAGAGTCGAGATATAAACATGAACATAAACATAAACAATAATTTCTAAGATTTGTGAATAGAAGAGCCCTCTACTATTTTGTACACCATCAGAATATTTCATGAGTGCCTAGAATTTTCTAGTCCCAAATGTGAAATTTAAATCTTTCAAGCTTCTTACCACTGAAAATGTATTTTTCACTCTTGGGTGCATTTTACTTTGGAATTGAGATTCAAGTAATAGATGTTAGCGTTGAAAAATTTCTTTAAAAGATTCATTGACTGTAAATTACTTTTCAAGCTGCTGATAAATCTTCTTAATCAATTATGCAAGGTTTAAGTGAACATTTTTCAATTGTATCTGTCCTTTACTCAATATATGGCCACTCCAACAAGAAGCATTGTCGGTATTGGTCATAGGCATAGGCATCAAGACCTGTTCAGAGCCTTGAACTGGAAATCTTCCTAGATTCCAGCTGTTTCAATAAAAATGGTGTCGATTTCGAAGTTTTATTATTTCAATATTGAAACACTGAAACAGCGCAAACAATCAAGACCCACCTGTTTATAGGAGAAAAAGACGAATTGTACAGTTCGAATTGTGGCATAACCTATAATGTAGAAACCTTGTCGTGGTAATAACGCACGCATCGAATAAATATCTCCCACAGAAAAATTCCAAATAGCTCAATTAGTATGCAGCGAATATGGTCGCGAGGAGCTCGGCTAGTGTGCACTGGCACTAATAAATCAGACGAACGATCGACGGTGGCGGAGCACAGAGAATATTACCCGGTACTACCAACAAAACACGGGCCCCTATCTCAGGTCGCCATGGTTGGCTGCTCTGCGAACGTGCTTACAAATTGTGTCCGATCGTTTTATGCATACATGAACTATTGTTTATCATTTTTCTGGGACTTTTCCCGACCAGCTCGCCCGTTCGAATATGAATTATCGCTGTATATTTAACTTTCGTTGTAGAGCGTGCTTGAATTTCGATGCATCTCTGTGGTCTCGCTGCTGCTTCTATGAAAATGGATTATCTCTTTCTGTGTGTTCCGAGTGCCGTTACAATAACATATAATCAAGAGCCTGCTTATGCTTGATACCATTTGATCCGATTACTTTATCTCGTTGGTTCGGGTGGTTATGGGTCGTGTTGAGGAGATTCGTGATCGATAGATTTCTTCGTTTTACGAAGGCTCATCCAAATGTGACGTTCAGATGACAGCACTCTATAACGTTTACCCGACGACTTTTCAACGGTCATATAAGGCATTTTGTTTCAATAGAGGGTAGTTAAATTTTCACCCGCAAAATTCTTCTTATTTATCAATTTCGATGTATACAACCAGAGAAAAACATTTCGAAATAACTTAACCTGAATTTTGTATGAACAACAACGTTATAATTTTGATCAAATGTGGGTTCATGTGAAAATTCGCTACCACTAAAACAATAAAAAAACTTATTATTAAATGCAAATGCGATATCAACCGCGATTCTGCTTTACTTTTCAAAAAATCTATATAAAAATTCATTTTCAAGCACTGCGGTGATAGCAATTCATTTTTGATGACAAATCGCAAATTAGGTTTTGTTTTTCTCACTACCATGACAACGAAAGGTATACTGACCAAGAATCCAACCATTTTACATTCTTATTTCCATTTTATGTAGTAATAATACCAGTATTCAAGATTTCAAAGCGCTCTAATAAAAAATTACGAAAAGCACTGCCGTGAAGGCAGGAGCTTTTGAGCGCTCGTACATGCACCTTGTAGGTAGATTCGCATTCTTCAGTTTTAGAAACCAATTGGAAAGATTTTGACAGCTGTCAAAGAAAATTTAAAACCAACGCGAAATTCCAGACTTCACGTCAGTGCTTTGGTGACCATTTTCTTTTTCGATAATTCGCTAGAATTTTCTACGGTATCTATGGTCTTGGTAATGCGATCTGGACAAAATAATACATTATTCTTCATATATGTGCGAAATTTCATTTCAATCCAATAAGTATTTTCGAAATTATCAGAAAAAATATAGTTTGAACGTCAATATTTACGGAACCCCTAGTCTAATTTGGCTCATTGATGAAAGTGATCGCGAAATTCGCGATCCGAACCTATCCTGAAAATTTCAAGTCCCTAGGCCTTTTCGTTCGAAAGTTATGATTTTCTATGGTTTCTATGGTTCTGATCATACGATCTGGAAAAAATGTAGCTCGAATATATCATTCTCAATTTAAATACAAAATTTCGTCACGATCAAATCCATAATTTCGAAATTATCGAGAAAACTGAATTTCAAACGGCCATATTTACGGATCCCCTAGTCTAATTTTGCTCATTGATACACGTGAACGCTACATTCACGATCCACACCTATCCTAAAAAATTTCAAGTCCCCAGGCCTTTCCATTACAAAGTTATAATTTTCTATGGTTTCTATGGTTCTGGTTATGCGAGCTGGACAAAATTCTGCATGTAGCTTGTGTACGTAATTATCCATCTGCATGCAAAATTTCACCTCGATCGAATCAGTAGTTTCGAAGTAATCAGAAAAACAAAATTTCGAGCGGCAATATTCACGGAACCCCTGGGCGAATTTTGCCCAATTACGAATTTAACCGCGGCATTTGAGATTCGAACCTACCCTGAAAATTTCAAGTTCCTAGGACATTTTTATCCACTTATACTTCAATATACTATTTTTTTTATTGATGCTCCATTTTAATTATTTCAAGAACGCCTCAGCGTGTTTAAATCGAACTTTCAAACTCGCGCGTTTTTTAAAGTCACCATGGCAACAGCAACGACTCGAGAAACGTGAAGTCTAAATGACAATTTTTCAATTATAGATCTGACAGGAGTACCTTGTTACGCCAAATAAAATATTACTAAATGCAAAACCTTTATTCGAACATTATTCAACAATTTCAATTTTATAAGTGGAAATGGAAAGTGCAGTCGGTATTTCTTTCGTAATCATCACATTTGAAACCCCGATTGCGACTTTTTCTATGAGAAATTATCGTTAGATTCATTTTGTAATAATAAATGAATATAAATAAAATAAAATAGTATTATTACGATGGAAAAACGTTTTAATTACTTACTCACCTAGATTTCTCTCTTTCATTCTTTTTAATCCATCTTTTTCGAGCACCTTCGATTTCTTTCCATTTCGATCTGAATGTAAACAAACCGATGATGATCGAATTTACGTTCGTCTTTTGGGATAAGTTCGGAAATTCGAATATGCCTTAAAATTTACCCGTCAGCATCAATTTCTCATCGTATGTATTCGAATTCATCTCGAAATGACCGAGTTTCGAGAAATTTCGACGTCGTGTCAAAATACGATTCATTTATTTCCGCGAAAAACGTCACGTAATATCTATGATCGACGTAAATTATTCCGGACTTTCTTCATTTCATGTAGTAATAATACCAGGATTCATGATTTCAAAGCGCTCCAATAAAAAAAAATTACGAAAAGCACTGCCGTACATGCACCTTGTAGGTGGATTCGCATTTTCCAATTTTAGAAATCAATTGAAGGAATTTTCGACGGCTGTCAAAAAAATTCTCAAACTTAGGCGAAACTCCAGACTTCATGTCAGTGCTTCAGCTGATCAATTATTTTCGATAATTCGCTAGAATTTTCTACGGTATCTATGGTCTTGGTGATACGATCTGGACAAAATTGCATGTAGTTTGAAAACATTATTTCTCAGCTAGGTGCAAAGTTTCATTACAATCCGATCAGTAGTTTCGAAACTATCAGGAAAAAAATAGTTTGAACAGCCATATTTACGGAACCCCTAGTCTAATTTTGCTCATTAATGAACGTGACCGTGATATTCGCGATCCAAACCCACCCTGAAAATTTCAAAATCCTAGGCCTTTCCGTTCAAAAGTTACAATTTTATATGGTTTCTATGGTTCTGGTCATGCGATTTGGATAAAATATTGCTTTAATATATCATTCTCGATTAAAATACAAAATTTCATCTCGATCGAATCCGTAGTTTCGAAATTATCGAGAAAACAAAATTTCAATGTGAAGAATTTTGTATGAACAACAACGTTATAATTTTGATCAAATGTGGGTTCATGTGAAAATTCGCTACCACTAAAACAATAAAAAAACTTATTATTAAATGCAAATGCGATATCAACCGCGATTCTGCTTTACTTTTCAAAAAATCTATATAAAAATTCATTTTCAAGCACTGCGGTGATAGCAATTCATTTTTGATGACAAATCGCAAATTAGGTTTTGTTTTTCTCACTACCATGACAACGAAAGGTATACTGACCAAGAATCCAACCATTTTACATTCTTATTTCCATTTTATGTAGTAATAATACCAGTATTCAAGATTTCAAAGCGCTCTAATAAAAAATTACGAAAAGCACTGCCGTGAAGGCAGGAGCTTTTGAGCGCTCGTACATGCACCTTGTAGGTAGATTCGCATTCTTCAGTTTTAGAAACCAATTGGAAAGATTTTGACAGCTGTCAAAGAAAATTTAAAACCAACGCGAAATTCCAGACTTCACGTCAGTGCTTTGGTGACCATTTTCTTTTTCGATAATTCGCTAGAATTTTCTACGGTATCTATGGTCTTGGTAATGCGATCTGGACAAAATAATACATTATTCTTCATATATGTGCGAAATTTCATTTCAATCCAATAAGTATTTTCGAAATTATCAGAAAAAATATAGTTTGAACGTCAATATTTACGGAACCCCTAGTCTAATTTGGCTCATTGATGAAAGTGATCGCGAAATTCGCGATCCGAACCTATCCTGAAAATTTCAAGTCCCTAGGCCTTTTCGTTCGAAAGTTATGATTTTCTATGGTTTCTATGGTTCTGATCATACGATCTGGAAAAAATGTAGCTCGAATATATCATTCTCAATTTAAATACAAAATTTCGTCACGATCAAATCCATAATTTCGAAATTATCGAGAAAACTGAATTTCAAACGGCCATATTTACGGATCCCCTAGTCTAATTTTGCTCATTGATACACGTGAACGCTACATTCACGATCCACACCTATCCTAAAAAATTTCAAGTCCCCAGGCCTTTCCATTACAAAGTTATAATTTTCTATGGTTTCTATGGTTCTGGTTATGCGAGCTGGACAAAATTCTGCATGTAGCTTGTGTACGTAATTATCCATCTGCATGCAAAATTTCACCTCGATCGAATCAGTAGTTTCGAAGTAATCAGAAAAACAAAATTTCGAGCGGCAATATTCACGGAACCCCTGGGCGAATTTTGCCCAATTACGAATTTAACCGCGGCATTTGAGATTCGAACCTACCCTGAAAATTTCAAGTTCCTAGGACATTTTTATCCACTTATACTTCAATATACTATTTTTTTTATTGATGCTCCATTTTAATTATTTCAAGAACGCCTCAGCGTGTTTAAATCGAACTTTCAAACTCGCGCGTTTTTTAAAGTCACCATGGCAACAGCAACGACTCGAGAAACGTGAAGTCTAAATGACAATTTTTCAATTATAGATCTGACAGGAGTACCTTGTTACGCCAAATAAAATATTACTAAATGCAAAACCTTTATTCGAACATTATTCAACAATTTCAATTTTATAAGTGGAAATGGAAAGTGCAGTCGGTATTTCTTTCGTAATCATCACATTTGAAACCCCGATTGCGACTTTTTCTATGAGAAATTATCGTTAGATTCATTTTGTAATAATAAATGAATATAAATAAAATAAAATAGTATTATTACGATGGAAAAACGTTTTAATTACTTACTCACCTAGATTTCTCTCTTTCATTCTTTTTAATCCATCTTTTTCGAGCACCTTCGATTTCTTTCCATTTCGATCTGAATGTAAACAAACCGATGATGATCGAATTTACGTTCGTCTTTTGGGATAAGTTCGGAAATTCGAATATGCCTTAAAATTTACCCGTCAGCATCAATTTCTCATCGTATGTATTCGAATTCATCTCGAAATGACCGAGTTTCGAGAAATTTCGACGTCGTGTCAAAATACGATTCATTTATTTCCGCGAAAAACGTCACGTAATATCTATGATCGACGTAAATTATTCCGGACTTTCTTCATTTCATGTAGTAATAATACCAGGATTCATGATTTCAAAGCGCTCCAATAAAAAAAAATTACGAAAAGCACTGCCGTACATGCACCTTGTAGGTGGATTCGCATTTTCCAATTTTAGAAATCAATTGAAGGAATTTTCGACGGCTGTCAAAAAAATTCTCAAACTTAGGCGAAACTCCAGACTTCATGTCAGTGCTTCAGCTGATCAATTATTTTCGATAATTCGCTAGAATTTTCTACGGTATCTATGGTCTTGGTGATACGATCTGGACAAAATTGCATGTAGTTTGAAAACATTATTTCTCAGCTAGGTGCAAAGTTTCATTACAATCCGATCAGTAGTTTCGAAACTATCAGGAAAAAAATAGTTTGAACAGCCATATTTACGGAACCCCTAGTCTAATTTTGCTCATTAATGAACGTGACCGTGATATTCGCGATCCAAACCCACCCTGAAAATTTCAAAATCCTAGGCCTTTCCGTTCAAAAGTTACAATTTTATATGGTTTCTATGGTTCTGGTCATGCGATTTGGATAAAATATTGCTTTAATATATCATTCTCGATTAAAATACAAAATTTCATCTCGATCGAATCCGTAGTTTCGAAATTATCGAGAAAACAAAATTTCAAACGACCGTATTTACGGAACCCCTAGTATAATTCTGCTCATTTATAAACGTGAACGCGACATTTCAGATCCACACCTATCCTGAAAATTTCAAGTTCCTAGGTCTCTCCGTTCAAAAGTTATGATTTTCTATGGTTTCTATGTTTCTGGTCATGTGATCTGGAGAAATGTAGCTTGAATATATCATTCTCCATTAGTATACAAAATTTCGTCACGATCGAATCTGTAGTTTTGAAATTATCAAAAAAACTAAATTTCAAACGACCATATTTACGGAACCCCTAGCATAATTTTGCTCATAGATGAACGTGATCTCGACATTCGAGATCCACACCTATCCTGAAAATTTCAAGTCCCTAGGCGTTTCCGTTCAAAAGTTACAATTTTCTATGTTTTCTATGGTTCTGGTCATGCGAGCTGAACAAAATTTCACATGTAGCTTGAACACCTCAATCTCCATTTGAGTGCACAATTTCATCTCGATCAAATTTGTATTTTTCAAGTTATCAGGGGAACAAAACTTTGAACGGCCATATTCACCGAACCCCTGGTGGAATTTGGCCTATTAACGAACTTAACCGAGGCATTCGGGAACTGAACCCACACTGAAAATTTCAAGTCTCTAGGTTGTTCCGTTCGAGAGTTATCGTGCTTACGGCCGGACGGACAGACTCGAATTTTCCGACGGATTCGTCATCAGTGAGTCGAACATAGTCGATTGAGACCATTTTCGGCTCAAAATTCGAAAAATACAGACATCGTGACGAAATGATATAGCCCTCGTGTAAGAATTTGTGGATAACTGGTCTTTAAAACACTTGCTCTATTTCGAGCACTCCGGCTTCGCCGTCGCGATCGAAAAATCGCGCGTGGTTCAAAGACCTTTTTATCCACTTATACTTTAATATACTATTTGAAAATTTCATTCATGTTGAGATTTCCATAATTTTACTGTCAGAATCTGCCATCTGGAATTTCTTATTCCAAATGCACCTCTCCACCGATAGAATTCACAATTGTCTCTAATTCACGAGACAGTGGTTTTTGAAGTATCTCATAAAAAGTGGTAAGTCACCGATCTAAAAGACTTAACCGGACCGAAAAAAAACTCACGTCTATCTGCGAGAATGTAACCACATCCTTGCCTCGAAGAAACCGATCTAGTAGCTGAAAGGAGCGGAAGCAGGGACATTTAAGAACGGTACAAAGCATAACCAATAACCAAATAATCTGCAAGGTGTTATAAGAGCAATTGAGCGTGTTCGATCGTATTCACAACCTACTCTAGATTCCGGCTAGCAGGTGCATTGTAAGCACGGATGATTCCCATCCCAGGAGGCGACGGACCGCCATACCGTAACAAAACACACTCGTTTGACAGCGCGGCAAAACGTCCACGGCCGACTTGATACGCGTTCACGGATGGATGGGTTCCGATGCCTGCTGTTTTCTGATAATCTTTCTCGCATGTTGGGCTTTCTATATTTTTTTTCGGTATTGAGTGACGGTGGCTTTGATTGGGGGCTCGATACTGAGGGGGTTGGTGAGTTATCGGCTGGAGCAGCAATCCTCACATACTCGAGAAATCAATGTTCAATGAGGAAAAGTCTGCAAGAACGATAAGTGATATTAGTCGATGTGAGGAAGTTCAAAAAGTCAATGGAAAGATGACGTAATCACTTGAACTCTAGCATCGTACTTCCAAAGTGTCTCAGTTGTAAAGACTTGGATATAAGATTAGATAGAAAATATAAAGAATTCACGCTCTGTTCAAGAAAAAAACTTTCAGCTTGGTACTCTGATGAATGTATTTTAGAGGCCAGAAATGGGAGGATTGAATTTCTTTAAATATTTCCTTGAAAACTATGCAACGTGAATAATATTTCATGTGAGTGGTTTCTGAAAATGAAATTTTAAATGCCAGTCTGGAACTCAGATATATAATGAGTGGATCAACCTTTGAGCTAAGCCCAAAAAAACTGAAACTAAACATTCGGAGGCACCTGCAATAGAACCGATGAGTAAAAATTACAAAAAGCACTGCCGTGAAGGCAGGAGCTTTTGAGCGCTCGTACATGCACCTTGTAGATAGATTCACATTTTCCAGTTTTAGAAACAATTGGAAAGATTTTGACAGCTGTCAAAGAAAATTTCAAACTGAGACCAATTTTTTTTCAATAATTCGCTAGTTTGAATACATCATTCTTCGTCTATGTGAGAAGTTTCATTCCAATCCAATAAGTAGTTTCGAAATTATCAGGAAAAAAATAGTATGAACGGCTATATTTACGGAAACCCTAGTCTAATTTTGCTCATTGATGAACGTAACCGCGAAATTCGCGATCCGAACCTATCCTGGAAATTTCAAGTCCCTAGGCCTTCCCGTTCGAAAGTTATGATTTTCTATGGTTCTGATCATGCGATCTGGAAAAAAATGTAGCTCGAATATATCATTCTCAATTTAAATACAAAATTTCGTCGCTATCAAATCCATAGTTTTGAAATTATCAAGAAAACTGAATTTCAAAAATCAAAAAATATTTACGGAACCCCTAGTCTAATTTTGCTCATTGATGAACGTGACCGCAACATTCGAGCTCCACACCTATCCTGAAAATTTCAAGTCCCTATTCCTTTCCATTACAAAGTTATAATTTTCTATGGTTTCTATGGTTCTGGTCATGCGAGCTGGACAAAATTTCGCATGTGGCTTGAACACATAATTTTCCATCTGAGTGCAGAATTTCACCTCGATCGAATCCGTAGTTTCGAAATTATCAGGAAAAAAATAGTATGAACGGCTATATTTACGGAAACCCTAGTCTAATTTTGCTCATTGATGAACGTAACCGCGAAATTCGCGATCCGAACCTATCCTGGAAATTTCAAGTCCCTAGGCCTTCCCGTTCGAAAGTTATGATTTTCTATGGTTCTGATCATGCGATCTGGAAAAAAATGTAGCTCGAATATATCATTCTCAATTTAAATACAAAATTTCGTCGCTATCAAATCCATAGTTTTGAAATTATCAAGAAAACTGAATTTCAAAAATCAAAAAATATTTACGGAACCCCTAGTCTAATTTTGCTCATTGATGAACGTGACCGCAACATTCGAGCTCCACACCTATCCTGAAAATTTCAAGTCCCTATTCCTTTCCATTACAAAGTTATAATTTTCTATGGTTTCTATGGTTCTGGTCATGCGAGCTGGACAAAATTTCGCATGTGGCTTGAACACATAATTTTCCATCTGAGTGCAGAATTTCACCTCGATCGAATCCGTAGTTTCGAAGTTATTAGGAAAACAAAATTTTGAGTGGCCATATTTACGGAACCCCTGGTCGAATTTTGCCCAATAACGAACTTAACCGCGGCATTCGAGATTCGAACCTACCCTGAAAATTTCAAGTTTCTGGGACATTCCGTTCGAAAGTTATCGTGTATACGGACGGAAGGACAGACTCGAATTTTTCGACGGATTCGTCATCAGTGAGTCGAACATAGTCGATTGAGACCATTTACGGCACAAAATTCGAAAAATACAGACATCGTACGAAATGATATAGCCCTCGTGTAAGTAGTACGAGCGCTCAAAAAGTCACTTTGTACCTTCGTAATACAGCTTATGTTTTGTAGATGGCGCTATTTGTTTCATAGTTACGGTCGTGTATGCTTCTGACATTATTTATTTCAATTCGAATTCAGAATGTGAAATTATATTGAATTGATTGATGTTATGGAAAAATCGAGTAGGTACCATTGTACTATTGAAGGAACTGAATTGAAGTCAGGAGCTTTTGCGCCCTTGTTCAAATTCATCACCAGAGCTGTCATCCATCCAAGTACCGAACTCGCACAATTTGTTTGACTTCAAGTATTACCAAGCCCAGCGTAACAAATGATGTCATTTTAAGAAATTGACACTTCACGAGATTGAATCACAGAATAATATAAAATTTCTTAATTAAAATGTAATATTTTGAACCAGGTCATAAAAAATTTTTTGTTAACGTGGAATATCTAAGCAGCCATATATAACGCACTATTCATTGAACAGAGTGGTTGTTTCTAAAGAATGCAATAGAATACCTGATATTCTCATGACGTTATTAACGGCTCATTCCATCGATTCCGATTTTGCATTAAAATGAATATGGCGAAAAGCAGGCCGTCTCGAGCTGCCCTGAGATCAGGCGATCACAGTAATCTGGTCAGATGTCAGATAACTCTGACCGAAACGTTGGGATGATGGGATGTAGAAACATAGCCAATGAAAAAAGTCCAAATAGCTATCCATCACGATACGTTGTAGAGAGGAAATAACAATATTGCAAAGAGTAATCTAGAGTAATTTCTAGATATTTCACTTCCGACTTGAAGGGGGTTGAATTTAACCTAGCCATTAACGAAATACAGGGTGTTTCATGAGTGGTTGACCATGGCCTAGTGGTGAATGCAGATCATCCAGGCCTTTCAGAAAAGTTGCTTGTTTTTTATCCTAAGGCTATAAGTAGTATAAGTTTAGGAGATTTATGGATTTCGGCCTAAATTCACGATAGCTATAACTTTGGAATCTGTGTTCCGATTTTGATCAAATTTCATGAGTTTGTTCACTTCGGAATTTCCTTCCGAATGGTCCACGAAATATCAATATTTTCAGGGCATTACTCAGAATATCGTGGTTTATCTTTCAAGCCTCAAAATCTATATTTTTCACATCACTTAGAGAAATATCGCCATTGATATGGAAAATTACATTATACAATCTAAGGAATTCAATTTCACTTTGAATGGCACACTTGTTACAAGCGAGTACCGATTGAACGAATTCGTATTTTGTGTATTTTTTTTATGCGGTCCTGATTTTACTCCTTTCGTGGTAATATTTCTTGTCTTTTGCTGAAATTTTAAATTTTATGTTTTTCTGTTCAACTCCTTTGCAATCTAAACTCTCAGCACCCACTGAGTGTTGTTACACGCTGCGTAAAGAGGTTAATCCAAGTATGCATAATCAAGTTTTGAATTCTTTCGAATGTAGGGCCTTACATATTTGAGGAAAGATTAACAGGAGAAATCTATTTAAATTTTATTCAATTCACTTTAGCTCCATGACTAAGAGAATTGATTATCAGGGGACTTCACTTCCAATGATGGTCAAGGTCCACACCGATTCAGAGAGTTACTCAATATCTGAACGACAACTATCCTAAATAGATGGATAGCAAATGGAGGCCCTGTATCATGTCCCCCAAGCTCCCAAGATCTAACTCTTATGGATTATTTTCCATGGTGTTATCTAAACGAAAATGTATATGCCGTTGAAATAACTCAACGAGAGCATTAGAGGCAGAGGATAAAAGAAGCTTGCACAAAATTGAACGAAATCCCGATATTATAAGAAGGGCAATGAATTGTGAATAAATAAACTTATTTTGGGAGCTAGGAAATGTGTCGAAATGGAAGGACTCCTTTTCGAAAATCTCTTAGGATACTACCCTTTCAATTTAGTGTTGGGAAATGAAATAATTTTTTTTTAAGTTTTCAATTTTTTCGAAAAAATAAAAAATATTAATATCAAATTTTTTGTGTCGTGTAGCGAATACACTCAGGGATTAAATTTTCCGAAATGGTTCACTAATCATTTTATAAGTAAAAATGCTCTCAAGCTTTGAGGTTCAAAATCTCTGCGAAAGAAAACAAATATTATCACGAAAGGACTAAAATCAGGACCGCACTACAAAAAATCACATAAAATATGAATTCATTCGATCGCTACTCGCTTGTAACAAGTGTGCCGTTCAAAGTGAAAATTGAATTCCTTAGATTGAATTATGTATTTTTTCATGGCAATAACGACATTTCTCTAAGTGATGTAAAAAATATAGATTTTGAGGCTTGAAAGATAAACCACGGTATTCTCTGTACTGCCCTGAAAATATTGATATTTCGTGGACCATCCGAAAGGAAATTTTGAAGTGAACAAAACCATAAAATTTGATCAAAATTGGACCTTCGATTCCAAAGTTATAGCTATCGTAAATTCTGGCTAAAATCCATAAATCACCCTATATCTGCTTAACAATAGCTTTAGGGTACAAAACAAGCAACTTATCTGAAAGGCCTGGATGACCTGCATTCACCTCTAGGCTATGGCCCACCACTCATGAAACACCCGGTATACGTGAATCAGCCGGCTGATGTTTGGCCTATGAGCTCAACTTTCGATCTTTTTTTGCGCTTCTTTCTATTGAACAAGAGTTTTGTCATGTTGCTCAAATGCCTGTTATTTTCGATTATTGAGCCGAGAATGGTCTCGAACGATTAAGTTAGACTCGCAGATGAAGAATGCGAGGTCGAAGTCGAACGAGCCTTTTTCAGGTTACGTTCGAGGTTTGAATGCGCCGGTTAAATCGATGAATGGGCGGAATCCACCGAAGAGTTTCTCAGTATAGTCTATCGAATGTAGAATTTCGTGTGGATCACAATATAACAAAAAATTAAATAAAATTTGTTTTTCAAAATTTTAGTATCTCTGAAACTATTCGCCATATCCTGCTGAAATTTTGTCTACCTATGTCGCATCGATGAAATAGGTTATGTGAAATTTCAGCTTTCCAGCTGTTCCATGTGAAGATCACAGATATTCCCTGACGTTTCTTTCGAGAAATTATTTCGAAACTCGAGAGTATTTGAGGAAGAATATACCGATCCGAAGAGCGCAACGAATAAAAATCGTATCCTCATACATATCTCTTCAACACTCCGTCCAGATTCCAAGAATTTCGGAACGACTTAGGTAAGTCGTGAACGTAATTCGGAAGGTTCTGGATTTGTTTACTTTTCCGTTCCGTCCGGTTGAAGGAATAAAATGCATCGAAATTTGGTGGGCTCGAAAATGTCCGATAGTAGGGAATTTGAGTTTGATGATTTCTCACGGTTTCTTAGCCTCATAATATATATTCCTTACATTTTCAGATATTTTACAATAAAAATTTCTACCCCGATTCCATACAGATTATGAAGGAAAAATTTCGTTTATTCTGGCCAGTGAAACGGATTTTAAGAATAAATAGGGATATTTACATTTGGAAATGGGAGAAATCGATAATTTTCCAGGCGAACGATACGTTTTTTTCGAGCTGTGAAAATTTCTCAATATTTTATTCGACAAAACAAGGTACACCTTTCAGATCAATAATCTAATAATTATCATCTAGACTTGTGTTGCCCTTAACACATTCACAAGAAAAGCGCACGTGGAGTACACTATGGAGACAGCGTGGTGTGGCGAGGCCGATCACGCCATCTTTCGGACGTGCGGAGAGCCGCCACAAAGTGAATTGGGACACCGATCAAAATATTAAGTTTTTCTGATATTTTTAATTCAATCAAATAAGAGAATACTTAGAGTTATTTTAATGTTATGTGTCCAGTTGTAATGGAATGTTTTTTTTTGTATATTTTTTTTGCGGTCTTGCTCTTTTTTTCCCGATGTGGAACTGTTATTCTACCAAATGTCGAGTATAATTGAATTATAAACTGTATACTTTTGTAAAATTGTATCCTCGATACCAGTTCAGGGTACTGTTTAAAGGATTATGAATGTTTGTTTTTTTGTAGTTATATAATTTCATTGAATAAATCATTTGAAAAAATTCGGTGATTCCATCTATTGAAGTTTATGAAAATAAATTGACAGTTTATGTCACTGAAGTTTTTGTACACAGAAATAAATAATTCAGTTATCTGATATATTGAATTAAATTCTCTTCTTCATCTTTTGAAGTTCATAAAAACAAATTGACAGTATTGTTCATACTGACAATTAACACTGAACATTTCGGTACACAGAAACCTGCGCACAAAAGCTCCTGAATTTTCGTCAGTTCTTTTGATAAAGACGTATTTTGATAAATTAGCAATAAATCCATTTCAACCTCACCAAGCCAGAAAAGAAATAAAAATCATGAATCTTAACTGGTAAACAAAATGATAACTGGAAGCTCTGCTACCTTCTCGCCAATAAAAATAAATGAAATGCCAGACAACTCAACCATTCATTCTCCCGTTTCAGGGAACTTCGAAAAGTCGATCGTAAAGAAAACAAGCAGGATAACGGAACTGCAAAATATTTTGCATACGCCCCATGGATAAACCACCTGTTCCCACCAAATCTTACTCGAACGCCATCTACATATACAAGTACAATAGCCTCAAAGCTGTTTCGCAAGTTCTTGAAATGCCACATGTATCACGTACAGACCTGACGGTTACAATTTACAATAGAGAAAAGGTTTTATATACACGCACTTTCCAAGAAAGTTACGCGTACGACCCTACGAGATGTATCTTTCTACTGGCACGCATATGCGGTACCTGTTATCTGCAGAAGTTACTTTACCTGATGCCTCAAAGGAAGAGATGGTGCATCGCTAACATGCTTTTACAATAGGGACGATCGCAAGCTTTTTTATGCCACCTATTATGTGTATCTATCGGCGCCGGATATTTGACAGCACATAATTTGTTGCGTTTTGCTTAGAGATGAGAATAGAGGAATTTGGGACACCGTGACATGTTTGGGTGGTTGGATGGTTGGAATTGACTTGTTATGTTGTCTACCTTGAGGAGGCCCGTGGATCTTTCGGACTTGGATATCGCGGAAGCTATTCAGACGTTGTTGAGAAGCACCTGCATTATCAACACCGCTGAAATTTTGTGTGGAATCGAATGAATGAAATTGTCCCTTTATATTTATAAACTTCAAAAAAAGGAATTAGCGAATTATTTTGGAATACATCAGAAGAACTCGATTGAATTACTATTATCCATGCCTTATATTATGTACACATCAAATTTCAGCAAGATGTCGCCGATAGTTTCTCATGGTGGAAGGATACATGGTGTGTGCCAAACGATTCTTATTTTCGTCCGTGTTGGCGCATGACGTCACTCAGAAAAACAATTTGAACTGGTTTTCCTGTTCATCAAACAGAATATCTCATTACCTGAGTTTTCAAGTGTTCTTAAGGCTTTTTGTGGTTCATTTGCATTTGAGGTGAAGATTCAGATCACGTGTAGTAGTTTGTTGTATATTTTAACAGACAATTATTGAGTGGAAGAGCTGCAAAAGGCCTGCCTGCATTGTGTACGGTTGTGGTAATTATTCAAAAAAAAACTGGAGACACTGATGTGCGATTTTATAGAACCTAATGTCATGGAATATCCTTTGGATTTGGTTAATTGAATTAGACAATAATGCATGAGTGTTTCTGAATACAGCTCATTAATAAACTCCACAAATTTCTAGAAAACTTCATTATTTCTCTTTGCAAATATACAATTGAATGTATGTACATATTATAATGATATTTTTTCAAATTCAACAAAAGCTTTGTTGGAAAACTTCAATATCAAATTTGAGATGAATAGGACTTATTTTAAAATTGTCATATCTTCAATTGAAAAATATTGAAATATTTTTTTCTTTTTATGAAAAATAAAGAAATAGAGGTAGAAATTTTTCGATCGTCTTGTTTAGAATTGAGTTGAAAAATATTCCCACGACATCTAGAAAAAAAGCCATGTTACTTCCTCCTTACTTCATCATCTTAAGCCCAAACACCCCATAATTTTTATACTGAGTTTTATCATTTACTTTCAAGATTAGAGAATTTCTGGAGTTCAGAAAACCTTCAATTTCGAAGATATTGCATTTGAGAAATGATTTGAAGAAATAAGCTCATCGAAAATTATTTGAAGCTTTGAAGAAATTGGCAAGTTAGCCATTTTCCGCCCATGTAGTTCAAAAATATTTATTTTACTGGATCCCATACGTATTTCAGAGAAAAAATTGAAATCAATCAAAACCTGCAAATTTGTTGATGGGTAATTACATCGAAATATCCATTGCGACCGTTCTAAACAATTCAAATATGTTCCCAGACTGACGTCATAGTGTGCGATAAGGACAGGTATATGGATGCGCAAGCACACACCATGTATCCTTCCACCATGATAGTTTCTGACTTATATTTCACAAGAAGCCTCGCGTTCATTTTACAATTTGATTGAACTATTTGACATATTAGGATAAAGTTTTGTTGGGTGTTTTGAAATGGTGATACGCAAATGAAGAAATCTTAGTGCAGAACTCAACTCCTAATAGTTTGCGAGTTACGAAATATTTAATTACATGTACTTTAAAAATCGAATAAATCTCTTCTTTCAACTTCCTCGCTAGTGTAGATGACAGCGTTGAAATTTTTGAGATAATAAAACAGAATTTTTGTAATATATAACATTCTTCATACAATGCCCCACTCCCAAAAAACATTTAGGAATGAAGATAAAGAGACAGACAAACATGAGGAAAAATTCTTGAATAACTCATTGTTGGTTTAATTCGGGTTACATCGAGAAAATACGTTAAATAACTTCCAAGAAAGATTACCGAAGGAACGTTCATGGCCATAAACCCCAAAACCTAACTTGACAGCATTTCTTTTCAATTCCTAACCTCCTAGAGTGCTTTAGCCCCACTTTCAATGGATTGTTGAATAGAAAATTCGTGAACATGTTCAAACACCTCATAACTTTTTCTACATCTTTGAAAAGTAACAATCGGTGAAGACAGTTATTGACATTCAGAATTATTTGAATTTATGAACCTTCAACACATCAGAAGATATGCAAATGAAAGAGAAGGAAAGGATCACAGATGAGTTAAATGATGTAAACCTTCGTATATTTTTTGTATGTATTTTAAACAAAGAACATTTCTACCATCGGTAGCCATCAAATCAAGAAAAATTGATTAAAAGTATTGCTGTGAAGTCAGGAGCTTTTGAGCGTTCGTTCATTCACCTTGTAGGTAGATTCGCATTTTCCAGTTTTAGAAACCAATTGAAAAAGTTTTTGACAGCCGTTAAATAAATTTTCAAAAATTTACAAACTTCCTTTTTTCGATAATACGCTAGAATTTTTTTCGGTATCTATAGTCTTTGTAATGCAATATGAACAAAATTGCATGTAGTTTGAGTACAATATTCTTCATCTATGTGCAAAATTTCATTCCAATCCAAGTAGTAGTTTCGAAATAACCAGGAAAAAATAGTTTGAACGGCCATATTCACGGAACCCCTAATCTAATTCTGCTCATTGATGAACGTTACCGCGGGTCTTTCCGTTCGAAAGTTATAATTTTCTATGGTTTCTATGGTTCTGGTCAAGTGATCTGTACAAAATTTTGCATGTAGCTTGAACACATTATTCTTCATTAGAGTACAAAATTTCATCTTGATCGAATCTGAAGTTTCGAAGGAATCAGGAGAACAAAATTTATTCCATATTCCATATTTACGGAACCCCTGGTGGAATTCTGCCCATTAACGGCGAACTGAACTGCGGCATTTGGGAACTTAATCCACACTAAAAATTTCAAGCCTCTAGATTGCTCAGTTCGAGAGTTACCTTGCTTACGGCCGGACGGACAGACTCGAATTTTATGACGGGTTCGTCATCAGTGAGTCGAACTCTGTCGATTGAGACCATTTTCGGCTCAACATTCTAAAAATACAGACGTCGTGACGAAATGATTTAGCCTTCGTGTAAGTAGAAAGAGCGCTCAAAAATCATCAAATTTCACATGAAGGTTCATTATTACTACAACACCTAGATTCCTCTCAAGATATTGGAAAATATCTCAAAACATGACAAAAATTTGGTTGTTATTTTCGAAGAAATATTTATGTCCCAAGACTTTGAACCCTCTCTGACTTTTCCGAAATTATATTCGAATGCCATAACAGGAACGATAAGCTTTTGAGGTTTTCGGTAAAGGAAATTCAATTCAGTAAGAATATCCCAAAACCATTTGGAATTACATTGATTTTCCGAATAATTTTTATTATTTCATTCTTTTTTGCCTAAAGAGTTCAGGGATCAGCTAGTAGTATCAATCCTGAATAGCAACTGATTTTCGTAGAAAGCTTCATGGAATGAGTCCATTCAGTTTTTGACGAAAGCCCTGGATATTTTGCAATGTGAAAATCGTTTTCATTAAACTACGTCGGAAACTACTGATTCGATCACAACTGCTTCAGATTACTCACGGAATGATTCAATAAAACTCTTTCAAAAGGTAGTCAACCGCGTCAATCACCCTGTATAATTGTATATCTGTCCCAAAAACCCCATAACTATCACGCATACAATCAAGATCTCATTATCTGGAATCAATTCTCTAATCGAAGGTAGACAGGTGGAACCTTGTATCCACCGGTCCACAAAAAATCACCGGATCATGTAAGAACATATCTAGAGAATGAATGAACATACAATAGTGTCTCACCGCAAAAGGATGTACGGCTAAAGTCGGACATACGTGACTTCGACGATACTCTATGATGTGTGACGATCATTTACCGGTCCGACTCCTTTTTCCAGTGAACACGGTGAAGAAATGATCAGGGGATTTTGTACGGGATGTTACCTGAAAATTCAATCGTGAAGGGGACAATGCACACACAAAATATTTTATCTCTTACCGGAAGAACAGAAGAAGAGTTATAAAAGAAGGTGTTGCAACTCTTTCAGGGTTCATAAACAAAGTTTCCTCTTTTATTGGAGATTTTGTTTTTTTTCGTATAGACCTTTCGAATCTGAAAATGCAGAGTTGAAGTTAAATATGATCTGTTGTACAGTAAAAACTATCACTCAGACAAAAATTTCAATCCCAAACAAAATGAGAGAATAATAAACATACGGCTGTTTATCCGAAATTACCGAATTCAAGAATGAAAATAGAAAAATTATACCAGATAAACTAATAGCAAGCAAACAAAACAATTTATGTATCCCAGAGACCAACGAATTTATCATTTGTAGTCGTAGACCCGTTTCGATCCATATCAGATTAGGAAAATGACAAATTCAATGTGAGAAACAGAAAATCTTAAAACATAAGGCAACGTGGATCTAAGAAAATTTCTCAAATCACGCCACCTATCCGTTCCAAAAGCAACTGTCTCAAATATCCATAGATTAGGAACTGTTTTATAAATTCCCCAAACAAATACACATCTATGACGCGCCGCAAACATTACGAGCATATATGGTCACACATGGAATTTACGAGTTCAAGCTTCAACCTTATTCGTCTGAATAATTGACTGGAATAATATACGGCTTTTTATCTGAAATCATCGAATTCGGGAATGAAAATGGAAAAATTATACTAGATAAACTAATAGCAAGCCAACAAAACAATTCATGTATCCCAGAGACCAACGAATTCATCATTTGCAGTCGTAGACCGGTTTCGATCCATATCAGATCTCGTCAGTACGATAAGCAAAATGACAAATTCGGCCATAATATATGCTCGTAATGTTAACGGCGCGTCATACATGTGTATTTGTTTGGAGTGTTGATAAAACAGTTAATGATATACAGATATTTGAGACAGTTGCTTTTGGAACGCAAAGGTGGCGTCATTTGGGAAATTTCCTCAGATCCACGTTGCCTTATGGTTTAAGGTTTTCTGATTCTCACATCGAATTTTCCATTTTACTAATCGTACTGACGAGATCTGATTTGGATCGAAACCGGTCTACGACTGCAAATGATAAATTCGTTGGTCTCTGGGATACATGAATTGTTTTGTTGGCTTGCTATTAGTTTATCTAGTATATCTAGCTTTTGTTTACATATTATAAAGATTGGATAAAATGAGTTTTTCTGATTTGTGGTTGATAATTTTTTATATTCGGTCATTCCATCTCTTGACGTTTATGAAAATGAAAATAACTATTTCTCGACTTGACGTTCATGATTCGTTTTATGATCTTAATTTCAACAGTCCCGCTACAGGGTCATCTCATGTCAAATGATCATAGATTAGTTATGCGCGACCGCTCGGGCGATGAATTAAAACAAGAGGGCAAAAGCTCCTGACTTCACTTCAGTGCTTTTCTTATTTTCTAGATTTTCTTAAGGGTTGCCAATCAAATATCTTTCCAATAAATGCATCATATCAGTTGGCTCGAGCAATAAGTTGGTTATCTCCCGAACATCAATCTTATCTGACTATATTGGAGTAGATCGAGTGTGGAATTGAATCTGGATTTTTTCACGCTGTTTTTAGCTTAATTGCTGGAGGATGACAATGAAGTTTCGCGGCGTATATTCAGTTTGAATTAGCTATGTTTTTCTATAATTCTTTATCTATCAATGAACCCACTGTTTCATTCTCAGTCAATGGAAAATCGGAATGCTCTGAAGGTAATACGCTACTGAATGTTGAACGTAGTAAAGAAAGAATTAATTTTTGAATACACAATTACATTAACATATTTTTTTTTTGTCGTTGCATGTTGCATTGCATCAAGGCTTATTGAATTTATGATGATAATAATTACATTTTCGTTGGTTTGTCAATTTTTTTCAAAGAATTAGGTCTGGGTAAATCACGCAGGCATTTTCCCGAAATTTTCTTGAACCACACGCTGTCAATGTTCCGAGAAAAACACTTTACTTGGTGTTCAATTGTGCTTGAGAATTCTCGAGAGCTTTCATAAATGACTCATCTTCATATCATCTGCACCTCTGAATAAACTGGTCGCAAGAAAAGGTTCAAGCTTCGGAAACTTTGGACAAATAATGCAGTTCTTCAAAAAATCTCGAAATTCATCAGACACTAATATAAAAACTGAAGTGAATCCACAATATTTATTATTAAGGCTTTACTTGGTCACTGATCGTAGCTATTGGAAAGTAGCCCGACACTCGTATATGTCCGGTAAATTATCGTATAAATCTGATTAGGTCCATTTTAAAGGATAGCGCCGAACTTCTTCAAGCGAAAGATCACTAGAACTTTGAAAAAAATTAAAGAAAAAATCCAGACTATCGAAAATTGGTCAAAATTTAAGGTGAACAGAAGATGAACAGAAAACAGCTGATATTCGTCAAACATAATTCCAATCAGTGTTTCTACCAAGTCTTATTTCTCTGCAAAAAATTAGGCGTTTCCTACACAAAAGTTGCAGTCTCCAATATCATTGGAAGGGCATGTAACCAGGAGTCCTGGTATTCTGTGCGATATGTTTGAATGCAGGTTTCTTCTTATTACAGGAAGCTTGACGGAATAAAAGTATGTCACTGACATTCCAAGACCCGTTTTTATCCCATATGTTGATACCATTCCAAACGCCACTTTTCAACAAGATAATATTCTGCCGCATACAAGCCCATCGAACAACGGAATTTGTAACGGATGCTGGTATATAGAAACATGGAAGAGCTTTCTGAAATACGCATTTCAAAAGGAAATAAAATACAGGGTGTTTTTAAAGGTGATGCTATTTTTTGACGGGGTCGAGTATTTCGGAATCAAAGTTACCCGCGAATCTGAGAAATATCAGCTGTCTGAGGTCAGTATACGGGAAATCATCTATGATGCATGTATGATTTTTTTACGTTTCCGATTTCAATACCTGTTATTTCTTCCTTTGGGGTCATTTGAACACATTCGTGTATAAGTAAGGTAAGGTGAATAGTGCGAATGAACTAAGCATTGGAAATGCTTGTGACATTATTCCGTCAGCAAACTGATGTGATAGTTGCTGCATGTAAAACGAATGTTACATGCCGCAACTATCGAATTATTACCGGGCAAGATTTTGTGCACATCAAACCAATGGTTACCATTTCGAACAATTTCTGAAAAAATTTGAATCGATTCTATCGGTGAGTTTGTGAACTTCTTAATCTTTCTCATAGGATCTTTCTCCTTCTCTTAGTTTGAACTTTAAGCATTATACCGTTCAGGAAAAATCTCTCAATAAAAGAAGAAAGAGAATAACAAATTTGGGATAAATTGTAGTGCCTAAAAAAGATCGCGAAGGAAGTCGAGCACTTTATTTACATTATGAGGGGATACACATGACGTAGTGAGATAACACGATCCACAATCGTATTAAAAACTTGTAACACTCGTGGTGCATACCAAATTGAATTTTTGAAAAAAAACGTATTTGAGTCTATGAAAAATCGATTTTCAAAGAGGGTCATGCTCTTAGTGTTTTATTCTAAAAATATCCATAAAGCCCTAGGACGTTATGGATATTTATAGCAACCGTATTCAAGGTTGAATAAACATATAATGTACAAGTGGAAATTAAAAATGTTTTCGACAAAAACCAAATTCCATTATCAAAAATTACATGTGAACTACATGTGAAGTCAGGAGCTTTTGAGCGCTCGTTCATCCACCTTGTAGGTAGATTCGCATTCTCCAGTTTTAGAAACCAATTGGAAAGATTTTGACCAATTTTTTTTCGATAATTCGCCAGAATTTTCTATGATATCTGTAATGCGATCTGGACAAAATTTTCCACGTAGTTTGAATACATTATTCTTCATCTATGTGCAAATTTCCATTCCAATCCAATGGGTAGTTTCGAAATTACCAGGAAAAAAATGTTTTTTACGGCCATATTTACGGAACCCCTAGTCTAATTTTGCTCATTGATAAATGTGACCGCGACATTCGAGATCCACACCTATCTTGAAAGTCCCTAGGCCTTTCCGTTCAAAAGTTATAATTTTCTATGGTTTCTATGGTTCTAATAATGCGATCTGGAAAAAATGTAGCTCGAATATATCATTCCCAATTTCAATATAAAATTTCGTCACGATCAAATCTATAGTTTTGAAATTATCAAGAAAACTGAATTTCGAACGGCCATATTTACAGAACCCCAGGTCTGATTTTGCTCATTGATGAACGTGACGGCAACATTCAAGATCAACACCTATCCTGAAAATTTCAAGGCCCTAAACCTTTCCATTACAAAGTTATAATTTTCTATGGTTTCTATGGTTCTGGTCATGCGAGCTGAACAAAATTTTGCATGTAGCTTGAACACGTCATTCTTCATCTGAGTGCAAAATTTCACTCCGATCGAATCAGTTGTTTCGAAGTGATCAGGAGAAAAAAACTTCGAGCGGCCATATTTACGGAACCCCTTGGCGGATTTTGCCCAATAACGAACTTAACCGCGGCATTCGAGATTCGAACCTACCCTGAAAATTTCGAGAGTTATTGTGTATACGGACGGACAGACTCGAATTTTCCGACGTATTCGTCATCAGTGAGTCGAACATAGTCGATTAAGACCCTTTTCGGCTCAAAATTCGAAAAATACAGACATCGTGACGAAATGATATAGCCCTCGTGTAAGTAGTACGAGCGCTCAAAAATCATCAGAAGACAAAAGATCTCAAAATATCCCTTCGAATTGTTGCCTTATGTTTAATAAATACCCTGTCTATCGCTATTGAATAATTCCGCATCAGCTGTAAATTACGTGTTATGTACCTAATTCTGAAGAAGCCACGTTAACCAATCGAGTATTTCTTGTCGCAACTCTACCCCCACTAGTTCGGGAGTTATGAAATTCAAAAATCAATTTTCTGGATTGAATTGAAATGAACGTATTGATGTGGAAATATCAAACTTGGTATGTGTTGAATTTGCAGCGTGTTTCTTCAATTTTGAACTCGACAAATGATATTCTTCGTCAAAAAAATGCATCAAATATTTCTCAGAAAGAACATTAATGACGTCACGAATCATCCACTCCGTCCAAACCGGACTTCATGCTGCCAAATTTCACCCAAAGAATGTCGCTCCCCACACATTCTGCCCGAAATCTTCCGCGCCAACAAAGTACAGGTAAAAACGACATACCGTTTACGCGCAAGGGTGCAAAGCCCTTAAATCTACCGTAAACAAGCCAGACGTATTGTTATGTGACGTCATCAACTAGGGTCGTGGCGCCACTTTTGCAACCATACATCAAAGAGACAGGTGAACATATGAGATCTTGAAACAGGTAGATGAGACACGGTTTGAAGCATAAAGAACGCACAATGGATCACCTGTAAGAGCGATTTTCGCTACAAGATCAGGAAGTAGATTAACCTCTATTTGATGTATGGGACGTTTGTGGAATCTGGAAAAGTAGGGATGTCTTTGTGTGTGCGACTGGACTTTCTGCGGGTAGAAATTCGCTTGAAGGTCGCGAAACTCGTTTTTAAAGGAAGGAACTTGGGCTATTTACAACTGTTACAATGGAATAGACTAGACCGAAGCCCATCTTTTTCGAGTTGGCAGACAAATCAAGCAGAAAGGCTGCAATCTCCAATAATATTGATTTATCAACTCTAATAATGAGTAATCCTTGCTAAGCAAATCTGCTGTAGAGGTCAAATTCGATTTAACCGAAATATTTTATTTTTCGCGCTTGTTGTTATGAACAAGAGCATTATCATTTTGACCAGATATTCGAATTTTGAGGCAAAATTGATCTCAAACGATTAGGTTAGAAACACAGATGAAGAATTTGAGTTCAAATTCGATTCTATTCGTCTTTCCGGCCGTCCGTATGTCCTTCTGTAAACACGATAACTCTCGAAAGAGAAGAAGCCTAGCGTTTTGAAATTTGCGAGGTACGTTCGAGGTCTCAATGCACCGCTAAGAATTCGAAAAAAAAACGGTCTGATCGAATTGAAACTCTGCAGTTAGTTGTATATACACACAAGGAAGGTTCAATTTTGCCAGAATTCTATCATACAAAAATAACGAAAAGCACTGCCGTGAAGGCAGGAGCTTTTGAGCTCTCGTACATGCACCTTGTGGGTAGATTCGCATTTTCCAGTTTTAGAAATCAAGTGAAGAAATTTTCGACAGCGGTCAAAAAAATTTTCAAACTTAGACGAAACTCCAGACTTTGTCAGTGCTTCAGCTGACCAATTTTTTTTGATAATTCGCTAGAATTTTCTGCGGTATCTATGGTCTTGGTGATGCGATCTGGACAAAATTTCGCACGTAGTTTGAATACATTATTCCTCAGCTAGGTACAACATTTCATTCCAATCAAATCAGTTATTTCGAAATTATCAGGAGAAGAATATTTTGAACGACCTTATTTACGGAACCCCTAGTCTAATTTTGCTCATTGATGAACGTGACCGTGAAATTCGCGATCCAAACCCACCCTGAAAATTTCAAGGTCCTAGGCCTTTCCCTTCAGAAGTTATAATTTTCTATGATTTCTATGGTTCTGGTCATGCGATCTGGACAAAATGTTGCTTTAATATATCATTTTCGTTTTAAATACAGAATTTTATCTCGATCGAATCCGTAGTTTCGAAATTATCGAGAAAACAAAATTTCAAACTACCGTATTTACGGAACCCCTAGTATAATTCTAATAAACGTGAACGCCACATTTAAGATCTACACCTATCCTGAAAATTTCAAGTCCCTAGGCCTTTCCGTTCGAAAGTTATGATTTTCTATGGTTTCTATGGTTCTGGTCATGCTATCTAGAGAAATGTAGCTTGAATATATCATTCTCCATTAGTATACAAAATTTCGTCACGATCGAATCTGTAGTTTTGAAATTGTCGGGAAAACTAAATTTAAAACGACCATATTTACGGAACCCCTTGTATAATTTCGCTCATAGATGAACGTCATCACGACATTCCAGAACCTCACCTATCCTGAAAATTTCAAGTCCCTAGGCGTTTCCGTTCAAAAGTTACAATTTTCTATGATTTCTATGGTTCTGGTCATGCGATCTGGACAAAATTTCACATGTAGCTTGAACACCTCATTCTCCATTAGAATGCAAAGTTTCATCTCGATCAAATCTGTATTTTCGAAGTAATCAGGAGAACAAAATTTTGAACGGCCGTATTCACGGAACCCCTGGTGAAATTCTGCCCATTAACGAACTCAACCGAGGCATTTGGGATCTGAACCTACACTGAAAATTTCAAGTCTCTAGGTTGATCCGTTCGAGAGTTATCGTGCTTACGGACGGTCGGACGGCCTGACTGACGGACAGACTCGAATTTTCCGACGGATTCGTCATCAGTGAGTCGAACATAGTCGATTGAGACCATTTTCGGCTCAAAATTCGAAAAATTCAGACATCGTGACGAAATGATATAGCCCTCGTGTAAGTAGTACGAGCGCTCAAAAATAGTATATTAAAGTATAAGTGGATAAAAAGGTCCAAAAGATAAAAAAGTGTTTCAAAGACCAGTTATCCACCAATTTGGTCCAGCTCGCATGACCAGAACCATATATAATATAATATATAAAATTATAACTTTGTAATGGAAAGGCCTAGGGACTTGAAATTTTCAGGATAGGTTTGGATCTTCAATGTTGCTTTCACCAATGAGCAGAATTAGACTAGGAGTTCCGTAAATATGGCCGTTTGAAATTCAGTTTTCTTGATAATTTCAAAACTATGATCGTGACGAAATTCTGTATTCAAACTGAGAATGATATATTGGAGCTAAATTTTTTCAGATCGCATGATCAGAACCATAGAAAACCATAACTTTCGAACGGAAAGGCCTAGGGACTTGAAATTTTCAGGATAGGTCCGGATCGCGAATTTCGCGGTCACGTTCATCAATGAGCAAAATTAGACTACCTTCCGTAAATAAAGCCGTTCAAACAATTTTTTTCCTGATAATTTCGAAACTACTTATTGAATTGGAATGAAACTTCGCACATAGATGAAGAAAAATGTATTCGAACTACGTGGGAAATTTTGTCCAGATCGCATTACCAAGACCATAGATCCCGTAGAAAATTCTAGCTAATCAGCGAAAAAAAAATTGTTCACCTAGGCACTGACTTGAAGTCTGGATTTTCGCCTTCGTTTGAAATTTTCCTTGACAGCTGTCAAAATCTTTCCAATTGGTTTCTAAAACTGGAGAATGCGAATCTACCTACGAGGTGCATGTACGAGCGCTAAAAGCTCCTGAATTCACGGCAGTGCTTTTCTAAAAAATTTTTTATTGGAGCGCTTTTAAATCATGAATACTGGTATTAATACTACATATAATGAAAGAAGTCCGCAAAAATTTACGTCGATCAAAGATATTATGTGACGTTCCTCGCGGAAATAAATAAATCGTATTTTGACACAACGTCGAAATCTCTCGAAACTCGGTCATTTCGAGATGAATTTGAATATGAATTTGAATTTGAATTTGAATTTGAATTTGAATTTGAATTTGAATTTGAATATGAATTTGAATATGAATTTGAATTACTGACGGGTAAATCTGAAGGCATATTCGAATTTCCGAACGTATCCGAAAAGACGAACGTAAATCCGATCATCATCGGTTTGTTTACATTCAGATCGAAATGGAAAGAAATTGAAGGTAATCGAAAAAGATGGATTCAAAAGAATAAAAGAGAGAAATCTAGGCGAGTAAGTAATTAAAACGTTTTCTCATCGTAACATTAAGTATTTCATTACATTTTCAGTGTATTGTTACAAAATAAAAAGGAAAAATCTTCTAACGATAATTTCTCATAGGAAAAGTCGAAATCGGCGTTTCAAATGTGATGATTACGAAACAAATACCGACTGCACTTTCCATTTCTACTTATAAATTGAAATTGTTGAATAAAGGTTTTGCATTATTTACTAATATTTTATTTGGCTTTACAAGGTACTCCTGTCAGATCTATCATCGAAAAATTGTCATTCACGTTTCTCAAATCGTTGCTGTTGCCATGGTGACGAACGTGCTTGAAAGTTCGATTTGAACACGCTGAGGCATTCTTGAAATAAGTAAAATGGGGCATCAATAAAAAAAATTATAAAAGCACTGCCGTGAAGTCAGGAGCTTTTGAGCGCTCGTACATCCACCTTGTAGGTAGATTCGCAATCTCCAGTTTTAGAAATCAATTGGAGGAATTTTCGACAGCTGTCAAAAAAATTCTCAAACTTAGGCGAAACTCCAGACTTCATGTCAGTGCTTCAGCTGACCAATTTCTTTTCGATAATTCGCTAGAATTTTCTACGGTATCTATGGACTTGGTGATGCGATCTGAACAAAATTTCCCACGTAGTTTGAATACATCATTCTTCAGCTAGGTATGAAATTTCATTCCAATCCAATCAGTAGTTTCGAAATTATCAGGAAAAAAATATTTTGAACGGCCATATTTACGGAACCCCTAGTCTAATTTTGCTCATTGATGAACGTGACCGCGACATTTGCGATCCAAACCTACCCTGAAAATTTCAAGTTCCGAGGCCGTTTCTTTCGGAAGTTATAATTTTTTTTGTTTTCTATGGTTCTGGTCATGCGGTCTGGACAAAATGTTGCTTCGATATATTATTCTCCATTAGTATACAAAATTTCGTCACGATCGAATCTGTAGTTTTGAAATTATCAAGAAAACTAAATTTCAAACGACCATTGTTACGGAACCCCTAGTATAATTTTTCTCATTGATGAACGTGATCACGACATTCGAGATTCACACCTATCCTGAAAATTTCAAGTCCCTAGGCGTTTCCGTTCAAAAGTTACAATTTTCTATAATTTCTATGGTTCTGATCATGCTATCTGGACAAAATCTCATATGTACTTTGAACACATCAATCTCCATTTGAGTGCAAAATTTCATCTCGATCAAATCAGTAGTTTTCAAGAAATCAGGAGAACAAAACTTTGAACGGCCATATTTACGGAACCCCTGGTGAAATTTGGCCCATCAACGAACTCAACGAGGCATTTGGGAACTGAACCCACACTGAAAATTTCAAGTCTCGAGGTTGTTCCGTTCGAGAGATATGGTGCTTACGGGACATTTTCAGCTCAAAATTCGATGAATACAGACATCGTGACGAAATGATTATAGCCCTCGTGTAAGTAGTACGAGCGCTCAAAAATATTGTCGGGTCTCGAAAACTATTCCGCATATCTTGCTGAAATGGATTTTTTTTGGTAAATTCAATTAATTGACATTGATTCCATCTTTTGAAGTTTATAAAAATGAAATACATTATTTATCACACTGACAATGAACACTGTATGTAGGCTGGTTCGGTACACAGAAACAAGCTCGCGAATGCCATTGACTTCGTGTCAGTGCTTTTCTCGAATTTATGTACTGTGTATGTGTATTGTCTTGTTATTGTTCTATTACTGGTTTTTGAGTTTGTTCGTCTTGTGGATGCTGTAATCAACCCTAGGATGCAACAAACATTCAGCCAACGTCCTCATTAGCATGGTATTTTTCGTGAGATTTTCCCAAATTTAGTGTACATAAAATGCTCGTTAGAAATACTAACTTTCAGTTATAGTTCATAGATCAAGACCGAATATTCGTACAAGAACCAATACTTTTAAAATAATTCCAAGGAGAAGAAGGAATGAGCAAAAACCTTATCGATCCAAACCACAACGTCACATTGATTTGTCACTCTATATAAAAAAATAATTTTCATACAACGCCGTTTCCAGCCGACTCCGAATCGCGCATAATATCGAACTTTATTAGTAACGCAACCCATCAAGAACATTCAAGAACATCGTGAGCCCTTTAGCATATCAAAAACAAACATCGAATCGTAACCAGAACGCGAACTTTCAACGACCAAATGAAACTATTTCGTGTCGTAATAAATTAAAGAAAAATTAACATAGTTGCAGTCCTGTAACGTAATCAATAGTATGGTTGTATAAGTCACATATAACTTTTTAAATATATGCCAGACTTTAGACGGAGGTCTGGCTTGTACACGAGGTGCCACTGGGGCCCTAGCACCGTCCCAGTGTAATTGCATGCCTTGGACGAATTTAGGCGCTGAACTAATTTGAACTGTACGTTAAGGATCTTTAAACGTCCTCGTTTCTGGCTATAGATTTGTTATCCTACGAGGTTGATTAGTTGCTGTCCTTATTATTTGACTTGTATCGCTCCCACATGGAACAAAAGGCTACCATTCGGGATCCTCTAGGATCCTATCTTGACTGCCTATTTCGCTTTTGGATTATCATTTCAATAATCAACCATTGGGAAGGAAGAACTTAACGTATTTGATCGTATTTATCCAGTTACCACCTCTAAATCGGTATATTTTATTAAATTTTCATCCGAAATCCGAAATTTCAGATTTTGACAAATTCCATCAATTCTGGAAATAGGTTCTTTGAACCAACCAAGCTGTCAGTGACAAATAATGCTATTCAATTGTTTTTAACTTCAAGAGATGATATAATAGAATAAGTTATTGAAAATAATTTTTTCATTCTTTTAATGCTATTATCCTGACAAAATTTCACATGAATCTTCGACAAAGTTTCAATAGGATCTGATCAGTATTTTTTCGGATAATTAAGGAAAAATAATTCAGATGGCTTTGTCTACGAAACCATTCTCGAGACATCCTGAAATTAACAAACTCTGAGCTTCTTCTTTCGGGCGGCCGAACGAACAGAATTGAATTTGAAGTCGAATTCTTCATCTGTTAATCCAACCTAACCAAAAATCACAGAAATTAGAGCAAAATGATAACTTCTTCCCAATAGAAAAAAATTACGAAAAGCACTGCCGTGAAGTCAGGAGCTTTTGAACGCTCGTTCATCCACCTTGTAGGTATATTCGCATTCTCCAGTTTTAGAAACCCATTGGAAAGATTTTGACAGCTGTCAAAGAAAATTTCAAACTAAGGCGAAAATCCAGACTTCACGTCAGTGCTTTAGGTGACCAATTTATTTTTCGATAATTCGCTAGAATTTTCTACGTTATCTATGGTCTTAGTAATGCGATCTGGACAAAATTTCCCACGTAGTTTGAATACATTATTCTTCATCCATGTGCGAAATTTCATCCCAATCCAATAGGTAGTTTCGAGGTTATTAGGAAAAAAATGGTTTGAACGACTTTATCAACGGAACCCCTAGTCTAATTTTGCTCTTTGATAAACGTGACCGCGAAATTTGCGATCCGAACGTATGCTGGAAATTTCAAGTCCCTAGGCCTTTCCGTTCGGAAGTTATGATTTTCTATGGTTTCTATGGTTCTGATCATGTGATCTAGAAAAAATGTAGCTCGAATATATCATTCTCAATTTAAATATGGAATGTCGTCACGATCAAATCCATAGATTTAAAATAATCAAGAAAACTGAATTTCAAACCACCATATTTACGGAACCCCTAGTCTAATTTTGCTCATTGATGAACGTGACTGCAACATTCGGGATCCACACCTATCCTGAAAATTTCAAATCCCTAGGCCTTTCCATTACAAAGTTATAATTTTCTATGGTTTCTATGGTTCTGGTCATGCGAGCTGGACAAAATTTTGCGTGTAGCTTAAACACGTAATTCTACATCTGAGTGCAGAATTTCACTTCGATCGAATCAGTAGTTTCGAAATAATCAGAAAAACAAAATTTCGAGCGGCCATATTTACGGAACCCCTGGGCGAATTTTGCCCAATAACGAACTCAACCGCGGCATTCGATATTCAAACTTACCTTGAAAATTTCGAGTTTCTAGGACATTCCGTTCGAGAGTTATCGTGTATACGGCCGGACGGACGGACAGACTCGAATTTTTCGACGGATTCGTCATCACTGAGTCGTTTGAGACCATTTTCGACTCAAAATTCGAAAAATACAGACATCGTGACGAAATGATATAGCCCTCGTGTAAGTAGTACGAGCGCTCAAAAAGGACGCAAAATGCTTCATCTATTGTTTTAAACGCCTGAGGGAGTCCAATGGAGAGACTCTGTGTCTTACGAAGATTTATCTAAGATCGCGAATAATTTTCAGTTTCAACTTAAATATGTATGAAATAAATATTTACTTCATTCTTCTATGAATATTTTTAATTGTCCAAAAATCGCATTGTTTAGCGAACCTACTTGTCAACAATTTTCGAGAATTTCGCCATAAAGTTTAAAAAAAAAATGTTAGATGTTGATGATGACAAGGAAGCAAAAGATCTACAATCTCTTCAGAAGTAGCAGACATCGTAGGAAAGGCAGTCATCTGCTTCCTCAGAAGTAGCATCAACAAAATGAATTGGTGTGGGTAAAACAAGTTCAAGAAATAGTCTGTCTGGAAGTGTGGAGAATCTCGCGGAAAATGTATTTTTGACTAATTCTTGTGGAAATGATACTATCGAACCAATGGTTATGAAACGAACCTCAGATTCTTTGAACCCAGCTGGTCGTCAGTGTGACAAATAATATAATTTTATAAAACACTTCAATAGATGGAATCAAAAAATTATATAAAAAAAATCAAATTTTTCAACACCAGATCAGAAAAACTCTTTTTTGAGCGCTCGTACTACTTACACGAGGGCTATATCATTTCGTCACGATGTTTGTATTTTTCGAATTTTGAGCCGAAAATGGTCTCAATCGACTATGTTCGACTCACTGATGACGAATCCGTCGGAAAATTCAAGTCTCTAACTCCCGAACGGGACAACCTAAAGAGTTGAAATGTTCACTGTGGGTTCAGTTTCTAAATTCCGCGGTTGAGTTCGTTAATGTGCAGAATTCCACCAGGGGTTCCGTAAATATGGCCGTTCAAAATTTTGTTCTGCTGATTACTTTGAAACTACAGATTCGATAGAGATGAAATTCAGCCCTCAAATGGAGAATGCTAAATGTTGATTTATATTTTCTTCATATACCAACTTCAAAATCATACTAATTATTTTCCAACATCTAATACAGGGTAGTTTTGCTTTTTCATACATATCATTTCCTTTTCTAATAAAAATAATCCAATATTATAATCAAATTTGATCAAAGTAAAAAAAATTGACGAAAAATAGAATAAAATAACTCGTAAACTGTTGATTTTTGGTTATCAATAAATATGGCTCAAACGTCAGCACATGAGTCATACTAACACATCCTCCAAGGTTCACGTCTAATTTGGAAACACCCTGTATAATACATTCGCAAACTTTTAATTCAAGTGATAAAAATGCGGTGGTTTTCAATTTCGAAAACTTGCATAAATTATGTTCGATTTTTTATGTCGAACTTGACATCGGATTCTACTGATTTTCCTACCAAACTCAAAGCAATGAACACTGATTCCTACGAAGAACACAGAACGGCAGTTGGACGATATTTGTCTACCTCAACCAAAACCTTAACTGTAAAACTTTCAGAAAAGTGTAGACATTTTTATCTGAAGGTCTGCAAAGATCTATTGTTGGGAGTAATAAACCACGATTGTACAAGTAATAAATCTGCTCTGCTTGGAATCAAACCAATGTCTTGCGTTTAGCAACGGACGGACTAACAACTGCTCTTCTTTCTCTCAGTTCAATTCCTTCTTCTGTAATCCTGTGACCCAACTCCTTGATTCAGATCGTTAATAAATCCAATTTTTCAACGTCAGCGGTTGAAAAAGAGCTGTACAGGCGTAATCCGAATAATAAACAAAGTCCATAATAACTTGACCTGTTAAACTGTTAACCCGTAATTCTTTCCCACCATGCTACCAATAAATAACATCTAACGTTAACTGCGGATGCAAAAAACCGAAAGATTTACATCTCCGCGTATAACTAGTAGATTATATATCTAACAGTACCCTCACCATAAGGTACCTGCATCCAAGAGCACATATGCACTCCATCGCCTTTGTGCGCACAATAAGGACAACAGTAAATAAATGCAGAAATCATATTTCGCAGATGTTGATAATTTAATTGGTAGTTAATGCTATGAACCAATTAATCATGTGGAAAACTGTTAGATTCCATGTCGAAATGGAAGCTGGGTTATGCCGGGAATGGATGGATCGGGCTTGGTGCGGAAGTAGCCTTAGAGCTAGCAAACAGGCCTTAAGTCACGACGTTTCACGAATCGTTTTCGAAAATTGCTTGTTGAAGCAGAGCTGGGATTTCTGTTGAAGTAATGAGATTAGAAAGATGTAATGTTTATGTTTTCTGCGATCTTCGAAACAGCACATTTGAGCAACGTTACGTTCAAACCACTATGGAATTCTTCTGCTTCGACCCCATTTATCTACTTCATGCCTTACTTGGGACGATGACGTCGGGACGTCCCGATTCGATAAATTTTGTTTCCGCTCTTTTCTCAACTTTCTCTAAATTTTAACTCAATAGAATAAATAATATGATTTTTACTACGTTGGGTTAAATTCCACGACATGTGTTTCGCTGTCACAACGGCATCTGCAGGTGGTTTAGATATAACTGAATTGTTTCATCTCCGTAAGAATAAATACTAAAGATCTTGATATCATCATCAGTTAAAAGATGGTATGGATGGACCTAAAATACTATTCATAAATATCAGGGTCTTCTTCGTCTTAATTCCTGGGAGTCAGAGAAACGGATCTTATACACTAGTCAGAAAAAGCATCCAAACTTTTCTGTGGCTAACGGAAAGACACCTATGAAGAATAGTTTGGAAAGAAAAATGAGACAGATAAGGAAGCACTCTGGCGGAATCTTCCAGGTTTGAGGAATCTTGATCTTAGCAAGAATATACTGCAACTTCTCACAGGCTTCCTTACACTGTCGCCCTAAAAAATATCTGAGATGAGATTAGGATTAGCAGAAAACTACGACTGTAGATTCTGTGTGTATTACTCCTGAATATCTGTAACTTAACTCCTAGCCATTTGAAGTGAAGCCAAAGAATGCTTGGGCCAGTCATGATGGACACGACATATCCTTCTTGCTGCCTTCCCAGCTGGAATTCACTAAAAGTCTGGAAATGGATGGGAGGTTGGGGAGATGTACTTTGGGATAAAGTTCCTAACATAGGATATAATAAAACCCCAAAAATTAAGACTAAATTGTTTCTCTGATGTTTCAAGAAATTTTTGAATTCTACAGAGCATTAAAGGTGATATGAAAATAATAAATCTTTCTGTGAAATGCTTTTTTTTATTGGATTTCCAAATTACACTAGTTTTAGTTTCAATTTAGTAAGGGGGCAAACATAGCTGTTTTCGCAAATGCACTTACGCCACCTATAGATTATTGTTTGGTAAGGGAGTTACATTTTACTGCGACCTCAACGTCTATTATGCCCTCCATCAGAGCTGTTTTCGAAAATGCGCTACCTTTAGCTCGACCTCTAGCTCCAGAGCTCCATTGAATTCCTGTATCTGGGAGAGTTTCAAGGAGGTTAAATCCTCGTTCCTCCTGTAATTCTCTTGTCCAAGACATTATTTGCACAGGTTTTCAATGGCGAGGCATTCCGTAACCAGGCGAACAGGAGTTTCCTCCTCTTCTCCACTTAATCTACACTCGTCAGTTCCTGTTGAGCTCATTCTCATCAGTGCTTTCTAAGGCGACAATGTCCTCTGAGGAAGCCAGTGAGGAGGCGTAACTTATTCTTACTGAGATCCAAATACTTTTTGGATGTCGCACTTTTAAAGTTCCGAAGGAATTTTTTGGAGTGGTCCATTCCTCCAGAGTGCTTCTCTTTCAGTCTCTTCCTTCTCCAAAAAATGTGTTCTATATAGGTGCCTTTGCCTATGCCACAGAATGCTTCTGGGCCAGTCAGTGACGTTTTTGCTCCCTTTCTGGCAAGTGTATTGCCTCTTCATTTCCTTTGATTCCTGAGTGATCAAGAACTCAGACTAAAGAGACCTTGTCGTTTTTACCTACTTCATTAAGTTTCCTCCGGCACTCCCATATCAGCTTTATGTCGATGACACAAGACTTGGACTGTGGAAATTTTGGGGGGAGTTAGAAGTTGTTATTTTTCCAAAATATCAAAATATAATACACCAAAATAACGAGAAGAATTTTTTGACCTCAACCACAGATCGAGATGATGCTCCCGGCCCAATCTAGAGACCTTGGAAATAATCAGCAAGGCTCAAGTTTAAAACAGGGCAGAGTATGTGAAAATGAATAAGAATGAAAGCGGGGCTTCGTGACAATTATCGATTGGGATTCTTCCTTATTCCACTCGCATGCAATAAGTAAAGACAAGAAAACGCAGAAAGAGGGGGGGAGGCGTGGGACGGGGAGGTTTCCTCCGCCGGGTCATTAAAAGTTTTGGCTTGCGATGAAAAGAAACGGACTCATTTCCATCGCTTGATAAACAAAGAGGGACTAGGGATTAAGAGCGGAATATGTTATAACTTGAATAATTGTGCTGCGGATGAGTTTAAAATCCTACAGTCGTATTTATTGGTTGAGAATAAGAGCTCTTGATTATTATTCCAGAAGACTTTCGCTTATGAGAATGGGGAAGCGGGGGCTTGGAAGAGGGGGTAGGGTAGAGTGATTATTTTCATCCTAGGTCCTTCGCGATATTCTTGAAGTGTATGTAGGATTTCTGTTAACTTCCACCGATGTTCTACTGAATTTTCTTGGCATTGGGTTTATCATTTCCAATACTCAACCTTTGATATCGTTCATAAGGTTCAAGAAAAAAATCAAAAGCTTTCTCGGAAACTTTTTCTCTGTTTTTGGGTAATGTATCACAAAATCATCACAGAATACATTTCAAGAATTGTTAAATTCAAAAAATGGAATGAACATATTTTCGAACTTTTTCCTCTTTCAGAAAATACAGTACCTATATAATTGTTTATTAAAAACAGTTGATTTATTCACAAAGGGTTGAACTTATCGTAAATTTTGCTAGAGTTTGGATAAGAGACAATAGAATAAGATATTCAAAAGTTTAAAGCCTTCTTTATCACTCAAGTAATTGTACTTACTAAACAATTATACAGAATGTTTTCAAAGGTGAGGTTTTTTTTCGACACGAGCTAGAACTCATCAAATTAAGTCAAAACTCCAAAAATCCTTTATATAGAATACTCACCAGGGCCGAGTATTTCGAAATCAAAGTTCCTCGCAAATTTGAGGAATTTCCAGTCCGGATCTGACGATACGTATTGCGATCTGAATGTGTTTATTGCATGCGTTCAGTTTACAGGAAATCATCTGATAGAGCATATGATTTTTGCTACTTTTCCTTATTTCGTTATTTGTTTAAAATAGATAGATAGGACGTGGTGGGTCGATTTCTTTGCCTGCACGCTCCCCGGATCTCAACCCCTTTGATTTCTTCTTTTGGGGTCATTTGGAAACATTAGTGTACAGTAACGGTGAGTTGAAGAACCAAAACAACGCATTGAAAATGCTTGTGACATTATTCGTGAGCAAACTGATGTGATAGTTGCTGCATATAATAATTCTTTAGTACGCCGGGCAAGACTTTGTGCACATCAAACGAATGGTGACCATTTCGAACAATTTCTGTGAATCATTTGGATCAATTTTATCGGTGAGTTTGTGAACTTTCTCTTTTTTTATAGGACCAAATCTGTAATTTTTCCTCTCCTTAGTTCAAACTTGAAGAATTATACCGTTCAGGAAAAATTTCCTAATAAAAGTTTAAAGAGAATATACAAATTTGCGACAAAATCCAGCGCTCTATATACTTGCTGGAATGCATATGGCACCGTCATTCATAGCAGATCTCCTAACAGAGAGATAACTCGATCCAGAGTCGTCTTAAGATCTTAAATTTTAAATGATCAACATCTGGCGAAATGATATCTTTCGATGAGTTCTAGCACTCGTCAAAAAAAAGCCTCAACTCAAGAAACACCCTGTATTTCGCATATACATATAACAAATCACAAATGTAAAAGTTTTTTTGAATAGTTTCAAAATATTTTTTATTATTCCATTGTACATACAGGTTACCCAAGTTTCTCCATCATTACAGATTTCAAGAATGTTGAATGTTAAATCTATATAGGGTGTCCCAGGGTAGGTGTGACAAACTGATAAAGCACTTAGAACTTATGGAAATAGGGAAAAATTTATTGAACAGTTTTAACTTCTTTCCCTCCAGAGACACAGGGTGTTGATGTTGACAAAAGAAACTCGTTTTTGTGCAGTAATTCCAAAATGGCGGAAAGTTTTTCGATGCAACTCAAAACAGCGATACTGCTTGTTGAAAGTTTACTTGCAAGTTTCAATCATTCGCAGTGGCGTAAATGAGAAGGATTTTTCATTTCACAATGTGCCCAAGTCATATAAAACGCCATTGAAATTTTCTGACGAAATTAAAAATCTTAAAGATTATTCTTTGAAAATGTGGTCGAAAACTCTGCGCCTCACCGTTTTCGGGAAAATCGGCCTCAAACATTTCAAGATTTGATTTTTGATAAAGGAAGAAATACTTGGGACTTAACGGAATTTTATCTAGAAATTAAGGCCAATTTTCTCGAAAAAAGTGATGTTGAAAGCTTTCGACCACCTGAAGAATAAACTTCAAGAATTTCAATTCCATCAAAAAAAAATTAGGGCCCATGATCGCAGGAAATATGTTCTTATTTCATTAGTGATATCTACCCTTTCAGTTCTTTGGAAAAATATAATGCCAACGTTGGGAAGTGAATATAAATTTTGCAGTTTTTTCTCTCTGTATCTTATCACTTCTGCATGCGCTAATTTCCAATTAATCTGACCATGCAATTTCATTGACTGAAACTAATGGAGTACCTAACTGAAATCTATAAATAATATTGTGTTCATCAACTTGCAACTAAGAAAGTGCTCTCTATGCATTCAACCCTAAACCCATTCAAAACCTAGAGATCGTAGCCTATCGAGCGAATCCAGAATCGAAGGACCCTGACGTCTACGGTTACTTGATACCCACATGTAATCACCTTGACAAACGGAAGGTTTTCGCTTCGTTCAACAAGAGGTGATTATATGATTGGAAAAAGTTGACCACAAAAGTGTTTGTAAATAGCAGACAATCATTTCGATTTCTACCTGGAGAATGGCTGGGATTTTTCGATCTGAATTCACATATAGGTACTTTGATAACTGTATGACCAACAGCCTGTGACGTTGTATTGTGATGGTGAAGAATATTTTCCTACGATCATTGTATTTTAAGTGGAAGAAATCGCAGAAACCAGCGGTACCTAGAGTGTGAGTAACATGCAATAATTTTAGGTGATATAGGAGCTGAAAAACTTTTACCACTGAATTTATTACGATGTCAGCTAATCTAGCACCATATTATAAATACTCTCAAATTTTAATGAGATGGGGGAAAGATCTTGGATTGGATGATCTGAAGAACAGTTCAAGTCACAAAAGCAGAAACATATCCTTGCTATGTCACAGATATATAACAAGAAGAGCGCGGATAAATAGCTGCTATGTTTCAGAAGACGCTCCTATGTCCTACCCAGGGAATGCACACGTTTTATCGTACAGAGCGCAGAAACGTTAAAAAAATGCTTCAATTAGGGAAATCCAATTCCAAATATAAATTCTACCAATCATACATATTTATGCTATGGAAATTGAGGATTTGTTTCCTAACCTCTGATACATATTTGTTTCATTGGTGCAGAACAAATATTATGCTTATCTGAACCGAACACAAATGCATTTATCGAAAGAACATATATCGGGTATTCAATCTCCAAAATCTCTTAAAAATTATATAATAGATATAGTTATATGCATTTCTTTTCAATTTTTGCCCGCTTGTTTTTATGAACCAGAGCGTTATCAGTTTGCCAAAATGTCCGTAATCTTCGAACTCTGAGCTGAGAATCCTCTTGAACGATTAGGTAGGACTTACTGATGAAGAATTCGTGGGCAAATTCAATTCTGTCCTTTCGTGCGGCCTTAAACACGACAACATCATACTTCAAACTATGTTCGAGGTCTGAATGCGTCGGTCAAGGTCGTTAATGGGCAAAAGCGGCCAAAGGGTTCCGTAGGTATAAGAGTCTGAATATTCTTTCTCAATAGTTCGATGAATGCCAACCTATCGAATTGAAAATTTGTAGTTAATTTTAAGATATGTTATGTGGAAATTCATCTAATTAGCTGTTCCACGTGAAAGCAAACTGATATTCAAAATAATTCGGTGATTCCATCCTCTGGAGTTTATAAAAATAAAATGACATTGTTTGTCACACTGAGAGTGAACACTGAAGGCCGGTTTAGTATAGGTAAAGAATCACGCAAAAGCTCCTGACTTCACGTTGGTGGTTTTCTCGAATTTTTCTTATGTATATTTATATTTCACAAAAAAAACAAATGGAATAAGTTGAAAAAATTCGAAATAAACTAAGGATTTTCTAGAATGAAAGATATGTTTTGTATTTGGTTGCATCTTTCCCATATCTGAGGAATATGACACGATTCTTGTATAGGATTACGCTAGGGCTAGTACCTCATTCTTTTCGAAAAAATATTTCTCAACTTGGAGTGGCAGTTTCCACTTCAAAAATAAATCTTAACTCACTTGTTCGAAAGATACTGATTGAAACCTTGAAATTACAATGAAACTGGGAGAGAATAACGCAAACTGCGATTTTTCAGGGAAAAATTGGAGAAAATCACTGACATGAAGTCGAGAACTTTTGCGTGCTTATTTGAATACATCGACAGAGCGGTCACCCATCCAGGTACTACAACCACACAGCTGCTCAGCTTTCAAGTTTTATCAAAGTCAGTGTGACAAGTTATGTAATTTTATAAGATCGACACTTCAAGAATTGTAAACACTGAAATAGTATATTATTTAACAAGCGGTAATGTAGGTCATAATTCACGCAGCACGAGCCGAAGGCGAGTGCTTTAATTCATCAAGTGAGTTATACCGTTACCGCAAGTTCAATACTATACTTTATCTACGACTATAACAATAAATACTATGATATAAGTACAGAGAAGGAACTTCATTTAGAAATCTTAATAGTAGTTACCTACACTTGGGAGCTATGAAATCGGCCCACCTTAAATTTGACACAATTTCAAACATGGATATCTCGCGAGCCGCTAGTCGGATATTGATGTTCTTTTTTTTTAATTTTAGGTTAAACCTTCGATAATAATTTTATCCTAAGATATTTTTGTCTACATTTCAATTTCAAAATATACGAGGGGCAAGATTAATAAGAAGATTTTTCCTTCAACTTTGACACACCCTGTGGATACAAGGAGCCGCAGCAACGACTGGCAAAAAGAGTCAAACTGAAGTCCCTTCTTTTCTGGTTATTTTGTTTTTTTAATCATGTGTTTATCTCTATTATTTCTGCCTGGAGGTAAACTTTCAAACAAAGTTACAAAAAGTACACATTCTTTGAGAATTGTCAGAGACTACATTGCGGCAGTCGGCTTTTGAATTATGGTGTGGCCACCGTGCAGTCCTGACCTAAACCCCATTGAGCATTTGTGGAATGAACTAAAACGAAGAGTACTACGAGCCTTTTCTAGCATCGATCCCGGAGCTTTGTGTTGCAGTAGAGAAAGAGTGGCGAAACATCCCACAAGAAACAATAGTAAATTTAATTAGAAGTATGCCTAATAGTATGCGGGATGGTATAGGGCGAGGGAAAGTCATACCCGCTATTAAAATAATTTAGTTTTAGGAAAAACCTGTTGTTTTCAATGTTTTTTCTCTGGGCTTCCAAGGTATCAGCTCACTTTCGAAACACTGTAATTTCCGTAATAATAGAGATAAATACATGATTAAAAAAACAAAACGACCAGAAGAGATGGTACCTCAGTCCGATCCTTTTTGGCATTTGTTGCTGCTGTTCCTTTTATCCACAGGGTGTGTCAAAGTTGAGGAATAAATCTTCTTTTCAATCTTCCACCCCGTATATGCTGAAATTCAATTGCAAACTAAAGTATCTTAACACAACATTATCAACGACTGTTGACTTACAATTTCAAAAAAAAATTATCAAAATCCGAATAGCGGATTCCGAGAAATAATCATTTGAAATTGGGTCGAATTTTAGGTGGGCCAATTTCATTGCACCCAAGTGTATAACAATGCATTATTTATTGTGATTGTGCTTCTTAGCATGCAGTAAAAAGTCCATAGGGGCGATGCTTTGTATTTAGTGATAAGTTCATTAAAATATGCTAGCAGAACATTCTCTGTAAACGATGACTTAATATTCTTACTGCTATACCAATCTTGAAAATTGTTGTATATACCTTTATATTCGTTTTGGGATTTTTCGGGTAATAAATTCTGTATGGTAACATTGGCTGATTGTCTTATTTCTGAAGGTGTCATAATAATTCATCTTCACTATCTGAATTCATCTTCTTCAGCAAAACATTCACAATAATAATTAGGTATCAACTTAATTTGGAAAACGTCAAAATTATTCGAGTGACCTTCCCTCAAAACCAATATTGGCCGGAAGGGAACTGGACTGTTCCGGCTTGTTCAGAAGTTTAGAGACAAGGAGTTATAGTAGTGAGTTATTATAACTCACGGTGTTTGTTTACAGATACTATTAATTGCTCGAAAGTAGTTGAATAATGAATATATAATTAAATAGGAGTAAATAACCAATTACTTCAGTTCGTCTAATGTAACCATCCTGACGAAATGAACCTTCACTATTTCACAACTAACTACAAATTTTCAATTCGATCGGATCGGTATTTTTCGCATTGAAAAAAAATCGAATCGCTATTTCTACGGAACTCTTCGGCGGTTTCTGCCGATTTGAGAATTTGAGCATTAAATAACCTAAAAATTTCAAAACTCTAGGCTTTATCTTTCGAAAGTTTTGATGTTGGCGGTGGTTGAGATGGACAGACAAAACTGAAGACGACCACGAATTCTTCATCTGTGAGTCCAATCTAATCTTTCAAGACCATTGCATGTCAGACCTTGGCAATAATATCGCTCTTGTTCATAGAAACAAGCGTTCAAAATAAGTTTAAAACTGACTCTCAGTTTTCCTCCCTGGTATAGTTTTCACGAAAACCACACCAAAATATGAAGATTAGTTACGTAGGAATTATAATAGAAATAAAAAATTCAACAACTGACCCCAGAAGAGGTCAAATTTCGTCAATTCTTCCCTTTGCCCGGAGTAAATCTGAAATGTTCGAATTTCTGCCATACATCAAGATTATGGGACTCGAACATGCAAGTCCGCAACGACATAATTGGTTATTTGCAAAGAGGCTAAATGTACGTTACCCCACAATGCATAATAACATGAAGTTGGCAATAATTCCTAAGTAGCGGACCATAGAAAACGATGTGTAGACATATAACATGCAATTTGTCTTCGATGCTCATGTGAATGCAAATCCAACAAATTGTACCGATACCAAACGTCTGTTCGTCCGATAAGTGTACACGGGGCACAGACTTATTATTCTTATTCTTCTCGGCGGAGGCACAAATGCGATTTTGTGTTCCGGCTTCGCGATTTACGACCGTGTTCCCATACACTGTTCAATCACGACGCTAGGCCATGGCCCTTTCTTATTCTTCCTTATTCAGAGGGGTGTTGTGATTGCGGCGAGAACGAGTTTTTATGCAAGGCTGATGCTGCGGATGAGTTGATAACTTTTCAGTGAATCCTGTAATGCCACTCAGTTTCATGCTGTCGTGATCAACAGATTGCTCGTATAACATGTCGAAGTTATCATGGTTCAAAATAACGTTTCAATGAGCCATACTGAGAAAATAGCATGTAACTCGAAAATAAAACGCTGCAAATTCTACAAAACGGTTTATTATTTCCAAAACTGCTCATTTCCCCTCTCAAGATTTTTCAAGATATCATTGAAGATTGAAAAAAATCGAAAATCGTTTTTCTGATTTTCAAAATTTTGATCAGCGTCCACAACAAAGCGTTCTACGCACAAACTGTCCAATATGAATTTTTTTCAAAGTTCAGAGGTGGCGGACAAACAAGTGCCTATATGCTTCTCTTCAAGACAGAAGTTTCATTGCAGAGAACTGTTTGATCACAATTCCCAATCGATTCCACCGAATTCCAAGGGAACAACCCAAAACTAATATTTAATTCACTACAACTTACCATCAATATGGATTCGATAATCACAAAATAACTGAAAAGAACACGTTCAATTATCCTAATGAAATATCTATAAATTTAATAACGTGCATGCCCTCTAATATTCCTACATGACATACACTGCGACCTCGAAATGGAAACTCAGCCAACCCTATCATTGCTTATTCTGTAATTCGTCAGAATTATCCCCACATGGCATATGACAAGCTAAATGAGCTCCTGAATTATGCAGTTATGATGATATAATTGAACGGTATATATTTTCGGTAGTTATCGGTCTCGCTTATTCGATATGCCCTGACCAAATTCACGAAAACTTTCCAAGAAATTAGAGACAATTTGTTCAATATTGATAAGGGAAGTTTTATTTGTTCGAGGGGGTCAAGAACTACATGAAACAGGTTAATAAAGTAGCATTCAACACATTCGAATTGTAGTCTATTGATGGATATATTATACAGGATGTCTGCCACAATGATATTTACAATATTATTCGACGAGTCATTACGATCGGATAGTAAATATGAATAAACGGTACGCGGGCCCCTCCATATTTCACAGATTCGAATGAAATTTTTCAAAACGTTGGTAAAAAAGAACTTTTTTCGATGCTGGGGGTACAATGACGCCATGTTGAATCATGGTTTCACTATACATACCTACCCTCAAGAATTTCCGAACTGCAGGGAAGATATCCCACTGTAAGATAAAAGTGATATGTGGTTCCAGTCAGATGGGACACCACCATATTCTGGAAGAAGTGCCAGTTCGGTGGCAAGGATAAATCACGTAATGCGCGGGACGTTTTTCGAACGGACTTCCAAAGGATTTTTATGACAAAATTGGATCATTTGTATGAGTCCTTCGAAGCTATCACTTTCATGGTGATTTATCACATACTTCTTAACAATTCACAATAAATTTGTTGCAACATCATGGGAGCTTCAACCTAACCAAATTCGTGCGCACTTTATATTTCCTCAATTAACAACAAAATCATACCAGATTTTATGGGCTCTTATTTCTCTAAACAAAAGCATCATCATTTTGCCCAAATGTCTAATATTCTCGAATTTTGAGCCAAGAATGGTCTTGAACGATTAGGTTGGATTGAAAGTTCGTGATCAAATTCCGTCTGGCAGTTCGTAAACATGACAACTTTCGAAAGAAAAGGCCTAGAGTTTCGAAATTTCAGGTACGTTCAAGGTCTGAACGTCAAGTTCGTTAAATTCATGTTTAATTTCGCTACACTAGAAGAATTGAAAACATTCTTCGTGAAAATGATATTCTTTTTGTGGAAATGTGATATATTCATTTGATATGTTCCATCTCTTGGAGTGTCGATTTTATATAATGACATTATTTCTCACACTTTTATGAGACTTGAGAGGCCAACCAGCATTGTGCTGGTTCAGTACTCGGATGGGTGACCGCTCTGACGATGCAGTGCTGTTCCAATTTTTCATTTATGATATTATTATATTATTTTGATAAAGCATGGGATTCATTTCAGCTCCACATTTTTTTTTGAAATGGGTCGCTAATTCCAAATCAATATAATGAAAAATGTATTAATCGCTTCTTCTTTCTGAAGAAAAATTCTTACTAGGAAATCTGGCCAACAAATCAATCCAAGTAACCCCAGAGAACATCAAATTCATCATTCGCAACAGTAGACCGGTTTCAGCTCATTGAGCCTCATCAGTACAGTTGTAGCGATGATAAATTCGACGTCGACGAAATGATTTGAAACGAACAGCAGCGCGGATCAGAGGAAATTTCTCCACCAACGCCACCTGTTCGCAACAAAAACTATACTGTCCTCACGTATCTGTAGGTTCATGAAAAGATTCTTCAATCAGGCATGTGACATACGCGAACCTCGCGATCTGATTGTGATTGTGAAAGCTATTCAACCTTTATTCAAGTCATTTCGGGGTTAAGATGGATTGATTTGTTGACCTGCTTATCAGATTATCTAGTTACCATTTTTCCTATGGAAAATTGTTTGTCTTCTATTTCGTTTGAATTAGATAAACTGCCAAAATATTGTTCATCTTTTTTTTGGTCCCTTTCTTTTTTGTTTCAAATCTATTCTAATGGGTGGAAAATGTAAAAAAAGAGGAAGAAGGAATTTTGTTTTTTATGAAAAAGAAGCTCATCAATATGAATATGTCAGCGTATTCTATGAACATATCCAAAACCAAACACCTATACTTCTTCAGAAGTACACCAGATATAAATGAAATTTAGCTAGATGGACAAAAGGTAGTCACAGCAAAATGGTACACTAAAAATGTTTGCCTTAAGTGTTTATTAGACAATATATTCGGCGGCAGGAGGTTTCAGTACACGGAGACTATATCAGAAAAGAAATTTTGGGGATGCATGGTTCGGATGTTTTGTCCTCTCAAGTAGTTGAAATTGATCTCGAATGGATTCCAACGAAAAAAGTAAATAACCTCTTCCACGTCGAGACTTGAAGGAAGGGTCTGAGTCGATTATCGAATTGGTTGGTACAGATATACCATCGCTCGTGCAGGTCTTCATGGCTCTTACTAGAAGACCACCATATGAGGCCTGCATAAATCGACAATTGCCAAATTTGCCTCACATAGGTTTAGTAAAGCAGTCGACCTTTGACCTCAGCACCTCCTTGAAACACCCCATGATGAGGTACATCAATTTTCTGGCTCTGGTATTAACTGAGGACCAGTCAGACCAGCGAATATACTCAGACCTATGAAACCAAGATCACAATGACGTGAAACATCTCCAGAATGACAACATCAATGTATCAACTCTTATTTGGATTTTTCTTCTCAATAAGAAACAGAAAACAGTAATCCGCATTCAAAGGGAGAAGTCAATACTTGCAGTAATCACCAATTCTTCGCGAAGCCACTACACAGTATGGACATCCGATACTGGAAAATTAAAGATGTGATGTGGTATCATATCTTAACATGGATCAAGAAGAATGGACAAAACAGGAGAAATCCGAGATGTACACCAAAAACAAAATCATTTCCAGAACCAATTCCTGTGGAACACCATAGGACACAAAAAATTACGGGAAGCACTGCCGTGAACTCAGGAGCTTTTGAGCGCTCGTACATCCACCTTGTAGGTAGATTCGCATTTTCCAGTTTTAGAAATCAATTGAAGGAATTTTCGGCAGCTGTCAAAAATATTCTGAAACTTAGGCGAAACTCCAAACTTAATGTCAGTGCTTCAGCTGACCAATTTTTTTTCGATAATTCGCTAGATCTTTTTACGGTATCTATGGTCTTGGTGATGCGATCTGGACAAAATTTCGCACGTAGTTTGAATACATTATTTCTCTGCTAGGTACAAAATTTCATTCCAATTCAATCAGTAGTTTCGAAACTATCAGGAAAAAATATTTTGAACGGCCATATTTACGGAACCCCTAGTCTAATTTTGCTCATTGATGAATTTGACCGCGATATTCGCGATCTAAACCCACCCTGAAAATTTCAAGATTCTAGGCCTCTCCGTTCAGAAGTAACAATTTTCTATGGTTTCTATGGTTCTGGTCATGCGATCTGGACAAAATATTGCTTTAATATATCATTCTCGATTGAAATACAAAATTTCATCTCGATCGAATCCGTAGTTTCGAAATTATCAAGAAAACAAAATTTCAAGGGACCGTATTTACGGAACCACTAGTATAATTCTGCTCATTGATAAACGTGAAGGCGACATTTCAGATCCACACCTATCCTGAAAATTTCAAGTCCCTAGGCCTTTCCGTTCGAAAGTTATGATTTTTTATGGTTTCTATGGTTCTGGTCATGTGATTTGGAGAAATGTAGCATTGTCCATTAGTATACAAAATTTCGTCACGATCGAATCTGTAGTTTTGAAATTATCAAGAAAACTAAGTTTCGATATCATATTTACGGAACCCCTAGTATAATTTTGCTCATAGATGAACGTGATCACGACATTCGAGATCCACACCTATCCTGAGAATTTCAAGTCCCTAGGCGTTTCCGTTCAAAAGTTACAATTTTCTATGGTTTCTATAGTTCTGGTCATGTGATCTGGACAAAATTTCACATGTAGCTTGAACACCTCATTCTCCATTTTTGTGCAAAATTTCATCTCGATCGAATATGTTGTTTTCGAGTAATGAGGGGAACAAAACTTTGAAAGGCCATATTTACGGAACCCCTGGTGAAATTTGGCCCATTAACGAACTCAACCGAGGCATTCGGGAACTGAACCCACAATGAAAATTTCAAGTCTCTAGGTTGTTCCGTTCGAGAGTTATCGTGCTTACGGCCGGCCGGCCGGACGGACGGACAGACTCGAATTTTCCGACGGATTCATCATCAGTGAGTCGAACATAGTCGATTGAGACCATTTTCGGCTCAAAATTCGAAAAATACAGACATCGTGACGAAATGATATAGCTCTCGTGTAAGTAGTACGAGCGCTCAAAAAGCTGGAAAAATAAAAAAAAATGGGAGATCATCCACCGTATTCAGCAATGTCAGACTTTTCGCTATATTTGTTTTTACGAGTAAATTATAGGGTAAACATTTTTCGCCCGTAGGAGAGATTGATACAAAAATTAACGAATATTTCGGAGGTATTTCGAGAGAACATTGGTTTGCAGTTATTAAACAGTTGAAAAAAAGAAGACTAAGTTTCTGAATGGATTTTATAATCAATTATCTCAAACGAACGTAATGTATAAGGTCTTGAATGGAATTTATAATCAAATATTTTAAACGAACGTCTCCCTGATATTCTATTCTTAGTTTCATGTATCTGCCATTTTCTCACTGAGGTCCATCTCGTTTTAGGTGTATGTTGATAATTTGTTGTATTTATAAGTAAGAATGAAAATATCATGGTTCCTGAGATTTCTTTCAACACCTTGTATGTTATCCATTCCATATGTATCAAAGTCGGTTGAGGTGAAAGATCATATCGCAGGTTCAGTGGGTGGCAAATTCGAATAGAGGATACGTCGCCATTAGCTCCGTCTGCTGCGGATGAGACGCTTTAACTGCCTCAAATGAAATCAGGCAGATATCTCGAACTGTATAAGATTCGCTACATATTATAATGGAAATCGTTCAGCGTTGTGCACGCCGCATGTCATTCTCCGCGTCTCTAGTTTTTCGTCTTGTTTCTAGCTCGTAGAGATATGCCTTCTCATGCGTTTCCTTACCTTCCAGTTCCCATTGTTAGCGATTTAGGGTGTGCTAATGTGTATTGTTGAGGCTTTAAGTGCCTGCCTGTATGCACCATTATGACTCCGTCTTTATCTATTTATTGGTTGTATAAAACGGTTAAAATGTATCGAACGGCTTTGCCGCGAGAGCGTTATAGTTAGATGATTGCTATTATGTCAAGAGAAGTGATGTACGACGATATGTTCGGGATAGAATGCTTTCGTAGGTCTATTTCACATTGTTTGGCTCCGTTTCGTCAAGTGATAAACGGCTGTGTGAAGACTAAAACGTAGGTAACTTGCTCCTTTCCAGAGAAAGTGTTTTCGAGTTAAATGAATATTATGTTTTGTGACTACTCATATTTATTGAATTGAATCGTTCTCATGAAGATCGTATCTCCGAATTATACCCAACTCTCACTACATGTCTTCTTTGAATATTAAATAAAAAACTAAGATATTCAGTAATAATGTCTACCACCGCACTAGTCAGGAGGCCTTCTGATGAGTTGGCTACCCGCGATTTACATTTCAAAACACACTGGACAATATCCAAAGAATTGTCCTTTAATCGTCCAATATAGTGTTGCAAGTTGGATGCTAGCCCTATCTTCTTGAAGAATTCTGAAGTCAAGCAACCTGTTCCCTTTCTTCTTCATCAAGTGCAATAACAATTGCTGATAAACCTTCTTCAGAAAAATTCATTCTGAAATCACAATTGCAACACACACTGCTGAGCCTCGGTCAGAACTGACGGTAGAGCATGCATGGAGGCACGGTCTCGACCCGGTTGCGACTGCCCGTGGTGGTCCCGGCCCGCCTACGGCATGGTCTAGAATGAATAAGTCTTTTGATGGACCTATAACAAATCTTTGAAGCGGCAGCTCATAGCAGAGCCTGTATGTGTGGTGGTTTCGTCGACACGCTAGAGGTCGCAATTTTGTATACATCACCCTTAAATTTGCCACGAATACGAGGACCGATACCCAGGAATCTTACCTTGTCCTTGTCGAAAGAGAAAGAGTCTTCGTGATTTTCAAATGCTCGAAGAAATTGGAGAAAACCTGACACGGTGTTTCAGAGATTTCTGAGATACTCAAAATTTCAGGTTCTCCTGGTTCTCACTTGGCATTGTTTTGACGATCTGTTATGTGGGATTTCTCAAGGAAATTTACTCCATTCCATATATGAATTATGAGATTCGATATTCCGACATTGCCCCATGTATGTGAAATACTAGAATTTCCGGAATTTCCCATTCTAGAAAAGTTTTGAACATTTTCTACTTGTAGAACTGATGTGGAATCAATATATTCTAATTTTCTGTAGATTTGTCTCAAATTTTAGAAAATTCCCTAGTGTCATTCCATTGATTAACGTGATTCAACTCAAAATAAAATAGGCAGGAAAAGAGCATCCCTAATACATTTTTAGTGATAATGAAGTAAAATATGCGATTTTCGGAACTCTGGGATCGTGACGTTGCCACATGAGTGTGAAATACGGAAATTTCAGTGATAAAAAAATTCGTTATACAGGGTGTTTCATTGGTAAATGTACATACGTTAACCTAAGGTAGAGCTACCCTAGACGAGTAAAAAAAACCTATATGTGATAGGTCTAATCATCTGCATAGCCGAGATACAGGGTGATTTGTGTATTCGTCAATATTTTCAATTGCTTATAACTTCTGAACAATCCAGTATAATCAATTGATATTTGGAACGTTGAACACACCTCCATGGGTGAATCGATTCATCTTTGATCCAGGTCCGTATTATAAAAATATGGCACTTTTCGCAAGCTGAGATTCAACACCCTGTATGAAGGAATATTGGAATTTGATCAGAATATTCGGAAAGAGCAGAAAATTTTCAAAGAGGATCAGTAGATTTCAGTGTCCCGCACGACGTTTTACCCATCAAAATTTTTGTCGAAAGATTTAATTCGATAGTAAAATTCCACTTCCTTCACAATAATGTCGTACATTGAGATTGCATTCGAAAAATTGTCTGTTGGATTGATGGAATATTTGTATTTTTTCTCATATTCTAATAAATAATTTCAGGAATCCTTCAGAAAAATATGGATTCTGAATAATTTCTTCAAAATGATCAATGGTGAAAGAATAAATAAACAAATGAGTAAACAAGTAAAATATTCGAAAGTAATCATAAAAGTTGCTCAAGAGTGCCACCGTTTTGCTCAATGCACTTCTTCCTCTTTTCAAATTATGTCTTATAGCCTTTTTGATCATTTGTGGATCATTACGGATCTTATTGCAGGCAACTTCGATTCGTTGTAGGAGGATATCCTCACTTTCAATCTCACTCCACTAAAAATTTCAAATATCCCCAAACGAAATAATCGATAGGATTGAGATCTGGTGATCTAAGGGGCCATGCATGCTGCCAACCTCTGCCTATCCACATATTTGGAAAGTTCTGATCCAGAAAGAACGAATTCTACGAATTTACCTGGTTCTAATCTTTGAATCTTTTGGAGATGAAGGGGGTAGAGATTGTTCTTCTTCAATCTGCACCATACAGTTACATGCGGCACATTCATAACATGGGAAATTGTTCTAGTGCTGCATTCTGGATGTGCCTCTATCGATTCAAAAATTACTTCTTCAGTATCTTGGCGGCCATTTTCACGAATATAATCAAAGACTGTAGAGAAAGTTTTATGATGTGGTAATCTTCTATAAGGGAATCTTGATTGATGTTCCCGTACAGCCGCTCTACCATTACCGTCACAAAAACCATACACGAACAACATATCAGCATATTCTCGATTCGAGATTCTATGAGGCATTATTATTAAAAATTATGATTTATTTCAAAAAATAAAGTATCGGATCACAAAACTGTCGAAACCAGTTTTCAAAATTTATTGTCTTAATACTGTTGTAGCCTATTTGAATGAATACTAGTGGTATTCAACACAAATTAATATGCTGATATGTTGTTCGACTTTTCGTGTATGGTTCCTGTGACGATAAGCCATATTTCCGAGAGATGGAGTCTTCAATTTGAGGAATTTGCATCGATAGGCTAAATAAAATCCACATGCAGTCTTGTTTACTCATTTGTTTATTTATTTTTTCACCATTGATCATTTTAAATGAATTATTCAGAATCCATATTTTCATGAAGAATTCCTGAAATTATTTATTACAATATGAGAAAAAATACAAATTTTCCATCAATCCAACAGACAATTTTTCGAATGCAATCTCAATGTACGACATTATTGTGGAGAAAGTGGAATTTCACTATCGAATTAAATCTTTCAACAAAAGTTTTGATGGGTCAAACGTCGTGCGGGACACTGAAATCTACTGATCCTCATCGAAAATTTTCTGCTCTTTCCGAATATTTTAATCAAATTCCAATATTCCTACATACAGGGTGTTGAATCTCAGCTTGCGAAAATTACCATATTTTTCTAATACGGATCTGGATTTTTTGATCAATTCAAAGTTGGTTCGATTCATCCATGGAAATGTGTTTTACACTCCAAATATCAATTGATTATGCTGAATGGTTCAAAAGTTATAAGCAATTGAAAATATTGAGGAATACACGAATCACCCTGTATCTCGGCTATGAAGATGATGATGATGATATATGGGTTTTTTGGACTCGTCTAGGGTAGCTCTACCTCAGGTTAACGTATGTACATTTACCAATGAAACACCCTGTATAATAATAATAATAAAATTATGAAATGCACTGCCGTAAAGTCCGGAGTTTTAGAGCGCTCGTTCGTGCACCTTGTAGGTACATTCACATTTTCCAATTCAAGGAACAAATTCAAAAAAAATTTGGCAGCTCTAAAAAAATGTCTTCAGTGCTTGAGGTGGTTTTTTTCTTTTCGATAATTTGCTAGAATTTTACACGGTATCTATGGTCTTGGTCATGCGATCTGGACAAAACTCTCCACGTAGTTTGAATACATTATTCTTCATCTATGTGTAAAATTTCATTTCAATCCAATAGGTAGTTTCGAAATTATCGGGAAAAAAATATTTTGAACGGCCATATTTACGGAACACCTAATCTAACTCTGCTCATTGATGAACGTGACCGCGAAATTCGCGATCCGAGTCCCTAGGCCTTTCCGTTCGAAAGTAATAATTCACTACGGTTTCTATGGTTCTGGTCATGCGATCTGGAGAAGATGTAGCTTGAATATATCATTATTCATTAAAATACCAAATTTCGTCACGATCAATTCCGTAGTTTTGAAGTTATCAAGAAAACTGAATTTCCAACGACCATATCTACGGAACCCTTGGTCTAATTTTGCTCATTGATGAACGTGACCGCGACATTCGAGATCCATACTTATCCTGGAAATTTCAAGTCCCTTGGCCTTTCCAATACAAAGTTATAATTTTCTATGGTTTTGGTCATGCGATCTAGAAAAGTAGCTTAAACACATCATTCTCCATTTAAGTGCAAAATTTCATCTCGATTGAATATTTAGTTTTGGAGTAATCAGCAAAACAAAATTTCGAAAGGCCATATTTACGGAACCCCTAGTGGAATTTTTCCCATTAACGAACTTAACCTCGGCATTTGGGAACTAAACCTGCACTAAAAATTTCAAGTCTCTAGGACGTTCCGTTCGAGAGTTATCGTGTATACGGACGGCCGGACGGACAGACTGGAATTTATCGACAGATTCGTCATCAGTAAGTCGAACCTTGTCGATTGACACAATTTTCGGCTCAAAATTCGAAAAATACAGACATCGTGACGGAATGATGTAGCCCTCGTGTAAGAAGTACGAGCGCTCAAAAATACCAATAATTATTAACCATCACACATGGTTTGTCAAAATAACAATAACATTAGAAATGGAAACATGAAAATTCTTCCAAAGAATAAAATGCACCCTTAATCAATATCTCATTTATTTTTGTGTTAAGTCATAGACACTTGAATAATTGCTTATTCTGTTTCACTCAAAATAATAACTAAAATTATCAGAAATGACGAAATTGATAAATTCCAAGAGAGATAAGAATCTCAGCTAAACTGTTCACGTAAAAAAATGTTGTTGCTATTTCATTTTCAAAACTTTCTCGTTATATTCGGAGAATAAACAGCCTAAATTATTATGTCTTTTTCGATACACTCCACTTCCTTTCTGATTGAACAACCGATAACTTAACCATATCATTAAACGAATATCGTACAAACTCAGCGAATTACTCTGAAAATAGGTTATAAAATTCAATAAGTACCCAGATGTTTAGTTGTTGTGGTTTCTGGTTTCAGTGATTCCCGTTACAGATTCAATCTTACAAATATTTACGAAATTGATCAATTTATACACTTCGCGTTGATATCTTCCTGATGTAAATAGCTTGGGTATGTTCCATTATCATGAGCAATGATCACTCACATACCTACACCTACTATAGAATGATAAATAACACGAGGTAACTTCTTAGACCAACAATAGAAATGAGAGTAATGTATGAGAAGATACTATCTTGCAATGAACTGAGGTTCAAATATTTTTTTTATGCATACAGACGTTAATCTGGAGGAGTTACAATAAGAAGGTTCCATAAAAAAATTAATTAGTCAAATTTTTTTTTTGCTGCGAAATTTCCGAATTAGAAATATTACTCCAAATCAGTTCCAATCAATTTAATTGTAGTGGGATATGAATTTTTTCTCCTCGAACAACTCCAAAGGTTAGTCAATGGGAATAATAAACCAAACAGAAATAAAGGAAACCCATCAAGCAGCTCAAAAATCCTATCGCACCAATAAGAAAACCAAGAGTGTTTTTCAGACTTTTCCGCTAATATCCAAACATGAATTATCGACTGTTATATTGGTATGTAAAGTTTCGCAGTTTAGAAAACGTGTGGTTTTTCCGACGTGCATTTCCACGCTACCGTCTGAAGGTTATATATGAGATTTTTTACGTCCGGACTAGGGGATTTTTCATTTAGATTTCCCGTCCTTGCCGCTGTGAATCCAGAGCGAGCAACTCCTTGTTACAATAATTAATGGTATTCATCATTCTGTAGAAAGAGCGATTTTGTTATTAGACTGAAAAAAGCGGGGTGGAATTGTACTTCCTATGGTTCCGTTCTGTTTGTTACTTCAACAGAAAAATGTATTTGTGAGAGTGGTTATGTGGTGCAGTGGCGTACCTGAGGAGGGGACTCACTCGCACCTGGAGCCAACCGTTTGGAGGTGACAAAAACAAACAAAAAATCCAAAATTCCATGAAAATTAATTAGCACCGTATTCCATATGTGATACGATTTGTCTTATCAACAAGTAACTATACCAACAAGATGTGCTATGTTCATTAGTCCTGAACAATTGATTCAGTTGGTAGATTAACGCAGAGTTATATTCATTTATGTGAATTTGAAATGTAAACGAAGAATTATTAACTAAATGCGAGATCACAATAATGCCAACAGAGATCAAATCCAGATACTCATTCCTATGACGAGAGGCGGCACCTCGGAGGAGGCTAAGTCTCCCCACAGTTGTTATTGCTGTAAATCTTTTCTGAATTAAAATTTTCCGAAATACGGACAGGATTTTTGACATAATTTTCATAAACAAATGAAAATGGAATTTTGCATTTCGATGAACTCGTTTTTTATGTAATCATAACTGGGAGGAGGCTACACTCCTCTCACATCCTCAGTCCGCATCAAATACTTAAGTAAAATGCTTCGTACGTTCGAATACTCATGTATATATTATCGCATGTCCATGCAGTATTCGTTATCATTGAAGGAATTGCCTTCCACCATACAAGAGAGACAGGATAAGAGGCAAATCTCCCGATTAGTTCGCTACCCGCGATAAACATGTCAAAACACACCGAACTGAGACATAGATACGCGGAATGAGAAAAGAGGGCTCCCATATTATTAGGTTGCATAAAATCGACTGAATTCGTGTTTTCTTCAGTGGGGATGCGATAAACTAATCGGAAAATTCGTTCGTTATTTTGATTTCAATTCAATAGCTTTTCTTGTTAGTTTGGAGGAGGTTTTGATTTTGTTGATAGTAGAAAGTGATGAAACGGATAAATTAGAGGAAACTTAAAGGGGCGATGATATAATTGATTGGGTCTTGAACAATAATTTTCTGTAATTCAAATAGTGCTGTACGTGGTCGAAATTTCAACGAAACCTCTGCCGAATTTGATTCATTTGAAATCAAACGAAAATCGTCCAAATAGGGAGTTTTATGTTGATTGGTATAAAAATGTTAATGATTATGTGGATCAATCAAACAGAAAAAAATATTTGGTTTACCCTGTTCATTGTTTTCGCACCAGCAGAAATACAACATGGTCCAAAACGGGATTTTCTGATTTGAAGAATTTACAGAGTTCAATCGAAAGACATTCTGAATCGAAGAAACATATAGCTTCATCTTGCAAAATAAAACTCTTTGGCACAGAAGAAAATAGTCGGTTGGTTTTTTTCTGGACAATGAAATATACTCTTAGAGTTTATTCACAATTAAAACGTGTATTGAAGCACGTGTTTTCCTCCTTTAAAATTTGGAAAAAGTATAAATCATTGACTAAGAAGAGTTGTTTCAATAAAATTAGCCTCCTCAATTCTCATGACCACGAGCCACCACTGTCTACTACGCCACTTTCGACCTGAACATCAATTTTTTGAGCGCTCAAACTACTTACACGAGGGCTATTATATCCTTTCGTCACGATGTCTTTATTTTTCGAATTTTGAGCCGAAAATGGTCTCAATCGATAAGGTTCGACTCACTGATGACGAATCCGTGGAAAAATTCGAGTCTGCTCGTTTGGCCAGCCGTATACACGATAACTCTCGAACGGAACGACCTAGAAACTTGAAATTTTTAGGGCAGATTCAAATCTCCAATTCGACCAGGGGTTCCGTAAATATGGACGTTCGAAATTTTGTTCTGCTGATTTCTTCGGAACAAGTGATTAGATCGAGATGAAATTTTGCACTCAGATGGAGAATGAAGTGTTCAAGCTACATTTTTGAGCGCTCGTTCTACTTACACGAGGGCTATATCATTTCGTCACGATGTCTGTATGTTTCTAATTTTGAGCCAAAAATGGTCTCAAACGACTATGTTCGACTCACTGATTACGAATCCGTCGAAAAATTCGAGTCTGTCCGTCCGTCTGTCCGTCCGTCCGTCCGGCCGGCCGTAAGCACGATAACTCTCGAACGGAACGAACTAGAGACTTGAAATTTTCAGTGTGGGTTCAGTTTCCGAATGCCTGGGTTAAGTTCGTTAATGGGCCAAATTCCACTAGGGGTTCCGTAAATATGGCCGTTCAAAGTTTTGTTCTCCTGATTACTTGGAAACTACAAATTTGATCGATATGAAATTTTGCTCTCAAATGGAGAATGAGGTGTTCAGTCCAGATCGCATGACCAGAACCATAGAAACCATAAAAAAATTGTAACTTTTGAACGGAAATGCCTAGGGACTTGAAATTTTCAGGATAGTTGTGGATCTCGAATGTCGCGATCACGTTCATCTTCGAACAAAATTATACTAGGGGTTCCGTAAATATGGTCGTTTGAAATTTAGTTTTCTTGATAGTTTCAAAACTACAGATTCGATCGTGACGAGATTTTGTATACTAATGGAGAATGATATATTCAAAATACATTTCTCTAGACGCATGACCAGAACCATAAAAACCATAGAAAATCATAACTTTCGAACGGAAAGTCCTAGCGACTTGAAATTTTCAGGATAGGTGTGGATATCGAATGTCGTGATCTATGAGCAAAATTATACTAGAGGTTAATTAAATATGGTCGTTTGAAATTTAGTTCTCTCGATCATTTCAAAACTACAGATTCGATCGTGACGAAATTTTGTATACTAATGGAGAATGATAAATTCAAGCTACATTCCTTCAGATCGCATGACCAAAACCATAGAAATCATAGAAAATTATAACTTTCGAACGGAAAGGCCTAGGGACTTGAAATTGTCAGGATAGGTGTGGATCTGGAATGTCGCGTTCACGTTCATCAATGAGCAAGATTAGACTAGGGGTTCCGTAAGTACGGTCGTTTGAAATTTTGTTTTCTCGATAATTTCGAAACTACAGATTCGATCGAGATAAAATTTTGTATTTTGATGGAGAATTATATATATTAAAGCAACATTTTGTCCAGATCTAATGACCAGAACCATAGAAACCATAGAAAATTATAACTTCCGAAGAGAAAGGCCTAGGAAATTTTCAGGGTAGATTTGGATCGCGAATGTCGCAGTCACGTTCATCAATGAGCAAAATTAGACTAGGGGTTCCGTAAATATGGCCGTTCAAAATATTTTTTTCCTGATAATTTCGAATTTACTGATTGGATTGGAATGAAATTTCACAACTAGCTGAAGAATAATGTATTCAAACTTCGTGCGAAATTTTGTCTAGATCGCATCCCCAAGAACATAGATAATGTAGAAAATTCTATCGAATTATCGAAAAAAAATTGACATGAAGTCTGGAGTTTCGCCTAAGTTTGAGAATGTTTTTGACGGCGGACGAAAATTCCTTCAATTGATTTCTAAAATTGGAAAATGCGAATCTACCCACAAGGTGGATGAACGAGCGCTCAAAAGATCCTGACTTCACGGCTTTTCGTAATTTTTTTTGTATGAAATTTCATGCTACTGCTATTTCATGCTTATGGAGCCTCTATGAAAAGCTTCGAAGAGCGAATGAGCGGAATTTCTGTTTTATTTCGAATTCTTCACTCTGTGAAAAATATCCAAGGAAGTTTAAAATTTTTTCGCTCTAGATTTTCTATAATTCATTTATTATTAGAATAGTAAACCAGAGATTTTCGCAAAAATAGAGGTACTAATCGCATGAAATTCGGTCACTATTCGTCATCGATCTTCCAGCTTGCTAAGGGCTTAAAATGGACGAATGTGGTTAGCGCGTTCGACCCGTGATCGGTCTCGTGATCGATCCCGAGTTTGAATCCTCCGGGCGGGAAAGAAATTTTCTGACCTGGAGTACGGTTCGACCATTCACTGTTGGGTAAACAATTGACAGCGCTGTGCCTTAGGTGGCGTAAGGACACAGTAACGAAGCCTATACAGAACACAACCGAGTCCCTAAATCGCACAAGCTCTGAGTTTATTAGGGGTCTCACAGAGACCTAGTAGAGTCAGGATATAAAAATTTTTCATTAAACTCAGAATGTGTGTTGTATTAGTATACTCATTAGAATTTCTGTCTCCCCCTAATAATATAAAATTTCGAGAAATCAATCGGAAACAAATCAACACTAATTTCGCGCTGATGTTTTTGTTCATTTTTACCAGTGATAAACATTTAAGCATTATAAAAACTTTTCAGTCCACTATGACGTTGGACTGATAAGCGCAAAGCAAGTGCTTGAATTTCCGAAATGAAAGCATTTTTTATTACGGTTCGACATATTTTGTAGGATTTCTGTGTGATGAAAGGAAGTTAGGTTGAAATTGTGTGGAATTTACGCCATTCTTCTGAGCAAACTTCGTCATTGTTGTCGAATGTGTGCCTTCAAACGATCTTAAAGTCGCCGAATCTCCTGGGACCCACGTCAGTTGTCCAAAAACCCCAAGGCTGGCTCCTCTTTCCACCATATTCGTCAAGTTTGTCTGCTCCAATATGATTTACGACTGAGACTGTTGATTTCTGAGTTTTCACCGTTTAATTTATGTGGACATCTTTGGTAATCACGAACACCATAATAAAAATACGTTAGCGTGACTGGGGAAAGTTTGGGGGTTACGTGGAGCCGTTTTAGATCAAACGTTTGATATTATCCCATTATGTCTAAATATAAATAAAGCAGACCGTGATGAGTATATGACAAATTACTGATTCGTTTCCTTGAATGGGTTTGCTAGAAGAGAAAAATTAATACTTATGGGTTGACAGGGAAATGCTTTTGATAATTTTGGCTAATGAACCTATTTTTAAGGTTTCGTATCCCAAGAAACCCATGGAACTTTACGCGCTGGGCGAGTATATCTGTCATTTGATTTCGTATCTTGTATTGAAAAAAAAATAGTTGAAAAGTTCTTTATGCAATAGAAACATGTGTTGTAATTCTGCAAAAAGGTTCACTATTTCCAATTCATTTCGTTTTCTCTGGCCAGAAGAATTAGTCGGACAAAGGATCCGCTATTTCGTTTTCAAAATTGTTTATGTGACAAATTCGTGGTCGAATTCAATTATGTCCGTCGAGTCGGCCGTACACACGATAACTTTGGAAAGAACAGGCCGAGAGTTTTGCAATTTTCAGGGTACGTTCGAGGTTTGAATTCTCCAGTTGAGTTCATAAATGGTCGAATTCCCTCGAAGGGTTTCGTAGATATAGTCATCTGAATTTTCATCTCAATAATTCGAAGAATACTGATCTGATCGAAATGAAACTTTGTAGTTAGTTGAAAAATAACGCCATAAAGGTTCATTTGGAATTTCTTGAGGATCGTTACACTAGAAAAGTAATTCTCAAAAACTTCGGTATTGCAGGAACTATTCGCCATGTCATAAAATTTGACATATTCTCTTCGATCGAAGGATTGCGTGATACTTTTTTGAGCGCTTGTTCTAATTACCTGAGGGCTACATCATTTCGTCACCATGTCTGTATTATTCGAATTTTGAGCCGAAAATGGTCTCAATCGACAAGGTTTGACTCACTGGTGACGAGTCCGTCGAAAAATTTAAGTCGGTCCGTCCGGCCGACTGTTCGCACTCTCGAACGGAATGACCTAAAGACTTATTAAGTTCGTTATTGGGCAATATTCGACCAGGGGTTCCGTAAATATGATGGTTTGAAATTTAGTTTTCTTGATAATTTCAAAACTACGGATTCGATCATGACTAAGTTTTGTATTTTAATGGAGAATGTTATATTCGAGCTAAATTCTTTCCAGATCGCATAACCAGAACCATTTCAAATTGCAACGAATTATTGAATAAAAAATCCTTATATTTCTGTAACAGCTGATTCGGCATAATTCGCGAAGAGCTGCTGTCATTTTTTTGACAGCTGTCACAAATTTCTTCAATAATTGGTTTCTAAACCGGAAAATGTGAATCTACCTACACGGTGGATAAACGAGCGCTCAGAAGCTCCTAACTTCACAGCAGTGCTTTCTATAATTTTTTATTACTGCTATATGATTTCCAATGAAAAGAATCGAAAACATATTTAGAGGAATTTGCTTCAAGCGGCTTAATATTTCTCTCGCCAATTTCTGGCTTAGTGCTCTGTGCCAAACGGTGCGAGAAATCCACATCCTTCCTCCTAACGTTTTACACATCTGAAGCCAAATTTATGATGTTTTTATTGTATTTGTATTGTAATATTTTTCATTTGTCTGAGGTTTCTGAGAAGTTCCCAGATCTCGTCCAAAAACTTGTTTGGGCCTCGAGGATAATTGTCGTTTTGGTAAATCCCTGAAAGTGAGTCTTCACGCCAGATTAGTCACAATCGTGTAAATTTTCGACCTCACTTTTGTGGTAGGAACAAAAGAAAGCCGTTTCTTCAGTTAAATAAACTAGTTGACTGCGTCATTTTAGTAATAATGATGATGGACAAAGAATAACGAAGAAGCACGCCAACTCCATCAATTTGTTTAAAATTTACTGCCACAATAATCCAAATATTGAGGTGAATTTTTCGACTTAAACCGAATAGTCATGATCTTTCAACACTGGATTGAACCGATAATTTTTTTTCCTCTAATTAAGTGAGGGATACCGTTCTTCAATTTTGAATTATTCAAATAGAAACTTTCGAACCAGGAATGGAAACAAAACTTAAAAAACCTCACCCCCTGTAATCACGATCTTTCGTAATGGTACAATTCCCATTTCCTATTTTCTGTGATATATCACCGTCTATAATCATTGTGACAGTACGTGAGTCTCTTATTTCGGACCACCTGTAATTCCAGCCTATTACACGAGAACCGTTCAATTTGTTTAAAAGACATGAGGTTATTTGAACTGGTTTTCTTTGTACGTATGTATTGCAGAAGAGAATCATCCGTATCATGGAATGACCTTTACACCAGGCTGGAGTGAAAGGCGGCTTATGGAAAAATAATAAGAGAATATTGCGATTTGTCGATTTCAGCTCACATGGATGCGGTTAAGCCGACCATACACCACTATTCAAACAAAATTGATTCTGTGAAATATTTTTTGATTAACAAATTGAGGCCGAGCCTTAGAAAATAGAAATATTAATCAAATAATATGATTCTCTGCATTGGTATTGTAGAATTAGTGGTGAGTTGAGCCTTAGATCGTGATCATTCCATTTCGGTGAATTCTTATGGTTTTCATTCAGTTTGTGGAATAGCGCATCTTCAACCAATGTTGGTGGTTTAAAAGTCATTTTGGTGGATAACCGTTATTAAAGAATGTATGCCGAGTTATATTGGTCCATGGAAGAAGATTCATGGAAAATTGTAAATGAATACGTGGAAAATTATTGAAATTTTTTAACAATATATACAGGAATCCCAAACCCAATCCACAAAAAATTGTCGAGCTCATTTAATGTCTTTTTTTCATAAAACCCAACGTATGCTAGATGAGCTACAGTTCTTTGAAAATGGAGCTTCAATAATATAACAGGTTGAAAAACATGCCGAGTTTTGGTATTTAATTTATCGATGAAATCAACAAATAAACACCAGATGTAGTTGGAAGCGAGAAGAATTCATTCCAGTCCAATATTGTCGTTCGAACGAAATCCACGAAAATGTTGAACTTCAGACTTTACCTACAAAACAGACTATCACTCTATTTTCTGGAACTATTTTTCTTCCCCCAGTTATATTATTCTCAGAAGTTGATTACACAATTATTTTTTTTTCCACTAACTGCCAAAATTTCCTACGTTCAATCAAAAATTAGTTAATAGTATATAATTAGTATACTGCGCTGCTCAGAAAATCGAGGTAGCACCTCCTTATTGCGTTTATATTTTGTCGAATATTTGTCACCCAGAAATTCCATTCCTGATTTTTTCAATTAAGATATGGATTCAATTATATCACGTTCGTTTTTTTCTGAAAAAAAATCGAATTAAACGTTTCTGAGATACATGTGAACACGACGTAAAAAACAAAAACAAACACATGGGCATAACGTTTTCAACCTCTTCTACGGCCGTATCATGAGGAGTGAAATATAACACGAAAATTGAGCACACAACACAATTAACTACCTAATTCGAAAATAATTGGGGCAATTTTCCCTCAACAACCGTAAATTACCCGCCAAGTATGTGACTTGTGCAAACACTTCTAACAATATGATGATCTTGAGACCTGGAGCCCATTGTTTTTTTCTGTTCATATTAAAACGAAGATTGAATGCAGAAATATCAAGTTTGACTTACAGAAATTTCCCAGTATGTGAATACGGTGGTAATCTTGGCAGAGAAATTACAATTAGTCATTTATCAAGTCCTGAATGACAAGCTTGGTGTAATACAGGGGCAATTTTCCGATGTGATTGCTCAGACACCGGCTTCAGTTATTTCCAGAGGTTCTTATTAATTTCATTCTTCAATGACGAAAAAAATCACGACAAGGTGCTAGAACTGATTGTAGAATGAGTGGAGACAATGAAAAACTTTTTATATAAATGCTCCAAAATTGGGATTTTCGAAAAATTTCGAAGCAAATGGAAAGAATTTAATTCCAAGTTTCTTCGGAGAAACTGTATTGAGGTAATATTGGGGAGGTGAACGTATGGTTTAATGTCATAATAATGTGATGACGTGTAATATGTCATTCCATGCGTTGATCAAAAATTTAAACGAAGAGAATATTCACAGACATCAATTGATTTTTATAATGAAAAAAAATTACGAAAATTTGGGCATTTTCACTTATATAGATGAACGTGATCACGACATTCGAGATCCACACCTATCCTGAATATTTCAAGTCCCTTGGCGTTTCTGTTCAAACGTTACAATTTTCTATGGTTTCTATGGTTCTGGTCATGCGATCTGGACAAAATTTTATACATAGCTTGAACACCTCATTCTCCATTTCATCTCGATCAAATCTGTAGTTTTCAAGTAATCAGGGGAACCCCTAGTGGAATATGGCCCATTAACGAACTTAACCGAGGCATTCGGAAACTGAACCCACACTGAAAATTTCAAGTCTCTAGGTTGTTCCGTTCGAGAGTTATCGTGCTTACGAACGACCGGACGGACGGCCAGACGGACAGACTCGAATTTCCCGACGGATTCGTCATCAGTGAGTCGAACATAGTCGATTGAGACCATTTTCAGCTCAAAATTCGAAAAATACAGACATCGTGACGAAATGATACAGCCCTCTTGTAAGTAGTACGAGCGCTCAAAAAAGTAGTATCTAGTTAACAATGAAGATGGTGCAATGTTGCAAAGGGTATTTGCTATCACCACAGGAATCGATGCAAAATCGAAGAAGAATGGAAGTATTACGTAATAGAATATTCACTGAATTTCATCGTTCAATTTCCTGACGTTGCTATTGATTCTTCATTTTTGAGCGCTCGTACAACTTACACGAGGGCTATATCATTTCGTCACGATGTCTGTATTTTTCGAATTTTGAGCCGAAAATGGTCTCAATCGACTATGTTCGACTCACTGATGACGAATCCGCCGGAAAATTCGAGTCAGTCCGTCCAGCCATCCGTCCGTCCGTAAGCACGATAACTCTCGAACGGAACAACCTAGAGGCTTGAAATTTTCAGTGTGGCTTCAGTTCCCGAATGCCTCGGTTAAGTTCGTTAATGGGCCAAATTCCACCAGGGGTTCCGTAAATATGGTCGTTCAAAGTTTTGTTTCCCTGATTACTTGAAAACTACAGATTTGATCGGAATGAAATTTTGCACACAAATGGGAAATGAGGTGTTCAAGCTACATGTGAAATTTTGTCCAGATCGCATGACCAGAACCATAGAAACCATAGAAATTTGTAACTTTTGAACGGAAACGCCTAGGGACTTGAAATTTTCAGGATAGGTGTGGATCTGGAATGTCGGGATCACGTTCATCTATGAGCAACATTATACAAGGGGTTCCGTAAATACGGTCGTTTGAAATTTTGTTTTCTCGATAAATTCGAAACTACGGATTCGATCGAGATGAAATTTTTTTTTTAATCGAGAATGATATATTGAAGCAATCTTTTGTCCAGATCGCAAGACCAGAACCATAGAAACCATAGAAAATTGTAACTTTTGAACGGAAAGGCCTAGGAACTTGAAATTTTCAGGGTAGGTTTGGATCGCGAATATCGCGGTCACGTTCATCAATGAGCGAAATAAGACTAGGGGTTCCGTAAATATGGCCGTTCAAAATATTTTTTTCCTGATAGTTTCGAAACTACTGATCGGATTGGAATGAAATTATGCACCTAGCTGAGGAATAATGTATTCAAAATTTTGTCCAGATCGCATCACGAAGATCATAGATACCGTAGAAAATTCTAGCGAATTATCGAAAAAAAATTGATCAGCTGAAGCACTGACATGAAGTCTGGATTATCGCCTCAGTTTGAAAATTGGTTTGTAGCTGTCAAAAATTCCTTCAATTGATTTCTAAAACTGGAAAATGCGAATCTACCTACAAGGTGCATGTACGAGCGCTCAAAAGCTCCTGCCTTCACGGCAGTGCTTTTCGTAATTTTTAAATGTAAATCTTCGTGAAATTTTTTTCTGAGATGTTCAGAGCAATTGCAGAAACTATTTTTTTTTCAATTTTCTATATAAGCAACCATAAAATAACCCGTGACACATATTCAGATATCATAGCTCGCACAAGCTCTGAGCCTGAACAATCTTCAGTTCGAGCTAACCATTTCTCAGCAACCGATATCAACAACTAGTTAGCCCTTATAACGAGGTCACCATTTATTATTCAACAACCATCTGAAAATGTTGCTATAAAAATGCCAGGTGAAGTCAGGAGCTTTTGAGCGCTCGTTCATCCACCTTGTAGGTAGATTCGCGTTTTATTTCGATAATTCGCTAGAATTTTCTGGTATTTTATGGTACTAGTGATGCGATCTGGACAAAGTTCTGCACGTAGTTCTAATACATCATTCTTCATTTATGTGAAGAATTTCATTTCAATACAATCAGTAGTTTCGAAATCATTTATATCAAAAATATATTTTGAACGGCTATGTTTACGGAACCCCTAGTACAATTTCGCTCATTGATAAACATGACCCCGACATTCGAGATCCAAATCTATCCAGAAAATTTCGATGCGATCTGAACAAAAGTTCTCATGTAGCATGAACACGTCATTCTTCATCTGACTGCAAAATTTCAGCTCGATCGAATGAATAGTTTCGAAGTTATCAGAAAAACAAAATTTCGAACAGCCATATTTACGGAACCCCTAGAATTCTATCCCTCAATGAAAATAACTTCGGCATTTGAAAACAGAACCCACACTGAAAATTTGAAGTCTCTAGGTCGTTTCGTTCGAAAGTTATCATGCCTACGGCCGGACGGAAAGACAGACTAGAATTTTTCGACGAATTCGTCATCAGTGAGTCGAACCTATTCGTTCGAGACCGTTTGCGGCTCGAAATTCGAGAAATACAGACATCGCGAAGAGATGGTATAGCCCTCGTGTAGTAAATCGTGCGCTCAAAAACAAATAAAACAAAAATTGGATTCTTCATGGTTTGGTGCAAAGGGTTTTTGTTATCAACACAGGAATCGATATAAAATCGAAGAGGAATGGATGCATCACGTGAAAGAATGTTTACTGAATTTCATCATTGAATTACTGTATGTTGCTATAGATTATTATTGATTTTTGAATATAAATTTTCGTGCGTAATCGTTTACCGCGACATAGGAAATATTTCGGATAGCTTCAATGGTGGATTAACAGTACAATTTTCTTAAAGCTGTTCGGAGCAATTGCAGAAACAATTTTTTCTTATATAACCAACTATAACTATAAAATAATTTATGACACAAATTTAGATATCATATCTCGCACAACCTCCGAGCTTTAACAATTCTCAGTTGAAGCAACTTTTTTTCAAAAACAGATTTAACAACTAGTCAGCCCTAATTACGAGGTTACCATCATAAAACAAAAATTGGATTCATTTACATATTTGCTCAATTCTTTTGAATATAATGTTTCACTTTCAATCTTTCATAATGAAAATACCAACGAATATTTCCAGGTTAGCCTAGCACTACGTTTGACTATACATATATATTATTAGAAAAGGGGCACAAAGTGGAAAGTGTGATATCAATATAGCTAGGTAAACATAATATATCAATGAATTAACTATCTAATCGATTAATTCATTAACATTCAGATTTTAAATCAATGAATATTTGAATAAATTAATAATTTTATGAACAACTTGTTTCAAAAACAATCAAACATCCAATTTTATTACAGATTATTTGTTCTTTCATTTCTCAGATAAATGCTGCTGGGGCTTTGATGAAAAAATTACGATACTTTGTGTGTTTCTATTCAATAACAAATCGGCAATCTTGACAAGACATTATGTTTCAGTAAATCTAATGAGTCATAAACCCAAAAATGTAAATGTATTCTAAATTATCTGTTTAAGTTTTGTCGAAAGCATGTGCTCGGAAGTATTGAGTGTTAAGTGATTTTCTTCATAATGATCACTCAGGTAAACTGAACACCGTGTATCTCAATAACAACTTAAGGCACATAGCTTTAGGAACTTTTACCGAAAGAATAGAATGACGTTGCAGATACAACAATACTTCGGATTAATTTGTAAACACTCTGTATAGATTGGGAAAAACCGTACGAATTTCAGACAAAGGTTTATTATTTCCACATCATCCCAATGCCAAGGCCCCTAAAAGATTCTTCTACATTTTCGGGTGCAATTGGGATGCATCATCAGGAAGTGTATTAATGAGGTTCTTATCTTGCTCCTAACGAAACTAAACAACAATAAAAATATTACCAACTATGATTAAGATCCGAAGTATACCTATATTTCAATTTGCAATTATAAAAAATAATAATAAAGTTGAAATAATATTATTTGAAAAATTTTTTAACATAGAGTTCGAATAGATTATTCCCTCATGATTCACGACCTTTTTTCTGTTGAAATTTTTTCATCTAAGCATGATTCACGTGCTTTTTTCTGTTGAAATTTTTTCATCTAAGCATTGAATTCCATGGTTTATGTTTATATCAATACAGAAAGATGAATTTGTGAAATAATCATTATGTAAATGAAAAAAGTGGAAATGCACTGGTCGGACCACGCAAAATAAAGGGTTCCGTAGTAACAAAATCCTTATTCTTACCCAAATATCTCATATTTCAAAAAATAAACAACATATTATCTTATTGAAATTGATTTTCATTGAAACCGTTTCTGCTTCTACTAGACCAAATTAAACGGCCTCCTAAATTCCATAGGTAATCACAGAGTGATTATTAACTTGTGTAGGTTATTTTCGATACTGATACAGAACGAAATTTCAAACGAAATAATGCTCTTCTTCATAGAAACCAGCGTGCGAAAATTGATATCATACAGCATATACAGACAAATAAGGTAAAGACTTTCTTCATGAAATACGATATAATTTCATTTCTCTTTTGAATACCGTGTTAATAAATTGATGCAGTTTTTGTTGCAGAAAAAAAAATTTCAAAATTTTTCGAAAAGACCGTTACCTTCCCAAAAACATCCCAAACGAACTGCTATTCTCGGAAACGTACCTGCATGTGGTATGTCCAGTATTCGCAAGTACACAGAAGTATTTGGTGAAAGATACGAGTTCCCAGAAGTGTAGATCAAGAGATAATAACCAAATATGTATAATATTGCCTGTCCGAAGTAGTCATTGTAATTTCTTATCTCTAATGTTTCTCTATTTCTCTCGGTAACTCGTTGTCGCATATTCTGTTATCTTCTTTGTTTATGCAGCTCGCAACTAGTCTTCAATTATTATGTACGCTTTAATTATGTTGATATTTGTTATTCACTAATGAGTGAAGTTTTTCATGATTCATAAGCACACATTTGACAAAGAGGAACCTCAACAAATTTTGAAATAAAGTTGTAGAGAGTTTCGCATTACTTTCAAAGTAGGTACAAAGTTTTGAAGAGCATGTAGAAACGATGAGTGTTAAACTCCCTGAAAAGATTCTGAATCAAAAAAAATATTTGGGGTGGCACTCGCCATACATATGACTGAGGGATGAAAAATAAAAATTCAGTCCAAATGAGCGTCAGATAGGTTTTCAAAAATGATATAAAAGTTAGAGATGACTAAGATGACTTTTTCAGTCCAGTCACTAGTTGATGAGAGATAAGTTTTCAAAAATTAGATGAAAAATTCTGGTTGAAAAATCGGGCTGTTAGTACTTAAAAATCTCCTCCAAAAATGGGGTTGCATAGCATAGTTTTTGAGTTATGAAATATTGTCCTACATACTGCGACACGTATGTTCTATTATACTTTCGAACAATCAGAACGAATATCAGAAAAATTATCTTTATTTGGAGTTATCGCTTTTGTTAATACATACATTGTATATTGTATGTCAAAATCAATTTTTGCAACATTTTTTTTCATTGGGAAATCTGATTTCAACAGATAGAAGGCAATAACGATTAAATAATTCACTGCATCTGGTTTTCACACATGATTTTTCATATCAGCCATTCATAAATCGCTAATATTAGGTATCAGTTTTCTTGTTTATTTCATTTCACCACTTTCATCAACTTTTGTCGAATCATATAATCAACATTTCGATTCGATCAAATTCATTCCATTAAATTTCTGATGTTCATATCTCGAAAGTTGAATTTGGAATATAAATCTCTATTGTATGTTCATGAAATCAATCAAACTGAAAAATCAATGTTGGAATCTCCATTTCAGAAAGTTTAAATATCGAAAACATCATCAAAACTGTGTACATTGTTCAAATATTATGTCATGTAATAATCAGTACAAATTATCTTCTTACCAATCTATTAGCGAAATAAGTCTAGAGAACACATTCTACCCTTGGTTACCTGGTCCGAATCTCTAGTGGGGTAATTAGACATAAAGAGGGGGTATGGTACCAAAGTGGGGAGAAATTTTGTGCCATTTGTGCATGTACTCTCTGGATATTTGTTATCAGTATTAGTTAACTCTATACATGCTCGTAGCAGTATATTATCGATACATTTTCTCCGTGTATGTATTTGTGTTTTCATTTCAGTGTTTATCGATTTGGGATTAAATTTTTCAAGAAGCTGAAGGAATAATTGTAAGTGGACTTCGGTATTTATATTTTATTGTTATGTTTTCAAATATATATACTTCATATTTTAATCGCATCATCTGTTTGAATTTAAACCTAGCTTAATATAATTTAGAAAATCATTATTAGTAGTATTATGTTGTCAATTGTTTTCTTCAATTCAACAGTGGCAAGTAAATTAAATCTCAAACATAATACCCAACTATATGATTTTACAATCAGTTCTTCATTTGTCAATTATGTTTATTTATTCGTAGAAATTGAACATGTGTCACGCCTACCTCGCACAGTGAAATATAACATAACATAAACAAGAGCAATCAGAATATAATGATGTTTTTGCCAATACTTATTGAATGCTAATTGGTTGTTCTGAATGTTATTCGGATTCTTGACTTCTGTTTGTCGTTTTGTTATTGATGTGAGGCTCAATTCATACTCATTGCGCTATTCTTTTTGAATGCAAAAAAATTCGATTATTCAAAAAAACTAAATTCATACATATAATAAACCAGACAATTTGAATATTGAATTCAAATTTAACATTACGCCAACTGTTTCATCATTAGTCGACCTCAATTCCTATGTTTTTGTTATTCAAATAATAATTTCATCTGAAAGTAATATTTCAGTTACTTTTTCTCCAGTAAACCTGTCAATATGAACTGGTTGGCGCCAAACCAAAATTATAGCATTTCTGAAAAGGAGGCACCAAATGTACCTGATAGTATGAGTGATATATTCTCGCCACCTTACCTGGACTTTCGAAATTCGTTTGTGCCCATCATAAAATATTTTCTAACGTATAGCAATAAATAACTCCCCAATAATCATTTAGCGAATGCATGTGTCATCTTGACATCAATTTATTTTAATATGTGTCATTAAGTTTTATGATCATCACGAGAAAGTTTAGAATTTTTCGCACTGGGAGAAACAACGTAGAAGTTTATTTTGGTTTAAATGTCAAACTTTGCAATTTCAAATCGATCAAATTTTGTTCGTGGAAGTCATACTCTTATAGGTTCTAATCATCATTATTATTATTTTGGATCCATATGGACTGCTTCAGTTATTCCAGTTGCGTGGCTACAGGGCGAGTATATTAAAATTATGAAAAGCACTGTCGTGAAGTCAAGAGTTTTTGAGCACTCGTTCATCCACCTTGTAGGTAGATTCGCATTTTCCAGTTTCAGAAACCAATTGAATAAAGTTTTGACAGCTGTCAAAAGAATGACAGCAGCTTTTTGTCAATTATGCCGAATCAGTAGGATGTTTTATTCAATAATTCGTTGGAATCTAAAATGGTTCTGGTTATGCGATCTGGAAGAAATTTAGAATGGATAAATCATTCTCCTAAAATACAAAATTTCGTTACATTTGAATCCGTAGTTTCGAAATTATCAAGAAAACTAAATTTCAAACGACCATATTCACGGAACCTTCGTCGAATTTTGTCCAATAACAATCTCCAATCAAACCTACCCTCAAAACTTCAAGTTTCTAGGTCGTTCCGTTCGAGAGTTATCGTTTATACGGACAGACAGGATGGACAGACTCAAATTAGTTTGAATCCATTATTCGTCATCTATGTGCAAAAATTTTATTCCGATCCAAACAGTAGTTTCAAAATTATCAGGAAAAAATATTTTGAACGGCCATATTTGCGGAACCCCTAGTCTAATTTTGCTAATTGATAAACGTGACCGCAACATTCGAGATCCAAACCTACCCTGAAAATGTCAAGACCCTAGGCCTTTCCGTTCAAAAGTTAAAATTTTTTATTGTTTCTATGGTTCTGCTCATGCGATCTTGACAAAATTTTGCATGTTGCTTGAACGTCATTCTCCACCTTAATGCAAATTTCATCTCGATCAAATCAGTAGTTTCGAAGTAATCAGAAAAACAAAACTTCGAACGGCCATATTCACGGAACCCCTGGTGGAATTTCACCCAATAACGAACGCAACCACGGCATTCGAGATTCGAACCTACCCTGAAAAGTTTCTAGGTTGTTCTGTTCGAGAGTTGGACAGACTTCGAATTTATCGATGGATTCATCATCAGTGAGTCAAACCTTGTCGATCGAGATCGTTCAGCTCAAAATTCGAAAAATGTGGACATCTTAACGAAATGATATAGCCCTCGTGTAAGTAGAACGAGCGCTCCAAAATATTTACAATTTTGCTCAAAAGTGAATTAAAATTTTATGATAATGTAGCAAATTATTTTGTTGAGCTGCAACTGGAATCACTACATCCGACCTAAATCGAACAAGCGCTTGAATCAGCTCCAGACGAATTTTACGAAAATCTAGGAGGAATGATCATTTATCAATGTGAATATTGGAATTCTATATCCAGATAAGTTCAAAACAAACTCTGAAAATTGCATCAAAGTAGGCCAATGATTCCCTTCAATGTTAATTAATAATTTTTTTTTGAAAATTTGAGCACCCTGCAAATAGTTACCTCTGAAGTACACCTCCTAACTGAACCTGTCGTTTTTCTCTGAAATCTTCAATAAAAAGAATAGCGAAAATCTGTAAATTTCGCACCGAATTGAAATGACGTAAATATATTAGGATAATTTTGAATTATTCGGAGAAACGATGGATCTGAAAATATTTGTAACCAAAATCCGAATTGAAACTCATCGTGAGATAATTTCATGACAAAGAATGAAAATTTTTCCAAAAAATTTGATGATCAAAATATTTATTTGAGATAAGACAAAAAAACACAAAGGGTGATGTATGCGTATCGTCCTGCTCCGTCAATAATATTAAATATCATCAGCAATAACAAAGCTATTGGTATCAATGCTGAAATTGAATTTTTGAATTACTGTTAGTAAAGAACTATTTGGCCTTCTATAGAAATTAATTCTAGGCCACGGCCTTTTACGAGTAAAGGATAAATTACTGAAATTTTCTAAGGGCATCATACACAATTCAGAACGTTCAGACTTTGAAGGTTGCTGGTTATCGTTCCAATGTTCAATCGTCTGAAGAAGTTGACGAGTCAATGATCACCCTCGCAAAAAATAATCAAGTGTTTTTCGAAAAATATTCGCACAGTTTTGGATGGATATTTGCATTCACTTAAGGTCCATAGTTGCCCCACCTCCCAAACCCTAAGACTTATCTCGTACCTCGCAATGCAAATTACGGCGTTGTCTCCCCGTCCGCCGGTTTGGAGAAATCCAAGATCCTATACATGTCCACCGCGACTTGATGAATTCTTCTCCCTTTTTCCAGTGACGTCACGGCCCCCCACCCCTTTTCTAATGAGTGCTAGAAGGAGACGACCTGTTTCATTATCCCGTCCCTGTCTTTCCTTCGCATAAATACATGCAGAATCATCCACGCCACCGCGTATTTTCTTTTTTAACTAACGAAGAAGCTCTAGCTCAGCCTTCCCTTCTTTTTCGCACACACTCACGCTTTTCTTTTCTCTTTTCTACCCGGGGGGCTTTTCTTATTCTTATTTCGCGCTCTCCGGCTACCCCCACCACTGGCTCCGCTTTGCATATACTGGGAAAGAGTTCGTTCATTTGCGTTCTTCCATCCTCGTCGTATTCGTCCCCGCGTTTTTTCCGTCTCTCTCTGGTTTATGGCGCGTTTTCATCTTTCGATAATTATCTTTTAATATTGACGTTTTCTTGGGTAGACGTCCTGCTAGCAGTTTTCCTTCGGTTTTCTTTCAGGGTATGTGTGGGGTTTCTGCTGGAACGTTATCGCGATGCGGAGAGAGGAGCCTGCTTTGTATTGCTAATTAGGAAGCATGGATGGATTTTTGAATGTGCCTGTCTTTGGGGCGAAAAGAGTTTTTCGAGGACGGAAACGGGAGGGGGTTGCTGGTTAAAAGTTGGCAATGAATAGTTTTCTTCACGTTTTTAGCCTGTTTGCAACAACCTCATTAAAATTTGCTCTTTTTTTCTCAATTTTTTCCTGGAGGTTCTAGACGAAATTGCCAGAAGAAATGTTTGGAAACATAGCATTGGTCGTTTCAGACACCTGAAAACTCACGGTCCTGAATTATGCTCGTTTGGAAACCAGAGAAGACGACTGCGAGTCGTTCATGGTTCCACCAGAAATACTTCGAGCCATTGTCATCGATTCTATCATGAAATTGAGTTGTTTAGTTGACCATCCTCTCGAAATAGATATTAAGCATAGAGAAAGACAGACCTATTGGCAGCAGTATGTTTTCTTTCTAGAATTCTGATTGGTCTATGTCCTCTATGATTCACCTACAGAAAAGAGGTGATGGCCGCCAAGTCTCTTTGTCTCTTCCTAGATATTTATCAATTTTGTGAGAATTTTGCGCCTCTATTAGTTCTTAGTTCTTATAACATATAATATTTTTTGTATATTTTTCATTTTGGTTGGCAAAAATTTTTGGTGGGTTGATAAGAGTATTGATTTTCTATTGGAGTGTATTACCAGTGATATTCTACTTTATGTGTTTCTTCGATGAAAATAGATGCATAAAGATAAATTTCATCATTTTTTTTCTGATTAAAAGACTATATGAAACCTCAGATAATTAAAAATTCAGATATAATAAACATTCATAACATAAATAGATTCACAAGACGAATAACACTTGCCATACGAGATGAGAGACACTACAAAAAGAAAGATCTTTTGTTTCAGCAAAATCTTGTGTCTTAACATTGAAATCATGCTCCACTATTATCTGAGGAAATCTCAAATCTTCTGTATGAACACCTCTTAATTGAACCTCTGTTGAGTTTTTCTTGGATAATTTTCAAGACATCCAAATTCTCTCCACAAAAAAAACTTCCTTTTCAGATGAAGTAAAGTTTGACGACATGTTAATTTGATTAGTCCGCATATAAATGGAGTTTTTCATCAAATAATTATGTGAATTGGACGAAAGAAGACCGACAAGAAAAAAAATCCAGCTGATGTCAAATATTCATTGAAATTCACGTAGACGCAATTATTTTCTCTAGATCTTAAGAGCATTGTTCAGATCCGATCTCGAGTTTTATGGTTTGAACCATTGGTTTTCAACCTGATGATGATCTCGGCGGTTTTTCTCAGGGATCGCCATATCTTTCCAAAATATACTGGGGACTGGTAGTGGCCAGCACTTCGAGAAAACCTTATGGAGGTCGTGAATAAAAAAAGATTGGGAACTACTGCTTTGAATGATTTATTGACAAGGTCACCTAGTCGCAATTCCTGTATTTCAATAGTTTTTACTTTTCACCTTTATGAGTTTGAGATCAAAATTTCAAAACAATTATGTATAATCCCTTAAAAATGTAATGGGTTAGTTCTTCATTGTGTGGTTATCACAAATTCAATGGTCTGGGCATACCCCTCATGAGAGAATTGATTTACTCATGATATCCCTCTTGTAGACAGAGCGAGGCCCTCTTTCGACCAAAATATCCCAGATGTGCTCAATGGAAGCATTAGATCTTGGTGAAACTATTTGGTTGTACTCAAAGTATTTCTACTGACACACTAGTTACATGTGCATTATTCTGTTGCAACATTAGATTAGATGAAGTCCTGAAGTAGGGTAGAACATGCGCTTCTACTACGTCATTCTGTAATGTTAAGCAGTCATGCTGCTCTGTTGAAGACGAAAGGTGACCTACTGCTAAAAGCAGTAGCCCCTCATAGTATAATTCTATAGGTGCGGTGCAAATGCATTTCCATAACAAATTGAATATAACGCCTTTCACCACGTCGCCCTCTCAGACTAGCCAGGCCATCATGCATACCCAAACAGAATATTGATTCCTCGCCAAAGACTACCGTTTTCTTGGTACCGTTGTTCCTGCAACAAGTTGACTATATATGTACCATATAAAACTCAAATGTTAACTTTGGTTGAATAAATCCACAATCGTCTAGTTGATTCAGAAAACCAATGTGCTGGTATTGCTGAAAAACTGATGTTTTCGGTCTGAACCAAAAATATGAACCCATAAAATTAGTTAAATATCTCCTGGGTGTTGTTTTTCTGCCACTTAGTATATCCACCCAATTCAATTGATTAATTTGATAAAAGTAGGAGATTCCAAAAAAGATGGTAACAAATTCCAATGTTTCAGAGACAAAACGCCGATGACGTGTATGTATTTTAGTTCATCTGTTTATTTTATTTTGTGTCGTAAGTAGTTCACATAATACACTTATTTCAATTGTAATGGGAAACATCAAGTAATGAACATCACATAAATTCAAATGACTCTTTAGAGTAGGTGTTAATAAGTTGGTTTCACAATAATATCAGATGCCTTTTTCTGTGTATTTCCATTATAAGTAACCTTTGAATTTTAGTATTCAACTCCAGATATTTTTCTTTATGTCAACAATAACTAATATTCAAGAAATAAAGTTCTTTCCCCACTATTATTTATTCGTTATCAGATATATTTGTTTTCTTCTATAATTCTAATCTGGTTTTAATTCGGACAGTGCAAGAAGCATGCACTTCATTGAATCGAATTTTTCCGAATATCTTAGAATCGGTATTTACCACAAGTCATCTGTTTTCGACAATCTGACAATAACTCAATGTTAACAGTGATGATCAATTTTTTTCTGGGAAGAATTGTGTCAAAAGGAAATCGAAATATCGACAGATTTTCGATAAGTTATCAAAACTACCAGAACATAAACAATCTGCCACGCTTTCTGATATCTGAATGCACATAACACTGATAATACTGAGAACCAAACCCAATAAAATTGTGTAAATAAAACAGTTCTACGTGGTGAACCCATTAGTGATACTAAAGACTATCTGGACAACACATCATCTCAGTAAATATATTAGGGCACATACCACAATAATGCATACATTCTCATTAAAAATTGATTAGATTCTCAATTCAGTAATTACAGCAATTTTTGTTTTATCCTTTTTTGAACTATAAGTTTCTTCGTTATTATTCATCTCTGATAGTGTATGTTTCGAAAAAAACTGCTGTTGAATGTTGTTCGAAAGAATTTCATCTATCGAAACGAATTGTAGACTAAAATTGAAATAATTATAATAATTTGCAGAAGTATGCTAGTTGATATACCAGTTTTTCGTGAAATTTTTCATTATAATAAGAATTTAGTTACTTCGTCTCGACCACATTCTGAAAATATTTTATATTGAGCAACAATAACCTATCCTCATGCATCAAAAACCGAATCATTAAAAACTGCATATGAAAAGAACAAGAATGCCCATATCTGATATTGATTAAGCTACGAAATACCAAGGCTTGCTCCGACTTCGTTTTTATTTGAAATGGTGCTCTCTTCACTCAATGATAACTTTAGATTAATAAACAACAGAATTGTGTAACCTACTGCTAATTTTCAGCCTTCGTAGGTACTTGAGGTACGATCCAAAAGTGAAACGTTTTCTTATCCTCTAAGACCACAGTACTATCAGTGCCAAATGTGATTTGAGTGCAATCGAATGGACTGATTTTGACAAATTGAACAAGTCAAGAATCGGACCTGCGAATAAAGAAAAAAAATTTGCAGAAAAGAACAACAAACTTTCAATTCCAACCCTTCCGGTTTACAGGAAGTCTACTCATATTCAAAACACACTCCAGGGCATTAATTAATCATTCAGAATATGATTTTTCAATCGTAGTAGCAAAACCAACTTTAATCGTCTCATTAAAATGAACTCACAGCCATTCGACCAGATTACTAACGAGTCCCACTAAAAAATAAGCTGGCGGTCTTTATCGGTCTCCCAGTCTCTATTAAGAAATAATATCGTTAAGTCAAAATAAAAGGCGAATTTTGAGGAGAACTTTCCTTGTACAGCTTCGCTTATAATTGTGAGGACCCGTGCAGGAATTCAAAGGGTTCCAATAGCTTTGATCGTATAAAACAATAGCACAGAATTTTAATTATTTATCGGGCACAGCGCGCCTTGATAAGTACCAATTACAAGTGGTCCTAACGGCATTGTAGGGGTCTTTGTTTAGCATGTACGGCAACATGCTCTAGGTACTCATTAAAAGTTGTTTCCGTTACGGTCCTGCTGATCTGATCTGATCTGAATTCACATGTCATCACAGGAAAAATTCATGAGTGGGATCCTGATATTTTGCCTCAGTCAAATAAGATAGAAGGACAACCCTGGAATTGAAAAATATACATGTTATCTGTGAAATCTGCGCTTTTGCTAACCCTAATTACTTGCTGAGGGTAACTTTACAAAATTTCTGCACAAATGAATTTTCCTAGTTGAAAATCCTTCAGTTTCGAATATATTCATCGGTTTACGTTGGCCTATGCACCATGCAGTGGAATTCAACATTAATTCTACAGTGGCAGCCGATTATTCAGTCATTGTAAATAATCATCGCCAAAATATGTTCTATATCATATACCTGGCACCTTCGCCATTTTGCACCTTCGTTCTAAATTATTAACAAGAGCAACCACACATTGCACAAGGATATAATAATATCGCATTTGAGGCCGTACCCAGGAGAGGGAGAGGGGGTGTTGGGTTGAAACAAAGAGGGTGGTTGAAACACCCCCCGAAATTTTCCCGAAATAAAAATATGTCTCAAAAATCCAAAATCCTTGTAATTTTCAGTGAACATTCTCGAGTCTAACCATCGTTTTTGAGCGCCCGTACTACTTACACGAGGGCTATATCATTTCGTCACGATGTCTGTATAAATTCGATAAATTCGAAACTACGGATTCGATCGAGATGAAATTTTGTATTTTAATCGAGAATGATATATTGAAGTAATATTTTGTCCAGATCGCATGATCAGAACCATAGAAACCATAGAAAATCATAACTTCCGAACGGAAAGACCTAGGGACTTGAAATTTTCAGGATAGGTTCGGATCGCGAATTGTGCGGTCACGTTCAGCAATAAGCAAAATTAGACTAGGGGTTCCGTAAATATAGCCGTTCAACCTATTTTTTTCCTGATAATTTCGAAACTACTTATTGGATTGGAATGGAATTTCGCACATAGTTTGACAGCTGTCAAAATCTTTCCAATTGGTTCCTCAAACTGAATAATGCGAATCTACCTACAAGGTGCATGTACGAGCGCTCAAAAGCTCCTGCCTTCATGGCACTGCTTTTCGTAATTTTTTTTATTTGAAGACTTGTCAATTGAGAGTTGAAAACGTCCTAAAAATTCGTCATTTGACGATTGAAATCAGAATGTTTTCGAATTTTAACATTTTTCACCCACCCTTCCAATAGTTTTTTCGAGATCACCCACCCTTCCAAGATGCAGTGCCTAGAAGGTGTTAACGAGTTGATAGTTTTTGAGTTTGTTTTGGGGTTCTGAAAAACACTGAGTGATATAACTCTACAAATTTTGAAGTACTCTAAAGTTGTTCTCCGCATAATTTTTCCCCCTCAACTTCATTATTAGGGGTTGAAAATAACAAATGTTTCAAAAATTTTTCAAAGGGGTTGAAAAATAATGTGAAGAAAATCTTCAAATGGCCCCACAATATGTAGAGTTATATCATTCGGCATTCTCCAGAATCCGCAAAAAAATAAAAAGAGTCAATTCATCCACTTCTAGGGGCGGTATCGTAGAAGGGTAGTTGATTCCGAAAAACATTTATATGAAGTACCCTTACTAATTTTCATCGGGAAATTAATTCCCAAGGTCTATCTCATTTATTTACAGACACCCTGTAAATTACCCCAAATATTTGCTGAAATCTCGCACACTATTATTGCTAAATGATTTTTCATTTTCATAATCATGTGTCTTGCTTTTGCTTCGTTTTCGAGATGAGGGTTGTCAATGTACTCAAAAAAATTCTCTGAAACATTTCGGCTGATCTCAATAAAATTTTTGCTTATTTGCGACATTATGGAGCTTGTTTTGATACTATAAGAATCGAATCTTTTCTGTGAACCCCCACAAGGTAATCTTAATGATATAAGATTGAATAATTGTATGCTACTTTTTTTCAGTGTTCAATCTTTTTCTTATATTGAGCACTGAAAAAATTGTGAAACCGAAAAAAACTTATTTCAACAAAAATCAGATCAGAGGTAGCCGGACACAATTTCGACAACAATTGAGGCTTTGTCTGTGCCAAACTGAATCAACAAAAATTTGAGCAATTAATACGAAACAATTTTTTTCTAACAAAATTTACAACCTGTATCTAGAAAAGAATGAAATGAAATGAAAAGTAAACGGTTTAATCCTATACATTGTACTCAAGACGTGCTTTCGCTTCGTTAAATTCGCAGAATTGAACACAAAAATCTGCGAAAAATCAAACAGTTATGACAACGAAATTCTGTTTACCGCAAGTTATCAGAACCTACATAACATAAGTTTCTATCATCAAAATTTTTATCAGTCTCCAGAAGTCTCAAACAAAATGACATCGAAACAATAGGGAACGAATCTATTCAAGTATTCCTCAATATGCCCTATATAGAATCATAATTTTTAATTTATTTTTACAACTCTTCTCATTCGATATTTTGAAAGATTTGGTTGGGTGATTATATAGTTTTAAAACATGTTACAATCCAGACGATTCGAATGTTTGATTGAACAGTTGTATCGGATTTTATATACAATAATTGCGAAGTACATACGCCATTTAGAACCCAGCGCAAAAGAGTATGCCCAGCACCTTCGCCATTTAGTACCATAATTCTAAATCACTGAACTAAACGAAATGTAGTGGGGTAATATTTTTGGGCAGATTATGGTCCGCCAACAAGTGTCAAACCGAACTTAACGCGAGTTTAGCTGTCAGAGCGGCTGTATGGTAATCGCAAAGCTTCGGAAGACATGCAATCCAAAGGGAATAAGATATCATCCTGATCATTTATGCAGGCCGTTTTCCCACGACAACATACTGACTTCGCTCATGTGGCCGCAAATCGCGGAAGACAAGTTACCTACGGACACAGAAGGTCTGGCTGACCTGTGCAATAAGATATCCTTGCATTTATGCAAAACCGGGAAAGAGAGAGGCCGGTGGCGCCCTCTCTGTCTTCGGTAATTAGTGGTCGCGTGAGAGAGAGAGGCTAAATTTCGTGTGTGTGACTCGAAGTACAGGCCGCCCCTTAATTTATATCTAAGGGTAAAACAGTAAGAGTAAAGAACGGACGCTGGTGGGGGAAGTCTTACATGAGGGGAGTCGTAAGGAGAGGGCAAAGGCGCAAGCGTTCTTGCATCTTAGCAAGCTTTGTCTAATCGGATTCATTAACAGGGATCCAGGAATTATGCTTCCATTGCCAGTCGGCATATTTTTGAAGGCAGTCGGACTCGTGGACTTTGCAAGTAAACTTCCTGCGGATCCCCAAACAAGGTGTGTATGGCGGGTCGCCTACGCGGCCCTCTTTGATATAGCGCGCGCCTCTCGCATCTAGTGTGCCATGTGTGTGAGTGTGTGAGGACCGGCGCTCAGCTGTTTCGCAGCCGACTGTGTTTTAGTGGTTCCGTGTCTTTCCAGTCACTTTGTAGTTTGATTTTCGCGCTCCTCGACTTTCCCATCTTCACGCTCAAATTTCAGAGCGTGTTTCTCTGCAACTTCCACGCATAATGTGCCAGCTAGACACGCTGTTTCCAAAACATTGTTTAGTTTCGATTGTTTGGAATGTGGAAAACGCGCGATTTCCGACTTAGTTCTCGAAGAGCATTATTTTTGTTCGTTCCTTCAATTTTCGCGTGATGTTTTTCGTTGTCTTTGTGTGTTTTGGGTTGTTGTGAAAGTTTTTAGAATGTATGCTGTGGAAATGGTAAGAATTTCCCATTACTCCATAAGTTTGTGCTGAAATTTCAATCCGGTTCCCTGATGAACTAACAAATCTATGTCAATCACAAAAAATAATTATGAACAACCCTCCGTAATTTATAGCTTCTTATTATGTCCGGCATATGAAAATAAACATCGCCAACATCAATCAAATCACGATTAAAGTGTCAACAATCAACATTGATTCAATTGAAGAAAAAATCATCACATTCTTTTTCTATTCAAGATCTTGGAGGAAACTACTCGATGTTCATTGAAAATTCCATCCAGAAATTTCACTTACCTACCATATTAAATTTCACTTCATTGAAATATAATCTAACCTAAACAGAGACCGTAACTAAATTCTTATATTGAACTGAAGAAATGAGTTCCTGAAGAGTTTTTTGATGTCTTCGAATAATTTAAGGGCTTTAAGAAAACTGGTATATGGTCAAGAATTTTTGACAACTCTCCTTCAAAATACTTATACGTATTTCTTCAATTCTTGTCATGATTCTTTCAAACAAAGCATTATCGATAAATTGAGAAAGATTTCCTGTTTTTGTCCATAAACTTTTGACGCAGGACTTCTCAGCAGAAATTTTAAGACCTTCCTTCTGATATTATCCATAATAGTTAAATATTTGTGAAAAACTCGAGCTATTCTATTTCAGCGAATAATAAAGATAGCCGCTACAATAGAGTCATAATAATATCAATTTATAATTATCTCAGAGCTACAGATTATCGAAAAAAAAATCATTGTTGAGGGCTGTTAATTTTGCTTATTCCCAATATGCAATGTCAGTTGTGAATCTTGAATTATTTATTGTAACCTTATTATTACTACTAATTGCCACAGACCTCACAACTGATTGAGCATCCTCGAAGAAATGCATCCTCATTATTAATTCTAGTAATCTGCGTCTTAAAAAATTGAAGTAATTTTCTTCTGGAGTTTCTGTGGATGACATTGCCATTATTCATTGTTGTGTACGTGCATTAACCCCTTTAATAAAATCTAGATAATTTCAAGTCCTACTCAATCTCCCGAAAGTTAATTATGTTCCTAGATCAGCCCTGATCACATTCCACCCACTAAAGCTCATAGCACACGCCAACTAGCTCCAAGAAATCTCGTAATTCGCGAACTAGTTCTGAATTTATATCAATCACTAAATATTAGCAGGACAACACGAAACAGAGGAATAACTATAAATTATCTTGCCATAAACAGTAGCATATAAAGTTAGCAAACTAGATAGATATCATTATTTATATGAATGCTCGGAAAATATTCCATGTACCGATTCCAATGGAAGGCCCGTGCTTGCTGCAACAAATAATTTAATAGTTTTGCGGTGTGAGGGAAGGTTAAATCGGTTCTGTCTTGTTCTGCACTAGTGAAGAAAACGAATGACTGCATCAATAACGTTTAAGAAAATGCGTAATGAGTGACACCTTGAATTGTTTCATACGAGGGGGGGAAGCTGTGACAATTTATGGATTAAATAACGATTAGTGATCCATGCAAGGCTAAATCATATAGTATGAGTGTTAACATAACTCCAAGGTTTTCTCAATTCATAAAAATAAAACCATATATTTCAATGCATCTCAAGAAAAAAGGCTGTAAATGGTGACTAATCAAGCGATATATTTCGTTTCGAGTTCAGTCATCCGAAACTTGTATAATTTTCGAACATGACGATTTCGAATGACTTGATAGAAGCTGTTATTGATGACCGAACAACTCATTACTTTATTCATTTTCATTTATGAATAAACTTTCAGAGATTTCAACCGTTAATTGTTTTATTTTTTATATGGAATTCGTATATGAACATGGAAATAATTCAAAATTTTGGATACTTATATTCAATGACTTACTTATATGCGATCAAAATGAAGCGCGTTCATTAAAAAGGATATATTTGTGCAAAAATCAAATTATTGAGAACAAGATGATTTCCGTCCAAACATAGAAGTAGGTTCATCCCATATTTAGTTGACTGAGAGTTTAACATATCGAAACATTGGTCTGGATAATCAAGAGCCAAATACCCTTGGTCTTATTAATCATTGTCACTTTTCACTAAGTTCATAAGTTTTCAAGTGTTCTTCCAATTTATTGGTTGCGAATTTTCAGATTATTATCGTTCTGTAAGTAGCGGTTACCGAAATTGATAGATACATTCTGATTTTCAAATTGAATAAAAACAATTTCCAAAAAATATTTTGTGTTTCCGATCTGAACTTGTTTAGTATTTAGTCTCAAATTTTTGTTCGTCTTTGGACAATTCATTGCTGCAACGAATTGCATATTACTGTACCAACCTCAACATAATACTAGGGAACATTTCTCAATTGATCTATTCAAAGTGCTAAAAGTATCCAGAGGGCTTTCAATGATATTTGACTCGACCCGATTTCCCAATATTGGCTACCCCATTAAATGACCTCACCAGATAACGCAAACATTCTGTTTTGCTTAAGGGTTTTATCCTCCTTGGAAATGAGATGAATGGTTGAGACAGAACTAAGCGAGCTCTATTAGTTATGGAGTCATTGACCCACCGATTTCAATATTTTTTTCAAATCACCATGAAGTCTATCACGAAATAGATTTTTTTAGTTCAACGGTTATCTTTCGGAACGTTGCGTATGCATTTTCCTCGAGATGTTTGATATTTCATGGAAAAAATTGGATGCAGTATTGTATTCATATTCTTCGAAAAAATCGAATGATTATTCGATATAGTTACTCAAAATGCGGAAGACGATTTTAACGGCAAAAAATTCAGAGTTCAGTGTTCATTCAGAATGACAAATACTGTTATTTCATTTCGAAAACTTCAAAAGAATCATCGAATATATCAGAAAAACTCAATTTTCTTTCCACTTCAAACAGCTAAAGAACTGAATTTCCAGATAACTCATTCAATCGCTGCCTCATATATGTAGACAAAAAATTTCAACGGGATATGACGAATAGTTTCTGAGATACCGAAGTTTTATAAAAATAAATTTCCAAAAAACTTTTAATAAGATACTGACGAAATTTCACATTCGTGTCTAATGGGCATTTTTCTCAATATTGAGGAGAAACAAAACACAGATGACTATATCTACGCAACCCTTCGGTGGATTTCGCCCATTAACAAACTCAACCGGCGCATGCAGACCTCGAACTCACTCTAAATTTCAGACCTCTAGGCCTCTTCTTCCGAAAGTTATCGTGTTTACGGTCGTACCCACAGAATTGTCTGTGAGTCTAACTTGGCTCAAAATTCGAAAATAACTAAAACAAGCGCGAAAAAATATGAAATGATCAATTTTCTTCCGCTTTATGTATATTATCAAAGGACAATTATTTTGTCCATAATAACTGATGAGAAAATGTTTTTGGTTATCAAAATATAGTCGATTCGATGTTAGTAACTCTTTATATCTTGCATAGATGACTGTATCCATGAATATCGCAGCAACATCTGTCTATTGTTTACCATGATCAATGAATTACTCTTCTTCTTCAATTAATCTTATTATGTCGGTTGTACGAGCCAAGTTGTAGATTATGATGTTTGAATATATAGATTTAACGGAACAGCTGAATTTTTTATTTCAATTCGATGAATGTGTGAACTATAATCAATGAGGAAATCAGAAAAAAATTGTTGATGAAATTCAAAAATTGGTTTATGTTTAGATTTATTGTCTTTTTGCATCATATTTCCTAATCTTTATGAATAATTTCGTATCAATCGTTCAATCTCTAGTGTAGGTACGTTTCTCTGGATATCGTCATCCTAAAAGAAAACGAATCTGAATTCAAGGTGCTATAAATCAGTCCACCCACGAAATAATTTGTCGAAGCCAAAGCTGAACGCAACCCCCAGAAATCAAACCCCATAATTTCCTCCAAGCTCAAAGAACCACGCGTCCCTCATACGTTAAAGAAACCACCCCAATATGCATATACGCGTTCACGTATCGATCCCTTGCCTGAAATCAACGAATGTGCGACGAAACAAAATCCGTATTCATTAGAGACATCTTTCCACCCACCCTTGGCATATTTTAATTTCGACGATGCATATACGCGTTTCTTATTTACCCTCCCCTTTTCTCTCCCCGCTCCGGCCTTCATATATGCCGGGGTATTTTCCCGTCATTTCCCGAATCTGCCAAGGAATCCCATCCCCTTTATGTGTTACTTTCCGTGTTGTTTATCCGTGCTTTCTTAATCGCAAATTGAATGCGAAATTCGAGACGTCTAGCGGACCAATATTTGAGATCGCGGATCTATATATAGGGGGTCGTAATATCGATGAGAATCGTTGAGTCTGATTCGGCCAAGGTTCGAAAAGTCATAAGGCATCGTTTGAAACTCTTACTCGTGAGTAATGAAGATGTCACTCACGAGTGTCGTCGAGATAGTCTCTCGGCAAGCATTATCACTGCCTCGTTTTGAAACATCGGCGGATACCAAGGGTTATTCATGAAGAGCGTTCGTTAAAAATTCTTTGAGGAAGACAAGAGGATATCGCTATGATGGAAGAGATGAATTTTTAGGAGAAAAAAAGATTCGTTAGACCGCCGTTATAATCGAATGTGATCAAACTACAAAAAAATCAAAATAGCATTTTGCGGGCGTCTTTCTATGAACAAGACCGTTATCATTTTGCTCAAATGTCTGTGATGTTGAGCCAAGAATGGTTTCAAATGATAAGATTGGACTCGCAGACAAAGAATTCGTGCTTAAATTCAATTCTGTCCGTCCTCAAATCTGTAAACCATAATAATAAATGGCAAAATCCATTGAATGGTTTCGAAGAGATAGTTATTCGTATATTTTTACCCAAATATTCGAAAAATACCGATCTGATCGAATTGAATATTTGTAGTTAGTTGTAAGATAACGATAGAGGGTTCATGTGAAATTTCGTAGAGATCGTATCACCAGGAGGTGAGAGGCTCAGAAACTTCTTGTCATATCCTGCTGAAATTTTGTGCGTGCATATAAGGCAATTGACGGAATGAGTTAGAAATTCACTTATCTAGCTGTCCAGGTGAGAGGAAAATTAATTTTTTGTGGCATGTGTTGAGAATATTTCATATTCGGTGATTTCATTTCTTGAAGTTTATCATGAATATGAAATTTAATTAATGGTTATTGATGATTGAAAAAGTAACACCTTTTCTTCATTTCCAATCTTTGATTCTGTAGTCTCGCTACACTGTCACATTATGTCAATCGATCATAGACTGGTTATGGGTGACCGCTCTAGCGATGAATTGAAACAAGCTCGGAAAATTTTAGATGGGAGTTTTACATTCACTACTGCTTTTAAATATATATTTCTGGACATATTCGGCGAATTCATATTTTCTAATTTTCCTTCACACTTCGGATTGTAGAAAACATTCAATAATTCAATCGTTTACAATTGATATTGTGCCATTTATTTGAACGTTTTTATTGCAATAATAAACAGGGTGTTTCCAACGTGAAACTTGAAGGAGGTGTTAGTATCACTCATTTGCTGTCGTTTGAGCCATATTTATTGATAACCGTAAATCAATTGAGATATTTTAGTTCTTGTGTTTAAAAAAAAAATTTCACCTTTATTTTTCGTCAATTTTTTCTACATTGACCAAGTTTGATTATGATTTTGGATTATTTTTATCAGAGGATATGACATGTACCTATGAAAAAAGCAAAACTATGCTGTAATAGATGCAATGCAATAGAATTTGTATGATTTGAAAGTTGGTATATAGAGGAAAGAATAGTCAATTTGTAATATCAATTTGCCTGCAACTTTCGAGTCCCAGAATTCATGTATGACAAAATTATTTTAAAAACTTGCCAAATTCCTTCTCCTAAAAAATTTTTTCTATAAAATGCAGGCACTAGTTTCGTTTCAGCGGATTTTGATTCGAAAGGGGATATGGGGAAGGAAAGAAAAGTAACGAATTAAATATTTTTTTATTGAAATCCAACTCAAAATTTCATAAAACAATTTATTCATAATTTATGTTCGAAATGTCCTCCACCATTCCTCATACAAGCACGTGCTTCTAATCTCTTCAGTTGTTACTCATTCTTTTTCAACATTTAATACAGGATAGTTTTCCTTTTTTATTACATATCATATTCTTTTGCTTTTCCTAATACGCATGAGGTCATAAAAACCTTATGCGTTGAATTATTAGAGAATAAATGGGGTGAATTATCACTCGGTAGTATGTAAAATAGGGTGTAGTGCATCAACAATCATTTGTATTCGAATTTAAAGAATAAAATTAGAAGATGACTAGCTTTATTTTCGCAATTCACCAATTAAAGATTTCTATGACGTTCCATCTTCGGACAACAAGGACCAACACTGTAACAGTGTTGACCCACTGCGTTCTACACAGTCGAAAAATTGTCTGATTTCGAAATTCTTACCTTTTGGATTCAATTGAATGATTTGCAATCGTTCCTCGATCGGATCTAGGCATTATGATCTAATGACTTAGTCTCAATTATTGCTTCAAAAAATTACGAAAAGCACTGCCGTGAAGGCAGGAGCTTTTGAGCGCTCGTACATGCACCTTGTAGGTAGATTCGCATTTTCCAGTTTTAGAAACCAATTGAAGGAATTTTTGACAGGTGTCAAAAAAATTCTGAAACTTAGGCGAAACTCCAGACTTCATGTCGCTGCTTCAGCTGATCAATTTTGTTTCGATAATTCGCTAGAATTTTCTACGATATCTATGGTCTTGGTGATGCGGTCTGGACAACAGTTTGCACGTACTTTGAATACATTATTCCTCAGCTAGATGCATAATTTCATTCCAATCCGATCAGTAGTTCCGAAACTATCTGGAAAAAAATATTTTGAACGGCCATATTTACGGAACCCCTGGTCTCATTTTGCTTATTGATGAACGTGACCGCGATATTCGCGATCCAAACCCACCCTGAAAATTTCAAGTTCCTAGGCCTTTCCGTTCAAAAGTTACAATTTTCTATGGTTCTGGTCATGCGATCTGGACAAAATATTGCTTCAATATATCATTCTCGATTAAAATACAAAATTTCATCTCGATCGAATCCGAAGTTTCGAATTTATCGAGAAAACAAAATTTCAAACGACCGTATTTACGGAACCCCTTGTATAATGTTGCTCATAGATGAACGTGATCACGACATTCGAAATCCACACCTATCCTGAAAATTTCAAGTCCCTAGGCATTTCCGTTCAAAAGTTACAATTTTCTATGGTTTCTATGGTTCTGGTCATGCGATCTGGACAAAATTTCGCATGTAGCTGAAACACCTCATTTTCCATCTGAGTGCAAAATTTCATCTCGATCGAATCTGTAGTTTTCAAGTAATCAGGGAAACAAAACTTTGAACGGCCATATTTACGGAACCCCTGGTGGAATTTGGCCCATTAACGAACTTAACCGAGGCATTCGGGATCTGAACCTACACTGAAAATTTCAAGTCTCTAGGTTGATCCGTTCGAGAGTTATCGTGCTGACGGATGGCCGGACGGCCGGACGGACGGCCGGACGGACAGACTCAAATTTTCCGACGGATTCGTCATCAGTGAGTCGAACATAGTCGATTGAGACCATTTTCGGCTCAAAATTCGAAAAATACAGACATCGTGACGAAATGATATAGCCCTCGTGTAAGTAGTACGAGCGCTCAAAAATAGGCAACTGTTGATTTATCTTCTCTTGAGTTTCAAGAGAATTAGAGGATTATTTATTCATAAATGAAGATATAAAATCTTTCATCTTATTAAATCAGTTGAAAGCCATACCTAGTGATGCTCTGAACCTTCTTTCTACAAAAGTGGAACAAGAAATGATGTTTTTTTGAGAAAGAAATTGTATTCTATTGGAATCTTACATCATAAATTTTCCATTATTCTAATATCAAACCTCTGAATAGGTTCCTCCATTAGAAACAGGATAAATGCGAAGGGTCAATTTTGGCCAACTAGAACAATTAACCGATAGAAAATACTCATCGTATACTCGAAACGAATCTGAATTTCATATATGAAATCGAGCACGAATGTGCAGGTAGCATGCAAGACGTTCAATCCTTTCGAGAACACCGCAGGCAGGGCAGGATTCCCGAGAAATGGTCTATCTTATTTTTTTTCAAAACCCTGTGCAAAATTCAAATTGCGAGTTCAAACGACTAGGAATGTTATTATCTCATGTATAATTTCATTCAATTAATTTTTTCATCATTATCATCCCCTTCATCCTTTTGATTATACATATGTATGCATATGTATGCATATGTATACATATGTTGCAGATGGCTAGTATTGAAGATTGCTATACATCTGCTAGAGGTTGTACAGCTACCTTAGGTAATTTCGCGAAGGCCACATTTGCTGCCATTGGAAAGACCTACTCCTACCTCACTCCAGATCTCTGGGCGGAAAATGTTCTCACCAAGACCCCACACCAAGAATATTCTGACTTTTTAGCTACTGTAAAGCCTAAAATTACCGAAAAAATTACCTCAGCTACCTCAGCCTCAGCTACGCTAGTGCTAACATAGTTCAGGATTTGTAGGAACCTCCCCCGAAGAGAGCGTACATCATGCTTATGAGCAGAACACATCGAACCCTATTAATATATTCGGGTTCATCATAAGCGATCGTTTGATTCAGGCATTATAAACAAAGCCAACAATTTTCAGAAATCTCAAATAACAGTTGGCTAACTGGGGTTCGAACCTACACTCAAATTTTCCTGAATCACCGCCTGCTTCATAGGCCAGCAGATCGCGTGTGTGACATATTCAAGCACGTACATAATCGCTTAGTCGATTTAGAATAGCAGGCGTGGAAGAACAACGAACAACAGAACAGCTTGGCCCCCAGTCTTAATGGGAGATAGGGGTTTGGTAAATGGATGTAGGGAATGGGAGGGTTGGAGGGTCGGAGACTCGAAATGCATAGGTGGGATTAAAATGCCTATGCGGAGAAACACTTTTCTCCATTCCTTATTTCTTAATGGGCATTTACTCGGTAGCTCAAGCATCCATAGAGGTGTACACTTACAGTGAAATAGTATTCCACATGTATGTTACCTTATGCATTTTGTATTTCTGGAAATTACCATAGTCATTCGACAAATAAATAAAATGAAATTGATTTATCATTTCCAATAACGAGTTGAATAACTATGAAAAGTATTGCCAGGATGTAGCAGGTCTGATCTCTCAAGGGAAATAAATCTCCAGATACGAAATGGAGCAATGGTGCTCTCCATAGATAAGGGAATATACATACTATGGACTCTATGGTGCTCTCCACACGTTGCTTGCGTCTAATGAACTTATCGGCGCGAGACTCTGCTGACTGCGCAGCGGGAGTGCCATCTAACGGACGTGTGAGGCTTCATTCACATCGGGTCGAAAGCGTGACACGGAGAACAGCAACCCAATCGGAATAGATATGCCTGATCCTTCAAAAAGTTGTATTCGAAACCGCAGGGTCATAAAAATTGAATGCCGCGGCACGCTTCTGACCTGGTGTGAATGCAGCGTAAGGAACAACTTCTATTTTTCTCGGAGATTTTCCGTCAAAATCTAACAAAAATTCCGTCATATCCTGAGAGCACTTATGCTATGAAGTTTATCTATTTTCGCTGAGAAAGACTCGCGAACTACCAAAACTGAATGTCACGAACAGCTTATCTGCTTAACTCTCACGATTCACCTCTAATAACGTTCTCTCCTTTCAGAAATTCAAAATTCAGGAAAAGGAACATGATACTTTCCTTCTGACTTTTGGCAACAATAAATCAAGAAAATGGCAGATGACGGCCAGCAGTACAGTCTCAGGTGGAACAACCACACCGACAATATCCTGGCAGCCCTCGACTTGCTTCTCCAATCGGAAAACCTCGTTGATGTCACTCTGATCTGCGGGAAAGATTCTCTCAGAGCTCACAGAGTTATACTCAGTGCGTGCTCCCCTTTTTTCCAGAAAATATTCGCCGAAACGCCTTGCAATCATCCCGTGGTCGTTTTGAATGAGTTCCAAGGGGTAGAAATTCAAGCCCTGATAACTTTCATGTACAGGGGGGAGGTGAGCGTGGACCAAACGCGATTAGAAGCTCTCATGAAAGCTGCTGAGAGTCTTCAGATCAGGGGATTAGCGGAGAAGAACAAAAACTCTCCCGAAAATCCTGATCCAGTGCATGCTGTGGTCTATGAAGGAGATGAGAGCGGCTGTGGTAACAGTTATCTGAATCAAGCCTGCCCGATAAATGCTCCAAACACAGCAAGGTCTCCCATTGGCGGATCAACACCAGTAAGAATAGGTAAGCTTTATTTCTTCACTCGGTGACAATGCAATTATTTCCCGATATATGCATGTATTCAACGTATATGAAACAATTCCTAGTTTTCAATTGAACTTTTCCATTTCAGCTTCTGTATCACCATCTTCATCAGCAACCTTCGAACCAGCAGCCAAACACCCCAGGCAGACGTACATGGAAACTCCAACGACCAGGTCAGACTGCATATCACCAACACCTAGGAGGAAACAGGCAAGACCAAGGAGACGTTCCGGAGATAACTGTTGCGTTCAAGACCTATCTACAAATTCCCCACGATCGCCGCCACAACAGGAAGAAGTAGCCGAGAACTTGTGTATTAAGAAAACTGAAGATAGACCAGTCCAGCCCAAAAGAGAAGTGTGCACCGAATCAGCATCCACACCTGATTTGTCTAGAACACCCGAAATGGATATGAGGGACTACAGGACTTCACCGATTTCGCTGACACAGCCTCCTTTGAGTATGAACCAAGAGATGGACAATCATCCTCATATTCCTTTTCCACCAATGCCGTCCGTATCAGCTTTGGCTATGACCCCTCCTCATGGAAAATGTAAGTAATGAGTTTGAATATACTTGGCAGAAAATGAATTTCAACGACAGTTAAATGCGAGTATGTATATTTCGTCTACAATGAGAACATTTTCTTCCACTCTAGATTTTGGCATAGATGCTCAGCCGTTAGGGTTGTTTCCTCCAGGATTAGAAAATTGCAGAAATCAGTTATTTGAAATGGACCACAGAGCTCAAGAACATCATGTGCTCGTCAAGAAAAAGAGTAAGTCCAAAGCTAAGTCCAAGTCCGTAACAAAAAGGATAAAGCCTGGTTTCAATACGTGTAGGTATTTTTTTCTTCTTCTTTTCTTTTTTTTTATGTTTTGTCACCCAGGCTTGCGAGGAAAGACGGTGAGACTCAAGTACTCAAGTTGATATCTTCTGTATATTAGTTGCTGGGTGTCCAAAACGAGGTTATCCAATTCGAAATGCCTAATTCAACATGTCTTGAAGCACATTTGAAACACTCTTTCAGTATTCCATCAAAACTGGTGTAACACCGAACTGGATAGCCTTCTTATGCTATATTATCTCTCTCGCATTTTGTTTCTCTGCTTGATTCTGTTTCTTTTCATTCTTTTTCTTACTTTTCTCTCATCGAATGGATTTATTTGCCTTACATTGAGGTTTGAGTTTTGAGTTTTTTGTTCAGGACCATAAGCCTACATTACATTTATATTTACTATATCATCTCAGATTTGTTATTACAACAATTGTATCAAAATGGAACACAATAGAATCAGATGAAAACTACATTTATCGAAGAATTTCACCCATATCCGGGTCATACTATATTAATCATTTTTTCCAGTGGGTAGACCGAAAGGACAGCATTCCGCTCCAAGGGGTGGTCCTCCTAGGTCCTGGACCAACTCTGAACTTACAGAAGCCCTTCAGCACGTATGGAATAAAAAGATGACAACGAGCCAGGCTTCTAGGATATTTGGCATTCCCTACAATTCCCTTCTGATGTACGTTCGAGGCAAATATGGCAAGAGCCTCAAGCTGGAACAGCTAAGGAAGGACTGCATAGGAGCACCGAACTCAACTACGGATCTTATGTCCATGAACACAACGAACAACAACAACACAGTGGTTAAGAACGAGAGGGATGCTGAACCGATACAGCCCAACACCAGGCCATCCAGTGCAGAGAACCAGCCACCTCCTGCTCATCCGCATTTCTTGAATCCCTTCATGACCAATTTCTACCCCGAATTCAACAGTTTTCCTCTTCCCATGATGCATCAGTTTTTGCCTCAGAGCGAAAGGAGTAGGGAACACTTCAACAGCCAGCCCCATCCCCAATCACTTCACCAATCTGATGTTGATAACAGCAATTCAGAAGCGCTAGAAGAAGATACGGAAAGATTTAGGTCACCAACGCGATCTATAGACGACCGCAGGGACGCCGTGCAACAGAACGGACAAGATTAGGAAGAAATACTGAAACTCCGACATCACCAGCAGGTTAATCCCGCCCGAGTCCGCTAGATGGGACTATCAATGTAAATTTACCTCGTTTTCAAATTTGTACAGGCTTTTTTTGAAGTTATTCAAAATTTAGCGTTTGTTTCACTATGAGTTTTATGTATAGAATGATGAATAAAATTCTCATTTTAATTTATAAGAAGAGAGAAAATTGGGGCAATATTAATATAGTGACTGATAGGTGAAAATTTTTAAAAAAGTTTTTAAACGTTCTTGTTGAACCGTGAATTTTTGTGTGATCACTGCTAAGTGGCTCGTTGTTTATATGTTATTTAGGCTAAGAATTGTATGTGCTTCCTGATTTTATTTCTCAATACTAATATCGACACTTGCCTAAGGATAAGTGGGGAATTTCCCCACACGTTTTGAGGCATGCGTTGGCTGTTGATGAAGTGAGGGAAAATCACTTCCTTCAATTTTAATTGAAATAAGACTGATATACTAATTGCAATGCCAACATGATTCGTTCGAAATATATTTTGTTTATCTCACAGTAACAGTTCCTGAAGATATTTTACAGAAAGATTTCTACAGATTTTTTAACAGATATATCTATAACAATATGCTATATACAAGTTTTCGTTTTTACATATCCAAATATACAATATTAAAGTTAACGTTGTTGTCATAATCATTTACAGAAATATCCGGGTTTATTTCTCGATGAAAGTTTCAATAATAGAAGCATATTCGAATAATTTCGGGCTCATTAGTCGTGATTTATCGAGTAATACTCCTCTCATGTGTTGAAATATAAGGTAAATGATACATCATGGCTTCAGTAGTTCGAAATTATGCTACAATATCCTATACATATTTTCCATAACACAGTGATACTCATATCTGGATATTTCCAATATCAATTCTGAAGTGAAATATTAAGCTGATCGACAATTTTTCCGTTTGTACAGAGATACATTTTAATGAACGATTGAATTTTTCCACAAGATGAGATTGATACCAATATTATTTGGCAATAGCTCTGATATTTTTGTACCTATCGAATCTACAACAGTTTCAAGACACTGTGCTCTTTAGCTTTTTACATACCTCAGTTTGATAGCGTCTCATTTCTCGTAAGTTCAAGTTCTCTCGTTAATCTAGTTTTCGAGATAATTCGTTGAAAAAAACTTTTCAAAGCGGTTTAACAACTTTCGAAGTAAAAAAAAATTGTACAAAGTCTATGTTGACGAAAATTAATGTAATAAATACAGGTTCAAGTAAAGTAGTTTGGATGTAATGAATATACAAATTTAAAAATACAGGATATACGTGAAATTGTTGAAAAAAAAATGTAAAAATTATATTAAGGCACCCATATTAGGTATACGGTCAACTTGTACAAATACATTATGATCAAAAAATTACATTTCTCAGAGTTCTTGTGTTGGATATTTGTATATATTCTCTAGTTTCCATCCTGAACTGTTTGAAATCTATAGTTTGATCATATTCTTGGCGCCAAAATATAGCCGCTTTTTCACTCTTTGAATTACGAAGATTTTGATAGCTTTAGAATAGATATATAGTATTTCAATTTGCTTATTTTTCCTCACCAATATGTAATGAACAAATATGAAGACACATCACTAGAATAAATTTTTCCTTCTGAATCATTCCAAGAGTAACTATGATAAACATTCTATTTCGACACTTTCTTCATAACAGAAACAAAAATATACAGAATTCATAATTTTTATTTCACTTGTAAATGTCGTCTAACCCTAAACTCTTGGAATAACTCATCGAATGCCTTCAGTAAAATATTGTTTTGACGATTATGCCCATTATTATGCTGGAGTTTTTCTATAGAAAAAGTTTTCTCTTGAATTCCTGATTGGGGAGTTCTCGAGAAAATAATTTCAAGAAAAAAGGGATTCGATATCAGGAACACTCTGATGGCTGTTGTAACAGTATTTTTATGTCTATTTTGCTATACCTAATATTTTTAGGATTCTTGAAATGTGATAAACTCATCCCTCCTTGGGATGGCCACTAGATACTAGAACTAGAAGAACACATTGATTATTTTTCCCATTGGAAACATGACCAATGATTTCGCTATAAGTTTGATATGTGTTACCACTTTGTTCTTACTTCTTATTCTTTTAAATTATTTCATCTTGTTTTTCGAGATATTTTTGTACATTTCCCAATCCATAGAATGGTTGTGCTCGCTCATTTGAATTTTAATGACAGGATTTAGAAAATGCAATCATAGCTCATAATAACAGATCCGTACTCCGAATAATTCCTCACCTTAGAGCCACCTGCTTCCGTTTTTTCGTTCTTCAATATTTGATTGCCAAACTCTTATTCTGCCAAACAGTTATTATCCTCGGTTTTATATTTCACATGAAAAAAATAGTTCAAAAATATAGCAGGTTCGGCTCAAGGTCCAAGTTCCTTTTGTACAATTCAAAATGCAAGGATTCACAACACTTGAAACACTGTTTTGTTATTTAGCTGAGTTCATGAAGAGAAATAACATTACTTAGAAATAAAAAAACTATTCAGAATGCACATGCAACAATATCTCAATCTAGCACCTGGACAATCTAAAAAAATACTTTCTCATTTCTTCTATTGTCATTTTCTCTAAATGAATTCAGATTATTTTGATGGTTAGCCCTTAGCTTTTTTTCCTGTTAATGAATGAGGGTTCTGAATTTTTCCAAAGAGTTGTGAACCATTGCCATCATATTCAAAACAATGGTGCTGGTAAAATTTAAGTTGTACATATTACTAATCTAAACAGAGACATTCCTATCAAAGTATTATTATTATTAGTTATGTTTATTCGCACAATTCAATAAGTGTGACACTATTTTATTTTTGTCCAGTTCCTTGATGTTATTTTAAGTGAAAAAATTAGAAACTCTGGAACTTGAAATTTTGGAATTTTTTCAATATGATTCCGTTTCCGTTGGAAATTGTTATGACATCTTCAATTGAAGTACCTATTCTGGCTTGGCCGATGGACAATGTAGTCTTGAGTTTTCAATTTTTTCACCAATAACTTTTATTTTTTTTAATCGTTTAAGCACCTCGTCCTCAAATAATACTTGTACACATATAATAGACAATATCGAACAGGGTATATTTTTACATTGAACCAACATAAGGTATACCTTTTTTTTTCTTGTCTCGTTTTGGTGATTCAGTCGATAGTGCAATAAATATAAAAATTAATTTTGTGAATTTGGATCTATACGTCGGTGTTCAAGAGCAGGTCGAGGCATTCTCGATGAGAGTTCTTGAGAACTGATGTCTTGTAAAAATATATTAAATGTAAATTTCGAGAATTTTCAAAATTCTGAAAAAAGGAACGTTACCCCTGGCATAATGTAAAAATTCAATGTTGCAAATCTTATAGGGTGCAATTTGTAAAAATAATTAGCTCTAGGTTTATAACGAAGGCACCTCGTACCTCGGTTTATTTCATCAATCTGAAAAACAGGGTAAAATAAAAAATATCCATAGAATTTATTTAGATAAAAATGCAATATATAAAGTATACAAAAACAAAACGAAGAGAAAACAGTATACAATAGAGTGCAATCATAAAAACAAAATAGTTTTTCATTTTCAAAAAAAAAAAATATAGTGAAAAATTATTTCGTTTTAATGTACGAGGTGGCAGAAGCGTGAAACGCATAATGAAATTATTAAAATATTGTAGGTACTTACATTATTGAATTAGATATTTGATATATAGGTAGTACTAGTTTTTGAAGATGTTAAAATAAAACCGAATAAAGCTTCGTGAAAAAATGAGTATTTAATTTTCATTATCATTACAAAACCTCACGAAGGAACTACTTAGTTATCATAAGTCGAGTGTTTAATTCAGGAATAATGCATTTTTAAAGCGCTCAAAAGTATATATCAAAAACTTGAGCACCAACGATTAGTGAATTTGAATTCTTTTCCCTCTTTTATTATGGAGTTCAAAAAAGATCAACTTCTTATGGCACTCTTGCAGTAATTGCAATGTTGCCGCGAGTATGGGGAATACAGGGATTTCTGTGATTTACAAAATATTTCACTTTTTGAGCGCTCGTACTACTTACACGAGGGCTATATCATTTCGTCACGATCTCTGTATTTATCGAATTTTGAGCTGAAAATGTGCCGTAAGCACGATAACTCTCGAACGGAACAACCTAGAGACTTAGAATTTTCAGTGTCGGTTCAGTTCCCGAATGCCTCGGTTATGTTCGTTAATGGGCCGAATTTCACCAGGGGTTCTGTAAATATGGCCGTTCAAAGTTTTGTTCTCCTGATTACTTGGAAACTGCAGATTTGATCGAGATAAAATTTTGCACTCAAATGGTGTTCAAGCTACATGTAAAATTTCGTCCAGATCGCATGACCAGAACCATAGAAGTTGTAACTTTTGAAAGGAGAATATTTTTTTCCTGATAATTTCGAAACTACCGATTGGATTGTAATGAAATTTCACACCTAGCTGAAGAATAATGTATTTAAAATACGTGCGGAATTTTGTCCAGATCGCATCACCAAGACCATAGATATCATAGAAAATTCTAGCGAATTTTCGACAAAAAAAATTGGTCGCCTTGCACTGACGTGAAGTCTGGAGTTTCGCCTAAGTTTGGAAATTTTTTTGACAGCTGTTGAAAATTCCTTCAATTGATTTATAAAACTGGAGATTGCGAATCTACCTACAAGGTGGATGTACGAGCGCTCAAAAGCTCCTGACTTCAAGGCAGTGCTTTTATAATTTTTTTTTGTAGAATCTATGTTTTTTGAGGTTTTATAGATTTCCCAATTCTTGACACATGCGACAATATACAGGAAATATCTCGCCTTTTCGTTGTTTCACGTAATCATATATAATAATATAATCATATATTATACTGCAAAATATGGAAATTACAGTGATCAAAAAATTCGTAGAGTTTCTATAGTTCTCGTTATACGCTGCGCTTTCCTATCCCATATGTACGACTTTCAGAGAAGCTCAATGAGATCGTGGAAATCGGAAAAACGATTTCTCAATTTACCTGAGCCTCCAACTTTTTTTGATATATTCGTTGCCTGTTCATGTTTCAGGTCACGAATAACGATATCCGATATTTGGAATAGACGCGCTTTTCTGAGACTCAAAACAACAATATTGAAGTGGTTCTCAACTTTTCCGAAATTTTCCAAAATCAGGGATCCCCTTTCAGTTTTCTATTTGGCATGTATTATAGAGAATTCACGAACCAAGCTGATTTTTGCAGAAAGACAATCAAAAAATCCTTCTCAAGAAGATGCGACATTGTCAGGTCGATGTGAAATACGGTAATTTGAGAAATTCAATAATTCCGTGAAAATTTTTGTATTTTTGGGCGCTTGTATCACTTACACGAGGGCTATATCATTTCGTCACGATGCCCGTATTTTTCGAATTTTGAGCCGAAAATGGTCTCAAACAACTATGTTCGACTCACTGATGACGAATCCATCGAAAAATTCAAGTCTGTCCTTCCGGCCGGCCGTATACACGATAACTTTCGAACGGAATGTCCTAGAAACTTGAAATTTTCAGGGTAGGTTTGAATCTTGAGTGCCGCGGTTGAGTTCTTTATTGGGTAAAATTCACCCAGGGGTTCCGTAAATATGGCCGCTCGAAGTTTTGTTTTCCTGATTATTTTGAAACTGCAGATTTGATCGAGGTGACATTTTGCACTCAGATGGAAAATTACGTGTTCAAGCTACAAGCAGAATTTGGTCCAGCTCGCATGACCAGAACCATAGAAACCATAGAAAATTATAATTTTGTAGTGAAAAGGCCTAGGGACTTGAAAGTTTAAGGATAGGTTTGCATCTTTGATGTTGCGGTCACTTTCATCAATGAGCAGAATAAGACTAGGGGTTCCGTAAATATGGCCGTTTGGAATTCAGTTTTCTTGATAATTTCAAAACTATGGATTTGATCGTGATGAAATTCTGTATTTAAATTGAGAATGATATATTGAAGCAAAATTTTTTCAGATCGCATGGTCAGAACCATAGAGACCATAGAAAATCATAACTTTCGAACGGAAAGGCCTAGGGACTTGAAATTTTCAGGATAGGTTCGGATCGCGACTTTCGCGGTCACGTACATCAATGAGCAAAATTAGACTAGGGGTTCCGTAAATATAGCCGTCCAAACAATTTTTTTCCTGATAATTTCGAAACAACTTATTGGATTGGAATGAAATTTCGCACATAGATGAAGAATAATGTATTCAAACTACGTGACCAGATCGCATTACCCTTACCGTAGAAAACTCTAGCGGATTATCGAAAAAAAATTGGTCACTTAAAGCACTGAGGTGAAGTCATGATTTTCGCCGTTGTTTGAAATTTTCTTTGACAGCTGTTAAAATCTTTCCAATTGTTTTCTAAAACAGAAGAATGCGAATCTACCTACAAGGTGGATGAACGAGCGCTCAAAAGCTCCTGACTTCACGGCTTTTCGTCATTTTTAAATTCAGATGTTAGATTTTCATAGCTCAGTTTTTTCGGTCCATAAAATAAAACTTAGTCATAATGAGACCGAACAAAAAATCAGTATTGAAACCAGTATTACAATCGAGGACAATATTCTCAAACATAAGGCAATTTTATTAAACTCTATATTTCAACACCCAGTATCCTGAAATACTTACATTTGGTTGAGAAATTTGAAAAAAAATATAGAAATTTTTGAATGCAACCATAAAGACTTCTATTAGCAAATTAAATAAAATTGATGTGCGATTTGGGTACTTGTATGATAAATTTGATCTACTTAGGCAAGTCCATATAAACCGGACATCTTTTTTAACGACGGCTAGAAGTCCTTTGAGAACACTGGTGCTCCAAGTTCATTGAAGGTAAGTATAATACATAGGTATTCTTCAACTTCGTGAATATATGACAAAATACTGAGTCCTATCCTGCGCCTTTTCCTCAACCCACCCTTGCAAATTTTCAAGAAACATGACATCTGATTTATGGAATTAGCCAAAATACGCACTGCTTTCGATCAAACTTTTTATTGGGCATAATTTAGCAATGGATGTAACGTAGTAGACGTATCAATCAAAGATGGTCCTCCACAATAAATAAAACATGGATTGGACGAGCTGAACGAAATATTTGACAGTAAAGATGGCGACCCCGATGGCCAGACCACACACGGTAACCCGTTGAAGGCTCTGACTTTCGAGATTATAAGAAAATGCAGGAGGTTTTGCTGCATTTTACCGGGCCAGTCGATGGTGGGAACCACGATTGGCGAAATCTCGAAAAAGCCCAAGGGAACATCTGCTTTTGTCGCTCCGAATACTTCTCGTGTGGATATAGTTTAGGATTATGTACTTACTTACTCATCTAGCAATAAATTTTTAAAAGCATATATAATTCTCTTACTTGAAGCATTCTATGAATAAGGTGAAACTGAATAACACGAGATATAGTGCAGAAATTAGGGTTCTGCAACCAGCTGATAGGTTTGGAGGGTATTCAATCTCAAGGTGGAAAAACTAATTTGTATAGTAACATATTTTGGGGTAAGAATTAAATAGTAGTACCTAGTATCAAATAAGAAAGGATTCACTGAAAGATTGACTATATTTTCAACTACTATTCAGGAGAGAACATTTTTTTGACTTTTCAATCTCATGTCAGTTTTCGCCCATCATGATTTATGATTTCCTTTAATTAAACTCAGGAATCGTTTGGGAGAAAAATCCTAATCTACCAGATTTGCCACGTGGCAACACTGGTCTCAAATCGACGACAGGACATCGCGTCCCCACTACATCCGATCTCGCCACCATAGCGATAACGTGAGAGGAGTGATGCCAAGTTTATAGGTATTTCCCAAAACTGAAGAAATTTGGAACTGTTTGAGAACTGGGGAATAACTTTCGAAAATTCATGGTTACGGATAGGGAAGGGTAAGGTTAGGGTTAATAATAGTTCCACTGGTTCGAATAGTTTACTATAATTCAATAAGACATATAACTCAGCCACAGCAACGCGTGGCCGAGTTTGCTAGTATACATATATCATATACATATGTTAAACAGCAACGGTCCGATGACCGAACCTTGTGGTACGCCGGCTCCAAGTTTTCTGGTTGTTGACCTCCTACCATCTATGTTGATTTTGAATTTTCTTCTTTTCAAGTATGCTTGTATCAATCTCGTCAGTTTAGCTGGAAACTCCCACATCTTCATCCTGTATATCAGACCTTGGTGCCATATCTCATCAAATGCCTTTTCAATATCCAGGAAAACGTATCTCGTCATTAATTTCTTCTTTGTTCCATAAAGGTGCTGCTTTGCATCCTTCGAGCTCCAAGCTTCAGCATTATGGGTTCGATTGTTTGATATCGGGATAAGCGATACGCCCTCTATGAGTCATTCCGAGAACAGAGCTTTGGGCCAGTAACAACATTTGTAGTGTTTCTTTTGCTTTGAAAGAGATTGCTTTTCAATAGCTGCTACAAATACTTTTTTTTTCAATTTTCTGTGTTGTACGACAGAAGGTTCACTACGAAAATAAATAAAATGATTTGAATAAGAATTGTATGACCACTTTGACGAAAGAAATGATTTGGTCATTATGAATAAGGTGCATACAAATAATCAGTTATAATCACTATCGGATATTTGGATATCTGCATTCAAATATTTGTGAACAATTATATGATACTACACAAGTAGATTTCCGATGTTTTCAGTAAGAATGAAATTCTCTATCACAGACCTGCTATTCCGACAGAAAAATTTCCTCTCGGCAATTTTTCGTTATATAGATCATTGACTCGGTTCAATATTTTTACAATTTTCGGATAACACTCTGTATCTCGAAAACAGGAGTCCTGAGGCAATTTTGAACAACATCTCTCAACCTTGCACAGATTTCCTTCATCTACACCTTAGCCCTAAGTTTTGTCCCAATGGCTATCAGACACATTGAAAATATTGACGTACCTACATAAGAAAAGGGAGAAAGTAATGGAAAAGAAATGTTCAATACGGACCTGCTCCGACACCATCAAACCTTTCGTCAACTATGCATCGGTTATTAAAGATGAATCTGTTCCATTTGATTTGAATATTTTTCTAATTAAAATGCTTTGTTACCTTCAATAATTTTTATGACAGCAGCGCGATATATTCGCAAATTCGTAAATCTGTTCAGTCACTCAATGACTGAGAAAAAAAAACCGCTGGATAATAGAGGGTATTAAATCGGCTTCAACTGGTCCGTAAATAAGATGCTGTTTAGGGAATTGTGAAGGATTCTGGGTGATATACAGGCGTTCGCAAAGGAGGTACCTTATCTTTGCACTAGTTATACTACTAATATTTTGTGGGAGTAATTGAACGTTTTCATATAATTTTTCCCACCCTCGACCAAAATTTGAGAATGACATAGAATGACTTGGCTGGTTTTCGCCGGATTCATTTTATTACCAAATTCGGATAACGTACGTCAATTTGATCGAAGTAAGGTATATCTTCGCAATTTTTGGTTGATGACGATTAGGTTCGATGATTTCTTCCTGGTGATCTCCTATATATAGACTGCCATCAACATGGAATTAGTAAAACCGAAAAATTATTATCCGGACACAAATGACTGTGTTAACTCAATACCCTTCTCAGGGCTGCCCTGAACATGGTCTGTTTAATCACAGCGAAACTTTGGAACGTAAATATAATAGACGGTAGAACTAGCCCAAATAACTGACCATTAAGACTCTTCGATGAACATCCCTCCATCCAATCATGGAATGAATTGAGTTTGAAAAGGCAGAGAACAACGCCTTGCTTTTTGAGCGCTCGTACAACTTACACGAGGGCTATATCATTTCGTCACGATGTCTGTATTTTTCGAATTTTGAGCCGAAAATGGTCTCAATCGACTATGTTCGACTCACTGATGACGAATCCGTCGGAAAATTCGAGTCTGTCCGTCCGGCCGTCCGTCCGGCCGTCCGTCCGGCCGTCCGTCCGTCAGCACGATAACTCTCGAACGGATCAACCTAGAAATTTGAAATTTTCAGTGTAGGTTCAGATCCCGAATGCCTCGGTTAAGTTCGTTAATGGGCCAAATTCCACCATGGGTTCCGTAAATATGGCCGTTCAAAGTTTTGTTTCCCTGATTACTTCGAAACTACAGATTCGATCGAGGTGAAACTTTGCACTCAAATGAAGAATGAGGTGTTCAAGGTGCATGTGAAATTTTGTCCAGATCGCATGACCAGAACCATAGAAACAATAGAAAATTGTAACTTTTGAACGGAAACGCCTAGGGACTTGAAATTTTCAGGATAGGTGTGGATCTCGAATGTCGTGATCACGTTCATCTATGAGCAACATTATACAAGGGGTTCCGTAAATACGGTCGTTTGAAATTTTGTTTTCTCGATAAATTCGAAACTTCGGATTCGATCGAGATGAAATTTTGTGTTTTAATCGAGAATGATATATTGAAGCAATATTTTGTCCAGATCGCATGACCAGAACCATAGAAACCATAGAAAATTGTAACTTTTGAACGGAAAGGCCTAGGAACTTGAAATTTTCAGGGTGGGTTTGGATCGCAAATATCGCGGTCACGTTCATCAATAAGCAAAATGAGACTAGGGGTTCCGTAAATATGGCCGTTCAAAATATTTTTTTCTAGATAGTTTCGGAAATACTGATCGGATTGGAATGAAATTATGCATCTAGCTGAGGGATAATGTATTCAAAGTACGTGCAAAATTTTGTCCAGACCGCATCACCAAGACCATAGATACCGTAGAAAATTCTAGCGAATTATCGAAACAAAATTGATCAGCTGAAGCACCGACATGAAGTCTGGAGTTTTGCCTAACTTTCAGAATTTTTTTGACAGCTGTCAAAAATTCCTTCAATTGGTTTCTAAAACTGGAAAATGCGAATCTACCTACAAGATGCATGTACGAGCGCTCAAAAGCTCCTGCCTTCACGGCAGTGCTTTTCGTAATTTTTTTTATTTTTTCCGAAAGTATGTATGCATTCTACGGTTCTACGGATGGCCCAAGCTCCACTATAATTCCTCTGAAATCATCAGCTATCCACGAAGGAAGCCACGTTCCTTCGTGCTTCGGTGGTAATGTGGCCATCTACTGGTTCTGGATCTTGATCTTTGGATCTGATATATCCAACTTTTCTGAAAAATACTCTTTCCCTCTTTCAACACAGGGTGTACTTTTTGTCTAGGATGAAATAACAGGCCCGAACACCTCGAGGATAAGGTAGAAAATCATCTCAACGCAAACGCAAGGATTTCACGTTAAGAAATACACAGTGGTGTAGGTTCCCCAAACCAAAATTGAGAGAAGTCTAGAACATGATGAAGTTCTGTTATACCCAGCATGCTGCCCCATTAATTTCTGACCGGCTATATAGCCCGCCTTAGGGGGATATCGTTGTCAAGAATAATTACCTAATTTCTTACTTAGTTTGATGGTTTTTGGCCCCATAATTACGGAACCGACTCTACAATTTTGTCGAATAAAATTTAAGCACACTCGAAGGATATTATGGTATTCGGAAAAATGTTGCGAATTTTCGAAGGCCGCTCTTATTGGATGACAAAATTGGCGATCACATTCTACTCAGCGTAATGGATATATCTTGATCTCGTTTATGACGCCTTTAACATGGGCATTTTTATTTTTTTTAACTTACTTTCGAGTCACCGTCGATGGTGTCGTTTTTTTGTACTTGTTAAATCGGCGTTATTAAGACAGGTCAATCTAATTTTGAGCTGAAAGTCGGATAGGTGTGCAAGTATGGATTCAGTTCAATTCATAATATGTGATACCTATTTGAATATAATTAGAATAAAATCAGGATGATTTTATTTAAAATTCAGCAAATTGCAAATCTACTTAACCCATTACCATTCAACTTGTTTAACATTATGTGTACCTGAAAATAAAGAATTGATCCTTCAGGTTGCTTTTGACCGTTCAGTGTACGGTACACAGGATCGATTGCAGGAGAATATTTTTTTGATCAGAACGTTAGTGTTTCAGATTTGGACTTCCTTGTTGTGGTATTATAAAATAGTATCTTAATAATCAAGTGGGTATTAGATTAATACTATGGCTCTACGAAAGTTGAAGAGATCCTTCGAAAATAATTCAGAATGGTTTTATTATTTCAAAAAGCAATTATGTATAACAGAAGAAGGGTAACAAGAGGAGAGATCTGGGCATTATGTGGAGAAAGCTAATTCGAAAACGAAATTGAAGGCGCTAATGTCAAAAGAATAAAATTTAATCAGAACAATCATTATTTTATAGACTGAGAATTCAAATGATGAAAAAATAAATAAAAATTCAAAAATCTTCGACTTGACGACAGGATCTTTTGCGCGCTTGTTTCAATTCATTGCCATAGCATTAACCAATAACTGATCTATAATCATTTGACATTAAGTGACTCTTTAGCGCCGCTATAGAACCAAAGATAAGACAAAAATTAGTTATTACTCTTTGATAGAACCAAAGATCATGGAACGAACCACAAACGCCAATGTGGCAATAAATTAAATCACATATTTCAAGACTTCAAGATATGGAATCAGCGAATATCGATTATTTTCAACACCAGATCAAAGAAACTCAATTTTCTTGAATGGAACGACCTAGAAACTTGAAATTTTCAGGTTAGGTTGGAATGTCGAATGCCGCGGTTGAGTTTGTTATTGGGTAAAATTCGACCAGAAGTTCCGTAAATATGGAATTTCGAAATTTTGTTCTCCTGGTTATTTCTGAACTACTGATTCGATCGAGTTGAAATTTTGCACTCAGATGGAGAATGACGTGATTAAGCTACATGCAGAAAAAAAATTGTCCAGATCGCATGACTAGAATCATAGAAACCATAGAAAATTATAGCTTTTTAATGGAAAGGCCTAGAGACTTGAAATTTTCAGGATAGGTGTGGATCTCGAATGTCGCTGTCACGTTCATCAATGAGCAGAATTAGACTTGGGGTTTCGTAAATTAGCCGTTCAAAATATTTTGTTCCTGATAACTTCGAAACTACTGATTGGATTGGAATGAAATTCTGCACATAGATGAAGAATCGATCGCATTGCCAAGACCATAGATTTTAGCGAATTATTGGAAAAAAAATTATAAATTACGAAAAGCACTGCCGTGCAGTCAGGAGCTTTTGAGCGCTCGTACATCCACCTTGTAGGTAGATTCGCATTTTCCAGTTTAAGAAATCAATTGAAGGAATTTTTGACAGCTGTCAAAAAATTCTGGAACTCAGACGAAACTCCAGACTTCATGTCTTCAGCTGACCAATTTTTTTTCGATAATTCGCTAGTATTTTCTACGGTATCTATGGTCTTGGTGATGCGATCTGGACAAAATTTTGCACGTAGTTTGAATATATTATTCCTCAGTTAAGTGCAAAATTTCATTTCAATCCAATTAGTAGTTTCGAAACTATCAGGAAAAAAATATTTTGAACGGCCATATTTACGGAACCCCTAGTCTAATTTTGCTCATTGATCAACGTGACCGTGATATTCGCGGTCCAAACACACCCTGAAAATTTCAAGTTCCTAGGCCTTTTCGTTCGAAAGTAATAATTTTCTATGGTATCTATGGTTCTGGTCATGCGATCTGAACAAAAAATTGCTTTAATATATCATTCTCGATTAAAATAAAAAATTTCACCTCGATCGAATCCGTAGTTTCGAAATTATCGAGAAAACAAACTTTCCAACGACCGTATTTACGGAACCCCTTGTATAATTCTGCTCATTGATGAACGTGAACGCGACATTTCAGATCCACACGTATCCTGAAAATTTCAAGTCCCTAGGCCTTTCTGTTCGAAAGTTATGATTTTTTTATGGTTTCTATGGTTCTGGTCATGTGATCTGGAGAAATGTAGCTTGAATATATCATTCTCCATCAGTAGACAAAATTTCGTCACGATCGAATCTGTAGTTTTGAAATTATCAAGAAAACTGTATTTCAAACGACCATATTTACGGAACCCCTAGTATAATTTTGCTCATAGATGACCGTCATCACGACATTCCAGAACCTCACCAATCCTGAAAATTTCAAGTCCCTAGGCGTTATCGTTCAAAAGTTACAATTTTCTATGGTTTCTATGGTTCTGGTCATGCGATCTGGACAAAATTTCACATGTAGCTTGAACACCTCATTCTCCATTTGAGTGCAAAGTTTCATCTCGATCGAATCTGTAGTTTCGAAGTAATCAGGAGAACAAAATTTTGAACGGCCATATTTACAGAACCCCTGGTGGACTTCTGCATATTAACGAGCTTAACCGAGGCATTTAGGATCTGAACCTACACTGAAAATTTCAAGTCTCTAGGTTGATCCGTTCGAGAGTTATCGTGCTTTCGGCCGGAAAGACGGACGGACGGACAGACTCGAATTTTCCGACGGATTCGTCATCAGTGAGTCGAACATAGTCGATTGAGACCATTTTCGGCTCAAAATTCTAAAAATACAGACATCGTGACGAAATGATATAGCCCTCGTGTAAGAAGTACGAGCGCTCAAAAATTATCACCTAAAGCAGTGAAGTGAAGTCTGGAGACTCGCCTTTGTTTGAATTTTTTTTAGACAGCTGTCAAAAATTTCTTCAATTGGTTTCCAAAGCTAGAAATGCGGTAGTATCTACAAGGTGAATGAACGAGCGCTTAGAAGCTTCTGACTTCACGGCAGTGCTTTTCGAAATTGTGATAGAAACAAGCTCGCAAAAAATGGGTTCCTGTCATTTGAATTTTCAAACCTCAAGTCGAATTTTTTTTCTCGATTTGGATTTGAATTTATTTCTGGTGAATCTTATTTGTTTCTGTCATGTATGCTCTTCATCGTGCTCAAATTTCTTCTGGTATGTAGGTAGTCATTTTCCTAAAAAGTGCGGAAAGTGATAGTTTCCCGCACTCGGCTGCCGTTCATCCGTATACGACGAAGAGCGGAGTTCGGTCAAGCACTCAAGGGCGGGAAAAACTTTACGCACGAGTTTCTTCTACTATCGCATACTAATTTTGAAAGCATATTGGAATTGTATCATGTAAAAAAAAGTTAATTGATATCGGTAAATAGTTAACGGTCAAAAGTGATCGGTGTCGGTAATCTGTGATGTGTAAAATGTATCGGTATCGGTAAAATTATTGAAATGTATACATATAATAACGTTGGAATTGAAATTTTTATTTTTAACTTAAAAATTGCACGCTCCTTTATATTCAATGTTATGATTTCCTTCTTGCTCTCTCGAATAATTTTCAATCAGTTGTTGGTTGGAAAATTATAAAACCCCTGATACATTCATTTCGAAGTGAGCTCCTACTTGTAGAAACAAACCCTATATCAAAGAAGAAATATTGTAGTTCAAATTTTATTCAAGCTCTTTATGTTTTTGTACTGGATTTTCAAGACCAACGATCTATATCGGAAAGTATCTGATTCTGTACCAATTTCATGAAATCTCTAATAATTTCCGAGGAAAGCTCTGAATAAGGTTTTTCCAAGAAATGGAGGAGCCCATGGAAACTTTACTGTGCTACTCCTCCTTATCCCTTGTTCTTCGTTCTTATAGGTTCTTTATGCCATATCGAAGGTTCATTTCGCAAAAACGAATGTAAATCGGATGTCCTGTCTCAATTCTGCACGTGAGGCTGTTCAAATTTGTATTCCGCGCATTCCGAACCTTTTTTTTTCGATGCGATTTATATCTGCCACTGAAAACTTGTCAGCCACTTCTAAGAATCCAACCCGTAATGACCTTTGAGATCCACACGACACCTACAAAGATTCATTCAGGTTTGGCGCACGAAAAAACATATCGGCTGTTGAATTGAAGAACAAGAGTTATTTTTAATATTTTAGCGATGGTATTGTGAATTATTTCCCGGCAACAAAGAGAAACTAAGATAAACAACGGTGCTTGGAAAAGCAAAACAGAGGCGGTTCAATGGAAAGGTCGCAAAGAATTAAACACCGAACGTTTTTATCCAATATTAAAATTTAACGTCCATGATGAAATGTTCGGAATTTACTTCAAAAATTCGAAATGCCCTAACATAAAGTTAGGAGCTTTCACGCGCTTGTTTGAATTCATTGCTAAAGCGGTCACCCATCAACGTACTAAAAATATTATCGAATGTACAAGGAAATGCTGCAAATCATCGAAAAAAAACGTTATATCGTTATATTTCACGATATTTTTATCCAAAATTCAAGATGCCAGATTTCGACGAAATTCGAGTAAAATTCTGGAAACATGGTAATAAAAAAATCTATTGTGAGGCTTCGAAAACTTCTGAAATCATGACTCAACCCCAATTTCAACTGCTAACTGAAATGCGAAATTAACTGATGCATGATCATTTTGATGACAACCAAAGATTATGAAACGAACCACAGATTATATGATCGAAACTGGCTGTCAGTGTGACAAATAATGTAATTTTTATAAGCTTAACAGACGGAATCACAAAATTATTCTCAAATTTCTCAACACCAGATTAGAGCAACTCGATTCTTTTCTTTTCACGTGAAACAGCTCTGTAGTCGAATTTTTATAATATAATATGAGTAGACATAAAATTTCAGCAGCATAATAACGAACTCCGTAACCTCCACGAACTCAACCGGCGCATTCAGACCCCGAACGTACTGAGAAAATTCCAAAACTCTTGGCCTTTTCTTCCCGAAGTTATAGTGTTTATGGCTGGTCGGCTGGAAAGACGGACCGAATTGAATTCGATCACAAATTCTTCATCTTTGGGTACAACCTAATTGTTAATGCCCATTCTCGGCTGAAGATTCGAAAATTACAGATATTTGCGAAAATGAAAACGCTTTCTTATTCATAGAAACAAGCGTGCAAGAATGAAAGATTCAATATTAGAAACAGTGCTTTGTGGTGAAAATTATTTCATTCATTATCAGTGGCAGATTGTAACTTTTTGGTCAACGGGAAGGTGGGTCTGATGGTTTGGCACTTCAGAAAGTACCGCCACTATTCATTAATATTATACCTAAAGGTTTTTCTAGTTTCATGTCTTATAGTTTTTCGGCAACAAATTTTTTTTCAACTCCATGTTCCAGAATTTCGAGCTAAGATGATCGATACCGGATAGCAACTGAGAAGAGCACAAGACGCCGGAAGGTATACAACGTTCAGATAATTTTTTTTTTCGGTTTTGGTTTATTATTTCGAATAATTGACATTTCGAGCCGTATTATAATCTTCCGCAAATTTTGGAAGTTAACGTTTTGGCTTTTGAAGAATCTTATAAGCGAATGAAAATCCCTCCATCCACCATCGGTGGATCTTCGTTTTTTGGTGTATTCAAGAAGAGTTTGGGTGAGAAGTTCTGCAGTTCAACAAATGTTTTTAGGGCTAAAACAATTCAATGGAGGGTCCCATATCAAAAATGGTTGAAGGGGCTACGTGCGCCTCTGCCTTGAAGATATTCCGAGATTACGAAGGTATGGGTGAGGTGTAACAATATTATATTACATTTTATGTCTCCTACTCTATTTCCAGCTTTCTGCGCGGTCTTTCGCTTGATCGTATGACAAATAAGACCTGTTTCAAATAAAAAATTTTACTCAACCTATGGACAGGAAGAGGAATGATCATGGATTCCCGATGCCGTTGTCTCCGGTGAAATTTTACATTTATCGGACACTCTTCCTCCGCCAAAGCACCTATTAATTGATGAAATACTGGTGCCAGACCTTCCCGAAGCGAAGAACATCTGAGGAAACTTTGCAGCATCAATTTTTTTCCAATGATATTGATTCTCCAAACTTGATGGCTTTCGTATATCAAATTTTTTTTTTTATTAGTTCTTCGTTGTTGCAACATTGATTTATCTTCGTGAACTGAAGTGAATATGAAAGCCTTCGCAGCCACGTCTCTTTTATTTTTTATATTATGTAATTTTTGGAAACGATACCCATATTCAGTATCTTGATAACAACACAGTCCTATCTGTTAGGGGATATCAATGTTTTTGAGCGCTCGTAGGTACTACTTACACGAGGGCTATATCATTTCGTCACGATGTCTGTATTTTTCGAATTTTTAGCCGAAAATGGTCTCAAACGACTATGTTGGACTAACTGAAGACGAATCCGTCGGAAAATTCGAGTCTGTCCGTCCGTCCGTCCGTCCGTCCTATAACTCTCGAACGGAATGTCCTAGAGAATTGAAATTTTCAGGGTAGGTTCGAATTTCTAATGCCGCGGTTGAGTTCGTTATTGGGCAAAATTCGCCCAGGGGTTCCGTGAATATGGCTGCTCGAAATTTTGTTTTTATGATTACTTCTAAACTACAAATTCGATCGAAGTGAAATTTTGCACTCAGATGGAGAATTACGTGTTCAAGCTACATGCAAAATTTTGTTCAGCTCGCATGACCAGATCCATAGAAACCATAGAAAATTATAACTTTGTAATGGAAAGGCCTAGGGACTTGAAATTTTCAGGATAGGTGTGGATCTCGAATTTCGCGGTAACGTTCATCAATCAGCAGAATAAGACTAGGGGTTCCGTAAATATCGCCGTTTGAAATTCAGTTTTCTTGATAATTTCAAAACTATGGATTTGATCGTGACGAAATTTTGTATTTAAATTGAAAATGATATATTCGAGCTACATTTTTTCCAGATCGCATGATCAGAACCATAGAAACCATAGAAAATCATAACTTTCGAACGAAAAGGCCTAGGGACTTGAAACTTTCAGGATAGGTTTGGATCGCGAATTTCGCGATCACTTTCATCAATGAGCAAAATTAGACTAGGGGTTCCGTAAATATAGCCGTTTACACTATATTTTTCCTGATAATTTCGAAAATACTTATTGGATTGAAATGAAATGTTGCACATATATGAAGAATAATGTTTTCAAACTACGTGAGAAATTTTGTCCAGATCGCATTACCAAGACCATAGAAACCATAGAAAATTCTAGCGAATTATCGGAAAAAAAAATGGTCACCAAAGCACTGACGTGAAGTCTGGATTTTCGCGTTAGTTTGAAATTTTCTATTCTGTATTATTCTTTGTGCACTTGTTTCTATGAAGAATCGAGGAAAGCTTTGGCGTAAAGTCAGGAGCTTTTGAGCGCTCGTTCATCCACCTTTTGGGTAGATTCGCATTCTCCAATTTCAGAAACCAATTGAAGAAATTTTCTGAGGTCTATAATCTTGGTAAAAATATTTTTCGAAGGCCATATTTATGAAACCCCTAATCTAATTTTGCTCATTGATAAACATGACCGTGACATTCGAGATCCACAACTATCCTGAAAATTTCAAGTCCCTAGGCCTTTCCGTTCGAAAGTTATAATTTTCTATGGTTCCTATGGTTCTGGTCATGCGATCTGGACAAAATGCATGTAGTTTGAAAACGTCATTATCTATCTAAGTGTAAAATTTCGTTTCGATCTAATCAGTAGTTTCGAAGTAATCAGGAGATTGAAACTTCGAACGGCCATGTTCACGGAACCCCTGGTCAGCTAGTACAAAATTGAACTTGTCCACCAATTTTTCTGCGGAAAATCTACCGCTTTCGTTTTCAATTGACATCCCCCAAAATTCATCTTATTTATCAGGAAAAAAGGTGAAATATGAACCAATTTTACAATGCTTCAATACAATTTCATCAAGATAATTGGCTTTCTTTCCCGAACACATTCATTATATTTACATTAAGAAAAGTAGCTTAGATTTCCACAATTTAGGGAACATAATATTATCGAATTCAACTTAATTCAATTCTTAATTTACAACTTTAACAGACATTATTATAAAATTTGAAAGAAAGAGATTCATTACTCATGGTCCGAAATGGACCAAATATTTTTTTGGGAGTAGTAAAATATCCGGTCTCTTTGACATCGGGATATCTAGGGACAACTCGTATAGACCATGAATCATCTGTAACCTAAAGGATTATTAACAACAATTCGACTATGAATTGATAACAGGTATTACGGAGAAAAGAATTCGGATTATATGAGAAATTATAAGGAACGTTAATCCTTTCAATTTTGACCAAAAATTGGCATCGTGTTTTTTTTTCCATCTCAACTCCGATGATCATCGCACATTCACACACTGTTAATAATATCCAATAATTGTGATAGGCGTTTTTAGAACATAAGTTGGCTATGAATGAGTTAATGCGAAACTGGTAGGGAAGTCCATGGAGTTGGAGTAAGCGTTCTGTAGGAAGTGGGGATTTAGGAAAGGAGAGTTTGCACACTGGCTTCTGAGATATAAGATTGTCAAAGCTCGAGCGGGTTGCGAAACTTCGAAAGCTCAGTGATTCGTTCCTCTGGTTCTTCAGTGGTGCTGTGTGGGAGTGCGAAGTTTCGATCCTTAGGAAAACTTCAGGGTACGTGAAGGTGAAATTTGAATATATTTTTCTTCCTTCGAAATTTTACGTTCGTTCGGATATTCTAACGAAAATTTCAGCAATAAGCCTCAAATTTCTGATTATTTTTACTACTCGAATAATTCTATGAATTGTCATTCAATTTACTTGAATGAATAATATTGTCCCTTGGAAAATATTCGTAGTTCATCTGATAATTTAATGACATTTCGAAAAATACCACGATTCAGATGAAAATTATCGAATGATTTCTGAGAAAAAGGGTTGAGTCATAATATTTTTCGTTGAATAGTAAATCCACCAAAATACTACAGTTTTTCCGGGCGTTCTTAGTGAGTGTTTGACTGGCACACATATTTCAACACACAATTCTCTCACTGAACAGAAAAATTTTTGCGAAAAATAGAGACAGTATGAATTCCATATCAAATTACTTTCGGAATGGTTATTTCAAGTACATTGAAATATGATGAGAAGCCTAGTCTACAGAGTGTTTACAAAACATACGGCAAAACAAGAAGGGTGATTTTCCCCGGACTATTCTAGGAATACTATTCTAGGAATGTTTTGTTCCCTGATCATGTTTTGAGAGCCGATTTGTTTTGATGATGCATGGCGAACAAAGTTTTTCGACAATCCTAATATTTAATAACCAGAAGTCACTAAAATTTTAATGATCTACAAGAACAGGTGAGAATGAGTCCAGCTAAGATTAACTGCAGAAAACTCTCAAAAATACCAAAACGTTTATTTTGGCTACATAAATAATTTCAAACTCCCTATCACAATTGGTTTTATCGAAATTTTTTGCGCTATTTATATTCGGAAATCATTGGAAAACAATATATTCTTAGAATAGCCAAGGAAATATTCCCTTAGATTTTTGCTGCACTGTATTTCTTATTTATACTCATAATCAAAATCAACGCTCGAGTCTACAATAAAAAATAATTCTTGTATTGATGATATCACCTTAATTTGTTCAAATATCAATTTCAAAACGGTTAGACGTTCCCAAACCAGCCGCAAAAAGCGAAACGAGAAAGAAGTTTCGTTCTGCCTTCAGAAAGTGGTGGTAAAATAAGTCTGACTCTGTAACCCTGTACTTTTATTTCTTTGGAATACCATATTCCTCTATTGTGTAGCAGATGATTTGTAATATTCAGTGGAATCACTATTACTGTTTAACTTTCTGAAAGCTCAACTCATTACAAGATAGTCAAAATTATTGTGCGATGATAATAAACGTTTTACAGCGTGGTTTATTCATTTATTTATTTTTTGTGGTAAACGAATCCACCGAATTTTCGCACTGTTACTCGAACCTTTTGTTAACAAACAGTACATTAAACTTGTTTCTCTGATTAACTAATTTCACACTGACTCCTCACAATATCCAATTTCACCCACACTACATGGTTTAGAAGGCGAAGCTGAGTTGGTTTATTTACAAATAAATTTGGTTTTATTCGCTCGTTATTCTCTATATTTCAACCAGAATTCTGCAATGTCAACACGATCTCAATAATAGATGCAACCCTTGATATATTATGGCAAATCGAGACACATTTCCTTACTTTCGTTTGATATTTAGAGCGAAAAAGGATTGACTCTTTTCGAATAAAGTAGAATTTGTAGCGTCATTTCATGAGATTTGCAGAATAACTCATTCTCTGGTGGCTCACTGGTTTTGAATAGATTTCTTGGTAACAGATATCAGCAGATATTCCGGAAATTCTGTTATACAACCATGGATTTCTAAACTATAGAAAATTGGAAAAGCTCACCGGTCTTCTGAACCCTTCACACAAAGAACTGAATTTCTAAATTGAATCGAGAATTGTATCACACAATGTACATGCCAAGAACAAGATGGTTCCATCTCTAAACCTTTTTTCTGCCATAAAACCAACCGAAAAACATGAAAAATGATGAAGTGTTTTATAATTGTCTAATGGTTTTCAAACATCGAACAATAAAAATCGAGTCATTAACATTCCAAGTTTCGGAAAATGTATCATCATTAAACTTTCAGATTCTCACAAAAGAAGAGCCACAATAAATAATCCAAAGTTCAACACAACTTCATGAAATAACTTTTTGTGCATTCGTTCTACTTACACGAGGGCTATATAATTTCGTCACGATGTCTGTATTTTTCGAATTTTGAACCGAAAATGGTCTTAATCGATGAGGTTCGACTAACTGATGACGAATCCGTCGAAAAATTCAAGTCTGTCCGTCCGGCCGTCCGTAAGCCTGATAACTTTTTAACGTTCAGTTCCCGAATGCCGCAGATGAGTTCGTTAATGGGGTTCCGTAAATATGGCTGTTCAAAATTTTGTTCTCCTGATTACTCCGAAACTACTAGTTTAAATTTCGCACTCAGATTGAGAATAACGTGTCCAAGCTACATTAAAAATTTTGTTCAGATCGCATGACCAGAACCATAGAAAATTATAAATTTCGAATGGAAAGGCCTAGGGACTTGAAATTTTCAGGATAGGTGTGGATCTCGAATGTCGCGGTCACGTTCATCAATGAACAAAATTAGACAAGGGGTTCCGTAAATATGGCCGTACCAAAATATTTTTTTCCTGACAATTTCAAAACTACTGATTGGATTGGAATGAAATTTTGCACATAGATGAGGAATAATGTATTAAATTTACAAGACCATAGATACCGTTGAAAATTCTAGCGAATAATCGTGTTCGTGTTCGTTGAAATAGGAAATTTCCAAATGAACGGTATTCCATTTATTGTGAGTTTTCATAGAATAAAATCACATATATTAAGAACACCAGCAGCAAGTATAAGATTATATACATATTTATGCACTCCAGTACGAAAACGAAAATAATACTGAAGGACTTTACATTCCTATGATATTTCGTGTCATTATCTCGAACTCGTTAATCTCGTAGCAATTTGTTGAATAAGATCCTCTTTGTTTTGAGTTACTTACAAGGAGCCTCATTTCTGGACTTATAGTCTACTCAAGATGAATGAAATTATTTTTTTTCATACTAGCATCTTCATTTTCCGAAACTTTCATGAAATCACTCATGTATCTTATAGCTATTTTCTCAGAAAGGTAGAGAATTCAATTCGCATATTTGAGATTCGCTGATGCATTCACAGAATCCTAATATGCAGTGGCGGCTGCTACAGGGAGAACAATAGTGCACTGCCCGTCCTGATGAATATCTTCTCACAGATTGACTGATTATGAAAACTCAATATGTTACTTTTCTTATATGTTTACAAATAGTGAGTTCATTAGTAGAAACCTTTTGGAAGTGACAATGAATAGTGTTAATAAATCGGGTCGAGTTTGAAAAGTCGCGTTTCGTAGCCGGCTAGCTTATTGGCAGGGCACTAATGGCTTTCCTTATAAATTATACACAGCTTGGTAGGGATAAATGGCACTTCTGAAGCAATTTAGTGGGGCATTTTCACTTTTGTCCTAATTTTCTGAATCTGAAGCGAACGAAGTGCTAGATTGCCACATTTGTTGAGTGCTCGTACTACTTACACGAGGGCTATATCATTTCGTCACGATATGTGTATTTATCGAGTTTTGAGCTGAAAATGTGCCGTAAGCATGATAACTCTCGAACGGAACAACCTAGAGACTTGAAATTTTCAGTGTGGGTTCAATTCCCGAATGCCTCGGTTGAGTTCGTTAATGGGCCAAATTCAACCAGGGGTTCCGTAAATATGGCCGTTCAAAGTTTTGTTCTCCTGATTACTTGGAAACTACAGATATGATCGAGATGAAATTTTGCACTCAAATGGAGAATGAGGTGTTCAAGCTACATATAAAATTTTGTCCAGATCGCATGACCAGAACCATAGAAATCATAGAAAATTGTAACTTTTGAACGGAAACGCCTAGAGACTTGAAATTTCCGGGATAGGTGTGGATCTCGAATGTCGTGATCACGTTCATCTATGAGGAAAATTATATTAGGGGTTCCGTAAATATGGTCGTTTGAAATTTAGTTTTCTTGAAAATTTCAAAACTACAGATTCGATCGTGACGAAATTTTTAATACTAATGGAGAAGGATATATTCAAGCTACATTTCACCAGATCGCATGACCAGAACCATAGGATTTGAAATGTCGCGTTCACGTTCATCAATCAGCAGAATTATACTAGGGGTTCCGTAAAAACGGTAGTTCGAAATTTTGTTTTCTCGATAATTTCGAAACTAAGGATTGGATCGAGATAGAATTTTGTATTTTGATCGAGAATGATATATTGAAGCAACATTTTGTCCAGATCGCATGACCAGAACCATAGAAAAACCATAGAAAATCATAACTTCCGCAGGGAAAGGCCTAGGAACTTGAAATTTTCAGGCTAGGTTTGTATCTCGAAGGTCGCGGTCACGTTCATCAATGAGCAAAATTAGACTAGGGGTTCCGTAAATATAACCGTTCAAAATATTTTGTTCCTGATAAATTCGAAACTACTGATTGGATTGGAATGAAATTTTACACCTAGCTGAAGAATAATATATTCAAACTACTTGCGAAATTTTATCCAGATCGCATCACGAAGACCATAGATACCGTAGAAAATTCTAGCGAATTATCGAAAAAAAAATTGGTCAGCTGAAGCACTGAGTTTGGACTCTGGAGTCTGGAGTTTCGCCTAAATTTTTTTGACAGCTGTTGAAAATTCCTTCAATTGATTTCTAAAACTGGATATCGCGAGTTTACCTACAAGGTGGATGTACGAGCGCTCAAAAGCTCCTGACTTCACGGCAGTGCTTTTATAATTTTTTTTAAGATATTGCCATCACAACTATGAATTTTTTCTGTACCATAATCGGACTGATAAAATTTACAGACTAAGTCATTTCATTGAACTAAAATTAGGAGAATGTTGTGATTGAGAAAGTACAAAACAATTCGAAAACTAATAAGAGCGTGTTCAATAGTAACTGACGTTTTGAGAATATAATGTGCAAAATGATTTTTTTTGTGCGCTCTGAAGGAATATTCCACAAATCTTCAGTGAGTGCGTTTTTGTTTCGGAATGTGTATTTGGAAATTTTGGTTTTTGAAGTGTTAAGATAATTAAGGATAATGCTTGTATACAAGAATACTTGAGAAAAATGACTAACGTGTAAATAATAAAACTCTTGACCAAAATTAAATTTCATACCTTACCTCACAAAGTACTACCTATAAGTCTTTTTCTGTCATGCAACGTTCTAATGAAAAACCGCTGTTAATTTTATGCAATCGTTCCTTATATCGATATCAAGATTCTTCGAAAAACTGAACTCATTGAAAAAGTCTTGTTTTGGTAAACAAACGTTCAAATTTTGTATGAACATCTTGAGAAATGTGCCTTATAGAGAATGAATGTTAAATTTTTTGTGAAGATTTTAAAATACCCCGCTAAAAGATAAAAACCCTGAATATGAACCAATTTTTCAAGAAAACGTCTTCAGATAACTTCATTGCTAATATTTTTTCGAATATATACTTGCATCTTATTCAAATTGAAAAATATAGCTCAGTTTTTCCACAATTCGAAGTTTCATCGAACACTTCTTAGTCATAAATAATTCGGAATCACTTGCTATATGTATTACATATATCATTTCGATTTCTAGATTATACACTACAAAAAATTATAAAAACTACTGCCATGAAGTCAGGATCAATTTTTTTTTCTAAAATTCGCTAGAATTTCCTACGGTATCTATGGTCTTGGTGATGCGATCTGGACAAAATTTCGCACGTAGTTTGAATACATTATTCTTCATCTAAGTATGTGAAATTTCATTCCAATCCAATCTGTAGTTTCGAAATTATCAGGAAAAAACCGTGACCGCGACATTCGCGATCCAAACCTACCCTGAAAATTTCTAGTCTCTAGGCCTTCCCGTTCGAAAGTTATAATTTTCTATGGTTTCTATGGTTCTGATCATGCGATCTGGACACAATTTTTCGAGTAGCTTGAACACATCATTCTCCATGGTGGAATTCTGCCCATTAACTAAATTAACCGTGGCATTTGGGAACTTAATCCACACAGAAAATCGCAAATCTGTAGGTCATTCCGTTCAGGAGTTATCGTGTATACGGACGGCCGGACATACTCGAATTTTCCGACAGATTCGTCATCAATGAGTCGAACTTGTCGATTGAGACCATTTTCTGCTCAAAAATACAGACATCGTGGCGAAATGATATAGCCCTCGTGTAAGTAGTACGAGCGCTCAAAAAGGAGATTAAACATTTCAGGGGTGGTTGAAAATTTTATTATAATATATAAAAAATGAATTAAAACGTGATGGAAAGTTATCTGGGGTATTTTTAGTCTAGGACGATGGGGCCCAATTGAATAAAGCAGGAGATCGTCCATACCCTTTGTATACTTATGCTCAAACAACACACTTTATGTTATGTTATATACTTTTATGTTGGATCAATTTTTTTTATGTAACAGTTTTCTCCGTTATTGAATTATTGCGGAACTAGTAGAAACACTGCCATATATTATGTAGAACCTATCTTCTACTTCTTCAATCAAAACAAATATATCCGAGATATACACTTCGATAATAATAGAAACATTTGTATGGCCTTGAAGGAAATTTCTAAATGATTCCCATGTCATTATTCAAGGAAACTCATTTTTCCCACACTGCTCAGATGCGAATCTCTAAATCTTGCGATGCATTCAAAACCTACCGAATGGTGTTATTATTGCGAATTTATAGTTGACATAAATTACATAGCATGTAGTCTTATATTTTAGTCTTAAACGATAGCCGTTTGAGAAATGCTCCAGACCGAAAGGACACTTCTATAATTCTTCCATTTTATTGTGGGATCTTAGTGTGGATTTTTTTCGAGTAGATACCTACCACCGTATTTCGAGCTCGATGCAGTTCTGCGGAACTGGATCATCGTAATTCTGTATTTTTATATGACGTATCTGGGTTGGAATTGTCCCGTTGCTTTTTTCATCCTCAAGGTGTGTATACCTACGATTTTTTTCCTTATCACATTGAAGTTGAAGATTGGACCTGATAGGATGGTTTTGTAAAATACTGTTTGTAAACGCTCAGAGGTTTCCCTACCTGAAAATGATTGTGCCTGTCGAATATTATTCGCAGATTTAACTTATCCATAGAGTAATTTCGAAGAAAACCTAATTCTGAGTTGAATAATGTTCATTGATGTTGGATTATATCATTGATGTTCGTGAAATCATGCACATGCACCTAGTAAACGCCTAAAATGTTCTAAATTTCTTCCAACAAGTGTCTCCGATCAATTTCGGCAGATGAACTATGTTCGAATGAGACAACGCCCATGACCTTTGACCTCAAGTGTTTCATGCATAATTCATTCGTTTTCGCAATTTTCCATCGTCATTTTTGATGTGTCGCTCGAAACGACGAGCGCAAACTCTCGCGCAGCCGTCCTCAGTTACTTCTTCTGTCGGCGTAACCCCAGACTTGCGCAAGTATATCGTAATATCTGTGCTCTCTGTCTGTAAATAATGAGTTAGGATTTTATTTCTGCATCATCCTTCTTCTGTTAACGAAGAGAGTTATTGAAATGTTTTATTTTAAGCCGGCCACCTAGCAATATTTTGTGTTGCGTCCTAACCTATCAAGAAAAAAAAGTTTCGTTTCTGGAAATTCTGGCTCGCTTTCCTCGAGTATTTCGAGAATGTTTGTTCGAAGTGTGTACAGAAATTTAGCATTAGAAAAGGATTGCAGAATGAACCAAAACGTACCTGATTAAAAAATTGTCAATTCAAGGTGAAATTAAAACAATGCTGTATACCTTCACAATTAAGGACAGGCACTAACTTCATTAGAGAAAACTGTTTCTGTGAGTCATAAAGCGCAAGCCAACTGTCAAATTAACACAGTTTTCATAACTGCTTCCCTTTATCGAGCGGCCAATAAATAACTCTCTAATATGTAAAATATATATTGTTTCATTTTGAACATACTGAGGGGATTTTTAAGGAAAGTAAACTGATGTCAAACAACATATCCCAACTTTTTGTACGCTTGATTCTGTAATTTTCTTATTTCGTACCGAGAATTTTCTCAAACTTCATATTAATCTATCATCGATTATAATTATGATTTATTTGATTATGATATGTTTCGTTTCGGATGTAGGATGTAGTCATTTTTCATGTGTTTACTCCAGTCATTTTTGCTACTACTTACACGAGGGCTATATCATTACGTCACGATGTCTGTATTTCTCGAATTTTGAGCCGAAAATAGTCTCAATCGACTATGTTCAACTCACTGATGACGAATCCGTCGAAAAATTCGAGTCTGTCCGTCCGGCCGTAAGCACGATAACTCTCGATGGGAACATTCTAGAGACTTGAAATTTTCAGTGAGGGTTCAGATCCCAGATTCAGAATGCCTCGGTTGAGTTCGTTAATGGGTCAAATTCCACCAGGGGTTCCGTGAATATGTGTGTTCAAAGTTTTGTTCTCCTAATTAATTGGATACTACAGATTTGATCGAGATGAAATTTTGCACTCAAATGAAGAATGAGGTGTTCCAGCTACATGTCCAGATCGCATGAGCAGAACCATAGAAACCATAGAAAATTGTAACTTTTAACGGAAACGCCTAGGGACTTGAGATTTTCAGGATAGGTGTGGATCTCGAATGTCCTGATCACGTTTATCTATGAGCAAAATTATACGAGAGGTTCCGTAAATATGGTCGTTTCAAATTCAGTTTTCTTGATAATTTCAAAACTACAGATTCGATCGTGACGAAATTCTGTATACTAATGGAGAATGATATATTCAAGCTACATTTTTCCAGATCGCATGACCAGAACCATAGAAACCATAGAAAATCATAACTTTCGAACGGAAAGGCCTAGGGACTTGAAATCTTCAGGATATGTGTGGATCTGAAATGTCGCGTTCACGTTTATCAATGGGCAGAATTATACTAGAGGTTCCGTAAATACGGTCGTTTGAAATTTTGTTTTCTCGACAATTTCGAAACTACGGATTCGATCGAAATAAAATTGTGTATATTAATCGAGAATGATATATTAAAGCAAAATTTCGTCCAGATCGCATGACCAGAACCATAGAAACCATAGAAAAATATAACTTCCGAAGAGAATGGCCTAGGAACTTGAAATTTTCAGGGTAGGTTTGGATCGCGGTCACGTTCATCAATGAGCAAAATTAGACTAGGGGTTCCGTAAATATGGTCGTTTCAAATTCAGTTTTCTTGATAATTTCAAAACTACAGATTCGATCGTGACGAAATTCTGTATACTAATGGAGAATGATATATTCAAGCTACATTTCTCCAGATCGCATGACCAGAACCATAGATACCATAGAAAATCATAACTTTCGAACGGAAAGGCCTAGGGACTTGAAATCTTCAGGATAGGTGTGGATCTGAAATGTCGCGTTCACGTTTATCAATGAGCAGAATTATACTAGGGGTTCCGTAAATACGGTCGTTTGAAATCTTGTTTTCTCGACAATTTCGAAACTACGGATTCGATCGAGATGAAATTTTATATTTTAATCGAGAATGATATATTAAAGCAATATTTTGTCCAAATCGCATGACCAGAACCATAGAAACCATAGAAAATTGAAAACTTTTCAACGGAAAGTCCTAGGATTTTGAAATTTTCAGGGTGGGTTTGGATCGCGAATATCGCGGTCACGTTCATCAATGAGCAAAATTAGACTAGGGGTTCCGTAAATATGGCCGTTCAAACTATTTTTTACTCGATCGAGATGAAATTTTGTATATTAATCGAGAATGATATATTAAAGCAAAATTTCGTCCAGATCGCATGACCAGAACCATAGAAACCATAGAAAAATATAACTTTCGAAGTGAATGGCCTAGGAACTTGAAATTTTCAGGGTAGGTTTGGATCGCGGTCACGTTCATCAATGAGCAAAATTAGACTAGGGGTTCCGTAAATATGGTCGTTCAAAATATTTTTTTCCTCATAATTTCGAAACTACTTATTGGATTGGAATGAAATTTTACACCTAGCTGAAGAATAATGTATTCAAATGTGCGAAATTTTGTCCAGATCGCATCACCAGAACCATAGAAACCATAGAAAAATATAACTTTCGAAGTGAATGGCCTAGGAACTTGAAATTTTCAGGGTAGGTTTGGATCGCGGTCACGTTCATCAATGAGCAAAATTAGACTAGGGGTTCCGTAAATATGGTCGTTCAAAATATTTTTTTCCTCATAATTTCGAAACTACTTATTGGATTGGAATGAAATTTTACACCTAGCTGAAGAATAATGTATTCAAATGTGCGAAATTTTGTCCAGATCGCATCACCAAGACCATAGATACCGTAGAAATTTCTAGGGAATTATCGAAAAAAAATTGGTAAGCTGAAGCACTGACATGAAGTCTGGAGCTTCGCCTGAGTTTGAGAATTTTTTTTGACAGCTGTCGAAAATTCCTTCAATTGATTTCCAAAACTGGAAAATGCGAATCTACCTACAAGGTGAATGTACGAGCGCTCAAAAGCTCCTAACTTCACGGAAGTGCTTTTATAAATTCTTTTTGTAGATTGATTATAATAAAAATAATCTACATGATTTTGAGCACAACTTTTTTTTTTCATTTTTTTTCTTTTATTCAATGCCTCCCCATATGCAGTACTCGATGTTTCTCAATGGTACTCAATGGTTCTTCATTTTCAATATTGTTTTTGCTGCTTCACAGCTTTCTGGAAGAATATTTGCTTTCGAGATTCATCATAATTTTAATGCTTTTGAATGAATACTTGCATTTATGTCGGGAATCCAGCACACAAACTTATATCAAGACAGAATTCCAGAACATTACTATTTTTGATGAATGAATGTATTATTATGATTTATCTACACGCTGTATGAAAATCTTAGCTTTTGTTCATTTTATTTTGTTTTGCAAACTTTTCTGCTTTGGGATTTTCTTTCTGAAAAGTTGATCAAGGATCAAGTTCGAATTTCGAATAGTTGAAGGACAAAATTGCAACAGTGGGTTCCGTGCAGACAATAAAATAAGTACGAAAAAACCGTCTTGGGTGAAGCCCCTCGAATAAACATCATCTTGAATGATCGAAGCCTTACCTATTTTACAAGAATAAAATCCTAATCCTGTATCGAATCAAACCTTTTAGTTAATCTCATTGCGAATTTCAAGGCAGCAGTCAAATTGAAAGATCGATGTCCCTCGGCATTATCTATGCTACACGCTATTTTTAACGCTGTCACTAGACCGCTTTTAGAAGCCATGAATTGCGTTGTCTGCCCTCTAACCCCATGTGAGGCGCTCAAATTCGGAAGTTTACCTACGATAATATTTGAATGAGGATAATTTCAAACTAATTTCACTTCTTTGGTGACCTTGAAGAAATATTGAGAACCGCAAAACTTTCAGCTAGTTAAGAATTTCTAATGTGATAATAGTTGAATTTACTAAATGCTGAGATTCCATTCGTTTCTATCACACTGTGAATTTCGAATGAATAGAGTTTATCGGGGGTTATAAGTTTCTCCTAACTTCGTTCCTTCTATTGGAACTCATTCTTGAAAACGTCGAAGCAAGTTTCATACCAAGATTTACTATCTCCACATGACCTAGGTTCCTCTATTAAGATTCAACGAAACATTCCTACAGGTTCCTCAAAAAAGAAATTTGTACACATACTTCATTTAAGAATTATTGACATTGAAGCAGGCTTTGAACGTCCAGTCGAGGCTTTATTTCTGGTTACAAAAAGTTACTGTTCAATTCCATCGTAGAAATAAAACAACAAACATAAATATAACCTAGAAGAGGATTCAGTATACGAATTATCGAATAATTAAGCCGGAATATTCCGACTGCAGTTTAAACATGGGAATTCAGGTTTGAAAGCGCAAAAATATCGGGGAATGCTTTCATATGAAATTATCTGAACTTCCAAGCAAGATCATTGAAATAAATATTTATTTTCACTCACTTTATTGGTATTGGAAATTTTGCAAAATTCTAACCATATAACTCTAAGAGTACCATTTTATGACAGTATTCAAAAAGGATAATTAGAGAAATTCTAGCAGGTACCTAAGGTGGTGCAACCAGAAAATTTTTTTTTATTAAGAAATAAGACGGAAACAAATATTAAGAATCTATGTAGTACATGAAGAATTTTGACATGAAATTTGTACTGTAACTATCAATATATGAACCAATTTGTGAATAATTAAGTGGAATGTGTTGAATACTAGGGAAGTCAATTTTTATTTGTATTTATCAAAACTCTCTATGAATTATTGAAAATATTATAATTGGTGAGCTATTTATTCAGTATATTTTTGAATTGTGAACAATATAGCATGTGTTCAATGTCAGTATTAGCAGAGGGAATGTGAACAGGATACTATAAAGTATAAGTATAATAAATAAACTCAAAATATCTACGAATGATACAAGAGCCAAGAGAAAAATCTCATTGAAAACTTTGTTTCCACGTATAAGTGTAGTGATTTGGATGTGTTCATTGAATGAGCTGACATAATCCTATTGATGGGCATCCTTTTGCAGGAAAGGTTTCAATTTTTCAATTACTCATTTATGAAATAATTCACCATCAATAGTTTTATGGTAAACCTTAATATCATCCAGGTAAAAATCCATCAATTGTTCCAGCATTCAAAATGCCGTACCTTCTGCCTTTACCCTTGAATATATATTTTGAAATTATGGAAAATTTTGCTGATGAGATGAAACAACAAGCGCCATTGTCAAAAGGACAATAATGGGCGAATATTTCGCAAGATTATGAATAATTCTATGAATAAAATACGAAAATAAAACATGATATAACTTCATTTTATTCACAAATTGTGTTTTTTGAGCGCTCGTACTACTTACACGAGGGCTATATCATTTCGTCACGATGTCTGTATTTTTCGGATTTTGAGCCGAAAATGGTCTCAAACGACTATGTTCGACTCACTGATGACGAATCCGTCAAAAAATTCCGACCGTCCGTCCGTATACACGATAACTCTCGAACAGAATATCCTAGAAACTTGAAATTTTCAGGGTAGGTTCGAATCTCGAATGCCGCGGTTAAGTTCGTTAATGGGCAAAATTCGCCAGGGGGTTCCGTGAATATGGCCGCTCGAAATTTTGTTTTTCTGTTTACTTCGGAACTACTGGTTCGATCGAAATGAAATTTTGCACTCAGATGGAGAATTACGTGCTCAAGCTACACGCGAAATTTTGTCCAGCTCGCATGACCAGAGCCATAGAAACCAAAGAAATTATAGCTTTGTAATGGAAAGGCCTAGGGACTTGAAATTTTCAGGATAGGTGTGGATCTCAATTTTCGCGGTCACGTTCATCAATAAGCAATATTAGACTAGGGGTTCCGTAAATATGGCCGTTTGAAATTCAGTTTTCTTGATAATTTCAAAACTATGGATTTGATCGTGAAGAAATTTTGTATTTGAATCGAGAATGATATATTCGAGCTACATTTTTTACAGGTCGCATGATCAGAACCATAGAAACCATATAAAATCATAACTTTCGAACGGAAAGGCCTACGGACTTGAAATTTTCAGGATAGGTTCGGATCGCGAATTTCGCGGTGACGTCCATCAATGAGCAAAATTAGTTTAGGGGTTCCGTTAATATAGCCGTTCAAACAATTTTTTTCCTGATAATTTCGAAACTACTCATTGGCTTGGAATGAAATTCCGCATAGAGATGAAGAATAATATATTCAAACTATGTGGAAAAATTGGTCCAGATCGCATCATCAAGACCATAGATATCGTAGAAAATTCTAGCAAATTATCGAAAAAAAAATTGATCACCTTAAGCACTGACTTGGAGTCTGGATTTTTGGCTTAGTTTGAAATTTTGTTTGACAGCTGTCAAATTTTTTCAATTTGTTTCTAAAACTGGAGAATGCGAATCTATCTACGAGGTGGATGAACGAGCGCTCAAAAGCTTCTGACTTCACGGCAGTGCTTTTCTAAAATTTTTTATCCGATATCAAGATTTGTGTAAGTACATTAAATCAGATCTCTTCACAAGACCTTCAAATTCATTTTGAAATTAAAAGTGATTCAAGAGATTGTTTATTAAATTGCTCTTAACATTTTTCAAGACGGGATCTGCGTAGGGGGTGTTGAACTACCAAATAAGGAGAGAAAGCGATAATTAGGAAACGAAGACGAAAAATACCTACTGGCATAAAATACCAAGAAAAAGGTAAGCTGAAAACCTTATTGCGTACTCGAAAGAAAGATCGCAGCTCATTATATTGCTTTCTAAGAACGAATAAACACTGCTCAATGTTCTTCTCACTGGCCATTGCGCTGTGAAACACCACCTACAGGAAATAAGCAAAGAGAGTCCTTATAGTTTAAGGTGCATTCGTAAACAATTTGCTGTCCGAGTGGCACTTCGACAAGCTAAGCAGGAAGCAGATTTCGTCCTCTTTAATCATTTGTGAAGAAATTCAAGTCCAGCACACCAGTGGCTGAATTTATTGCAAGCTGTGAACTTCCACTTCAGCAAGAAATTTCGTGCTGGCTTTATAGATCATGCATATTGCTTTCGTTCAGGTAAATTGTTAAGTTTTCTGTTTTGTCTTGAAGTTTGAAATACATTATTGAAATGTTTCATTGTCTATTACACTTCTTGTTGAATTCATTGTTATAACGCAATAAAACTAACTTTAGGAACACAAGGAACGAAAACGAAAGCAACTTCCAAAATGATTGGTATGTTGTTTAGGTTCGCAAATGATTTGTCTTCATTTTCTTTGTTGACGTCCACCTGAAGTTAGGACATCTACGACAGATATGCTAAAAACCAAACTTCAATGCACATGGCCAGCGAATTTATTATGAAAGCGCTTCAAGCGAATCGGCAGTAAAAACTACCGAGCAATTCCAAGCACCAAACGTTTGCACAAAAAAAAAATTTAGAAAAGCACTGCCGTGAAGACAGGAGCTTTTGAGCGCTCGTACATGCACCTTGTAGGTGGATTCGCATTTCCAGTTTTAGAAATCAATTTAAAGGAATTTTCGACAGCTGTCAAAAAAAATTCTGAAACTTAGACGAAACTCCAGACTTCATGTCAGTGCTTCAGCTGATCAATTTTTTTTCGATAATTCGCTAGAATTTTCTACGGTATCTATGGTCTTGGTCATGCGATCTGGACGAAATTTCCCACGTATATTGCATGTAGTTTGAAAACATTATTCCTCAGCTAGGTGCAAAATTTCATTCCAATCCGATCAGTAGTTTCGAAACTATCAGGAAAAAATAGTTTGAACGGCCATATTTACGGAACCCCTAGTCTAATTTTGCTCATTGATGAACGTGACCGCGATATTCGCGATCCAAACCCACCCTGAAAATTTTCAAAATCCTAGGCCTTTTCGTTGAAAAGTTTTCAATTTTCTATGGTTTCTATGGTTCTGGTCATATGATTTGGACAAAATATTGCTTTAAAATATCATTCTCGATTAAAATACAAAATTTCATCTCGATCGAATCCGTAGTTTCGAAATTATCGAGAAAACAAAATTTCAAACGACCGTATTTATGGAACCCTTAGTATAATTCTGCCCAGTGAAAAACAATTGATTTCAACAGGTTTTTCCTAAAACTGAATTGTTTTATAGCGGGTATGACCTCCCTTCGCCCTAATAACATCCCGCATACTATTAGGAATACTTCTAATTAAATTCACCATTGTTTCTTGTGGGATGTTTTGCCACTCTTTCTCTACTGCAACACGAAGCTCCGGGATCGACGCTGGAAAGGCTCGTGGTACTCTTCGTTTCAGTTCATTCCACAAATTCTCAATGGGGTTCAGGTCAGGACTGCACGGTGGCTACACCATAACTCGAAAATCGACTGCTGCAATGTAGTCTCTGACAATTATCGAAGAATGTGTACTTTTTGTAAGTTTGTTTGAAAGTTTCCCCCCAGGCAGAAATGATAGAGATAAACACACGATTAAAAAAACAAAATAACCAGAAAAGATGGGACTTCATTTTGACTCCTTTTGCCATTCGTTGTTGTGGCTCCTTGTATCCACAGGGTGTTTCAAAGTTGAAGGAAAAATCTTCTTATCAATCTTGTACCTCGTATATACTAAAATTAAAGTGTAGACAAAAATATCTTATGATAACATTATTATCGAACGTTTAACCTAAAATTTAAAAAAAAAGGACATCAATATCCGACTAGCGGCTCGCGAGATATCCATGTTTGAAATTGTGTCAAATTTAAGGTGGGCCGATTTCATTGCTCCCAAGTGTACATCCATCGCAGTATTTTAGGGTAACAGCCCCAGGTCTTACCGGATAAGCTTCTGCTCGCCATTAGAGCCCTTGTCGCTTTACTAGCAGTGTTTTTAACGTGCTTGTTCCATAGAAGCTTACTGTCTAGGGTAGTTCCCAGATATTTGACTTCAGAATTCCATTCTACATTATTTCCATTCACCGAGATGGGCTCCATAAATGGAAGGTTTCTTTTCCGAGTAAAGGGGACTACTGTGGTGTTGGCTGGGTTGATGTTGAGCCCCACTGACAAGCACCACTGCTCGATCATTTTGAGGCCCCTCTGTAACAAATCACAGAGGGAACCCTCAAATTTCCCTCTCACCATTAGGACTATGTCATCGGCATAGGCGAGGATCTAACACCAACAGAAATCAGACACAAGTCTTCCAGGTAAATTATCGACTTGGCTAAAGAAGATAATTTTGAGCAGAAAATGACCTCAATCAACAAGGTTCGAATCACTTATGACGAATCCGTCGCAAAATTCGAATCTGTCTGTCCGTCCGTATACACGATAAATCTCGAACGGAACAACCTAGAGACTTGAAATTATTAGGAAAGGTTCGAATCTCAATGCAGCGGACGCGTTCAAGCTTAACGAAGAATTCTGTCTAGATCGCATGACCAGAACCATCGAAATTTACAGGATAGGTGTAGATCTCGAATGTTGCGGTCACTTATATCAATGAGCAAAATTAGACTAGGGGTTCCGTAAATAAGGCCGTCCAAGTTTTTTTTTTCCTGATAATTTCGAAACTACTGTTGGGTTGGGATGAAATTTAGCATATAGATGAAGAATAATGTATCCAAACTACGTGCGAAATTTTGTCCAGATCGCATCACAAAAACCATAGATACCGTAGATAATTCTAGCGAATTATCGAAAACAAAATTGGTCACCTAGCTTTGACGTGAAGTCTGGAGTTTCGCCTTAGTTTGATGAAACTTTTTTTGACAGCTGTCAAAAATTTTTCAATTGGTTTCTAAAAATTGTAAACGCGAATCTACCTAGAAGGTGGATGAACGAGCGCTCAAAAGCACCTGGCTTCACAGCAGTGCTTTTTATAATTTCGAATGATTAAATAATATGTAATTCGAAATTCGACATACGAAGTGACGTTTTTACTCTGAACAAATTGAATGACTAATAATGAGCCAGGCACTGGATTAGCGAAATAATTAATACCTCATTCTCTTGATTTCAACATGTGTCAACAACGTCCTAAGTTTCAACAAATTACGTCGATTGGTTTGGTTTTAATGATATTCATGGGATTTCCATGAATTTGAAAAATCACCATGTAGATTTCAGAGGAAAGCCAGAAATTTATTTTTTAATGTCAATCCGTACTCACCGAGTCCTACTTCACCTCTAGTAAGAGATAGTATATTCGAGAATATCGGGAATCCTCTTTAGGTACTTAATTTACAATTTAACGACAACTGATATCTCTCATGTCACGTTCATCAAAATTAAACTTTCAATGGTTTATTCTACGTTATTCCTTCATATCAAAGAATGTATAACCTTATGTCATGTTATTCTTATGCTATGTTGTTTTTGAGTTATGTTATTCCGCTGTATATTCACCTTTACTTCATAAACGATATTCGAAATATTACACAATTGTCAAAATATACATTGATTCAGAACTTTTTTTTTCAGATGATGCTTCATTACCTTAGAAAGAAATATATCCTGATATTTCTACACCTCCTAGTTTTGTCCAGTAGTGCCCATAGGAAAGCGAAAAAGGCCAGAGATCTGAAGATTTCACCTCCGAAATATGAAATATATTCTAGTGATAGGTTACCTAGTGATGTGCAAGTAACGAAGTATCTTCTCAAAGGAAACCAGGAAATGTGAGTGAAGAAGAAATAATTCTCCCCATATCGACTGATTATTCTGCTTTGCGTCAGAAATTACACATTTTCATTGCATTTAAAGTCTTCCTCTTTCTCTTCAGAAAGCCTGGTCATTCCTGACCAAACACATCTCATCCTCAAATCTTCCTTGTGATAAAACTCCGAAGAGAAGCACTATAACATAATTATGCGTATAGCCAGTAGATCTACATAGCTTAGATAACCAGGGTTGCTGTTTTCCTATACCATTAATCAGATCGACGTTCTTTTACACAGGATGTTTCATTGGTAAACGTACATATGTTAACCTAAGTAGAACTACCCTAGACGGGTCCAAAAAAAACTATTTTCTATCTTCTTTGCCTATTTTCAATTGCTTACCACTTTTGAACCATCTAGTATAATCAATTGATATTTGGAAATCAAAACACACTTCCATTATCGATTCATCGATGAACTGATCAAGAAATCCAGTTCTGTATCAAAAAAATATGGGACTTCTCGCAAGCTGATATTCAACCCTGTATGAAGGAATATTAGGATTTTATAAGAATACTAGCTGACCCGGCAAACGTTGTTTTGCCATATCTCTCCCTTTTTTCGCAATTTCAAAATTGCTCGAGGCCTTCGGCCTCTCGTTGTTCTGGCTATTAAAAAATAAGGGTTGATCGTAGAAGGGTGAAAATTATGGATTGTATGTATTTTTGTATGTTGTATCATAAAAAAATAGAAATTAGAAATTTTGTCTAAAAAATAAAAAAAAAAAATTTAGGGGTGGACTACCCCTAACATTTAGGGGGATGAAAAATAGATGTTGGCCGATTCTCATAGATACCGGATAAGCACAAAAAATTTCATCAAAATCGGTTAAGCCGTTTCGGAGGAGTATGGCAACGAACACTGTGGACACGAGAATTTTATATATTAGATTCAGAAAGAGCAGAAAATTTTCGATCGGGATCAGAATATTTCAGTGTTCTGCACGACGTTCGAAACATTAAATTCGTTAGTGAAATTCCACCTACTTCACAAAAATGTCGTACATTGAGGTTGAAATTCCAAACATTTTCTGTTGGGCTGTTGGAATATGAGTATTTTTTTTATATTCTAATAAACAATACCAAGAAATTCTCACAAAGATATGGATTTTGGATAATTCATTCAAAATGATCAACAGTAAGAAAATAAATGAATAAATGAGTAAACAAGTAATACATTTGAAAGAAACCATAAAAGTTGCTCAAAAGTGCCACCGTTTTGCCTCATGCACATTCTTGCTCTTTTCAAGTTATGTCTGATAGAATTTTTGATTATTTTTAGGGCATTACGGGTCTTATTGCAGGCAACTCCGATACGTTGTGGGAGAAAATCCTCACTCTTCTTCTCTTGTCTTGGACGCATATACCAATGATTTGAATTATCCCGAAACGAAATAATCGATAGGATTGAAATCTGGTGATCTAGGGTTGACATGCATGCGGTCTACCTCTACCTATCCACATGATTAGTTCTGATCCAAAAAATCTCTGACAATAACTCTTGAATGAGGTGGAGCCCCATCATCCAGGAAATACATTCCTGCAATATTCGTACCGTCGAGAGGAACCTGCAGGCAGAAGTTTTTGGATCAGAATTTACCATTTGGATAGGCAGAGGTGGACCGCATGCATGGCCCGCCTAGATCGCCAAGTTTCAATCCTATCCATTATTTCGTTTGGGGATATTTGATATCTTTCGTATATGGATCTGAGATTGGAAATTGGGATATTCTCCTACAACGTATCGGATTTGCCTTCAATGAGATCCGTAATGATCCAGAAATGATCAAAAAGGCTATTAGACATAATTTGAAAACTTTTACGATTTCCCTCCAATATTTCACTTGTTTAATCATTTGTTCATTTATTCTCTCACTGTTCATAATTTTTCAATGAATAATTGAAAATCCATATTTTCTGAGAAATTCTTGAAATTATTTATTAGAATATGAAAAAAACTACAAATTCCCCATCAGTCCAACAGACAATGTTTTGAATTCAATCTCATTGTAAGACATTTTTGTGTAGTGAGTGGAATTTCACTATCGAATTAAATGTTTCGACAAAAATCGAAAATTATCTGCTCATTTCGAATATTCTAATCAAATTCAAATATTCCTCCATACAGGGTGTTTAATCTCAGCTTGCCAAAAGTCCCTTATTTTTCTGATACGGACCTGGATTTTTTGATCGGTTCAAAGAAGAATCGTTTTGCCCATGAACTTTACGTTCCAAATATCAATCAGTTATACTGGATGGTTGATAAGTTATGAGTTTTTGAAAATATGGGCGAATACATAAATCACCCTGTATCTCGGCTATGAAAGTGGTTAGACCTATTATATAAAGGTTTTTTGGACTCGTCTAGAGAAGCTCTACATCATGTTAACGTATGTACATTTACCAATGAAACACCCTGTATACAGAGGAAGAAATGCTTTTTTTCGCAGAGGAAGAAGGGGTTGATGAGAAAGTTCAGAGGGAATTTTCAACCCTAGTAAAATCGTGGAAGGAAAGGAAGAGGTGGTGATACAATACCATCAATCAGCTCGATGTCATTTCGGGGTTCATAGCTAATTATCAAATCTTTACTACATCATGAGAGTGGGGGGGAAGAGGGGGATTCCTACATTCATCTAATCGGCGAAGCTTTGTTCATGAGAAAGTAAATCAGCCAAATTCATGACACACTTTTCTCTACAAATATCGACACACTTCATCTCGAAAACAAACCTTGGGATAAAGGATTATGGAAATTTTTTTTTTTTTAGAAAGCCGATACTGAAAATAGGACTGTTTCAACCTTGTATGTATATGAACATATACCTTCATTATACCAACAGTTTCAATTTGGAAAACAAAAGTGAATCCAGACAAGCACCGACATAAAGTCATGAGCTTTTGAGCGCTTGTTCAATTCATCGCCAGAACCCATATTGCTACTTTGAAATTATCGAAAATTCAGGGAAAAACTTCGAAATTATCGGAAGGAGACGTAGTTGAACATATATTATTATCCCAGTTTTCACCTCTAAATCGGTGTATTTCAAGACGTTCTCATCCGAAATGTCAGATTTTGACAGATTTCATGTAAAATTCTGGAAACCTGAAAAAACATAGGAAATCGTAAGAAATCATTAGGTACCACTATTTCTTTCACCAAATCACCTTTCGACCCAATCAATTTCGACTACATTCTCGTCGAAATAATTTCTTGAGAAACCTCGCATAGAATCACAGAATTATATGGAATATATCGAGTGTTATTTCTGAAAAAGGCATAAGATAATTGAAAAATTCGATTTTCTTTTCCCGTGGAGCAGGTGTGAAGCTGAATTTCCATATATCTTGGTGTTACCATCCCCACCAAATTTCATATTTGAACCTTCGTGTCGTTATTCTCCGACCATTCTCAGCCCGAAATTTGAAAATTACAGACTTGCGGACTAAATGATTATAACGCTCTTAACAAGCGCACACAAATAGGGAATTCAATCAAAATTTGTCGTATATAATTTTCCTTCATCATGATGATGATCTTTGAATGGTAATGGTAAGTTCAATAAACGAACCAATTCTCAAAGATTCTGCTAATTGATTATGTTCCGCAATAAATCTTGTTCGTATCAGATTTGTTTATGAAATTTGTATACAGTAAACTACTAAACTGTCCAATTCAACAACTCACTTAGTCCAAAGTAAACTGTGGAGAAGTTCAAGAGGGTTTAATGATATATCTGATTTGTATTATAGTTGAACGCGCTATTAAGAAGAGAATATGGATTCACTGACTCAGTTTAAATGTAAATAAGTAAAAATTGGTTGAATATTCATCAATCATAAATAAACCAGCGTGAATAAAGTCATTTGTATAAGCCAGTTCTGAGTATTAATCGGAAACTTTTGTCGTCCATCCTAGTTCGCTTCTTCGATAAAATGAAAGCTCAACTCAGATAGATGTGTTCCACAAACATAACACACATTGGGTGTGTATGTACTTAAAAAATCATTTCCCTATTCCAAAATAGTTCTGTACCTCGAAAATGTCCACAAATGATGTGTTGAATGGATGGATGAATATCAACAGACTCTTGGCAGACGTTTGTAATTATGCCTAGACGAATCAGAGTTAGCGAATTCATTTTTTGTCTATTCTTAGATCCTCATGGTATGAAAATTCAATCAATATGTGTTTTCAACAAGTGTATACATCTTGAAAGGATAACTCTTTCAATAAATCGTTTGAGTGATGATTACAACCACGTATTGTCAATTTAAAGGTCCATTTTCATTATTTAAGGCCATAGAAGGTCACATCATCGACAGGTAAAGCTAGTCTTCCACTCATCATCAGCTGCGGTATGTAATAGAAAATCGAATAGGACAAATTTCAAGAATTGGTTTCAACAATGTTAACACTTTGTAACGCTTTATTACTAAAACAATGGTTCTCATTGCAGCGAACAAAATCCAAAATAAGCAAAAGTTAAAATATATACAATAATCAACTCCCGAAAACTATTGATGGAACGATCAGTCTGTTGGAAATGTGACGTGAAATCGTCTTTTTGAAATCGTTCTAGTTTTTCGAACGAGGCGAGCTGTCCGTCTAGACAAACAAAAATAGCCTGAAAACCTCGGAAAAGCAGGAGTCGCAGACTGACTGGACACAAGATCAAAAAGGAAGATTAGAGAATAAAAAGCCGACAGCACGACATGAATCATTACTTAACTGTAAAACTTCGGTTGGAGTACTTAAAAATAACATAAAATTTGTTGTCCTAGGTCTGGGTTAACATATGTTGGGATGCTCTCTACTTTTGTTTGTTTTCGACTTATTTGCTTTGGCATTATATGAGCTTATATATCATTGGTTTCAGACGCGGTCCGAAATAGAGTATCGACGAGGCTTTCGTGTTTTAGTCCATATCCAGATTTACTGGAAATATACAGGGTTACAGGGAAAGTCGTACTGAATATTGAAGGACGTTATTATTCATTTCATGTTAAGTTATTATGAGATGCTACTCATTGTTAATGTAAGTAAGAAGGAGTTAATGTTTCTCTGTGCTCCCAGAGCTAACCTAATTAATTGCGGCGGGAGACAGATAGAGAAAAGTAATGAAGCACGTGGTCAAGGGGAATAAATATATTAGAGAAAACGTTGTTTTAATATAATTTTACATTTCATTTCTGATGGATGTGGTTCTATAATATGGTGTCTGAAACTTAACCGTCATGGAGATATTGAGTTTTGCAGAATTTTTGAAGAATCCTTATTTTTTGGCTTTTTTATCAATTTGTTTCGGATTAGATCTACTAGGAGCCGTTTCTCCAATATATCTAGTTGAAGGGCATGCCAATTGTTAAAAATGATCAACAGAAACTGAACCTACTACTGACAGCTTTATAAGACTGCTCGACAACGGTGAGAATCAAAGAAAGAATTCAAAGTGTTTTCAACTTTGAAGCGTTTTTTTTTGAAGAAAACTTCATAGAACTTATTCTGCAAATAAGTTTGAAATTTTCTACGTCTCCTTAGCTATTCGAAAAGGTATAACACCTGCTATTAAATAGGATTGACCAAATAACAGTTGAGGTAGTAGAGGGGTAAATTTTTAGTTTGAGGTAAAAGTAGCTAAAGTAGACAGGAAGTATGGCCCTATCAAGTAATGTGATATTGTTGCCTTCCACACATTTACAGTGAATCTCCTTTCGATCCTCTTGTTCTTTTTTGGGTTATCTTGCGCTTTGGGAGCCCAATAATGGGCGTTATGATAGTTTGTGATGCCAAAAGTCGACTTATATGTCCACACGAAAAAAAGACCGGATCTTCAATATCGGCATTGAGCATAAATCTCCAGAAGTCTAGTCGCCCCAATGGACCCTCTTCTTCTGTTACTAGCACAGGCGTTTAATGGTAAGGGTATTGCCCAGGAGTGTGCATTACGAACCAGACTTTCCACTGGGAAATACCAAGCCGTCGGACGATAACATTTTTGTTGACGTGGTTGGGTCGGCTTTATCAAGTATTTCATTTGCTTCGTCGTCGTCGTCATCAAGAATACGAGGTATTCTCATGTCAGTCCATCGTACTAGAAAAGAACCAGAGTCTGGTAGTCTTCGATAAACTCTGTCAAAAACGCCAATATCAGATACTCGACGGGTAGGATACCGTCGCAAGCATATATTGCGTGCACGCCACGGAAAATCCATAACACATTAGGATTTCAGCATATTCTCAGTTAGTGAATTTTGCTATGTTCACAATAAAAATCAAAGTCCAGTCACAAGCCACGTCACACTTTAAGAAGATGCAACAGTCCAAAAATCCAAGCCAAGTCGCGTTTTTAGAGAAAATTACGAATAACACATCTACCACGAAAGAATCGCATGAGCAGACCATACGCCAAGATTTGAAAAGACATACCTGAGACTGTATGTCTTTGTCTCCCGAGCACAAAAAATAAGCTAAAATACGTAAATAAATGAAAGAAAATTTGATCAATATTTTTATAATTCATGTCCTTAACTGTCTTTTGGTCAATGTTTTGCCTATTTAATAGCAAGTTTTAAACCTTTTTGAAAATCTGAAGAGACGTAGAAGTTTTTAAACTTTTCTGCAGAATAAGTTCCAGTTTTTTTTCGAAAAAAAGCGCTTCAAATTTAAAAACACTCAGTTAAAATTCTTAAATTCTAACCGTTGTCGAGTAGTCTCATTGAGCTGTTAGAAGTAGGTTCTGTTTCTGTTGATCATTTTCATTATTTGACATACCCTCTAACTAGATACATCAAAAAAACGGCGCCTAGAAGCTCCAATCCGAAAAAAATCGATAAAAAAGCCTAAAAATAGAGGATTTTTCGAAAAATCTTCAATCCGCAATATCTCTATATCGGTTGAGTTTCGGACACCATATTATAGAACAAAACCCATCAGAAATGACCTGAATAATGACGTCCTTCAATATTCAGTACGACTTTCCCTGTAGTCCTGTAAATTTCTTGCTTCATGATAATTATTCTATTTATGCCTCTAAACTCTAAAGTCTTCAGGTACATTTCCGAATTCAATAAAATATTCAGAGTGCCATCACAAATATTTTTGTTAGTGGATAACAATTTTGATGCAGAAGAGTTGAATGATTTTCGTTTCCGTTCTTAATTTCCTGAAAGTCTGGAAATACTTTTCAGATCATTGGATTAGTTAACTAATTCATGACTTTGAACAATATTCTTGCCTTGGTCGCGGGATATTTCTGTTCTTTCCTCTCTGAATGGAACTAGGGGACATCTGACTTTATTCTGGAGGTTTTACTTAGATTAGTTATGTCTTTTTGCGCGCTTGTTTCTATGAATAAGAGCATTATCATTTTTCCAAATGTCGGTAATTTTCGAATGAGGCCTAGAGTTTTGAAATTTTCAGGGTAAGTTTGAGGTCTGAATGCGCCGCTTGTGTTCGTAGTGGGCGAAAGCCGCCGAAGAGTTGCTAAGATGTATTCATCTGAATTTTTATCTTCTCAATAATTCGAAAAATACTGATCCGTAATTTTTGAGTAGAATAAATAATAGAAACAATTACAGATAAGAAATGTTAGATAAGTGAATTCCACTAGTGGTTCCGTAAATATGGCCATTCGAAATTTTGTTCTTTTGATTTCTCCGAAACCACAGATTTGATCGAGATGAAATTCTGCACTCAAATGGTGAATGACGTGTTCAAGCTTCATTCCAGATCGCATGACCAGAACCATATAAACTATAGAACGGAAAAGCCTATGGACTTGAAATTTTCAGGATAGGTGTAGATCTCGAATGTCGCGGTCTCGTTTATCGATGAGCAAACTCAGACTTGGGGTTCCGTAAATAAGGCCGTTCAAATTTTTTTTTGTCTTAATAATTTCGAAACTACTGTTGGGTTGGAATGAAATTCAGCACATAGATGAAGAATAATGTACTTTTTTTTAAATTTTGTCCAGATCGCATCACCTAAACCATAGATAGATACCGTAGGAAATTCTAGCGAATAATCGAAAAAAAATTGGTCACCTAAAGCACTGACGTGAAGTCTAGAGCTTCGCTGCAGTTTGAAATTTTTTTTGACAGCTGTCAAAAATTTTTTCAATTAGGTAGTTTCTAAAACTTGAAAATACAAATCTACCTGAAAGGTGAATGAACGAGCGCTCAAAAGCTCATGACTTCACGGCAGTGCTTTTTACAAAATTTCCCAATCCTTCCAATACAAGTACACCTTTTCGAAATCATAATTTAACAAGGATGCTACACCAGTACCAATAAAAATTAATAACTCACTCATAAAAATTACGAAAAGCACTGCCGTGAAGGCAGGAGCTTTTGAGCGCTCGTACATGCACCTTGTAGGTAGATTTGCATTTCCAAGTTTTGGAAACCAATTGAGGAAATTTTTGACAGCTGTCAAACAAATTTTCAAACTAAGGCGATAATCAAGACTTCAAGTCAGTGCTTTAGGTGACCAATTTTTTTTCGATAATTCGCAAAAATTTTCTACGGTATCTATGGTCTTGGTGATGCGATCTGAACAAAATTTCGCACGTAGTTTGAATACATTATTCCTCAGCTAGTTGCAAAATTTCATTCCAATCAAATCGGTAGTTTCGAAATTATCAGGAACAGAATATTTCGAACGGCCATATTTACGGAACCCCTAGTCTAATTTTGCTCATTGATGAACGTGACCGTGAAATTCACGATCCAAACCCACCCTGAAAATTTCAAGTTTCTAGGCCTTTTCCTTCGGAAGTTATAATTTTCTATGGTTCTGGTCATGCGATCTGGACAAAATGTTGCTTTAATATGTCATTCTCGTTTAAAATACGAAATTTTATCTCGATCGAACCCGTAGTTTCGAAATTATCGAGAAAACAAAATTTCAAACGACCGTATTTACGGAACCCCTAGTATAATTCTGCTCATTGATGAACGAGAACGCCACATTTCAGATCTGCACCTATCCTGAAAATTTCAAGTCCCTAGGCCTTTCCGTTCGAAAGTTATGATTTTCTATGGTTTCTATGGTTCTGGTCATGCGATCTAGAGAAATGTAGCTTGAATATATCATTTTCCATGAGTATACTGAATTTTGTCATGATCGAATCTGTAGTTTGGAAATTATCAAGAAAACTAAATTTCAAACGACCATATTTACGGAACCCCTTGTATAATTTCGCTCATAGATGAAATTGATCACGACAATCGAGATCCACACCTATCCTGAAAATTTCAGGTCCCTAGGCGTTTCCGTTCAAAAGTTACAATTTTCTATGGTTCCTATGGTTCTGGTGATGCGAGCTGAACAAAATTTCATCTCGATCGAATCTGTAGTTCCAAAGTAATCAGGAAAACAAAATTTCGAGCGGCCATATTTACGGAACTCTCAGGCGGATTTTGCCCAATAACGAACTTAACCTCGACATTCGAGATTCGAACCTACCCTGAAAATTTCAAGTTTCTAGGACATTCCGTTCGAGAGTTATCGTGTATACGGACGGCCGGACGGACGGACAGACTCGAATTTTCCGACGGATTCGTCATCAGTGAGTCGAACATAGTCGTTTGAGACCATTTTCGGCTCAAAATTCGAAAAATACAGACATCGTGACGAAATGATATAGCCCTCGTGTAAGTAGTACGAGCGCTCAAAAATCAGGAAGAAAAAATTAATACCATACACATGAACTATGTTGTGAAGCAATTGAAACAATAGTTGTAAACTACAACTGACACAAAAGATTGAAATATTTTTCATTAAGGTTCGAATCGAAAACATACTGGTATATTGGGTTATGAGCTTATAAGGGGGCTCACAGACACCTATAATAGTCTGGATATAAACACCAAACATAAACATCAAACATAAACATCAAATATAAACATCAAACATGGACATAAACACAAACATCAAACATAAACATGAAACATAAACATTGCTATGCAAGCAGCGTCAATTATTTCGATTGAATATTTCTTTGTAATATAGTATATAGTAAAATTCTGCTAGAATGAAATATTCTTATGATGGAAGTCAACTCCTTCTTTTATAAGTTTCATTAGTCTTCATGGCCCTCATATTCTTATGATGGAAGTCAACTCCTTCTTTTATAAGTTTCATTAGTCTTCTTGGCCCCTATTTTAATTGAACGCTGGATACATACTATTGGTATTGATATGATGAAACTGAATCTGATGTCATGTTCATGGGTTATAATAACGGGTGATTTTTTTGAGTTTAGGATTTTCATGCATTATTATTTGCTCAGATTTTTTTGAGGTTAGGATTTTCATGCATTAGTATTTGCTCAGTATGCTTTGACATTTCATCATGAATAGACTTACTAACGAGCAACGCTTGCAAATCATTGAATGGGCCCTAGAAAAGTTGGCAGAAAATCCGCTTTTTTATCGACAAATTTTGTTCAGCGATGAGGCTCATTTCTGGTTGAATGGCTACGTAAATGAGCAAAATTGCCGCATTTGGAGTGAAGAGCAACCAGAAGCCGTTCAAGAACTGCCCATGCATCCCGAAAAATGCACTGTTTGGTGTGGTTTGTACGCTGGTGGAATCATTGGACCGTATTTTTTCAAAGATGATGTTGGACGCAACGTTACGGTGAATGGCGATCGCTATCGTTCGATGCTAACAAACTTTTTGTTGCCAAAAATGGAAGAACTGAACTTGGTTGACATGTGGTTTCAACAAGATGGCGCTACATGCCACACAGCTCGCGATTCTATGGCCATTTTGAGGGAAAACTTCGGAGAACAATTCATCTCAAGAAATGGACCGGTAAGTTGGCCACCAAGATCATGCGATTTGACGCCTTTAGACTATTTTTTGTGGGGCTACGTCAAGTCTAAAGTCTACAGAAATAAGCCAGTAACTATTCCAGCTTTGGAAGACAACATTTCCGAAGAAATTCGGGCTATTCCGGCCGAAATGCTCGAAAAAGTTGCCCAAAATTGGACTTTCCGAATGGACCACCTAAGACGCAGCCGCGGTCAACATTTAAATGAAATTATCTTCAAAAAGTAAATGTCATGGACCAATCTAACGTTTCAAATAAAGAACCGATGAGATTTTGCAAATTTTATGCGTTTTTTTTTTAAAAAAAGTTCTCAAGCTCTTAAAAAATCACCCGTTAGATAGACAAATGGATAAATTCAAAACTTTTTACACGACATTTTTTACGTACTTTCGCTCTGTTCATGAAATTTACTCAAAAACTAATTGAGATAAAAATTATAAGAAAAAAAATGAATATACACACAAGAATAATAAAAAAATTTAATCCAAATTCACCACTCGTAAGACAGAATTATTTGAAGAATATACTGCTCTTGAGATGAGGCTTTCTCTCAAAGCAGATTGAATTTTTTTTTGTAATAACTTCACATGCCTCTGCGACCTGCTTATTCTAACAAAAATTCTTCTTCTTGCCCCTTTATTCCTTGACAGATGATCTTTTATATCAGTATACAATATTGCGTATATCTAAGGCTGCCATCCGTCCGGGTTTCCCCGGATTTGTCCTAGTTTTTAGGGCGTCCGGGGAGCGTCCGGGCCGGATTTTATTTGCTGTCCGGGTATTGCAATTTTCAAGTAGAACCGTTTTTCCGCTTGGATCACGATTCGAAACTATTTCTGAAACATTTTGTAGTTGACGTGACCAGTTCGTGCATCGATAAAATGCCATAATTTCAAAAAGGTGACGTCCTACCATTCAAATCTTCACAAAACGCACGAATGAACGAATCCATGTTGAAATCAACAAACATAACCAATATTCTTCTAAAAGTTGTTTCTGAAAGCGCTCAGAAACCAGTCTATCCATTTCATAAAAGTACGAACTGCAGTTCGAACTATCCCAAAACTTGTTTTCGAACCGGAGTCAATTGTTTCAAACTATTTGGTGCGTGACGCCACCATTTCGACGCAAAAATACGAATATTTCAAAATGGACGAAATAGTTTCGAAAAATCGTCGCGCGAAAAATATCTATCCCCGGTAGAAATATCTTTTTTTTTCTTCAAAATAATGGTTTCTACTACATCATGTTGCGTTTCTGTGTAACACGTTCACAAATTAATCAAATCCATCAGTTCCTTCATAGTAAAATATTCTTCATTGAAATACCAATAGATATACAGAAAACCGTATGAATAACTGTTGTCATTTTTTTGGAAAAAAATATCCAACTTCAAATTTCATCTTAGAATATCATACTTTCACATACCTAATGAAAAACATATCATCATATCATATTTTATGAGGAAATTTGATTGGATATTTCTTTCCAGAAAAATGACAACAGTTATTCATACGGTTTTCTGAATACCTATTGGTATTTTAATGAAGAATATTTTACTATGAATGAACTAATGGATTTGAATTATTTATGAGCGTGTTACACAGAAACGCAACGTGATGTAGTAAAAACCATTATTTTGAAAAAAATAGTATATTATTTCATAAGGATGAAAAGTCACTTCTCCTCCGAATGGAATATGTTATTTTTTTTCAAACGCTTTGAAATTCATTGAAATCTGGGAATTAGATTCATATTCACGATCGTTATAATTGAGTGATCAATAAAAAGTTTGCCTAGTTGTCTCGCAAAATTAACTTTGATAGTTAATTACATTTTTCCTTACGGCGTACGGAAATAGAATTCATCGTTGACAATGTTGACATAGCGACTCATTTCCCTACGGCGGAGGAGAAGTAGAACTTTTCGATGATCCTGTCAGTCGAAATATGACGTTGTTTCTGTTCGTTTGAAAAAAAAGATATTTCTACCGGGGAAAGTTATTTTTTGTTTTTTTTTCAGAGCGCCTAATAGCTCTTCTTTACATTATTTCAGGATTTTCCAGTCATTCTGGGATACCCTGTTTGAAAGAGTAATAATTCATGGTATAATCCAAGAATTGAAAAAATTAAGAATCTCCTGAAATATTTTTCCTTTATAAAAGGTAGTTGAAAAAATATTCCAACATGTCCGGGTTTTTAGATAAAATGTCCGGGGTTTTTAAGCTTCTTGTCCTAGTTTTCAGATTACAGATATGGCAACCCTACGTATATCCTACTGCTGATTGTAATGCTTTCGCTATTTGTTACAGAATCGTCGAGCTGTCATCAAGAAAAAAACGAGAAAATAACATATGGAAGGTTTCCGATAGGTGAAATTAATTCATAAACTCACTTCTCAATTATAAAAAATTATTTGTATATCGTTTTATGACTTGTAGAATAAGAAAAACGGACTACCTAATCTGGAACGATTTGAAGTAAAATGAACGCTCCTTTTGATCAAAAAGAATGGTTACTGATGCCACCGCAAATTCCAAAAATAAAACCTGTATTTAGCGTGCGCTTTGGCATCAAACATCGATATATTGTTTTAATGACTTCTCGAATGTGTAAAACATCGTCAATATTTTATTGGAGTGACAAGTTAACGATCTGCGGAAGGATTTTTCAAGGGAATTCTGCGTGATGTGGCGGTCGGTTCCAAGTAAAAAAAAACCTTATTTTTAGAAATATGGGTACATCTGTCGAATTCAAATGTTTAGTTGAAACGTGCCGGCATACATTCCTACAATCTACATCTTGTCGATTGGTAGCGAAAACAACGCTTATCTGTAGTCGTTATCTGCTGAATCCACCTTTTTGATGAATGATATGTCGTGTGGAAATGAACTTAAGTTTTGTTCTGCGGAGAAATTTTTGGGTACCCATGCACAACATCGCCTGAAAGATGACGGAATATGAATGATAAGCTACTTTGCCATGATTTTCTTTTATTTCTAGAGATATTGTTCAATATTTTACTCGTCTTAAACTTCTCCACGACTCCATTGCCCCCTGATTCTCCACCATCACAGACGTCAGCAGTCTCAACATTTTAAACTTGACAGAAGGTGTTTTGGTCGGTCATTCGGATCGTGCGAATGTTATGAGAAGTGTTGTATTTTATATTCCTGTTTTTTTGCACTATTTTTCGATTAGTTATGCTAAACGCCGTCAGCGTAAACTGCAGACGAAATTGGCGTTGGTGGCGTGAATAATTGTGTTTTGGTTTTGAATGGCAGGCCAACTATGTAGCCTGAGACGAGATGCTTTCCAGGAAATGCAATGAAATCGTGAGAACCTAAACAAAGAAAGCGAAATGGTAATAGTGTTGAACTTGACACGGTGTAAGCGAGGGACATTCCATATACAGCCGTGTCGAAAAATCAGTATTGAAGAGAAATAAATTATAAATTGTATCATTGAATTCTAAAAGTACTTTTATTATAATATTGTATTGCTGATGATGAAAGCTTCTAATTTCACAAGAGGTTTTTATATGTCTATTTACTTCTGAACTAATTCCGAAAAAAAATACTCCTTAGATAGGCAGAATTCTATCATCATTTTCGAACTTTCATAAATCACGATTCAGGATTTAGCCGAGTGGTGGCACATGAAGATATTCTTGTGCGTCACGAAAATGAATGTAGTGAGTAGTAATAGTTTTTCCTTCAATTTTGTTCTAGTAAAATTCAAGAAATTCCACAATCTATCAATGTTGAAGTGATTTTGTTGTGCAGTAAAGAAGAGAAAAATATTAGAGTAGATGGAAATCAAAACTAAATATTTGTAAAAATATAGTATATGTATATTTGGCCGCTTGCATAGGCGTAGCTATTGAGATGATTAAAAAATTTGAAAAGCACTGCCGTGAAGTCAGGAGCTTTTAAGCGCTCGTTCATCCACCTTGTAGGTAGATTTGCATTATCTAGTTTTAGAAACCAATTGGAAAGGCGAAAATCAAGACTTCACGTCAGTGCTTTAGGTGACCAATTTTTTTTTCGCTAATTCCTTAGAATTTTCTTCGGTATCTATGGTATTGGTTATGCGATCTGGACAAAAATTCCCACGTAGTTTGAATACATTATTTTCAATCTATCAATTTCATTCCAATCCAATAAGTTGTTTCGAAATTATCTGGAAAAAAATAGTTTGAACGGCTATATTTACGGAACCCCTAGTCTAATTTCGCCTCGAATTTTTCCTATTGATGAACGTGACCTCGAAATTCGCGATCCAAACCTATCCTGAAAATTTGCTGACAAATTTCCAAACAAAGGCGGAAATCCAAACCACAAGTCAGTGCTTTGGGTGACCATTCTTTTTTTCGATAATTCGCTAGAATTTTCTACGGTCTTGGTAATGCGATCTGGACCCAATTTTCCACGTAGTTTGAATATATCATTCTTCATCTATGTGCGAAATTTCATTCCAATCCAATAAGTAGTTTCGAAATAATCAGGAAAAAAATTGTTCGAACGGCTATATATTCGGAACCCCTAGTATAATTTTGATCATTGATGAACGTGAACGCGAAATTCGCTATCCGAACCGATCCTGAAAATTTCAAGTCCCTAGGCCTTTCCGTTTGAAAGTTATGATTTTCTATGATTTCTATGGTTCTGATCATACGATCTGAAAAAATTCAGCTCGAATATATCATTCTCAATTTGAATACAAAATTTCGTCTCGATCAAATCCATAGTTTTGAAATTATCAAGAAAACTGAATTTCAACGGACAATATTTACGAAACACATAGTCTAATTTTGCTCATTGATGAACGCGACTGCGAAATTCGAGATCCACACCTATCCTGAAAATTTCAAGTCCCTAGGCCTTTCCATTACGAAGTTAAATTTTTCTATGGTTTCTATGGTTCTGGTCATGCGAGTTGGACAAAATTCGCATGTAGCTCGAACACGTTATTCTCCATCTAAGAGCTAAATTTCACTTCGATCGAATCTTTAGTTTCAAAGTAATCAGGAAAACAAAATTTCGAGCGGCCATATTTACGGAACTCCTAGGCGAATTTTGCCCAATAACGAACTCAAACGCGGCATTCAAGATTCGAACCTACCCTGAAATTTTCAAGTTTTTAGGACATTCCGTTCGAGAGTTATCGTGTATACGGACGGACGGACGGACAGACTCGAATTTACCGACGGATTCGTCATCAGTGAGTAGAAACTTGTCGATTGAGACCATTTTCGGCTCAAAATTCGAAAAATACAGACATCGTGACGAAATGATATTGCTCTCGTGTAAGTAGTACGAGCGCTCAATAACCAAAACCAAATGAATTCCCAGTAACCTAATGAACTGCCTTTAACTTGGACATACCGTGTACATATTTGATATATTTCTGAGTTTGTCGAGTGACTTTGAATATCTTTATATATAAAAATTACGTGTCACGTTGTTTGTCCGGAATGAACTCTCAAAATACTGAACCGATTTCAATCAAATTTTGTACACTGTGTGCAGTTTGATCCAACTTAAAAGATAGGATAGTTTATATCTCAATTTACACTTGCAATATGTTATTATTGCAAATTATTCGTTTATTCGTTTATTATAGACTGATAATTATCTACGTGACAACGTAGGTCTCAAATCGACGGCAGGTCATCGCGTCCCCACTACACCCGATCACGCGAAAGGGCGATAACGTGCGAGGAGTGATGCCATTTCTGGGTCTTTCCCAAAACTGACGAAATTTGGAACTGTTTGAGAACTAAGTTGAAACTTTTAAAACATCAAAGAAAGGGTTAGGATTAGGGTAGGGTTGGGGTAGGTTAGGGTTAATAATAATAATGATTTTACTGGTTTGAATACTTTAGCCACAGCAACGCGTGGCCGAGTCTTCTAGTGCTATACAAATTTTTGTTCTAGTAAATTTTTGAGTCAGTGATTTCCAAACTTCAGTTTTTGTCAACCAGATGTTTTCATAATTTTCTGTTCCCCCTGAAAATTAATTTACGTTGTACGCAGATGGATAAAATTTAACGATATAGGGTGTTTAATGAGTGGTTGACCATAGCCTAGTGGTGAATAATGGTCAACCAGGCCTTTCAGAAAAGTTGCTTGTTTTGTATCCTAAGGTTATTAGTTTGGGAGATACAGGGTGATTTATGAATTTCGGCCTGAATTAACGATAGCCATAACTCTGGAATCTGAGGTCCGATTTTCATCGAATTCCATGGGGTTTTCTCTAAGTGAAAAAATTATAGATTTTGAAGATTGAAAGATGAACCACGATATTCTGAGTACTGCCCTGAAAATATTGATATTTCGTCAGCTATTCGAAAGGATTTTCTGAAGTGAACAAACCCATGAAATTTGATAAAAATCGGACCTCAGATTCCAAAGTTATGGCTATCGTAAATTCGGGCCGAAATTCATAAATCTCTTGAACTAATAGCCTTAGAATACAAAACAAGAAACTTTTCTGAAAGGCCAGGTTGACCTGTATTCACCACTAGGCTATTGCCAACCACTCATGAAACAACCTGTATACGGCAACATGTTCGAATTCGAATAAATTATCAAGAAATCTAAAAATCAATCGTATTTTTTTTACTGGATAAATTTGAAAAATTCCAACATAGGTATATTGAAAGTTCTCTTGAGGGATTTTTCTGAATAACACGAAACTTGTCCCACTTTATTCAACTTGTGAGGACACAAATGTATTTGGAATATTTGGTTGAGAATGATGAAAATGGAAAAGAAGCACCCTGTAAATGTAAAGAAAATTCAAAATCTTGTCTCTCGGAAAAAAAGGTTTTTAGAAATAGATCTTTTCTTCTCAGGTTGCTGACCTTTAATCATCGTTTAATAAATCACCCTTATCTTCTTCCAAAATCATTCCTTTCGGCTCTTCACAAAAGTATCCACTATAAATAGGTTTGTGAACTCATTCGAATATCTCACGCTATCACGTCAAACTAACTAAACTTATATTCTTTCTCGTAATTATGAATAAATTCTAGGCGAGTTTTTATGAACTTCGCATATTTTAATCTGATTATTATTTCTTTATACATATATTCTGATCATAAGACACAATTCACAGCCAATTCTATTCATTATGTGCTATAAATGATGGAGATCCTAAAAAACTACTATCAATATTTTGAGGCAGAACACCATCGAAACTGTCTTGAATCAATTAGAGAATTCATTTTGATACATAGGTTTATCTAGGAAATTATAATAGAAATGGATTGAACAGAAATATCAACCTGGAAACCGTACGTAGGAAGAACTGCCTTTTAACAAATTACTGATTTTCGCTTCCAGATTACTTTATATGTCATAAAAATGAAAGAACTCTATACAGATGCTCGCATTATTTTTCCTGGTATATTATCAAAAAAAAAACAGAAAATTTGGCTATTAAATACACAAGATTATACAGACCTTTTTATATTGGCATTGAATGATTGTTATCCAATAGTTCATTACATTAATTCACCATTTTACACTTAATCTCCCAGATGGACCAAAATTAACGGACAACACTGATTGTGAATATTTTCAATTATAATAAAATACGCTGCATTATACAGCTATACAGGTGTTTCTAAATTAGGTGTGAACCTTGGAGGCCGTATTAGAATGACTCATCTGCTGTCGTTTGAGCCATATTTATTGATAACCAAAAATCAGTAGTTTACGAGTTATTTGAGTGAATTTTAAAAGATTTTTCACCTCACTCCATTTTTCGTCAATTTTTTCTACGTTGACCAAATTTTATTATAATCCTGGTTTATTTTCATCGGAAAAGGATATGATATGTATGTCCGGCATAAAAATAGTAATTTAGCGTTAATGTTTGGATGGGAGCAATAGCTAATCTTTTGATAGGTCCTCTCTATCTACCATATAACTTGAAAGGGGAAAATTATGGAGAATTTCTGAGAACAAATATGGACAGTTTTTTAGACGAGGTTTCCTTGATTAATAGGCGTGAAATCATTGTCCAACAAAATGGGTGTCCCGCACACTATATGCTAAACGTTCGTATGTTTTTGAACGAATTGTTCCCTAAAGGAAGTAGGCGAGGAGCTATTTCGGGGTCAACAGCAAAAAGTCCGAATCTAACACTGTTAGATTTTCATGTTTGGGACATTTCAAAATAATATAAGATGTTCGACTCTTCCTATAGGTATTCAATAAAAATTATTATTAATTATTATATGAAAGGGAAATACAGGGATTCAATAAAAATTATTATTAATTATTATATGAAAGGGAAATACATACACGTGCACAACTTGCGGAGAGAATAGACGGAGCAGCGAGAAGATTGAGAGTAAATTTCAGAGGTGGAAAGTAACACTGGAAGAAATTAGAAAAAGGGCACGTGCTTGTATAAGAAATGGTGGAGAACATTTCGAACATAATTAAGGAATAAATTCTTTTCTTGGCTTATATCCCTTTTCAAATCAAAATCTGCTGAAACGAAACTAGTGCCTGCATTCTCACGAAAACTTTTTCAAAGGAAATAAAGAAGGAATTTGGCAAGTTTTTTAAATAATTTTGTCATATATAAATTGTGGAATTTGAAAGTTGCAAGTAAATTGATATTAGAAATTGACTATTCTTTTTTTCATATACCAACTTACAAATCATACTAACTTATTCTTTTTCAACATCTATTACAGCATAGTTTTGCTTTTTTCATACATATCATATCCTTTTCTAATGAAGATGATCCAAAATTATAATCAAACTTGGTCAACGTAGAAAAAATTGACGAAAACTGAAGCAAGGTGAGAAATTTTTCAAAAAACACTAGAACTCAAATATCTCAGGAACTGTTGATTTTCGGTTATCAATAAATATGGCTCAAACGACAGAAAATCAGTGATACTAACACCTCCTCCAAGTTTCAGGTCTAATTCGAGAAACTTCATTTTAACAAATATACAGGATATTTGTTAGCATAAAGTTTCTCGAATTTGATCTCTATTCTAGGCATTGAATTCTAATTACATAGTATCTTCGAATGCCGTGTAGCAAATGATTTTTGTATTAAATTCAATAAATGTTTTATCAATTCGATTCCTGAAATTGATACTTTTCCCTAAACGTAGAACGTTTATTATTGGAAATGGTAGTTCAAAATTAAATTTCAAATCAGAATATTCTCGTTTTTTTCATTGGTAAACAGAACTTCCCCACAGAAATTGACGCAATACTTCACGTACCCACACTTCTGCCATCTTCTTGTGAGTTGAAGACGGAAATTTCTTAAAACTTTCATTGTAATGCATGTTGAACTATTTTTAGTATTCACTGTACAACTGTAGGGTATGAGTAATATTATACCTAATTAACAGCTTCCTACGTGGAGTTGTTATTGAAATAATTCTGATGGTAACTAATCATACTCAAAGACCATGACATTTTAAGGGTCTTTCAGAATGAAAGTTTTCAAGAAAAAGAAATTTAGGTTAATATTTATGATTTGCCTTTCCATCTCCATCTCTGTAGTCGATCTATAAATTTCCACAGACTCACATTCTCTGTTTTACTCTGATCATTTTTTTCAGATTTTCGTACTGGTCAACATTGGTAAATGGTACTTTATCGGTTAGTATTATTCCTTGTACCTCAATCATCCAATGGAGCTTCAGATATGTCGGTGAAGAACTGAAGAAAGGTAAAACTGTTTATCACTATATCAGGGTAGATCAAAAAGTCTTCAGACTGGCATATAGATGACGATTCTAATAGCAGAACCCTACAGTCAGTTACTACAAACCTTCAAATGATTGTTTATTGTTTATTGTTTATATCCCGAGTCTCCTAGGTCTCTGTGAGACCCCTCAGAAGCTCAGAGCTTATGCGAGTTAGGAAACCCGGTTGTGTTCTGTGTAGGCTTTGTTACTTTGTCTTTACGCCACCTGAAGCTGTTAATTGTTTACCCAACAGTGAATGATGGAAGCTTGCTCCATGTCAGAAAATTTCTTTCCTGATACATGTCGAAATTGACTGACACTATAAATCAAAAATAATAATAAAAATCTTCATTGACCCATCAAGGAATTAAGATACATAGGGCAAGTCAATCAACAAGAAGAAATAAACTTTTGCAATATATTCTACACTGATACACTTATCGTCCAGATAAGAACACTATAGTAGCTCTTATTCAGTAATATACCAATTTTATTTTTTAACTTTCTTGTATTGAGCAATTTGACAGTTTTAGCGAAATGATTGTGAAAGGTTGGCATCATTTGTGTTGGAGTAATCATAAAAATTGGATAATTTTACCAGCAAGTGATCATGCTCTTTAGTACAGGCTTAACATCATTATTATTCTTAATCTTAAGTTATTGTTTCGAAGTTTCGATTAGAAAAACACTAAAACTCAGCGAATGACAAATATTTGTCGATGCTTTGCGGATCTCAAACGAGGTCGTACAGAATGATGTGGTCCAAATGAAGCTTTTAAGCAGGAAAACTAAGGGATAATTGGTATAATTTTTATATTCTGAAAGGGCGATGGTCCAAGAAGAGTTAGGAAACTCTGCTTTGGAATGAGACTTTTCGAACCATATTTGACAAAATTCCTTCATCAGATTGTTCTACATTTTGATATTCGTCTGATTTTTTTCAGGTAGACTAAAATATGGATTCGATGATGTTTCCACTGATAATATCACGATGAGAAGTTTCTTCTCACAACAGGGCGTATATACTTTATATCTGGAAGCATTAGAAAACGATACATATGTTCATATATACATAAGCACCGAAAATGAAGGTCCTCAAGCTTTGAGAACGTCGCATGCTGAAAATCTGAGGATCCACCACAAGGAAAGAAGAAAAAGTGCATCACTTAAATGGAATCAAAGGTGTGATTATCAATTACTTTCTATTGATGATGATAAATTTACTCAAACAAACTATGTATCAACAGTTGGTGTTCACAACAACAGTTTTCGTTTCGTCTTAGACTCGTTGCCATTTCCAATCAATTTGAATGGCTATCATTAATCAAAAAGTTATATTCAAATACTTATATCTGAGGATCATTCGGTCCTAGCATGAATTTTATGATTTACCAATGATAATATCAATATCATTTGACAGTAGAGCCTTTCCATTTATTCAAACATGTAATTAGCATTTTAGTAGTTACGGAACCGATGATTTCAAAACATTAATGTTCTATAGAAGATAGTTCCAAATATTTGAGCATTCATGACTTTGTATAATTTCAGTATGATTTGATAATGATTTTATCATTTGCAATGATCAATATTCCATCCAGGAATATATCTTCGATTTATCTACAGGGTGTTAAAAAAAACATCGAGCATTTATCTTCTTTGTATTGACGTCGTATGGGGGAGGGGGGGCGAGGGCTTTCGATAGTGGAGGGTAATGCTTCGTCAAGTGCCTTTTCCGCACTCGACTGCTTGACAACTGCAGTCTCTTGTGGAAAAGTATTACTTTCCATACTTTTTAGGAAGAATAATTTCTGATCTGCAGTATCTTACGAAAAAGTATCACTTTCCAAACTTATTAGGAATAAGTATAACTATTTTGTGCGCTCAGCTCATAGAGACATGTCAAAATTGTATGATTGACGCTACTATTTAATATTTGCGTGCGGAAAAACCCTTACTATTCCTTTTCCGCACGCATATGCGTTCGGTCAACTGCAGTCGCTTGCTGAAAAGTATCACTTTCCACACTTGTTAGGAAAATAACTATTTTGCGTAATTGCAATTTGAATTATTTTAGGCACTATTTTGCGGATGGGCTGGATGCGTCGGAAGTTGTCTGATTTGAATTTATGTAACGGACTTCGAAAGTACAAGTATAGTACTACAGAACATCAATCTTGAGACCAAAACCGGTCCATCGCTCGATCGCCGTCGAGTAGAGGGGGTAGCCGTCCGGCGAGGGGATGTGCGAGACGGACATGTGGACGACCTTAGGCGATTAATGTTTATAACCCTAAATAAACTCGGCACACCGATTTTTTCTAGAGATTTAGCATAACCGTTCACCCATAATGTAACGAATGATTTCTTTTATGCTAAAGCCCTTCGTTAATTGGCTTTACACGTTGTTCATCGATATCTCACATTTTCACCAATTCTGAACGCATTCACATCTCCCAAACGGTTGCGACTCAAACATCGAATGAAATGTGAAGTAACTGAAATATTTTAGAATTGAGTGACTCCCAAAATACCACATCCGAATCATTTATTTTTGTACATTTCAGAATTTGCAAGAAAATATTTCATTTGAGTACGATCATTTCTGGAGAACATCAGTTTTTCAACTTTGAATTGTTTTTGAAACTGATCGCTGCTGAAAGGGAAAACTCTACAGTGCACGGTGCTCAAGACTAAAAACTTTCACAATGTTCATCTCAAAACATCTCACTGAAAGTTGATTCAACTGAATCATCGCGGTGATTACTGTATCATAATAATATGTAGAATATTTCTTGAAATAAGAGAATAATAATACATTTACAAATCACAAATCCAATGTGTACTCTGAGGATCAAACTGTTTTGACGACTTCAGTTTCCCCGCTCTTTAATCTGTGATTCCCCTAATACATATGTTATATATTTGTCTGATTTGAAAAAAATTATTTTCTTCGAAAGAACATCTTCAGTTTTACCCAGAATAACATTTTTTGTGCCGCAGCGGTATCTCAAACGTCTAGCAGAACCAGCCTCCGACGAGGTTAGACCCAAAAGCCGCTAGTGCTTCATCTAGTGAAAGAACTAAAGTCCATGTATGGCCGGCAGATAAAAACCCACTTGATAAAACTCTTGCGTCGCTTCCTATAACAAATAAAGTCGCCTTTTTCGAACAAGAACTAATACACATAATAAAGAAAAAACCGTCTCCATAATAAACTAATTTCGATTCAGCGAATAACTGCTATTAGAATCGCAAACATGACTGCACACAGAGACGTAGAAAGCGAAGGGGCAACGCTACAAATTCCACATGAAGGTTTATTTTTTCCATTCACTCTATTATAAAAATATCTCACCAAATCTCCAAATCCATCCAGAGCTTTTCCCGGAAGCCCCAGTCATCTTAGCTTGAGAATGCGTTTTAAGGGCTGGTAATCAAGATATGGAATTCAAAACATTTCATTGCTATTATGAAATCATGAAATATGCACGTGTCTTCATGGGATGAGTTATGTATTAAAGCCTTGGTGTTGAGACCGATTAGATTTTGTTTCGCCTTTTCCTCAGAAACATGAGATTCCTGAAATATTTTCATTGCCATGATTTTTCAGGATTCTATTCTTCACTATCTTAAAACTAGTTTATTTCTAAATTCTGATTGTCATTTGAAATTTTCGACATCATTTACTGATATTCTACATCAAGGACTCCACCGACTACGCCATTGGTCATCTTTAGCCATATGATGCTTCCTGTTCTTGACCTTTCTCAAATACACCAGAGCACGAGAATACGTAAAAAGAAAGAAACCAGGATCATGTATATCTAGTTGGCTTATAAATTCAATAAATTACAGATTTCGCCTTTTTACGCGGCTAATCTTTACGGATTTCTTGTCGTGAAATCAGTGCCGGTATACTTCATAGGCCGGTCTGTTGCACAATTCGTACCATAAATCATTATTTACTATTCTTGTCGAGGGAAGTAAGAGCTAAATTCTTATTTGTGTCTTATTGATGTCTTGGAAATGAGGATTAGAGGTTATGTCCTGGCTATGTTACACCGTTTATGGCGTTTATTCGTTCATTCATCTCTTATTCGATCGAGATTGACCTCATATTGACCCCGCCTTCCATAATTCATTGGAGATGTCCATCTAGCTGAATTAAATTTAGAATTCGTCATATCAGAAAACGTTCAAATGTTCACAAATTCAGTAGAAGAATTACATTTCCGTATTTATTGCACGGAAAAAGACACTAGAAAAAGTAATTTCTAAGTTTCGGTCAAATATCTTCAAAGATCTGAAATTTCGGGAAACTCAGAATTTCCGCACCCCCCCTGAAAACTTCATGTTTTCAAGAAAGTTAATACCTACTCGTAGCGTCAGAGAAAATTCGTGAACCGTTCTTCCGATTTCCATCAATTCTTGATATTGCGGCTCCGCGTTTTCATGGCAAATTGGAGCTCGAAATGGGTTAATAAAAATTGCTTTATGCAGGATGTAAACAACAGAGAGACATACAAACAGAAAAAAAATTACGGAAATCTATGTTAATCTCCAGAAGAAATCTTTTGGTCGTATATACTCGAGAATACTCATTTAGTGTTTCCTAGAAGAAAATGTCTAAGCGCGTTTTTTGAGCGCTCGTACTACTTACACGAGGGCTATATCATTTCGTCACGATGTCTGTATTTTTCGAATTTTGAGCCGAAAAAGGTCTCAAACGACTATGTTCGACTGACTGATGACGAATCCGTCGGAATATCCAGGATAGGTGTGGATCTCGAATGTCACGGTCACGTTTATAAACGAGCAAAATTGACTAGGGGTTCCGTAAATATGGCCGTTTGAAATTCAGTTTTCTTCAAAATTTCAAAACTATGGATTTGATCGTGACGAAATTTTGTATGTAAAATGAGAATGATATATTCTAGCTACATTTTTTCCAGATCGCATGATCAGGACCATAGAAACCTTGGAAAATCATAACTTTCGAACGGAAAGGCCTAGGGACTTGAAATTTTCAGGATTAGTTCGGATCGCGAATTTCGCGGTTACGTTGAGCAAAATTAGACTAGGGGTTCTGTAAATATAGCTGTTCAAAACTATTTTTTTTCTGATAATTTCGAAAGTCATCATTGGATTGGAATGAAATTTCGCATATAGATGAAGAATAGTATATACAAAATACCATAGAAAATTCTAGCGAATTATCGAAAAAAAAATTGGTCACCTGAAGCATTGACTTGAAGTCTGGAGTTTCGCCTTAGTTTGAAAACTTGTTTGACAGCTGTCAAAAATTTCCTCAATTGGTTTCCAAAACTGGAAAATGCGAATCTACCTACAAGGTGCATGTACGAGCGCTCAAAAGCTCCTGCCTTCACGGCAGTGCTTTTCGTAATTTTTTGATAACCGGATAGTCTCCGAAAATATCTAGACATGTTAACTGAAACAAAATGATTAAAAAAAATTTGAAAAGCGCGCTTGTTTAAGATTATATCTAGAGCTTTTAAATTATCAAAAGATATAGTTTCTACCTCAGAAACAGTATATTCCACGATATTTCCATCCGAAATTCAAATTGTCAGATTTTGAAATTACCCCATGTTCCACCTGTAAATAACTGAAATGTTGTTTAGTAAAAAATTAACTAATTTATGATTATTTTGATTCGACATGGGGTAATACTCTAACGAGAAAGACTTTCGATCTGAAGATAATAAAACGAATCACAGATTATGTGACAGCTTGACAAATAATGTCTTTTTAATTTTATGAACTTTATCAAATTCCCAACACGGCATCAATTTTCATTACATGTGAAACAGCTGTGAAGCTGAAGTTTAATACAGGGTGTTTTTCAAGGTGGGGCTTTTTTTTTGACAGTTGCTAGAACTCATCAAAAGGGCTCATTTCACCCGAAGTTTTTTTGATCAAATAAAATATACAATTTGAAAAAAGTGCAGAAAATCTTATGCATCAATATCTCAATACAACTCTGAATCGTGTTATGCCTCAGTTAGCAGATCTGCCATTAATCACGGTGCCATATGCATTCCAGCAAGTAAATAAAGTGCTGAATTTTATCGCAAATTTGTATATCTTCTTTCAACTTTTATTAGGAGATTTTTCCTGGACATTATAATTCTTCAAGTACAAGCTAAGAAGAGGAAAAATTACTGATTGGAAAGGTCCTATAAAAGAAAATAGGAAGTTCACAAACTAACCGATGAAATTGATCCTTATTGTTCACATAAATTGTTCTCAATGATCACCATTCGTTTGATGTGCACAAAGTATTGCTTGGCGTAACAACCAATCATTACAACTATCACATCAGTTTGCTCACGAATAATGTCATAAGCATTTTCAATGCGTTGTTTCGGTTCTTCAACACTATTCACCTCACCGTTACTGTACACTTATGTTTTCAAATGACCCCACCTTAAGTTACAAAAATCATACGCTCTGGCAGATGATTTTCCGTAAACTGAACGCATTTGATAAACACATTTAAACCTCAATACGTAGGTACCTAAATCAGATCCGGGCTGGGAATTTCTCAAATTCGCGGGTAACTTTGTTTTCGAAATATTCGGTCCTGGTGAATATTTTATATGAAAGGATTTGGGTAATTTCGACTTATTTTGATGAATTCTAGCACATCAAAAAAAAATTACGAAAAGCACTGCCGTGAAGGCAGGAGCTTTTGAGCGCTCGTACATGCACCTTGTAGGTAGATTCGCATTTTCCAGTTTAAGAAATCAATTGAAGGAATATTCGATAGCTGTCAAAAAATTCTGAAACTTAGGCGAAACTTCAGACTTCATGTCAGTGCTTGAGCTGATCAATTTTTTTTCGATAATTCGCTAGAATTTTCTATGGTATCTATGGTCTCGGTGATGCGATCTGGACGAAATTTTGCACGTAGTTTGAATACATCATTCTTCAGCTAGGTGCAATTTCATTCTAATCCGATCAGTAGTTTCGAAACTATCAGGAAAAAAATATTTTAAACGGCCATATTCGCGGAACCTCTAGTCTAATTCTGCTCATTGATGAACTTGACCGCAATATTCGCGATCCAAACCCACCCTGAAAATTTCAAGTTCCTAGGCCTTCACGTTCAAAAGTTACAATTTTCTATGGTTTCTATGGTTCTGGTCATGTGATCTGGAGAAATGTAGCTTGAATATATCATTCTCCATCAGTATACAAAATTTCGTCACAATCGAATCTGTAGTTTTGAAATTATCAAGAAAACTAAATTTCAAACGGCCATATTTACGAAACCCCTGGTGGAATTCCGCCCATTAACGAACTCAACCGAGGCATTTGGGATCTGAACCTACACTGAAAATTTCAAGTCTCTAGGTTGATCCGTTCGAGAGTTATTGAGTTTAGGGCTGGACGGCCGGACGGACGGACAGACTCGAATTTTCCGACGGATTCGTCATCAGTGAGTCGAACATAGTCGATTGAGACCATTTTCGGCTCAAAATTCGAAAAATACAGACATCGTGACGAAATGATATAGCGTGTAAGTAGTACGAGCGCTCAAAAACTCATTTCATCAATACATCTGAATAGGGACACAGCATTTCAGCAGGATTTAGTTATTCACGAACTTGACCGGCGCATTGAGAAATGGACCGTAACCTGAAAATCTAACAACTGAATGCTTTTCGAAATTGTTAACGCCCGACCGGCCGTCGGACTGTCAAAATTTACATCCAACTTGACCGTTTGAGACGATTTCTGGCTCAGATCTCAGACATTTAGGCGAAATGATAACGCTCTTGTTCATAGATTCAAGCGCGCGAAAATGCGAAAGATATTCCATTCATCCTTGTCTCTACAAAAAATGTGATTGAAGACTGAAATAGATTATTTTCAGTTTAGTAGATCCTCAGTCAACTGATTACTGCCTAGTCATAAGTACAAAGAAACAGTTCAATTCTTTGTGCTCAGCCCAAGCGTCCAGACTCGAACTGCCGCCCCCACAAAATCAAAGAAATCACCGAGAAACAACTGCAATACAAACAGTGGATAAATGGAGAGAATCTAAGGATAAATACACTGGTAGGTGTGTATATATATTCAAATTTCGATTATTTCTTTATGGATCAAAGTTGTGCCTTGCGACCTTATTTTCTATTGTGTGGTTACATAGAAATCGCAACACCAAGAAGAAAGTGAAATCATTGTGACCAAACTTTCTAGAAATGTTCAACTACTGTGAGTTAGCAACTGGTTCAATTTTAAAGGAGAAGAACAAAAAAAAAACATACCTAATTTTCATTGATAACATAGGCCAACACATATTTTGGTGCCAATCAGATCTATTGTTTGAGATATGCTACATTTAGCATTTTTCATTGTGTTTTTCAACTTGTGTATATTTCACGTTATAGCTATTACTTTTGCCAGTTTAAAAAAAAACACATGGATATAAGAATGTATGCACAGAAACATATAGATTTAAGTGTTTATCACAACATTCACAAACATTAGTCACTTGTCACTTAAGAATTTCCTCTTATATGACTTTCTGGCATGATTTTTACTAGGGTAGTTTCGCTGAAGGCTCCAACAGTAGTCGGCCATCATGTGGATATCCTATTGTCCTTGATATCGATCTTCCATAGTTTTGATATCCTGATGGAATCTTTCCCTCTGTTCTTCACTTAAATCCCCCAAGTTTTCTGGAAAGCGATCTAGGTGGCTGTGGAGGTAGTGAACTTTTATGCTCATATTACAACCGAGAGTATTGAAATTTGAAAGCATAGTTTCTACTAATTCTACGTAATTCTCTGCTTTATGATTTCCAAGAAAATTTTGTTGTACTTGAACAAATGAACACCAAGCGTTAGATTCACTCTCGTTCATGTAAGTGGTGAATTGAGGATAATAAGTTGATGTATTTGAGGGCCATCAAATATACCGGCTTTTTGTTTTTCCGTACTAATCTCACGGAATTTGCCTGACAAGTACCAAAAACAATTTCCATCTCGATTTAAAGCTTTCACAAATTGCTTCAACAGCCCCAACTTAATATGCAAAGGCGGAAGTAATATTTTTTCTCTCATCACCAAAGCATTGTTGATAACGTTATGTTTTCCTTGAATCATGACATCTCTTGAAGGCCAATTTCTTTTAACCCAGTGATCATTTTTAGATCTGCTGTCCCAAAGGCCTAAAAAACAAGGATATTTTGTATATCCTCTCTGCTGTCCAAGGAGGAAGTTTACCATTTTTAAATCAACACAAATAATCCATTTATGTTCATCATATTTGATTTTTTTCAAGACTAGCGCAATTGTTTTATATTCCTCCTTCATGGTAGCAGAATGACCAATAGAAATTGAACCATATTTGTTATGTAAAAGACTTGGGAAGGGAGGGTCACGTACGACCAAAGAACGTTGTTCCTGACTTCTGAGGGGAGGGTCATGTATGTCAAAAATTTGAGCTGGTAGCATTTTTGAAATCAGCACATTGAAAACATTCAAAATGAGTTGTTGGATTTCCGGCACCAAAAAAATTTTTTTTTCATTTGGTTGGCCTGTGTTGAATTGCAACCTACACCACTCAAACTATGGTTGAGGTATTCAGCTGTTAGTGGTTAAAGTGATAAAAAATAAAATTGCAAGCCATTGATTCTGTGTTAAACTGTAAGAAGTATCAGAGGATGACCTTGGTTAGCTAGCATTAACTAGCAATTGATCTTGAAATAACTCTCTTGTTGCCATAAATCAAAAATAGCAGTCTTTTGTCATTTGTTCTCCTTCGCCTCCGGTGTCTATCCTTCGAAGTTTTGGTTTCAGTTAAAACAATTTCACTGAACGAAAAAACACCTTCGCGTAGCAAACTATACAACCTCCCTACAATTCGCTTAGTTGGTGGTAATTTCCACATTGGCACTCTCTATGCATAATCACACCCTTAAATCAAACGAACAAAAGCGGAAACAATAAAGAACAGAACAAAATATCGCGAAACATGAAGAACTGCAGCATACGAATAAAGTTTTAATAACTTTGCTACCTTTCAGACCTTTCAGTAGTTGAATACTTCTTCTACCACGTTTGGTCAAACAGATAATACCCCTTTTGGTGTTTCGATTTCCGATAAGTGACTATATGCACCTGATCTGAATGAAAGTGTGGAAATATATCATCTTTGATGAAGCTTGAAAAGATTCATAATAATTACAAAAAATTTCAATTTTCAGAAGAAGTTGATCCAATGATTGCATGCACGGGAAAGAAAACACAATACAGCATATCGAATTTGAAGGAAGGAAAAATGTATTATTACAATCTATTTGCCATAAATAAGCAATCGAATCTTACCTATCCATATGGATCGGTAAATAAAGTTTTCAAGGGTCAGATCAGACCCGTTTCTCTGAAGAATGGATATGGGCAAGCAGTTTTGAAAGGTTCGGAGGAGGAGGCTATATTCAGATATAAGGTAGTATGATTTTGAAATACGTTTCTTTTATTGGTCTTCCTATCTACATGTATAATTTTCTTTTTCCTCATGTTTTATCCCAAAATTAGTTTTTCGCGGGGATAGAGAAAACAATCAAGGATCTCGATTATGTTAAAAACATTCATTATTGGTAGAAATTCACGCTTGAGCGCGCAAGGCGTGGTCAGTGTTATATCGCGAAAGATGTGTCAATCCTGCTTTAATTCTTGAAAATTGAACGCAACTACAGAAAAATTAATCCTGCCCTGTAGATTCTAGCGATCAATTATCTTGAGCATATTCTCCCTCAAAGAAGTTTTTTATTTCTCTTGCTGTATGACACCTTACACCGTCTTATTAATACCAAAAAATGTCAAGAATCGCATTAGCTGAATTGCTCAACTTTCAGAAAAATAGAGACCAATAATTTCCTTATTTTCTGAACCTCTTCAAGCAGGGAATTCATGATTTTGTTGCAAATCGTTGCAAGTTCAAAGCTTCCAATCAACGAACTGTGCAAGAATCATCTTTTTTTCTGTTATTTATTTGGAGGGTAAGGAACTATTCATCTGAAATAGGTATTTATCATTTCTCCAGATTGGCAGGAAGGCGGAAAATGACTTCGATTTGATTGTCATACCTTGTGGAGGCCCAGTAGATGTTAAATTATTACTTAAAGGCGAATCAGTTCTGAATGCAAGAAAAATTGAAAGTTTCAGAAAACTGACAGTGAAAAACTCAATTAAGGGAGCAAGATATCAAATCAAAGTCTTCACCAACAGCGGAGCAGATTACAGAAGAACATCAGGAGTTCAGGTAATATTCACCTCCTGTTTACTTTTCGGTGCAGATCCTCCCAAAAACCGGTAATCGAAAAGTTTGAAAAGCACTGATGTGAAGTCAGGAGCTTTTGCCCGCTTGTTTTTGTGTTACCTGTGTTCCGCGACCTTCAGTGCTCATTGTCACTATGACAAGTTATGTCATTCTATTTTTATAAGCTCCAAAAGATGGAATCATCTTGAATCATCTTGAATGAAACTCAATTTTTTTTCTGTGTACCAAAACGGACTTCAGTGTTCATTATTAGTATCAGTTGTATATTTCATTCACCGAATTTTATTAAATATATCATAAAATCAATTTTTAGTTCTGTTGGTACACCAATTTCTCATTCGTAGGACGCCAAAGCTCGTTTAAAATCTTCCAGTGATACGGTCCTTACTTTTTACATGAACCCTCGTATCGTTATCTTACAACTAAAAACAAAGTTTCAATTTATCTTCGGAACCCTTTGGCAGTCCATCAACAAACTTAACCTGATCATTCAAACCTCCAACATACCCTGAGAATAGCAAAACTCCTGGCCTTTTTTTCGAGTTTTAACGTATTTACGACCGGACAGAGGAACATAACTGAATTTGACCACGAAAATTACAGACGTTTGGGCAAAATGATGACAATCTTGAAAATAGAAACAAGTGCGCAAAAACGTTTAGTGATGAATACTATTTCATAGACAAACAGGAATAACAAGCCTTAAAAAACAAGGTCGAATTGGGACATGAACCGGTGAAATAGAATGTGTGATTTTACGTGTTGATCCAAATTTCAAACACAAATAACATTGACATTGAGCTCTAGCATTATGCGAAATATATTTGAATAAATAAATATTTCGAATGTTAAAATTTCGTACTGTCGAAAAATGCAGATGGTTGCTTCAGAAGTGCGAAAAGCAGGTATGTATTCAGTATGGAGTCATACCTAGATTAGATTAAAGTTCGTAATTTCTGCACCGCGACCATCTGATCTTCTTTGTTTCATGCGTGAATATTCTGAATTAAAAACTAATGCTCATTCATAGGTTTACGCATCCAAGAGGGCCATCTCAAAAATACCAATGATAACTGTACCAAAACTCAAAGAATACGAGTCACTGAGAGAATGTCACAGCGTGACAGTTGGATGGATATTGGTATCTGATCCGAAGCCACTTCACTACTGCGTGAAAGCCAAAGACGGAAAACTGAAAGAAACAGATAACTACAGGATTCCAAACCAGTGTGGATTGGAGAGGAGGAGAAAGAAGTCTGAGGACTTCGAAACGAAGTTTTGCATGGATATCAAGCAAGTCGAAGTTGGGTAAGAATATTTCAATTATTACGAACCACGAAATAGTAACTTGTGAAGAGTGAGCCGTAATTATATGCGCTGCTAAAATATTGAATAAGAAATCATCGAGAAGTCAGAAGCTTTTTGCCACTTGTTTGAATGCATCGTCAAAGCGATCAACCATCCAGTGCTGAACTAGCAGAACGCAGCTTGGCTTCAAGACTTATCAAACTCACCCACAGTTACTGAAAGACCAATCAAACTGACACAACACTAAACTTGACAGCGATGTCAAAGAGTCTGAGATGTTGTTCAGTGAAAAATTAGCTAATCTATGATCATTTTGATTTGACATGAGTAAACTGTAGCGAGACAGATTTATAGAAACCCTGGTGTTGGCAATTATTTGATTTCGTTTCATTTTTTCCTGTCGATCAAAAAATCCATTATGTGATTCATTTTTTGTATCTTTCGAAATCGGCCGTTCTATTTTTTCTTACCAAAAAATTATTTTTGTCCATATTTCTGAATAATGCTTCCATCGTAAGATAGATTTGGTTTTATTAGCGCCACGACCGTGGAATGTGGAATTCCTGTGGATTATTGCGGAACTAGAACATGATCTAAATTCTTAAGTTCTTTATTGGTCGATAACTTCGTCTCGTTTCTAGTTTTCTATGCATTTTCAGCGAACGAACCACATATTCTGTGATTTAACAAAATCGCCACTCACGCAACTTCGTGATGTTTCAGGAAAGTCAACACTTACAAAATAAGAGGACTCGAATCTGGAAAAAGCTACGTGATACAGGTCACTGTACAGAAACAACGAGGAAAAACCTTATCGTACGAGTTCCTCCAAGTGAACACCAAAAAATGTTATAAACGTCTGAATTGAAGAATATCTTTCTTGAAAATCCTTTTTCGATCCAATATTCAAAAAGGGATTTTTGACTTGATTTCATTATCATATAATGATTTTTTATTTATTTCAGTATTTGATAGTTCTTACTTATTGTTTTGTACTTTTATACTGTTAAGGTTATACTATTTATGAATAAAATTTGTTTTAGTTAATTTCCATACTCTATTTCGTTTTCGTATCTATTCATTATACAGGGTGTCTACTTTTAAAAGGGCCAAACTTTAAGGGAAGATCATACATAAGATTTGCAACAAAAAATGTCATATAAAACATGGTCGAAATGTTGACGGTTTTTCTTCTATTTAACATTTCTTGATTTCACGAAATATTTCAAGTTTTTCCGTAAAATCAATTATACTTCAGTTATCCTTAGACCCTCATCAGATTTGACCAAATATTTGAAAACAGCGTTAAATTTTCTACAAGATAAGAATTTCTGTCTGCCAAAAGAATTCTTATTGCGGGCGTGGTAAGGAGATGAATGTCACGATTCTGAAGTGAACAAAACCAATGGTCCAATAGTTTTATCGATGAAAAATCATTGATTATGGACATGTTTTCTTTTCAGCAAAAACTACCCCATTCAGTTTGCTTTCGAATGACATATCAACTTTTGTGCTTGCTGCTTGTCTTCTGCCCTAATATCATGGCTAACAAGATAACAACGAATAAGTCGAAATATTCCGAACCTAAATTTGCTCTATTTTGAAGCTCTTTATGATTGAATATTGTAGTTATTTTCATGGAAATCATGAATTTATTTGTCGATTCGAAATAATTTGAAGGAATAAACAAAATTTTAATGAAAACATTTGAAGAAAGACGACTACTATACTACTTAAAACAGTTGTTCAAAATGTCCACCGCCTTGTTCAATACCTTTTACACATCGTTTTCGCACTGAATCTATAAACCTTCGAAATTCACAACGTTTCTGACGCATTTCTGCATATTGTGCAAATTTATTCTTTCGATCAGATCCTCTCGAGTCTGAACGCAAATTTGATATACTTTTTCTTTCAAGGTGTTCCAGGCATAACAATCGAAAGTCGTAAGGTCGGGGCTGTTTGGTGGCCATCTTACCGGGTCGTGCCTCCCAATCCATTGCACCCCTAAATATTCATTCATTAAGTCCCGCAAATTTCGGCTTTGGGTGTCATGTGAGGTGAACTTTTCTGACCAGTAATACTTCCCGATCGGCTCGACGCTGAAGAATTCATTACATCAATCTAAAGCAGCTTAATGGACATATTGGATGAAATACCCCTGGCTAACAGACAAAATGTCTGGTTTCAAATGGATGGCTGCCCAGCTCATAGTAGCCGGAATGTACGGGACTTAATGAATCAATATTTTGGAGTGCAATGGATTGTAAGGTACGGTCCGGTAAGATTGCCACCAAGGTGTCCCGACCATAGGCCTTTGGATTTTTATGTCTGGAACACCTTGAAAGAAAAAGGATATCAAATTCGAGTTCAGACTCGATAGGATCTGATCGAAAGAACAAATTTGTGTTGAGCAGAAATGCGTCAGAAACGTTGAGAACTTCGCAGGGTTTTAGATTCAGTGCGAAAACGATGTGTGAAAGGTATTGAACAAGGCGGTGGACATTTTGAACAATTGTTACAAGTAGTAGTAGTCTGTTTTCTTCACATGTCTTTATAAAATCTGTATTATTGAAATTTGGTTCATTCCTTCAAATTATTTTCAATCGACAGATTAGTTCATGATTTCCATGAAAATAACTTCAATACTCAATCATAAAGAGCTTCAAAAAAGGGCAAATTTAGGTTTGGAATATTTCGACTTATTCGTTGTTATCTTGTTAGCCATGATATAACGGCAGAAGACAACCAGCAAACACAAAAGTTGATATGTCATTCGAAAGCACACTAAATGGGGTAGTTTTTGCTGAAAAGAAAACATGTCCATAATCAATGATTTTTCATCGATGAAACCATTGGAAAAATATGACTGGTTTTTTTCACTTCAGAATGGTGACTTTCATCTCCTCACCACGCCCGCAATAAGAATTTTTTTGGCAGACAAAAATTCTTATCTTTTAGAAAATTTAATGCTGTTTTCAAATATGTGGTCAAATCTGATGAGGCTCTAAGGATAACTGAAGTATAATTGATTTTATGGAAAAACTTGAAATATTTCGTGAAATCAAGAAATGTTAAATTGAAGAATAACCGTCAATATTTTGACCATGTGTTATATGACATTCTTTGTTGCAAATCTTATGTATGATCTCCCCTTGAAGTTTGGCCCTTTCAAAAGTAGACACCCTGTATAACCTTGAATTATATTACCTACGGATGAAGGTGAATAAATCAGAGGGATACAACCATAATATTTTGTCTTTTTATTATGAAGATAGAATTCTAAACTCCATGGTTAAACTCACCGATAGAAATTTTGATGATGATGAACTGAGGAAAACTTTCGGATCGCTCTATTTTCCAATTATTTATCCTTCACAAGCCTTCATTCGTTATTGGATTCGAGTGAAATTTCATTCATTTTGCACTAGTTTTCTTTGTAAAGTGAATTATACAAATTTCAGTGTTCTTCAAAATGGTAACTCCTTACTTATCAAATTGTAGACAACCGCATTTTCCCTTTGACATTTTGCAAATGCTAAACGGTCTTAGTACCCATCGGAGATGGATATTATTATTATATTTTTTCGGAAATTTTTTCTCCAAATTTTAGGTTTTATGTATCTCATTCTCAATATTCAATCGAATGCAAGAATACAAATTTTTTTGTGATGGAATCTACGAATCAGGATAAAAATGGTTCTTGCTTTCAGTAAAAAAAAACGGACTTTTGATTGAAGGATGAAATAACTACTGAATTCAAGTTATTTGCAATGAAGAAGCCTATTTATGTAATTCCACTAGTTTGAAATGAACATAAATAATATACACCAAAACAAATACACAATATATACTTATTAATATTTTTATAATATGAGAGTTCAACCAAATTCAAATTCGTCACATAACATAGGTAACTTCCGTTAGCATTTAAAAATTAAAGTTTCTTCAATGTATTCACCCCACATGCTGCCGCCCTAGGAAAAAATGTTTTCGCTTGGTACGGAGTGCAGCATTTATTCCGAACAATTTCACTCAAGGAAAAATAATTTCATTTTATTTCCACCATGACCAAGAATTTTTTCCTCATTGAACGATTCCATTGCTAAATAATATTCTTCCCTAATCGTCTCAGAACAATTGCTAGGCTGCTTCTTGAAATAATTGGGAAACTGAAAATATGTCTCTTCCCCATTCATTTCCTTCTGGATTTCGTTGGAAACTACAACTCTTTCATTCGCGAGACTCACGGTATACTCCTCGATTAAAGGGTGGATCAAAAAAGCTACATAACGCTAATACATGGTTTTCTTCTACATTGTCCTGCCTCCTGCCTCCTCATCAGACCATATTCAAGTACTTTCAGCCTATTGTTTGCAAACTATGACAAAAAAAAAATTGAAATATTCCGCAAGCATTCAATAAACCATTTTTAAGAACTATGACAAGTGAAGATGGAACATAATTTTCCCCGATGATTGAGATCTTTTGCCCCTTCGAATGGTCTCAATATGTAACACTGTTGCGTCTTTATGCATTAAACTTATCACTTGCATCAGTGCTCTTCGAGAAATGAGAAAAAATAGATTTTACTATAACTCCTGATTTATAAAATTCAGAGTATAGTCAAAATATCTGAAATAAATCCACTTTATTTCCTGATTTATGGCTTCTTCAATGTTACCAGCATTACCAGAAACCGCCAAAATGATTTCATTCTGTAATCCCCATTCTGCTTCAATTCTTTTCAATTCACTGGCCAAGATTCAGATGACTTATTTAATTCGAAAACGCAAATAGATAGACAAAATATTTATTAATTCACAGCCATAAAACTTTCCCGTCTCGTCGTCAAAAAGTCTTTGGTTGAGCAAACACTGTGAAGGTACATTCTTCATCAACTTCGTCATTTCAATTCAACATTCTTCATAATGAGCAGGAATTACAGTTTCAGAAATATTATCTCTGGTTGGTAATGAAGAATTCAGTGCATCGCTGAACTGACAAAAAACCTCATCTTATACCATACTGGATATGGAATGAACAACAGAGCAGGATCGATTTCTTCCTTAAACTGATCTTCTTATGTCAAGGAAACAGCACTGGAATTGGAATCCTGAACATCATCGGTTATAATTTGTAGCTCATCATCAGTTACATCAGTATTTTCACCAGTACCTCCAGAAAAAAATTGAGTATGGCGATTCTTATTCGGAAATAATAGAATGCCTAAAGTTAGCATCCCTATCTCGGCGGTCGCACCCTGGCGGCGACAACCCGGCTGCGACGACCCTGGAAGCGGAGTACCACTACTAGGTCTTAGTCTTATCTTAGTGCAACGCTCACAGGCACAAGCGACTGAGCTGCGCTGCAAGGGGTCGAACTTGACAGCGCTGCTCCTTCGCTCTGGAAGCAGTATGGTCGCGCTGCTTCAGATGCAGTCAGGCGGCGCTTCCAAGGTCGCCTTCAAACCACGCTCCCTTGCAGCGCTGCACAGTTGCGTGTGTCCGTAAGCTGTGTACTAAAATCCCTAGCAGCGGTACTCTGCGTCCAAAGTTAGCGCTGCCGGTCGCCGAGATCCGAATGCCACCTTTATGTCATTTCAAGCAAAAGTTATTCATATTTTTTGGTAGTATATATACAAAAATCGAATGAATTACAGGGTATTTCATTTGAACTTCGGAACACAAACAATTACCGGTCTTTTCACCTGATTATTTTTATTATCAATACAGATCCCCTCTGGATTATCGATATTTATGGAAAACACCGCCATAATTAGTGTGTAATTTGAGTGTACTTTTCAGATAAAGAATATATTATGCGTTCTAGTGAAAATAACAACAGATGGCTTCGTCATGGTTCTGATTATTAATCTCATCTGATCTTGGAATTGAGTCACGCAGAGTGACACCTTCATGCACTTCAATCGACATAATTCATCCAGAGCTTTAGCTATGTAATTATTCTTTCAGTTCAAATCAAGAACTCAGAAGGTAGGTGTTTTTAAACGGTGTGTTGAATTATTTCAGGAGCCGAAATATCATATCTTTGGAAAAATAAACACAATCGATAGGCCTTGTTCACAAAAACTAATCAGTGATCAAATATGTGCACAATACTTCAATCCTTCATTAGAAGGCTTACATTTTTTCGTCCTTTGGTGCTCTATTTGTTTTCGATTTGTGCTTTGTTCAGACAAGATGTCGACTGATTTTCTACTTTCACATTCAAGGAAAGAAACAATTGTGAGTTTGATTTGACATTTATGAATCAAATTTTTGAGGTAGATTAAACAAAGCTTTCAATATTTTTTGATTTCTTTCAGAGTTTACGAGATTTACTGCTTAATTCAGAGGCAAACAGTTCTTCAGATGAAATCGTTAATATAATCTCCGACAGATCGATTACAGTTTTGACAGATAGGGATAGACAAGTTTTCACAGCATTGTTTGTTCTAATACTAATAATCTCAGTATTTTTGAATTTGAGAGCTATATTTACAGTTTCTAGGAGGTAAATATCAAAAAAAATTAATATCGATAAATTATCGTTCTTTTCAAAATATTCCATAAAAACACAAACACAAGAGAAGATTTGAAACAGTTATCGAATTGAGTTGTGAATTGCTACAAATGAGTATGTACCTGGTTCACCAAAATTCGTCTTCCTGAAGTCCTGAGCTTTTTTCGAAAACTGTAGAACCTAATAAATTTGGTACAAAAATCAGTTGGTATAGTATTTATGATAGGTTCAACTGCTTTTATTATTATTTTTTTTAATTTTTTATTGCGCTTCAAGATGAAATAATGAACATATTGATGAAAATAATTGAAAAATTAACTTTCGCATAGGTTGCATATTATTTCTTTCCATACAATGGCGTCATCAGGTGAAGAGATGAAGCCATGGTATGGCGAAACACGTGTAGTGGTTTGTAAAACTCTTAATTAGTGAAAATCGTAGGGTAAGTTAATTAGTAAATACTAAGTTAACTTATGAATTTTTACAACCTTATGCTGAAAATCTCCCCCCTCCCTTCTTATTTGCACCCCTGTTTGAAGTTTAGGTTGTCCCAAATTTTACCGTTGCCCTATAAATTATAAAAAAATTTATAAAAGCACTGCCGTGAAGGCAGGAGCTTTTGGGCGCTCGTACATGCACCTTGTAGGTGGATTCGCATTTTCCAGTTTTAGAAATCAATTGAAGGAATTTTCGACAGCTGTCAAAAAAAATTCTGAAACTTAGGCGAAACTGCAGACTTGATGTCAGTGCTTCAGCGGATCAATTTTTTTTCGATAATTCGCTAGAATTTTCTTCGGTATCTATGGTCTTGGTAATGCGATCTGGACAAAATTTTGCACGTAGTTTGAAAACATTATTCCTCAGCCAGGTGCAAAATTTCATTCCAATCCGATCAGTAGTTTCGGAACTATCAGGAAAAAAAAAGTTTGAACGGCCATATTTACGAGACCCCTAGTCTTATTTTGCTCATTGATGAACGTGACCGTGAAATTCGCTTTCCAAACCCACCCTGAAAATTTCAAGTTCCCAGGCCTTTCCCTTCGGAAGTTAATTTTCTATGGTTTCATGGTTCTGCTCATGCGATCTGGACAAAATGTTGCTTTAATTTATCATTCTCGTTTAAAATACAAAATTTTATCTCGATCGAATCCGTAGTTTCGAAATTATCGAGAAAACAAAATTTCAAACGACTGTATTTACGGAACCCCTTATATAATTCTGCTCATCGATAAACGTGAACGCCACATTTCAGATCTACACCTATCCTGAAAATTTCAAGTCCCTAGGCCTTTCCGTTCGAAAGTTATGATTTTCTATGATTTCTATCGTTCTGGTCATGCGATCTAGAGAAATGTAGCTTGAATATATCATTCTCCATTAGTATACAGAATTTCGTCACGATCGAATCTGCAGTTTGGAAATTATCAAGAAAACTAAATTTCAAACGACCATATTTACGGATTCCCTGGTATAATTTTGCTCATAGATGAAAGTGATTACGACAATCGAGATCCACATCTATCCTGGAAATTTCAAGTCCTTAGGCGTTTCCGTTCAAAAGTTACAATTTTCTATGGTTTCTATGGTTCTGGTGATGCGAGCTGAACAAAATTTTGCATGTAGCTTGAACACCTCATTTTCCATCAAGTGCAAAATTTCATCTCGATCGAATCTGTAGTTTCAAAGAAATCAGGAAAACAAAATTTCGAGCGGCCATATTTACGGAACCCCTCGGCGAATTTTGCCCAATAACGAACTCAACCGCAGATTCGAACCTACCCTGAAAATTTCAAGTTTCTAGGACATTCCATTCGAGAGTTATCGTGTATACGGACGGACGGACGGACAGACTCGAATTTTCCGACGGATTCGTCATCAGTGAGTCGAACATAGTCGTTTGAGACCATTTTCGGCTCAAAATTCGAAAAATACAGACATCGTGACGAAATGATATAGCCCTCGTGTAAGTAGTACGAGCGCTCAAAAAACAAATTTACGTTATTATGCTCAAACACATCAGATGAAAAACATTTGGTTGCTCCATGAACTGATTAAAAACCATAAATGAATGAATAAAACATAATCTTTGGTTTTGAAATAAGAGTAGAATGGATGTTATTAAGTCTTGATATTTTAGATTATTCATGTCCATCAATATCCCAGTGGCGGCAACAACGAACCGAGTTTTATACCCACTTAAATAATGGGTCGTATATTATTAACCAAGCTTTATTTTTGTATTCAAATCAGATGAATGCGTCGAAAAAATTTAGCCAACAATGTCTGCTGAAAAATTGTGTGAAAACAAAATTGAAAAATTGAGGTATTACCATTCAGCATTGTATTTTGTATTTGAAAATATTTTCAAAAACTTAGTATTCAGTCCATAATGTCTATTTCAATTTAATTTTAATATTTTTCCTCGATAAAATCTTTGGGGTTGAGTTTGAAAATTAGGTATACTTATTACAAATAAATAATAAATTTTGTTTTTCAGAAATTATAGATTTTTCCAAAAAACTTGCATCATCTCTTTAGCTTTCTCCGACCTTCTTACAGTTGTCTCATTCTCAACTAACAATTTAGAAACTTTTTCTCACCCGCTCATAAACTGGGTAAGTTTGAATCTGAAAACATTGCAATCTCTCCTCTAACTTTTTCATTTTCAGACACTTGGTTCGTTTTTCTGCCATTTTCTCCCTATGGCCCAGTCCTTGGGAGTATTTTCAAGCTCGATGGCTCTGTTGTTGATCGCAATGGATAGATATAGAACTATTGTGAAAGCTATGAATAAGAGATGGGATCCTCGAAAGATGTATTGTATTTCAGGGAGTTTCATCGGTTGGGTCTTATGTGCATGTGAATATATGGTCCACATTTTGATACTTGAGTCGGTAATCCTGCTTTTTTTAGGCCTAAGCGTTCCCATGTACGCTTACTTCACGCACCAGTTGGTTTTGGTCATTTTCCTGGACGAAAATGGAAATATACCGGACAACTATAAACAACAAGTGCTTTACATGTGTGTTGCCGCAGATAAAAAGCCTTTGAGGAACTCGTATATCATAATGATCGTCTTCGTTTTTGCTCCACTACTTCTAGTGTTTTTTTGGTTTTACTACAGCATCGCACAGCTTATTTGGCGTCACAGGAAACCCGTGGGAGTTGCCCCCGAATCAAAAACTGAAACTTCCACTACTGATTCGACGGTCGCGAAAACTACTGGAGGAAACAATAAGAGCGTAGTTACCAATAATAAGAAAGAACAAATGAAAAAGAAAATTCGTACTTTTAAAGTGATTTTAGTTCTCATAACCACGTTTGTTGTATGTAGATTACCTTTTTGGGCTTTTACCACCATTAAGCTGAGCTATGTTGTTAAGGGGTTTGCCGTTTGGAGGATCAACTACTTGATAAGTGCTCTGAATCTAGCTAGTACCATTTTGAATCCCTTGTTGTACACCTACCTGAACGTTACTGTTAGAGTGGTTTCCAGAATTCTCAAAGAATTGAGCGCATTTTTCTGTTGCCTTTTTTCCGACGATGAGTTCGTTGAATTTGAGAAAAGAAAAGTTGTACCAGAGGAAAAAAATGTTAAAGTTATCCAAATAAAAAGATGTTGAGCTCAATAAAATCATAATTGAAAAGAATTTTCCGTTTCCGTTATTTCCTTGTTACTTGATAATGATTTTCGTAGGGGTAGATATTACGGTGCAATATTTGGGAATATGAATATAAAATTCCAAATTCGGTTACCTACCTCTGAAAAGAGTCTCAATATTCGAAGTCGGGCATACATTTTGTATTAATCAACGGATGTCGTTAATTTTGGAGCTGTGTGACTGAGTGTGATACGTAAGCCATAAATAAGGAAAGCTTTGGCCTCAAACGAAGCGTTGTTTTGACGAACGGAGATAGACGACTAATAAACTTTGTATGGGCGATTGGAGGAGTCCTCGATAAGATGAAAAGACGCAACGTAGGTTGACCATGAGAAAATTTCGGAGAAAGAATTTGAAAGCTAGAAAGGCACTGTAAAAAACTCAGGACTTGTGTTTTTGGAAATGGAAAAAAGTTCACCTTTGAGGGACTCTGAAAGTGTGAGGATCAGTTGTGACCTGTCGGGGACCGCGGGAAGTTGCCCGCTAGGTCAGGAACTGGGAAGTCAGTCGGGGACTTGGGTTAAGTAGAGAACTCGGGAGAGTTAATTGTTTTGAGTCGGAGACTCGAATTAGGGGTGGTTGAAAGTCGGGAAGGTGCCACGATAGGTACAGAATTTCAGGTTCACTTTTCGATCAAGAAGGAGTTGCTCGCCGGTAGAGAACGAAAGTCGGGAAAGGTGCCACGATAGGTACAGAATTAAGGTTCACTTTTGGATTTAAAAGTTGCTCGCGGGTAGAAAACTCACTAACAGGCAATCGTATGGGGTTGGTTTTTCCGGTTCGAGGCCGGTGAAGTTGAAAATAGCTTTTTTTTCAATCGAGGATTTTATTAGAGTTCGGATTAAGGGAATTATTTGTGTTAGATCGGGGAAATAACTGCAAAAGAAGTTGCATTTTGAGTGAAGTTAAAAGTCGTATTAGTTACGGGAGTGCGAAAAGAATAAAAAGATAAAGGTCACTCTCGGAGTGAATTTGTTTCCAAATAGGTACAGAAAAGGACTAGGTGGTTTGCAGATCAAGGTAGGAAAATTCAATTCGAAGTTTCAACCCCTATATACACTTCGGTGCAATGAAATCGGCCCACCTAAAATTCGACACAATTTCAAACAAGAATTTCTCGAAATCCGCTAGTCGGATTTTGATAATCTTTTTTTTTTAATTGTAGATCAACAGTCGGTGATAATGTTGTGTTAAGATACTTTTTTTCCAATACAATTTTAGCATATACTGGGTGCAAGATTGAAAAGATGATTTATTCCTCAACTTTGACACACCCTGTGGATGAAAGGAACAGCAGCAGCGAATGTGGAATGGAATCAGACTGAAGTACCATCTCTTCTGGTCGTTTTGTTCTTTTAATCATGTATTTATCTCTATTATAACGGAAATTACAGTGGTTCGAAACTGAGCTGATATCTTGGAAGACCAGTGAAAAAAAATTGAAGACACCAGGTTTTTTCTAAAACTGAATTATTTTAATAGCGGGTATGACCTCCCCTCGCCCTAATAACACAATTCACTATTGTTTCTTCTGAGATGTTTCGCCACTCTTTCTCTACTGAAACACAAAGCTCCGGAATCGACGCTGGAAAAGACTTGTAGTACTCTTCGTTTTAGTTCATTCCACAAATTCTCAATGGGGTTTAGGTCAGGACTGCACTGTGGCCACACCATAACTCGAAAATCAACTGCTGCAAAGTAGTCTCTGACAATTCTCGAAGAATGAGTACTTTTTGTAAGTTTGTTCGAAAGTTTCCCCCCAGGCAAGAATAATAGAGATAAACACACGATTAAAAAAAAAATAACTAGAAAAGATGGGACTTCAGTTTGACTCCTTTTACCATCCTATGCTGCGGCTCCTTGTATCCACAGGGTATGTCAAAGTTGAAGGAAAAATCTTATTATCAATCTTCCACCTCGTATATCCTGAAATTGGAAAGTAGATAAAAACATTATTATCGAAGGTTTAACCTAAAATTTAAGAAAAAAGGCATCAATATCTAGCGGCTCGCGAGATATCCATGTTTGAAATTGTGTCAAATTAAAGGTGGGCCGCTTTCATTGCTCCCAAGTGTATATTGAAACTAAACTGTAAGTGTTCAATGCTTACCATGTAAAAATGCTCAAAGGCAAGCCTGTTCATTTAATTCACCTTGATTATGTGGGATATTTAATCTTTTCAGGGAGTAGTTGTGTGATCATTGTCGACATATTGAGACTGAAACAGTAACCTCAATATTTACTCATTATCAATTTTTTATAATCAACAAATGCACGCATAATAAGAAAATGCACATCTTAAATTACTCTATTTCGCCTACTTCTTGGCAAGATCTACTTTGTTCCTTTCGATCCACCTATTGAATTCCTGCGATGAAGTAGCAATTAATTTGTTGAGTTTTTCACCAGCTGGTGTTGTGAATTCATTTCTGAGAATTTCTTTGGCTTCGGTCAAGCATTGGTTACATTCTTGTAGGATTGATATTATCCCTTTAACCCTTGTTTTCATACCCACGTCCCATTTTCTTTTGATCACTATCATGTTGACCAAATGGAGCTCATGAAGGATGACACCAGTATATAAAGGTAATCTGTAAAATGATATTTTTTGTTAAAATACAGTATGCACATACATATTTTGGAAATACAGGGTTTACAAAGTAATTGAAATGCAGGAGGGCCTCAGAATGATCGAAAATGGTGCTTGTCAGTGGGACTGAACATCAACCCAACCAAGTCCACAGTAATCCCATTTACTCGTAAAGGAAACTTCCGGCTATGATATCACTCTGACACATCATAGAGTGGAAGTCTGAAGTAAAATATCTGGGAGTAACCCTAGATAGCAAGCTTTTGTGGAATAAGCATACTGAGCAAAGCAACCAGCAGACATCTGGCTGGTAAGACTGGGAACTTGCAACCCAAAAATACTGCGATGGATGTAATTCATGATTGTGAGACCGATAAGATCTCATGGGGCAATAGATTGGCATGCCAAAGCAAGTCAGAACAGCACGAGGAGAACCCTCGATAGAATACAAAGGTTATCCTGTGTTTGAATCACTGGAGCCTCTTCATCTTGTGATAGATAGATTAGGGAAGTAGAAAAAAATATTAAGAAAGGGAGCCTACCATCCCAGCTCTCAAAAAGACTACCATCAGATGGTTCTGAAACCAGGACAAGGACTGGCGCTGGAGCATTCAGGGCTAACACCAAAGCTCACTATGGCTAGGCCTCTGTCCAAGCGTCTTTCAAGCACAAATTTTCGCAATAGAAAGATGTGTGGAAATGAACCTTGTGAGAAACTATCAGAAATGTGACATAGTGATACATTCTGACAGCCAGGCTGCAATGAGAGCACTGAGCTCTAATACCATCGATTGCAAGATGTTATTGGAGTGCCGAAAAAACTCAACGAAGTAGTCAAGAATAATAAGGTCTGTTAAGTCTGGGTTTCTGGTCACTCGGGAATCATAGGAGATGAAGGGACCCACCTGCCAGAAAAGGAGCAGAAACTCCTTTTATTGGCGCAGAACACTTCTGTGGCATAGGTAAATGTACCCACCAGAAAGAGTTTCAGGAGAAGGAGAAAACCGAAAGAGAAACACTCTAGTGGCATCATCCTGGGTTGGACCATTCCATGAAGTTTCTTCGAAACTTTGATAATGTGAGATCTAAGAAGTATCTGGACCCGCCTCAGTAAGCACCTCATGAGCATTGGTCTAGCAGAAAATGACGAGTGTAGATTCTTTGGGGAGGAGGAGGAAACTCTGGATCCCTTGGTGACGGAATGTCTCGCGATCCCTAGCCAACGAAAAAATGCTTTTAACAAGAAATGTGTAGAAATGAGAAAGTAACTTGAATCTTGAAGCTATCCCAGATATCGGAGTTCATCAGAACTCTGAAACTGGAGGGCGAGCTGTAGCTACATAATGACGAGAACAGCTCTGATAGGGGGCACAACAGACCGCAGTGCAATGAAACCTCCCTAAAATCTGTGTCTAAGTAATTGAAATGTTGTTTGGGTCCACCAGCATCACTCAATTTTGTGCCTGATAAGTTCTATCGTGAAGAGGTATAGGCTGTTTCCTTGGGTTTCAAAATGTGGCCAAAAGTTTTCAGAATTGATAAGAAAGTTTTCAATGCCAGAAGTATTAGCATTCGGAGTATGATTATTTGGGATATTTCTAACGTCTATGGAATCCCTACGATCCTATATACACTGAATGTCTTCAGGGCAGCCTCGCTGCCGTGCTGGTTATCGGCCGATTCAGTGATGAAAGGTACCTTTGTAATTTCTGTTGGTTTGTTTGGTAAGGTTCGATGATTATTTGTTCCTAGAAGTCTACAAACTGTTTTTCATCAACGATAGAACTTATCACTCGTGTTCTAAAAACATTCCACCTCAATCATCTCACCTGCTGTTACCAGGGTCCAACTTCTTGGAGATATCCAGCAGTTCTCGGCACATATTGGCTTTTTTGGTCAGTGTATCATCGGTCAATTGAGCGGGCATGTATCCTTGCTGGTATCCGTAAAGCTGAATCAGGGAATGTTTCACGGCATAGCAATGGTAATGATTTGGATGCAAGAAAGTTGACATTTTCGTTAGAAGCGCATCTAGTTCCCTCACGGTTGGACTTGACAATTGAACATTATCTACTTCTTCGCCAATTTGGTTCACCAAGAAGGATACTTCGTTGTTGGTTAGTTTAACATCGCACTTGTTGCAAGACCATTCTGTATTGTCATTAAGAGGGTCGACAGGCTGCTGGAAACCTATTGGAAATGAAAATATCGACATAGATAAATTTTAATCTCAATCGTTCATCGAGAACTGAGTAGAAAAGAATAAATTAGAATATCTGAAAACGCTGAGAATTTTACATGGAGGTTTATTATTTTACCATAATTTAGTTTACTCCCCCTGTGTTTCACAAAATACATAGAGCAGTTCTAATTTTCTGGGTGCGTCACTTTCTAGTGGGAAGTTTGAACCATGTCCACTATGCTAGTATTAATATGGATCAAATTGAAGATATAAGCATCCAAACGAAGTCATTCAGGAAAGATTTTGTACACTTCAAACAGTGTTTTCGAAACGTGCGTTTCGAATTCACTAGTGGTTTGTCAATCAAAGAAGGAAAGAGCTCGGAATACGGTTTTTCAATTATATTCGAATCTATATCGGATGATGAACTTACCACCACAAGTTTGTTCATTGGTTCCCATGCAAAGAAGAGCGCTAAAATACGTTCCCAGCTCTGTGGGATCTGAACATCTCTTGCATGAACACGAGAAGTACTTGGTCTCCCTCAAATGCTCCCTTCTAGCTTGTGTACCCCACAACGCATGTGTATACATTGTAGTTATATGTTCCCCTGTTCTGATGGGCAAAGCGGCTCTGATGGTGATCTTGTATCCTTCCAGTACGTTATCGAAAGAATGATACGTGTTTGGCACGCAGTTGTGCTCCATGAGGTAGGCAGTGGGATACAACGCTGATATTTCTGCATCTTGATTTATCTCCAGTGCATTGACGTCGATGATTCCACATATTTTGTGGATTGTTTCTTTGGTGGCGTCTGGTAGGATAGACTTTCCGGTTTTCATTTCCATGCATTTCAACGGACGAAAGAAATTGTCGTCGAGGTAATTGAAGATCCTGTTTTGTACATCTCTGAAAAAAAAATTTCCAGATTATTATAAAGCGTATGATTTTTGTGGGTTTACCGATCTCGACCTCTTTGATTTCTTCCTTTGGGGTCATTTGAAAACATCAGTTTATGGTAACGGTGAGGTGAATAGCGTGGAAGAAGACAACGCTTTGATATGCTTGTGACATTATTGCAAACTGATGTGATAGTTGCTGCATGTAACCATTCGTTATTATGCCGGGCAATACTTTATGCACATCAAACGAATAGTGACCATTCCGAACAATTTCTGTGAACTATTTGGATCAATCTTATCGGTGAGTTTGTGAACTTCCTAATTTTCTTTTATAGTGCCTTTTCAATGAGTTCCTTCAAGAATTATACCGTTCAGGAAAAATCTCCTTATAAAAGTTGAAAGAGAATATACAAATTTGCGATAAATTCTAGTCCGAGAAGAAATCGAAGTCGAGTACTTTATTCACATCATGAGGAAATGCATATGGCACTGAGAGATGGCACTGAGAGATGGCACTGAGAGATGGCACTGAGAGATGGCACGATCCAGAGTCGTATTAAGAGATTGATGCCCAAGATTGTTTGCACTTTTTTCGAATTGAATATTTTATATGATCAACTTCCGGCGAAATGATCTTTTTTGATGAGTTCTAGCACCTGTCAAAAAAAAAACCTCAACTTAAAAAACATCCTGTATATACTCATACTACGAACAGAGCGAATGAATTTTCAGAAGGAACTGAAAAGTGTGGAATCAGCTGAATGATGCGGAAATACAATTCAACAATTCAACTAATGAGTTTTCAAGGAACAAAAAAAAATTATAAAAGCACTGCTGTGAAGTCAGGAGCTTCTGAGCGCTTGTTCATCCACCCTGAAGGTAAATTCGCATTTTCCAGTTTAATTAAACCAATTGAAGAAATTTTTGACAGCTGTAATGAAAATGACAGCATCTCTTTGTCAATTATGCATAATCAGCTGTTACAGAAATATAAGGATTTTGTATTCAATAATTCGTTGGAATTCAAAATGTTCTGGTCATGCGATTTAGAAAAAATGTAGCTTGATTATATCATTCTCCATTAAAATACCAAATTTCGTCACGATCGAATTCGTAGTTTTGAAATTATAAAGAAAACTAAATTTCAAACGACCATATTCTTGGATCCCCTGGTCAAATTTTGCCCAATAAAGAACTCCACATTCAAGATTCGAACCAACCCTGAAAATTTCAAGTTTCTAGGTCGTTCCGTTCGAGAGTTATCGTGTATACGGACGGCCGGCAGGACGGACAGACTCGAATTTTTCGACGGATTCGTCATCAGTGAGTCGTACTTTGTCGATTGAGACCATTTTCGGCTCAAAATTGTAAGAATACAGACATCGTGACGAAATGATATAGCCCTCGTGTAAGTAGAACGAGTGCTCGAAAACATTCCTAACTTAGAAAATTGGACACAAAATCGGAGATATCGAAAATAAGCCACGGAAAAAATTTCATCCTTGGAATTCTTCTGATTATATATCTTTCTTGACCTACTACTGTAACTAGGTGGTCCTGAAAATCTACGGTTAGTTCTTTTCGACTCAAAATTTAATGCTGTAGAACTCTTATTCGGAAGGTTTTCATGAAAAGTCGGAACGTTTAGGAGACATAAAATTTCTGGCTTGAATTATTTCCACTTCCAATGCTGATTTTCTTGGTCTACCGACTATATTTGTAATTTTTAGGTGCAAAAAATTGCAAAATCTTGGCTCCAGCTTTAATTTTGGAACCTGAGTGACTGAAATTATCGAATCGCCAACTCCGCTTTTTTTATTGACAACGAAAAACGACATAAATGGTCACCAGGAGAATTATAAATGCCAAATTACCCAGTCTGGACATGCAAGAATTATATTTAAGTTCTTATTTCCCACTAACTTACTCGTAAGCATCTGTACCGCTGCCTCTTCTTTCAAGATGTGGCTCCATATCCATCAGTTGGGCATACTTTTTAGGTTGACGTTTTTGCAACAGCAAACATCTCAAAGCTAAGAGAGAATCTTGCCTGAAACAAATTATAGAACTGTAGAAGGTAAGATAGAATTATTTTTGCTTGATAAGGAAACTGAAAAAAAATTTCGTTCACAATAACTCCAAGGGTGGACGAAACAGTTCAGGGACAAGGATCTCACGAAAAATTCAAACAGAGCTGATAATTAATAAAGGACTTTAGAAAATAGGAAAGGAATGATAATCAACCTTATAATTCGAGAAAAGGGAAGTGAGGCAAGACACAGATGAAGAAAAAGGTTGCTGTAATGTCATATTTTTATGGGAATTGCAAGCTAAACTAGCACTAAACTTTCAAAGTCACCTATAGAAATCGTGGAGTCCGTTTATGGCACTGATGTCTCTCAACCCCAGAATCATACATTCATGACCATGTTTTTCCATATCATCCAGACCTGCGCAGGCTGGATCACAAACTGGAAAATCACAGTTGGGACATCTTGGAGATTTTTCTCCTATTATCAACCTGAAATTTCAGATCACTATTTACCGATTCAGTATTTCACTTAGTGGAAAATAAATCATACAACATTGTATTTTGCGCACCTTAAACGGTCAGTAATACTGTATGCCAAAATATTGATAGTATCTTTAACTGAACATGTAAGGACAATCTGGCTGAATTAAGACGATACTGAAGAATATCAGGAATGCCTCTATAAAAGTGCGGAATGAAGATCGTGCGGTGTCTCTTACATCATTGTGTCAGTTTGTTGCTCTATCATACCACCTGTTCTAATCTGCTCGAAGAATTAGATTCTGTTTTTTAGTTACTTAGTACTCACTACTCGTGAATCAGTCAATATTAAGTAATGATTTATTATTGAAAAGTATCGGCCAAATCTATTCAATAATTCAGTTGTTTTTTCATCAAATGACTACATAGAATTTTATATAGGAACATAGGTACATAGATATGTTTATTTTTTGATCCTAGACTAGCTCTCTTATAATGCGATCTTAGCTCTTTCAGACTCTTAGACTTCTCAGAAACTCATGGATTATGCGAGCTAGGAGAACTTTTGGAATTTGTGTAAGCGCTCTTAAAGTTTGGTTTTCTCGAAAATTCGGAAGAAATACACATACCTGCAACAACCGGGACATGGAACCGGTCCTTCCTCAACCATATGAGGTCTGGGTCCAATTACAAGTGGATGCTCCACCAAGATCAAATCTCCTGGACTCAAATCTCTTGTAGCAACTAAACATTTTCCTATTCCTTTATTCACTTCGATCTACAAACATCCGAAACATTTGAAATTATTCATTCTTCCTCGTGCTCTAATTAGGTCATTATCATTATAACTAATAGGTATTATTCTATTTTAAATTTCACGCGATTATAGTCACTCCGTAGTTCTTCAATGGATATTTTTACTTACTGTAAATGGCCTACATAGTCCCTTATGTTCCTTCCAGTGCTTCTTTTGGTGATCTTTGCCGCAGTACCATACCAGTCTGCATCCGGAGCACTTCAACTCGGCCTTTTCTTGACACATAGCACATTTTTTGTTTTCCTCCATTTCAGAGGGACGGAATGAGTTTTTTTTTTCGTGAGGAAATATTTTCAGATTGTGTATTTTAACCTATACCTGAACAAGAAGAGAGGAGCAAATCTCGTGGAGCTCGAATCATGAGTTTTATAAATAGAACCTATGTAGTGGGGAATGTAAACAGATACATCATGGAAAACTGCAAACTTGTAGATATTACGTAGTTAACCTGGAGTGATGCCAGTTACGTGGGATCATAAGGGTTCAAAACCATCGAAACTACCCGGAAACGAAAAATGGGCATCTCAATTCTCACTCGTCTTTATTTCACAACTGAGTACAAATTTCAATTCGACGGGATTGGTATTTTTCGAATTATCGAGAAAAAAATTATTCATATGGCTATATCTACGACAACCTCCGGCGGATTTTTTAAATTTATAAACCTAACCGGCGCATTTAGACCTAGCACGTACCTTGCAAATTTCAAAACTCTAGGGCGCTTCTTTCGGAAATATCCGTGTTTAGGGCGGACATAATTGAATATAACCATGAATTTTTCATATGTCAGTCCAGCCTAATCGTAGACCATTCTCGGTTCAGAATTTGACATCCATATACATTTGAGCCAAATGATAAAGCTTTTGTTCATGAAAACAAATGTACAAAAGGAACAATCTCATTCTTATGTATAGGAGGGGAAAGCTGAAATTGTTGATCATACAAATCACGGTTAGAATTCTGTAGGATCCTCTTTTGAAAATGTTTTTGTAATCAGGTAATTACCAATGATTTACTTAATCATTGTCCTCTCTGATGTCATTGCAGAGTACTGCAGAATTTTTTTCCGTAAAATTTGCGTTCATCGGTACGTTTGAAAAAAATTATATCGCATTTTTTTTTGTTTTTAGATCCCGAAAATTAGCGAAATGCAAAACTTGTCTAATAAGAAGTAAAGTTATAATTTGACTGAAATGAAAATAAGTGTTAAGATTTAAAAAAAAATACTAGATGCTAGTATTAACAACGTAAAGTTCAAAGGAACTCAACTTTTACATTTTAAAACGTTAATTTTAAGTTTCGTTATGAGAACGCACTTTCATATAAAACAGACATTTCAACTTCACCTTTTTGAGCGCTCATACTACTTATACGAGGGCTATATCATTTCGTCACGATGTGTGTATTTTTCGAATTTTGAGCCGAAAATGGTCTCAAACGACTAAGTTTGACTCACTGATGACGAATCTGTCGAAAAACTCGAGTCTGTCCGTCCGTCCGTCCGGCCGTATACACGATAACTCTCGAACGGAATGTCCTAGAAACTTGAAATTTCCAGGGTAGGTTCGAATCTCAAATGCCACGGTTGAGTTCGTTATTGGGCAAAATTCGCACAGGGGTTCCGTAAATATGGCCGGTCGAAATTTTGTTTTTCTGATTACTTCAAAACTACTGATTCGATCGAGGTGAAATTTTGCACTCAGATGGATAATTACTTACTCGAGCTCCATGCAGAATTTCATCCAGCTCGCATGACCAGAACCATAGAAACCACAGAAAATTATAACTTTGTAATGGAAAGGCCTAGGGACTTGAAATTTTCAGGATATGTGTGGATCGTGAATGTAGCGTTCACGAGTATCAATGAGCAAAATTAGACTAGGGGTTCCGTAAATATGGCCGTTTGAAATTCAGTTTTCTTGATAATTTCAAAATTATGGATTTCATCGTGACGAAATTTTGTATTTAAATTGAGAATGATATATTCGAGCTCCATTTTTTCCAGATCGCATGATCAGGACCATAGAAACCATAGAAAATCATAACTTTCGAACGAAAAGGCCTAGGAACTTGAAATTCTCAGGATAGGTTCGGATCGCGAATTTCGCGATAAGAATCATCAATGAGCCAAATTAGACTAGAGGTTCCGTAAATATTGCCGTTCAAACTATATTTTTTCTGATAATTTCGAAAATACTTATTGAATTGAAATGAAATTTTGCACATATATAAAGAAAAATGTATAATTTTGTCCAGATCGCATTACCAAGACCATAGATACCGTAGATAAAGGTCACCAAAGCACTGACGTGAAGTCTGGATTTTCGCGCTGGTTTGAAATTTTCTTTGACAGCTGTCAAAATCTTTCCAATTGGTTTCTAAAACTGGAGAATGCGAATCTACCTACAAGGTGCATGTACGATTGTACGAGCGCTCAAAAGCTCCTGCCTTCACGGCAGTGCTCTTCTCAATTTTATTTGTTTGAATTTTCAACTCATCAATTATTCTGTGGTAAGAAAATGAATTGATTGAATGAATGAATTGTAATATTAATTTTTCTCTGCATTTATTATTTATACACCTAGACATCTATGAATGAAAATGAATTCTGTTTGAAAATATATTTCACTCTGGTCAATAATTTGTCATTCCATTGTCCTTCATCCATCCCATAAACTTGACCTTATTCAAACAAATCACTTCGTTCATTTTTTCGCCTGTTGGAGAACCGATTTCATATTTCAATGCATCGGCGGCTTCTTCCAAAATTTTTCGAACATCATCAACTTCGCTCTTGAAGACATCTTTCGATTTCTTGTTGAATTTTTCCTGCAGCAAACTGAACTTTCCGAGAAACATCTCATTCTGAAGAACGGCTAGATAAATGTTCAATCTGAAAAAATAAGAAGTATAACACTCAAGATTCAAGAGTTTCGAATATTTATTTCAATCATTCCTTCGATTTGCCTAGAACATGATCGCAAAGAACAAAATTCACTATATATAATTGGTAACTAACATACCTGGCATTTCCTGGATCTAATTTTCTAGTTATCGCAATCAAATCCTCACACATTTCAATTTTTCTGGTGAACTTTTCATCTGATACATCAGCACTAGTCAAAGCATTCAACTGCACCAAAGAATGTTTCACAGTATATACATGATAATGATTAGGATGCAAAAAAACAAGTAACTTCTTCAGAATATCCTCCAGTTCCTTCAAACCAGGATTTTTCGCCAAAACTTTATCCACTTCGTTCCCTAAGTGATTCACAAACTCCATCACATCCTCGTTAGGAAGAGAAATTTTACATTTTTCACAATTCCATACAGGATTTAAATCTGTGGGATTTGAAGGCAACTGGGCGCCTCCACAAGGTTCTTTTTCTGTGCCCATGCACTTGAGGGCACTGAAGTATGTTCCAAATTCCGTGGCATCCTTACATCTATCGCACATGCATTGGAAATACTTTTTTTGCCATAAGTTTCGTCTTCTTGCTGTAGTTCCCCAGAGAATATGCGTGTACATTGTTGTTATTGGCTCGTCTTTTTTTATGCAGGTTGAAGCTCGCACAATAATCCTGTACTTGTTGTCTGCATTTTCGATCGCTTGCATGGTGTTTGGTGTACAACTATGTTCAATTATACTGCTTTTGAGATATAGTATTGCAGCGTTTATATCGCCATTGAGTTCTGTAGCATGAACGTCCAGTATTCCATAAATTTTGTGCAATGTTTTTGTATCTACTATAGGTATGATATTCTTTGTAGTTTCTTGTTCATAGGATTTTAACGGGTTGAGGTAATTTTCTTGCAGGTACTTGACTTTTTCATCTATAATTCTGCAATTAATAAAATAAAACATTAAATTTTGAATTTTCTTAATTTCTAAGTTTTCCAACCTATGTATTTTGGTTCCTTGTCCTCTTTTGCCGAGGTGTGCTTCTAAATCCATCAATTCGTCCCATTTTTCTTTGTCTATTTGTTGAAGAAGTAAAGCCCTCAAGACAATGAGTATATCGAATCTGAAAGTTGATTATAATGGGTGATTTTTTAAGAGCTTGAGAACTTTTTTTAAAAAAAAAACGCATAAAATTTGCAAAATCTCATCGGTTCTTTATTTGAAACGTTAGATTGGTCCATGACATTTACTTTTTGAAGATAATTTCATTTAAATGTTGACCGCGGCTGCGTCTTAGGTGGTCCATTCGGAAAGTCCAATTTTGGGCAATTTTTTCGAGCATTTCGGCCGGAATAGCCCGAATTTCTTCGGAAATGTTGTCTTCCAAAGCTGGAATAGTTACTGGCTTATTTCTGTAGACTTTAGACTTGACGTAGCCCCACAAAAAATAGTCTAAAGGCGTCAAATCGCATGATCTTGGTGGCCAACTTACCGGTCCATTTCTTGAGATGAATTGTTCTCCGAAGTTTTCCCTCAAAATGGCCATAGAATCGCGAGCTGTGTGGCATGTAGCGCCATCTTGTTGAAACCACATGTCAACCAAGTTCAGTTCTTCCATTTTTGGCAACAAAAAGTTTGTTAGCATCGAACGATAGCGATCGCCATTCACCGTAACGTTGCGTCCAACATCATCTTTGAAAAAATACGGTCCAATGATTCCACCAGCGTACAAACCACACCAAACAGTGCATTTTTCGGGATGCATGGGCAGTTCTTGAACGGCTTCTGGTTGCTCTTCACTCCAAATGCGGCAATTTTGCTTATTTACGTAGCCATTCAACCAGAAATGAGCCTCATCGCTGAACAAAATTTGTCGATAAAAAAGCGGATTTTCTGCCAACTTTTCTAGGGCCCATTCACTGAAAATTCGACGTTGTGGCAGATCGTTCGGCTTCAGTTCTTGCAGGAGCTGTATTTTATACGGTTTTACACCAAGATCTTTACGTAAAATCTTCCATGTGGTCGAATAACACAAACCCAATTGCTGCGAACGGCGACGAATCGACATTTCACGGTCTTCAGCAACACTCTCAGAAACAGACGCAATATTCTCTTCTGTACGCACTGTACGCATTCGTGTGGTTGGTTTAATGTCCAATAAAGTAAACTGAGTGCGAAACTTGGTCACAATCGCATTAATTGTTTGCTCACTTGGTCGATTATGTAGACCATAAATCGGGCGTAAAGCGCGAAACACATTTCGAACCGAACACTGATTTTGGTAATAAAATTCAATGATTTGCAAGCGTTGCTCGTTAGTAAGTCTATTCATGATGAAATGTCAAAGCATACTGAGCAAATACTAATGCATGAAAATCCTAACCTCAAAAAAATCTGAGCAAATACTAATGCATGAAAATCCTAACCTCAAAAAAATCACCCGTTATTATGGATAAAAAAAAGAATGATTTATTCTCACCTGAATTTTTTGTAGAATGATTCTGTTGAATTCAGTCCCCCTTTTCTTATTCTCAGAATTTTGCATTCCAGCCCATGCCTGAGGTTATCTCCAAGACCTGGGCATTTGGTTGAACAGCATGGCCAAAGGCATGCTTCACATTTAACTGATGTCTCTTGATCTAACAACCTGAAGAAATGAAATAATATTTGAATTTTCATCTATACATTAGAAATGTTTATATTGAACAGGGGCGTGGTCAATACTTGATGGAATTGAAACAACTTAGATTTGATTGAATATGATCTTGCTTTCCAAAATAGTCTATAAAAATTATTAAATTACTATAAACATGAGTGGGGCACCCTTTATTCATAGTTCTGATTCTTGAATCATTTATTTAGAACATGGAAAATCATCGAAAAAAAGTTTGGCACTCACTTGCTGCAGCCCACACAAGGGAAAGGCCCATGCTCTATCGGCTCTGGCTTAGGTCCAAATACCAAAGGGACTTCTGAAAATATCACCTCACCCCTCTCCAAATTTCTCCTTGCTATCAAATGTTTTCCCAAGACATCGGAAGTATGAACCTTTAGAATACATAAATTTGGGGAATAAGAATTATCTAAGTAATAACTTCTATATATTACCTCATAACAAAAACAATCTTTCTTGTGATGATCCCAATGTTGCTTCTGATGTTCGAGAGAACAATAATAAACTGCCTTACAGGATGAACATTTTTTTTCACCTGGATTCTCACAAACAGCACATTGATTCCCTGACATATCGTTGAAAACTTTTCAATTAGATGATCTGGAAATTCGAGCAGATTATCTTCTGAGACTCAGAATTGTCTAGGGTGTAATAGGGTGTCATTATTTATTGAAGGAAAAATCCCAGATTTTCGAAACTGTATGTATAGACCAGACATATCCTGGTTAATGCAACCAATCAAAATTATTCATAATGGATAAATAAATACAAAAAAAAATATGTTAAAACTGATTTTTTAAAACGTCAATGTTGATTGAAAATTTCAAACTGAACCATATTTTTTAATTCAATTAAATTATATAACCAACACACTCATCTGAAAAATTTTGTCGAAAAAATTCAAATTTTATGTTTAACGTATCGTATTTCGAAATTTTCACGTGAATTCTGAAATTTGGTCTTTATTTCACCGGATTTTCATACAGATTGAAACTTTTATTCTCGATAAGGAAGATGAATTTTGGAGTATGACTCATGAAATATTTGAATAACATTTTGTTATAAAGTAATTGTCGTATAAATACTACAATAATTGTCCTTATTGTCCATAAATGTTCCGGTGAAAGTTCAACAACGCGCACTTACCTTTGGCCACTTTCGAAGGAATTGTCAATATGCAAGGGCAAATTTAGGTTGAAATGTCCGGGGGGAGGATTAATCTACCCCAACTGGACTAATATAGGAGCTCCCCCTAGAAGTACGGATAGGAGAAAACAACTCTATGAAACCCGGTGGACCGAAATACATTATTCAATTTTAGTAATAACCACCCATCAGAAAAAAAGAAAGAAATTGCAAATTATAGCCTTCATTTCTCCACCCTCCAAAAAATAGGCTATTTTCTGGATGCAGTAGAATAGTTGGTCCATTGAGAACCTTTCACAGGAAAATTTATGGACTCATAAAAAATCTAAAATAATAAAAAAGAACTCTGAGAATAATTAGAGTCTCATTCGATAACAAGAAGGTATTCAATGTTTTCATTCAGTTATTTTGTAAGGTACTTCAATAACTCACCTTCTGTAATTTATGTTCAATCCATATAGGTATAGATTCCCTTTAATCTCAAATTTTGCCTTCAATAAAAAATGTCAATTTTGCGAGTTTGTTGAAGGATGGGACACCCTCAACATATTATTCTGATCAATATAATTAAGATTGATTGAGACACTCGAAATAAAGAATTTCCAAAATTGTTGTTAATTTTCAAAAGGTTTTCCTTTAACACCTCATTTCCGAGCTGTATGTTTCATCGTAAAATAGTGCCTAAACGAACTAAACATGTTGAAAAAACATTGTCATGAATAAGTTACAATATCTTCTAAAAAGAATTTATATTCATTATGTTGTGATTCAATCCAATCAAGATCAAGCAAGAAAATTCGAAAATAGAATGTATTCAATTTTTTTGAACGAAAAATATTTCAATAATGATAACAATTTATGAAAATAAATGAATTTTATCATTGGAAGCCCAGGTTTGGGGAAAGTTTCCAATCAGTAATATTCTGGCAATTTGCGTAGTATTCCATATTGGCAACCTCATCAAGGAGAAAGTTGTGGAAAATGATCGCAGTTAGCGCTTTACCTAATTTAAGTTAGAAGTCAAGTTGGAAAATTCCCAAAATCTTTGAGTATATACACAATATGAAATTACATGTTCATTAATGCTTGCTTCGTGAAACATATTTTCAGGTGTATGTGTGAACTTACAGCATGCATAAAAATGGGTATTAGTGTAAGAAATGTATATTACAATGGACGACCAACGGAGATCAAGCACAAAAATTGATACCTAATTGCACAGTGTTATAAAAAAATAGAAGAAATCGGGCGTTAGAAACCAGTACGGGAGTTCATCAAAAATAGATTTTATTTATTCCCCTTCTTGCTTTGCGCATAATCACATTCGAACAACGAAACATTCCCAGTTCTAAAAATGTTCACCCCGATAGAAACACGACGTTATAAATGTAAATAGGGCATCACTAAAAAGGTCCGTATCGAAACGTTGAAAATGAACCAATTTTGCGGTGTTTGCAAGAAAAGCGCGGTTCAAAGCTGTTCTGCCTGCAATTCCATCTATTACTGCGGCAAGGAACATCAAAAAGCCCATTGGAAATACCATAAGGCGACGTGCGTCCCCTTCAAGACTGTCAACGACGAACATGGAAAAGCTTTGGTTTCAATAAGGAATATCGAACCAGGAGAGAAAATACTCACCAAGCTACCTTTAGTGACTGGACCGATAACTGAGAAGGAAGTGATTTGCGTATCATGTTATCGAACATTAGACGAAAAACATGGTGTAAAATGCTCTATTTGTGAACTCAAGCTGTGTACAAAATCATGTCCGATGTTACAACAACATTCATATCTATGCGAATTGTTCAAAAAGCGAAATTTAAAGGCTGAAAAGTGTCCTAACCTATTTAGGTTTCTGGTGCCTCTAAGAATCCTAATGTTGAAATCATTCGACTTCAAAACCTTCGATTCTATAGTGAGTAACTACGTGTACGAAGAACCAAAACAACATCTCACTAACGTCGTTTTGGAATGTTCAAAATTATGTGAACAACTCGGCCTTGCAAGCTCTGAAGAGGAACTATCTAGAATACTGGTGATTTCCAAGAAGAATTTTATACATATAAATGGTTCGAAGACAGAAAACATCAAAGGACTGTACCCGACTCTCCCCCTGCTCAGACAGAATTGTGTTCCCAACACCAAAAACGTTTTCAACGGAGACGCAAATCAGTTGAGTATCTTCGCTACGGTGCCCATAAAAAAAGGTGAAATATTAACCACGAACAATGCTGAACCTTTGTGGGGAACGTTAGAGAGACAAACGTACCTCAAAACTGTGAAATACATGAACTGCTCATGTCACAGATGTAAGGATCCTCAAGAATTGGGCACCTACATCAGCTCAATATACTGTCAAAAATGCAAGGATACTCTCCTAGAAGATATAAGTCCAAAAGTCGTCAGTTCGAACCCACTGGACACAGAAGCTGATTGGAGATGTGAAAAATGCGAGAACAAAATACCAGCGAAGCAAATCGCCTTCGGAAATAAGTCCCTACTGAGAGAAATCAGTGGTCCTAACATGAATCAACCGAAATGTTTGGAGCATTTCTTGTTTAAGTACGGTGAAATACTACATCCATCGAATTCTTTCAGTTTGAGAGTTAAATTAAATTTGGTGCAACTTTATGGAAACGCAGACTTATTCGAATATGAAGGTGAGACATTTTTGTATCTTCAAGTTGCTTTTTCTCAGACACCGCATGATTTTAGTTTCTTAATGATCTACAAGAGTACTTCAAGAGTAAACTACATAGTGATAAAACCTTCAACTCTAGAAATAAGCCGCAAAATATTCATAAAACTATTTCAAGGGTCAATTGCTCCATTTGTGAAGGTTTTCAAGACTATTATTGATTAATTTTTTGAACTTATCGATCTCAATTCACTTTTTGAGCGCTCGTACTACTCACACGAGGGCTATACCATTTCGTCACGATGTCTGTATTTTTCGAATTTTGAGCCGAAAATGGTCTCAAACGACTATGTTCGACTCACTTATGACGAATCCGTCGAAAAATTCGAGTCTGTCCGGCCGTCCGTATACACGATAACTCTCGAACGGAACGACCTAAAAACTTGAAATTTTCAGGGTATGTTCGTATCTCGAATGCCGCGGTTAAGTTTGTTATTTGCAAAGTTCGCCCAGGGGTTCCGTGAATATGGCCGCTCCAAATTTTATTTTCCTGATAACTTCGGAACTACTGATTCGATCGAAGTGAAATTTTGCACTCAGATGGAGACGAGTTCAAGCTACATGTCCAGCTCACATGACCAGAACCATAGGAACCATGAAAATTATAACTTTGTAATGGAAGGGCCTAGGGACTTGAAATTTCCAGGATAGGTGTGGATCTCGAATATTGCGGTCACGTTCATCAATGAACAAAATTAGATTAGGGTTTCCGTAAATATGGTCGTTTGAAATTCAGTTTTCTTGATAATTTCAAAACTATGGATTTGAGTGACGAAATTTTGTATTAAAATTGAGAATGATATATTCGAGCTACATTTTTTCCAGATCGCATGATCAGAACCATAGAAACCATAGAAAATTATAACTTTCGAACGGAAAGGCCTAGGGACTTGAAATTTTCAGGATAGGTTCGGATCGTCAATTGTGTGGTCACGTTCATCAATGAGCAAAATTAAACTAGGGGTGCCGTAAATTTCTCGAAATCGGTAGCAGATACGACAAAACTGCAAGAAACCATAAAGTTTAGTACAACAACAAAGCTGCTTTTACATTTTTTCAAATCAGCAGTGGCTCAACAAAAAAAAAATCTGGAGGAAAACAGTGGACAGTGTTCCAGAAAAAAAATATCACCCTGTAGATTTGCTATCGAAATTGGCATGCCACATAGTGTAAGCCCTCAATTGTGATATCTATGTCAAATTTCAGTTGATTATTTTGTGAAGTGTAGATACTATAAGAAAAAAAAACTTGAAAAAAATTCAAACTTTCACACCCTGTATGTCGAAAACGAAACGTTTGCGATCCCATGTTTATGGGACATTTTTTTCTTGAAATTACTCGGGGAATCCCCCCTTTTTGTTTGTAACTGAGGAACACCCTGTATAAATCTATTTGCTCTTAGAATATGCTCGGAAGTTTTAAGGGTTGAAGCTTTCGGATATTTCTCCACTATTTTTATGTGTGACGTGAAAGAATTCATAAATTCATGGGAATTAAAAAAAACATTAGTATCCATGTATTTTTTTCGAAATATTTTTCGCAGTGATTGATCTATATAGTAAATAAAAAAGAGGTTCCAGCATGACCGTATTTACTCAAGAGGGGTACGAACTATACTAACCTTTCCTAACCTTAACGTACGCGCAAAGACAATTTGACGAATCTAAATTTTTTCGTAGCAACCACAATGCATAAACTAAATAAAGCATTCAAATATTCATTCAAAACCTTGAAACGGTTTCAAACCCTGTGCGATACCAAATAATCTTAAATAGTATATTATTCCACAAGGAGGAAAAGTGTTACTTTTCATGACGAGCTTCATGTTTACCCGCCGAACGGAGTGAGGCGGGTAATTGAAAGCGAGCCATGAAAAGTCACTTCTCCTCCGAATGGAATATGTTATTTTATTTTCAAACGCTTTGAAATTCATTAAAATCTGGAGATTAGATTTATATTCACGATCGTTATATTTGAGTAATCAATAGAAAGTTTGCCTACTTACGGTTGTCTCGCAAAATTAATTTTGATAGTTTATTAAATTTAAAATGTAATTCATCGTTGACATAGCAACCACTTTTCCTACGGTGGAGGAGAAGTAGAACTTTTCGAAATAGAATAGACATTCTTTCTGTACGTTTGAAAAAAAAATTGTTTATTGAAATAAAATTGATGAAAAGCACTGCCGTGGAAAGAAATTTCAAACTAAGACAAAACTCCAGACTTCACGTCACTGCTTTAGGTGACCAATTTTTTTTTCGATAATTCTGGCTAGAATTTTCTACGGTATCTATGGTCTTGGTAATGCGATCTGAACATCGCACGTACTTTGAATACATCATTCTTCATTCATGTGCAAATTTCATTAATTTCATTCCAATCCAATCAGTAGTTTCGAAATTATCAAGAAAAAATATGTTGAACGGCCATATTTACAAAACCCCTAGCCTAATTTCGCCCATTGATAAACGTAACCGCGACATACGAGAACCAAACCTATCCTGAAAATGTCAAGCCCCTAGGCCTTTCCGTTCAAAAGTTATAATTTTCTATGGTTTCTATGGCTCTGGTCATGCGATCTGGACAAAATGTAGCTTGAATATTTCATTCTCCATTGAAATACAAAATTTCGTTATGATCGAATCCGTAGTGTTGAAATTATTAGGAAAAAAATATTTTGAACGGCCATATTTACGGAACCCCTAGTCTAATTTTGCTCATTGATAAACGCGACCGCAACATTCAAATCCACACCTATCCTGAAATTTCAAGTCCCTAGGCCTTTCCGTTTGAAAGTTATAATCTTCTATGGTTCTGGTTATACGATCTGGTCAAAATTTTGCAGGTAGCTTGAATCATTATCTATTGAAAAACAAAATTTCATTTCGATCGAATCAGTAGTTCCGAAGTAATCAGGAAAACAAAATTTCGAACGGTCATATTTACGGAACCCCTGGTGGAGTTTTGCCCATTAACGAACTCAACTGCGGCATTCGAGATTCGAACCTACCCTGAAAATTTCAAGCTTCTAGGTAGTTGCGTTCGAGAGTTATCGAGTATACGGCCGGACGGACATACTCGAATTTTTCGACGGATTCGTCATCAGTGAGTCGAACCTAGACCATTTTCAGCTCAAAATTCGAAAAATACATACATCGTGACGAAATTATATAGCCCTCTTGTAAGTAGAACGAGCGCTCAAAAACAACATACATTATACCTATCCACAAAATTCCGTTATTTCCATTTTCCACGGAAAATGACATTTGATCACAGTATGACAAGAATAATTTTGATCGTTCAAATCATTATTTTATATATTTTGATCGTCCTCAATTCCTTCGTAATTATAGAATTGTATTTGTTCCTGTGGGACGCTTGTCCACCGAGGCCATTCTTCACACTCAAACAAATGAGGAGATGGACATGATAACTTTTTTCTGAGAAGAGTTGTGTACTATAACGACCGATTTATTTTCGCAGATCTACCCTTAGAACTTTTGGAAAGAAAAACATATCTGTGTCAGGAATTATTAGAGATAGCAGATAAAATCGATCCCGGATATTCCCGATTCAGAGGAATTCTTTTATACGAATTACAGACAACGATGGTTCTGCAAGCCAAAAAGGAATACTGCAAAGAACTCATCACAAAAACTGAAGCAGAAGTAAGATTTGAATGCAACAACATTTAACGAAACTAAAATCATTTCTCTTGCAGGAAAAACTGAAAAATTCTCTGGATATTCTTAACGAATCGTGCAAAATCCTATTAGTGGAGCCTGAATTCAAAGAAACTCTACGAGAAAAGTTGCAAACATTGCACACCATGCTTGAAGTATGAATTCGAATCTAGGAAATTCTTTGGCGCCATCTTCAGGAGTTATCCTACACTATCTAAAATAAAATATTCATATTATTGATAATTAATCGAAATAATTATTTTATCGCATTTAGTGATTAAGAATAAAAGAATAGAGTGCACTTTCATATGTGAATGTAGTCCCAATATACCTTTCCTGTGGATTTGTTCGAATTCTACAGAAAACTAGAACATGTTACAGGAAATCTGTACAAGTTACCTACAAATTGCGTTCCAATCTATTGGTATTTTCCGAAACCTAGATTAGCGAAGTGATCTGTTTACCTTGCTAAAGAGAATATTCAACTGTTGAAGATGTTGGAAAATTTCCTTAGATGAACTGTCCATTCATTCCTCTGTCGGTAAAGAGACGTTTACAATAAGTGATGTTTCTTTCATTGACAGGAGTTGTGATGTGATTTGACGTTATCATCAACAGTTTTTAATCGTTTTATCTTAATTAATATAAAAGTATAATAGTTAAGGTGAGTACTATGATATCAACACCCTAGACCTGATGTTTGACTTTAGTTTAATTATGTTCACCACCGATTAAACCTTCTGTCAAAATTTTTCTTTTAGGTGTATCACCATAAGGTTTTGGGTCAAGAAAATTGACAACGATTTCGAATTATCTGTACTCATAATTAATGTTAATTTTCACTTATATTCCCGCTGAATATAAATGAAGTTTTTGAGTTTCAATCGGTAAATTATTTAATATGGAAATGATATAATTCGCAATGAGAATCATTCGTTAGCATCAGAAACATGTGATATTATTTATGCTGAATTTTCCAGTACTTTAGGTGACATCTCGGTATCTTAACACTGAAACCTCTTAGATTTCCTTCAAATCGATATTTCACCTGGATTGTTCGTGAAAAATACATCGATAATAAATTGCATTCTTTCAGGTTATTGCAATAACCTCAAAATTTCAAGCAAATATTACCATTGTTCTCATTGTTTTGGAAAACTGTATAGTCCATCAATTTGAATGAAATTAAATATCAAACCGACTTTAGGAAATCTATAATTAAATTTTCATCATGTGCCAAAACGGTGATACTAGGTTTATTTTGTATGATCACCTTCACAAGTGCTAAATTTAACCTTCTAAAAATCTGGTGCCATTCTTAGTTCCTAATTTCCTAGGACGAGTTCAAGAGGTATTCTGAAAATGCCTTTTCAGCCTTTGGTACTATGTAGTTAATTTTTTTTTAAATCTTCTCGTTTTGGAATTTTGAAAATTAAAATAAAATTATGAAACATGAATGATGACTTTCACATGGAACGAATTGTAAGCCGCAATGTTGTTTATCCCTGTGGAACATGGAATTCTCAATAATTTTTCAATTATTTGTGCTAGAATGATGCCTCTCCAAGATCAAACCTCAAAAGCCTTGACCTTTCTCTATCAAAAAATTTCATCACATATTCAGAATCTAAGTTGTCATTAGTTTCGAAATAAAATTATCTATTCACAAAAATTTCAATATTTTGGCTTAATAGATATCGGAACAATCATATTATTTTCCTAATGGTCTACTGAATTGAAATATCATTAACTTATAATTCATCAGCTTCAGTCTAGAAATTATCATCTTCAAGACTTTGTATTTTTGGTTCGAGTAACTTTAAATTTTCATTTTTGCGATTTTTCATTTATAGTGTTGTTGGAGAGCAATGCCAAATTTAAGCCCCGAAGGTCAGTATATGTCCAGTAACGGGGCGACCAATACCGAAAAAGTATGCATACTTGATGCTGGTGCCCAATATGGTAAAGTGATAGATCGAAAAGTCAGGGAACTCAATGTCGAATCCCACATATTGCCGCTGGACACTCCAGCTTTCAACATCAAGGAGGGAGGTTATAAGGCCATCATAATTTCTGGAGGCCCAAATTCTGTTTATGCCCAAGATGCGCCAAGATATGACGCTGATATTTTCAGGATAGGGTTGCCAGTTTTAGGTGAGTAGTTTTTCATACAAAATTTTTGAACAGTTTTTTTTGTGTAAACAATGCTTCTGTAAAGCCCTAGTATTTCACCCCAAACTGGGTTCAAGTGAACTACCGAAATACCTTCAATAAGATGAATGCTCAAAAATATTTAAATATGTACTTATATGCCAACAATAATAATATCCAGCTTTTTGTAATCAGATAAATTTATTTGTATGAGTAGAAATTTTCTTGACCAATAGAAATTAAACTTTGGTACTTTCAAGAAAAATAAATCAAAGTAATTTTGAATAACAACAATCATGATTTTTATTCGTTATTATTACCAATGGGCAAAATGTCCCCTGACATGGATGAATGCATCCAATAAAAATAAACCTCTGGAGCTTTTGTTATTGAGAATTGATTGTTATAGTCGAGAATATTGTAACAAGTACTGGTATAGATACTAGAGATAATGTTATCTCTCATATGTCTATTCCGGTGTTGCCAGATTCTTTATATTAATTTTCTTCAATTTAACCTCAAAAATTCTTCATATTTCTGTAGTGGTGTGTAACGTGTAACCTCATTTTGGAATACCAACCATAGATCTAGATCTTTATCTATGGTACTCACCCACTGTTAGTAAGGTCAAAGTCTACGTAATGAATATTTTATTAACTTTGATGACAAACAGAAAAAGAAATAAAAACAAAATTACCTATTTATTTTATGGGCAGAACAAAAAAGTGTTCAACATAGCACCTAATTAGGAATATACATTTGTTGCTTTAATCAAATTTAAATGTTTTTCAGTGACAGACATTTTTGCAGAATTTGTACCCATCTCACGAAAATTCGATGTATTTTTTCTGTTTTCTGTAAGTCTGTTTTGTTCAGCCCCTGCATTCGAGTGTGGCAGCGAAAGTACGAGTAATGCTAAAGTACCAACCAACTTTCCTCCTTGTAGTCTTTGGTTTCTCTTATTTTATGCTGAAATTGGCAACTCCAATAGTTCAACTTTCTCTTCATCACTGAAGTGAAATTGAATATTTCGTCGATTTGTTCCAATTTCATTTTTTTTATCTATAATTGGCTGGGGACTTCCCCAGTTTACCTATAAAAAGCTGTAGCACACTACAGTATCTTTATTTGCTGCTAGCGCCATCTCGAGGCCGAATTGCCAACAATTCCTTATCGTAGCTGAACCATTTTACTGAAAGATGTCAGAACGCAGATGACATGAATAAAATAAATTCAAAAAAATTCTTCATATTTTAGTTGTTCTCATAAAATATTCCTCTTTTATTTATTAGCTCTTTTTGGAGGCGTAAACTGAATATTGAAGAAAATTCTGCAGTTCATCTAGACCAACATTGGTCTATGCAATCAAACCCTCAAGCAATCTAAGATTTTTGTTTAGGATATCTATCAACCGAAGATCAGTTAGGTTTCATACAACTGCACCGAATAATAATAGTAAATTAATAGAATTGAATTCTATATTCTTCAGGTTCTTCAGTGTTTCCTTACCAGTAAAGTTGAGAAACTCGATATTCTTCCAATTTCCTATTGAAATTTCATTAGCACGCAATCATTCAAAAAATTATCAATGATACATAATAAAGCAATATTTGCACTGATTATAATAGATAGAATAAAAAAATAAATTGGATTTTATTCTCATTGGAAATCCTATATACATTTTTTGGATTACTCAACACTATACCTAGGTATATACAGGGTGTGTACAAAGTTGAGGCTTTTTTTTTACAGCAATAGAAGCCATCAAAATAATTCAATATACCGAAAAAAAAAAAAAATATTCACCAGGACCGAGTATTTCGAAATCAAAGTTACTTGCAAATATGAGAATTTCCTAGCACGAATCTGTATGTGGTTCGTATTGATATTTAAATGTTCAGATATTGGCAGCTGTAAGAGGTCAGTATACGGGAATTCATTTATATGATGCGTATGATAACTAAATTTTCCTATCTTAACCCCTGTGATTTCTTTCTTTGGGGTCATTTGAAAACATTAGTGTATAAGTGATCATTTCGAACAATTTCTATATACAATTTGAATCAATTTTATCGGTGAGTTTGTGAACCTTTGCAATCAGTAATTTTTCATCTCCTTAGTTTGAACTTCAAGAATTATACCGTTCAGGAAAAATCTCCTAATGAAAAATTATAAAAAGCACTGCCGTGAAGTCAGGAACTTTTGAGCGCTCGTTCATCCACCTTGTAGGACGATTCGCATTTTCCAGTTTTAGAAACAAATTCAAAAAATTTTTGACAGCTCCAGACTTCACGTCAGGCTTCAGGTGATTTTTTTCGATAATTTGCTAGAATTTTCTACGGTATCTATGGTATTGGTTATGCGATCTGGACAAAATTTCCCATGTAGTTTGAATACATTATTCTTCATCTATTTGCGAAATTTAATTCCAATCCAATGGGTAGTTTCGAAATTATCAGGAAAAAAATATTTTGAACGGCCATATTTACGGAACCCCTAGTCTAATTTTGCTCATTGATGAACGTGACCGCGAAATTCGCGATCCGAACCTATCCTGAAAATTTCAAGTCCCTAGGCCTTTCCGTTTGAAAGTTTCAATTTTCTTTGGTTCTGGTCATGCGATCTGGATAAAATGTAGCTTGAATATATCATCCATTAAAATACAATTTCGTAATGATCGAATCCGTAGTTTTGATATTATCAAGAAAACTAAATTTCAAACGACCATATTTACGGAACCCCTAGTCTAATTTTGCTCATTTATAAATGTGACCACGACATTCGAGATCCACACCTACCCTGAAATTTTCAAGTTCCTAGGCCTTTCCATTACAAAGTTATCATTTTCTATGGTTCTAATCATGCGATAAGGGCAAAATTTTGCATGTATCTTGAACACGTCATTTTCCATCTGAGTGCAAAATCGAATCTGTAGTTTCGAAGTAATCAGGACAACAAAATTTCGAACGGCCATATTTACGGAACCCCTCGTCGAATTTTGCCCAATAACGAACTTAACCGCGGCATTCGAGATTCGAACCTACCCTGAAAATTCCGTTCGAGAGTTATCGTGTATACGGACGGGCAGACTCGAATTTTTCGACGGGTTCGTCATCAGTGAGTCGAACTCTGTCGATTGAGACCATTTTCGGTTCAAAATTCGAAAAATACAGAAATCGTGACGAAATGGTATAGCCCTCGTGTAAGTAGTACGAGCGCTCAAAAATGAAAGAGAATACAAATTTTAGATGAATTGCGATAAATGAATTCCGAGAAAACAAACATCGCATGCATATGGCCCCTAACAGAGAGATCCATCTAGAGTGGGATCAAGATATGATGCCCAAGATTTTTCTCACTTTTTTAAAATTGAATATTTTATATGATCAACTGCCGGCGAAAACTCTTTCGATTAGTTCTAGCACCCGTCAAAAAAAAAGCCTCATTCCTAAAAAACTCCCTGTATATTGATTCAAGCAACCCATGGAAAAAAGATTATTTTTTTGTTGTCTTTCATGAAAGATGAAGGAAAAATACTTCCTTAGGTATAGTTGCGAATGTCCATAGTAAAAAATGTAAACGACTTTTTGACCATAAATTGATTGAAAAAATTTTTAAGGCATATGTTATGGGATGCAAATGATGAACAAGGAATTTGGCGGTACTGTAGTAAGAAAAGAGTCTAGAGAAGATGGTCAATATACAGTTGAAGTAAACCCGAAGTGTTTGTTGTTCAAGTGAGTAGAAACATGAAGAAAAACGTATCTTAAATCTATCAATTAAATAAATGGTCTATTTTATTTGCAGAGGTTTGGATAAAGTGCAAACTGTTCTTTTAACTCATGGTGACTCTATTGATAAATTAGGTGACAATTTTAAACCAATAGGTGAGTAGCATAAGGTTATGACAGTTCCGTGAAAGGACAAGCTTTGACTTCCTTAATACCTTATGAATGATGTCCGAAATTAAATCTTCTAATAAAATTTAATTATCAGAACAATCTATTCAGGTGACACCACATGACATGACCAAATTTTGTTATGTACTAACTTTTGTAACTTCAGAATCATCAAACACAACTCAATCAACCTTTTTTGTATCGATTCTTCAAGGTTTAGCGCAACTGTTTAGATGCATTTGAACGCGATGGTCTATTACTCTCTATTACGAATTTTTCGAAAATGCCACTGTGGCGATAGCTCCATTTTTCTATCATTTATCACATCATCGCATGGCAATTCGTGAGAAAAATTCCCGAATGTAGGGTTTGTGTTGTCTACTGTATACAAATTACCAAATTTGGTGGTTGCTTAATCTCTGCTGAACCTAATCTTACTAGATGCTTTCTGAGGCATATTCTTGCTAAGACCATGATAATTTTTTCATTTCTCAGTGCTAAAGTTGATTTTTGGGATGTTCCAAACCTTGAAGATTACACAAGAGCGCTTGCCTGTCAGTCTCTCCTTTCTTCCCAAACTGTTCTTTATAGGTGTATTTGACACAGACATGTTCTGGTTCTACAAAGAGATGTGGCCTCTTTCTTGAGCAGTGCATTGGCCTCCTTGTTTCCCCTGATTCCCGAGTGTCCAGGAATCCAGTCCAAGAGGCTGTTATTCATGACTAGTTTGTTGAGTTCGCAACTTCTCAACTACTTTTGTCTCGATTTATTACCAAAATTTTTGTTCCATCTTGTGGTGCCCACTGATTGGATATTTATCTGAAATAAATAATAAATCCAAATCAATTTTCCAAACCGAATTCGACTTTTTCACAGCCCAGAGCACTTCATTCTGCGCCGGCATCTTCAACGAAAAACTTCACCTGTACGGAGTTCAATTCCATCCGGAGGTCGATCTCACCCCGAATGGCCTCACCATGTTGCGGAACTTCCTATACGACATCGCAAGCTTGACTGGCAATTTCACCATACAGTGCAGGGAAACCGAATGTATCAAATACATAAAAGACACCGTTGGCAACAACAAGGTACTGCTGTTGGTCAGCGGTGGCGTCGATAGTACCGTCTGTGCGACGTTATTGCACAAGGCGCTCAAATCCGAGCAGATTATCGCAATTCACATCGACAACGGTTTCATGCGGAAGAACGAGAGCGAGAAGGTCCAGCTGTCCCTCCAAAAGATCGGGCTCGACTTGAGGGTCATAAAGGCCGCATCGACTTTCGCGGAGGGTACTACGGTCGTGCCACTGGACAAGCAGAACGATAACTATCGCACAAACGTCACCAAGATGCTCTGCATGACAACCGATCCGGAGGAGAAGAGAAAAATCATAGGGGACGTGTTCGTTAGGATATCTGGAGAAATTATCAGCGATCTCAACATTAAACCTGAAGACGTGAGTACAAGTTGAAAGACTTAAGTTTATATGTGGCAGCCTTTATGGAGGCTTTTCATCCGCATACTTTTAAAGTTCAAACTTTTTTTTGTGCTGCTTGAACAACTATAGTCCATTTAAGAATTATTGGCATCGAAGCAGGCCATGAACGTCCAGTCGAGGCTTTATTTCTAGTTACAAAAAATTTACTGTTTTCATCATAGAAATAAAACATAAATATAATCTAGAAAAGTGTTGAGTATACGAATTATCGGAATTATCGAATAATTAAGCCGGAATATATCGATTGCAGTTTCTACATGGGAGTTCAGGTTTGCAAGCGCAAAAATATCGTAGAATGCTTTCATATGAAATTATCTCATATAAAAGTCAACCATGGAAAATTGAAGATCATTCAAATAAATATTTATTTTCACTCAGGACCATGCAATATTTATTGGTATTGGAAATCTTGCAAAATTCTAATCATATAACTATAAGAGTACCATTTTATGTCCGGATTCAAGAAGGATAATTAATGGAATTCTAGCAGGTAGCTAGCGGAAATATATGCCAAATCTTTGAAAAACTCGAAGTAACACCGACAAACTACCTGGCGTTCTCTTGTTAGGCGCGATGTATCCTGGTCAATTCCAGCCATTTTAATAGCATAAGACAAAAAATACTCAAATTCAGAGCAAATTTTTATAATTACATATGCACCAATATCTTCGATAAAATCATCAAAGCAAGATTTCTATGGGTAATGTTAGTGTTATTCCTATACCAACCTGAATTCAGCAACCCAAAATATTACTGAATAGTCTATTACCAACTTAAATTCGATTTTTCACAGCCAACAGAGATGTCAATAATTCTTAAACGGAGTATAGTTTTAATGAATAATAATGGCTCAATTTCTTCGAAATACCAGCATAAGACAGTAATTTCAGAGCAGCATATATAAAGACATTTCACTTCATTTTTGAAGGAATCTGTGACCACAGTTTTATATATTAGATTGTGAGTTTCAAGCAAGTTAGTCAAAAAGAGGACGGTGTAATCTCACTTCATTCTTTATAATAATAATAATTGAGCGCTCTTAAGTTATAAGAGATAATAATATTTATTCATTTCAAGAAATATTCAAAAAGAAACAAAGATGTTTAAATAAAATTGAAACAAGTCACAAAGCTCACAACTGTAACGTTCAAGATAATTTTTTCAACAACCATAGACGTCATTCTGTTCTAGGTTGTACTGGGCCAAGGCACTCTGAGACCAGACTTGATCGAATCGGCATCCTGCTTGGTCTCCAATAAGGCTGATAAAATCAAAACTCACCACAACGATTCGGAACTTATCCGAAAGCTTAGAGAAGAGGGTCGCGTCGTTGAACCACTGAAGGATTTCCACAAGGATGAGGTCAGAATGATAGGTAGAGATGTGGGGTTGCCCACAGAGTTGGTGATGAGACATCCATTTCCTGGTCCAGGTTTGGCCATAAGAGTTCTATGCGCCGAGGAACCATACATGGAGAAGGACTTCAGTGAGACCCAGGTCTTGGTGAAGATCATCGTCGAATTCGACCAAATGTTGCAGAAGAAACATGCTCTTCTGAACAGGGTGGAAGGGGTGACTAGCGAGGATGAAAGGTAGGGAATTTGAGAATTAATTAATAATATATATAGTGGTGGTCATTTGGTTGCAAAGCACTTTTCCGAACTTAGTTGATCTTATCTACTTCTTTTGCGAAGTTTGTTTTAAAAAAAAATTTACATCACATCTGTTAACTTTGTAATTATTTTATTTTTATGTTTAGTTCCCAGTGAGTGTTCCTTCCTAGATATTTCACTTTGAAAAATCAAATTTCAATAGGAGAGTTTGAACATTGCGCAAAGGGCGGCGGGATGTGACGTAACAAGATCTAACCTATCGCCGAGAGCGCTAGAGAATAATTTTATTTATAGTGTTGGCAGGCCGAAAAAAAATTAAACAGTTCTCGCCATATGTACACAACTTCTGTTTTATTCATAGGATGAACTGAATAACATTTCCGAAAAATAGTGAAATTGCCAAATTAGCAATATGCCAATCGAAGGCCTTATGACGTCTTGAGAAGCTGTAATTAAGCTGGATTTTAAATGTCCCACTAAATTTGAGTGTTTTACTACGGCGTTTATTCGAATATTATATCAGTGCCGGCTCGTTAGCTTTCAATCAGAGGGGGCCAAGCAAAAAATACAGGGTTTTTCATAATATATGCTCAGGATTTCAGGATGTGATAGCTCGTCCAAAAATATGAAAAAAAGTTTTAATTAACTTACCCTCTGAAATGCATTTTCGAGATACAGGGTGTTGAAATTGAAAAAAAATCGGTTTTTGCGAATCTCACCATAACCTTTTATCGTACGAGAAACAGCTGTCGTAAGCATAGTATACAATTTTTTGTGCGGATTTTTTGTTTGTCTCAATTGGTGAAGGTTTTGAAAGGGTAGTGGGTGTTTTTCTCCCCAATCCACGCTAATCGAAAAAGTACGGTTTTTGAGACGCCAATGTTTTCTACTCAATAAAGGTACTCTTAGTCATACGCTCTAAAGTCGACCGTTTTCGAGAAAAATCAACTTTTATGTTGAGAAACATGGTCTTCACTAACTGTCAACCTTTTTGAGCGCTCGTACTACTTACACGAGGGCTATATCATTTCGTCACGATTTCTGTATTTTTCGAATTTTGAGCCGAAAATGGTCTCAATCGACTATGTTCGACTCACTGATGACGAATCCGTCGGAAAATTCGAGTCCGGCCGGCCGTCCGTAAGCACGATAACTCTCGAACGGAACAACCTAGAGACTTGAAATTTTCGGTGTCGGTTCAGTTCCCGAATGCCTCGGTTAAGTTCGTTAATGGGCCAAATTCCACTAGGGGTTCCGTAAATATGGCCGTTCAAAGTTTTGTTCTCCTGATTACTCGAAAAGTACAGATTTGATCGAGATAAAATTCTGCACTCAAATGGAGAATGAGGTGTTCAAGCTACATGTAAAATTTTGTCCAGATCGCATGACCAGAACCATAGAAACCATAGGAAATTGTAACTTTTGAACGGAAACGCCTAGGGACTTGAAATTTTCAGGATAGGTGTGGATCTCGAATGTCGTCATCACGTGTATCTATGAGCAAAATTATACTAAGGGTTTAGTAATTATGGTCGTTTGAAATTTAGTTTTCTTGATAAAATTTCGAAACTACAGATTCGATCGTGACGAAATTTTGTATACTAATGGAGAATGATATATTCAAGCCACATTTCTCCAGATCGCATGACCAGAACCATAGAAACCATAGAAAATCATAACTTTCGAACGGAAAGGCATAGGGACTTGAAATTTCCAGGGTAGGTTCGGATCGCGAATTTCGCAGGCATGTTCATCAATGAGCAAAATTAGACTAGGGGTTCCGTAAATACGGTCGTTTGAAATTTTTTTTTCTCGATAATTTCGAAACTACGTATTCGATCGAGATAAAATTTTGTATTTTAATCGAGAATGATATATTGAAGCAACATTTCGTCCGAATCGCATGACCAGAACCATAGAAACCATAGAAAATTATAACTTCCGAAGGGAAAGGCCTAGAAACTTAAAATTTTCAGGGTAGGTTTGTATCGCGAATTTCGCGGCCACGTTCATCAATGAGCTAAATTAGACTAGGGGTTCCGCAAAAAGGCCGTTCAAAATATTATGTTCCTGATAATTTCCAAACTACTGATTGGACTGGAATGAAATTATACACCTAGCTGAAGAATAATGTATTGAAACTACGTGCGCAATTTTGTCCAGATCACATTACCAAGACCATAGATACCGTAGAATTATCGAAGAAAAAATTGGTCAGCTGAAGCACTGACATGAAGTCTGGAGTTTCGCCTAAGTTTGAGAATTTTTTTGACAGCTGTCGAAAATTCCTTCAATTGATTTCTAGAACTGGAAAATGCGAATCTACCTACAAGGTGGGTGTACGAGCGCTCCTGACTTCACGGCAGTGCTTTTCGTAATTTTTTTATTCGTCAAAAACAGGATTACAATTTAAAGTTATTTTCTGAACCACTGATCAATCTTCGAAAGAACTTAATACAGATTAAGCTAATCCTACTTCGATTTTTTTTCAATCGCAACACTTTGTATCTCGAAAATGGTGCATTTTAGTGGTTAAGTTAATAGAAATTCTTTTTCATATTTTTGGAGGAGCTATCACATCCTGAAATCTTTCGCATATATTATGAAACACCCCATATAGTATACCACTAGATAGTTGACCTATGATAGTTTGCCTAGTGAATTTACAATATCGAGCTTCGGAATTTAATTGATGCCCCTAAGTGAGATTTTTATCTGCTATGTCTTTCAATAGACCTCTGTACATTCTTTTAATCCGAATACCCTAATTTTGACCACACATTGTTTTCTGAATCGTCGGAAAAAGGTAAGCAAAACCAACAAAATAATTTTTTCAAATTGTAGTTCCTGTCAGCCACTCGCAGAAGGAACGATTATGTTTGGAATTGACAATTAAATTTTGCATAGCAGGCTGAGGTGTCTTTATAGTTTTAGTAATGAAAATTTTGTCATCATAAGGCATTCGACTGAACCTTTCCTTCAGAATAAAATCAACAATAGGACAATATCTTCAGTTACTCTAAGTCTAAGTTCCCCAATGACATTATAATATTCATTTCTGGTTCTATAAAACTGCGGTAAAATTTGCAGCGGGTGTCTAATCAATCGCCATCGTTGTAATGGGTGATTTTTTAAGAGCTTGAGAACTTTTTTTAAAAAAAAAACGCATAAAATTTGCAAAATCTCATCGGTTCTTTATTTGAAACGTTAGATTGGTCCATGACATTTACTTTTTGAAGATAATTTCATTTAAATGTTGACCGCGGCTGCGTCTTAGGTGGTCCATTCGGAAAGTCCAATTTTGGGCAACTTTTTCGAGCATTTCGGCCGGAATAGCCCGAATTTCTTCGGAAATGTTGTCTTCCAAAGCTGGAATAGTTACTGGCTTATTTCTGTAGACTTTAGACTTGACGTAGCCCCACAAAAAATAGTCTAAAGGCGTCAAATCGCATGATCTTGGTGGCCAACTTACCGGTCCATTTCTTGAGATGAATTGTTCTCCGAAGTTTTCCCTCAAAATGGCCATAGAATCGCGAGCTGTGTGGCATGTAGCGCCATCTTGTTGAAACCACATGTCAACCAAGTTCAGTTCTTCCATTTTTGGCAACAAAAAGTTTGTTAGCATCGAACGATAGCGATCGCCATTCACCGTAACGTTGCGTCCAACATCATCTTTGAAAAAATACGGTCCAATGATTCCACCAGCGTACAAACCACACCAAACAGTGCATTTTTCGGGATGCATGGGCAGTTCTTGAACGGCTTCTGGTTGCTCTTCACTCCAAATGCGGCAATTTTGCTTATTTACGTAGCCATTCAACCAGAAATGAGCCTCATCGCTGAACAAAATTTGTCGATAAAAAAGCGGATTTTCTGCCAACTTTTCTAGGGCCCATTCACTGAAAATTCGACGTTGTGGCAGATCGTTCGGCTTCAGTTCTTGAAATGTCAAAGCATACTGAGCAAATACTAATGCATGAAAATCCTAACCTCGAAAAAATCTGAGCAAATACTAATGCATGAAAATCCTAACTTCAAAAAAATCACCCGTTATAAAAACCTAACCTTACCCGAATGTCAGTTGTGATCACCACATCAAAACTGAAAACGTACAATTCAATTTGTGTTTTCCTTTCAGACAAACTCTACGAAAGATATCTAGTAAACAAAAACTTGCTGCCACCCTTCTACCTATAAGAAGTGTTGGTGTTCAAGGTGACTGCCGTTCGTACAACTATGTCGTGGGTATATCAAGTGAGCGAGAACCTGATTGGAATGACATGTCTTTCCTGGCCACCCTGATACCTAGAATATGCAGAAATATCAACAGGGTTTGCTACGTTTTTGGCGGGCTTGTCAAAGAACCTATTCCAGATGTTACTCCCACGTTCCTTACAAACAATGTACTGAGTACACTGAGACAATGTGATGATATTGCTACAGGGGTGAGTGAAATGTTGATTTTTTTCAACTGAAAGATATGAATTCATCTAATTTGAAAAAACACCTGTTTCATTCTCTTTTTTTTTAGGTACTGCATAACAGCGGTCACACCCAGTCGATAAGTCAGATGCCTGTGATTTTGATCCCTCTTCACTTTGACAGGGACCAAGCCCTTAGAATTCCCTCATGTCAAAGGTCAATTGTCCTGAGACCTTTCTGTACTCAAGATTTCATGACAGGTTTGCCAGCTACGCCGGGAAAACAGTTGCCTTTAGACGTAAGTAGATTTTGATTCCACAAAACATTGGGTAATCCAACATTTGGTCATTTTAGGTGGTCCATAAAATGGTTACGGAAGTTTTGCAAATACCCGGTATATCAAGGGTATTATATGATTTAACGTCCAAACCGCCTGGAACTACCGAATGGGAATGAGAGCCGTAAATTATTACCGATAATTGTGTAATTCGTTAGAAGAGAAAAAGAACAGACTTTGAAAGAGGTTTCTTGTTTTATAAATTGTACATCTCTGTTGTTATATTATACATTGTGTAACGATTTTGTTACTATTCTTCCTATTTCTGGAATTTACTGGCACCATTGTAGCTCAACTATTTATTATGCATTTTGAAAGATCGATCGAAAATTTGGTTTTAATTTTGATTTTTACATTCTTTACTAAATTTCACAGTCGCTATCAAGCAATTTTATATGTTGTATTTTTTTCAATATGTCAATAAAAGACAGTTATATTATTAAAAAAAATAATTTCTTTGAGCTATTGCTGTACATTTCAAAACCTGATAGCCCATTATGCTTCAATATAATAAGGGGAATGAATAAAACCACATATATTTTACATAAATTTTATTTAATTTGAATTCGAAATGAACTCTTCACTTTTAAAGTACACTATTTAGCAATTCAATAATAGCAATATGTTGTATCAATTCAATATGTCGATAGGACTTTTATTGAAAAATTTATTTCTTCAAATCATTTTTGTACATTCTATTAGAAAAAAAAATTTGAAAAGCACTGGCGTGAAATCGGGAGCTTTAGGGCGCTTGTTTCTTTGTACCAAAACGGCTTTCAGTGTTCATTGCAGGGTTCGAAAATATGATATTTAAATAAAAATCTAAATATCGGATATATATCAACTTTCTGATATTTATTTTTATAAACAATTTTTAAAGTTTTTTCGCTAATAAAAACGATAAATCAAACGCATTGAAAAATTAATTCACCAAATTCATTGAAAAACCTATCCAAGGTTCTCAAAAACAAAGAAAATGACAGAAATGAAAGAAGGTAATTAGTTAATAAATTTATTGAATTACGGTTCGTCATCCGAATTATAGGAATTTCTTGTGCGGACGCAGTGGCCTCATCCTATATCCATTCCAAATTGCAAACTTTAGCAGTAGACGCGAACCCATGCTCACTGTTCAAATATTTGAACAAAAAAACAAATTTGGCTGTTTTGTCACGTTCTAATCGATTTCTTAATTTCGATGTTACCTAGCCGAATGTTGAAAAATTGCTTATCTAGGATGCTGTTGAGGCAATTGCTGTTAGTAGCTTGTCACAAAATGACGTGAGTATAGGCGTGCTCTTAAATCGCGATTGACTATTAAATTTTTACGCAGCGTCGCACATTTCAGTAAATTTATAAATATCTAGATATATATCATGATAAATATCGGTCGAACCCTGGTTCATTGTTAGTATGACAAGCATTATCATTTTATTTTTATATACTTCAAAAGATGGAAAAAATCTAAAGTTTCAACTGCAGAAGAAGTATTAAAATTCATTATTCATAATTTTTATTTCAACAGGATATGGCGGATAATTTCTGAATTACATACTAAAGTTTTCAAATATCTATTTTGTGAGCGCTCGTACTACTTACACGAGGGCTATATCATTTCGTCACGATTTCTGTATTTTTCGAATTTTGAGCCGAAAATGGTCTCAATCGACTATGTTCGACTCACTGATGACGAATCCGTCGGAAAATTCGAGTCCGGCCGGCCGTCCGTAAGCACGATAACTCTCGAACGGAACAACCTAGAGACTTGAAATTTTCAGTGTGGGTTCAGTTCCCGAATGCCTCGGTTAAGTTCGTTAATGGGCCAAATTCCATCAGGGGTTCCGTAAATATGGCCGTTCAGAGTTTTGTTTCCCTGATTACTTGAAAACTAAAGATTTGATCGAGATGAAATTTTGCACTCAAATGGAAAATGAGGTGTTCAAGCTACATGTGAAATTTTGTCCAGATCGCATGACCAGAACCATAGAAAATTGTAACTTTTGAACGGAAACGCCTAGGGACTTGAAATTTTCAGGATAGGTGTGGATCGCGAATATCGCGGTCACGTTCATCAATGAGCAAAAATAGACAAGGGGTTCCGTAAATATGGCCGTTCAAAATATTATTTTCCTGATAGTTTCGAAACTAATGATCGGATTGGAATGAAATTATGCACCTAGCTGAGGAATAATGTATTCAAACTACGTGCAAAATTTTGTCCAGATCGCATCACCAAGACCATAGATACCGTAGAAAATTCTAGCGAATTATCGAAAAAAAATTGATCAGCTGAAGCACATGAAGTCTGGAGTTTCGCCTAAGTTTCAGAATTTTTTTGACAGCTGTCGAAAATTCCTTCAATTGATTTCTAAAACTGGAAAATGCGAATCTACCTACATAGTGCATGTACGAGCGCTCAAAAGTTCCTGCCTTCACGGCAGTGCTTTTCGTATTTTTTTCAATCTAGTGATGATCCTTATGAAATTTCACACAAACCTTCGGGTCGTTATCTTACAACTGTATCGAAAATTACAGACATTTGGGTGAAATGGTAACGCTATTGTTTCTAGAAACAAGCGCGCATATAGAATAAAACTACATATTTATTTTCTATTAGTTTTATTCAACTGAAACTATAAAATTGAACCATGTTAACATCGAAAACATGAAATTTAAAATTCTTTACGATTTGATGCTGTAATTGTCTTGGGATGGTTTTACTAGTCATATTAATTAATCACAAATTACGAAGTATACTCTTAATTTTCATTCCCATCTACTCTTTTTTCGGGCAGGAGCTGCTGGTGGTGGCTGATCTGCGCTTGCAGTGAACTGAAATAATTGGTTTTTGGTGAATAATTCTTATAAAATTTGATGATCATTGACGAGCGTTTGCACCGGACTCGCACCAAACGGCCCACGAACTATAATGTGATTTCTTAAGGTTCAAATTGACAAATTTTTTTTGTCCCAAGTTAGGTATGGAATACATAATCTGAAAGTAATATCCAGCAGAAACTGTTCTGAACTAACTCGAGTCTGTCACATTCAAGTTCATCATCATTATTCCTAATAATAACATTTTTTAATCTGACGTGCGTGGGCGTCAGGGCGCAGCGAGTCGCGGGAGGAATGGTTCTAGAAGGATCTGGAAGCGGTGTTCTCGAGCGAGAAAAATCCAGAAATCTATCGGAATATAAATGGACCTTGACCCGAAACGGAAGTAGTGCGAGATAGCGTAGAATTAAATTCAGTGGTGTAAATAAATTAGTGTATTGGAGAACTGTAAATAAACTATACAAGAAGGATTTGGACTATCTTCCTTACACTATTCCTAACATGGTATATCACCTTCATCGTGTTATCAAGAAAATTTAGAGGTCATACCATGTAAACCATCAAGAAATATCATCAGGGGACACTCAAATCGAGTTGAGTGATAGATTTCCTCGACTTAAAAATTTGTCATTTTATGCAGCCAAAAATAGCGAATATCCAGTAGTCTTATTTTACAATGACAGTGTTTATGCTTCAACTTTCTACATTTGAACGAGATCTTCTTATTGTTCGTAAGAAGATGACCGCGGATTGGCCGTTCAGTGACGACACTCACCCTCGCTTCTGTCAGAACAAACGATATTTTATTTACTTTTTGTTGAGCACCAAAATATTATTTTAAAATGGAAATTGACGACTATGTACATGTTTGGCAATTTCCCTATTCATATGACATAGCAACAAGGACCATTTATTGCTAATTGTTAATTTGATCTGCATAAATGGTAACATTTTCGTTACTAGTTACTTGATATTTGTTACGTAATAATTGTCATTGTTATTATGGGCTACTTGACAGGACGACTCTCGATGGAGAAGGCATATAATGCATAAAAGAAACGCCGGACGGTCCCCCAGAAGATGGATGGACGACATAACAGACACAGCAGGTCGTAACTGGTATAGAATAGCTAGAGGTAGACAATAGGGGAGGCCTATATCCAGGAGTGGGTTTTGAAAAGCTGACAAAGAAGATATTATGGGCTGCATAAATCCACACTCAACCTAGAAATAGCAACTGTGTAAACCAAATTGACGATTTAAGTTACACTTAAGTGGGACTCGTGTAAACGGCCTAGAATCACTCACTTGATTTGAATATTGTAATCTAAAAGCTGCTTTCATGGCTGATAAACGGTCAGTAGCTGGACCTCTTGGTGCACTAGATGTGGATGAAGTATCGCTGCTACTGTTGCCACTAGATGGCACAAAACCTCGCATTGCATTGCCAGGCTGACCTACTTTTTCCTGGAATCCCAAACCTATGCCACCAACATTTGCACTCTCTCCCTTCTTTCGGAACCTGAATATTAAAATATACATTTATTTCAAAAATTTTATCAGGGGTCCGACTTGGAAAAACAATTATGTTCTATGCATCAAGCTGAATTTTTAAGATAAGGAAAAAACCTTCTTTTGACTTCCACAGCTCTAACTTAGATATAAAACAGCCTTTTTGAGCGCTCGTACTACTTACACGAGGGCTATATCATTTCGTCACGATGTCTGTGTTTATCGAATTTTTAGCTGAAAATGTGCTGTAAGCACGATAACTCTCGAACGAAACAACCTAGAGACTTGAAATTTTCAGTGTGGGTTCAGTTCCCGAATGCCTCGGTTAAGTTCGTTGATGGGCCAAATTCCACCAGGGGTTCCGTAAATATGGCCGCTAAAAATTTTGTTTTCCTTATTACTTCGAAACCACAGATTCGATCGAGATGAAATTTTGCACCCAGATGGATAATGACGTTTTCAAGCTACGTGCAAAATTTTGTCCAGCTCACATGACCAGAACCATAGAAACCATAGAAAATTATAACTTTGTAATGGAAAGGCCTGAGGACTTGAAATTTCTAGGATAGGTGTGGATCTCGAATGTGGTGGTCGCGTTCATAAATGAGCAAAATTAGACTAGGAGTTCCGTAAATATGGTCGTTTGAAATTTAGTTTTCTTGATAATTTCAAAACTACAGATTCGATCGTGACGAAATTTTGTATACTAATGGAGAATGATATATTCAAGCTACATTTCTCCAGATCGCATGACCAGAACCATAGAAACCATAAGAAATCATAACTTTCGTACGGAATGGCCTATGGACTTGAAATTTTCAGGATAGTTGTGGATTTGAAATGTCGCGTTCACGTTTATCAATGAGCAGAATTCTACTAGGGGTTTCCTAAATAAGGTCGATTGAAATTTTGTTTTCTTGATAATTTCGAAACTACTGATTCGTTCGAGATAAAATTTTGTATTCCGATCGAGAATGATATAATGAAGCAACATTTTGTCCAGATCGCATGACCAGAACCATAGAAACCATAGAAAATTATAACTTCCGAAGGGAAAGGCCTAGGAACTTGATATTTTCAGGGTAGGTTCGGATCGCGATTTTCGCGGGCACGAGCAAAATTGGACTAGAGGTTCCGAAAATATATATGGTTCAAAATAATTTTTTTCTGATAATTTCGAAACTACCGATTGGATTAGAATGAAATTGCACACCTAGCTGAAGAATAATGTATTCAAACTACGTTTTTGTCCAGATCGCATCACCAAGACCATAGATACCATAGAAAATTCTAGCGAATTTTCGACAAAAAAATTGGTCGCCTAAAACACTGACTTGAAGTCTGGAGTTTCGCCCAAGTTTGAGAATTTTCTTGACAGCTGTCGAAAATACCTTCAATTGATTTCTAAAACTGGAGATTGCGAATCTATCTACAAGGTGGATGTACGAGCGCTCAAAAGCTCCTGACTTCAAGGCAGTGCTTTTATAATTTTTATTTTATGAATATTTTTTTTATTTAGTTATTACCTCTGTTTCCTATACCAAGAACTCTGCAAAGCCAGATCCAATACTTCTTGTGGTACATTCTGGTTTGCCATTTCCAGGTTCTTGACAATGTGCCCTGCGAATTCCTTATCTTGAGGTGTTAGTAAAGTATATGCTGTACCTTGAGTGCCTGCTCTTCCGGTCCTACCAATTCTATGTGTATGTGTATCTATATCACGAGATATATCGAAACAAATGACGGTTCTTACATGGGGTATGTCAAGACCTCTGGCTGCAACATCAGTAGCAACCTGAAAAGATCGGAATTTATTCATTTGCTTTTTAATTTTTTGTTTTTGTTTCTCACCAAAAGTGAGCATTCTTTTTTTTTGAAAGACATAATAACTTTACTTCTATCGCATTGTTCCATGTCACCATGTAAAAGAAGACATTCAAATTCCTTCACTTTGAGGTTATGGGCCATCTAAAAAAAAAAATAATGTAGACATTTTGGTTTATTATTTTGAGAAATTTCTAAACCCCCCTGAAATTTCCATAGTTTATGTTTTGGTTAGTGTAGGATATAAAAATCGAATAAAAAAAATAACATTGTAAAACTATCAAACAAAATCGTCAAATTGGAAAGGTGTATTGTTATGATCAGAGACCGGATTACATGCATTTGCATATTTAGCCTATTTTCACAGATCTCACCCAAAATCTATTGATGATGCTTATTGTCGCTATACTTTCAATTTTTTGGGCGAGGTACCTATTTAATAAATAAAATCTCACCTGGAGACGGCCAAAACTTTTGGCCGTCTGAATCTTAGAGTGCGTGCACTTAGCAGCCAAGCGTCTAATGTTTTGGTACATAATCTAATTACTTTGCATAAATGGAAGACCTAGGAGAAACGAGATAAAAATATTGAAATCATAAATAAAAATTATTATTATGATGATGGCAGTTTGTAAGTACCAGAAAGCAATTAACGAATCAAGTTTAATGAAACAAACTTAAATAGGTAAATTGGGGCACCAATAAAAAAATAAGTTTTTCTAATATATTCAATATAGTTCGGTGATTTGATCTTTTGAAGTTTATAAAAATAAAATGACAGTGCTTCTCATACTGACAATGAACCCTGAAAGCCGTTTTAGCACACAGAAAAAAGCATGCAAAAGCTCCCAATTTCTCGTCACTGCTTTTCAAATTTTTCATGCATATCTCGACATTTTGATGTTGCATATAATCCGGTCTCTAGTTATGATTTTACAAGAAAAATATAATGCAACGCTTTTCAATATCATTTCACAAAAAATATCGTACCTGCTCGGCATCTAATTTTTTTGTCACAAATAAAAGGACTGAACCTGCAGATAACAGCTCAACCAATATTCCGTACAACCAGTTTCTCTTTGCTTCCTGGTCTTTCAGCAGGAGAACAAGCTGTGTAACATCTTCATTTGCCTGACCTAAGATACCCTGGGATATCTTGACTGTATCTTGCAGAGCGTCTTTGGCCAATCTTTCTATTTTCTTACGGAAAGTAGCACTAAACAATAAAAACAAAAGTAACTATGGCTGGTATGAATGAGTAGGGTAAAAAACGAATAATCTGAAAATATGACACAACTGATTCATGAACAGCTCACCTGAAAAGTAATGTTTGTCTGTCTGGGCGAACATGGTTACAAACCGACCTGACTTGCGGTTCAAAACCCAGTTCAAACATCCTATCAGCTTCATCAAGAACCAAAAATGTTACTCTTTCGAGATTTGTTGAGCCGCTTTTAACATGATCAATGATGCGACCTGGGGTAGCAACTACAATATCTGCTCCTTCTTTCAAAGCCTAAAAACATAATTTGGTTTATTTTTTCAATTATGATCTTTTGGAATTTGAGGGAAATATACATATATCTAGCCCACCCCTGAAATTTTCAGTTTCAAGTACAGTAGAATCCGTTTATTATGACTCCGGCTATATTGACCAACCGCTTAGTATGACGCAATTGGAGAGTTAGGTTTGGTTTTCATATAAATCTCCTTACAACCCTGTTCGGATTGAATGGTTTCGACTTCGACATGTCGGTGAAAAATTCGAAGAAAAATTTTCCGGTTATAGCGACCTCTCTATCGTTTTTCCGAGCCACCCCACCTCTTTCTATGCGATGAGGTTAGATACGTACCATACCTGTACCGACATTCCTTGTTTCATTTTTAAGTCTAGTCGATACCGTTGAGGGCTATGTCTACGTTGCATAATGTTGTTAGAAGCTTTTAATATAATTAAAAAACAAACTGAACAAAAACAAAAATAATTGATTTTTTTTTCTGAAAATAGGAGGATTTTTTCATAATTTAATTTCTTTGTGGTAGAAGCTGATATTCATTTATTTTTTGAGCGCTCGTATTACTTACACGTGCTATATCATTTCGTCACGATGTCTGTATTTTTCGAATTTTGAGCCGAAAATGGTCTCAATCGACTATGTTCGACTCACTGATGACGAATCCGTCAAAAAATTCAAGTCTGTCCGTCTGTCCGTATACACGATAACTCTCGAACGGAATGTCCTAGGGACTTGAAATTTTCAGGGTAGGTTCGAATCTCGAATGCCGCGGTTAAGTTCGTTTTTGGGTAAAATTCGCCCAGGGGTTCCGTAAATATGTCCGCTCGAAATGTTGTTTGTCTGATTACTTCGAAACTACTGATTCGCTCAAAGTGAAATTTTGTACTCAGATGGAGAATTACGTGTTCAAGCTACATGCAAAAGTTTGTCCAGCTCGCATGACCAGAACCATAGACAATTATAACTTTGTAATGGAAAGGCCTAGGGACTTGAAATTTTCAGGATATGTTCGAATCGCGAATTTCCTGGTTACGGTCATCAATGAGCAAAATTAGACTAGGGGTTCCGTAAATATAGCTGTTCAAGCTATTTTTTGATCATTTCGAAACTACTTATTGGATTGGAATGAAATTTCGCACATAGATGAAGAATAATTTATCCAAACTACGTGGAAAATTTTGTCCAGATCGCATTACCAAGACCATAGATACCATAGAAAATTCTAGCGAATCATCGAGAAAAAAATTGGTCATTTAAAGCACTGACGTGAAGTCTGGATTTTCGTCTTAGTTTGAAATTTTCTTTGACAGTTGTCAAAATCTTCCCAATTGGTTTCTAAAACTGGAGAATGCGAATCTACCTACAAGGTGGATGAACGAGCGCTCAAAAGCTCCTGATTTCACGGCTATGCTTTTCAAATTTTTTCATTAGAAGAAACGCACATATACTTTATCATTTTTCTCTCACAAAGTAAATCATCAAAAAAATACCATCAATTTTGCTGAAATTCTGCTTTATGTGACGTCCGGATAATATGACGTGTTGTTCATTTCCCTTCAATGTCATTATGAGCGGATTCTACTGTAGTCTAGAATCCAAGAACTGAGCAAATTTCATCAAAAAATCTCAACTCATTTGCAAAAATGGAAATGTTTCATGAATTCTCTAAAAATAGTTTTATTTTGAAATTATGAATATTGATCCGAGAAATTGAACCTAGAGTGCACTTTAGTTGTTTCTAGTCTTTAGGCAACTTAATGTGTAGCCAAATAAATAAATCAAAAAATTCCTGCTTGCCCTTTTTTTTTGATGAAAGAATTTTCAAGTACAATTTTAACCAAATAATCTTATACCCTTGTAATTGCATTAGTACAATTTATGAAAATTGTTTGCATGCTTACCAAACTTTGTTCCCATTTCGAGCCTCCACCATAAGTACAAATAACCCTCAAATCATAAACTCTAGCAAATTTCTTGGCTTCATTATATATTTGCAATGCTAATTCTCTAGTTGGGGCCAATATTAAAGCAATGGGTCCTTCTCCTTCTTCTACAGGAGTTTGTGCAGATACATGTTTCAAAAGTGGCCAAAGAAATGCTGCTGTTTTACCACTACCTGAAAAGTAACAAGTTCAAACAACCAGAAATATATAATATATAATTTGCTTACCAGTTTGAGCGATTCCCAAAATATCTCTTCCCAAAAGTCCACAAGGAACAGCTTGTGCTTGAATAGGGGTCGGAGATGAATATTCAGCTTTGATTATGACTTTTAGAAGTTTTTCATCAAAATTGAAATGGGCGAAAGAAGAAACAGGTTTCGGTACATTATTTCCTGATACTTTTATACCTGAAATATTGAAAACTTAAAACTAGATAACTTCAGTAGATTGAAAATTACCTAAAGCCTCCCTAAGTTCTTTAACCTTATCTGCAGACAGAGCAGATATTTCTGGATGTTCATCATAGAAATTTTTCTGGAATGGTTTATACTCTATTAAAGAATGATCCATAGGTGGAAGCGGATCAATAATCTTTTTTTTATCGGGAGCAATAGGGTTTCCGTCTTCATCATATTCAACGTCTGGATGATCTTCATCAGTAGGAACTAATCCAGCATTTGGATTCTCTTCCATATATCGATAATATGATTCCTCATCATCCTCCTCCTCTAAATCATTTCTCACCTGCTGCTTTTGAGATGCACTACTAGAAGCATCCCTCTTCATCTAAAGTGAAACTAATTTCAGCATAAATTTCCTCAGAACAAATTTAAATGTTGAATTAATAATTCCTTCAAGAAAAAACTCACCTGATGTTCTATACCCGCCATATATGCATCAAGAGGATCATCTTCTTCCTCTTCTTGCTTTTTCTTTTTTTCCATTTCAATTCTAGTTGGACTTCCAGGAGCTGGAATGTAAGCCAAGTCTGGCACCGATTCTTCCTCGTCATCCTCAAAATACCTACAACATACATTTTCAAGGCGCCCTACACTCCTAATCTCATAACGTACTCATCTTCAGTAGCAGCTCTTTTCTTGCTGCCACCCCAAGCTGCAGATAATGCGTTTTGACTAATAGCATTCATAGTTGAGTAGCCCTGTTTACTCAAACCACTTATAGATGAAGGAGGTGGGACTGCATTATGTCTTACAGTGGGGGCTTTGTTCATATTGAAGCCGGAATAATTAAAACCACTCATTTCAACCAAATGTTTTAACTCATTTACTATATTGGTGAGGGTTCCGAATTCAAAAAAGCTTGGAAATTAATCTGAAGAAATTCTAAAATTGCTGATATTTCTATTTTTTCTTCAACAAATTATTTACATCGATTATTTCGATTTATTTATACAAAATATCAATGTCAAACAAATTTTGTCATTCTTACCCTCGAGTCTTATGACCTATCAAGAATTGTGGTGAAATGTGATCTACCGCATTCAAATTTCTTTTTCTTCCCTACATGATTTTCACATATATATAAATATATGTCAACTGTTTGTCAATGTCAATTCCACTATTCCACATTCCACAGAATAAAGATACTTGAGTACTTGACTCACTTGACTGTCTTCTGTGCTCACAAATTCACAACTTACAACAGAAAAACGAACGAAAACAGAACCTTAGGAAGGCGATTGTTGAGCATATCTTAGCTTATTAAAACGACAACAGTTAAATGAATATAAACCGGCACTTCTTATCTGCAAAAAATGCGTATTTCTTTCATAATTTTTCTTATCTTCGTTGAATCGAATGTTACACTTTGCGATGATATCAAAACAGAGGTATCACGTTGTATGTTATGAGTTTGTATCAAATTGTAACATCTCAAATTACAGCAAAAGGGTGACAAAACAACTGCGGTCGCCCCCGAGAATGATGATAGATTGTTACTCTTTGCCACCTTAGACGGTTCTTTAGTCAATGTTGATAGAATCACAGGAGATGTGAAATGGAACGTAAAGGATCGTGAGTACTTGTGAAATTGGATAGACAAATGAAGAATTTTCGCTTCTTTCAAAATTATTATCTATTCGTCGATTTCATGGTTCATTTGAGTATTGATTTGTCTTCCTTCAATGTAATTTTACTTTTTTTAATTTTCAAACACTTCTCAGCATAATAGGTATGACAACTTCACAAAGTTTCAATATTCTGTGCAGTTTCTTTTGAAACATGTTCAACTTGAACTTTAAGAACAATTATTACAACCCTTATTTCAAGGTCCTACAGTTGAAGTGCCTTTGAGCATTGAAGGTGCAACAGTTCCAATTTTTTTGCCTGATCCTAGAGATGGTTCACTCTACTTACTGGACAATAGCAGGGAACCACTCAAAAAATTGCCTTTTACAATTCCACAACTGGTGGCTTCTTCACCCTGTAGAAGCTCCAATGGTATTTTATACACAGGTAAACATAAGAATTGTATTTTTGACAGAAAATTAATATTTTTGTTTTCAGGAAAGAAAAAAGATGCTTGGTTCAAATTAGACCCTTCTACAGGCATGAAGCAACAGATTATTGGATGGGACACGTCTAGTCCTACCTGTCCTGTAGAAACATCTTCATTTGTTTACGTTGGTAGAACAAAATATAATATAGCCATGATTGATAGTAGTAACCCAGAGAAAAAATGGAATGTGACATTTTTTGACTACACTTCCAAACCCGTGGGAAAGGACGATATGGCCAATTTTGGTAGGTTAGATTAGAGTTCATTCTAATATCTCTCCTCATATTTGAAAATGCTGCAAATTTTGCACAAAGGTTTATATTTCACTGAATATCTCAACTCATTCCAAAGAAAGTTGTTCCATATCCAACCCTTAAAGTTAATGGATCAGAATCTCGAGCTAGGATGATCGATGCCGAATATATGATTTTCATCCCAAATTTCATGCAATTAACTTTTAGAGTTTCCAAGAGAAGCTCTAGAAGAATTTTTTCTCCAGTTGATTTTGGTAAATTTTTTTTTACAATAACAATCCTATTGAATCCTTATTTTATTTGAAATATTTATGTCCCACGGATCGAACTTAATATATTCAAGCAATATAATGTCAAATTCCATTTAATGCTGCTAGAGTTTTTGAGCGCTCGTACTACTTACACGAGGGCTATATCATTTCGTCACGATGTCTGTATTTATCGAATTTTGAGCTGAAAATATGCCGTAAGCACGATAACTCTCGCACGGAACAACCTAGAGACTTGAAATGTTCGGTGTGGGTTCAGTTCCCGCATGCCTCGGTTAAGTTCGTTAATGGGCCAAATTCCACTAGGGGTTCCGTAAATATGGCCGTTCAAAGTTTTATTCTCCTGATTACTGGAAAACTACAAATTTGATCGAGAAGAAATTCTGCACTCAAATGGAGAATGAGGTGCTCAAGCTACATGTGAAATTTTGTCCAGATCGCATGACCAGAACCATAGAAATCATAGAAAATTGTAACTTTTGAACGGAAACGCCTAGGGTCTAGAAATTTTCAGGATATGTGTGGATCTCGAATGTCGTGATCACGTTTATCTATCAGCAAAATTATACTAGGGGTTCCGTAAATATAGTCTTCTGAAATTTAGTTTTCTTGATAATTTCAAAACTACAGATTCGATCGTGACGAAATTTTGTATACTAATGAAGAATGATATATTCAAGCTACATTTCTCCAGATCGCATGACCAGAACCATAGAAACCATAGAAAATCATAACTTTCAAACGGAAAGGCATAGGGACTTGAAATTTCCAGGGTAGGTTCGGATCGCGAATTTCGCAGGCATGTTCATCAATGAGCAAAATTAGACTAGGGGTTCCGTAAATACGGTCGTTTGAAATTTTTTTTTTTCGATAATTTCGAAACTACGTATTCGATCGAGATAAAATTTTATTTTAATCGAGAATGATATATTGAAGCAACATTTCGTCCGGATCGCATGACCAGAACCATAGAAACCATAGAAAATTATAACTTCCGAAGGGAAAGGCCTGGAAACTTAAAATTTTCAGGGTAGGTTTGTATCGCGAATTTCGCGGCCACGTTCATCAATGAGCTAAATTAGACTAGGGGTTCCGCAAAAAGGCCGTTCAAAATATTTTGTTCCTGATAATGATGAGAACCCCCCCTTTCAGTTCTATTCGTGGATTTTTCAATAAATCGGGGGTATAACACACCCCTGAGGAAAAGCATCGTATATAGTTCACATAGGCACATTAATTTTTCTGCAAGCCTATTCACGACAGAAATTGGCATAAGTTGAAAAATGTTGTAGGTAAGTCTCAGAAAACCGGGGGCGTCATATCCACAAGTTAGTGGCAAATTCACAAATATAACTAAAATGGGAAGCATTTGATGAGAAAGGACTTCTTGTGAATATCAGTTTAGGACACCTATATAAAAAGAAATATTTTCAGAATGTGAACAGAAAAAATGTTATTGAGCTCTGTACAGGGGTCACCCAGTATATCAATTTATCATAAATGAAACCTTGATGTTATTCTTTCATTCAAGGTGAACTGAATTTTATTCTCTTTTTATATTTATTGTTGAATGAAATCGCAGTAATAACCATTAAAATTGTATATGAAATAGAATTGTGCAGATATGGTTCATTATATTTTTCAAATGAACCAGGTGAATTCCAACAAATGAAGGACTCTGATATGCTTCACCTACTTTTTGTAAAGAAAATAACTCATTATGTCGATACCTTTTTGCCAAACTATCGTAAGCCTCAACGTAGTACGTTGAGGCTTACGATAATTTGGCAAAAAGGTATCGATGTGTTTATCTCTCACATATCAGCATAACGCTCATGACTATTCATTGGCGAAAGGAATTAGTTGATAAGGGTCATTCATTTTTTGAGGCCTTTTTGCTGCTAACAAATTTTAAGTACTTTCTGCAAACAAGTACTTCTGAATGGAACAATCAATATTATTCAAAACTGTCTTTAATTCGAAGAATTAATTTCTCCTTGATATTATACTGAGATCAATAATTTTTCTTCATTGATCCATGTAAATTGATATTGTCCAAATATCTCAAATTTCTATACGACACACGGGATGCTTTGAGTAACCTGGCTTATTAGCCGCCAAAAGAGAAACTAACCAATTCCGAATTTAAAACTTAAGATAGTGTGATGCCCTAATTTTCCATATTATTTTATGTTTTGTGGCACTTCTGGTTAGACCGCAAGTGAATTTTGAATACGTCATTACTCATTACCCACTTAATTGAATTTTTTTTGTTCTGAAAACTTTTCAGTCGATCTCTACAAGCTACCAATGTTCTCTGACTCAAGTTGTGAAGATACACAACTGTTTGCAAAGTAATGAAATTGTAACCAAAACATTCACAGTACCCTTCTTTTTCGATACATTAATAAATAAATGAAATAATTTTATACCTAATATTTTTCCGCGCCGTCCAGAGTTTTTCTTGGAAAAAATTAAAGCTAATGGGAGATTTATTTTTAATCGAAATCCACTCCATTGTTTTTGCAATGATTAAATATATTCCCAAAATATGTGAATAATTAATAGAAAAGCCAGGAAAGCACTGCCGTGAAATCAGGAGCTTTTAAGCGCTCGTTCATTCCCCTTGTAGGTAGATTCAGTTTTAGAAACCATTTATTGAAGAAATTTTTGACAACTCTCAAAAAAAATGACAGCAGCTCTTTGTGGATTATGCTGAATCAGCTGTTACAGAAATATAAGGATTTTTTATTCAATAATTCGTTGGAATTTAAAATTGTTCTGGTTATGCGATCTGGAAAAAATACAAAATTTCGTCAAAATCGAATCCGTACGGTAGTTTTTAAATTATCAAGAAAACTAAATTTCAAACGATCATATTTACGGCACCCCTGGTCGAATTTTGCCAATAACGAAGTTAACCGCGGCATTCGAGATTCGAACCTACGAACGGACGGCCGGCGGGCTGGACGCACACACTCGAATTTTTCGACAGATTCGTCATCAGTGAGTCGAACTCTGTCGATTGAGTCCATTTTCGGCTCAAAATTCGAAAAATACAGACATCGTGACAAAATTATATAGCCCTCGTGTAAGTAGAACGAGCGCTCATAAAGAGATGTTATTGGATAAGAATCAACTCAATTGTTAGCCGGAGGTTTCAGTTTATTCAAAACCATCTTTAGGGCTCTGAAACAGTTCGTGAAAAACACTATGTTATGGGCAACAAGATATGTCATATGAAAATTACAATTGCAATCGATCATATTCCATACACAAACATTAATTTTATATCTATAACAATTGATATAAAAGATACACTACCCTAAACGGTTTCTGCTGGTTAAATTTTTTTTTCCGATTCCAAAATCATCTTTTTGGAAACTATGAGCTGATTGCATGGAAATTGATACAAAAATCAGTTGCTATCCAACACTGATCTTCCTGGTTCAAGGGATTGAATTTGAAAAATGTCTAAAAAAACTGGAAAGGTTCATTGGCGAGTTATGAAGTTTTAAATATCAGATGGGAGTCAGGGTCGTATCTAGGTACTATTGCGCCTGTGGCAATATATTTGACAGCGCCCCCCCATTTGCGTAGATTTTTTTTCATTTGTCATATTTTCTTATAGTATTTTTTTTTCATGATGCTAGTCATATATTTCCGTAAAAGATTCAAAATAATACACATTTTTATGGAAATTTTTTTTCATTTGAAACATTGCAATACACATTTCAAATGAAATGCATAAAAATAAAACAAATTCTGAAAAATCAAAATGAAATATTCATATTTATGTAATAAATACGAACATTTATCTTAAAAAATATAAATTCTTCAACTTAAAATTCAAAAATACATACTGCAAATGTAAAATAAAAATTTTTTGGTAAGTTGACTAGAAAACAATAATCGATAATCACAATCTCTGCAAAAAAAACCGCAAACTTAGCATACAAATACTATTTAATAACCCTTTGAAACACGTACTAATAGTTTCGTACGATGTTACAATATTCATGAGTATAAAAAAATCACTAGAAAAATCTTTGCCAGATGAGATTGAAGATTCAATGAAAACTATGAAAAGTAACAATAAAATTTTTGTTTTATTAGATTTCATTCAAAAAAAGACGCTCTGAGAAGTGAGAACTCAAGTTTGAAAATACATATTTTCCGCAATGAACCAAACATATTTTTCTTAAATTGAAAGTAACAATATTATTATGTTAAAATACGAATAATTGAACATATCCGATGCCAGAATAATGTTATAAAAAATAACAAATACTCAGTACAACTCACCTTCAATAGCACAATTTATAATGCTCGAATCCAAAAGCACAATGGCAAAAAAGTCAGAATATAAAAAAAAACTCAAAACTTATATCACTTCAAATCTGGATACACACTAAACGAACATGAAAATTTAAATTTTTTGCTCATCTCTTCACAATTGAAAGAAATCAATATTTATGTAGAATAGAATAAGATTTTTCTCCCACTTCTTGAGCTCAAAACTCTGATTGGTGAATTTTTGACAATACAAATCTTTTTTAAAGTTCCACAGATGTGGCCTAAAAATCTAAACAAATCGCTCATTATGAGCCATCATCATCAAAGAAGCCGCCCTTCAAAACAAGCTGGATGCGATAAGGGATGTAGTGTAAACAACTCATAAAAGGGCTGTGCTTGGAATCGCATGACGATATTACCGATTGTAATATTTATGATCAGAGTGCGGCATCTTTGAAAATTTTTTATAACAATTGGACCATATTTCTCGTATTTCTGACCTTATTGCATTCTCATTTTGTACTTTGAATATCAATATTTCGAAATGTTGTGATCGAATTACTTACTTACGTTACCGTGTTGTCATCTTTCGAATTGATTTTTTCTGCTTGGCGTTCCTATTTTTTTATTTTTGATATTTTTTGGCGCCCCTTCGGATCTTGCGCCCGCGGCAAGTGCCACCCTTGCCACGCCCTAGATACGGCCCTGATGGGAGTGAATCAACCAAGGTCAGGCTCTTTTTGAGCGCTCGTTCTACTTACACGAGAGCTTTATCATCACGATGTCTGTATTTTTAGAACTTTGAGCCGAAAAAGGTCTCAATCGACAGAAGTCGACTCACTGATGACGAATCCGTCGAAAAATTCAAGTCTGTCCGTCCGGCCGTCCGTAAACACAATAACTCTCGAACGGAACAACGTAGAAACTCAAAATTTTCTGGGTAGGTTTGAATCTCAAATGCCGCGGTTGAGTTCGTTATTGGAAAAAATTCGACAAAGGGTTCCGTAAATATGGCCGTTCGAAATTTTGTTCTACTGATTACTTCGAAACTACTGATTTGATCGAAATGAAATTTTGCACTCAGACAGAGAATGGCGTGTCCAAGCTACATGCAAAATTGTCTAGATCGCATGACCAGAACCATAGAAACCATATAAAATTATAACTTTCGAACGGAAAGGCCTAGGGACTTGAAATTTTCGGGGTAGGTTCGGATCTTGAATGTTGCGGTCACGTTCATCGATGAATTATACTAGGGGTTCCGTAAATATGGCCGTTCAAAATATTTTTTTCCTGATAATTTCAAAACTACTGATTGATGTGGAGTGAAATTTCACCGTTAGATGAAGATTAATGTATTTAAACTACGTGCGAAATTTTGTCCAGATCGCATTACCAATTTGACAGCTGTCAAAAAATTTTGCAATTGGTTTCTTAAACTGGAAAATGCGAATTTTCCTACAAGGTTGATGAACGAGCGCTCAAAAGCTCCTGACTTCACGGCAGTGCTTTTTATATTTTATGTTTCACATTTCTACCTTAAAACGGAAGTGACATAAAAATAATGAACCTCTGTGTAAAATTTGCAGTTTTGAACAGTTGTAGTAGGAAAGGGTAATACAGTCTATTTTTTCAGAACTTGTACTATTCGCTTCAAGTTCTACTGGTAAAATAATAGCTTTGGACAGAAGAAGTGGACATTTCTTATGGGAATTAGAATTGGAAAGTCCAGTAGTTGGAATTTATCTCCTAGATTCCGAAGGACTCCTCACTGTTCCTTACACAATGCTAGCAAATCATACTATCACCTATCTTTCATCTGAATTATCAACTGACCACATTTTCGATCAAAAAGGACGTATGAAATTATAGTGAGTATTATGTTTGTAGATTCTCATACTATTACAAAAGTCGATTTTCTAACTTCCCTTCATTAGCGTAAATTTGGTTCAAATGTGCATGTAGTTGAAATATAGTCATGAAGTATTATGTATGCATAGTCTTTTCAAGAAAAAATTGTTTTTTGGAAAAACTTCTTCGAGAGAAAATTCGAAATAAACCCAACCACTTCTCTAATCCTTCTGAAGGCTACGGTATTTTTTCCAGACAATTTTTGAATCCCCTTTTTTCACTGTTCACGTTCTGGGTAGTGTATAATCTTATAATTGACTAGAAAAAAAAAAGACAAAATACGTCCATCCGCAGATTTTAACCACTGTACCTCAATAATGTTTATTTTAGTAAAATTGTAGCTCTTATAAAGAAAAACTCATCTAGTTAATGAGACTGTGTGTTTGCACATTGCTCTATTCCCAGATGTTCTTCCAGTTTTATTAGATTTTTTTATAAAAGGCGTCCAGATGTGTTTTTTTTTTCATTTCTGAAGCCTTAACAATGTTTCACTTTTTGCATATTTTTAGTTAATTTGCAGAATTGCGCGATTTTCGATAAAAACAATGAAAATCAAAATCGTGTGAAAATATCAATCTGTCTTATTCATAGGAAAAAAAGCAATGAAAATAGAAAAAAATAGAAAAATTCAAAACAATATGAATTTTTTCAACCTTGCTATCCGACATTGACCCTCCTAGGTTGGGAATCTTAATTGGGGCATTCAATTCTCCTGATGGTTTTGTAGATAATGACGTTTCAAATATCTGTTTGGAATAAACATGGAAATGAATCGCTTCATATTCATTCAGTTTCTTGTCCTTTTTTCTATAATTCATTAATCAATAATTGTATCAAAAAAGGTTCAAGGAAAAAAACAATTTTTGATCATATCAATGTCTTTTTTAGTCCAACTTTATATATTGGTCAGCGCAAATCGGGACTGTATGCAATCCCTTCTTTGGTCGATCAAAATGTAGTGACAATAACTGCATCAGATGCAGGAAAACTACTATTGAGCGGCCCCAGCGGTCCAGCAGAGCCCCAACCGTACCCTGACCTACCCTTGCCTGGTCAAAATTACCATTTACCACCAGGTAGGAAGTTATTTCAATGCAATTCTAAAAATGATTATTTACGCTCGTTTCTTTCAGAAATGTACGATGCCGACTCATTTACTTTTCAAAGTATACCCGGTCTGTCGAATCACATTTCAATTTACACAGGTCATTATAATGTTCCTAAATGTAGCAAAATGCGTTTTATGCTACCAGGAAAAACCGAACCAATTAAATTGATATCTGATGGGACTGTAGTTATGCCGAAAGAAAAAAAAACAAACAAACATTTAATGGATGTTGATACTGAACTCTCTGATGATTTGGACATGGACGATGATGATGACGAATATTGTAATGTTACAGAAAGTACAATAAAACGTTGGAATCTCATGAGATATTTCAGCAATTATGCCGAAATATATCAGGAAATGAATGACTTTCAACGAACACTCGTAACTGTTTTAGGAGTGCTTTTTATTTCAACTGTATATATTATTTTACTGGTATGTGTATATTTTATAGTGTTTTGTTGAACTGCTCTACACAAACATGGAGTTAAAATGGCATTATTTCAAAAAAAAAATTAATAAAATACTTTTTAATTGAACTTGCTGAACGCAATTTTTGGGAATGCGAACCTTACTAGTTTCAGAAAATTACCAGAAATTTGAGGATTATTGTTTTTTTTTCTATTCAATACCCATTTAAACTCAGAATGTAGCATAAACATCTATTTCAATATCTTTATTTTTAGGTACATTATTTAATTCGTCTCAAACATAAAAAGTATATTCAATATCCATCAGAAGGAATTTTGCAAATTGGGAAGATAACAGTACAACTTGAGGATTGTATAGGAAGTGGTTGTGATGGTACTATGGTATACAAGTGAGTATATAACAGTTTCCTCAATCTTCATTCAAAGAAAAAAATTATAAAAAGCACAGCAGTGAAGTCAGGAGCTTTTGAGCGCTCGTTCGTCTACCCTGTAGATAGATTCGAATTTTCCAGTTTTAGATACCAATTGGAGAAATTAAATATGGCGGTTCGACATTTTGTTCTCCTGATTACTTCGAAACTACTGATTTGACCGTGATGAAATTCTGCACCCACATGGGGAATGACGTGTTCAAGCTACATTTTGTCCAGATCGCATTACCAGAACCACAGAAACCATAGAAAATCATAACTTTCGAACAGAAAGGCATAGGGACTTGAAATTTTCAGGGTAGGTTTGGATCTCGAATGTAGCGGTCACTTTCATCAATGAGCAAAATTAGACTAGGGGTTCTGTAGAAAATTCTAGCAAATTATCGAAAAATAATTGGTCACCTAAAGCACTGACCATAAGTCTGGAGTTTCGCCTCAGTTTTTTCGACAGCTGTCAAAAATTTTTTCAATTGGTTCCTAAAACTGGGATATGCGAATCTACTTACAAGGTGGATTAACGAGCGCTCAAAAGCTCCTGACTTCACGGCGGTGCTTTTTATAATTTTTTTATAGGTGCTTCAATCTAATTATTCGAGTAATACTATGGCAACATCAACAACTCAAGAAACGTTGAGTCTAAATGACAATGTTTTATCATGAATCTGAATGGAGTACCTTGTTATGTTGAATAAAATATTGAGAAATTTCTCGAATCCTGGAAAAAAACGTTTCATGGGACAGGGAAATCTTTGTAAACATTGATGTAAACATCAATTTCTCCCAATAGAGTAGAAGGGTAGAAAAACCAGAAAATATAAAACAATATATCATGAGACTACAGAATTGTTGAAAATCCATACTTACCTCTATTTCTTACTTCAATTCATTTCATTTGCATTTTCAATAACATCAATTTCGACTGCATTATAGAGGGAATGAGGAAAATGATGCAATGTCATTGGAATAACATTCACTTACCAGTATTGATAGAAACTGCATGTGGGTGTTTGAAAAAAAGTATAAGGATTCGTTTATTATTCATTTGAGCCCTTGGATTGGTATATTTTTTCTAAAATCCGCTCGATAGCAATTATGACTCCGTCAAAGTTTGAAATAATTAACCAGAGAAACTTCAGAGGATAACTGTGATCTTCAGATATTTGTCAAAACATAGTAATGGTAAATTTTTAACGCGAACTCTTTTCACATGGAACAGCTAGAAATCTGAATTTCCACATTACTCAACACATAATCGATGCCTCATATGGGACGCAAATATGGCGAATAGTTTCTGAGATGCCAAAATCTTAAAAAAGGATTTTTCAAAAATCTTCTAATACGATCCTTACGAAATTTCAGATAAATCCTGGTGTCGGTTCGGTGTTTTTCGAATTATTGATAAGAAAAAATTCAGATGGCTATATCTACGGTACCCTCCGGCGGATTCAGGCCTCGAACGTACCCTGGAAATTTCAATACTCTAGGCCTCTTCATTCGAGAGTTATCATGCTTACGGAGGGGCGTTTACAGAATTGAATTTGACCTTGAATTCTCCATCTATTAGTCCATCCTAATCGTTCGAGTCCACTCTCAAATTATTGAAAACGCTTTTGTAGAAGCGCGCAAAAAAAATTATTAATTTCGCAAAGTTAACCATCCTCAATGCTGAACTCATTCTGTAATTGTTTTCAGAGGCGAATTCGATGGGAGGCCTGTAGCTGTGAAGAGATTCATGAAAAAGGGGCCAAAACAAATAGAATTAGTGGAACGAGAGGTAGCCCTTTTGAAAGAAAGTGATGACCATCCAAATGTGATAAGGTATTTCTGTACCGAGGAAGATGTGGGTTTTCGATATATAGCCCTGGAAATATGTCAGGCTACCCTTTCCGATTACATTGAGAATACTAAAGACCCTCCACCTATATCACCACTACAGATTCTCCAACAAACTACAGAAGGATTAGCACACTTACATTCTCTTGATATAGGTAATTAAATTCAACTGTAATATTTCTTGGAGGGATTTTTTAGACCCAGTTTTCAAAATAATGAATTTATTATACATATGAAAACTTTCAGTCCAGGTAATTAAATTCAACTGTAAATTTTCTTGGAGAAATTTTCTGCCCAGTTTTCAAAATAATGATTTAATTAAACATATAAAAACTTTCAGTCCATAGAGATCTTAAACCACACAATGTGTTGATTTCGATGAAAGATACAATAGGAAATGTGAAAGCAATGATTTCCGATTTTGGTTTGTGTAAGAAGTTGCAACGAGGCAGGTCTTCTTTTTCGGCATCTCGTATTGAAGGTTCTGAAGGCTGGACCGCCCCAGAAGCCTTGGCGAAAGAGCCTGGGAGGATGGTGAGATATTTTGAGCCACTCAGTTGATGGTTATACGATTTTTTCGAAAACTATTTGTATACTACTATTTTTCAGACTTCATCTGTGGATATTTTTTCTCTCGGCTGCCTCTTCTACTATATTTTATCAAAAGGGAAACATCCGTTTGGAGAATTGGTGTATAGAACGGCTAACATTGCTATTGGACAACCATGTAATCTGAGACACATCAAAGAAAGTGAATGGAAGGTTCATACTCAACTGCATTTAATCAAATCTATGATTTCCAAAAATCCCCAAGAAAGACCAAATTGTCTTGCAATATTGAATCACCCTATGTTTTGGGATACTACAAAGATACTCAATTTCTTTCAGGTAAGTGGTTCAAAATGTAGCTGAATTGGTACAGAAATAAAGCATTAATCGAAATCATAAAATTTTCAAACTATCAAATACCAATATTCAGTTCCTAATATGAAATAATTGTTAGACACCAAAAAGTTTATTTTAATCTCTCGATATTTTTCAGGATGTTAGTGACAGAGTAGAAGTGTCAGCAGTTGATGAGTTCGTTCTGAGGAACCTTGAGTCGGGAGGGGATTCAATCGTCCTGAACGACTGGGGGGATCATATTGATCAAGATTTAATCGATGACTTGAGGAAATTCAGAACTTATTATGGAAGATCCGTCAGAGATTTACTCAGAGCTATGAGAAATAAGGTTTGCTATAATCTCATCTAATCAAGGGGAATATTGATCATATTTTTTTCAGAAACATCATTTCAGGGAATTAACGGAAGCAGCACGAAAAGTCTTGGGCGAAATACCAGACAATTTCACACACTATTGGGTAGAAAGATTCCCCTCCCTTTTAATTCATACTTATGTGTCTATGCAATGTGTAGCTCAAGAAAAGGTTTTCTTGGGATACTACCAAGGAGATCACACCTATTCTATGGAAGAAGTTAGAGTGCAAGCTATCAATTATTGTCAATTGAGAGGAATAGTCATTGATGAATCACAACCTGTTTTAGAGCTCAAGGTTCAAAAAAGCCCTAAGAAAAAAAAGAAAAGTTTTTCATCTAGCAGAGAAGTAGGTGTGAAATGCTATAAAAATGCAGGTCCATTGAAATCGAAACCTAAAAAAGCAGCTCACAAACAGGATGAACCTATGTGTTGGAAGGTTGACAATGTCTGATAAGATAAAAGTTATTTTAAAATAATATTCAATGAAATTCTGTATATACAGCGCGTGCAATCTAAAACCGTTGGAACCTGTTATTTTGACATACAACTTTCAGAAATGAAAATTTTGAGATATAGAACTCTACCAAGATATATTTGAAGATGTCATTAAATTTGAAATATTTATATTTTCAAGGCTATGGTCCATTGAAAGGGTTGTAAATAAGTATATTCAAAATTTTTCCACATCTTCGAAAAGATCTCCTTGAGTAATATATCTTAGAATGACCAAAAGGATTGAAAACCTGTAGGCAGGATAGTGTTATTTTTTGTCTATTTTGCATGTCCTAAATTCTTTATTTTTTGAAGGCGATGTTTTTGACCCAATTATCGTTTTGAATCATGACAATGCTGTTTCAAGACAGGTTTACGGTATAAAATTTTTTAAATAATATGCAGAAGCAGTAGGTTGAATATTTTACAATTTTAATCATTCTGAATTGAAAGATGCCTGGGCCCCTGTTGTTGAAAATACAAAAAAAGTAACAAGTGAAATTTTAGGAGTTGCAAAAAAAATCTGTTATCAGGCATGTATGAAAGTTGTTAGAGATGGAAATCTCAATCTGATTTCCTACTTTTAGAAGAGTTCTTATCTACTGCTCACTTGAAATTCAACTGCGTCTACCAAAGGTAATTTACACATTCACTTTTTTATCATATTTTTTCACCTTCCATGCCAGAATCCCCAGTTTCAAAATTCAACTGAAAATGGCACCTTTCTGTAACACTTCCACTAAATTAAAGAGAACTAAAAATGCTATCAAGGAGCGGTCGAAATGGTTTCTGAAATGAAAGATTGTTAGGCAATTTGCACGGTAACTGGTTGAAGTTCAGCCAACTATAGAAATAAAGAATGAAAAATTGATTCTTGAGGCCATGAAAAATTTTAGTTCTTCTAAAAAGTGTTACAGAATCGTCCCCTATGAAGCTTATTGTAAATTTATCTGCTAGTCTACGTATTTTTGAATGATTTCAGTATTAGTTTCTGGATGTCCAGGAACATTTTTTACTCTCACTATTTGAGTTTTAACTGAGATTTGACAATGTTGGAATTTGTTCTTCAATTTTCAGCAGTAATTTAATTATAAAAAATATTTCCCAATTTGTAAATCTTTTTATGTATGATTAAATTTTACGAAATGTATTTATTTGTGAAATTTATATCAATATGGGAGTTGATTGTTTTATGTACAGTACTGATTTTAGTTAATCATTAAATTTAAGAAGATTGTTTCACTGTGATATTGTGAATTTTTGCACTTTAATCAGCAGGAATTAAGACCATGGAACTGTTAATGTTGTAAAAATATATTTTATAATAGTTCTCTAAAATACCTTTTTTTAAATTATCTGCAGATGGTTTGATCTTTGGAAACTGCCCCTTCAACCTAACCTAACCTAGTTCGAATGAATATTTTTCGAAAGCAGATTGTGTCAAAGCGTATAGTATATGCTAATCCCTTTTTAAGGTAAACTCATCGTGCGGAGGATACTACCTCCTTCTAGAGGTGACTAAGGCTAGAGTTCCTGGATCAGATAGTTGAAAAGTTAGGACAGGTGGACATTCTTTCTTCTTAATTAGTATACACTACACTACGATTTTCACCACTTGAGTGTTTCACAAAACCACGAAATGTGTTCCGCCATAGCCATGGCTTCTTCATGTGAGATATACTTTATGGCGAAACACGTGTAGTGGTTTTGTAAAACTTAAAACTCTTAAGTAGTGAAACTCGTAGCCTAGTTGATTTGTGTTTACTAATTAAGAAGAAAGAATGTCCTCAACAGTAACAATTGAATGATTTCCTGCTAGTAGTAACTGTAATTTGCTGAACATGTAGGTACCGGTACCATAGATAAAGATATGTATATTCCTTTATCTATGGTAGTTACCGTAACATAGACTTTGAGAGCTGTGACTGCTGTGCACTCATCTATGGTTCCCGTCAACACCTGCGGTCTATGAACTCTGCTGAATATATTATACAGTGTTGCCAATCGGCGGATTTTTATCCGAATTGCGGATTTTGAAAATATTTCTGATTTTTTCGGATATTTTGAAACGAAACGTACTTTTGGGAGATTTTCACAAGAAAACTTTAATTAATGATTCAATTTATCAACTTAGACAATAAATATGATGCTGTTCAGTTGTTCGAATTTCCTATCCAAATAGTCCAAGTATTTATTATATTTACTATTGCCTGTGAAACGGAATCCCAGATGTGGCGAAGCCATAAAAATTTTGTAACCGCTTATCGTCCTTTTTCATATTCATTCTTCAGAACACAATAACGGAACGAAAATCGTTTGATTTAAGTTTTCTGTATAAACGAATAAACGCATCTGGTGCTTAGAGTTTGGTTGAAAATTCATATATGTTATGTTTATCTTCACATCTTTCTTCAAACAAACTTGAAAAAAAATTTCCTAATTTAGTCGGAATTATGGTCATTCGTAATTACTATAATGGTCATTTCGACTATTCAATACTTCTGGTTATTCTAGAGGAAAATATACATAGTTGTTACGAATTATAAGACTTGGTAGTTCGTTTTCAGTTGAAGTAAAAAACTTATTTTGGATATGAATAATGACCCAGTCATTCCCATTTCGAACATTGCGCCTATTATTATCTTTCAACCACCAAAAATCCATCAAATATCAAATCACTACCGAAGTTCAATCTCCATCAATTACAAAACAGTAGATTCGAACAAGCTTTGCCATTCATTAACTTTAGGTGAAAGCACAGTCGACAACTCGGAAGCTTGTCAAGTATTTTTCATGTTATTTTTTTTATTGATGCCCCATTTTACCTATTTCAAGAACGCCTCAGCGTGTTTAAATCGAACTTTAGAACACGACTCGAGAAACGTGAGGTCCAAATGACAATTTTTCGATTATAGATCTGACAGGAGTAGGTACCTTGTTACGCCAAATAAAATATTACTAGATGCAAATGCGGTATCAACCTCGATTCTGCTTCACTTTTCAAAAAATCCATAAAAATTCATTTTCAAGCACTGCGGTGACAACAATTCATTTTTGATGACAAATCGCAAATTAGATTCCGTTTTCTCATTACCATGACAACGAAAGGTATACTATTGATCAAGAATTCAACCATTTTACATTCTTATTTCCATTTTATGTAGTAATAATAATACCAGTATTCATGAATTAAAAGCGCTCCAATAAAAAAAAATAGCGTAAAGTATTCGTGGATAACTGGTCTTTAAAACACTTGCTCTATTTCGAGCACTCCGGCTTCGCCGTCGTGCTCGAAAAATCGCGCGTGTTTTAAAGACCTTTTTATCCACTTATACTTTTATGGTTCGATATTCTGGTGGATTTTTTTCGGATATTTTCACCGATGCTTCGGATTTTTTTTTGGTTTTTTTACGGAAAATTTGGATTTGTTAGTGGAACACCATTGGCAACACTGGTATTATTACTTCAGACTTTCAGAGACAAGAGACAAGCCCAAAGTTTCTCAAAAAAATTGGGTAACAAACAAGATCACAGAAGATCAGGAATGTCAAAAGAAGTAGATCGATAACCTGTAAATTCCTCAGAAATAATACAGAGTATTTAATATTCTCATTATATCTGGGATTCGATTTGTGTATAGTCGTAATGTATACAACAAAAATCTGAGAAGAATTACTTCATTATTCAATTCTGAACAAAAGCTGGTACATAAAAGTACCAACATGTCGGATTTATGCAATGTAATGACTAACGATGGTAAGTGGAGGCTAGCAAATTTGCTTGTGCTTCATATCAAAGTTTATTTCAAGGAACTTATATTCCTGCATCTCAAAGGCCAGATGGCACTTGGCGTAAAGCCAGACGTGTTAAAGACGGATATGTCCCCCAGGAAGAAGTTCCTCTCTACGAAAGCAAAGGAAAACAGTTCATGAGCAAATCCGCAAAGCCTCAACCTATTGTCCTACCGACAGGCCATATAGCTCACCAAACAATTCCAGGATTATATATTCTTGAGGATAAAAACAAGGATCAGAAATCTTCGAAAAAAAAATCTAAAAAAAGTGTGTAATTTAATTCAGAAAATAGATTTTCATTAATAATATTGATATTAATTACAGATGCTGAGATTGATAATTTATCCAGTAAACTAAGTAGTGCTAATCTGAACAGTCAGAAAAATAATTCTCCCAAACTGAATAAGGTTAAAAAGGAAGCAGAAAAAGGTGATACTGAAATATCCTCTGAGAAAAAAATTAAAAATTTGAAAAAGAAAGTTCGGGAAATAGAAGCTCTAGAAGAAAAACTCACAAGTGGTAGTATAACAAAACCGGAACCAGAACAATTAGAAAAAATTAAAAGGAAAAACGATTTACTCATGCAAATTCATGAATTGGAGAAATCATTATAATGAATATATATCGGGTAAAAGTTATCAATGCATTTTTCTGAATCGTTATGTTTTTTTGAATCTGAACCTTCAGTTTTGACTAGACACTCTTTTTACTCCATCAAAATAATTTGTTATTGGATTTTATATTCTGTTGAAAACAAACTTATATCCAATAAATTCATTATTCATAAAAATATGTTTTGTATATATCTTCATTTTTAGAAAGCATAAACTCTCCTAAAACAGGTACAAAATTTATTTTACTTCACCATAATTTACAATATGTTTTATTTACAGTATCACAGTGAAAATGTTTATTGAATTTTTGATTATTCAATGTTCCCAAAACTCTGTTTTCTACTGGTGCATGTTCATCGGTAAGAAACATCTCATTTTTTTCCTCAGTTTCACACCACATCTGAAATATTTTTTAATAACTTGAATCAATAAATATTTATGGTCATAATTACCTGTGAATAAGCTAGATAGAATAGCTGTTCTTTCGAGAATGTTTCTAAATGTGGAATCAATGTTATGACTTTGTGGTTTCTTAGCTTTTTAAAAGCTGTAAAACTGATATCAATGCCGATATTATCAGCAATATTTTCGCCAATAGTTGAATGACCATTTACATTGAGGGAATCATAAAAATGTTCATAGCATTCCGCTTGTTTCTCGTATTTCCTTATATCGTCTTCTATCCACCATTTCCCAATAATACCATATTTGTTTGCTTGCCTTCCTGAAATTTCAAAATTCACACATAAGTTATGTACCACCAATGGATATACAGATGTTACAGGGGGACACATTCTGAACTAAAAATAGTATGGATTAATTTAAAATACCTCACCGGAAATATCTAATGCATGCGATATCTCATGTCCAATCAGGCTTCCTAAAGCTCCATAGTTCAAAGCTCTACAAAAAATATGCACTTCCAATATTCTATAATTTATTTTGGTCCATTTTTTTCCAAAATAAACCGTTTGGGTAATACAAATTTGACTTTTGAAACTTACTCTGGTACATCCGTATTGAAAAAAGGCGGTTGCAGTATTCCAATAGGTATAACTGAAAATGTTCAATTGAAATTGGGAATATTCTTCAGAAAAATTAAATGCCAACTTACAAATAGCATTTTGCAGTATGCTGTAAAATGCATTAACCTCGAACGGTCCAGAAGGCCAACTGAAATTTCATTTCATTAAAATTAGACCTTTAAAGTGAGCCTTACACGGTCAATATTATTAAAGCAATATATTGAATGTGTAAGGAGGATATTAAAAAAATAATATTGAAGGCAATAATATTGGAACAAATAAAATTCGTTTGATTTTTATTGAAGTCTCTTCAATATATTGAAGGGTCCCTTTTTGAGAGCAACTCAATATATTGAAGGGTCCCTTTTTGAGAGCAACTCAATATATTGAAGGGACTTCAATAAAAATCAAACGAATTTTATTTGTTCCAATATTATTGCCTTCAATATTATTGTTTCAATATCCTTCTTACAAGTTCAATATATTGATCGATATCGATTTGGCTAACTAATATTGACCGTGTAAGGCTCGCTTCAAACTAAATTCAATTCTAGTTCGAGCATTTTTCTTCACTTTGAATTGGTCACTAATTTTTTTTTTCATTCGGCAGATGGAATATTTTTGACAAACCAAAAGGTTTAGGTTTATTGTTAGTAAGTTTACTTACATTGGTTCGTTTACGCTGTTATCCTTGTATTTCCACCAACTCTTCTCTTCTAAAAAATTTTTCATATTAACCACATTATGAAAATGATTGCTTGTTAAATTGACCTACAAAGAAATATTAAACTTTTCAAATATTTAAGAGAAATTTTACGTACTTTTTCATAAAATTCGTTGATTTTTGTTAAATTTTTCAACCAATAGGGGTATCCAATGTATTCCTTCAAGTATTTAATTTTTTCTATCGCCAAATTTTTAGTTTGTTCGTTCAGCCAATAGCTTTTCTTTATTAATTTAATGAATTCGGTTTTAATATTAACTACCATGTTTTGGACACGTAGGAACATTTTTTCAGTTGAGTATTTTTCTAAATATGCTGGCACCAGCGCATTTTGGAAATATTTAATGACACCATTCAAGCATTCATTTCTTGGGTCGATATCCGATTTCACACCCAGTACTGACTTATCCACCATAAAGTTCAGCAATCGCATTTCGGGCCCAGTTTCCCTCGATAAATCTTTAACAGTATACCACATTAAATAATTTGCTGAAAGAATGTTTTCATTAGACTTTTACCCGAATTTTTTGATTCTGAACTCACCAATCAGTATCGGATCTATTCTTTGTAGAAAATTGAAAACGTTCACGAAGTACGAATAATTTTTTATAATCAAAGTGTCGTTTTTTTCAAAACTCATTCCTTTCCCCAAAACCAATAATTTGAATGCACCTTGCCAGTCCAAAGGAAATTTCTGGTTTAAACTTTCGAAAGTGAACCTTTCATTTTTCGATCTCTCAAGCAATTCGGCCAGTTTCGCTTCAAAATATATAATCTTTGATATATCCAATTTTATATTTCGTGTCATCTTGTTGTCATACAAGTATCTCATCGATTGAAGGATCCAGAATTTGTAAGACTTAATTTCGGTTGGATATTTCTTAGGTTCCTTCAATATGTATAAAGGGTAGATGAGATTTCCCGGTTCTATCTGAAATGAAAATGAGTAAGCAATCAACTGAGGTAGCACTGATTGACCGAATACGACAAGAGAAACTCATATCTCGAATATCATTACCTTATATTGAAGAGTATAGTTGAAGATATGTTGGTGTAGTTATACTCAAACTAATATTCTGCGAAGCACCAAACCCCAACAGTAGATATGAGCTTTCAAAACTTGGGTGGAAAATTTCGAAAAAATTCAAGCTTAACAAAAACTTTCAACGAATGTTTGTTTGTAATAAGATAAATTTTGTAGTTTTTGGGATACGAGATATTTTCGGTTACACGCCATTCCTCTGTAACCCTTCACTGATGTGCGTGAAATCTAGATGGGGTTCGAAGTGATTCGGGAATCAGGGCCGTGGCTATGAGGGAGCCTCCCCCGAAACATATTTGAAAGGGCGCCAAATTGACCGCGTATCATGAAAAACTATAACAAAACGTCACGATATGAACAGATTTTGTAATTTATAGTAAACTCTCCAAGAAACTGTATTTGTAGTATTTTTCAATATATGTATATACTTTCTCGATGTTTTTGTATTTATCGATATTTTGAATATAGGGGCGCTAAAATGCCTCCCCCCCCTCGAAAAAGATCTCATCTACTCTGCGCCCTGTTGGGAATACTACAAATTTGATGGGAAGCTCTGAGGCCTTCGCTCCGGTGTTTAAAGTAGTTGGGTAAAAGGGTAAAACTCACATATAAAGTATATAAAGAAGTATTTTTGTAGTCGATATTGACGCTGACTTTGAATATAGGGTGTGCCCCTAAAAGCCTTGTAATTTTCAGAATATCTCTAAACCAATTATAATCCTTCAAATTCACTTTATCCTGTGCAATGGGCCATCCCCTGATGTCTTTCACCAACAATCTCAGATTATGGAGATACTCTTTTTCTCTCAAATTAATATCTATACATGCGTTGTAAAACTTGGCTGCCTTCATCAAACCCACGTTCTCGTTTCTAATATCACTATTGAGTATTCTTTCTACTCTGTCGTTTATTTTGGATGATAGTATCTGCCAGTGATTCCAAACTGGTTCAGAGTCTGGTTTTTTGGTACTTGAGATCCAACCATCGCAGGAAAATCTGTAGAAATTCTTGCAAGGATCTACTGATTGGTTTAAATGGCGGTTGATGGATCTACCTAGAAATTATTGAATTAAAGTCTGTTTCCTTCTAATGTTGACGATATATGGTGTGTTCAATGGAAAGTCATATGAGCTATTCCATCGTCTATGGAATTAAGTTTTTCCAAAGTTTCGGTGTGATTAATCGGATCATCTTCGGGCAGACCTGGGAAGGGCTGTTTTACGTCGATTCTCAAATTATGTAGATAAGGCGCTTAAGAAGGAAGCGCGTTAGGCCAGCCACCAACCATTTACTTTTCGAAGAGGAAGTGCGATGGATACACAGGGATGCATAGTGAGATATGCGGAAAACGGATAGCGATAGAAAGCCAGGGCCGCATTTCATAATTGTTGTATAATGAAACGTTATTGTGCTACAAATGGATGAAAAATAATGAAGAAAAAAGGTGAAATTGTGTCTGAAGAGAAGAAGTGATCAATTAAATAATATAAATAAGAAAATATTTGATTAATACGTGTAATATTGCAAATTTATTGGTCAGGATCTGCCTTCTAGGACAAGCCGCAACTGAACCTCACCGGCACAAATCATCAACAATTGTTGACATTACAGACTTCAATCCAATTGCAATGAATCTGGCGAAAACCAGCCTTCGCTCCTAGGACAGCCCTGGAGACAGTCCGAGTTATCAGACTGAAACGTTGGAATAAAGAAATTCCAAAAACGATGCAAATAGCTCAAATAACATCCCATCAGCACTTAGTTTTGTTTAATTAACTTAAATGGCCTTTGCAAGTGGTTCTTGGAAATAGTCTATACAATTTCGAATTATTGGGATTCTCAAGTGGCGTCATAATTCAGTGGAAAATCGACTACCTATAACAATAGTCGCCCAAAAAAGCATCAATACGATCTACCAACTTGAAGAATGTTAATCAGGATATGTTTGGAAAATAGGAAGTTATTTTGGCTATTTCTATCCTCTATGGAATTTCTACATTCCAAACTTTTCGGTACTCGGACTGTCTTCAGTCTTCCCATTATAAGAGCCCCATAGATTGGAAATAGGCCAATTAACTCTCCATTGAACCGACCACCGTCAACAACATCAAGAGAATGTCTTTGGAATACTCTCAGAAACTATTCGACATGAAATTAAAACGATTTCAAACTCTGAATCCGAAACTTTTTGAATAAAATATAATGGTCACGATCAGTGGCTTCTAGTTTGAAGAGCGGTAATCGAAATTTCAGTCTCGTAGATTTCAAATTTTTGAATCATAATGATTATCAAGAGAAGAACAAATAAGTGAGCGCAAGATGAAAATTTTATGTTTGCAGGTGTATTTTAATGAACATTTTCGAACTAGAGGAATGAGAGTTGCATTACAAATAAAAAAAAATTTGAGTACATACCAACTTGCTTACATTCTGGAGTGCTGCAATAATTGATCCTGAGAAAAAAGGGAATTTTGCACTCGCTATGTGCCAAAAGAAATAACAGGCACAAAAAAGTTCGCGCAAAACTTCGTTCCAACATTTTACAGAGAATGTCCGTTTGAAATGAGTTTAATAACCCTATTAGATAATATTTTATCTGCATTCCTTTGTGTAGGCGAAAAAATGCGCTCTATAATGCCCCGTTTCAGCTGATAAATCGTCAGGATAAATATTTTTTTAGATGTCTCATATCGAAAAAATGAAAAATCAAGTGCTATCATATGACTGAAACTTTCCTCTCTATTACTCCTATGGAATCAATCCTTTGGTTGGATCGATTTACTATATGCGTTTCAGCATTGAAGTATGTGTATTTAGTTAAATCAGATACTGTGAATATATCAGGAATATACAGGGCATCCCAACTGAAATACTGGTTACAGTAAATGTATGCAAAAAAATTACGAAAAGCACTGCCGTGAAGGCAGGAGCTTTTGAGCGCTCGTACATGCACGTTGTAGGTAGATTCGCATTTTCCAGTTTTAGAAATCAATTGTAGGAATTTTCGACAGCTGTCACAAAAAATCTGAAACTTAGGCGAAACTCCAGTCTTCATGTCAGTGCTTTAGGTGACCAATTTTTTTTCGATAATTCGCTAGAATTTTCTACGGTATCTATGGTCTTGGTGGTGCGATCTGGACAAAATTTTGCACGTAGTTTGAATACATTATTCCTGAGCTAGGTGCATAATTTCATTCCAATCCGATCAGTAGTTTCGAAACTATCAGGAAAAAAATATTTTGAACGGCCATATTTACGGAACCCCTAGTCTAATTTTGCTCATTGATGAACGTGACCGTGAAATTTGTGATCCAAACCCACCCTGAAAATTTCAAGTTCCTAGGCCTTTCCGTTCAAAAGTAAGAATTTTCTATGGTTTCTATGGTTCTGGTCATGCGATCTGGACAAAATATTGCTTCAATATATCATTCTCGATTAAAATACAAAATTTCATTTCGATCGAATCCGTAGTTTCGAATTTATCGATAAAACAAAATTTCAAACGACCGTATTTACGGAACCCCTTGTATAATGTTGCTCATAGATGAACGTCATCACGACATTCAAGATTCACACCTATCCTGAAAATTTCAAGTCCCTACGCCTTTTCGTTCAAAAGTTACAATTTTCTATGGTTTCTATGGTTCTGGTCATGCGATCTGGACAAAATTTCACATGTAGCTTGAACACCTCATTTTCCATTAGAGTGCAAAATTTCATCTCGATCAAATCTGTAGTTTTCAAGTAATCAGGGAAACAAAACTTTGAACAGCCATATTTACGGAACCCCTGGTGGGATTTGGCCCATTAACGAACTTAACCGAGCCATTCGGGAACTGAACCCACACTGAAAATTTCAAGTCTCTAGGTTATTTCGTTCGAGAGTTATCGTGCTGACGGCCGGCCGGACGGACGGACGGACGGACAGACTCGAATTTTCCGACGGATTCGTCATCAGTGAGTCGAACATAGTCGATTGAGACCATTTTCGGCTCAAAATTCGAAAAATACAGACATCGTGACGAAATGATATAGCCCTCGTGTAAGTAGTACGAGCGCTCAAAAAGCAATATACTGATTTATCAATAAATCTCTTCAGTGTTGAAGTCAGAAAACAGAGTCATCATCAACGCATGATCTAGCTAGGATTAAGGTGAATGATGTTTCAATGGGCATTTCTAGTTCAATGTTAAATATCTTATCTCCTAGCCTAGGTATGTGTCATGCATATCCCTCTGATGCTCTTTATTTCCAAGAAGAAATATTTCAAGTTATTAGAATCTAAATAAATCATATTCAATTCTCGAACTCATCGGGTGAATTTAAAAGAAATGGACTTGGGGCATCGATAAAATAAGTTATATGTAGGTATATAAAAATTCAGCTCCACAACTGTTTCACGTGAAAAGAAATTTCAGTTTTTCTGATCTGGTGTTGGGATATCGCACCCGCCGTATAATAAGAGGGTACAATTCAAAAATTGATGTTGTTGGGAAATCGTGTTTGAAGTTTTGGTTTACCGAAGTTTTTGTTTTATACTTTTGTGTACTCACTCAATTCAACACGCTGAACATTGGTAATTACTGCAGCAATGTATTATAAACCCAGACAGCACCGGATATTCCTAGAATATTCCCTGAATATGCAAAAAGGGATGGGTATATTCGGAATATTCTTGGAATATACCTAGAATATCATAGAATATCTATATCCCATATAGCATATTCCAGGAATATTCTGGTACGAATATTCCAGGCATATTCCTAAAAGAATATGCTAAGAATATTCCAGAATGAATATTCAATATAGAATATTCCTAGAATATTCATAGAATATTTCGATTTGTATATTCTTTCTGGGACATCCCTGGAATATTCCGCACATAATATTCCAGGCATATTCCTAGATGAATATGCTAAGAATATTCCAATATGAATATTCAATATAAAATATTCCTAGAATATTCATAGAATATTTCGATTTGTATATTCTTTCTGGGACATCCCTGGAATACTCCGCACATAATATTCCAGGCATATTCCTAGATGAATATGCTAAGAATATTCCAAAATGAATATTCAATATAGAATATTCCTAGAATATTTCAAATTGTATAATCTTCCTGGGACATCCCTGGAATATTCCACTCATTATATTCCTGGAATATCGTATCTGGCATATCCATTGAATTTCAATTATTTCATCATGATATATATTTATAGATATATATATTCCTTGACAGCGCATTTTTGAAATATGATACTAGAATCTTGAAAAAAACATTGATTATTTTTTCTTCCAATATTCTTATTCAAATCGAAATAGTGATAAACTAAACATTACGGACTCAACCGCATCATGATAACCTTCAAATAATCGCTCTTATAGAACATTTCTACCCTCACACCTAAGACCTAGATAAGCCGCATCCTTAGTGTTCCTGTCTCGCAACGTGGAATCCTGGGTTCGAATCCCAACGGAAATAAAAAAGTTTGACGTCACTCCGCCATCTCGCCCACACGCCACCCCTTCACCCCTCCACCCTTGTTTTACTTAAAAAAATTCATTGAAGATTGATAACCTTGAATGGGACTCAGAAAAATTCTGGAAAGGAACAATTTCTCCAAAATGGACCTCAGAAATTAGTAGACAATTTGGCCGAAATCACGCCAGAACTTTTGTTGCACATCTACTACTATTCGAGGTATATGATATGAATATCCTTTTGAGAATAATCCGTTTAGAATATGCCTAGAGTATTCAAGGAATATCCTAGATATTCCTAAAATATTCTATATGGAATATTCTGAGAATATTCCAAACAGAATATTCTAGGAACATTCTATGAATATTCGGAATATTCCAGGTATATGATATGAATATCCTTTTGAGAATATACCGTTTAGAATATGCCTGGAATATTCTATATGGAATATTCTGATGATATTCCATATAGAATATTCTAGGAACATTCTATGAATATTCGGAATATTCCTAGAATATCCTTTACGGAATATTCTATGAATATGCCTATGATCTACCTTACGAATATTCATAGCATATTCCAATATCCTAAAACGAATATTCATGGAATATACTAGGAATATCCGGTGCTGTCTGGGAATCTAGCGCCCAATATTCAATTTATTCAATTTTTCCCCTCGTGGTGGCATATTCTGCTGTTTTTCCAAAAAAAATTTGAAATGTTATCTTTTGTCACGAACAGTTTCTTATGTGGCGGAGATGCCAACTAGTGTTATTCCGATATTGCACGTACGAAAAGGGTTACTTCCCGAGTTCAATCCGTCACTTACACTAAATGGACCTTTTTGAGCGCCCGTCCTACTTACACGAGGGCTATATTATTCGTCACGATGTCTGTATTTTTACTATTTTTCGAATTTTGAGCCGAAAATGGTCTCTATCGACTATGTTCGACTCACTGATGACGAATCCGTCGAAAAATTCGAGTCTGTCCGTCCGTTCGTATACACGATAACTTTCGAACGCAACAACTTAGAAACTTGAAATTTTCAGGGTAGGTTCGAATGTCGAATGCCGCGTTTAAGTTCGTTATTGGCCAAAATTCGCCCAGGGGTTCCGTAAATATGGTCGTTTAAAATTTTGTTCTCCTGATTACTTCGAAATTACTAATTCGATGGATGCATTGAAATGGAAAATGACGTGTTCAAGCTACATGCAAAATTTTGTTCGGGTCGCATGACCAGAACCATAGAAACCACAGGAAATTATAACTTTGTAATGGAAAGGCCTAGGGATTTGAAATTTTCAGGATAGATGTGGATCCCGAATGTCGCGGTAACGTTTCTCAATGAGCAAAATTAGACTAGGGGTTCCGTAATTATGGTCGTTTGAAATTTAGTTTTCTTGATAATTTCAAAACTACGGATTTGATCATGACGAAATTTTGTATTTTAATGGCGTATGATTTATTCAAGCTACATTTTTTCCAGATCGCATGACCAGAACCATAAAAACCATAGAAAATTATAACTTTCGAACGGAAAGGCCTAGGGACTTGAAATTTCGAGGGTAGGTTTGGATCGCGAATTTCGCGGTCACGTTCATTAATAATCAAAATTAGACCAGGAGTTCCGTAAATATGGCCGTTCAAAATATTTTTTTCCTGATAATTTTGAAATTACTCATTGGATTGGAATGAAATTCTGCACATAGATGAAGAATATTGTATTCAAAATTTTGTCGAAATCGCATCACCAAGACCATGGATACCGTAAAAAATTCTAGCGAATTATCGAAAAAAAATCGCCTGAAGCACTGACGTGAAGTCAGGACTGTCGCCGTAATTTAGACAGCTGTCAAAAATTTTTTGAATTTGTTTTTAAAACTGGAAAATGCTAATCTACCTACAAGGTGGATGAACGAGCGCTCAAAAGCTCCTGACTTCACGGCAGTGCTTTTCAAATTTTTTGGCCTTATTCTACGACGGGTGCGATATATGGTAATGATTCCGTAACCTCTCATCCTTTGAAATTCACAAAAATAAATTGACATTAATATTTGTCACACATGACAGTTGGTTTGGTTCCCAGAATCTGTTTCCAGAATTCGTGATATCTGAAATCTCTAATTTCGGATGAAAATATCGTGAAATATACCTATTTATGGTGAATACTGCGTGAATACGATTAAGTCTCTTTTCGGTCATTTTAAAGCATTTCCCCGTATTTTCGATGATTTCGAAATTCGGAGTACCTGCATGGGTGACCGCTCTGGCGACGAATTTAAACAGGCGCCCAAAAGCTCCCGACTTCAAGTCAGTGGTTTTCAAATTTTTATTTAGGGCAATTACACTTTTCCAACCGCACAACATAATAAAGTAGATTCACCGCTGAATTTAAACGCCTTAAAATGCGGATAAACGACTGACATTCCTCCAATCGTTACTGATCTTTCCGCACCGTAAACAATTTCCGGAAAAAGACATCGGACAAGAGCAATTTTTCATTTTATCGTGCTCGATGGCGTTGTGTTGTGCTACTGGGAGGAGTTAACAATTTTAATATCAGAAGAATATCCCCTAGGGAGATCATCAACTTCGCTAAAGAATGGATCTCCTGGGGCATCAGTAGTGGAATGGTTTCTTGAAGGACCAGATGGTCAAGGTGCGGAAAGGCTTCTTCGAAGCCAAAGTATCACCTCTAATATAAATTTTATTTAATGCAAGTCCATTACAAAGCAGAAGATAATATGGTTAATAAGTACACAAAATCGTTTACTTCAAATTACAACAGCATTGAAGCAGCAATAAGGATCAATAGAACATGGATATTTCATTCAATTTTATCACGGACCTTTGGATTTGCTGCCAACCTGTCGATGAAATTCTTTGGTAATTTCGGAACAATAAGTGTAGGCCTAACTTGGTAGAACTTTGCGGGTGCCTTTTTCTTTCTCCTCTCCCTGTGTTGCTTCTTGCTCATGACCATCTCGTAGGCGATGTTCTTCCGCAAATTTCGAATCTGCTGGGTTTTTTTAATGTACTCGTTCTTGACTTTCTCAAGAGTCTTTTCGTAAAGTTTCACCTCTTGCATCGAAGTCTCCATGTCTTGTAAAAGTTTCGGTTTCGTCAGTAGACCAGATTCTGCTTTCAGTTTCATGGTTTTGTTTCTTATGACGTCTCTTTCGGTTTTGTAGAAGTTTAGGCGTTCGCGGATCTGAAAACATTCTCAAAGAATAAATAGTCACGATAGAAAATAATATTTGGACTTGAGGTGGATAAGGACATATTGGATTTTTCTATTTGACGAATAATAATAATAGAGTTTATTGATAGCTTAACTACTATATATATATACTGAGGGGAACTGTGGAGTTATTCACTGATAACTGTGTACAGCTTTTATAAATTAAGATTTGGCTATGACTATGACTATAACTATGATGAAAATTCAATTTCAGTATTCGTTTTCCAATTGATCGAATAACGCAATTAATATTATTGTATGGTACCATACTCAGCAACAAACTTCATGGATACGCCATACGGTTCTGCCGCTCTACGATAGGGAAACGGATGTGTGTTTTGGCTCGAAGCTACTGGTGGACGTATCAGTAAGGCAAATCCAGTAGCTCCTGCCTTAGACACCTCTAGATCGGAAGAATGAAAGAATAAGCGGGAGATAAAGCTGCGTGGCATCGCGACTTTTGATTTCTTGGGATAAGAAGCCCGATGAAATTAGCTAAATAATTTTTATAGTATTATGACCTCAAACCTCTATGTCAAATTTTCGTTAGACTAGCCCATAAATAAGGAATAAAATATGTGGGTGTGTGAACCTCTATATATTGATAGTGTACTTCCTCAAATTCCTCCTTTAGAACGTCCATATCCGCGTCTAATGCTGCAGACTTTTCCCTAACATGCGCCATAATTTGTACTGCATTTCTGCACTTGATTCGTAACTTAGTAAGTTCTTCTTCTTTTTCTTCTAACTTGTCCGAATGGGCCCTATATCGCAACTTTCAATTAATAATGTGCTTGAATTCCGTTCTGTGTGTTTCTCATATTCTTTCAGTTTAGGTTTTCATTCTCACCTATTTTCGATCTTGAGCTGTTCATAGTCCATCAGGGATAGATCATCCCCTATATTATCGAGAGCTTTCAATTCGGCAGTTTTCTCAGCCAGTTCATCTCTTTTTGTGATGAATTTCAGTCTTAGGTCAGATATTTGTTTTGCAGCGTTGACTTGTCTACGTATAAGCTGCTCTACAACCTTCAACAAATACAAAATTAGAGGCCTTAATTATGTCTCACCGCAGGATTGACTCTGTTTCTCTCTTTGAAAATTAACTCTGATGTAATTTTTTCCAAAATTTAACAAATTACGGCATCTTCCCAAGTGACCATGTCACCGATATATCACAAGAAGTGCGCAGATAAAGAGCTGATATGCAAATTAAGGATTTGTTTCATAACTCATATAGAATATTATGTAGAGGTGTGTTTTCCCTTAGTAGGACAAAGGAATGTTTCTGCTATATCGCAGCTCTATATCCGCACTCTTCTTGTGATATATCTAGTAGCGGCTCGTGGGTTCTGAAAGAGGAAGGGAACAAGAAACTGAATCATTCAACTTTTGTTTATTCCACCCACTTCTCTCTTTTTTGAAAATTAAACATGAAAAAAAGTTTATTTGTTACTGTATATCCGCACATTCATTCGTATTTTCCATAAATATTCTTGTCAAACACTTTATTATAAGTCCAGGTACTCGTGGAAGTGTAATTAATTTGAAAATCTGGAGAAGGGACCTTCCTTTCTTTGTAATTCAAAGTTTTTTTTCATGAATATTAGTCTTCTGAAAGAGTAGAAAAGTTGAAGAATATGGTCATGAATTGTTATGTAACTTTCACAGGAGCTACAAATAATGAGAAACATGAAACAAGCAATTTTTTCGTGAAAAAACGTATGACGTTGGGTACTCACTAAACTCACTTGGAGATATATGTGCACTATATCGTATAGTCTACAGCGACAAATGGCGTAAAATGGCCGAGATGACGAGCAATTTCTACCAACTGCAAGACGAATGCGGCGTTGTCCGGGTTTAAAAGAATGCCTTTTTAGACTGGAACATCTTTCGTAGTTTCTAATTTTTTTCTTATAATTGTTTATTTGAAACTGTCCTAAGTTGACTTAACCTAACCCGAATATGAATTGATTGAAGCAAATTGAATTATGAGTATGATGGAAAGACGAAAAATATTCCATGTAATAGAATAAGTGTGTGTAATATTTGGGAATATGAATATTTAATTTTAAATTCGGTTACCTACCACGGAAAAGAGAATATTCGAAGTCGGGCATACATTGTTATTAATCAACGGATGTCGTTAAGAATGGAGCTGTGCGAATGTGATAAGGAAAGCTTTGGCTTCCAACGAAGCTTTGTTTTGGCGAACGGAGGTATGTAGACGACAAATAAACTTTGTTTGGGCGATTGAAGGAGTCCTCGATAAGATGAAAAGACGCAACGTGCAACGTGGGTTGACCATGATAAAATTTCAGAGAAAGAATTTGAAAGCGTGAGAGGCACTGCGAAAAAGTGTCAACTCAGGACTTGTGTTTTCGGAAGTGGGAAGAAGTTTACCTTCAAGGGACTAAGAAAATGTGAGGGCAGTTGTGACCTGTCGGGAATAGAGTGGTGATCGGTCGGGGACCGTGGGCAGTTGTTGTCGGTTGGGGGTGGCTCGGGAAGAGTCAGAAGTTACCGGTCTGGGACCGGGGAGTGAGTTGTGCGGAAGTGGAGAACTCGGGAGAGTTAATTGTTTCGAGTTAGGGACTCGCTTCAGGGCAGTAATTCTCTTCTCGATTTAAAAAAGTAGGTTGCTCGCTCGCAAATGGAGAACTCGGAGTTAGTTGTACGGGGTCGGTTTGCCGGTGTAGTTTGAAAGTCGGAAAGGTGCCACGATAGGTACAGAATTTTAGGTTCACTTTTCGATTGAGAAGGAGTTGCTCGCGGAAAGAGAACTCGGAAAGAGTAAATCGTACGGGGTACGTCTTCGGTTAGAGGCCGGTCTAGGAAAACAGTTTAGTATTTAAAGTCGAATATTTTAGTATAGTTCGTATTAAGGAAATAATAGTGTTATATCTTGGAAATAAGTGTAGAAGAAGTTTCATTTTGAGTAAAGTTATGAATCGTATTTCTATTACGGGAGTGCGAATAAAAATAAGGTCACTATCGTTTGTGGGTGGATTTGTTTCCAAGTAGGTACCAAAAAGGAATAAGGTGGTTTGCAGATCAAAGTATGAAAATTCAGTTAGAGTTTTAACCCCTGTATATGTGAATGTTGATATTGAAATCCCCAATATTATTGATATCTTGACCCGAAGTTGATTTGATGTATTTTCGATTTTATGTATGGATTTTGAATAACAGTTGCGTTCATCTGGTAGCGTTGAATTGACTCCTCTCGTACATTTAGATTAGTATGTTCATGAGAAGTAACAGTTTAATTGTCCGATTTAATTACGATGAGAAACTAGGTGAATCATAGATTTTTTATTATTTCGATGTTTTTTTGGATGTCTGTGAAAATTTCGATTTTATGTACGCATTTTACCATCATTTTTTGTAAATATAATATGTTCTTTTAGAATTTCGAGTTTTTTTTTCCTGAATACCTGTTCCTCAGGAAAGATTAAACAAAAGACTTCCTCTTCGTGCGGGGAGTACGAACTCGAATCTTTTCGGACAATAGATGATATATGGTGACAGCGGAATAATAATGAAGAATTATAAAGATTCCATCTTAATAAGTTGTGCTATATTAATAAGACTACAAGGCATTTTATTACATATAAGATTCGATATTATAGAGCTGAAAACGTCGCAATTCTTCAATTCATCTGTTGAGCAGTTGTTAGAAATTGCTTGCCATTTTTCTGTCATCTGTCGTGGTAGAACATTCCGTATCAAATAATGAAATTCTTGGATTACGAGAGTTTTCAGCTCAAAAATTGTTTGTTTTGTGTAGTGAAAGTGAAGTCTATACGATACAGAGCTTTAAAATGATAACAAAAATGTGAAAAATTTCGTTCTAACAATGTGTCTCAAATTGAGTAACATCTTTAAAGATTTTTCCGAAAAAAAATTTCCGCGGCTAATTTTTATGTTTTTCATTAAATCCATAGCATATGTAAGCTCCTGTGAAAATTTGAAACTTCGAGTGGTAACCATATTCTACACCTTTAACAAAAGATTTTACCCACAATTAACTTCCGCTTGACCCATCATAGATCCTCAACACACCGAAGTCGCAAGACGTGTACTGGCCGGTGAATGGCATAGATAAAGAAATATTCCTTCATCTATGGTGAACGAAATATGTGTGCCCCAAGTTTACGTGATATCGCGCATTATAAAGATAACCATATTCGGATAGGTTCATTTTATTTGCGGCCGTTTTCCCTAGCTAGAAGATATTTTTGAGCGTTTCCATCGCATACCTGGCACATGCGACTGCGAAAGGAGAGTTTGATAACGTCTATAATAAAATGAACAAAACAATAAAATAATGCACTAGACGAAATGCTAACTTCTGGAATTCATCTCTGTTTATCATGGTGGTTGGATGGGCACGTGTCTTTGCGCCATTTAAAACCAGCCGCCCCTGGGACTTGTTCACTTGAGTTGGGTTCAGAGCTTTTTCTGAGATTATCTCAGAATACAATTACGCAGCGGAAATATTTTCAATATTCCAAAGATCAAAGATATTCGGATACAATGCTGAAATTAGGTTGAAGTTCGGATGAAATTTCTGGCCATTGTACCAAGGCCTTCCAAGATAATGAGCAGACTTTAAGAATTTCATATTTCAGCGGAGCTCTAAGTCTATGCCATTGACCTTATCTGGAATTTCCTTTCCAGTCTTCGTGCTGATCAAGCCGGTGCCTATCTCTCTTGCCCTATTTACACCTTTGTAGAAAAGGTTGTTCCTCTCTAAATATTTTTCTTCTTTTTCCGTCTGAAGAATGTCCAGCTCTTTCTGGATCCTCGAAGTTTCGGCGTTGTACACGTCCAACAAATCGGCCAGTCGGTCCAATTTCTTCTCATACTTCAGAAGGGCTTCAGTATGTATCTCGACTTCCTCTTTCAGAGCATGTTCCATCTGCGAATTTGAAATATGAAGGGTCCAAATTTATTCAATCTGCGTAATCAATCGCCACATCGAATAAGAAACTTGCGTACCTTACGCTTTTTGAAGTAATCCGCCATTTTGCGTTGAAGATATTTATTTTTCATTCTGATGTACGAAATGTCTGCGTTCAGTTTTTCGTGGAGAGCATAGCATTCTTCTCTGGTCAACGGTATTTCTTCCACTTCTTTGATTTCTTCTTCTTCTTCTTCTACGACTATAACACAATATTGCCAAAAATGAATGTTAGGCCATCGATCCATTGTCCCTGATACTCACTCTTCTTTCCTTTCGCCAAATCTAAAAATAATAACCCGATTGAATAAGTAAGTAGATTTCTGAAATCTCGACATGTCTAATTCAACGTATCGTATGTATACCTCTCCTTGCTCTTCTTTTCTTTTCAGCTGCTTCTTCTTCTGCTAGCAGTTTGACAGCAATCGAGGGTCTGACACTTCTTCGCTTGGAGATATAAAGGTCATCTGAAAATATTTTTAATTTACAGGGTGATTCAGGATTAGATCGACGAATTTCTATATTGATAAAAATTAAGTTGACAAAAGTAAATAACGTTGAAACAACACGGATCGTGTGAGCAATAAGTAACTATCCAGAAATAACTGATTCATAGGTTTATACCTGGAACCCCTCAATCTGTAGGGTAGGTATTAATTTCTTCAGGAATTGAACAAATTTAGACGCAAATATTCGGTTCTCACCAAAGGTCACTTCTTTTTGGGAATCATCTGGAGATTCGTACTCCAGCTCCGCTAAGCCTCTTATTTCGGGAGGTTCTTCTTGATGAAGCGTTATATGAGATGCGTCCGTATCCAGGACCACATCTAGAATATACTTCCTATAAGAAGATGGAAAACTATAAAGGCTGAAAGGTATTACGACGTTGATAGTCAATTTCCGTGTCGGCTTCTTCGATAGCTTTCGACGTGTCTATTTCCGCCAGCATTTTTTCGCCTTCTGTGAGTTCATCTTCTTTCTTCTCTGAAATTATGAACGATTAGTTCAAGTATCGCATTTTGTTACTTCGGAATACCTTCCGCCAATTCTTCCTCCGCCCCTTCTTTTCGGGTAGCAGTATCTTCTGCTAAACTAGGTTCTAACTCCTGATCTCTATACTCAACTGTAAATTATCATAATCTCTATAAATGTATATCAAGATTTACTTAGTGATAATAGCTATGGGCTTCTCAGATTAAGATCACAGCGCCTCCAACGGTGACAGTTGAAGTTTAGCTATGGGCAATTGGCCATTAGATTTGCTCACTTTAGCTTTAGAGTTTATACAGGGTGTTTTCAAAGGTGAGGCTTTTCTTGGACATGTGCTAGAACTCATCGAAATAAGTAAAAATTCCAAAAATCCTTTATATAAAATATTCACCAGGGCCGAGTATTTCGAACTCAAAGTTATCCGCGCATCTGAGAAATTCGTAGCACGGATCTGATTTAGGTACGTATTGAGGTTCAAATGTGTTTTAAATGCATTCAGTTTACGGGAAATCATCTGACAGAGCGTATATGACGCTCCCCGGAGTCCGGACCACAACCCCTGTGATTTCTTCTTTTGGAGTCATATGAAAATATTAGTGTACAGTAACGGTGAGGTGAATAGTTTTGGAGATCTAAAAAAACGCATTGAAAATGCCTTTGACATCATTCGTGAGCAAACTGATGTTATAGTTGCTGCATGTAATGCATGTTGTTATTACGCCGGGCAAGACTTTGTGCACATCAAACGAGTGGTGAACATTTCGAACAATTTCTGTAAACAATTTGGATCAATTTTATCAGTGAGTTTGTGAACTTCCTAATTTTTTTAAAGGACCTTTCAATCAGTAATTTTTCCCCTCCTTAGTTCGAACTTTAAGAATTATACCGTTATCCAGCACTTTATCTGTTTGCAGGAATGCATATGGCAACGTGATTCTTGGCAGATTTCCTTACAGAGTTGTATCAGGATGATGATGCCCAAGATTTTTTGCACTTTTTGAGCGCTCGTACTACTTACACGAGGGCTATATCATTTCGTCACGATGTCTGTATTTTTCGAATTTTGAGCCGAAAATGGTCTCAATCGACTATGTTCGACTCACTGATGACGAATCCGTCGGAAAATTCGAGTCTGTCCATCCGTCCGGCCGTCCGGCCGTAAGCACGATAACTCTCGAACGGATCAACCTAGAGACTTGAAATTTTCAGTGTAGGTTCAGATCCCAAATGCCTCGGTTAAGTTCGTTAATGGGCCAAATTCCACCAGGGGTTCCGTTAATATGGCCGTTCAAAGTTTTGTTTCCCTGATTAATTGAAAACTACAGATTCGATCGAGATGAAATTTTGCACTCAAACCGAAAATGAGGTGTTTTAGCTACATGCGAAATTTTGTCCAGATCGCATGACCAGAACCATAGAAACCATAGAAAATTGTAACTTTTGAACGGAAATGCCTAGGGACTTGAAATTTTCAGGATAGGTGTGGATCTCGAATGTCGTGATCACGTTCATCTATGAGCAATATTATACAAGGGGTTCCGTAAATACGGTCGTTTGAAATTTTGTTTTCTCGATAATTTCGAGACTAACTACGGATTCGATCGAGATGAAATTTTGTATTTTAATAGAGAATGATATATTTAAGCAACATTTTGTCCAGATCGCATGACCAGAACCATAGAAACCATAGAAAATTGTAACCTTTGAACGGAAAGGCCTAGGAACTTGAAATTTTCAGGGTGGGTTTGGATCGCGAATATCGCGGTCACGTTCGTCAATGAGCAAAATGAGACTAGGGGTTCCGTAAATATGGCCGTTCAAAATATTTTTTTCCTGATAGTTTCGAAACTACTGATCGGATTGGAATGAAATTATGCAACTAGCTGAAGAATAATGTATTCGAACTACGTGCAAAATTTTGTCCAGATCGCATAACCAAGACCATAGATAACGTTGAAAATTGTAGCGAATCATCGAAAAAAAATTGGTCAGATGAAGCAGTGACATGAAGTCTGGAGTTTCGCCTAAGTTTCAGAATCCTTCAATTGATTTCTAAAACTGGAAAATGCGAATCTTCTTCTTCTTCACGGCAGTGCTTTTCGTAATTTTTTACATATGTATCATGAAATATTTAGATGGCAAATGGAACTAAAACTAAGTGTAACAGCACTCGAAAATCACTTCTAAACAATTAATAGAAGACAAATCTTAATGTCCCGCAGCTTTGTTATCTGAATGTCCGGGAGGGCCTTACCTGTTGCTTATTCGACATGCCAACCGTAAAGTAAAATATATGTGAGTATCCTTTTGCTTAAATGCTCGTAAACTTCGTGAATAAAAATTGTCGACTATGGTCTCTATGGAACTCTTTAGCTAGCAAGGCACCGACAATGTGGCTTTGACTCCACCAGACAAAAAATTTATCATATTCTCATAAGTGGCTCATAGTATAATCTAGTTCCATACAATTATAGGTACTGTGGTATGTAATTGTCAGACGTAAATCCTTTAAACTTGTCTGTTGTGTGAATACTTTGCATTTACATATAGGTGTATAAAATTATTGACGTTTGATGTAACGATGATGGGAGATTGCGTGTTCCTTGCATTTGCTGATGATTGAGAAACGTGCTGAGGATTTCAGCATAGATTAGACTTATGTAGATGTTACTCTTTGAATTCAGTTTTAGTTACTGTTGATAGGTCAAAGGTGATCTCGAGGAAACATTTCTTCACCGCTACCGATTCCCTCGAGACCAATCGATCACCTTTAACCTTTAACGCAAGGAAAATGCCAACTCCCACCCTTGTAACTCAAAAACCGAGTGCTGGTGAAAGGTAGAACAAGACGAGGAATTTCAAGAATTAAACCTTAGCCACTGGGGAAAATCCTAGATATATAACCTCATAATACCGAAAATTTGCTTTCAACCAACCCTCCTCAATTTCTCCTGCAATTTTGTTTTCAAAATCGACATCTTCAGATTCCAAACCTTCCACCTAGAAATGAAAAAGGAGTGTAAGCCAGCATAACCCTAGGTTTCAAATGAATAAGCGAAATCAGCTGAGTATGATTCCTTCTAAACTAACCGAAGGTTCTGTGGTCTTTGTTTCGTCTTCAGTAGCTGCTATGGGCGTTACTTCAACTTCAGCTTCAGCTATTTCACCTAACTCTCCTGCCTCTTCATCTTCGGTTATTTCCTCTGTCTCTTTATCTTTGGTTTCTTCTTCTTCGTCAACCGGAGTTTGAGGTGACTTTTCAGGATCTGCGAGTTCATCCGCAGACTGTTGCTGGATATCAGTGTCTTCTGTTACATCTATTATTGCTTCAGAAATAGATTCATCGCCATGTTCGGTTCCTGAATCTTCTGTGACTTCCGACATTCTAAATTTCTTCTAGGAAAAACATCTCATTGGCACTTGCTATTGAGATCTTTCAAAATCTATAATGAAGCTTTTTGTTCGTATTTTCTAAGCCGACTTGCGAAAAGCTGAGAAGGTACATAATTTTATGTATTTTGATCCAACTCATAATCTTACAAATATTTAGAAATTTTCAAATTGACATCGATTCCGTTAAGCTTAGAACTAATACTGGATTTATGCAAAGAATTAACGGAACTTAGAGACAGAGAGGATCCCGAGACCGAGTACTAAGAAGTACTAGAACAACCAAGAGAAATTCAAGTTTGGGCGAATACTTAATTATCTGTACAATTCCAGCATCAATATAGTCTCCCATGCATACCAAATATATAAACCATAAATATGAACTATTATCATAGGGCAATGATGTTTATTCGAAATTATAGATATACGCAACGCGTAATAAACTGCTTATTTTCATTTGCATAGGACAATGAGCCATAGATAACTTTCTTTATCTATGAAATGACCATTTACTAAACAAACAACAAAAACGAAACGTCAGTTACGGCTCATCCATGAATTAAGGTTATGAATCTCAATTGAAGAAGAGAATAACAAAAAATTGAATCAATGCCTAACGAATAAATCTTAATCTTTGCATGGACTGTGTTATATACTCAATGTAAGTCCATAAACGAAGACAAGTCATCTATAATTTCAAGTTTCCGATTTCAATTAACCCCAAAGAAAACTCCACAGATATATATTCTTCTTTTGACCCTTCAATCAAAACAGAAATATCAATGATAAAATCAGTTAGTTCTCATCTGTATAGATGCCGCTCTAATCATTGTGTTTGCAATTGTTAGATGGCGCTGAGGATTCTAATTTTTCTTGTAAAATAGTTCTAGTTCAAATACTTAATTGTAAATTCTGTTTTTGAAGTATTCTTATCCTAAAATTACTATTGTAGATGGTTGTTTTACCCAGACTGGTACAGAAAATTCCTTTATTTCCAAGAATAGGGCTACTTTCGAACTATCAAGTATTCTGTACAAAATGTAGTGATCAAATGGAAAAAGCTGTTGACAATAGAAGCAAATTTCATCCTGCTGGAGAGGGATATGAAACTGTATATAAATTCCCGCAGATAAGATTCATAGCAGCTTTCAGCAGGCTGAAAATATATCATGCTGTTGGGACAGCATTAAGTGTTTCTGTAAGCTTTATTTTAGCTTCTCAAGGTTTTGTGGACCCCCAGCTTCCTCTAGCTACAGCTTATTTAGGTATTTCCTAAATACTAAGAAATGGTTCAATTCTGATATTTTTTTTTAAGGTATCAGTATGGGTGTATTTTTATTTGGAACAGGTGTTGCAACAAACCGGTATGTTGGGTTTATTTATTTTAATGAATCCAAAGATGCCTTAAAGGTAGCCTATGTGGATTACTGGGGTAATAGAAAGGAGAAAGAACTTCCAGTAAGCGACATAATACCCTTGTCTGAAGCGCCAATGAATTATATTGGATACTACATATACAAACCACTTCAACTGTACTCTGGTGGAAAATCCTTGAAAATAATTTCTAATTATGGAGTGATTGTCAATAAAGAGAAATTCAACAGAATATTTCTATTGTAAATAAAACAACAATATAACCTAACTTTAAATTTTATTGAAGGTAATCCTAACAATTAACCCCATCTATAATGAGCGTAGGCTCTATTTGCCTCACATTGCCTATGCAAATCTTGCTTTTTTCTAACTACTCTTCCTGTGTTATTACCAGCATCTATCAATTCTAAAGCCATTTGATAACTGAATCTTACTGTGGATTCTTTTTCTTTTGCAGCAGTTATAAGCCATTTCATTGATAGGAACTGTGCTCTCTTCGCAGAGATGGGAACAGGAACCTTAAAATTGAGACAAGGTTAATATGATGATACAAAATCGTACATCATAAGGCCCTGGTTATCACAATCACCGTAATAATAATATAAAATCACGAACCTGGTATTTGACACCTCCTCTTTTGATAGGTGTTAAACACATGATAGGTTTACAATTTTCTAGTGCATTATGAAAAACTTTCCTTGGATTTAATTCAATTGCTGCTTTCTCTTCCTCAGTTTCACATCGATTATATTTGGCAAGTTGAATTTTTTTGATATTTTCAAAAGCCTTATCAATCAAGCTACGTGCTAAAATTTTGTCGCCCTTCCTCATTACATAGTTTACCATTAAGCTGAAAGTTCAATCTTAATATTTGCCATGGATATCTTGAACATAAACATACTTCACTTTTTCATCATGTATATGCGAACATGTTTGGTCTATAAGTGCGGCTTTGATCGGTATGTGTGCTAATTTCTGGATTTCCCCGCTTTTGATCAATTCATTCTGCAATGCTTTATTGTAGACTGGTTGGACATAATAGTTCGGATATTGTGACATTCCATTTTGAGGAATTAGTGAAATACTGGAAGAGATTTTTCATTAAATTCAAATATCATTTAATGAAAGCATAGATATGACAGAATGTTAGGTTACAAATTAAAAAACTACAGTGAGTGAATCCAATGCAGAAAGAAAAGATAAGGCAAATATATAAAATAGAAGAATTTACCAAACAGACGATGTTCTGCTTCCAAGTAATTTAGTTTTATTCAGTATATTTTGAATTGCAGCCATAATGTTCTGCGCCTGTTATGTACATTCTCATTGCACATTCATATTTGACAATTAGCAATTTTCTCACTGCGTCTGTACTTTGCGCAGACATAAGTTCTTCTGAAGGGAGTTCAAAGAAGTATTTTTATTTATATTTTAAACAAATACATTCTTTCACGAAATGTGTATACTCTGAAAGTACACAAAATTTTAGTACACAGGGCACTGATGTTGTGTATCTCTCAAGGAAGTTAAATATTTTGACTGAACAAATATATTTCGTTTTGGTGCAAAATGGCAGATTCTCAAGCCAATCAGTCAAACCAAAATCCAGGTAAATATTCAGGATAGGCTTCCAAAAATTGTTAACATATTACCTATTCTAACTTGCGATTATCATATCGCACTCGATTTAACTTCATATTGTAAAATTTATAACATAAATGGACAGATTTTTTAGGTAGGAGACTTGTGAGAATGGATTTGAATCTGCCTTTTTCATCTCAACACCAACATAATAATTTTCAATTTCGTCCTCTGCCAACAACTATGGGATCGACTTCCACCGACATTAGCTTTGCTACTAGTTCAAATAGACCAAAGATGAGCTTACCCTCAATCCCAAAACCAACCATAGATCCAATGCCTGATAAAACAAGGTACCAATTATTTCTTATAAGACCTTTATTCGTTTCATATATTCTCTGATTAGTTCAACGACTTTTCTAGTAGATAGTAACTTGCAGCAAATTTTGCAATTACAGATATCGCCATAAGCATAAGACAAAGTCGAAATCAAGGTAAAGGAGAGTGAAAAACGTAACAAGTTAATTGATTGTTCTCAATAGCTACAACAAGTTTTTTTGTATGTTTTACTAACCTAGACTCTAGAAATTTGTGGAGTATTAGACTTGGCAACCTTATGATTTGAATAATTATTAATTGAAGTTTGAATGATTAATTACTGACATTATATTACATTATGTAGGATTCTGAAGTTGGTTATTATGTTGAATTTTTTTACCTCTGGGAAAACCTGAAGAGTTCTATCATAGTTCTAGTTTTATCTGATTCAAAAAATTTGTGTCATGATTATGAAGTTTTGTAAATATATTCATTCTATTACAGTGCAGCTCCACCTGAAAATATTAAACCAAGGTAAACTCAAATTATTCTAAATTTATTCAGTTCACCTTAATTCTTTTACATAAATATTCTGTGTTCTAATAGTTCATTATTTCATATCATGAATACTACGTTCCATATATTTTCTTTATGTGATAGCCCCTTTTTCACAAATTTTTTTAATTTACACAAATATTTTCAAAAAATCTCATACTTATTATTTCAATGATTTTTAGGGACAGCAGGTTCAAAATATGTCAAAACATGCATTCTACAGGAAAATTAACTTTTGACGGAGTAACCTATGATTTCACGTCAGATGATCTTCAGGATATGGGTGAGATAGGTAGAGGAGGTTTTGGCACAGTCAACAAAATGATTCATAGAAAATCCGTAATTGTTATTGCTGTGAAAAGAATAAGATCGACGGTTGATGAGAAAGAACAGAAACAGTTGCTTATGGACCTTGATGTTGTGATGAAAAGCAATGAATGTAAATATATAGTACAATTTTACGGAGCCTTATTCAAAGAGGTAATTTTTTTGTAATTTATATAATTCTTTTTTTTTGGGTTTGTGAAGTGAAGGTCGATTGGCTTGACTTCACTTTAGATCTAATAACAGATTTCAACAACGATTATTTCTTAAATATCTCAATCGTAGGAAATGTCCAGTTTCTGTGATGAATTTTTGAAAGTAGCATGAAAACACGTAAAAAAAAAGTGAAATTGGGTCAATATCACTTTGGTATACATAGATTAGCAAAATTGTCGACTGGCACAGATTACCGGGCGAACCAGATAATGGGATTATAGATTATCGGGGTTCTTTTGTATTTTTGAAGCTTAATCATTCAAAAACTTTTATGGGGTTCTATTTGACAGTTTCGAGAAGACAGTGTTGAATATAAATCTCAAAATATTTTGGTTAGGTTTAACGTCAATATAGTTCAGTATGTGATTCTAGTTTGAATTATGACAAAAACTTCATGTCAACCTATGTCATATTATGCACCCCTGGTTAGTTGGAGCCCCTTAATCACCACCAAAAGTATTTTTGCGATTATTTTGTCATAATTTGACAGATACAAATGTAATACAGTATGACGTTTTTGCAAGTAGTCAGGCGCCTACTCAATTATATGACATGAAATGTTGGTGGCACTGTTAGAATCATCATAAAACCTTTTTTCTTAAGAATGGAGCTTTGTATGGTTTTAACTGAGTGTATCTTTTTTCTTCAAAAATGTTTGGAGAATCTTATCGATTAAAACTTCAATTGGATCACCAGATCATGAATTAGTCATTTTATGGAGTTTCCTGAAATATCTCAGCCTCTGGAAGAAATGACTATTTTTGGTTACCATCAAACCATTTGTGATTATACAAAAAGCCCTACATACTGAATGTCAATTTTATTTTCGACAAAATAATCGCAAAAATACAGATTTCTGGGGGTCCCTGATGACGAGGCTCTTACTCCCCAGGGTGCGTTTTAGGACATAGCAAAGCTTAATTTGAGTATCTTCCCATGGAAATAATTAAATATTTTCATGATTAAGTTTCATGAAAAGGAGTCCTCTTGACTATTGTTAGAAAAAAAAATTAGCCAGTCGTTCAAAAGTTGACTCCAAAATTTGAGGTTGGCATAGAACTGAAATCAGCAAAATCTGAACATGATGTACACCGTTTTCGTAAAGCACTATTGTATCCCCATCTTAGGGAGGGTAAGCGTGATCTTTGAAAATTGACCTAATCAAATAAATTAAATTTTTTATAATTTACCAGATTTACTATCACTGATGTCTGCTTACTTTTCGAACGATAGGATCAGTGATTGGGTTAAGTGGGTTAACTCAATTGAATCCGACATTAAAATGTTACATTTCCATTGTTTTAATGCAATTTTTGAAATATCATATCTTACTATAAGTTTCCTGAAATTGAGACCACCGATGAATTTTTTATGGAGAATTGCGTCTATAAAAGAAAAATTTGGACCGACGTGAAGTCAGGAACTATTGCGCGTTCATTCTCAGTATGTCGAATTCTGTCATTTTTTTAAAGTTCAAAAGATGGACCGAATTATATTTAATTTTCAGAAATTTTCCAATTGTTTTTTTCTTCTGTGTACCGAAACAGACTTTAGTGTTCATTGTCGGTATGACGAATACTGTCATTTTTTTTATATAACTTCAAAAGATGTAATCAATGAATCATTGATTTCAATTTATCAAAAAAACTCATTTTTTTTCTGGTTACCAAATTGGCCTTCAGTGTTTATTGTCAGAATGACAAATACTGTCTATTTATTTCCATAAACTTCAATAGATGGAATCACCGAATTATATTGAATATATCAGAAAAACTTAATTTTTTTTGATGCCCCAATTTACTTTATTCAAGTACTGCTATGGCAACATCAACAACTCGAGAAACGTGAAGTCTAAATGATAATTTTTTTATTATTGATCTGACAGACGTACCATGTTATGTGAAATAAATTATTTAGACATTTTTCGAAACGTAAAAAAAAAGGGATTCTGGGGCTGGGAAATCTCTGAAAACACATCACTTCCTCCCATTTTCAAGTTTGAATATTCCTATTTTCTTCAAATCCGTTTCACAGGCTAGAATGAGCGAAAATATCTATTCATAATCTGTATGGTATCAGGGTATAATTTTTGGTTTTGAAAACCTGAGAATGTAAAACAAAACAGCACATAAGGCTAGAAAATTATTAGAAATCATCACTTTTTTACATTTTTGATATAATCAATTTCTTTCGAGAGTTATCGGGTTGACGGCAGGCCGGATGCACACAATTTAATTTGACCAGGAATATTTCATCTGCGAGTACAACCTGATCGTTTGAAACCATTCTCAACTCAAAATTCGAAAATTATATACATTTGGGCAAAATGAAAACGCTCTTGTTCATAAAAACAAGCGCCAAAATAATCAAATCTGTTATTAGGGGTAAATTAATGTTTCACCCGATGGATTATATAATGTATTACAGGGTGACTGTTGGATTTGTATGGAACTGATGGATACTTCCTTGGACAAATTTTACAAATTTATCTATGAGAAATTGAGGAAACGTATACCTGAAGCTATACTTGGGAAAATAGCTTTAGCCACTGTCAAAGCATTGAACTATCTCAAGGAAGAATTGAAGATTATCCACAGAGATGTTAAACCTAGCAATATACTACTCGACAAAGGAGGCAATATCAAGTTGTGTGATTTTGGTATTTCAGGCCAACTTGTTGATTCTATTGCAAGGACCAAAGACGCAGGTTGTCGTCCTTACATGGCGGTAAATCTGTTGTAGAAGTCTATAATTTTCAAACTAATATTTATTTATTCTTCAGCCTGAGAGAATTGACCCACAGGTGGGTTCTAAGGGTTATGATGTTCGTAGTGACGTATGGTCTCTGGGAATCACATTGATGGAGGTAGCAACTGGCAGGTTCCCTTATCCTAGATGGAATAGTGTCTTTGATCAGCTACATCAGGTGGTCAATGGAGAAGCACCGCGTTTGACCAACAATAGCAACCATAATACTTTCACAGCCGAGTTTGTTAACTTTGTAAATACATGGTGAGTGTTTTTTCATTTCTCAAGATATTCAGCTGAAATTTGGCAAAGATATTACACTTTAAGGTTTATATCATATGACATTTCAATTGCCCATGAAAATGAACAGTGATATTTTTTCTGGAGCAATGTCTCCTTTTTCCATTCACATAAGGTATGGAGATGCATTGTACCATTTTGAAAGCTGCATGGAAGGCGCTTATTTTTTGTAAGGAGGCCAATTTGGCTTTCATACATTTTCTTCCACCATGAACGATGAAATATTCACATAATGGAATATGTATTGGTCATATTTTATGATGGAATTTGAAGTAGGATATTTTTTTTCAAAAAAATGACAACAAATGTTCATGTGGTTTTCTACATATTGGTATTTTAAAGGAGTATATTTACTATGAAGGAGATACTGGGGATAGTTTTTTTTGAGCGCTCGTTCTACTTACATGAGGGCTATATCATTTCGTCACGATGTGTGTATTTTTCAAATTTTGAGCCGAAAATGGTCTCAATCGACAAGGTTCGACTGACTGATAACGAATCCGTCGGTAAATTCAAGTCTGTCCGTCCGTCTGGCCGTAAGCACGATAACTCTCGAACGGAACAATCTAGACACTTGAAATTATCAGTGTGGGTTCAGTTCCCAAATGCCGCGGTTAAGTTCGTTAATGGGCAGAATTCTACCAGGGGTTCCGTAAATATGGCCGTTCGAAATTTTTATCTACTGATTACGTACTTCAAACTACAGATTCGATCGAGATGAAATTTTGCACTCAAATGGAGAATGACGTGTTCAAGCCACATGCAAAATAGGAACTTGAAATTTTCAATATAGGTGTGCATCTCGAATGTCGCAGTCACGTTCATCAATGAGCAGAATTAGGGGGTTCCGTAAATAGGGTCGTTGGAAATTAAGTTTTCTTAATAATTTCGAAACTACGGATTCGATTGCGACGAAATTTTGTATTTTAATGGAGAATGAATGAATGAATATGACATAAATATTATCCATGAATCTTAGATATCAATGTACCTGGTGATTGTTTATATTTTACTCAATAGCTAACTCCCCATGATATAAAATACATGGTATGCTATTGCGCATGCGGAAGAGAGATGATAATGGCTTGGAGTGACATTATGCTCCCGGCCGAACAAAATAAGGCCAGCTTGCTCCCACTCCGCCGACGTGTATGAAAGAGAAAGTGCTAGTTAGTTCTAGTTCAATAATGAATCATTCATTATCATAAAGTGAATTTATTTCAATTCTTGCACTGTTCGACTGGGCGGTCAGTTTCTCTTCCTTGTGCATTGAATATCCTATACCTCCGATGTAATTTTCCTGACTGGTATATACTTAATTAAGGTTATCTTTGTCAGTTTGAGAAAAAATAGATTTTTTCGTCTAAATCTAAGACAGCTGTAGAACGCCACACAACAATTCTGCGATTTCTTTATATTTAAGTAGCCGTAAATAATAACACAACTGGTATTTGTTTCCTTTATTTATCAACGAAAATTTAAATTAAGTGTTCAAAATGGCCCCCATTTACTTCTACACACAATCGATATCTTTTTATCAAATTTTCAAGGGTTATCCTTAATATTTCTGGTTGGTTGTTGAGATTATCAATTTCTTCCTCTATTCTGATTTGAATATCTTCAATATTTTGAGAAGATTTCAAATATCCCCATAAGAAAGTATCCGATGAGGTCAAGTCAGGAATTTTAGGAATTCAGAGAATAGTTCCGTTTCTGCCAATCCAAATTTAGTAATTTTTGTTGTGGCGTTCTACAGCTACCTTAGATTTGGACGAAAAAATTTATTTTTTTCGAAAACTGTAAAATATAACCTCAATCAAGTATATATCGTCGTGTTCCGGAGAAAACTACGTAACTCCGTATTTTTCAAGAAATGGTATTTTGGTGAAATCTGTTGGGCAACATAGTTACTAATATGCTTGCAAATTAACAAACTCTTAAAATGATCGAGTATATCTAAATTTTAGAAAATGAAATCTACGTATCTCCTACCGCGTTTGGGAAAAATGCGTAACTCCCGTATTTCCCATACTATATCAGTCATATTTACAGGTCGCGTTCTGACGTTTATAGTGTTTTTTGTGTCTCCTGTAAAATTTTGTAACATGAAGTTGCGCAATTTTCTCCTGAAGGCGACGATATGTATATTGGAAATCAGAAGAAAGAGCTCTACCGATTTGGAAAATAAAATGCAGGGTGTTCCATTCAAAAAATACCAGTTTACATAAAAATTTAAGTTTACTATGCTTTTTGCATTTAGTACTGAATTCTGAATGCCCATAAAAAATACTTCACATTCGCCCATTTTAATTTTTTTGGTAAGACCAATATTACCTGAGATAGCTATTCAGTAAAATATAAACAATCAACTGGTGCAGTTGAGGTGCTTTGGACTTCTTTAAGTAGGGCTCAGCTTTTGTCATATCTAATTACATGTTCCCTCAAATAAAGCGTATTCTAATAGCTGAGACATATATTAGAAATCTCATGTCTTGATTAACCCTTTTTTTTACGCACTTTATTACATCTCTCTACAAGTACATATAGCCTGAAGAAAAATCTTTGATTATTTCGAAGATTTTTTTTCAGGTCATCTGTCAGAAATGGTGCAAAACCGAAAGAACTTAAGAATATTGATGTGTTCATAACTTTTATCACAGTGATTGGATATAATTAATTTTGCAGCTTAATCAAAGACGAACACCTCAGACCAAAGTACAATAAATTACTACAGGATCCTTTCATCCTCCGGTCACAAAAAGAAGTCGTGGACGTGGCCGCGTATGTTTCAGAAATAATGAATGAGATGGCCAATAATGGAATAAGTGCTTTCACGACAAATCAACAGTTTTAAGGTGGGTGAGTCTTTGTTCGGAATCAGCTGGATCATACCTCAATGAAAAGTCTAGTTGGTGGAGTCAAAAGTGTGAATTATTAGATTTTCGGCGATGTTTCATTTCGACTGGAGTTCCTTCTTATTTTCTTTTGCAGTGAGACAATATTACCAAGTTTTCTACGATTATAGGTTAGAGATAACTGTGATATTAGCGGTTACTGATGTTAACCGTTTTGAACTTGTTGATTCGATTATTTCAAGAGGTCCCAAAACGTATCATGGAACTAATATTGCTAAGCTATATTGAAATGAGAAATTTTGAAATCTTTCACAGAATTCCAGTCTTAATGGAGATTAGTATTAGTTATTGAATATAATGTTTCATAATGTAGGCAATAGTTTTTTCCGATCACTATTGAACTCGGCTCATTATGGACTTGAGTAATTGATTTGTCATGGTCATCATTTCGAAGAACAGCTCATAGTACAGTTATTTTATTTCCAATATTTTGAAGAATTGACTCTTCAAATAATTAAAAAAAATAATATTTGTTTCAACTTCTTCTGCATATTTACTGGTGAATATTCAATTTTAGATGATTTTAATATTCGAAATCTTTTTGATTATATAAAGATTGAAACCATTAATTTATAGACATACAAGAACTGTAAAATATATAAAGGAGTTCATTTAAAATCATTGATCGGTGAAAAGGATTATGTATAACTCATGGAGAAAAAAACATCTTAGACTTAGCAAAATGTTGGTTTACATTTATTTTATGTAAGTTGATTCCTCTTAGGCTCACAGAATATGAGGAGTTGGATTATACACCAATAATATTAGGAATGTGGAAATATATATTAATTTATATATAGATTGTGAATACCGTTCTCATTCATGATATTCAAAAGCAAATAAGAAGTACTAACTCAAGTTGAAAATTCGCTCATTCATTGCAAGAACGTTATGATTACAAAATTGTAATTTTTGAGGAAATTATATTTATTATATACCCTAATAGTTACTGACTTTTTTCTATTTACTTTTTCAATATTGTTTCAATCAAATGGTTTTTTTTTCCTACATCATACATGTTCTTTGTATTCAAAAAATATATATACTGACACAATATTTTAAAGTAAATTTTTTACTGCAAAAGAAACCTTTTCTTCATAGTTAACCAATTTGTCGAATTCAGCTCATGAAGAAGATATTACCTCATTGTATTGTATATTTTATATCCCGACTCTCCTAGGTCTCTGTGAAACCCCTCAGAAGCTCAGGAATTTAGGAGAGTCGACATATTATATTATTGATATAAATATTTTTCAGATATGACGTTGTTGCAGTTAATGAATGAAATGAGGGCAAATAAGAATTATTTTGGTACTTCTTTGTTTTCGAATGTTTTTTTGATCAGGTTTTAGTAATAATATTATTTGTCGAAAGAACTTCCTAGCGTTGAATAGTTGAATTTACCTCAAGTAAGAAGAAAAAGTCCATTGTAAATTTTTAGACATTGTGATTATCGTTTTAGTCATGGTCATATTTTCTTGGAGGATCCAAATATGTTCCTCAATTAAATATTTTCAAGGTGCTTGTTATCCACATTTTCTTGCAGAATGTGTTTTAATAATTTAATTTATTTATTGATTTTGAAACTAGCAATATTCTTGCATAAGTGTAATTGGTATTCCATTCATTGAATTTTTTATATAAAATTGAAAAGTATTTGTGTGCAAATGATTTTAGAACGTCCTGTAAATTTCAAATTGATATAAACTTTAACTTGTGTCTTAAAAAATTGCTTGTTGTATTTTATTGTAAATATATTGAGTGTATTGTTAATATTAAATTATTTTGTACTCAATTGTTTTAGTGTAATGTTCATTTACCAATAAAAATGTTGATAAACCTGTAAAATAAACAAAATTCTTGGTATTACCTTTTGTATTTACCTATTTATTGTCCCTCCTTTTTATCTGCAGTCTTTGTATTGTTGCAGCCCAAAATAGCTTTTCTGTTTCCAATTTAAGATCAAGATTGTTCTGCTGCAGATATGGGTAGTAAAATAATTCAAGTTGAATTTAAAAGAGAAATAAGCAGGCAACTGAAATCTGTAACAATTTGAGGAGATACTCAACTTTCTTTGTGAAATAAATTAGGCTTGACTATTAGAGTTTATGAAATGGAGTTCAATAGAAAATGAGCAGGGATATAGAAAAAGGGGGGTGCGAAATGGCCTTAGAATATGTAAAGCCAAGGTTTGGGATGTTAACGCTGCATGAATGATAATCGAAGAGTTCTGTGGCCAAAAAAAAAGAAATATTGTTCTTCAGCCTCTGAAGCTTCATTTTTGGCTACGGGTTCAAGATGACCACAATTGCTTAATGAATCAAAAATATTTTTGCGTGGAAATTCTTTAAAATGAGTTTCTGCATTGTTTAGAGCCTGGTTAATAATGGAAATCGATTTCCTCATTGTCCTGAAAAAAAAACTCCAAACCTGTAAATATTTGGCTAGAGTGTCCATATTTTCTGAACTGTTTATGAATCTATTTCTCTTAGGCTTGGAAAGGTTTTCACCCTACAAAGGCAGCTAAAAGTCTCTTTTCTTGCAAGAGTATGAACTTCCACATTTCCTCAAAACTACCGGTTGAAGGTTATCTCTTTTTCTTTCAAAAATAATTTGTAAATAAAAATTTCAAGATTTTATTAAAAAATATTGATTTATTGTTGAACTTATGTCAAAAAGAATTATGTTTATCGAACAATAAAAATAAATTACCAAACTCAAACATTCAAAGGATTGCTCTGTACAGTACCACCATTTTCACATACTTTTTTGGAAATAGTTTCCATTTTGCTAAAATTGTCCAGATGCTTTCCCGAAGAGACTGCTTTGAGATAGTTTGCAACTCTGTCTGAAGCTTCCAAAGTCCACGCTTCCGCCATTAACTTTTCATGCTGTGCTGTAGAAACATTACTTTGGAGAGCTAAACTTGCTCTTGACAATACAACTGCGCTACTATAGATATCGAAAGTTGCATTGGCTAACCTGTTCAAGATAAATTGCTCTTGCACAATTCTTTTACCGTATTTGATAAGTACCATCTCAACAGCTTGTCCAAAAGCATCAATATCTTTGGCAATCAAATTTGCAGATTTGGCAAGTTCTCTGTGTACCAGATGATCCATTTTCGGAGGAGCTGCAAGCCCTACTTTTCTAACAACTCTCTTTGATGCCTCTCCAAAGATGAGTCCAAGATTTGCAGTTGGGTTCTTGAACGCAGCTTGTAGTTCCTTCAAATGTGCACCTGCGTACTGGATGCCCGTCAAAGCAACAAATAACCGCAAAATATCATTGGTTCCTTCAAAAATTCTGAAGATCCTCAAATCTCTCATAACTCTCTCAAGTCCTGTATCTTTCATGAAACCCATACCTCCCATTATTTGGATGGCTTCATCACAAACATTCCACGCTGCTTCTGAAGCAAAACATTTGGAGATAGCAGCTTCAAGATGGTAATGTTGTGACCCACTGTCCATATTTCCTGAAATCATATATGCCATTGATTCAGTGACATATTGCAACATGGACATTCTGGCTATTTTCTCCTGAATAGCACCATATGAATCTATTCTTTGTCCAAATTGTTTTCTGGTTGTTGCAAACTCTGTAGCTTTCTTAGTACAAGCTTTCATTGTTCCAGACAAAGCAGCAGCCATACCAAATCTACCATTGTTTAAAATATTCATAGCAACTTTGAAACCATTGCCAACACCACCTAAGACATTTTCAATTGGCACCTTAACATCTTCATAATAAACTTCTGCTGTGTTTGAACATTTGATACCCATTTTTTTCTCAGGAGGTCCATTCGTAACACCACCAAACGATCTCTCAACAATGAATGCAGTTACTTTGTCCACAATTTTACCAGTTTTGGGATCGTTCACAGGGGTTTGAGCAAACACAGTCATGATTTCCGCCATTCCACCATTACTGATCCAAATTTTAGAACCATTGAGAATGTAATGTTGTCCATCTGGAGCAAGAACTGCTCTAGTTTTGATTGATCCTGCATCTGAACCAGAAGAAGGTTCAGTTAAGCAGAAAGCAGCAAATTCACCAGAGCTTACCCTTGGCAAATATTTTTTCTTCTGCTCTGGGTTGCCAAAAAGCAAAATTCCTTTGAAACCAATAGATTGATGGGCTCCTAGAGTGATACCTACTCCTAAGTCATGTGCTCCAACAATTTCCACCAACCTAGCATATTGTGTGTTTGTAAGTCCTAATCCACCTAAATCTTGGGGTACTTGTAATGCAAAAGCTCCTAATTCCCATAAACCCTTGAGAGCTGTTTCTTCAATTTTTTCATCTTGATCGTTCTTTGCTGGATTGTTAACCTCTTCGAAAAATTTATTTACTGGATCAACCAGCATTTCGAGAGTATCTCTTTGTTCATTATTTAATACATTTGGATAGGGAAATAGCTGTTTGGTTTCTATTTGACCTCTGAAAATATTCATAACAAAAGAAAAATCTTCTTTCACCTCTTTTGCTGGTTTTTCCAATTCTTGGGCCTGGGTAGCTTTTAGATGGACTGTAGAAGTTACTAGCAGTCTTTGAGCACATATTTGGAGACGATTTTGGTTTAAAATTACTTGCCCTACTTTTAACATGGTTGATTCGAAACTTGAAAAATCAGCACTACTATGGAGAAGGTTATTGGGAACGTATTTGACGAATAAAGGTTGAATGTGAACCTTTTTTGTTGGTAACGTATATAAAAATGTTGCTTTACTATAAATATTGTTAAATCAAGAAAACAGAAACAGAACTTTGTACTCTGTTTAGACCCCAAATTCCACTTGATTTGATTAGATATTTGTACTTTGACCAGTTTGACTTGACCCAGAGGATGACGTTTCTAAAATAGTTCCCATGTTCCCATCCCAATATATTTATAACTACCAGAACTTCATAATTGAGAAGATCTACTAGTTAGTTCAAGTTTGAAATGAAAAAAAATTCGAAAATCACTGAAGAATAGAATTCAAACAGAAAGAAGCTTTTGTTTGAATTCATCGCCAGATCGGTCGCCCATCCAGATTCCAGATATTCCGATATCGAAAATACAGGGAACTGCTTTGAAATGATCGAAAAGTGACGTATTTGATCGCAACACCCTCCAAATCGATATATTATTATTTCACGAAATTTTCATAAATTGCACGTACAACACCCGAAAAAAAAACATACCAGGCTAGGAAATATTTAGAAATCTCCTCTATTTCCTACAAATCACTTCTTTTGACTGCATTCAGTGCATTCTACCCGAAAATTCTTTCCGAGAAACGTCAGTTACGTTAGAATTATACAGGATGTTCCTAAATTAGAGGAGAGATTCCTTCGGTAATTTTAAGAAAAAAAGTCCCATTAACCTGGAATCGCAAATGTTTCGTTTTCGAGATACAGGGTGTTAAAGTTTGAATTTTTCTCTCATTGAATCTACACTTCACAAGTTATTGAACTGAAATTCAGCATAGATATTACAATTGAGAGGTTACACCATGTGACAATTTCGATATCAAATCTACAGGGTGATATTTTTTCTGAAACACTGTCCACTGTCATCTGTTTTCCTCCAGAACTTTTTTTTGGTGAGCCACTGTTAATTTCAAAAATTTAGGAAGCAGCTTTGTTGTTACACTAAACTTTATGGTCTCTTGTTGTTTCGTCGTATCTGCTACTGATTTCGAGAAAAAAAACTTCAACGATTTTCTCGAAATCCTCAAAAAAATCACCCTGTAGATTTGTTATCGAATTTGGCATGTCACATGGTGTTAACTATCAATTGTAATATCTATGCCAAATTTCAGTTGAATATCTTGTGAAGTGTAGATACTGTGGGAAAAAAACTTATACACCCTGTATCTCGAAAACGAAACGTTTGCGAACCCATGTTTATGGGACCTCTTTTTCTTAAAATTACTCAAGGAACCTCCCCTCTTCGTTTGTACCTTCAATTTAGGAACACCTGTATAATGAAATGAATTTTGTTGAACCAAATAGGATAACTGTAAAAGTCAATTTTCTCTTCACGTGGAACAGTTGTGAAGCTGAAATTCGTCTAACTCATTTGATTGATATGTAAACACCAATTTTCAGCAAGATATGGCAAATATTTCCAGATATACAGCAGTTTTCAAAAATCTTTTTTCCTATAACCTCAGTACCTTGTTATGATACAACCACTAACAAGTCCACTCTAATCGTTTTAGACCATTTTCGGTGTAAAGGCATTTTTCGCGATTGGAGCGTATACAAATTTGCACATCCTTTCGCCTGTGTAGGAGTTTGTGTTTTCGCTAACCTTTCGCATTTATTGAGTAATTTATATTTGGGCACTCCAAAGCACACGCCAGGAATGCGCGAAAAACCGTTGCAAAAAAAAAATTTACACGCGCCACTCCTTACCGCGCGAAAAACACTCGCGATTGGAGCTTAAGTGTAAACGTCCCTAATTACGCTCTTGTTCATAGAAACAAGCGCGCGGAGAAGATTAATATGGCTTCGAATGAGAATTCGAAATTCTCAGAGGCTGTTCAAATTGATGAAGTTAATTGCATTTGTAGAAAGATTCGACCAAATTATGTCTTATAATATATACATATTTATATCGATATTTAAGAATTTTTTGCATTTTGACAGTGCTGAAATAGTTTGCTTGTAGTGAACAGTCGTCTCTAAACTGAATGACTTCTCTTATTTTGGCATATCAAATGTCCCAAAAAACTTGAAGAACTAATTTTCATTTGATAACCTCATAGAAAAACTCAATATTTTTGTTACATATTATTTCAAATTGAAATACATATGGAAGTAATAATTAAAATATATTATATACATATTATTTATAGCACATCATGGATAAACAAAAATCATTGAGAAAAGTTATTAGTTGTAAAAGTCTGAATTGCAAAATCTATAATCGGGGTATCACAAGTTATGTTCAAGTTTTGTAGATAATTATGGAACCTATTGTGTCGTTTCACATTGTTTTTAGCACGTATATTTTCTGTTCTTGCAATAGTCCTCAGGCATGGAAGATAGTCTAGTACAACAGATTTACGATCTAAAGTATTAAGTGATGGCACTGGATTAAGAAGTTCTTCTTCGTATTTATGATCATTGTTCAATTTTCTGAAAATGAAAGAGTAAGACTTAAGATTATCACACTCACAAAATGGTGGCGGTATTTTATATTTCAAAAATTGAAAATTACATTTACCTTGTTTTATCAAGACCTGGCACAGCCATATTGCATAACCTTTGGTTTTCAGAGAACTCGTAAATGAATTTCTTCTTACAAGAATTTAAATAGCCATCAATTAAGTAGTGGTTCAGTTCAAGAATATCCTGATTGATTGAAAAACCACTAGATTTTTCTTCAACTTCTAGACTATCTTGTAGTTCACAATGCCATCTTTTCCTACATACAGGATCATCACATTTATATCCCATTTTTCTGTATGAAACATCAAATCCTGCCACACTATCGTACATATCGGAGACCATTTTGAACTTTTTCCGATTTTTTTTGGTCAACATGTTAGGAGATTCTTTTTTATGCTTAGGTTTGGAAGGGTTTAAAAACTTTGGTATATTCCACCAGAGAGCTTTCAGATCAATTTTTGGTGGAATATTGTAGAATCTTTCAACCTGAAAGGTTTCGAAATCTGAAAGAATGTTTGAATGCATCCGGTATTCATCCAATTTTACATCATATTCTTTCAAAGAGATAATTTGAGTGTCATCAAAGAGTGGAGTCAAGCAGCTTTCATCATTCAAACTTTCGAGTTCAAATATTGGATCTAACAAGGTTTTGTGTTTGCTGATTTGCCCACCACTTTGTATCCAATATTGGAGTTCGAGGATGGTTTTACGAAGGTCACCTCTGTTATATTCTAACAACTCCCCAATAGAAGATAAATCAACAAAAATCCCTTCGAGCAGACACAAAATCTGAAGCCAAATTCCCAAATTTTTAACTGATAATGAATGAAATCTGATAGTTTTGAAGTCATTCATAAACTTTTGAGCATATATGGAGTCTTCATTGGTAGTTGTGAGGACTATAGGTCTCTTGCTAGTAGCAGATATTTGAGTAATGGCGTTTATGAATCCTTCATCTTGCTCAAAAACAATATCTATATCTTCTATCAGAAGTAGACACATTTTCTTCGATTTGTTTTTTTCTACGTCTTTTATTGGTTTCGATGGTATCCCTTTATTTGTGAATGAATCAAGAGCATCCTTATTCTTTCTAACTTGATGGGACCTGGTGGCTTCCTGCAGTTCTTGGATAATCTGTTTTCCTATAAATATATATTATCAGTATGAAAAAATTCCCTCTTTTTATTTTGTAGTACTTTAAGGTTGTATAACTCTTCAAACTGTAGTTCACTGTTCAATTGCGAATAAACATGGGAAAGTTGTGGTATAAACAACTTTTCACACAGAACTGAGTTAAAATCCGAAGTTCAAGTAAGCATCAGGAGATGAACTGTATTTCAACACAGATATATTGAAATATTTATGAGTCAACCAATCCGATTCATTTTATAACAACACAATTTTGGTTTCAATGTGTATTGAATGCATTAAAAGTGTTCAAAATGTTACGCATCAATTTATAACTAACAATGAGGATTCTTTTCATCTTGTGGATGACATGAATCCTGATTAGAGAGGTTGGTTCAGCTTTATTTCTCTACATCGGGAGAAGGTATGTTCTAGCAACAATAATTTTTATATGTTATCATTACCGTTTCGAAAATGTCCGCTGATAGAGAATTTTAATCTGTTGAATCATGAGTTCTCGTGCTTTTACTATTCAAATTAAATTATTATGTGAAGAATATTATATCAAGATATTATATCCCTAAGCTAATACACCCTTGACTCTGTTTGGTTATGTCGAAGAGATAATGTGTCAAAAAAAAACAATAACCAAATATTAGTGCTACCAACAAAAACTTATCTTGCTATGAAGTTGACAGATCAGAAATTACTTGCCTGTTCTTCTGCTCGAAGCATTCAACTCTAGAACATTAAGACCCAATTCATTACAAACAGCATACACAGAGCTGGATTTCCCTGATCCACAAGGTCCAGTTAAAACAATGGTCGTTGATAAAGAACGGTCATAAACACTTTCAGCATCTGATGACATGAATTCTGAATCACTATCACTTGAAAATTGTTTTCTTTTTTTTCTCCCACTTTCAAGAACCTCCTTCCACATCTGAAGCCATTTTTTTATAGCAGATACTGCATGGATGTTGCCGAAAAAATCTTCTGAGCTCCTTGGTTTATATTTTTCAGTCCACATCAGATGTTTCAAACTATCTTGGGAATCTGTATTTTCTATTGTTTCCACCTTTTTCTCTGAAGAATGTCTTGGTTTACGTCCTCTTTTCGGGGTGGTTTTTGTCACGGCTTGTGATTTAAAACCATTTTTCTCATTGAGTAATCTGAATGCTCTATAAACAGGATAATTTGTGTTTTCTAACTTCATGTCCCTCATGATGGTTTTTGTATTTTTAATAGGCTCAGATTCCTTATACCTTGACGGTTTAATCACAGTATTGTCTATCAAAGACTGGCAAAGAAGTTCACTTGGTTCATAAGAGAAAGGTGTTGTAGTTTTTGTCTCTAAGTTAGCATCAGGCAGATTCCATAGGGGGTTATTCTTTTCTTCCTGGTACACATGGCTCATTTTAGGGAAAACATCAAAGTCAATGTCTATGTGTTCAGTACTGAAACATATTCAATTTCACATAATATATTACTCAAATCCAAAATTCGAACATACAATGTAGGTTATATGCAATTGGAAATTATTGAAAAAAAAAAATACAAACAATTAAGAACTACTAGATATAGGGGCTTATAATTATATCGAATTGCGGAACATTTGACATGCTATAATGAAATAACTCTTTTTGCGCGCTTGCTCTATGAACAAGAGCATTATCATTTTGCCCATGGTCTGTACTTTTCGAATTTTGAGCCGAGAATGCTCCAGCCACGGCTCCAGCTGGCCGTATGCATGATAACTTTCGAAAGAAGAGGCCTAGTGCTTTAAAATTTTCAGGCTACATTTGAGGTCAGTTGAGTTTCAATAATGGGCGATATCCGCCAAAAGGTAACGTGGCAGTTGAGAACACCCAGATCATAGATATGAGAACATTGAGAACTAATATCTTTTATCTATGGGTCCACAGCAACAAGTACGCTCGCCAATTTTTTAAAATTTTTTCTATTACTACAAATAATGAAAAATGTAGTTTTATGTTTGTTAAATCAAATATGTTGGAATATATGGTAACTTAATCTCACCTTGTTTGTTTTTCAACTTTTTTTTTCAATGTATCTGGCATATCACTCAGCAGAAATTTTCTCCTTGCCTCAAGAACTTCTGGATCAATTTTTGGCTTTGGCATTGCTTTAGCAAAAACTGGGGCCACTTTAACAGCCTTATGATTTATTTTTTTAACCTCATCATCACTGTTATCAGAGTAGTAGACATAATCTATGCTTCTATTTTTATTATTTTTCAAACCGGTCCTACTACGTAAAACTCTACCGCAATCATTTTCTTCTTGAATTTTTAGGTCGATTTTAGGTGTATCTAAAGATCCAGTATTGATTATTTCATTTTGGCATTCTATTCTATTTTCAGTCAATTCTTTAATAGAATTTTCACTGTCTTCCAAAATAATTATGTCGTTTCTATCATCTGCTTTATTTATGTTACTTGAACAATCAAGATCATGATCAACTAATTTTATTTTCATTTTCCAAGTTTGAGCAGATTTTGGAGTTGATGACGATTTTGGAGTGCCTTTGGAATTTTTTTTTGGTTTTTTTCTAGTCGTCTTGGGAGTATTGATTTCTTTAGTATTTTGAACTTTTATTTCGAAGTCATCTCCACTAACATTTATAGTTACCATGTTATCAGGTTTTGCTAATTCCATCTTCTCTTCCTGTTCAGTTCCATTTGGTATGTTTTTGATTTGTGATATATTTGCAGTTTTCTTCTCCATCATCGTCTCTGTAGTTTTTGATGAATGATTTTTCGTTTTTGGTTCTGGTGTTTGTTTTGTAGCATCCTCTGAACTATCATCAATGTGCAATAATGATTTCAACCTGTCTTTTCGAGTATTTAATTTAACCTTTATACATTTATTGATTTCATCATCATTTAATTTTCTTTTTTTGGCCTCTAGTGAATCAGACCAAGTCTGTAACAATCTCTTTCTTGCCAATAATCTTGGAGGAGAAGTGAAACTTGTAACTTCTTGTTCAGGCAATTCCTTACCAGGGGAATTGGAACCTATGACTTTATTTCTGCTCATCATCAACAACTGGAAGGCATTCAATTTTGTATTATTAATGATCGGATTTTCCGAAGATTCCTTTATTTCAAACGAATTGTCACCATCGGAGCACTTAGCTTCCGCTATCTCTTTGGTGGTTTGATTCTCCATTTTCGAATTTTTAACGTATTTCTCTGCAGATTGGTTCTTCGCAGCCTTAAATAAGATGTTGAATCCTTCCAGAGGGCTCGTTCTCGGTGAAATTTTTTTCTTACTCCTTGGAGTCCTTTTACTTTGAAATCTCTTCGATTTTGGTGTATTTGGCGATATCTTACTTTCGTTTTTTGATGTTTCTTTTGAATGTTCTGTAGGAGATTTTGTAGTATTTATATCATTTGTCGAACTTTTGAAATAATCCGTAATGTCTCTCATTGCATGAAACCATTAACTCCCTCATTTTTAGAATTTCTTATTGTAAATACAAACACAGCATTATATGAAATTAAAGGTTAACACTTCATATTTCTGAACTTGCCGCTTGCCGCCAAAATAAGGATTGCGAATTGCGATTACGTCTTGAAATTTTGAACTACCTCATTCTCTATGTCGATATCCAACAATTCCTTTTCTTCTTTTTTCCACGAAAACTGAAAGAAAGTGAATACAAATGAATGATAGTATATTTTTTATTTTCAGGAAGTATATTTCCCTCAAGATATATGATTACTATGATGGAAGAATAGCATCATGTATGATTAGTAAAAGTTGTGCATTATCATTATCATATCTTTGATTATCTCACGTACTGTCATGCGTCATTCGTTAACCAAAACGTCAAAACCAAAACCAACCATTTCCATTAGCTGTTAGCTGTCAAAACAGGAAAATTCATTTAGCTTTGCGTAATTATTTGGGTTTTGGATTATACTAGCGACTGTTTGTTCAATTTAGATTAAATATGGTAGTTATTTTGTACACAAAGAGGTAAGTAATTGGGTGAGGTCCAACTCATTCAACTTGAACGAATAAAGTTCAATATACGTCAGTCTCACATTGCAGATAAATAATGGATTCCGAATTATCGAATAGCGATATATGTAGGGTCTGTAGGTCTGAAGGGTTGCCAGACAGACCCCTTTTTCATCCTTGTATATGCACTGGAAGTATAAAGTGGATCCACCAAGAGTGTTTGATGCAATGGATGAAGTATTCCCATAAGGAATATTGTGAACTATGTGGTCACCGATTTTCTTTCACACCTATATATTCACCGGACATGCCAAGACGTCTACCATTAAGAGATTTGGTATCTGGACTACTTTCATCCGTTCTTACTGCTGTGAAATATTGGTTCCATTATACTTTGGTAGCAGTAGCTTGGATGGGTATCGTACCTTTAACAGCTTGCAGGATATATAGAGCTCTATTCAAGGGATCAGTAGATGGAATACTTTCTTTACCATTAGATATGTTATCAACTGAAAATGTCACTTCCGATACATTCCAAGGCTGTTTTGTGGTTATCTGCACCTTGTTTGCCTTTGCTGGATTAGTTTGGTTAAGAGAGCAAATCATACATGGGGGTGGACCTGAATGGATGCAGAGAGAAGATGATGATGTTAGGGTTCGATTGGCACCATTGAATAATAACGAGGCTGAACCACTGGCGTTGGTACCTGAACAAAATATAGCAGGTGAGAAATAGACCATTTTTGGTTAAGATGTTGTTTTATCTGAAATTTATATCTTGATGTAAATGGGACTAATTATACGGAGATTTTCGCCAGGAGTCCATGAGTCATATGTGATTCAGTTAACTTTCAAGATAAATATGGCTAATATGCATGAATGCTACGGTGTGGTCGGTTTGTAAGAGCTGAACGTCTTCTATAAATATATATATTGATAACTTCAATCATAATGAATCATACTTGATTCAAGAAACGTCAGCATCAATCCTTGCACTAGACTTGAATTATTTCACCATGAAAACTTCCTTAATATTGAATTGTTTATTTTTGTAGAAAAAATATACAATTTTTGAGGAAAAAATATACAAAAAAAAAGAAAGTTTAATGATTCTCCTTGAAACATTAAAGACAGAAGGCTATTTCACAAGCATTGCCTTCAGTGGACACTTGCTTTGTACGCTTGGCTGCAAATTTTGTGGACGTGGGAGGTAAAAATAAACTAAAATGTGGACAGTCAACGTGTTAAATCTTTATTTCTATAGGAAGAGATTTGTAAGACTGGTTTATTTTGTTCAATAATGAACTTCTGGAATAATTCAAAGAAAATTTTTTCAACGGTCCTAGAAAATTTCATTTTGGATAGTGTAGAATCAATAAAATCACTGAAAAAGAACCGTCTTTCCCAGGTCTGCTGTTTTTGGAAACTACAAGTGTTAATTTCAAGAGTTTTGATACAAAAGTTAGTTCCTCTCTGGCCTTCATCATCCAAGATCAATGATTGAGGGCTAAACTTAGAAAATTCATTTTTGAAGAACTATTCGATCATGAGAATTGAAACGTGTTTTTGGTTTGATGATACTCAATCGTAATACAAAGCTTTCCTCTTAACAAGATCAAAACTTCCGGCTAGTTCTGTGTTCGATACCTCATCAATTGTTTAGAAAAGAAGGTATTTTTTGGAATATAGGGACAAAAAAAAAAGGATGTGGCAGAAATAGATCTTCAGGTGAAATTTGCATCGATGACCACTGAACAATTTTGGTTTCTCTTAAATGAGGATTAAATTTCTATCTTCAATGAAATCACCACAAATTGTATACCTTGTCCCAAATCTGCGTGAAAATTCTAGTCTGTCCGCCCGGCTGACCGTCCGTATACATGATAACTCTCGAACGGAACGACCTAGAAACTCGAAATTTTAAGGGTAGGTTCGAATTTTTAATGCCTCGGTTAAGTTCGTTATTGAACAAAATTCGACCAGAGGTTCCGTAAATATGGCCGTTCGTTTTTTTTCTGATTACTCCGAAACTACACATTCGATCGAGATGAAATGACGTGTTCAATTTACATGCAAAATTTTGTTCAGATCGCATGACCAGAACCATAGAAACCATAGAAAATTATAACTTTCGATAGGTGGGGATCTCGAATGTCGCGATCACGTTTATCAATGTGACTTTGATTAGGGGTTCCGTAAATATGGCAGTTCAAAATATTTCTTTTTCTGATAAATTTCGAAACTACTGATTGGATTGGAATGAAATTTTGCACATAGATGAAGAATAATGTATTCAAACTATGTGCGACATTTTGTTCAGATCGCATTACCAAGACCATAGAAACCGTAGAAAATTCTAGCGAATTATCGAAAAAAAAGAAAAAGAGTTTCGCCTAAGTTTCAAATTTTTTTGGAAAGCTGTCAAAAATTTCTTCAATTGATTTCTAAAACTGGAAAATGCGAATCTACCTACAAGGTGGATGAACTTTTCGCTCAAAAGCTCCAGTGCTTTCTATAATTTTTTTGAATCATTTTTGGAATTGCACAGAATCATATTGCACTTCATTTTAATAACTCCATTCTTCTATACAGGGTGTATCAGTTTTAATCGTTAAAAATTTAATGGGATATTCCCGTCGTTGTTCTGATTCGGAAAAATATATATTATGTACCTCTATCTCGATCCCTAAGAGAGATACAGGGTGTTGAAGTTCACAAGCAAAAATTATTTTTATGCAATAACACACCAGTGGCGTGCAATTTCGAAGAAAAATGTTTGTCACTGTTATTTTTAAGGAATAAATAAGGCAACTTCGAATTGCTTGTTCAATTTGGAGTATAATTTGCTTTTACAGAACAAAATTTGAAATTCCAGATCCAGAGATTATTAGTTTTTTCGAAAGACGTGCTAACTCGAAATTGGCTACAAATTCATTATTTAGTCAGCCATGAATTGAATTCGGTAATATCTCGGAGAGATATCTTGAAACAATCGATTTGATGATTTGTTTGATTGACACGTTTACTAAATGCAGAAGATATTCATTGTTTTGCAATCTCAAAAATGCCATACGTATTCTAAAAACAATGAGTATGCTGATATTCATTTCATTTATGGTTTTTGCAATGGTAACTCCCTTGCTGCAGTTCGTGAGTATGCACAAAGTTTTCCTGCAAGAAGACATCCAGGATTAAAAGTTTTGGAGGAAACACAGACAGTTCTGCGAGTTTGGACTGAAAAAAATCTGGAGAACAAGATCAAATTGTTAATCGTGCTGATAATGTCAGAAACCGGAGGATATAACGTACTTTTGATACCAAAAGGAAATTGAGTACAAGGCAGTAGGGCGGCAAGAATTCTCAATGTGTCTCACTCAAAAGTATTCAGGACACTAAAGAAGAACCATCGAAAGGCGTTTCACTTACAACCGGTACAGAACTTGCAACCTGGAGATGCAGAAAAACGATTAAATCTCTGCCACTGGCTTCTACATTCTATTAATGCGAATCCACGATTTTTACATCAGATTTTTTGGACGGATGAGTCGCAGTTCACACACACAAAATACATGTTTGGGATGTGGAAAATCCGCACGAAACAAGACCACGCTCATTCCAACAGGAATTCAGCGTCAATGGGCCACACTTTTTACCCCCAAGATTGAACACGATGCTGTTCCACGATTTCTTGGATAGCGATTTGGATGGTTTAATGAGAGACGTACCTTTACATCTGTTGCAAAGGCATTGGATTCAGATAGATGGAGCGTCTCCTCATTATGGAATCCACGTAAGAGAATGGCACGACGAAAAATATCCAGAGCGTTGGATCGGTCGTATACCAAACGCTAATTTCGCCGAGCTGATTGCCAATGTAGGACCCTCGCTCACCCGACCTAAACATACTGGACTTCTTTGTTTGGGGTTACATTAAAGAAAAAGTTTATAGTACTCCCATGACAACCTGCGACGAGCTGATTCAGCGAATAAAAGATGTCTGCATTGAGCTGAGGCAAAATTAGGAAATGATAGAAGATGCAGTTAATTCATTAGTTCGCCATGCTGTGATGTCATATTTATTTTTCGTTACCTGCATTTTGAACATATGCTGTGATGTCATATTTATTTTTCGTTACCTTTTGATTTTTAATAAATTTCCTATTTGATTTGTAGCCAATTTCTGGTCAGCACTTCTTTCAAAAAATCTGATCTGAAACTTTAAATTTTGTTCTGTAAAAACAAATTTTACTCAAAATCAAACCAGCAATTCGAAATTGCCTTATTTATTCCTTAAAAATAACAGTGACAAACTTTTTTCTTCGAAATAATTGAGATGTGACCGAATTGCTCGCCACCGGTGTCCCCCCAAAATCGAAAATATCTTCATAAAATGGCCCTTAAGTCTAGTTCGCATTAGGAGAGTATTTTAGTCGAGTAGCGAGTGATTTAGTAACTAAACGTGTCTGAACGATGAAAATTTAGTCGTGTAGTTAGGCAAGTAATTTAGTCGAGTCGATCCATTCCACTGTATTTTCAACGGGCCAGTAGCACCCCCACCACGCCTCCGAGATCACTGGCTTGCCGGCTCGCTACTAGCTACTCGACTAAAATACTCTCCTAATGCGAACTAGACTTTAGGGAGTAGGGTAGGCATTCAAGATTTCGTTTGAATCCAAGCTTTTTGAGCGCTCGTACTACTTACACGAGGGCTATATCATTTCGTCACGATGTCTGTATTTTTAGAATTTTGAACCGAAAATGGTCTCAATCGACTATGTTCGACTCACTGATGACGAATCCGTCGGAAAATTCGAGTCTGTCCGTCCGTCTGTCCGTCCGGCCGTAAGCACGATAACTCTCGAACGGAGCAACCTAGAGACTTGAAATTTTCAGTGTGGGTTCAGTTCCCGAATGCCTCGGTTAAGTTCGTTAATGGGCCAAATTCCACCAGGGGTTCCGTAAATATGGCCGTTCAAAGTTTTGTTCCCCTGATTACTTGAAAACTACAGATTTGATCGAGATGAAATTTTGCACTCAAATGGAGAATGAGGGAATGGGGTGTTCAAGCTACATGTGAAATTTTGTGCAGATCGCATGATCAGAACCATAGAAACCATAAAAAATTGTTACTTTTGAACGGAAACGCCTAGGAACTTGAAATTTTCAGGATAGGTGTGGATCACGAATGTCGTGATCACGTTCTTCTATGAGCAAAATTATACTAGGGGTTCTGTAAATATGGTCGTTTGAAATTTAGTTTTCTTGATAATTTCAAAATTACAGATTCGATCGTGACGAAATTTTGTATACTAATGGATAATGATATATTCAAGCTACATTTCTCCAGATCACATGACCAGAACCATAGAAACCATAGAAAATCATAACTTTCGAACGGAAAGGCCTAGGGACGTGAAAATTTTCAGGATAGGTGTGGATCTGAAATGTCGCGTTCACGTTTAACAATGAGCAGAATTTTACTAGGGGTTCCGTAAATACGGTCGTTTGAAATTTTGTTTTCTCGATAATTTCGAAACTACGGATTCGATCGAGATGAAATTTTGTATTTTAATCGAGAATGATATATTAAAGCAATATTTTGTCCACATCGCATGACCAGAACCATAGAAACCATAGAAAATTTTAACTTTCGAACGGAAAGGCCTAGGAACTTGAAATTTTCAGGGTGGGTTTGGATCGCGAATATAGCGGTCACGTTCATCTATGAGCAAGATTAGACTAGGGGTTCCGTAAATATGGCCGTTCAAAATATTTTTTTCCTGATAGTTTCGAAACTACTGATCGGATTGGAATGAAATTTTGCACCTAGCTGAGGAATAATTTTGTCCAGATCGCATCACCAAGACTATAGATACCGTAGAAAATTCTAGCGAATTATCGAAATAAAATTGATCAGCTGAAGCACAGACAGGAAGTCTGGAGTTTCGCCTAAGTTTCAGAATTTTTTTGACAGCTGTCGAAAATTCCTTCAATTGATTTCCAAAACTGAAAAATGCGAATCCACCTACAAGGTGCATGTACGAGCGCTCAAAAGCTCCTGCCTTCACGGCAGTGCTTTTCGTAATTTTTTATGGAAGCTTTTGCATAAAAATGATTTTTTCTTGTGAACTTCAACACCCTGTATCTCTCTTAGGGATTGAGATAGAGGTATATAATATACTTTTTTCCGAATCAGGATAACGAGGAGAAAATCCCATCAAATTTTTCACGATTAAAACTAATACACCCTGTATAGTTTTATTTATTTGATTTCCAGAACCCGAACCTATTGCTGCACCACCTGAAAATCCTGAATTTCCTGAAGATGCAGAAATGAATGCCAATGAAGACAACAATTGGATACCGATGGAATGGGATAGAGCAGCTGAAGAAATAACTTGGGAGCGACTGCTTGGTCTGGATGGTTCTTTGAAATTCATAGAGCACGTATTCTGGGTTATATCCCTCAACACACTGTTCATCATCATTTTTGCTTACTCCCCCTATCATATGGGCCTCTGGACTTTGCACATCTCCAACATGACTGAATATGCTTCTGCTAGTCACTTTGAAGGCCTTCTTACCACACTTGTCGGATATTGTTCTGTGGGAATCTTGTTCATGTTTTTTCATCGTGTTGCTCACTTCTTAGGGTTCCAGAAGGCCAAGCGAGTGCTAGCATTGGGATATATAGTTGTCAAAGTATCACTGTTGTCCGTTCTGGAGATAGGAGTACTGCCATTGGTTTGTGGATGGTGGCTGGACATATGTTCGTTGTCCATGTTCGATGCGACTCTGAAAGACCGCGAGAGTAGCTTTTTAGCCGCTCCTGGTACATCGGTCTTCATCCATTGGCTGATTGGAATGGTATACGTCTATTATTTCGCTTCTTTCGTGCTCCTATTGAGAGAAATTTTGAGGCCGGGTGTGTTGTGGTTCCTGAAGAATTTCAACGATCCAGATTTCAGTCCTGTTCAAGAGATGATCCACCTACCTATCTTGCAACATGTCAGGAAACTCCTGATTTCCGCTGTTATCTTCGGAAGCGCCGTTCTCTTGATGCTATGGTTACCAATCAGAATCATTAAGTGGTCGTTACCTAATTTCTTACCGTATTCCGTCTATCTCAACAATGAAACCCAGGTCAACGAACTATCTCTGGAACTTATGCTCCTTCAAGTAATTCTTCCTGCTCTTCTGGAACAGAGTCACACCAGAATTTGGCTGAAAAGCTTGGTTAGGAATTGGTGCAGAGCCATATCATGGATTTTGGGGATACATTCTTATTTGCTAGGAGAGTCTGATGGTGTGGTCAATAGAGATCATAATAACGAACAAAATAATGCTAATCCACAGGATGGTGGACTGGGCGCTGCTCATCAGGCTTTGTTTATGATGGAACCTCCAACAGGTGAGATAAGAAATCTATTCATAAATTATTATTAGTGTTTAATATTCCGGGTTGAATCGAATATAAATTTGAGGCAATAAAAAAAAATACAGAGATTCAATTCAAATCAAACAGAAACTAGGTCAACATAGCAGTTCTCTTTCGCATGGAGAAAGAGCAAAATATTCAGTTAATTGAACTATAATCGGCTGAAAGTTCCCGGTCTAGCAAAGAAAACCGAATTTATTTGGGCAAAAATCATTTTATTCATCAACATAGTTTCCTTCTAGAGTGGTACAATCAGTCCAACGTCGCTCTAACATTTCGATATCTCTTTTGTAGAACGATTTATCTTGTGCTTCAAAATAGGCTTCATCTTGTATATCAGACCTTGGTGCCACATTTTATCAAATGCTTTTTCATCCAGGAAAACAGCGCCGGTGTCTGTAGATAGGTTCAATTTTTCTTTTATGTCTTCTGTTTATCTGCTGAGTTGGTGTACCGTCGAATGTTCAGTCCGGAAACCGAACTGGTGGTCAGGAATTATCTTCTTGGTACTAACGAATTCTGTAATCTTCTGTAAACCAGCTTCTCTATCACTTTGCTCATTGTCAGAAGTAAGCTTATTGGTATGTAGTTAGTTGGGTCATTTTTGCCCTTTTTTCCTTTCTTCCAGTTTCCAGATGAAATTTTGAAAGGTATCATTCGAAGGTTGGTACTTCCTAAAAATCATAAGGATTTTATTTTTATGGCGCCACCTGTGGGTCAGACCTGGAACTTTACAGCTGATGTAATAGTTCAATTGGATTTGTAGTTTCAGTTTATTTATTTTTTGTTATAAGATTACACAGCGGCTGTATATCTGCAGTGGTAAGGCCTACCTACACTGAAGTGAACACGAGAAATGCCTGGAAATTATTTTGCAGATCGCAATTCGACCGATAGGGGGCGAAAATGCTATAAAGCAGGTGTGGAGTCAGAAGCTTTTGCGCGCTTGTTTCAATTCATCGCCAGAGCGGTCACCAATAACTTATATATGATCAGTAGCGAGACTATAGCACTAAAGATGATAAGACGAACAACAAACGTCAATGTGACAAATAATTTCATTTTATTTTTTCAAACTTCAAAAGATGGAATCGCCGAATATCAAATACATATTCTCAACACCAGATCAGAACAACTCAATTTTATTTTCACATAGAAAAAAATTTGAATTCAAATATCTGCTGAACCATTCAACTGTTTTGAACATTTTTAGTTTCGTCTGAAAAAGAAATTTATAATCTGTGGAAGGATTTTTTTTTACTATTTTGAAACAAATAAACGGTTCAACAATACTGCAAACTAGGTTGCATTATCTGTAACAGTAACATATTTTGATGTGACTCCCTATCAGCGGCTTAATTTTGATTAAATATAAGTGCCTTATGTTTCTTTTCGTTGCTTTTTAATGATGAATGTTTCTCTGTTGACGCAATGGCCGGGATAAAGTGCGAAAAAAGGCTCGACATGGTAACAATTTTGTGCTAAGTGAAAAGAAAGTCAAGTCAAAGTTTCGACTGTACATTATTGAGTCCTTTTCAATACCTTCCTTTGTTTTCTCTGAAAGGTAACGTGATCCTATTTGGGGAATTTTCAACAATTTCTTCTTTCTGTGAATCGAGAACGGATGGAGATATCGTGATGTTGTCATCACTAAAATTTTATCCGATGTTATTATATTTTGGGAATCTGTTTTCTTAAAGATAAATCGAAATGTGTAACTGCAACCGATAATACTTTTCGTTAGTATTTTTAGTTAATTTGTTTCCAATCGTCCATTTGTTGAATGGCTCAGGAGATATTTTAATTGTGAGTTTTCAATCGAGAGGTCAAATTACGAACATATAACTCATAATTTCTAGGCATTGCTCGTGTCCACTTTAGTGGAAGAATTTGCTCCCCAACCTGTAGGCCTTAGCATTACAAATTCAGTAGCTCCATATCCTTATCCGGTCACCCAGTATATACAATTTGCTGTCAACAAAGAACTCGTAGTTACAATATTGCACCTACATAAAAAACTTGTTTATCTACCTTTGGCTAAGCCATATAGATCGGTCAACGACATCTTGGCAAATCAGTATTCATCCATCGGAAAAAATGCATACAGACCTCCGAAATTCAAACAGAACAACAACGCTTCTCCCCCCTCCCTCTCCAAGTACAGCCAAATTCCAATCAAAAATAAAGAAGAGAGGTTCGAATACCGACGGCTCGTGGCAGAATTGAATTCTGGTTATTTGATTCTTCAGAGTTCTGCCTGGCGTACTAGCAATTGTTATTCTGAAAAAAATGTATTCGCTTGAAAAAAAAATTAATACATATTATTGAAAGCTTATATTGAGGATGAAGTGGATGAGCCATTTAAATTTACTCACCCCGGTCAACAGTTTTGAATATTTTTCATCGTTTTTGAAAAATCTTGTTTCATTTACGTATGTGGAAGAAACATATATCCTTGAATAAAGAACTACTCAAGAAATTTTCCAGGGTAATTGTATTAGGCGTGTGGATTTTTGTAAAATTATGATCGACAAAATTCTAGAAAATGACGAATTCAAAAGAAATATCCCTTGTACCGATGAATCCTCATTATCTCTCCATGGCCACCACAATTCACAAACCTTCATTAGGTAGCTTTTGGTAACGATAAAATAAACATTTGAGCTTATAATTAAGGACACAATATCCTGAAAATTTGAAATTCAAAATTATTGAATCATTGTTATATAACTTAAGCATATCCAACAAGAAATCTCAAATTGTTATGAAAAAACTACTCAGAGCGTTCCTCTACTCCATCCGGGTTTTCTGACAAATTTTCGGAAAATGGCCTGTAAACAGGACTGATAGAACTGTCTCTGCATAGGCTGGCTTCATACGGATTTTCTTCTGTTCCTGATTAATTCTAAGTTTGATGTTTTGCCGGACGTCAATAGACTTAAAACTATCTTGAGTGTAAGAAGTTTTGTGAAATATTATATTACTGGCTTGTGTTTTTTCTACTTTTATAATTTTTGAGTCGTTCCAAACAACCTTTTTGAGCGATCGTACTACTTACACGAGGGCTATATCATTTCGTCACGATGTCTGTATTTTTCTAATTTTGAGACGAAAATGGTCTCAATCGACAGTGTTCGACTCACTGACGACGAATGTGTCGAGAAATTCGAGTCTGCCCGTCCGTCCGTCCGTATACACGATAACTCTCGAACGGAACGACCTAGAAACTTGAAATTTGCAGGGTAGGCTCGAATCTCAAATGCCGCGGTTAAGTTCGTTATTTGGAAAAATTCGCCCATTTTGTCTTCCTATTACTTCGAAACTACTGATTCGATCGAAGTGAAATTTTGCACTCACTTGGAGAATGACGTCTTCAAGCTACATGATTTTTGTCCAGCTCGCATTACCAGAATCATAGAAAATTATAACTTCGTAATGGAAAAGCCTAGGGACTTGAAATTTACAGAATAGCCTGAATCTCGAATGGTGCGGTCATGTTAATCAATGAGCAAAATACATCTAGGGGTTCTGTGAATATGGTCGATTAAAATTCAGTTTTCTTGATAATTTCGAAACTATGGATTTGATCGTGACGAAATTTTGTATTTAAATAGAGAATGATATATTCGAGCTACATTTTTTCCTGATCGCATGACCAGAACCATAGAAACCATAGAAAATTATAACTTTCGAAAGGAAAGACCTAGGGACTTGAAATTTTTAGGGTAGGTTCGGATTGCGAATTCCGCGATCACGTTCATCAATGAGCAAAATTAGACTAGGGGTTCCGTAAATATGGCCGTTCAAAATATTTTATTACTGATAATTTCGAAAGAACTTATTGGATTGAAATGAAATTCCGCACATAGATGAAGAATGATGTACTCAAACTACGTGGGAAATTTTGTCCAGATCGCATCACCAAGACCATAGATACCGTAGAAAATTCTAGCGAATTATCGAAAAAAAATTGTTCACCTAATGACGGGAAGTCTGGATTTTCGCCTTAGTTTTAATTTTTTTTTGACAGCTGTCAAAATATTTCCAATTGGCGACTTACTTCACGATAGTGCTTCTCGTAATTTTTTTTTGTGTTTTTTATGAAATTTCTTACCATTCCAGTACTTAATAACTTCAAATCATAAATATCCTAAGTACAGATTTCATTGACGTTGTAGGGCACTCCAGTTTTCTTCGCCGATTTGATAATAGTTGCCCACAATGCAGAATATAAATTGGGGACCGCTTTTGAGGACCCGTTTTTCTTCCTTTTCGATTGTGGCATGCATGCTATCACCTTGTAATTGTCTTTATTTTATGGTCATACATAACACAAAACAGGAACAAACTAAACAAAAACTTGTTTTTGTTTTGCCCTGAGCAGTTGTCCGAGTAGAAAATGACATTCTCACTTTTGCATGCTTCACTTTTAAAAAAATTATAGATACAGCTGCCAATTTCATTGGCTCCTCTCTTTGCTATTCCTTTGTGCCAGAAAAAGCAGTGGCCCACTTTTTGTTTTATATCGAAGATGTGAAATTGAAACTAAACAGTCTCTTTTTTCCTTTCTTATAATAAAAACTACTAATTTCACCACAAAGGTCGTGAGGACTGCCTGAAGAACGAAACACTATACTTGAACGTTTTCATCTGAGTGAATATCTTCAATCTTTTCTTAATTTCACTCCTTTTTCAAGAATTCTGTAACAACTACAAAACCACGCGTCTCACTAACCTTATAATTTGTCTTATTCAATACTGAAACAAGTCTTCTTCTTCTTCTTAAAAAACCACTATCCCGGGGCAATGGAGCGACCTTAAAATGCAACAACGCCAAATTTATAAATGTTCAACTCGACATGTTACACTGAGGAACTGAAGCATTTATAAATTTGGAGTTGTTGCATTTTTAGTTCGTGCCATTTATGAACTAAGATATTAAATAGGAGTTTTTCAGTATTGAATTGATAGAACGTTGTATTAAAATGTTATGCATGTAATAACACAAATTTGAATATTTTGGACTTGTTACACTATTGAACTGAGGTATCGATATAATCATATAAAAAATTACGAAAAGCACTGCCGTGAAGGCAGGAGCTTTTGAGCGCTCGTACATGCACCTTGTAGGTAGATTCGCATTTTCCAGTTTTAGAAATCAATTGAAGGAATTTTTGACTGCTGTCAAAAAAATTCTGAAACTTAGGCGAAACTCCAGACTTCATGTCGGTGCTTCAGCTGATCAATTTTTTTCCGATAATTCGCTAGAATTTTCCACGGTATCTATGGTCTTGGTGATGCGATCTGGACAAATTCCAATCCGATCGGTAGTTTCGAAACTATCAGGAAAAAAATATTTTGAACGGCCATAATTACGGAACCCCTAGTCTAATTTTGCTCATTGATGAACGTGACCGTGAAATTTGCGATCCAAACCCACCCTGAAAATTTCAAGTTCCTAGGCCTTTCCGTTCAAAAGTTAGAATTTTCTATGGTTTCTATGGTTCTGGTCATGCGATCTGGACAAAATATTGCTTCAATATATCATTCTCGATTGAAATACAAAATTTCATCTCGATCGAATCCGCAGTTTCGAATTGATCGAGAAAACAAAATTTCAAACGGCCGTATTTACGGAACCCCTTGTATAATGTTGCTCATAGATGAACGTGATCACGACATTCGAGATCCACACCTATCCTGAAAATTTCAAGTCCCTAGGCGTTTCCGTTCAAAAGTTACAATTTTCTATGGTTTCTATGGTTCTGGTCATGCGATCTGGACAAAATTTCACATGTAGCTTGAACACCTCATTTTCCATTTGAGTGCAAAATTTCATCTCGATCAAATCTGTAGTTTTCAAGTAATCAGGGAAACAAAACTTTGAACGGCCATATTTACGGAACCCCTGGTGGAATTTGGCCCATTAACGAACTCAACCGAGGCATTCGGGATCTGAACCTACACTGAAAATTTCAAGTCTCTAGGTTGATCCGTTCGAGAGTTATCGTGCTTACGGACGGCCGGCCGGCCGGACGGACGGACAGACTCGAATTTTCCGACGGATTCGTCATCAGTGAGTCGAACATAGTCGATTGAGACCATTTTCGGCTCAAAATTCGAAAAATACAGACATCGTGACGAAATGATATAGCCCTCGTGTAAGTAGTACGAGCGCTCAAAAATTATGAAACCTTAACAGGAAACTGGGCAAACGAAAACGAAAAACTTTACACTTAGATGTATGTACTACGAATTTTTGTGGTAGCAATTGATCAATTAATCCGACCCACCGGAAAAATCCTTCGTATGTCACTGGCCTACTTTTATTTCATTTTTTGGGAATTGTATTCCTGCACTATTTATGTCGATCTTTTTTTCAGGATTTCAACCTTACACCCAACCGTCATTTTTCATGGCACGCCTTGTTGGACTACTAATATCTGTTTGCATCTCCTTGGTGATTTGTAGCGTTTTCGCTCTTACAGTACCAGTGTGGCTGGGTCGTAAAGTAATGGCCTTATGGTTGGCCGGCGGACCTACTGTAGTCACCCTCATCGCGAAGAATGCGACACAGGAACAGTTGAACGAAGTCAAAGTCCACGAATTGTACACAGCTGCCTGTGGTCTCTATGTCGGATGGCTGACGGCAAGAGCAGTTAGCTTGGTGCTGAGCTGGCTGCCACAAGGACGCGCAGCTATGGTGGATAGATTGAAGCAGTGGTGTGTTTTAGGACTCAAAACAGTTGTGGCAAGTTTTCTGTTACTTTGGGTCATTCCCTTGTTGTTCGGGCTTCTGTTTGAACTGGTTGTTATAGTACCGTTAAGGGTTCCCATACACCAGACCCCGATTCTCTTCATTTGGCAGGATTGGGCGCTTGGTGTCCTTTACACGAAAATAGCATGCGCAGTAACAATGATGGGCCCGGAATGGTTCTTGCGGAACGCCATAGAGCAAGCTTATCGTGATGGTATTCGACAAATGCAATTGAGATTGATTATTGAAAATCTTGCACTTCCAGTTATAGTTTGCTTCGGACTTGCTCTCTCTGTCCCTTATATAATTGCTTATTCTATCGTGCCAGTCTTTGTTAGTTCTTTCCAGTTGAAAAATTTGATAGCTAGGAGAATTTATCCTTTTCTTTTATTGATGATCGTTTCGTTAGTTTTCATATCTTTCCAAGTGAGACAGTTCAGAAACCTTTATGAACATATTAAGAACGACAAATATTTAGTGGGACAGAGATTAGTGAATTACAACCATAGAAAAAAAAATAGCTCAACAACGTAATTCTTATTTCTATAACATTCTTCATTGGTGCTGTTGTCGATCTAATGTGTGTTATATCCCATAATCATTTACAAACTCAAATTGAAATATTTTTTCGAGATAAAGACTAAGAGACTTACTCTAAGTTATTTTCAACTTAGGTTAACTGAAGTTTTGTTATATCAAAAATTTTATGATTTTTCCTTTTTCACTTGGGCAGTATTGGTAATTTTTTTTTGTTGATTTTCAAATATTCTGTTTTTGTTGTTTGATATTGAATTTTCGATTTTTGGTATTTATTGTAAATAAAAGGAACTGCAATTTTAAAATGTAACATTGTATGTGTTAATCAGTTTATGGAACAGTTGTACATATTTATATTCTTATTCTAGAATAAAGTAAATTATTAAGAAGGATATTTTTTTTTGTACCTGCGTGAAACCTTGGATTATGCTTGCAAAGGACGTAACTTGTGGCCTCTAACAAGTTTCTAAAAGAGGTGCTCGAATTCTGACACGATATAGCGTGCAGCGGCCATGTTGGTCAAGATACAGTTGTCAAATATGATATTTTTGATTGTTTTTAGGGTTCCTCAACCAAAATATAAACTCTACTACTACTATACTATACTTCTACTTTCAAAATCCGTTTTGTAAATTAAAATCGGACAACTTCCGACGCATCCAGTCCAGTCCTTCCGGAAGGAAGTGCCTCAAATAATTCGAATCGCAATTTTGCAGAAACTATCCGACAACGTCCTGGTTGTGCCCCCCTCAAAGTACCTATCAACCACTACTTTCACCCGAAAAACCAGCGCTACACCTTCTGGAATGGCCGAGTTATGCATTTTTTAAAAAACGCTGATTTTCAGGGTTCTTATGGCTTTTCTACGGTAATAATGACCCAATAAAGTTGCACAAGCACTCATTTTCTTCGTCTTTTCATTCTCCACAATTCTGTTGTTGAAAGTATCAGCATCGCTCTGTTGGTTCAGATTTTTTCAGAAGCTAAAAACTAAATAAGAAAAAAAAGCACTGCCGTGAAGGCAGGAGCTTTTGAGCGCTCGTACATGCACCTTGTAGGTAGATTCGCATTTTCCAGTTTTAGAAATCAATTGAAGGAATTTTCGACAGCTGTCAAAAATATTCTGAAACTTAAGCGAAACACCAGACTTCATGTCAGTGCTTCAGCTGATCAATTTTTTTTCGATAATTCGCTAGAATTTTCTACGGTATCTATGGTCTTGGTGATGCGATCTGGACAAAATTTCGTACGTAGTTTGAATACATTATTCCTCAGCTGGGTGCAAAATTTCATTCCAATCCGATCAGTAGTTCCGAAACTATCAGGAAAAAAATATTAGTTACAATTTTCTTTGGTTTCTATAGTTCTGGTCATGTGATCTGGAGAAATGTAGCTTGAATATATCATACTCTATTTAAATACAAAATTTGGTGACGATCGAATCTGTAATTTTAAAATTATCAAGAAAACTAAATTTCAAACGACCATATTTACGGAACCCCTACAATAATTTTGCTCATAGATGAACGTCATCACGACATTACAGAACCTCACCTATCCTGAAAATTTCAAGTCCCTAGGCGTTTCCGTTCAAAAGTTACAATTTTCTATGGTTCTGGTAATGCGATCTGGACAAAATTTCACATGTAGCTTGAACACCTCATTCTCCATTTGAGTGCAAAGTTTCATCTTGATCGAATCTGTAGTTTCGAAGTAATCAGGAGAACAAAATTTTGAACGGCCATATTTACGGAACCCCTGGTGGGGTTCGAAAAATACAGACATCGTGACGAAATGATATAGCTCTCGTGTAAGTAGTACGAACGCTCAAAAAAGGAGAGTCAACCGCCAAAAGCGCAACTGAAAGTGCAATGATATGTTCAGGTAAATCATTGATGAACAATATAAATAGTGGAGGTCCGAATACGAAGCCCTGGGGAACTCCCATGTCGAGCGTGTAATTCTCGGAGTCGGTACCATCGAACCTGACTGACATATTGCGTTCTGCTATATAACTCTCCAGCCAATCCAGAAATATACCTCTAAATCCCAGATTATAAAATTTGCGCAGCATAATTTCGCATGTAAGTTATAACAACCATTCTACTCGGAGACTATTGGAATCATTTAAATGAAATTTGGAAGGCAGGGATCTACTGTGAACCGCTATGGAATGGTGTAGTGAAATCAAATACAAAATTTGTATTTTTTTTCATAAATTATATGAATTTTGAGGGAGACAGAAAAACTTGGGTCACAGTTATTATGGACTTGTCCGCGACGCATTTTGACTTGAACTAGTTCATAATCTCGCCTTCATTCTTATTTATAGGAACGAACTAGTTACGTGAATAATCGTCTTCGTCATTTTTTGAGCGCTCGTACTACTTAAACGATGTCTGTAATTTTCGAATTTTGAGCCGAAAATGGTCTCAATCGACTATGTTTGGCTCACTGATGACGAATATTTTGGAAAATTCGAGTTCATTAATTGGCAGAATTCCACCAGGGTTCCGTAAATATGGCCGTTCGAAATGTTGTTCTCCTGATTACTTCGAAACTACGAATTCCATCGAAATGAAACTTTGCACTCAATGGAGAATGAGGTGTTTAAGCTATATGCACAATTTTGACCAGATCGCATGACCAGAACCATAGAAAACATAGAAAATTATAACTTTTGAACGGAAAGGCCTAGAAGGGCTTGAAATTTTCTCGAGTGTGTGGATCTAGAATGTCGTGGTCACGTTCATCTATGAGCAAAATACGACTAGCGTTTCCGTAAATTTGGTCGTTTAAAATTTAATTTTCTTGATAATTTCAAAACTACGGATTCGATCGTTTGAATTTTGTATACTACTGGAGAATGATTTATGAGATTGATTTATTCAAGCTACATTTCTCCAGATCGCATTACCAGAACAATAGAAACCATAGAATTTGGATAGGTGGGGATCTAGAATGTCGCGGTCACGTTTATCAATGAGCAGGATTATACATGGTGTTCCGTAAATATGGTCCTTTGAAATTTAGTTTTCTCGATAATTTCGAAACTACGGATTCGATCGAGACAAACTTTTTATTTCGATGGAGAACGATATGTTAGCTATGTTTTGTCCAGATCGCATGGCCAGAATAATAGAAACCATAGAAATTATAACTTTTGAAGGGAAAGTCCTAGGGACTTGAAATATTTCGGGTAGGTTTGGATCGTGAATGTCGCGGTCACGTTTATCAATGAGCAAAATTAGACTAGGGGTTCCGTAAATATGGCCGTTCAAAATATTTTTTTCCTGATAATTTCGAAACTACTGATTGGATTGGAATGAAATTTTGCACAGAGCTGAACAATAATGGATTCGAACTACGTCCGAAATTTTGTCCAGATCGCATTACCAAGACCATAGATACCGTAGAGAATTCTAGTGAATTATCGAAAAAAAAATTGGTCACCTCAAGCACTGACGTGAAGTCTGGAGTTTCGCCTTAGTTTGTAAATTTTTTCGACAGCTGTCAAAAATTTTTTCAATTTGTTTCTGAAACTGGAAAATGCAAATCTACCTTCAAGGTGGATGAACGAGTGCTCAAATCCTCCTGACTTCACGGCAGTGCTTTTATAATTTTTCTACAGCGACACGGTTCATTTGAATAAACACGTTTGTTCTCAAAGTATGAACTGGGGAGTAAATGGTCCGAATAGACAAAACTACTTTTAAATTCCAGAATCTATCCTATTCTGTGAGTAAGTTGGGGCTGGACCAAATTGCATTACTTCGCTTACATTTCACTTTTCCCGATTTTTTCGGCATAAAACATCCCTCACTATTATTTCCGTCGTACTGAAAAAATGTAAAAAAGATCACTTCAAAGGTCTGTCTCGTCTGAATGATAATTTATTCAAATAAGTGTCCTTTATTTTTTTTTTCCGTGCTCTAGTTGATTGTATTTTGATGTGTATCCAGTTTTCAACAGATCCGGATGGCGTCGCAACCCCCTTGTTGCCTTGTGATTAATTATGCAGGTTCTATCTCTTCAAATCTCGTTCCCTGGGCTGTCTTGAGATCGCTTCGCTTGCTGTCTGACAAAGGAGCTGGAAGCAAAGGTTGTAATCGATTTTTACCTTGGCACAGTGTTCGTGTCTTTGAGTTCGGACAGACGGCCCTAAATTATTTCAGAGATCTACGCAGAGGGTTCATCTGAAGCTGTGACTGATGCACAACGATGTTGTAAAAACTCACAAAAGGAATGAATAAACGCTGGAAGCAATATGGCGAATCAGGAGGCATGGAATGCTTCATCTTCATCGTGTTGGTTTGCTAATTCCAACAACGATGTTTAAGTAACTCAGAGTTGCAATTTTTAAGAGTTTCTCTTGTTCAATTCTGATGATTTACCGAAGTACAGACGATGTGATGTCCTGCAAAAAGGAAGAGAAAAGCTTTTTTGTTTTTTTTTCATTTAGTGATTTATTTGTTTGATGTAATGAAAAATTCAAATGAGTGAGACTATAAAGGAGTCATTTTCAAGAAAAACTTATATGAACTCAAATATCAACGGAAATAACAATTACCTACCTGCGCTGGGAAAGAATTATTCAAATATCCTTGGAAAAATATTAGATATATGAATTGTCCGCCACGTAGTCCATCCGCTATTCGGCAAAAAGATCATATCATAAAATTAAATTAAAAGAGAGCCAGTTTGTTCACATTTTGAACTGACCCCATTATTTCCTTTTTGAGAGCTCGTTCTAGTATTTTTAGAACTTTAAGCCGAAAATGGTGTTAATTTTCAGGATAGGTGTGGATCTCGTCGCGGTCACGTTTATCAATGAGCAAAATTAGACCGTAAATATGGTCGTTTAAAATTTAGTTTTCTTCATAACTTCAAAACTACGGATTCGATCGTGACGAAATTTTGTATTTTAATGGAAAATGATATATGCAAGCCACATTTTGTCCAGATCGCATGAACAAAACCATAGAAATGAAAGAAAATTTCCAACCTGCTCACTAGCTAGGGACTCGAAATTTTCAGGATAGGTGTGGATCTCGAATGTCGCGGTCACGTATATCAATTAGCAAAGTTAGACTAAGGGTTCTGTAAATATCAGTGGCGGCTCGTGAGCTCTCAATCAGAGGAGGCCAAGCAAAAATACAGGGTGTTTCATAATATATGCGCAGGATTACCGGATGTGATAGCTTGTCCAAAAATATGAAAAAAAGTTTCTATTAACTTACCCTCTCAAATGCACCCATTTTCGAGTTGAAATTAAAGAAAAAACGGTTTTTGCGAACATCACCAGAACCTCTTATCGTACCGGAAACAGCTTTCGTAAGCATTTTCTAATCATAATAAGCAATGTTTTGTGCGGATTTTTTTTTGTCTCAATTGTTGAAGGTTTTGAAGGGTAGTGGGTGTTTTTCTCCCCAACTTCTACGCTAATCGAAAAAGTACGGTTTTTGAGACGCCCATTTTAACCGCCAATGTTTTCTACACAAAAGAGGTACTCCTGGTCATACGCTCTGAAGTCGACCGTTTTCGAGAAAAATCAACTTTTTTGTTGAAAAACATGGTCTACAATAACTGTCCTTTTTTTTATACGTCAAAAACTTCAGGTTTACAATAAATTTTAAAAATATTTCCTGAACCACTGAGCAATCTTTAAAAGAACTTAATATTGATTACACTAATCCTACTTCGATTTTTTTTTCAATTTCAACACTACCTATCTCGAAAATGGTGCATTTTAGTGGGAATATTAATATAAATTTTTTTTCATATTTTAAGACGAGCTATCACATCGTGTAATCCTGCGCATATATTATGAAACACCCTGTATAGGTATACCACTAAGACTAGATAGTTGATCTATGATAGTTTGCCTATGACTCTTATCAAGTGAATTTACAATATCGAGCTTTCCGAATAATTTAAATTTAATTGATGCTCCCTAGTGAGATTTTTATCTGTTATGTCTTTCAATAGACCTCTGTGAATTTTTTGAATTCGAATACCCTAATTTTGACCACACATTGTTTTCTGAATCGTCGAAAAGTGAGCAAAACCAACAAAATAATTTATTTCGAACTGTATTTCCTGTCAGCCACTCGTATTTATTGTACCATTGAACGCAGAAGGAACGATTATGTTTGGAATCGACAATTAGGTAAATTTTGCATAGCAGGCTGAGGTGTCTTTATAGTTTTAGTAATGAAAAATTTTGTCATCGTAAGGCATTTGACTGAACTTTTTCTTCAGAATAAAATAAACAATAAAACAATATCTTCAGTTATTCTAAGTTCCCACTGAAATTATAATTTTTATTCCTGGTTTCCGTTCCCATTTTTCTCGATAAAATATATGAATCTGAATAGTCATCCTTCCTCACCTACAAACTTCGCCGAATTGATAGAATAGTGACCGATCGTTTATCGCCGAGTGACGCCGAGGTCATGTTCGGGCCGATCGGATAGATTGAGACCGGGCCTCCGTCACGTGCTTTACAGCTCGAATTCAGAGTGGTCGTTGCAATTATATCGGAAGATATTTGAAATTTCACATTGAAGCGTATCCCAACTCGGGGAGCTCGGCCTCCGAGTCTGGGTCTGGACTCTGCTGTATTCTTTAGCCGCTTTAGCGCACCGCATGCCTGACGTAGTACTGATTGCGATGCGCAATCTTCTCAGTTTTGAAGTCTGTTGCGCAAAATGAATAAAGTGATGAAAGATTGGGGTAAAAAATATCCAGAAATTTGAATATTCTATTGATTTAGGTTAACATAATATAGTTGAACTTGAACTCAGAATTAAATATAATGCAGTAAAATTTGGGGAGACCTCCTCTGCCTCCCCTGAGCGGCCGCCACTGGTAAATATGGCTGTTCAAAATATTTTTTTCCTGATAATTTCGCAACTACTGATTGTGTTGCACATAAATGAAGGATAATGGTATTCAAACTACGTGCGAAATTTTGTCCAGATCGCATCACCTAGACCTAGACCATAAATACCGTAGAAAATTATAGCGAATTATCGAAAACCAAATTGGTCATTTAGCACTGACGTAGAGTCTGGAGTTTCGACTTAGTTTGAAATTTTTTTCGACATCTGTCAAAAATTTCTTTAATTGGTTTCATAAACTGGAAAATGCGAATCTACCTACAAGGTGCATGAACGAGCGCTCAGGAGCACCTGACTTCACGGCAATGCTTTTTATATATTTTTTATTTTGAAACAGGTTTGTGGAATATGGGAAGATATTGGGGCTTTTAGGGTCTATATTTGAAATCTTCGTTTTCATCATTTGTGGGGTTGCTTGCTTGGGAATTTTGGGGAGTCCAGAGAGTGTATGCAATTCAGAGATCCTGGTATAGTATTTGTTATTTGACAAAGGAGAAATTTATTCTGGAAAATTTGAAGCAGTCTAAGTGGACGATAGAGGTAGGTGGTGGAAGGTCGGTGCCGCGTATGTAATTAAAGGTCTTATTGAGCATGGTGAAAGAATATAACCCGATGTTAGTGAAGAGGGTCTTGAATTTTTGGTCGAGTTTATTAATAATTCTGCTAACTATAGGGTAGAGTCTCTTCCTAGCTCAATAAGCTTTGTTGAAATTGTTTTTCAATTGACTGTGGAAGTTGAATCTATTATATTCGACGGTGTTAATCGGTGTGATTTCGATATTGCCGACTTTGATTGGGGTAGTAATAGTTTTGACTTTATTCAATTCAATTTTCCATCGTTGATTGCTCCCTCTGCGCAATTTGAGTCTTTCATATATAATTACATAATAACAATCCTGTATATTTCAGATGAACCGTTTATCTATTATTCATTTGATATTTATATTAATATGTATAATTTTGATAAGCTTTCAATTTCCAATGACGCACATTGCAAGTGTTCATTGTTTGTTGTTTTCCTTCTAGAACTTTCAGATGAGATAATGTTATAAATGGGAAAAGTGTGTCTCGAGATGGCATAGCTGATGAGATGGCATACAACGTGTTTCTGGTTTGACGTTCGATTTTTGGCGCCAGTTCAATGCGTATACTCTAGAATAAGACGTGGTTAAACGTCTGCGTGAGTTCTAGTAAATTTTGCAGTAGTATTTGGTCAGCGCATGCAAAGAAAGTTTATCGGGTTGCCTGAAAATTTACAGCAGCGATTGTTTTCTGTGAACAGTTGAAAAAAACGGGTAGATCGAAAAGTGCAAATGTTTTTTATTATTTCTGCATATACTTAAGTTTCAGAATAGTATGTTATTTTTCATCTTAATATCCACCGTTGTTATAAAGAAAGAAAAAAGTGCTGGAGTTTGCTTCTGGGAGAGTGGCATACGTGATATGCTGATGAGATGGCATAGGTTTCCCATCTCATCCAGGCATTTCAATGACAAAAGTGCACGAGTATGGCAAAAATGAAGACTTCAAATATTCAAAGTTTTATTGTGCAGTTACTTTTCAGAAAAAATTCAAATTTGTGGTGTTCTTAAAGGAACAGTAGGAACTACATTTCATTTCATGGAAAATGTCATGAGCTATTGAATTATAATATATGGTGATTATAAAAGCAATTTTGAGGCTAACGACAAATGGAATGTCGACGAATCAGGCTTTTCAACAGTACCTTCGTCATAATTTATCATGTATGCCATATCATCCATAGTGTTGAGGGTGAGATGGCACATGAAGACCTTGTTTGATTTTCAAGTTACCCTTTCATATTATTGAAATATTCAATTTTAAAAAAACAATCGAATAGACCATACATTGCACTATCATTTCGTCTGGTCCTAACATTTTAGAAATATTTATATTGATAGGTATAGACCCAGTTCAAGAAGTATGCCATCTCAGACACATTTCCCCTACCTCTGAAGACGATAAATCTTCAATAATTAAATGAAAAATTTGAGTTTAAAATCCCTACAGTGTCTATTAATTGCTGCTATCTGATTCATCCAATAATATAATAATACTTCAGCTATTTCCCTCTCTTCTGGATTGCGGCTTATTTCCTTTGATATTTGGTCCTCCGACGCATAACCACTACTTGACTTTGTCCCTGATATATTATTAAGTCAGATCGAATACTTATTGCAATTTTTGTGGAAGGAACTGAATGAAAAAATATATTCAAAAATGAAATTTTCTATTTCTCCCAAATAAGTTGTGGTTACTTAGTGCACTATTAGCATTCAGCACTTGTTCGAATATAAGGTGTAGCTTCAAAATAATTGAACACTGTCATCGAACTCAAATAGTGCTCCATTTTTCCTGTTGAATTATTATCAATTTCGATATAATTAATATCAAAAAAACCAATTTGTTCACCTGAAATCAATAAACTTGACACTGCATTATCAATCATCCAATCATTCACTGAAAAGTGAAGCCCTCGAAGTTGTTCATTCATTTTACCATCATTACCAAAATTCCTATTCGCGCAGGTAGCACGAACTTAATCTTTTTCGGAAATTAAATGGTGACAGTGGTTGAAAATATAAAATAATACTCCAATAACAGATCGAATTATTACAAGCGGGTGTTGTGCTGCTGTTCTTTCCATGTTTCGGTATAGGTGCAACTATGGCCATTTCCCAAGTTGTCAGCCAATACTCTGGATTCTGAAGGAATGTTTACTGGTCCGATATCAGAGCTTGACTGGACAAGCAGAAAACTGAAAGCAGCAGCTTACTTACTGTATCATGTAACACACACTCGTATTAGTACACTCTACTACACTTACCGGCACAGACCACCAGAAATTCCGAAGATGTCGTACATTAGTCAAGTTGACGTTTATTCGATTTTGAATAAAATGAATCTGGCACAAACCACCCCTTCTTTAAGATGTCCGAGTAATCAAATCGGAACTTTGGAACGTAGAGATTCCAAAAAGGAAGAAGATGGCCCAAATAATTTTCCAATCTCCACAAAGTCTCCATACCAAATTTTCGTTGGTCCACCTATATTATAACAGATTAACGAACATTTTATTTCTGTTAATTCGCCATATTTGATTCGCCGGACTAGAAAATTCCCCTCCGGGCTTTCATCACGTAACTCCTCATATTCCTCCAAAGAAATATGGTAGGTATTTGATCTCGAATTTATTCAAAACACCAACTTCGCCTATGCAAAACGCCGGTCTGAGTTCAGGAAATCCATATTTCTTCCAAATTGACGTGTCCAGTTCATTCTGGTCGAAACCTGCAAAGGATACAGAAGAAAATCACCGGTCCAGCGTTTTTGCGACCCGGTTCAAAATTATGTCCAGCTGAAACAACTGACCTCTCAACTTTCAGAGCCAATAAATCTAGTCCGTGGTCATCCCATAGCCGGAGAGAGTTCGCTATTCGTCGTTTTACATATGCTCGTATTCGGTTCCAGTCCCTCGATTCAATTCTGATAATTGGTTTGCAATGATGTCCGAAGTCGGTATGAAATATGTTAAGAATATAATGAACTTTGAGTATGTTCATCGTATTTGGGACTGAATATCCAATTTAAAAAAAAAATTTTGTATCCTAAGAGCTATACCATGTCTAAACCCTTGCTGCTCTTTCAGTAACAAGGGTTAAGGGTTCATTGTTTCCTGAACGGAAACTGCAACTTAACCTAATATTTCACCTAGTATATGAGAAAATTACTGGCGAATATGAAACATAAGTTTTTTGAAGTTTAAAACTGTTCATTATTGCGACCTAAATTAGGAATGGTAAGAATATGGATAGCTAGTGGAAGTGTTGATCGCGAGAACTAGAGTATTAGGAATTTTTGAATCAAAATAGATGACACATTACCCTAATAGCACAAAGTAGTCCTACATAAATCGATAGGACGTACTCTTCGGACAGTATGGACATCCATAGGACGTCCCTCTCAGGAACAGTGGACGTCCGAAGGACGCACTAATGGACTAATGTCACAACTTTGAACTGAATTCAAACGTCCACTAGATATTTCCTAAGGACCATAACTAGACATCACTATGGACGTCCGAGGGATGTCCACCGCAGACATCCACTAGATATCCCCTTAGGACCATAACTAGACATCACTTTCGACATTTGACAGAACATCCAAATTGTACTGTGGACGTGAAGGAAGTGATTTTTTGTTATTTCATCCAGTTCAATTGTAATTGTGAAATTTTGATTTCACATGTTTTGTACATCAAATTAATAATTTTTCTCAACTCTTGACTATTTATTCTCAACCTCTTAGATTCGAAGGGCTGATAGGAACTGCTTTGAAATAAAACTGTAAATAAAACAAAAAAATATTTTAATGAAAACAAGAAAATTTGCAAAATGAATGAAATAAATATAAAAATTTAAATAAATAAAAATAATCTTGAAACATTAAAAAACAGTTTCAGTATACCTATATAATAAAAAAAATTATGAAAAGCACTGCCGTGAAGGCAGGAGCTTTTGAGCGCTCGTACATGCACCTTGTAGGTAGATTCGCATTTTCCAATTTTAGAAATCAATTGAAGGAATTTTCGACAGCTGTCAAAAAAATTCTGAAACTTAGGCGAAACTCCAGACTTCATGTCAGTGCTTCAGCTGACCAATTTTTTTTCGATAATTCGCTAGAATTTTCTACGGTATCTATGGCCTTGGTGGTGCGATCTGGACAAAAGTTGGCACGTAGTTTGAAAACATTATTCCTAAGCTAGATGCAAAATTTCATCCCAATCCAATCAGTAGTTTCAAAATTATCAGGAAAAAAATATTTTGAATAGCCATATTTACGGAACCCCTAGTCTAATTTTGCTCATTGATGAACGTGGCCGCGATATTCGCGATCCAAACTCACCCTGAAAATTTCAAGTTCCTAGGCCTTTCCGTTCAAAAGTAACAATTTTCTATGGTTCCTATGGTTCTGGTCATGCGATCTGGACAAAATATTGTTTTAATATATCATTCTCGATTAAAATACAAAATTTCATCTCGATCGAATCCGTAGTTTCGAAATTATTGAGAAACCAAAATTTCAAACGACCGTATTTACGGAACCCCAAGTATAATTCTGCTCATTGATGAACGTGAACGCGCCATTTCAGATCCACACCTATCCTGAAAATTTCAAGTCCCTAGGCCTTTCCGTTCGAAAGTTATGATTTTCTATGGTTTCTATGGTTCTGGTCATGTGATCTGGAGAAATGTAGCTTGCATATATCATTCTCCATTAGTATACAAAATTTCGTCACGATCGAATCTGTAGTTTTGAAATTATCAAGAAAACTAAATTTCAAACGATCATATTTACGGAACCCCTAGTATAATTTTGCTCATAGATGAACGTAATCACGACATTCGGGATCCACAACTATCCTGAAAATTTCAAGTCCCTAGGCGTTTCCGTTCTATGGTTTCTATGGTTCTGGTCATGCGATCTGGACAAAAGTTCACATGTAGCTTGAACACTTCATTCTCCATTTGAGTGCAAAATTTAATCTCAATCAAATCTTTGGTTTTCAAGTAATCAGGGGAACAAAACTTTGAACGGCCATATTTACGGAACTCCTGGTGGAATTTGGCCCATTAACGAACTCAACCGAGGCATTCGGGAACTGAATCCACACTGAAAATTTCAAGTCTCTAGGTTGTTCCGTTCGAGAGTTATCGTGCTTACGGCCGGACGGACAGACTCGAATTTTCCGACGGATTCGTCATCAGTGAGTCGAACATAGTCCATTGAGACCATTTTCGGCTCAAAATTCGAAAAATACAGACATCGTGACGAAATGATATAGCCCTCGTGTAAGTAGTACGAGCGCTCAAAAATAATAACTCTTATCTTAAAAGTAATCTCAATCTCAATGTATCTCATTTGGGTCGACCTCATTTTCTCCGCCTCTAATCTTTCTTTGGCCCTCCTCAAAACTTTTTTGGTTTCATATCTTCTACTTCTTTTATGGAAGAGTCTTTTGTTTTTCCATTAACATGAGCAGATCCTGGAAGAAAAATATACCAATATTGAAATTTTTGTTGCTTATTTTGGTTGAATGTCACCAATATAAAAGAGACATAAGCTACATCTGCAATCAGCGTCCTTCGCATCAAATCCAAAAAATTTCACGATACTACTCAAAAACTGGCAGAAAATGATTCTAATCACGCATCAAATAGAAAAAACTACCAACCACTATAAGAACAAGAACCAACCAACCACTATAAGAACAAGAAATATATGAAATTGTTCTTTGTGTAGCATTACAAACAATAAATTCTGATGAATCGTAATTGCTTCTTATAAAAATTTCAGCCAATCTCAGAAGTACTAATTCATAAGATGAACTGTGTATGTATTTATATGTAAACAAAAAAAATATAAGTTAATTCACATCATATCAACAAGACCATCAATACCCTACTAGAAACCCATATTAAACTAGAATCACCTGCGACCCAAAATATTCAACAAGTTGGATACTCATATACTCCTATGAATTCAAAAAAATATATGATGGCCTGTCAAATGGCAATAACCGAGGCACGTGGAGAATACAAATTATTTGTATTGTCCAACCTAAAGATTAGTTCCAAAAAACGCTTTTTTGATTTTCGCGTCAAGCATTCTTGTTGGCGATTCACCAATTCGAGAATCAAGACATTTCAGGAAAAAAATAAATTTCTACCACATGACGCAGTTCCGTATACATGACGGCTTAGGCCGTCCGTTTTTATGTAATGTTTTATATTGTCCGTTTGATAGCGCATATGATAGCGTACATATCAATATGTACGTCCATGGACGTTCCGACGTTAATTGTAAAATTGTACTACCCTAGGACGTTGTGTGCTATTAGGGTATCTTCTACCAGGCAAGGCAGGGGTTCCCTAGGGTTCAGTTATAGGACCTCCCCTCTACAACATCTACAGCTACACCTATGATATCCCTAAACACCCAAGAAATTTGCATGCCTCATAAGCAGACGACACGAGAATAGCAGTCAGACATCGACGAGCAGATGTCATAAACAGAAGACTGCAAGAAGCACTGGAAGATATAGACGATATTTAGCACCGATGAAATCACAAACAATCGAATTATAATAGATCACGTAATTATAATAAAATATACACAATAATTCAATTCCTCCATTAATTATAATGGTTCATTAAAAGAAAAATTCAAATGAATGACCAAAAGAGTCAAGCTATTCTACTACAGAAGCGGAGACTCGAAATGAACTGCAATCTGAAGATAGATGGAAAAACCATTTAAAATACGCAGTGAATGAAACCAACTCAGCAATGTATAGAATTTACCCACTGCTAGGAAGAAAGAGCCAAATTAACCAAGGCTCGAAATTACGAATGATCAAGTCAACTTTAAGGCCCAAACTAACATAAGGTTCGTCAGCATGGGACCATGTGGCCAATAGCCATATAAAGAAGATTCAAGCAACAAAAATAAAAATGCAAAAAGCAGCAATGAATATTCGTAAGAAACTAACAAATCCAAAGAGACTCAAAATGGGAAACTGTCACATATTTCCTGAAAAAGAAGGCCGATAGATATTTGAAAAAGCAAGTCAACATCCAAATGATGAGCTAAAAAAAATATTTGACCACAACCCTGCAGAAGTTGTGATTAAAATACCCATCTATTACAAAAGACCTAGAGATTGTAGAAACAGAAATTGAGTAAACTCAATTTCAAATATCAAGTAGAAGAGACTTAGGTTACACAAAATTCACACGACAAAGAACGTGAAAGAGATACAAACAAAAAGAGTCATTAGATGCCCGGAATCTAAAACAGCAGGTTAGGTTCAGAGTAGGTCGTACGAAGTCTCACACTGTTCCACTGTTCTATCAATCAGAGGTAGTTCGTCCATGAGGATTCTCCCTGAATAGTGAATACGCTTAAGATGGGGAAACACAAAAAGCTAAACCCTACTCTGAAAATTCCATAGTATTCTTGACCTCGTTTTGTATTGAACGCTCAATGTGATTGACAATTTTTATGTTTTGGTTGAGGTAAACTCGAATAGATAGTCATATAATCAAAGCTACTTCTAAAAGTTGACAGAATACCATAACTTCTACATACATCTTTTTTCTGAGCGCACTATATTTCGTGGAATATAAATACAAGGCAGTGTGGTGATGTAAAAATGATAAACCTTTGTGTAAAATTTGCAGCTTCTTCGTATGGAATTTCATGAAATTAGCTCTTACAGTTTCAGAGAGAATTATTCCCTGAGGGTTACAGTTCTAATAAATATTTATAAAATGTGCGATTGCATTATGAAATTTGAATATTCCGTGCTCGGTTATTTCTTCAGTGTACTGGAACCTTACTAGCCTCCTTCAGTCGCTTATTATAGCCCTGGAGTACAGGAAGAGTACAAGGGAGTTAGGGGCTCTAATACCCATAGTTCAGACCACTAATCTCCTACCAAGGGGACGAATCCCTTGATGGTTTGGTCAAATTAATTAGGGGAAATTTGTGTTTCAATCAAGGGATTATGGACGCTTTCAATACGGATGGTATATTATTATCAAATACATGTTGTGGAATGAACGAGGATGTCAGATATTGAGTAATTCAAGGGCTTTGTTGGAAGGACAAAGAATTGAATTTTATAACTACAGGTGGTTATAAATTGAACTACAGGAGGTCACTGATAATGAACATTCGTCATTCATTGGGAGTTAGGGGCTGTTGGAAATTTATGGTAAGTATTCCCCTCTATCGCATATTTCGAAACAGTTTAAGGGTGGCCCAACTAAATTCGACATGGAGGGTGATAATAACGTAAATATGAAAACTGTTCGGAATGGATGTTTGTGAAGCTCGTATGACACGGAGCAGAAATTGATACAATTTCTCTATAGAAATGTATGCATCGCGTAATTGCACACTGCTCATGATCACATACAAGAAATATATCTGAGAATAGATCCCGATGCATAAAAATTTACATTCACATTTCTATAGATAAATTGTACCAATTTCTGCACCCTGTCATACGAACTTCAGGGATACTTCTTTGTACTATTTGTATTATCGCAACTTCAACCTACGAGTTCAAACCCAAGTTGAACGTTGAACCACCTTTATGGTTTGAATTCAAAATGGGGACCGACTTACTTGAATGGAAAACTGTTTAAATTCTCTGAGCAGTGAAATGCAGTATTTTCAATATGAATCAACCATTCCTGAAAAAAAAATTTTTTGTGGACCTTTAGACGTAACAAACTTCTTTCTGTACGACATTGTTCCTGTGACCCCAACAAAAATATCAACTTTCGATTGAAAAAACCTCAGTTTAATTCAACCGATCGCCATGAAAAAGGCCGCAGTTCACAAGTTCACAAGAATTGAGCATCTAAACATTGAAAATTCCCTTGTGTTAGTTATTGTGGGAAAACGTAATAACAGACAAACTTCGTTACCATTTTACGATCGTGAATATAATGTTGAAGAAAACCATTTATGATGATATAGTTTCAAAATTTAATTTTCAACAGTTAAATTCAAGACATTTTATTTGAAATAATTGTCCCAATTTGTTCATTGAAACTATGGGGGGGGGATTGAATGGAAAGGTTGAATAAAAAAAGCGAGAAAAGCAATGCCGTGTCAAGAGCTTTTGAACGATCGGAATCTACCTTGTAGGTAGATTCGCATTTTCCAGTTTTAGAAACCTGCTGTTTCTAAAAACACCAGACTTCACGTCAGTGCTTTAGGTGACCAATATCTTTGGTCTTGGTAATGCAATCTGGACCAAATTTCGTACGTAGTTTGAATACATTATTCTTCATCTTCATCGAAATTATCGGGAAAAAAATATTTGAAACGTTCATATTTGAGGAACCGCTGGTCTAATTTTGCTCATTGATAAACGTGATCGAGAAATTCGAGACCCACACTTATCCTAAAAATTTCTGTTCGAAAGTTTTAATTTTCTATGGTTTCTATGGTTCTGTTCACGCGATCTGGACATTTCGCATGTAGCTAGAAGACGTCATTCTTCATATGAGTGAAAAATTTCATCTCGATTGAATCAGTAGTTTCGAAGTAATCAGGAGAACAAAATTTCGAACGGCCATATTTACGGAACCCCTTTTCGAATTTTGCCCAATAACGAACTCAACCGCGGCATTCGAGATTCGAATCTACCCTGAAAACTTCAAGTTTCTAGGTCGTTCCATTCGAGAGTTATCGTGCTTACGGACAGACGGCCGGATGGAAATACTTGAATTTTTCGACGCATTCGTCATCAGTGAGTTGAACCTTGTCGATTGAGACCATGTTCGGCTCAAAATTCGAACAATACAGTTATCGTGACGAAATGATATAGCCCTCGTGTAAGTAGAAGGAGCGCTCAAAAACTTGCATTATCATTACACTGATATTTTTGCTCACATCGAAACTCCTAGATGGCTTTTAATTTGCAAGAACAACTGTTTATCCCGAAATTAATTATGAATATTTCGTTGTGGAAATGAGCCGATCTTGAGTAAGTGGACCGTAAATTGGATCATTCATATCGTGGTATAAACGAGAATAAATTATATGCATACAAAAACTAAATTTGAAAAATTTCAGAACATACCCCCTGCAAATTTCTAGACTCTAGCCCTCTTGTTTCGAGAGTTATCGTGTTTACAAACGGCGGACGGACAGAATTGAATTTGACTACGAATTCTTTATCTGTGAGTACCTACAACCTAATCATTTGAAACTAGCGGCCCTCCCTACGGAGATACGGCCTCCTAAATGACACCACTGGAAATTCATTTTACTGGAATAAATTTTAAACTATTTAGGTATATATAATTGAATGAAAATTTGATATGATAAACAATAGTTAGGACCTCTTGAAATACTGTCGTTAAATTTGAATTAGCTTGTTTAGTTTAACAGGGGCGGAATAGGTTGTACGTTTTAATGCTTACATTTTTAACACCCTGTATGATAAGGAGTTAATAAAAACAAATTTGGATACCTTGAACATTAAGCTGAAGAAAAGGTACTCTTGTTCATTGTCGATAAAATGAACCGTTTTCGAAAAAAAAAAATAATAAAAGAAGTAATTTTTTTATTTCCATCAAAAAGAAACATGAATTTTAATTTTTTTTTGGCTCCAACAAAGTGTGATACAAAAGTTATTGAAGGAACAAAAAAGTTTTAGTTTACATTATTGAATCCGACAAAATTACAAAGGTTCTCAACAATCTCAACAATGCAGTTTTGACCCAGAAAGGCACCTTAACAAAAAAACATACATTTCATTGTGATGTGATAAGAAACAAATTTTGTCGTATTCAATAACATGAACTAAAACTTTTTTGCTTCTTGAATAACTTTCGTATCACACTTTGTTGCAGACAAAAAAATAGAATTCATGGTTCTTTTCAATAGAAATAAAAGAGATACTTCTTTTATTTTTTTTGTTTTTCGAAAACGGCTCATTTTATCGACAATGAACAGGAGTACCTTTTCTTTAGCTTAATGTTCAAGCTATCCAAATTTGTTTTTTTTACCTCCTTATCATACAGGGTTTAAAATGTAGGCATTAAAATGTACAACCTAGTCCGCCCCTGGTAAACTAAACGAGCTAATTCAAATTTAAGGGCAGTATTTTAAGAGGTCCTTACTACTGTTTATCATATCAAATTTTCATTAAATTATATCAAGTAGTTAAAAATTTATTCCAGTAAAATGAATTTCCAGTGGCGTCATTTAGGAGGCCGTATCTCCGTAGGGAGGGCCGCTAGGAAAAAAAATTATGGGAACTTGTCATCTTATTTTTTTATGTTTCATCTGAATCCGAGAGGTTTCCCACATTTTCCCGGACACCCTGTATACTTGCTTGTGGTTGATTCGAAGTGTTTCTGACTCCCATTTTTTCTTCAATTGGGGATCCTTACATATTTCATTCTATTGGTTGACAGTAATGGTTAAATAATTATCCATTTCTCGAGGGAAGTAACGATCCATAACTCTGTGAGTTTATTTAATTTCAATTTTGAGTTTAACAAAACCACAACCTGAGTTCATCTCGTGACCTGATGAAGCCATGGTATGGCGAAACACGTGTTGTGGTTTTGTTAAACTCTCAATTGGTGAAAATGTTGGACACACGGCCGGATTAGACTTATTTCCTTCCTTAGGCCAATAACAATTTGCCACCCCTCTGAGTTGAGCGAGTTCAAAAGAAACACATGCCGATTTTTTTAATCAAGTGATTTTCGCGGGAGGTGTTGATTAAGACAATTTACTATGGAAACAATCTTATTGTTTCAGAGTGTTCATTTAATATTTTCTACATAACATTGAGAAAACCTTCGAAAACAATTAAACTTTTCTTCATACTTAGAATATTCACTAATAATATTCAAAAATACCGAAACACGACTGATGACAAGGATAGGTTTGGATCTTTAATCTTGCGGTCACTTTCATCAATGCGCAAAATTAGACTAGGGGTTCCGTAAATATGGCCATTTGAAAATCAGTTTTCTTAATAATTTCAAAACTATGGATTTGATCGTGACGAAATTCTGTATTTAATTTGAGAATGATATATTAGAGCTAAATTTTTTCAGATCGCATGATCAGAACCATATAAAATCATAACTTTCGAACGGAAAGGCATAGGGACTTGAAATTTTCAGGATAGGTTCGGATCAAGAATTTCACGGTCACGTTCATCAATGAGCAAAATTAGACCAGGGGTTCCGTAAATATAGCGGTTCAAACAATTTTTTTCCTGATAATTTCGAAACAACTTATTGGATTGGAATGAAATTTCGCACATAGATGAAGAATAATGTATTCAAACTACGTGGGAAATTTTGTCCAGATCGCATAACCAAGACCATAGATACCGTAGAAAAATTGGTCACCTAAAGCACTGACGTGAAGTCTTGATTTTCGCCTTTGTTTGAAATTTTCTTCGACAGCAGTCAAAATCTTTCCAATTGTTTTCTAAAACTGAAGAATGCGAATCTACCAACAAGGTGGATGAACGAGCGCTCAAAAGCTCCTGACTTCACGGCAGTGCTTTTCCTTATTGTTTGTTCTGGATTAGAATTGAATTATGCAGTTTTATCGACACAGACTTGTTTTTTGGGGTGTTCAAACCCCAAAACCCCTTCCTTAGGTACTGCTATGTTCAGGAATGATCAGAGAAATTCGATACTCGACTTCGACCTTATCCTCATGTCCACTTACACGCCTTTCCGAAACTCACGTTGATCCCAATTTCATAGCCACCTTGGAAAAACGAATATGGCGAATCCCCGCATCCAATATGGGACAGCACCTAACACAATCAGGAAGTTAAATTAAATTTTCGACAGTCGTCAATCCAAGATGTGTCCAAGTTGAGTCGAAGTTCCTTGTATCCCAGGCTCGTGTTGACATAGGACCCGGACTGATGATGTGTAGGCCAACAAAAGGTTATAAATATTTAAAGAGATAGTGGGTTCAGAAAAGGCACGTTTCGGGGCCGTGGTCGATGGCTGAACGATGTCCGTAATTTGCGAGACCCTAGAGACCATCCGGGGGGAAGGGAGGAATTGGCAACACTGCAGGAAGTCCCGTTTAATAGGAATTTTCTCCGAGATGTTTGCGATTCCGGAAAATGAAACAAGGTTCTCAGTCGCGAGCGCGATTCCGCTCTGAAGTTCTGAATGAACATTTTCAATAATGAAAAAGTGAGATAATTGTAGGTACCCGAACCATATTTTGAAGTGAAAGAAATACAAACATATTCTCCACTTCATCATTGGACTTTAATAACCTATCTACATCTATCTCAAGACGTCTTCGTTTCATTCCAACTTGATATCTCGCTTATTCACCATTTTTCCGAGAAACACTTCAAACTATTTCCTCCAGTTTATCCATCTACGCCTTGAGGAGCTAGGAGAATGAATGCCCAACAAGTACATCCGTCAGTTCAATGAGACAGCTCTCGAAAAATACAACGTAATGAAGTGGAAAGAAATCGACTATAGCACTTATAAACGATGTTTGTTAGAAATTACTTCAAAAACTCTGTATATTTCATTAAAAATACTGATTGTTTTAGTATCCGGACTTTTTCTGCATAAAAATTATTAGATATCGAATTGATGTGGCCGAAACTTGATGAAAATCCATAATTTACTTAGTATTCACTAATGAACTGGACTACGATTTTCACTACTCAGAAGTTATACAAAACCACGACACGTGTTGCCATAACCATGGCTTCTTCATTTGAGACTAGCTAACTAAATATTTGTTTGTTGGTTTCGTCAGGGGGTATCCTCATGGACGAACTATCTCCGATAGATAGAACAGTGTGAGACTTCGTGTGAAGCACGACCTGCTCGAACTAAACCTAACATGCTGTTTTAGACTCCGGGCATTTATTAGCTATTAATCTTTTTACACTTCTTGTTCGTATCTCTTTCACGATCTTTGTCGTGTGATAATTTACCTATGAATTTGAATATCATAAGAGTCTCCTCTTGTTGATAATTGAAATTGTGTTTACTCAATTTCTGTTTCTACTTAGTTGATCTCTGGGTCTTTTGTGATAGGTGGGTATTCTAACCACATCTTCTACGGGGTGGTAGTCAACTAGTATTCTTAGCTCATCATTTGGGTGTCGACTTGCTTTTTCAAATATCTTCTCGGCCTTCTTTTGTAGGAAATCTGTGACAGTTTCCCATTCTTTGTCTCTGTGGATTTGTTGGTTTCTTACGAACCAAGGCATATTCATTGCTGCCATGAGCAGTTTATTCTCTGTTGCTCGAATCTTCTTTATATGGCTATTCGCTGCATGGCCCCATGCCACCGAGCCATATGTTAGTTCGGGTCGTGCAATTGACTTGATCATTCGTAGCTTCGTGTTTTGGTTCATTAGGTTTCTTCTTCCTAGCAGTGGGTAAAGTCTACTCATTGCTGAGTTTGTTTTATCCACTGCATATTTTATATGGTTTTTCCATGAAAGCCCTTTTTCTAGTTTTACTCCTAGATATTTGACTTCATTTTCCCATTTTATCTCTTCTCCATCTATACTTTGGAATTTATTTCAAGTCTCCGCTTCTGTAGTAGAATAGTTTGGTTCTTTTTGCTATTTATTTGAATTTTACATTTAATGAATCATTCTTCCAAATCTTCAAGTGCTTCTTGCAGTCTTCTGTGTATGACATCTGGTCGTCGATGTCTGAAGGCTATTCCCGTGTCGTCTGCATAAAAAGCTAGTAGAAGTCTTGGGTAAGGTTAGGAATATCGTAGATATATATGTTGTAGAGAAGAGGTCTTAGAACTGATCCTTGAAGAACCCCTGCTTCTACTTGTCTGGTGGAAGATAATGTGTCGTCTATTTGGACATAAAAATTCCTGTTCCTCAGGTAAATTCTTATTATCTTGCAGGTTTTGGTGGTGTAGCCTGCCATCATCATCTTGAAGGCAAGTCCTTCGTGCCAAACTCGGTCGAAGGCTCTCTCGACATCTAATAGCACTAATCCTGTGGCTTGTTTATTCTGAAATCCTTCAGTCACATATTCAGTGATCCTTAACAGTTGAAGTTTTGTGGAATGATTTCTGCTGAATCCGAATTGTTCCGGTGGTTACCAAATACCCTATATCCCTTATCCCTTCATTACAAGTTCCTCGTTAACACGCCATTAGGGTTGAACAAATTGAAAAAAGGAGAATGATTCAACTCTATCTGGTAGTTGAGCAAATTTGGTGAACCTTTTTGTTTATTGATTTCCTTGCTTTTCAGAAGATTGAGTTTTATACCTTTACTTTCAATATGCAGAATATCTTAATCATGCGTAAAGCCATGCTTTTCAGTCAATAAGTGTGCCAAATTTGAATTTGTTTTTCCGTTGACGAAAGAACTTCTTTGTTCCTTAATTCTTTTCTCGAAGGTTTGGTCGATACAGAAACTTGGCTGATCCGTTTTATCTATATGATTTTTGATGAATCTACCTGAGCTATTATCAGATCTTCACCTGAAATTGCTTTCCTTTCAAATTCTTTTTGAAATGGTTGAACTTCATTTATGGTATATTTATATAGTTTTTTCGAGAGAATGGTATCTATAAATGACATTTTATAGCTGTTTTTGAGCGCTCGTACTACTTACACGAGGGCTATATCATTTCGTCACGATGTCTGTATTTTTCGAATTTTGAGCCGAAAATGGTCTCAAACGACTATGTTCGACTCACTGATGACGAATCCGTCGGAAAATTCGAGTCTGTCCGTCCGGCCGGCCAGCCGTATACACGATAACCCTCGAACGGAATGTCCTAGAAACTTGAAATTTTCAGGGTAGGTTCGAATCTCGAATGCCGAGATTAAGTTCGTTATTGGGCAAAATCCGCCCAAGGGTTCCGTGAATATGGCCGCTCGAAATTTTGTTTTCCTGATTACTTTGAAACTACAGATTCGATCGAGATGAAATTTCGCACTCTAATGGAAAATGAGGTGTTCAAGCTACATGCAGAATTTTGTTCAGCTCGCATCACCAAAACCATAGAAACCATAGAAAATTTTAACTTTTGAACGGAAAAATTATACTAGGGGTTCCGTAAATATGGTCGTTTGAAATTTAGTTTTCTTGATAATTTCCAAACTACAGATTCGATCGTGACGAAATTTTGTATACTTATGGAGAATGATATATTCAAGCTACATTTCTCTAGATCGCATGACCAGAACCATAGAAACCATAGAAAATTATAACTTCCGAAAGAAAAGGCCTAGGATCTTGAAATTTTCAGGGTGGGTTTGGATCGCGAATTTCACGGTCACGTTCATCAATGAGCAAAATTAGAGTAGGGCTTCCGTAAATATAGCCGTTCAAAATATTCTGTTCTTGATAATTTCGAAACTACCGATTTGATTGGAATGAAATTTTGCACCTAGCTGAGGAATAATGTATTCAAACTACGTGCGAAATTTGGTCTAGATCGCATCACCAAGACCATAGATAACGTAGAAAATTCCGGATTATCGCCTCAGTTTGAAAATTTGTTCGACAGCTGTAAAAAATTTCCTCAATTGGTTTCCAAAACTGGAAAATGCGAATCTACCTACAAGGTGCATGTACGAGCGCTCAAAAGCTCCTGCCTTCACGGCAGTGCTTTTCGTAATTTTTAACTACTACTTATTGAAAGTGGAGGTATAAAATTCAATCTTTCAGAAAGCAAAGAAGGAAATCAATAAAAAAAAGACTCAAATAATTTGATGACATGTTATTGAGAATCTAATAATATACAGGGTGTTTCATTAGTGGTTGGCCATAGCCTAGTGGGAAATGCAGGTCATCCAGGCCTTCCAGAAAAGTTGCTTGTTTTGTATTACAAGGCTATTAGTTTAGGAGTGGTTTATGGATTTAGGCCTGAATTCACGATAGTCATAACTTTGAAATCTGAGGTCCTATTTTGATAAAATTCCATGGGTCTGTTCACTTCATAAAGTACTATCGAATGGCTTACGAAATATCAATATTTTCAGGGCTGTACTCAGAATATCGTGGTTTATCTTTCAAGCCTCAAAATTCATATTTTTCACATCACTTAGAGAAATGTCCTTATTGCCATGAAAAAAAACATTATTCAATCTGAAGAATTCAATTTTCACTTTGATTGCACACTTGTTATAAGCGAGTAGCGATCGAACGAATCAATATTTTATGTAATTTTTTTTAATCCGGTCCTGATTTTAGTTTTTTCGTGATGAGATTTTTCGGTTTTGGTTGGAATTTTGAATTTAATAACTTTCTGTTCAACTCATTTGTATTCTAAACCTCTCAACACCCACTGAGTGTTGTAACACGCGGTGTAAAGGAGTAATTGAAATATAAACAAAAAATAAAATGAAATAAATAAATTGAAAGTATGCTCGTTTTGGTGGCTCGTCGGAACTGGCAAGAAAGCCTGAGCCTCCCCTACATTTTTATTGCTGTAGTTCCCTTGTCAATCAAAATATTTCAAAATACAGAAGGGATTTTTGACATAATTTCCATAAACAAATGAAAATAAAATTTCTCATTTTTCTGAACATTTACATGGACTCGCCCTATATATTCATAGCTGACAGGAGCTACAGTCCTCTTAGTTACTCAATCAATTTCAAATACGTAAGTAAAATGCGAACATTCCTACATAAGCAAGTGTACATCCAGTATTCGTTTTCATTGAAGAGTAATCTACGCCCTACAACTAGAGACAGGACAGGAGGAAAATGTCCTCATAAGTCCGCTACCCGCGCTCAACAACTGATACATTTGTACGCGGAAAATAAAAAAGAGTTTCGAAAGAATATTTCATGCAAGGCTGTCTCAGAGAGGGAGTAGCCTTGGTAGTTTTGGGTTGCATAAATTCGAGTAAATTCTTATATTCTTTAGTGGGGATCCGATGATCTAATCGGGAAATCCGTTCATTGTTTTGATGTCAATTCAACGGCATTTCTTGTGTGGTCGGGAGTGTTCTGATTTTATTGATAGGGGTGGGTAATAAAACCAATAAATAAGAGGAAATTCAAAAAATTAATGATGTACGGGTATTGAACATTAAGTTGAATAATTCAAATATCGATAATAAGTTGTACTCGGTGAAAACTTTAGCAAGACCTCGGCCGAATTTGATTTATTTAATGTCAACCGAAAATCGCCAGAATAAAGTTTTAGTTTTGATTGGTATAATGAATGTGAATGGTTATATATGGATCGATAAAAAGGAAATAATTATTTTCCCACTACGATTTTGGCATCATAGCAACTTTTTCCTATGGTTCGGTCGCCTAGCTAGTTGTTTCGATACGTCGGATTAATACTCGATATCAGATGGCATCCGTAGAATCGATTGGAAGGGCTTTCTTTAGCTATCAAATATTGATGATAATTCTTCATCACTAGAGTGAGTGTATGTGTCTTTCTATTTAACCCTAACAGATAGGGAAAATGGGCCCGCCATATGCATGCATCCAGATCTTAACCTCTGGTATGTACCCGACATGTGATACACAAAATCATCAATCATCCATAAAATCTTCATTCACTTCTAATAATTTTTCCAAATGTTACCAACAAGTCTACACAAATCGTCCAACATTCACAATGGGGCTGGATGTAAACACCAAAGAGAAACATCACGTCAAATCTTTCCGTTAACATCCGCCATGCTGTTTTTCGAAATAAACCGTCAGCAAGAAAAAACAGACCTGTTCCCCCCCCTGACGATCCCAACCGACCCTCCATCGCTAGAGTTTGTGAATGCAGAAACTTCAAATTAATGACAACTGACAGTTATGACAGATTTTCACGTTTGCCAACACAAGGAAATTCAATATGGCACCAAGCTGTGTCTTATTTGATATGGTCCGTCGACTATCATTTCAATTCAGAGTGTGACGTGAGAGTGACGGGAACATTTCAACTAGACACTTACGGACCCTAGTGGATGTACGTGAAATTAGTCGAATTCATATCTGCAAATATATTAGTCCATGTACAACCCTTTAATCAATTCCGTCCTGTTGTTGAACAACGCGATAAAAAACTGGCAGGCATAATGACTGGACCGGATACATTTGACTGGTACATGACGTTGTGCCATGCAGTGCAATTTTGCAGTTATGTTGAAGCCAGGGTCGGATTCAACGAAGGTTTCACCAATATAGGTTTTCCACCAAACTTTTTCCTAACTGAGTTCTACCATCCAGGCCAGGTACTTCGAAATGATCGAAAATATAGAAAAATTCTCCGAAATTATCGAAAGGATACGTATTCAATCGTATTTACCCAGTGACCATCTCCAAATCGGTATATTTCACGATATTTTCATCGGATTCATCCATTTATGAACAGGATATGGAATCACAGAATTATTGTCGAATTTCTCAACACTATATCAGAAAATTTCAATTTTCTCTCCAAGTGAAACAGCTATAGAGCTGGAATTTTATATAATTTTTTTGATCGATGCCCTATAACAACACAAAATTTCAGCAGAATAGGCGAATATATTATAGAGAGATACAGAGGTTTTGAAAAAATTTTTTTTTATTCTTCAAATGATATACGATCCTTACGAATTGTCACATGAACCTTCGTTTCGTTATTAAATTCAATCGAATCGGTCTTTTTCGAATTATTATGGAAAAAAATTCAGATGGCTATATCTACGAAACCCTTGGGCGGATTCTGCGATTTGCGAACTCAACCGGTGCATTCAGACCTCGAACCTACCTTGAAAATTTCAAAACTCTAGGGTTTTTTTTCGACGGACGGGCAAGTTGAACTTGCCCTCGAATTCTTTATCTCTGAGTCCAGCCTCATCGTTTGAGACCCTAGTAGGCTCAAAATGATAAGGCCCTTGTTCTTAGAAAAGGGATCGCAATGAAATTACATTATAAGTCACACTGACGGCCGGTTTGGTTCACAGAATCTGTGGTTTGTTTGATAATCTTCGTTTCGATAGTCTCGCTACAGTGTCATCTCATGCCATAGACTTTTCACGAAATAAAATTTCAAATTTATTTAGAAATTGGAAATAGGCATACGGTTTTTTCCAGGTTTTCAGAATTTTACGTGAAATCTGTCAAATTGTGACATTTCGAATTTTGTGAAATATACCTACCAATCTTTTCTATAATTTCCAAGTACCTGGATGGGTGACCGCTCTGGCGATTTATTTAAACAACTGCGCAAAAGCTCCTGGCTTCACGTCATTGCTCTTCAAATTTATTGTAAATAGGAAATAATAAACTAAAATCAAATGAGAAACCGTTTAATATTGGAAATATAAAACCATTAATTAATTAGTTCACCCACCAAAGACCAGTATAACCTAATAGTGTAGTTTCAGTGGAAGAATTATTCCATCTTTTTGAAAAACTCGGGGTGAAATGAAAATTCATTTTTGCCACTAGTCAACCTCATCCGAAACCTTCCCTTATTGAACAGGACTAGTTTTCGAATGATACTTGGATGAAATCTTGGAAGTATCTATTAAAATACCATTCACGAGTATTCCTGCGATTACGACAGAATAGATTCAGTGGGCAGCGCAATGATACCACACAAAACACAATAACTAATTCACCATCCCAGCCTTCCTTTGGGACAGTTGGTCCCACTGTTTACGGCTTGTCAGCCATCAGTTCGCATGAAGGCATCAAAATAGCGGAAGCAAAATGCCTGCATAATGTAACAGCCGGAAATAATTCAGCGCGGGTTTGGTCCCGTTCATAATTTACGACTTTAAACTGACCTTCCCAGCATATTGCGGTTACCGAAAATCGGTTCTGGCTAATATACTTTTATCTAAGGTACGCACGAGCGACCATTCAAAGCGCTTTACTGCCAACCCTTATTCAATTTTGATAATTAGGGATACGAGATATCCGGATGTGGACCGCGAAATGGGGTAGGTCGGAGGTTTTATGTCTGTTCTATCGAATTTGGGACGGGGTCGTTTCATTTTTATCGGCTCTTGTTTCCTGGGAAGATGTTTGGTAGATTCGTAGGTTCAATGTTGATCTTACTATCCCTAGAGATTGCCATGGATTGCTGGATTTTAGGTTCTGGCGTTTTTATGCCGGTGCGATTGTGACGATTCAATTTGCAATAGCAGCTCACGTTGATTTAGATTTTGAGGAGGTATACGTTTTTCTGAGGCCTTTCAAAGATGCCTTAGATGTTCTGATTTTGTGAGAGTCATGTGTAGCTGCAGATGTAGAATCTGTACAGAGTGCCAATTAGCCGTTTCAAAAGAACCTGTCATAATTCTTTTTTGAAGTGAAAACTTCCATAGCCACCGACATGTCAATGTGAAATATTGCATTAGACTGATAATATAAGTAGTCACATAAGAGTCGCTCGCGGTCACTCAGCATACTCAAGAATCTGAAAAATTTGATCGCGTAGCGGGCGTGGCGTGTGCGAAGCGCCCCTGTCTTGTAGAATTTTTGTTTTGTTTTGTTTAGTCAGGGGGAATCCTCATGGACGAACTATCTCCGATAGATAGAACATTGTGAGACTTCGTGTGAAGCACGACCTACTCTAACTAAACCTAACCTGCTGTTTTAGATTCCGGGCATTTATTACCTATTAACCTTTAGACTCATCTTGTTCGTATCTCTCTCACGATCTTTGTCGTGTGATAATTGTGTTACCTATGAATTTGAATTTCATAGGAGTCTCTTCTTCTGGATAACTTAAATCGAGATTACTCAATTTCTGTTTCTACGTAATTGATCTCTGGGTCTTTTGTGATAGGTGGGGTTGTAGTCAACAAGTCTTCTTAGCTCATCATTTGGGTGTTGACTTGCTTTTTCAAATATCTTCTCAACCTTCTTTTTCAGGAAATCTGTGACAGTTTCCCATGATAAGTATCTGTGGATTTGTTGGTTTCTTACGAACCACGGCATATTCATTGCTGCTTCGAGCAGTTTATTCTCTGTTGCTTGAATCTTCTTTATATGGTTATTGGCTGCATGGCCCCACGCAGCCGAGCCATATGTTAGTTGGGGTCTTGCAATTGACTTGATCATTTGTAGCTTCGTGCTTTGGTTCATTTGGCTTCTTCTTCCTAGCAGTGGGTAAAGTCTACTCATTGCTGAGTTTGTTTTATCCACCGAATATTTATCCATGTTAGTTTTACTCCTAGATATTTCACTTCATTTTCCCATTTTATCTCTTCTCCATCTATCTGTAGGTTGGAATTAATCTCAAGTCTCCGCTTCTGTAGTAGAATAGCTAGGCTTTTGTTGCTATTTATTTGAATTTTCCATTTAATGAATCATTCTTCTAAATCTTCTAGTGCTTCTTGCAGTCTTCTATGTATGACAGCTGGTCGTCGATGTCTGAAGGCTATTCCCGTGTCGTCTGCATAAAGGGCTAGCAGATTCCTTGGGTTCTTAGGAATATCGTAGATATATATGTTGTAGAGCAGAGGTCCTAGAACTGATCCTTGGAGCACTCCTGCTTCTGGTGGTAGATAATGTGTCGTCTATTTTGATATAAAAATTTCAGTTCCTCAGGTAGTTTCTTATTATCTTGCAGGTTTTGGTGGTGTAGCCTGCCATCATCATCTTGTAGGCAAGTCCTTCGTGCCAAACTCGGTCGAAGGCTCTCTCGACAACTAATAGCGCTAATCCTGTGGCTTGTTTATTCTGAAATCCTTCAGTGACATAATCAGTGATCCTTAACAGTTGAAGTTCTGTGGAATGATTTCTGCTGAATCCGAATTGTTCCGGTGGTATCAGATTCAGCGCTTCTGTTTCTTCATTGAGTCTTTTTGCAATGACTCTTTCGACAATTTTTCCAAGTGCTGACAGTAGACTTATCGGCCTGTAGTTTTGTGGGAATTTTCTATCTTTTCCTGGCTTATTGAACACAATTACTTCTGCTGTTTTCCATCTTTCCGGATAGTATTCTGTTCTCATCACTGCGTTTGATATATTGGTTAGCGCTGCTATTCCTTTTCTGGGCAATTTCCGTAACATAAAGTTTGTAACTTTGTCTTTTCCTGGAGCTTTTCTGATTTCGATTTCTTGATGATTTCTTTAATTTCCGTTGGTGTTGTTGGGTTTGGGATGGTATCGCCTTCCGGCGGTTCCAACATCAATTCTCCATTTCCTTCGACTTCTTCTTCTAAGTCTTCATTGTCATCGTCTTCTCCTCCTTCTCGACCAGTGCTTCGGCTTTTTCAAGCTTTGAGTAGGCCATCCCATTAGCTCCGTGTAGAAGGGGAATTTCGATTTTCTCGCTTCGTAAGCTCTTTTGCATCTTCCATGCTGAGTGGTCTATGGTGTTTAGCTCTCTAACTCTTTGGTTCCATCTGTATGTTCTCTGTTCTCTCAGTGCGTTTTTCAGCACTTGACTGTGTTTATTCAGCTCTTTCTTGTCTTCTTCTCGATGTGAAGTTCTGTAGTTCTTCCTGAGTTTTCTATTCCTCTTTATAAGCTCTTTCATTGTTTTTGGGGTTTCACCATGTGAATGTTTCGAGGCTGGCCTTTCGATTCTTCTGGTATTTTCCTCGTAGGCTTCTTTTATTCGGGTTGCCTTGTAGAAAACATAGAAAACGAGCCTTTCAACATTTCACATCCGCGCGATCGTCAGTCGAAAAAGTGAAGTTCCGCCATTGTTTTGTCGCGCTGCGTATCCATTGCGCGATGCAGACTGTCGAGCACTGTTCGTACTAAGGATGGGTAAGGTGTGAAACATCGATTCAACTTTTTGGCGCGACCCCATCTATATCAAGTGCGTATTGACCGCGGACGAACGATCATAATTTCATTTTCACTCAAAATTTCAATGAGCTTGTGAAAGATACTGAAATCCTTCGAATTCATTCGATATGGGTGAGAAATTACGATACGCGTCTTGATGGCAACAAACTTCTGGATGAAATCGAATAACCGTCCCAAATAATGAACAAGCTTTATGGTTTAATTTGATGACCCTAGATTGCCTCGCCCTGAAACACCGATCAACTTCGTATACTCTCGAAGCAAAATGCAATTTGCTCGTGCTGGAAAAGCGACTTCATTGAGTGCGGCTGCATCACGAAGCAAAATGCGACGGTGAATTAAATCGCGATCCAATGGGTGGACTTTCCTTATGAAGGTGTCCACCACTTTCCTTGTGAAGGTGCCTAGGTGTCTAGGGAAACAGTTGCTGGATCAGCCCTGCTGATGAGCCCACCAGCAACTGTGGGACGAAACTCACATCCGTTTCCCCAACAGGGAGCGTGATTCAATAGGGCGAGAGCACCTCGCTAAAGTTAAATTTGGTTCAGACCAATTTGTATTTTAGCTCAGTTTAATTCACAAAGTATGCAGATGTGACTTTCAAAATCTTAACGTTGAGCTTGGAGGTTATCGTAGCTATTCTAGCACCTCCAGCATAACTGAAGATCGCAGAACAAGAAATTTTCGAAACCAGTTAATGTTTTTGAACGTTATATTTAGTTTCGCGAAGGTGTTATTACTTTTTTGTGCATTTGAGTCAACTTCAAATACTTTTATTTTCACCAAAGAAAGTGCCAAATTTTGTGATTTTTACACGTACTACTTATTGAGCGCTCGTACTACTTACACGAGGGCTATATCATTTCGTCACGATGTCTGTATTTTTCGAATTTTGAGCCGAAAATGGTCTCAATCGACTATGTTCGACTCACTGATGACAATCCGTCGAAAAATTCGAGTCTCTCCGTCCGGCCGTCCTTATATACACGATAACTCTCGAACGGAACAACCTAGAGACTTGAAATTTTCAGTGTGGGTTCAGTTCCCGAATGCCTCGGTTAAGTTCGTTAATGGGCCAAATTTCACTTGAAAACTACAAATTCGATCGAGATGAAATTTTCACTCAAATGGAGAATGAGGAGAATGAAGCTACATGTGAAATTTTGTCCAGATCACATGACCAGAACCATAGAAAATTGTAACTTTTGAACGGAAACGCCTAGGGACTTGAAATTTTCAGTTTAGGTGTGGATCTCGAATGTCGTGATCATGTTCATCTATGAGCAAAATTATACTAGGGGTTCCATAAATATGGTCGTTTGAAATTTAGTTTTCTTGATAATTTCAAAACTACAGATTCGATCGTGACGAAATTTTGTATACTAATGGAGAATGATATATTCAAGCTACATTTTTCCAGATCACATGACCAGAACCATAAAAAATCATAACTTTCGAATGGAAAGGTTTAGCGAATTGAAATTTTCACCATAGGTGTGGATCTGAAATGTCGCGTTCACGTTTATCAATGAGCAGAATTATACTAGAGGTTCCGTAAATACGGTCGCTTGAAATTTTGGTTTCTCGATCATTTCGAAACTACGGATTCGATCGAGATGAAATTTTATATTTCAATCGAGAATGATATATTGAAGCAATATTTTGTCCAGATCGCATGACCAGAACCATAGAAAATTGTAACTTTTGAACGGAAAGGCCTAGGAACTTGAAATTTTCAGTGTGGGTTTAGATCGCGAATTGAATTGAATTCTAGCGAATTATCGCAAACAAAATTGATCAGCTGAAGCACTGACATGAAGTCTGGAGTTTCGCCTAAGTTTCAGAATTTTTTTGACAGCTGTCGAAAATTCCTTCAATTGATTTCTAAGACTGGAAAATGCGAATCTACCTACAAGATGCATGTACGAGCGCTCAAAAGTTCCTGCCTTCACGGCAGTGCTTTTCGTAATGTTTTTATAGGAAATATAGTTTAACTTTTATATCAACTGAAGTCTTATTTATACTTTCGAGAACATAGTTTATTGAAAACAAATGATATACATTATGGATGCCTCCTTCAATCTATAAAACTTATGGATTGTCAAAGAGGCCACAAGTGCTCATAACATTGCTAAGAAAAATAGTGACGGAGTATTTTAATATCTGGGAAAGCGAATATTCAATTTCAATTCGAATACCTATTGAATAAATCCCTTAAACAAATAAGTATCTTCGAAGTTGAGACAGGGGACTCAAATTTCACCAGGCGTACATTGTTTTACACTGTATTAATCAACGGATCGTTAAAGGTTCAAGTTATACCGGGCGCGTTTGAGAACTTGGTAACCACGTGATGATAAGTTATGGTAACCGGCGTCGGACCTACAGAGCCTTTTTATTGACGAACCTAATGGTTTTGGCAGGTCAGTTCGGAAATTGATAGAATATCAGCGATAAGAAAATGAAACAATGATTAGGTAGGCAAAAATCATGGGAAACTTGGCATGGAAAAATTTAACCACGTAGGTGTTTCTAAGCCGTTGAAGTGAGAGGCACTAAAAAGTGTAACCTCAGGAAAAAATTTTTGAAGGTTGAGGTTGAGGAGATCACAGAGTCAAGGGCGTTGCTGACTAGATCCCAGGGATAGCAGTTCGTGGTTTTGCTTTGGGGTACCAAGAAGGGTACGGAATTTATAGGTTCTTTTTGAGAGTCCGTGTTTGGGACAAGTGGAGATAGCTCGTGGTAAGAAAGTGCCGTTAGTATATTTTCGTTCGAGTAGATTTTAGAAACGCACGGAGACCAAGCGCGAATTCGTGGCGGGAGTGCGAAAGATTTAGGTCACTTTCGGAGTGGGTGAATTATATTTCAAGTAAACATTGGAATTAGGCTGACCTCAATATTTATCTTTGGAGGTTTCCGCCTTCAAAAAGGTAGGGAAGGTTTTGATCACATTGTTAACCCCTATACATACGAATACGTAATTTTGCATCGATTCCGTGGACCCCCTCGTAAAAACGGAATTATTGAGGTTGAAGAAATTAAGCGATTACGAGTTCAAACTATCTGATTTGATAACGTTTATGTGAATTTTTGCAAAAAGCTCGAATTTGTGTGAGTATTTTATTTATTTTCAAACCCTAGACGACTTCATTAGGCATAGCGCATAGTGCAAATACATAATATATTTTCTTAAGGCAAAAATAAGTTTAATTTACGATAAATTTGAAAAAGCTGTCAATCTTTCATTTCACGGTATTGTAATATAATCAAGATTTCCAAATATTCATTTTCTATAATTCTAGATTCTAGATCCTTCGTGAAAAAAAATTCGAGAATTACATTCTGTACTGGGCTTGTGCAGACAATCATATGTTTCGATTTATGAATAAACTATATGAAAATATATATAATTAATGATCGGAGTGCCCATAAACGTTTAAACCAATTTGATATTATGAAATTTTAATTATCGATACTATAATCGAAAGAATAAAAATAATAAAACACAGTTTTCATTCACTTTTGTCGGCAGTCCCTATGACGGCCGATATCTTTTTTTTAGGGAGTGAAAACTGCTATTTCCAGTGGCGGCTTGTCCTATGAGGCAGGTGAGGCAGTGCCTCACCAAATAAATTCTGGAAATTTACACGTATTAATCGAATATTTTATTAATCCATTTCAACTTTCAACATCCCTTTATTCCTTCAGTCTCAATTTCCTATCATACGGTACGGCCCTGGGTCTCTGTTTTCAATAAAATCCAAGCTCAATCTGACGATTCTTGTATATTCATCTCACTTCCTCCTTACGAAGTACAGGCGAGCCTCAAGCACAACGCGTAAATTAAAGCTGTACAGCGTTATCTACGAGAACATATGTACGCGTTTCAAGGCGGCTTCTTAGATGAACCAGAGGCTAGCCTCATCGCACCTGCTACATCTGCGATCGTTTCGTTTCTCGGCAATCTGCACTATTCGGGTTGATCGGGGAGCGCGAAATAGGGTCAGTTCGTCAGTTGTTAATTTTCACTTTGTCATTTGGTGTTACCGTTACCGCGTTTGCTGTATCTCGTGTAAGTTTGTCCCCGTGTTCGTGTGAATTTTTCTCGAAAAGATTTTTCATTTCGTTTATTTACGAAGGTGAAATGGATTTAGCGGGACCGAGTACGTCGTCTCAGATTCTCCAGATAAAGGTAAATGAAAATATTCGAAGTACCTGCGATATTATAAATTTTTTAATAAATCATCAAAATTTTTCGAGTAATTCCTATGAGTATAAATTATATATAATAAAAGAAGTAAAGCGACCTGTTCCAGATCTAAGTAAATGTCTTGTGACTATCGGTGGGGTCGGAAAATCAAATCGGGGGTTTCAAAATACTTGGTATGAAAAGTACGACTGGCTTACTGGCAGTATAACTTTGCAAAAATTATTTTGTTGGCCGTGCATTTTATTATCTAATACAAATTCCGACAGAGTTTGGTCAAAAAGTCAAAAAAGATATAGCGATTTGAAAAATTTATCTCGAGGTCTTTTGCTACACAATAAAAGTGCTCAACATATTTCGTCGAATTGCAAGCTAACCCTTATGAGAAAACAGAAACAAAATATCGCCACAGCAATATACAATGCGCGTCAAATAGAAATTCAAAATTTCAATGCTAGAGTCAAAGAAAATCGAGAAATTCTAAAAAGTCTGATTGATATTACGATGCACCTCTGTATGCAAGAGTTACCTTTTAGGGGGCATGATGAATCTAATGAATCTTTAAATCGCGGGAATTTCAAAGAATTGTTGTTCTTGTTAGTAAATTTGACACCAATTTAAAAACCTTTTTAGAAAATGATATCAACAGTAGATCGGGTTTTTCTGGCACATCTAAAACCATACAAAATGAATTAATCGATTCGGTTGCTTTTGTTGTGAATAAAAAAATTGAGGACGAAATCTCAAAATCTTTGTTTTTTTCCTGGCAAGTTGATGAAACAACTGACATAAGCTGCCATTCTCAGTTATCCGTCATTTTCCGTTATGTAATAAATGACCAACTTGTTGAGCGATTCATGGGATTTTATGATGTGAGTTCTGGGCGTTCTGCTGAAGATTTATTTCAATTTTTTTCTGTCAAATTCGGAAAATTCGACTTGCATCCAAAATTAGTGGCTCAAACATACGATGGGGCTGCATTAATTTTCAATCAAACCGATACCGTTTTTTCAATCTTACAAAATAGGAACATAGATATTCTGAGGGCGAGAAATTTACTGCAGACAACACTGAGTAAAATACGTGAATTTAGGAGTAACAGTACGTATTTTGATACCATTTATAAAAAACTGGATACTGCAGATTTACACTCAAAACGACGCAAGGGAGTTGAAATGGCAGATAAAACACAACAATTGAGACAAATTTTTTTCGAAATTCTGGACATCATAGCGACTCAAATACAGGTTAGGTTTTGCGACATAGAAAAACTACTTTTCTTCGACCTTTTAAATAATTCAAAATTCTCCATTTATGAAAAAGAATTTCCTCTTAAGCTTTTGAAAGACTTGACAACGCAATATAATATTTTTGATTTGAATCAACTGAAAAGTTAATTAACTGTTCTATACGGAAACGATAAAATAGAAAATTGCACAAGCCCTTATGAAATGTTAACCTTTTTTCACGATACTGACTTAAAATTTTGTATGCCAGAACTCTTTAAATTATTATGTCTTGTTGTTGTTTTGCCAGTGACAACTGCTTCTACGGAAAGAAGTTTCTCCGCGTTGAAAAGGGTTAAAAATTATATTAAAAATACAACTGGACAGGCGCGATTGAGTAATATGGCAAAAATTTCAATTGAAAAATTACGAAAAGCACTGCCGTGAAGGCAGGAGCTTTTGAGCGCTCGTACATGCACCTTGTAGGTAGATTCGCATTTTTCAGTTTCAGAAATCAATTGAAGGAAATTTCGACAGCTGTCAAAAAAATTCTGAAACTTAGGCGAAACTCCAGACTTCATGTCAGTGCTTCAACTGACCTTTTTTTTTTGCTGATTCGCTAGAATTTTCTACGGTATCGATAGTCTTGGTGGTGCGATCTGGACAAAATTTTGTAGTTTGAATACATTATTACTCAGCTAGGTGCAAAATTTCATCCCAATCCGCTCAGTATTTTCGGAACTATCAGCAAAAAAATATTTTGAACGGCCATATTTACGGAACCCCTAGTCTAATTTTGCTCATTGAGGAACGTGATCGCGATATTCGCGATCCAAACCCACCCTGAGAATTTCAAGTTCCTAGGCCTTTCCGTTCAAAAGTTACAATTTTCTATGGTTTCTATGGTTCTGGTTATGCGATCTGGACAAAATATTGTTTTGATATATCATTCTCGATTAAAATACAAAATTTCATCTCGATCGAATTCGTTGTTTCGAAATGATCGAGAAACCAAAATTTCAAACGACCGTACGGAACCCCTAGTATAATTCTGCTCATTGATAAACGTGAACGCGACATTTCAGATCCACACCTATCCTGAAAATTTCAAGTCCCTAGGCCTTTCCGTTCGAAAGTTATGATTTTCTATGGTTTCTATGGTTCTGGTCATGTGATCTGGAGAGGCGTAGCTTGAATATATCATTCTCCATTAGTATACAAAATTTCGTCACGATCGAATCTTTAGTTTTGAAATTATCAAGAAAACTAAATTTCAAACGACCATATTTAAGGAACCCCTTGTATAATTTTGCTCATAGATGAACGTGATCACGACATTCGAGATCCACACCTATCCTGAAAATTTCAAGTCCCTAGGCGTTTCCGTTCAAAAGTTACAATTTTCTATGGTTCCTATGGTTCAGGTCATGCGATCTGGACAAAATTTTATATTTAGCTTAAACACCTCATTCTCCATTTGAGTGCAAAATTTCATCTCAATCAAATCTGTAGTTTTCAAGTAATCAGGGGAACAAAACTTTGAACGGCCATATTTACGGAACCCCTGGTGGAATTTGGCCCATTAACGAACTCAACCGAGGCATTCGGGAACTGAACCCATACTGAAAATTTCAAGTCTCTAGGTTGTTCCGTTCGAGAGTTATCGTGCTTACGGCCGGCCGGACGGACGGCAGACTCGAATTTTTCGACGGATTCGTCATCAGTGAGTCGAACATGACCATTTTCGACTCAAAATTCGAAAAATACAGACATCGTGACGAAATAATATAACCCTCGTGTAAGTTGTACGAGCGCTCAAAAAGGATTTATAAAATCACAGGATGAAAACATATTTGAAGACGAGGTAATAGATCATTTCGCTGAACAGAAAAATCGCAGAATTCCTTTGGTCTATGAAAAATTGTAATTTTTAGAACTCAATTTAGAATTAATATTTTTTTTATAACTTTGAGAATATATCCTATATTATACGTTGAGCTTACTTATTTTTTTATTTAGAGTTTATTTTATTGATTTAGAGTTTATTTTTCTAATTTAGTTTATTTCGTTAATAGTATATTGTTATTTTAAAATTTTCGATCTTCATCTGATCCGTTTTCCTTTATTTCCATCGTACCCATCCTTACCTGGCAAGAATGCTCTACACCTCCACGTTGGTTCTTGCTGGACAGCTGCATAATAACGATGTTCATATTTAGAGCAATGCAATGTCGAAAAAAAGCTCAAAAATCATCTATTGGGGCATAAATACCAAAGGTTTTTTCTTAAACTGAAGATAAGAATAAATTTGTCATTATACAGCCATAATATGATGAGGATTTGTTTTGGATTCGAAAATTCTAGTGATAAAATTTTTTATAATTATTATTATGCAACTGACAAAGTAGAGTATATATATATATATATATATATATATGCATTTTTTTTCTGATGTGCCTCACCATCTTATACTGTCACGAGCCGCCACTGGCTATTTCAGAGCGCTCCTTCTACTTACACGAGTCTGTATTTCTCGAATTTTAATATGAAATTGGTCTCAATCGACAAGGGTCGACTCACTGATGACAAAACCGTCAAAAATTCGAGTCTGTCCGTCCATCCGTCCGGCCGTATATACGATAACTCTCGAATGGAACTTGGAATTTTGAATATGGCCGTTCGAAATTTTGTTCACCTGATAACTTCGAAACTACAAACTCTATCGAAGTGAAATTTTGCACTCAGATGGAGAATGGCGTGTTCAAGCTACATGCTGAATTTTGTCTAGATCGCATGACCGGAACCATAGGGACCATAGAAAATTACAACTTTCGAACAGAAAGGCCTAGGGACTAGAAATTTTCAGGGTGGGTTTAGATCTCGAATGTCGCGGTCACTTTCATCAATGAGCAAAATAAGACTAGGGGTACCGTAAACATAGTCGTTTAAAATTTAGTTTTCTTGATAATTTCAAAACTACGGATTCGATCGTGACGAAGTTTTGTATTTTAATGGAGAATGATATATTCAAGCTATATTTTGTTCAGATCGCATGACCAGAACCATATAGATTATTATAACTTTGGAACGGAAAATCTCAGGGATATGTGTGGATCTCGAATGTGCGGTCACCTTTATGAATGAGCAAAATTAGACTAGGGGCTCTTTAAATATGGTCGTTTGAAATTAAGTTTTGTTGATGAGTTCAAAACTACGGATTAGATCGTGACGAAATTTTGTATTTCAATGGAGAATGACATATTCAAGCTACATTTTAACCAGATCGCATTATTAGAACCATATAAACCATAGAAAATTATAACTTTCGAACGGAAAGGTCTAGGGACTCGAAATTTTCAGGATAGGTGTGGATCTCGAATGTCACGGTCACGTAAAGTATGTCAATGAGCAAAATGAGACTAGGGGTTCCGTAAATATGGCCGTTCAAAAAAAAAATTTCCTGATTATTTATAAGCTACTGATTGGATTGGAATGAAATTCCGCACATGAAGATGAAGAATAATGTATACAAATTACGTGGGGAATTTTGTCCAGATTGAATCACCAGGATCATAGATACTGTAGAAAATTCTAGGGAATCATTGAAAACAAAATTATTCACTTAGCACTGAAGTGAAGTCTGGAGTTTCGCCTTAGTTCGAAATTTTTTTTTTTAAGCTGTCAGAAATTTCTTCAATTATTTTCTAGAACTGGAAAATGCAAATCTACCTACAAGGTGCATGAAGGATAACTCAAAAGCTCCTGACTTCACGGCAGTCCTTTTATAATTTTTTCATTATGGTCGTTGACTCACCTCACTCTAGTTCTTTTGTAGAGTTGATTCAGAAATCCATGTGGTTAGAACCTAACTTATACCTCATTTCTTTCTCGTGCGACAGTACCTATTACATAAGCTACGCGATAAATAGAATGTGGAAAATGAAAGGCAAAGCAAGTGAGACCTGCTTTCATGAAAAATACCCAAATAAAGTAATTGATTTATCAACTCATTGACAAACATTAGTCAATATTCATTATGTAGGGGTAATCGCTATTCAATCGCATTGTCTGTGAATATATGAACACATCATTTCTGAAGAGAAACATGGTGACCTATAACACAGACCAATACCAAGCAATGCAATATTGAAAACAAGTAAATGTCTTCATGGGTTCTTGAAGAACGTGACTTTTGTTCCTGAGACGAGTAAATTTTTTTCAGTCGAGATGCACGTAGCTCAGAGGATCCTTGAGAGAGGCCATGTCTCTTATGAGGTCATCAAGTTCGTTCCGGTCAAATTGTTGCGGACTCGGAGAAGAACCAACTTAATCATTGTTATATTCCTCATATGCACCATGTTTCACATGCAACGTCATCTTCAGATACCTCTGGAAGGCTATGGAAAGTCGGAATGGGTACTTCGTCTGAATGAGGAACTAGGCGTCTCGCAGAAGGTAAACCTGGTTAGCGATTATGACCTTTGACGTGGACTGCCGAAAATAGCTACTGTCAACACGGTTTGATGGTCCTCTCCAAACTATAGGTACAACAAACTTGAGCGATTTTCTCTTTTCAACCGTCCATTGGCGTAAATGTTCCATACAAGTCTCACGAAGAACATGTGGAGCCCACTTTTCATCTTGGTCTCCCAGTCTTATATCAAAGTAAGTCAGGTGGGCTTTTTCGCAAAGTCGGAAATTTGATTTCTGTAAACTTCCTGAGTGTACTAACCACATACATAGAAAAACACATCAGAGTGATTGAACCAACCCTTCTATTTGGAGCCATTCTGAAAAAGCAAAATACACAATAAATCCAAACTTACTTTTCAGGAAAAACTTGACCGTGGTCAGGATTGAGAAAGAGTCACCCGGCCAAACCGAACTTTGAACTGTGAAACTTTGTGATGATACCGTCTTTCCCTTCTTTTCTTTTTATTCTTCAACATGCATTTTAGGTGGGCTCACAACAAAAATCAAGACGTGATAATAACGGCGATTGTGTAAAAAAAGTGAACCTGTCGACAAATAGGGTAGATAGGTAGGTTCCTGCAACCGAAATGTTTTTCTGATATTTCGCTATTCGAGCACAACTTCCATGATTCATCAGCAACTTGCCTTCCTTGGATCCTTTTTGTTTCTTGTTACTCATAAATGTAATTAATTAAAAATTAAACCAAATGGAACTAATTTTCAACCGAATTTAAACCTACGTACCTACCCGATATCAGGTTTCAGTTTACACTAAATTCCTGTTAGAGGTTCCAATTTTTGGAATCAGCAGGTGAAAAACCTATAACAACAGTTTCAATTTTCCCAGCACGAAATGGAAAAAAATCAATGTTGGCTGTGTAATTAGAAGAATAATGGTGGCGAGTTATCTCATTCAATAGAATGACTCTTGATGATGGAAAACAACATTGTGATGATAACAGAGGGTAATAAATAAAACAACAGCATTATTCTCAATAGTTCTTTATATACCTTTTAGGTGATGCTTACCATACAAAGTGCAGATCTCTATCTAAATTACATCTAACCTAAATGATCATCCTTATATACACAAACGGGGAAATATCCATATTTCACTATGCTAAAAATTGGCAGTCATCAGTTCGAATAACATAACCTAGCTTTTTTACATGGCAATTTATCTGAGGAAACGATCGGAATTTAAATATTTTTACATCCACTAATGGCTCTTTTGTTTGTTGTTGAGATAGTAGAATTTTCATGGAGAGCTCCCTCTTCTGATGCTCAATAGGCTCGATGAATAGATAATATCTTTCGAATAGGAACCCGTAGAAACAACAGAGCAATTCATTCTGAAATTTTAAAGTTAAATGTTTGATATTTCAAATATTTAACTGAAATATTCTCCAGAGACGACACTACTGAATTGAGTTATACAATCATTCATAAAATATCTAAAATAGTAAAAAAGTATTCAGATAATTTAGTTATCATAACAACAAAATTGAAAAAAATTATGGATATAGATACTCTGATACACAAAGAGGATATGAAATTATGAAATGATGCAAGGTTTGTAGCCATCTTAATATTATCTAGAAAAGATGGATAACTTCAATATAAGATGAACAAAGGTGAATTAATTCTTTCATTGACTAATTGAGGCCTTCAGATCTCTACAAGTATCGAGTAGTGAATAAGTGAACTGATTTTATTCGTTGATTTCCCGATTTTTGGTAACTGTGGAGTAATTCACGAATATTGTATTCAAATTGGTTGAAATAGGTGTAAGTCATTGTCAATCACGAAGATTCTGACAATAAATTATTTTATTTTTCGATACAATCGTGTAGTGCCGCCTGAAATATTGAAGAAAAAAGCAATTACAATCCCACATTCTCAATATGGAAGGAAGACTAACGTACCAGATAAATACTGAGAAGGTATCTAGGATTCGATTCATTTGAAATTTCGATCAATATCGAAAGTTTCAATTCGTTAATACCCAAAATGTGATGAAAACCATTATAAATTATAAAAACCATTATAAATTATACAGTATGAATTTCGGTTTTTATAGTCATCTAGCGTAGTATTGGTATATTATAATCTAGAATTGCTTAACAAGTTAACTCATACATTTGAACGTTAGAAATAAATATATCTATAAACATTATATACATAATTTATTTATTTACATACAGCAATCTCTCAACATCTTTCTAAAAAGTTTACCCAACAACAAATCCAGAATTAAGGTTGGAGAAATTGATTCAAAGGCAATCGCCTCTGTTCTGATGTATCGTACGTCTATTCTTCAGTTGTAAAATAAAATGTTTCATTAAATAACACCATCCAGATGATGAAACATCGAGGAACATTGCTCTTGAAGTGAGAATAATATATATTTTCAATTTCGTTTTTAGAGACACTTGGAACTGAACATGAACACCTTCAGTACTTATTGATTTATTTTTATAAAGTGCGTTCATAATTCGATTCGAATTTCTAATTTTGATTCATAAACAGATAAACATTCTTGATTCTTCCTGGGTTCAAATTGATCCTTTATTCACATGGATTCAGTATTTCCTCAAGTATTGAAACAGCGGTTGCAAACAAAAAAAACTAGACTTGAATATGACAGATTTCGTGAGATTTTTGTATTGGGGCAAAAAAAAAAATGCCAAACAAAGCATATTTTGAGTTAGTTGAAAAACGTGAATACGGGGGTGTTGAGGTAGGAAGTGTTTACATCGACGGTTATGGCCTAGTAACCCGCTCAAATCTCGATATTTAATGAGTTATCTTGAATCAACTTTTAGGCATGTATCAACATGATTAATGAACTATTTTTCTTCCCTAACCCTCTCCTGGTCCACCAAGAACTTTAAACTGCAGTTTCCCGCAGGTTAAATTAACGCAATATCTAGGGTACACAATTTTCAGGCAATTCTGGTGTACATACTCGAGATAACAGTGGCCCAAATGCAACGACTATGTCGAACGCCTTTGTAGTAAGCTTCGGCTTGGTCAATATTAGTTGTGTTGTGGCAGGGGTGCCTTAGTAAGGTGAGAGGGGATGTGTACAGATAAGAAAAAGGGAATTGAGGCAATACAGCTCGACAAAGCTGCCTTTCTCTGTTATTTGCTGTATAGAGTATTTGTTTCGATGTCGAATTGAGATGTTTCCGATTGTCCTTGTTAGCAGATCAAACAGTCTTATGAGGGGAAAAATATCTTATGTCTGTGAGGGTTCTGAGATGATGTAGTGTTATCGGAGTGGAACAAGGAAATAACGGTGAGAATTGGGTGATACTTGAGAATGAACGAATGAAAATTATTTATGACCTCTCTATTGAATCTCAAATTACTGAAAAAAAACACACCCTTTAACTGACTTATTTTGAATTGATGTAGCCGATACTTGATGAAAATCCATGATTTAATTGATATTCAATGATCAACTAGACAAGGATTTTCACCACTCAATAGTTTTAGTGAACCACGCGCGTGTTTCGCCATTACCATGGCTTCTTCAGTATATATCACCTGAAGAGTCTAATGGCGAAACACGTGTCGTGGTTCAGTAGAACTCTCAAGTAGTGAAAATAGTGGTCTAGTGGATTGGTGAATACTAAGCAAAAAGTTGCAGCCTCTTATAGTATGATAGGTATACCTTCAGATGAGTGACCATGATAATTTCATTGAAGGTTTGAACGAATGGTAGTTGAAAATGTCGATCAAGTAGAATAGCTAGCTTAAGGTTTAGAAATACACTCATTGTTTTGTCTGATAACTAATTTAATTTCATTCGATTTCGCGGAAAAAAACTGAGAAAAACAAAATTGTGATTGTTTCGTCATTAACGATACAAGCGTTGAGGAAGGCAATATTGATTCTTGTCTCCTGTGTAAAAAACCGGTGACTATAAAAATGAAAAACAGAAATAAGAGTGGTTTAAAACGGCATTCAAAAGCAAAACATCAAGTAAATGAAGAAAAAATTTAGATATGTATTTGAAGTATTATTTTTACTGAGTATCAAGTTCATATTCAAATTTTGCACTCATAAATTATTCGAATTAATTGTGAATGTCTTTCAGTTAGTGATCTACAGCAAAACAATTTAACTCTCGGGTTTTTTAGAAACATTGCAGATTTGAATCCAAAAAGCAAGAATTCTTGCTTCTTGCAAATTTCTTAAGAAGAAATCTTGTTCTTGCTAAGGTAGTTCTTGTTCTTGCCTTTTTTGGCTCACCTCCTTCTCGTTCTTATTCTTGCAGCAAGAAAAAATCAACAACAAGAAAAAGCAAGACAAGAACAAGAAGCACTAACCCTGTTATTGTGATAGGAAATAAAAAGGAGGGACTACCCTTCCCCTTCATGCCACAGTCAAAGCACGTCAAAAATTGACAAGACTAGGAGGGAGGAAAAGCGGAGAGACTCCAAGGACAAACGCCACTGAATACAATGGGGTATAGCCTCCATAATATGTTTTCAAAGGTGTGGGTTTTTTTATCAGCAATAGAACTCATCAAAATAAGACAATACACCAAAAATCGTTTATATAAAATATACCCTAGGGCCGAGTGTTTCGAAATCAAAGTTACCCGCGAGTCTGAGAAATTCCCAGCCCGGATCTGACTTAGGTTCTTATCGAGATCAAAATGTAGTTTATTACCAGCAGTCTGAGGTCAGTATGCTGGAAATCAGGTGAGAAAGCGTATGATTCCGCAAAGTTGGTGAAAAATGCCGTACGTTCATTCAAATATTGAACTTGTAGAAATGGTTTTAATTTATGGTGAATCCAAGTGAGGTGAATAGTGCGGAAGAACTAAGACAACGAATTGAGAATGTTGGTGGAATTAATCCTGAGCAAACTGATTTGATAGTTGCTGCATGTAACCATTCGTTATTACGCCGGCCAAGATGAAACGAGTGGTTACCATTTCAAACAATTTCTGTGAACGATTTGGATATTTTATCGTTAAGTTCGAGAATTTCCTGATTTTTGTTTAAAGGAACTTTTCAATCAGTTATTTTTTTCCCCCCTTACTTTGAACTTATAGAATTAAACCGTTCAGGAAAAATCTCCTAATAAAAGTTGAAATAGAATATACAAATTTGCAATAAATTTTAGTGCCGAGGAAAGATCGCAAAGCAAGTCGAGCACTTCATTTACTTTATGAGGGAATGCATATGGCATCATCTCCAAACAGAGAGATAACGCGATCCAGAGTCGTATTAAGATATTGATGCCCAAGATTTTTTGAACTTTTTCCAAATTGAATAATTTATATGATCAACTTCCGGCGAAATGATCTCTTCAAATGAGTTCTCGCAACTGTCGAAAAACAAGCCTCGCCTCATAAACACTCTGTATAAGGAGCAATACCAGACCAGCAGGTGCATCACTTCAAAACATTATTCTTTCAGGTTGGAAAAAGGTCTTGTGGATGGCGATACTCAGGAAATCACTTGAAAGAAATCATCGAATCTAACCGGCAGTAACTATAAAAAAATTGCAAAGGTAAAAACTGAATCTGGCAAAAACCAGCTCTTCTCTTTTTTTGCTAGGGATTTTTCTCTGTATACATTCATTTTACCAGAATATTCATTGCTGTTAAGTATCTAGTATATTCCTCCACCATTTTCTATGATTTTCCTAAAACCTCATCAACATACTGTTAATTATCTCAAGCACTTCGGAGTCACGTATCATGCCACAAACAGGTTTATTGCAGACTTAGCGTATCGCGAGATCGTTAAAACAGTTCGTTTATATGCTTCTTGCGATCCCAAGAGATTGCATCCTATTATGATACGGCAGTATATTCTCTCATATATGTGTAGCATTCCTGTATTTACAATACCGATTTAATTTAGGAGTGCAAACGTAATTACTCAGCGAGATTATCCAAATAACAATGAAAGTTTTGAGCGTATCAATATTAATGATGTTTGGACAATATTAAATGCCTTGAAATAAACTCTGTTTTCTTGGTTTCTAGGAGAATGTTTTGTGGTATTGAAAGTCCTAAAGTCTATTTGTAGTATTTTATTTCTATAAACAGAATTCGGAATGGAATCATTTATGTACCAAGGGCATTAAGTAGATGTTCATGCCCCGAGGGTCTCTGGCCCAAGGGTTCGTAAGTCACCCGAGGGAATCTGACATCCAGATGTAGGAGAATAAATATCCGGACCGTTCGGCAAAGACGGTCTTGTCTTGACACTTCATTGAGGAATATCCTAGATCGTTCCAAAGATTTGATGAACAAAATCGGACTGTTTATTTATTTTCGGCGTTGAATTTTATTAGTCCCTATTCTTCCTCTTTTTTGTTACATCCTGGATAACGAAATTATTTTACATTTTTTTTTTGTTATCTGGTTGTAGGAGTTTTCTATTTGTTTGTATTTTTAACTCAAAATATTTTAATGTATTATTTGTATTTTGTTGTATTTCGATTTTTTGTTGTATTTTAGTTTTCAAAAAATGTTTATTGCAAAGTTCATCTGAAGTGATTAAATGTTGTTTACCTGAATCATTGGTTCTCAATCCCCTCATTACCCCTCCCACGAAAAAAAGCTATATCCGCCCTTGTCATGACACACTAATGATTGGTAACGAAGCAATGAAATCAAAATACTACTATAACTTTAAAAAGTGACACTATTTTGACCTGTTTTCTATGCGCAAAGCTCAACATTCCAGAATAGTGGGCAGTTGCTGAGCAATTAGAAAATAACAGTGCGGTAATATTCTTACCGCACTGCTGTAGCGTGCGGTAATGTTACAAATGGATTATTACAATAAAATGAAACAAAGTACATTATCAGAAAAGGATACACTGTTGTTTTTTCTTCAAAAATCCATGAAGCGTTGGTACGCAAGTTCATACTTCTCTCTGGATTTCGCAGGAAGTAAATTAAATGAAGCCGCGTTCGCGGCTTCTACTAGTTCAGGAGGCGTGCAAGGTGACAAATAATCACTATCAGTGTTCATGTTTACTAATTCTTTTTTAATTCCTTATGAAATACAACGAATCAAACAAAACCGGCTTGAAAATTATTTTAATTTTGTCATAACAAAGTAATTTCCATAGTTACCACTTCTATATTTCAATATGAACATAGAAAAACCTATTTAAACTTACTTGATTAAATCTTGAATGAAATATTTTTAAATTAATTTTTTGAATGTAAATCAACGATCGAGGAAAGAAAAGAATGTATAATTCGTGGGAAAAGCATATTCCCAAACTCCAAAAAGCAATTATCACAGTCGTTTGGGAATATTAAGCTTTTCCCACTAATTATACAAAAAACTATTAGTAGTGTTCTTTCGTACTGATTCAACTGATGGAAGTTATGTGATTTAAGTGAAAGCAATTTCGCAATCAGAACACATTCATTCACTTAAAGCCCGGAAGAACGCGCTCACTTCTATGTATATAAAAATTCTATAACATCAAACTTCAAATTTTGACTTTACCAATGTGATCTAATTGAAATAAGAAATTTTGCGATCAGAATAATCACTTGCAATCACTTTGGAGTTGTGGAAGGGGGAACTGATTGAAAACGAAAGAACGATCGCTTAAACTGATCTATGTGATTTAACTTACATAAATCACTTCGCTCAGTACAAAAGAACATTACTAATATTGCACCAGTTCACTAAACTGCAAATTGAATGATTTTCGGAAAATTTCGTAGATATACTTATTAAATTCTTCAACTCGACAATTCCTTACGCATTCCCGTTCATGTTCTGACAAACTTCGATTTAGTCGAGTAGACGGAAGTCGTTATCCACAATAATGTTTTCGAAATATCTCGTTCTATTTCCTTCCCTACATGTATTCCTGGATTTCAGAAGGCAGTAAAACATCGCTGCATCACTGGAAAAAGCAGGGTGAATATTGAGCAGCATATTCGGAAGACTGATGGAAAACCAAACAGTTCCACGGGTTCCTCGACAGGAAGGACGATTTATTCCTGTTCTTATATTCTTTTTCGACTTGTATTCGTTGACAAATTTCAATGTGTGCAATATTTTTCACCGTTATCGTCCCGTGCTAGCCAGTAGGTGCTTTCGGAAAATCCTGCGTCATAAATTTTTGATAGCATCCTTTGCCCGGACGGATGTGGCGCCCTTGCTCGGTGCTGCCTGAGAAATGGAGTTTTCTCCATTTCCACATTTTCCTCTAATGTTATAACTTTGTTTCTGACCGTTTTTAATGGCGCTGCCCTGTGGTAATATGAGGTTAACATTTCTCGGCAAAATCGTGAGGAATCTTCTCGGAAATGAAGTACCTATTTTGAATAGGGATTCATATTGAAACTGAAGTTTTTGCAAAGTGCTTGTTTATCAATACTGAGAACATGGATTCCTTGGGCTTGATAGATTTCTCCAATTTTTACATATTGATCTTCAGTCTTTAAGGGTGTAAGCCACTCGAGGAATATTTGCCGATTTTTCTATCTAATTTCATATAATAATGTTGATTTACCCTTGAATAATTTGTTTCGAGCACATAATAAAGCCAAATGATTTTTTTCATTAGAAATCCTGCCCGTGCCTGAATGTTAGTTCTTTCGAAATCGTTCGAATTTAATCCTCCTTGGCAATTTTCACACTTCTGGTAACGTGAAAATTGAAAATCCACATAACCTCAATCGCGCAATTTAGAGATACCGCAAAATCTTCATTTACCAAAGGCAACATGAAATGAGGATCCTCATGAAATGGGCCTCTGTATTATGCCTATTATTCATTTCAGTATAACCACGAACTATCAGAAGAGCGGAAAAGTTTTTTTGATTATCATCATACCAATACACATTTCATAATTCTATGTTGGATAATTTTTTCACACTATTTTTTTCCAACATTTCTTGATAATTTGCTTTTCATGCAAAGAATCATAGATCGGATTCTCAAGATATATTCTTGAAACGCCAATTAGGGGATATGCTATCAACCTCCTTGTGCTTTTCACCAAGCGATATACTGGCATCATATCTGTGCATTTTTGAATTATACTTTAAACCGATAGAACCAGCCATTATTTTTGTGCATGAGATTTTTATTTTGAAATGTTGAAAGAAAGAAAAAATTTACCATAGGCAATTCGAAATAGCCTTTAACTTGTTGGGTCATACCTTCAAAAATTTTTTATTTTTGTATAAGGTTCATAAAATTATGGTGGATTTGTGCGGAATAAAGATTATTTCATATTATTCATAACCGCGATACAAATTTTTTGATTTCAGAGATTTTTTGACTGGTGTTTTTTGTGAATGCGGCAAGCATCTTGCTAGGCTTAAGGTTTTTCTCATAACCGTTCGTCTGAAATAACATTCACGAAATATTACCAATCAAATCATTCGATTTCAGAACAAACAAGAAGAGACTTTATACAGGTGTTTTCAAAGGTGAAGCTTTTTTTTTGACCAGCAATAGAACTTATCAAAATGGGTCGATATACCAAAAATCGTTCATATAAAACATCAAGGCCGGATATTTCGAAATCAAAGTTTCCCTGCGAATCTGGGAAATGTCTAGCCCGGATCTGAGTTGAGTAGGTATTGATATCTAAATTTGTAGTTATTACCAGCTGTCTGAGGTAAATCATCGGTAAATCATCTATGATGCGTATGATGCCTAAGTTTTCCGATCTCCACCCCTTCGATTTCTTCCTTTGGTGTTATTTGAAAACATAAGTGTTTAAGTGACGGTGAGGTGAATGCGAAAGAACTTGGCGCATTGAAAAAGCTTGTTGCAATATTCCGTGAGAAAACTGATGTGGTGAAAGAGGTGACCACAAGTTGAAAGAAAATACGAATTTGCGATAAATGCCGAGAAAAGATCGCACGCATATGGCATAGTCTCCTAACAGAGCGATAACACGATTCAGAGTCGTCTTCAGATATTGATGCCCAAGTTTTTTTGGACTTTTTTCAAATTGAATATTTTATATGATCAACTTCCGCCGAAATGATTCCGTTTGATGAGTTCTAGCACCATCAGTCAAAAAAAAAGCCTCACCTTAAAAAACACGCTGTATACGTATATAAAAATTCCTATATTAGATAAAAAACTAATCCAATAACTTCTCGAATATACCTTCCGAAAGTGTAGAGTAATCAACATAGTTTCAGTTGGAATGTGCTGAAGCCGAAACGACAATACTGAAACAGCCAAACTTTAGTATGACGTAATCCAGTTCAGGTTGTTATAACACCAATTAATCCAAATATGTGAATTCTGAATACGAAATGATATTAATTATGTTATGAATACAGGATTAGAAACTTAGTGATCATTGTAAGTTTGTGGATCTATTTGAGATATAATCGTAGATCATAGGTGATTCTCTGTAGATTCCAGCATTCAAAATAAGTTATTCTGATTTCTGATTCTGATTTCTCTTTATATTTCATTTCATCTTTCTGCTTTTGCCTTTTTCTTTTTCAGATCTTCAAGAAGTCTCTCGTTGGTGAAATCTGAAGGGGAAGAATACGTTTAAAGTTTGATGAAAAAAAGAGCCCTTCAATATGGATATCTCCAACCAGAATTCCCAAATTCGATGAATATTTCAGCACTTTGCACCAGAAACCCATTTTCACTAGAAAATTCAAATGATGCTCTCTTATTGAAACATCCCCTGGTCTAGTCGGCTAGCCCCGACTGCATCTGAACGCGGCTTTAGTAGTAGTGAAAATCGTCGCTGCCGCAGCCATATTTCCAAATCCAACCACCACCGCCTGTCCCATGCAATCGATGGAAACTCAATTCCCGAAGCGGCTAATTTCGAATATCGCTAACACGGCACAGGTCGAATGAAAATTTATGCCGGACAGAAAATGAATTAAACGACAAAATTAAAAAATTGATTAACTTCCGGATTCAGTGAAATTTTCGGCGAATTGAAAGTCCCTGTTTTTCATCGTAATTTATTATTCTATCTGAGGGCTATCGATTTCTGCATGAGAGTGTTTATTTTTAGACTCCTCGCCATTCATTGGTTGGAGGTTTTCAGTGTACGATTGTTTTCGATCCGGAGGAAAATTAAATTCATAAATGTATTTTTGAATAGTCCCAGACGAGATAAATGAGTAGTTCTCAGAACGTGAAATTAAGATGAATAGGCAAAAGAGCAAATACATCATCCAACATGAAAGAGAACTGGGATTTAATACAAATCTATCGATGGAATGGTGAAGTGATATTTGGGCGTGATACTATATCCAGGTCTCGCACGGAAGAAACATATTTAATATGCTGTGTATAGAACACACTCACCAATGAGACCAAAGGTACTTTTATCCATTCATAGATAGGAGATCGCAACTAACCATGGGTTCCCAGGCATTTATGGCATCTGAGAAATGAGAGAGCCGATGAAGGGACCAAACAAGGTTCATCACATGTGATATAGCAAGAGCAGTAGACAAACAAACCATTGGAAAATGGATAGATAAACAGGATCAGTGCTGGTGGCAAAAAACTCAAGCTATAGGGTTCCTGAAAAAATCACTGTCCACTTACCACAGACCTAATCAGAGAGGAAAGGAAGTCTGTGAAGACTATAGTAGACCTGCTATCAGGACATTGAAAGTTCAACAAACACATGAGCAACATAGGGTTGGGGAAAACTTGCTTGATTCAGATTTAGAAAAAAAAATTGTCCATACAGTTTATGCCAGTGCATAGCATTGATAAAAGTGATCTTTTCACTGAAAGGCCCATCATATCCAGAAGCAGAGGGCTATGTGAGGAGCCATTGTGAGGACTAGACAAACCAAAAAGATGCAGCTGACGCATATTATTTGAATAGGTGAAGAGGACAACAATAGACCCATGAGGCGGGGGATTTCTCAGAAAAAAACCAATCGATTTGAAATAGAAACTCGCCACAACTTCGTAAGAAGAAAAGCAGAGAAGATGTTCGAGAGCGTTAATCAGGTACTCAGACGAATGGTTGACTGCGACCCCATAGAAGATGGAGAAAGAGTAAATCCCATGAACGGAACTACTCAGACTACAGGGCGGTGTTTATTCAATGAAAATCAAACGTGTCTTCTAATAGGTGACCTATACATTTTTGTCAATATTCTTGAAGAAGTGTTGGATTAGTAAAAAAATAGATTTCACCCATCTGAACCTATCCAACTAGTTTGCTCATACCAATTTGTGCATGATGATCCATCCTGGTGCACATAAAAAACTTGACTCCAAAGTTTTCATGAGGTTCATAAAGGGAAGGAGTGAGTTGCAAGAATTCAAAAAACATGATTTCAACAAGATCGCCAATTTCTGACCAACCAACTGAGGATTTGAACGAATAATCCCCAAATAAGACACCATAAATTACCAAGACTTCAGCAAACTCGAATATTTTTCATGGAGATATCTGTACGTGAGTAGATACTAGAGCCCTATGGGGTCGGTTTGGAAACCTACAAATCGGACGCAATTGGTGAACAAGGAACTATATTCGAACATAAATGGTGGCAGCTATAATATTTCAGAGGTTTTTGTTTTTCAGCCTGTGGTTCTTCCTTCCATTCTATCCAAGTTCTACCCTCAAACGTCCCAAAAACATATTCATGGAAAAGTGCCCCAGAGGCGCCCCAAGAAACTGCTAAAAACATTCAAGTTATTTATGTTTTAAATTACTTTCCTATTGATCTTCCCTAATTACTATGCTAATTCACCCCTTGTAATCCGGGCGAACTGGCCCCGCTCAAAAGCCGACTTCCAAATTTCTCCCATCAATTTCAATCCGTTTCCTGAGAGAAAGCGGAAACAACGGCGACTTTCCCCCCTTTTTCGAAAAGAAATTAGTCCGTTAAAAATTTCGCGAGCTTCTTTGCCGCTCCGATACTTCCTTTTGTAGCCGTCATATTTTTATTTAATTGAAAAGACGGTATTATTGCCGAGCTTGCTCCTACCTTCATTATACCGTTTCCTGGGAAATTTTTCGTTATTTAAATCTGCAGCACAATGCCTGTGCTTTACGTTCATTACTGCAAACCTAGACGTTGGGATGTCTTCCCTTTTATTTTTGTTCCATTTGTCGAAAAATTTTCGTCAAAATTGTGAGGTACCTCGTTTCTTCTAAAATAATAACCTCCGATTTCTCTTACTCGCTATGTTATTCTCGGGATAATCGAAGAAAAAGAGAATAATATCAATTTGGAAACAGGAAACGAGCTCATTGAGTCGGAAACCTCGGTGTAGCTGAAAATATTCAAAAGCAAACAGTCGAGCTTCATGATTTTCAGGCTTGAATAGGATGCCCCCAAGATATAATCATTAGTAGTGAAATCATAAATTCTGGCACATCTGCAGAGTATTCTGAGCATTATCTCACGATAATTTAGGTAAAGGCTCTATTTACGCTAAGGCCCTTCCACTAACTAGCCAACATTTTTGAAAATAAAAAACTATAGGTTTCGAATCGTACCCCGGTTTTTTCGGGATATGGTATGCTCTTAATAGGCATATCTATTAATTCTGTAGATCCACATATTGTTTGCTCAATTTATTTCTTTAATCATTGAATTATATAAATTTAAAATTTTTTAGTAACGACAGAATAAACTACCCAATTCGAATGTCTTGGAAAGGAGGCATTCTAGCTACGACCGACTTCGTGCTCGCAAAATTATATTTATAATAAATTTCAACCAATCACAGAAAGTTATGGGGCGTTTGAATTTTCCTGTTTTGAACCCAAGGTTTTGACACAGAATGAAATACGGGGAGGCCCATTTGAACTAGCCCATCTCTTTGCCATACCCAGAGAAACAATTTTCAAAGAGGGTTCAGTTGAAAATACATAATTTCACCTTATTCCAGATATATTTTTCAGATATAGCGGAGGTTTCAACCGCCGTGTAAACCGACATATCTTTGAAGAAACTTCTCTCCCGAATAGTGGTCATATGTTATGTAATAACCGCTAAAATGCTATTGTGTTGGTAAAAGTTGAACGACTGCATGAAGACACATGGGATGTAATTTGAACACTCGATTAACTGAAATTTGTTTGACAACTTTTTTCTTCGATTTATTGAACCGAAATTTCAACGGAACGAAAATATATCAACATGTTTGTGAAGAGAATCAAAGTGCCACTTGAAAGTGAATTCATAGAGGGAGAAAATATCCCCCAGGAAATAAGTAACATTCATACAGCGCAAAACATAATATGGAAATGAGGAATAACCATAAAGTTATACAGATATTTAATATGCTATATGTATATGTTGTTTTTTTCAAAATGGAAATGTGAATTTAAGGTCAAACGTAGAGGAATAAAATAACATAAGAACTACATAGCACGAAAATAACATGACTTGGCATAAGGTTGTACTTTGACATTTCATACAGAGGAATAACGTAAAACGAGGAATAACAATGAAATTTCAGTTTTCATCAAGTGGAGAATGCAAAATTATAAATCAGGTGAAGGGGATCACTGCTATTATTCAAATTAACATATGATATTTTTGAAATCGATTTTGTCGAATACCTCGAACAAATTTTCCATTTTGACAGCAATCTATTGACAGTGCCATGATGTTAGGTTCTGTGCCTGTTGCCACTCTTCGCACTCCAATTTGGACATGAGGCATAAGCATAGAAGTTGATTGTTATGTTATTCCACTATATGAAATGTTCCCGCAGAGTAGTTCATGTAACATTCTGTGCTCTTTTATGCTATGTTATGTTATTTTATTGTGGTGTCTGAATTCACCTAGGAGCATCAGCTTATATCGGAATATTGTTTTTGGAGATTATTGACATTAACATATGTGAAATAATGCGCAGAATGTGCCAGAAGGAATTTGAATGTTGAAACTATTATGAGCTTCTTAAATAAAAAGAGATCTGGATCAATAATAAAAACGAAATATTCATAAGTTGTTTTAATTCATTACAACCCCTCTAATTGTTATGTAATGTCAAGTTTTGTTAATTTATTTTTATGTTGTTTTTTTTTACTGTATTATTTGAACTGGGGTCGTTTTGGCTTGGTTAGCCTTTCGGGAACTACGACCACATAGGTCTTTTTTTATCTATATCTAGGTAAGTTTGTGTCATAATGAAATAATGAATACCAGAAACAATTATGGATACGAATACCTAAGGTGTTCATGAATCAATTCCACAACATACTTATGCAATAATGTTAGCTACTTACAATTCATAACAAGAATTCTCACATCATACCTACAAAATCACAGTTTGTCTCTGATAAACGAAACGATCAACTCCGAAGAAAGACCCGAAACAAACTTTGACACTTCATTTGAAATTGTTTCAAAAATCACTAGAAGGCACCAGGTTAAAAAAAAGTGAGCACTGGGACGGAAAAAACCGACTGAACCCGATCTCATACGGTAGTCTCTCTGTCCACATGTATAAATTCAACTGGTACCCCCTTATGTCAAGAATTCAAACTGTTATCGAATAGTCGTGGACCTGTGAGCAACTTTTTCTTCGCTAGACGCCGTCGTCGTTTCACTCTTAATCTGTGGAGCGTGATGCATATAATAAACAGTACGATACTGATGACCACGGCAGTTGCAGCCAGAGCAGCTGCTGGAAGTGAGGTCAATAGTTTCGAGGTTGCCCCACACTGGGATTCGGATTCATCCCAGCCTGATGGACAGTGATCTTTACCGTCACACCACAAAGAAGGATTTATGCAAGCATCCAACTCCGGACACTTGTGGCTACATTCTAACTCTGTATCGTTGACACTTACATTTACAGGAACTTGAAGCTGCTGGAGAAGCGATGATCTCGACCTTGATATCTCCAACCAGCTAAACGCTGAAATACCAGGCTCTGCCCCTATCCACTCCACCAGGAAATTGGGTGGACGTTGCTGGATGTGAATATCTTCCCCCCACCATTCCTCACTGAACACATGTACAGCTAAAGGCCTTTGTCCTGGCTCCGCAGGGCAAACCACTCTAACCAACTTCGGAGGCTTACCAGAATAAATCAATATTTTATTATTGGTAGGACACCTGTTCGGTTCCTCTGGACGTGGTTTCAAAGATAGAAAAGCACCCCAGCTCAACAGAAACAGACTTCTGTTGAATCTTGCTTCTACCAACCATGGCAAAGGCCCACAAAGCAACTCTGATCGATCGGCTGGGGGTGTATTGAATTGCACATCACCCCCATAACCTCTCACTCTCTGCTGTCTAGGACAACTCGGCATTTTGATTATCTCGAATGTTGCATGGAAATGAAGAACAGTGAAATCTTCCGTCATGTTCATCTGTTTGGCAGTGAAATGTATCTCTAAATGTCTAGATGAGGATACGAATACTAAAGGTTTGCTGGTTAGAGACGTGTTATCACAAATGCAAGCTTTTGAAAGCTGAATATCTGACCAAGGTAAATCCCAAACACTCAGTTCAACAATGCGGTTTTTGTTGTAATGATCACAGACTAAGCGGTTGGAATGAGGATCCATGGCAGTTTCACAAGTTGGATTGATTCCGAAAGATGCATTGTTCAGAATAACTCTGACACGTTCACCAAAATCAGCCTCAAACCTGTAGACACATTCTATTTCTCTAGAACCCCCACGCCCATACAAGAATATGTTTCTGGGGGAAGTAATTTCTCCTTGATGCGGATTACGAAAAACGCGATAACATCTCTTGGAGTCATCCTGTTCAGGCCAAGGATCTCCACCTAATCTGGTATCCACAAACTCATATTTCAACTTGAAAGAAGCTGGGTGTAGTGCGGTGCCATCTTCTGTATAGTGCTGGATCACTAAACTCCTGCCAGTTGAGAGATAACTCTCCTCTAATGTACAAGGTCTAGTGATTCTGGATGAGTTACTGAGAGCACTATGATCACAAAGTTTGGGAGGCTCATCACACTTGTCTTCTAGAAGCAGGTTACCATCCCAGATTTTTAACCTGGCGGAGCACTCCCCGCTCAAAGAACTGTTACCTAGAAGTGCATGTGCACTCTCACCAACCAAAAGAGCCCGCTGGCTATAAGATACGAAACTAACCCAGACGAGATCTCCAGGGTATCCCATGAATTTATACGTGCATGTAGTATTAGGTGGCAGTGAATGTTTTGGGCTTATGAGTCTTCCTTTTCTTCCTCTTCCCGTCCATATTTCATCGCTATCTGGGTTCGTTGAATTCACATCGAATTCGCATTTGACAGCAGTCCTAGAATAATCCAAAGAATCCGAATCAGCGAATATGACGTCCACGTCAAGCTCAAATCCTCGCAATGGAGAATGCGCTTGAGGTGAATGGAGTGGTATACTGAACGGTGACGAGTGAAAAGCTACCAACATTTCAGGACCTCTCGAGACAACTCTTGGCAACCAATCACCACCACAATATTTTGCCAGGACTGGGTCGTTGGTGGAGCCACCATCGTAGAAAATGAGGTGATCCCTTTCTCCTGTGCAATCCCTCCATGCTCTCAAGGCTCTGGCCGTCTTGTTCAATCCAGCGACGTTTATAGATCTCTTCATGTGCATCTTGTGCGCTGCTTCCTGTCTAACAGCTATCATAGCGTGCTTGCATTTTGGCACGAATTTCTGTCGTAAGCTCCAATAGCACGACACGTTCCTTGGATACATCCCAGGGTAGTTCGGCGACTGCAATCTGCATGGCCTTCTGTAACATTCTTCGAATTTTCTGGTGCAGTAAGTTCCGGGAGCAACTTGACCTCTCTCCAGGGGAGCTGATGGTGACCCAAACCTCACGACAGCTTCTCTTCTACTGACGAACCTGTACCGCAGGCTGAATTTGAAAGGCAGCTGGGGAGATCCGAAGAGTTTAACAGATACAGTCACTGTGGATGTTTCGCTGTAGTAGGCTGCAGGACCTGAGGAAGTTCCACACCATGATCCTCCAGTGAAGGGGCGACCTAGCTCACTCAGTTGCATGTAACCGTCTGGGCATCCATCCAGGGCTGAAGGTTCGTATCTGCCGAGTTTGAACTCGTCGAAGATGAGCTAGAAGAAAAAAATAAGTTATTCATCGTTGAATGAGAGAAAAAACAGATCGAAATCGAATAAAATCCGTGTTGGAATAGATTGTGAAATCCATAATAAGACTTACAATAGAATAACTAATATGATTTCCACTACATTGGGTTAAGTTTCAACTAGTGATAAGATGAGTTGTATTAGTAGGTAGATTTACAGTTAAAAGAAGTAATTTAGTTATACCTTAACCCCCTGAAGATGATGCTTCGCATCGAAATACGTGTCGTGGAATTTAACCCAATGTAGTGGAAACCATATTAGTTATTCAATTGTAAGTAAGATTGTGAAATATTCAAATAGGTAATAGTTTAAACCCAAAGAAGTAGAAAAGTCTTGATAAACATTGGACTTCGAAGTAACGGTATCAGATTATTCTATTTTAGCGTTCTGTCACGATAGAGTAGCTCATAGGAACTAAAACAGAGCCAAATCATTTCGAATGAAGTACCTACTTGCACAATTGCATCTTAAATCAATTCCCCCAGTTAACGTGGGTCATTCAACTAGGGAGCATCAATGATCCCTTTACACGAGGAAATTAAAATGTAAGTACAGAAATGAATAACAAATTACAAATTCTTTCCCCTTTCTAATGGAAGTTTCAGTGGAGCGGAAATCATTCTGATGACATCTCAAAGTTCCGCCTATATTGGAATTAGAATTTATTTAGTCGTAGAGCATCTGATTCGGTACATTTAACTTTTGAACACCAGGAGCGATATCTTAAATTGGATTTCAAGCACCGCAACGATCGGTATTGGTATTTGGCGCGTTTTTCCATCAGGATAGAATTGGATCCAGGATCTCATCAGTGGAAAATAAACATGTAGTAGAGGATTTTAGCAATATTGAAACACACTCAATAGAACAGAACTTTTATCCTAACTAGCAGGTTTCGAATGGAATGAAGCCACATTCAAGCTAATTTCTAAACTCACTCTTTAAGTGTGATATGCCTCGTGTTATTTTCATTCGATTTTTTTAATTGAATTTTATTATTCACCCAGTTCTACTTTTTTTCTACCGTTAAGAATTCCATATAGTGAAAGGATAATAAATCGAAAACTCGGAATATGGTCAAGAAAGAATTATGAAAAGATATATTATGGTTGACAGGATAATATCCTGAAACAATAATGAAAAATGAGATGATTTGGAGACCCAAGTTAAACCACCGAGCTAAGAATCGACTAATCACTATAGCCGCAAGAGGAGATACTTGAGCTACATACATGTAAAATGCTTCAAAATAGGCTCACTAGTGGAAACAGTATTCACATTTTTATAGAAACCATCCGACGCTATTTGGACATAAAACCATATTTGAGTATCAAAGAAAAAATTCGACAATGTGGTCGGTTCTGAAGTGAGAAAACCTTTTTTTCATTTCATCCACTTGAATATAAAGGATTATAAAAAACAGTTTCGCCTGCATGAATACATAAGGCATGAGGCTAAAATGCTCAAAAACGAACAACTAATATCAATACTTATATACTTATTGTTGAATTGTTTTGTTGTGTGGAGGAATCCAGCCAAAGATTTGAGAATAGCGAAGAAATCGAATTCAGCCAGTTTCCACTTCTATATCGGTATACCTTCTTAACGATATTTTCATCCGAAATTCGGTTGATTTGATTTTGACAAACTTTACGTTAAAATCTGGAAACCTGATAAAAAAAAATGTATTGTGAGGCTGGTAAATCTTCGAAAATCATCACTTATCCCCATTCCCAACTATAAATAACTGAAATTCATTTCAGTGGAAAATTAACTAATTTATGATCATTTTGATTTGACATAAGGAGACACTGTATCGAGACTATCGAACCACATATCACAAACCAAACCGGCCTTCAATGTTATAAAAGTTGTCGATAAAGTCATTATATTTTTCAAAAGAATGAATTGAAGATTATAAAATTTCCCGACACCAGATCAGGAAAACTTGATATTCTTTTCAAGTGTAACAGCTGTGAGGGTGAATATACTGCTCATCAAAAGTTAAGGAAGTTTAGAAACTTTATGACCGTTTCAGAAGTTGCCGATTCTTGTCCACCAAATGTTTGATTTCTGAGAAATCAAATGTTTACTCTCTTATATATGCATGGTTCTTTTGCTCCTGGTTTGATAACTTCTTCAGTTTCAGGCAAGTTCTTGTCGTTTGCGTTTCTGAGAATTTTGGATCAGTTATTGTTTTAAGTTCATACAATCAACTTTGATTCTAAATCTGAAAATTTGCTTTTCAATAATGCCTAGACGTAAACTTAGTGAAGCCAATCTACCAGATCTACCACTCCTGCACAAGATCGGTTTCTGACTGTGTCTACCCGTAGAGATCCTTTGAGTACTTGACGTCTTGAACGTTTCTGTTTTTTTGGTTTCGATTGAAACAGTTCGTCGAAAAGTTCGAGACGCTAATCTACTTAATTCTACTTTCTCGACTTGTTTTGAGAAAGATTCCACTAACTCAAAATCATATGCGACTTCGATTGGAATCGGCCAATGAGCACGTGAATTGAAACGATCAATGGAGGTCTGTCTGTATTGTTCACGAGATATGGACGGTTCGGGTAAGGACGCATCCTCTGGTGGCCACAAATCGCAAATCGATTCAGGAAGTTCATCCGTTCAGAGGTAGTACTGTTTGGGGAGGCATTTGTTTCAATGAACGTACATGATTGGTGGTGCTTGATGCTACCATGAATGCGCAGATTTGGGTACATATAGAAAATCAGTAGCGATTGAACCCTCGAGGAGTGCAGACGTATTGAGAAATGCGCATGTGGGCCAAGTGAACTAACAAATTTTATTATGCAGGTAGTCTAGTTCTAGATAACCTCGTATAGAATCGAAGAAATAACTGTGTTGAGTCCAGGTTTAGATCGATGGTTCCACAGATAATTTTACATTGAAGAGACAAAAGTGAATTTAGTGAAAAGTGAAAAAAGTGTTTAAGTGTTGTTTTGCTGAGTCACTCTGACAAAATGTCGGAATACGACTCTGCAAATGAGGACAGAGAATCCGACGCAGAAAACTTATCGGATGAAGAAATATCCGATATGGATATTGAAGAAGAAGAAGTTAATGATGAATCCGAAAAAGATCGGATTATAAAAGAACAGAAGGACCAGATCAACAGCCTCATGAGTCAACTGAAAGTTTTGACGGAGAGTCTTAAAACTTTATCAGATGAGGTGAAATCCTTGAGAGCAGAAATGTCTCAGCCCTCGAAGCCGCGGAAACGGGCTAAGAGAAAAGAAAATGGCTTCTCCTCTGGAACAGAAGAGAGAGTGTCAACCCCCGCACCAGCAAAAGAGGCCCCCATAGGACAACCCGGAAGGAGTATTATAGCTGCAGGAGAGCCAGCTAAGAAAATGACATACACTGCAGCGCTGCAAAAAGTGAATCGCCCAGTAGAAGCTTCTTCTGCACCCGCCGAAGAAATTGGAGTCTTTATTCCAATTGAGCCGAGGAAAGAAAAGGTCCCACCAGTGACCTTGAAGGGCACTGCCGACTGGACTCAAATGTCGAGAGAAATGCAAGCGAAAGGTATAAATTATCAAAGAGCGACCACAGTAAGGGACGGCATTCGTGTTGTACCTCAATCCCCCGATGACCACAGGAAGATGACGAAATTCCTCGAGTCAAAGGGAAAAGAATTCTACACGCTCCAAAGGGAAGAAGAAAAGAAAATCTACGCGGTGGTACGATATCTACCACTAGACGCAGATATTACCATCATCAATGAAGACTTAGCCGAGCAAGGCGTTACCGACGCGGATGTCATAAGGATGACATCCAACAAAACCAAGAAGGCAATACCCTTATTTTTGGTGAAAACCCAAAATAAGAAGGTATTCGAAGTGAAACAGCTCTACGGTATAAATTGTGTAGTAGAGCCGAAGAAAAAGAGCATTGGACCTGGCCAATGTCATAGATGTCAACGTTACGGACATGCGCAAAGTAAATGCACATTCCCATGGAGATGTGTTAAATGCTCTGGAGCGCACAATAGTAAAGATTGTACGCTAACAAGAGAAAACGAGGAGAGAAATGCTACCTGTGCGCTCTGCGGAAAAACAGGTCACCCAGCCAGCTACAAAGGATGTAGCGAGTGGAAACTGGTGACCAAAAAGAGGACTGCGACCAAAGCAAGAAAAGAAGAAGAGAAAAAGATGCCTACTGTCCAACAAGAACAGAAGGAAGGAGATAAGAAGAAGAAAACGCTACCACTCAAACAAGAGCAGAAGAAAGAAGCCCCAAAAAATGGAAAATCTAAGAAAAGCAGCCAAAAGAAGAAAGAAGAGACCAACAAGAAAGGACCCGAAACCACCGAGGATCTAGATACCTTCACCAAAAATATCATGAGCAAGCTCATGAAATTCCTGGAAATAGAGATGGACAAAAAGTTCCGAAAACTCACTAAACCCAACTAATGGAGCTAGTGACTAACGAAAATAAAAACAAACTTAAGATAGTCTCATGGAACGCAAACGGTCTACGAGCCCGTAGATCTGAAATAGAAGAAATAATATCCGAGAAACAACCGGATATTATAGCCATTCAAGAAACGAGACTATCTACAAGAAATAGAATTTCATTTCCCGACCATGAAATATACAGAAATGACAGAAATTGTACAGGAGGGGGCGTAGCCCTAATAGTCAAGAGGAACATCGACCACTATTTTGACGATATACTAAATAATGGGAAAATAGAAGCCGTCTCGATTATAGTGAATACGAATCGAGGACAAATGAAAATTACGTCAGCCTACAAACCACCCCAAAACGACTTAATAGAGGAAGATCTGAAGAAGATGCTTGAAGGAAACTACCCGAAAATCATTATTGGCGATATGAACTGCAAATCAAGAGAATGGAATAGCAGAACTGAAAACCAAAATGGGAAGAAGCTTAAGAAGTACGCCGAAAAACTAAATGCCATAGTATTAGGACCTGAAATTCCGACCTACCTGCCCAGAAGTAATGGCCTACCGGACGTATTAGATATCGTCATAATGAAAGATATTACCCAAGATTTCACACTTGATACTATAGAAGAGGGCACATCAGACCACAACCCAATAGAACTCAGATTGGGACGCAGACCGATAACAGAAGAACTTCAAACGAAAGACTTCACAGACTGGCAAAAGTACAGTGAAATACTCCAGGAGAAAATTACTCAAATTCCACAGATAAGAACCCCTGAAGATCTAGAAGATGAAGTTGAAAAATTAGAAACCCGAATAAAAGAAGCCTACGAGGAAAGTACCAGAAGAATCGAAAGGCCAGCCCCGAAACATCCACATGGTGAAACCCCAAAAGCAATAAAAGAGCTTATAAAGAGGAATAGAAAACTTAGGAAGAACTACAGAACTTCACATAGAGAAGAAGACAAGAAAGAGCTGAATAAACACAGCCAAGTGCTGAAAAATGCACTGAGAGAACTGCGAACAGACAGATGGAACCAAAGAGTTAGAGAGCTAAACACCATAGACCACTCAGCATGGAAGATGCAAAAGTGCTTACGACGCGAGAAAACCGAAATTCCCCCTCTACACGGAGCTAATGGGATGGCCTACTCAAAGCTTGAAAAAGCCGAAGCTCTTGTTGACGCAATAGAACGAGAAGCCAGAATCAACTACAGAGAAGACGATGACAATGAAGACTTAGAAGAAGAAGTCGAAGGAAATGAAGAATTGATGTTGGAACCGCCGGAAGGCGATACCATCCCAAACCCAACAACACCAACGGAAATTAAAGAAATTATCAAGAAATTGAAAAACAGGAAAGCTCCAGGGAAAGACAAAGTAACAAACTTTATGTTACGGAAATTGCCCAGAAAAGGAATAGCAGCGCTTACCAATATAGCAAACGCAGTGATGAGAACAGAATATTATCCGGAAAGATGGAAAACAGCAGAAGTAATTGTGTTCAATAAGCCAGGAAAAGATAGAAAATTCCCACAAAACTACAGGCCGATAAGTCTACTGTCAGCCCTTGGAAAAATTGTCGAAAGAGTTATTGCAAAAAGACTCAATGAAGAAACAGAAGCGCTGAATCTGATACCACCGGAACAATTTGGATTCAGAAGAAATCACTCCACAGAACTTCAACTGTTAAGGATCACTGAATATGTCACTGAAGGATTTCAGAATAAACAAGCCACAGGATTAGTGCTATTAGATGTCGAAAGAGCCTTCGACCGAGTTTGGCACGAAGGACTTGCCTACAAGATGATGATGGCAGGCTACACCACCAAAACCTGCAAGATAATAAGAAACTACCTGAGGAACAGGAATTTTTATGTCAAAATAGACGACACATTATCTACCACCAGACAAGTAGAAGCAGGAGTGCCCCAAGGATCAGTTCTAGGACCTCTGCTTTACAACATATATATCTACGATATTCCTAAGAACCCAAGGAATCTGCTAGCCCTTTATGCAGACGACACGGGAATAGCCTTCAGACATCGCCGACCAGATGTCATACACAGAAGACTGCAAGAAGCACTAGAAGATTTAGAAGAATGGTTCATTAAATGGAAAATTCAAATAAATAGCAAAAAGAGCCAAGCTATTCTACTACAGAAGCGGAGACTTGAAATTAATTCCAACCTACAGATAGATGGAGAAGAGATAAAATGGGAAAATGAAGTCAAATATCTAGGAGTAAAACTAGATAAAGGGCTTACATGGAAAAACCATATAAAATATGCAGTGGATAAAACAAACTCAGCGATGAGTAGACTTTACCCACTACTAGGAAGAAGAAGCCAAATGAACCAAAGCACGAAACTACGAATGATCAAGTCAATTGCAAGACCCCAACTAACATATGGCTCGGCGGCATGGGGCAATGCAGCCAATAGCCATATAAAGAAGATTCAAGCAACAGAGAATAAACTGCTCAGAGCAGCAATGAATATGCCGTGGTTCGTAAGAAACCAACAAATCCACAGAGACTTAGAATGGGAAACTGTCACAGATTTCCTAAAAAAGAAGGCCGAGAAGATATTTGAAAAAGCAAGTCAACACCCAAATGATGAGCTAAGAAGACTTGTTGACTACAACCCCGCAGAAGATGTGGTTAGGATACCCACCTATCACAAAAGACCCAGAGATCAACTACGTAGAAACAGAAATTGAGTAATCTCAATTTAAATCATCCAGAAGAAGAGACTCCTATGAAATTCAAATTCATAGGTAACACAAGCATCACACGACAAAGATCGTGATAGAGATACGAACAAGAAGAGTCAAAAGGTTAGTAGGTAATAAATGCCCGGAATCTAAAACAGCAGGTTAGGTTTAGTTAGAGTAGGTCGTGCTTCACACGAAGTCTCACACTGTTCTATCTATCGGAGATAGTTCGTCCATGAGGATTCCCCCTGACTAAACAAAAAAAAAAAAAAAAAAAAAAAAAAATATAGAAAATCCTTGACAATATTATTCCTTTGTTTCATGCTGCACAATTTCTTATTTTTGGATGATAATGCACCATCCCATCGTGGGAGAGTTGTAAATGATGCTCTAGAAATCCATGCCCTGTCCCCTCGGTCGCCAGACCTCAATCCTATTGAACACGTTTGGGATCAGCTACAAAGAGCTTTTGATTCTCATCAACCTCCTCCACACACACTTCAAGAACTGTTTTTACATCAACTCTTGAGAGAAATTGATCAAGGATAATTCAACCATCTGATGAAAAGTATGCAAAGGCGCTCAGGCTGTGATTGATATTCGAGGAGGCCATACTATTCACTGAATTTCATTTTTTCAATTTTTTGAGTGAAACGATTTTGTACTAAAAGTCCTTAAAGAAATTTCACCTATAAAACTTATAAAGAAATGGGTAAATGGATGAGTTAAGAATGGAAACACTAAATACGTAAGGATATGGTGAATAGTTTCCGAAATACCGAAGTTTTGAAAAATATATTTTTTTAATCTTCTAGAAATGATACAGATAAATAGTTATCTGACCACGAATTTTTCATCATTCTCGGCTCAAAATCGGAAAATTACAGATATGTTGGCAAAATGTTCATTGAAACAAGCGTGTAAGCTAATAACTCCATATAAAATATCGTATCAAAATAATATAGGTAGGTTTCTTATATTTTCCAAAAAGTCCATCTATCAAGAATAAAATATGAAAAATTGATGAAAAGCACTGCCGTGAAGTCAGGGCTTTAAAGCGCTCGCCCACTTGTAGGTATATTCGCATTTTCCAGTTTAAGAAACCAATTATGGCAGATATTTCCAATTTTCCGACGGATTCGTCATCAGTGAGACGAACCTTGAGATCATTTTTGAGCGCTCGTACTACTTACACGAGGGCTATATCATTTCGTCACTATGTCTGTATTTTTCGAATTTTGAGCCGAAAATGGTCTCAATCGACTATGTTCGACTCACTGATGACGAATCCGTCGAAAAATTCGAGTCTGTCCGTCCGGCTGTCCGTCCGTAAGCACGATAACTCTCGAACGAAACAACTTAGAGACTTAAAAATTCCAGTGTAGGTTCAGATCCCAAATGCCTCGGTTAAGTTCGTTAATGGGCAGAATTCCACGAGGGGTTCCGTAAATATGGCCGTTCAAAGTTTTGTTTCCCTGATTACTCGAAAAGTACAGATTTGATCGAGATGAAATTTTGCACTCAAATGGAGAATGAGGTGTTCAAGCAACATGTGAAATTTTGTCCAAAACGCAGGACCATAGAAACCATAAAAAATTGTAACTTTTGAACGGAAACGCCTAGGGACTTGAAATTTTCAGGATAGATATGGATCTCGAATGTCGTCATCACGTTTATCTATGAGCAAAATTGTACTAGGGGTTCCGTAAATATGGTCGTTTGAAATTTAGTTTTCTTGATAATTTCAAAACTACAGATTCGATCGTGACGAAATTTTGTATAATAATGGAGAATGATATATTCAAGCTACATTTCTCCAGATCACATGACCAGAACCATAGAAACCATAGAAAATCATAACTTTCGAACAGAAAGGCCTAGGGACTTGAAATTTTCAGGATAGTTGTGGATCTAAAATGTCGCGTTCATGTTTATCAATGAGCAGAATTATACTAGGGGTTCCGTAAATACGGTCGTTTGAAATTTTGTTTTCTTGATAATGCCTAAACTACGGGTTCGATCGAGATAACATTTTGTATTTCAATCGAGAATGATATATTAAAGCAATATTTTGTCCAGTATGCATGACCCATAGAAACCATAGAAAATTGTAACTTTCGAACGGAAAGGCCTAGGAACTTGAAATTTTCTGGTAGATTTTCGGGTAGATTGGGATCGCGGTCACGTTCATCAATGAGCAAAATTAGACTAGGGGTTCCGTAAATATGGCCGTTTGAAATATTTTTTTCCTGATAGTTTCGAAACAACTGATTGGATTGGAATGGAATTTTGGACCTAGCTGAGGAATAATGAATTCAAACTACGTGCGAAATTTTGTCCAGATCGCATCACCAAGACCATAGATACCGTAGAAAATTCTAGCGTGAATGAATATTGGTCGTCTATCTGAAGTTTTCAAATTTCAAAATGAGACAAGAAAATATGTATTAGATAGACTAATAAAAGCAAGCCAATACGGTGGCGTGAGTAGAGAAATAATCTCTAACCGTCATCGCATTAGGTTGTTTGGGTAGCTGTCTGCTACGTCGAGTTTATCCTGAGCTGATCTGTACTGACGAACCGTAAAACGGCGAAACCGGTCTGCAGATGCAAAGGATAAACTTCGATGTTTCATGGGGTTACATGTATTGATTGGTTGGCTTGCTTTTATTAGTCTATCTAATACATATTTTCTTGTCTCATTTTGAAATTTGAAAATTCTAGCGAATTATCGAAAAAAAATTGATCAGCTGAAGCACTGACATGAAGTCTGGAGTTTCGCCAATGTTTCAGAATTTTTTTGACAGCTGTCGAAAATTCCTTCAATTGATTTCTAAAACTGGAAAATGCGAATCTACCTACAAGGTGGATGTACGAGCGCTCAAAAGCTCCTGACTACAAGGCAGTGCTTTTCGTAATTTTTTTTTCCATAATTCGCTTGAATTTTCTACGGTATCTATAATCTTGGTAATGCGATCTGGAAAAAAAATTTGCACGTAGTTTGATTACATTATTCTTCATCTATGTGCAAAATATCATTTCGATCCAAGTAGTAGTTTCGAAATAATCAGGGAAAAAATGTTTGAACAGCCTTATTTACAGAACACCTAGTCTAATTTTGCTCATTGATGAACTTGATCGAGACATTCGAGATCCACAACTATCTTGAAAATTTCAACTCCCTAGGCCTTTCCGTTCGAAAGTTTTGAAAATTTTCTATGGTTTTGGTCATGCGATCTGGACAACATTTTTATGAAGCTCGAAAACGTCATTTTCTATCTGAGTGCAGAATTTCATCTCGATCGAATCAGTGGTTTCGAAGTAATCCAGAGAACAATATTTCGAAGGGCCATTTTTACGAAACCCCTGGTCGAATTTTGCTCAATAAAGAACTCAACCGCGGTATTCAAGATTCGAACCTACCCTGAAAATTTCAAGTTTCTGAGTCGTTCCTTTCAGAGTTATTGTGCATACGGCCGGACGGACGGACAGACTCGAATTTTCCGACGGATTCATCATCAGTGAGTGGAACCTTGTCGAACAAGCGCTCAAAAATTCAATCGGTTATTGCACGTTTTTTCATCCTTAACTAGTCGTGCTCAAACTGTTAGGACTTACGCAAATCTGTGGTTACGCCGACAATCAATAGAAGGGAAGACAACTTTTTAGTTAACCATTTGGTCTCATATGAACATACAAAGCTGCTGCTAAAGATCGGAGGAATTTGTTTGAATACATTGAATTGAATCCGCGCACGGGTGAAGTCTGTGAATGTAGTGTCAAATACCGTCTCTACGGCATGAAGCTGCATACAAATTTCGAATTGCAATTCAACATAAAGCAGAATCACATTTCTTGGGGACTATTTATAAACACGTTATTTTCCATGCAAACATAGTTTCCGCTTTCATTCTCGGCGAAAATGTTTGAATAACTCCTACATTATTGCGTTCCATTCAGTACCTCGAAAGAGCTTTCAATTTATATTCAAATATACATTCGGGATATATTGAAAAACGCTGAATATAAATCCTAAGAACTCGGGCAAAAAATAATAGCTTCTGTGTAAACCCAAGGCTGTAAACAGCGATCTGTGTATGTATGTATCGCATCCTCCATTGTTGAGGAATGCCTTTCGATCCTTTATTTATCCATGGGTTGTTCCTGTTCTTTGCGAAACATAAACTAACTCCCATAACTTACATATATCTAACGTACTGTTTAGCTTTATGAACTAACTCCCCGTTTTTGCGCAATAAACTCTTGGTGTAGTCAATTCAGTTTCCGTATAACTTCCAAAAGCTTCGAACGTTCTTCATATTTGGATATTATGAAGTTTCTTTGTTGTACTCCGTTGAGTGTAGGACCGGAGTCCATTTAATAGCGATCTCTTCGTTTGAGAGAGATCATAACTGGAACAACTTTTTCAGGGTTTTCAGTGATGAATTTCTGATAGAGAACAACAACACATTTGATTCAAAATTACAGTCGGAAAATTGTTGAAATATTCATTATTGCTGAAGTGAGAATTTCATTTGATCCAATGTTGGTTTTGGATCGCAGCGACATGATAACTTCCTTTGTGTCGGCGGACGAAAATTCTTCGTGGCAAGTTTTACGATCTACAATCTGATATTTATCGAGAAAAATTGAATGAACAACCACAAAAATCACCAACTTCGAATCAAATTTTGAGGATTCATACTTAACCCTCGAAAATACAGAGCCATCGAAGAGGAGTTAGAAATCGACTATGACACTCGTATTAGGCGAGTAAGGGATTGAGTTATTTCTGAATATTCGTAAGAAAATATAGATATAGATTTATTTATGACCAGCATTCAGTTTTTTCAAATAATCATTGAATATTCAAATAGATTATAGTCATATTGAATTGATGTAACCGATACTTACTTTTACTTCACCCTTATTTCACTCAGTATTCATTCACACATCAATCCATTAGACTACGATTTTTGCTACTTTGCATCATCAGGTGGATGAGATAAACTGGTTTTATCACGCTCCTGCGTTGTTTACCAGAAGAAACGGACTTTCTGATGGATGTCAAAATAATGTTCGGAAATGGCCAAAATGGATAAGTGGGGTTCTTTAGGAATGAAATAGGCTCTTTTTCCGCCCCATCTTGAGGGATGGAGCAAGTTGGTTTTCGAAGAACCACTAAGCTTCAACATCTTTGTGGCGTTTTCACACATTTCCCAATTTCGCAAGACCTGGTCTTGAATATCAACATCATACATTTTTGTAAACAAATGGACTTGGAACGTCCAACTTCATGATAGGGCCCGCCCTGAAGGTGGCTCCTTTGGTCATCTGCCATCCGTCCGCTTTCATTTCGACATTGATCAGTCATACAATTGCAGATACAACCATATCGGCGAATACCAAGCGACTGAAGCGAAAATCAAAGGTGAGTAATGATTTCTATCGAATTCCCAACCTCACGATACCTTTTTTCTACAGTTTCAGCCATTTCAGGAAGGAATAATGATATTTGTGAACTTGACAGATGTGTGGAATTTTTGTTCGCATTTTTAAGAAAAACACTTTATAGGTGTTCGAAATGAGATAAATACGAATAAATAGGTCATCTTCCGACTTTTTATCTCCCTTTTATATGGTTTCGATAATATTTCAAACTAAATTCCAATGACACATAAATGGTAGAATTCGATTCTTTCCTTTAAATTATCATAAGTACACGAACACCTTGATAATTTTTCTTCAAATAACTCTTTTCACAGGTTCAATACAAGGAGAAAGAATCAACTTACCATACCATGCCATAGTAGGAAATACGCTCAACAAGGGAAAGACTACTGGAGTGTCCTAAAATTTATAATAGGATACCACAGTTTCAGGGAAGAAGATTCAAAAATTGTGTTTGAAAAATACCATTTATAAGATTCAAGAATTTATTTTATTATTAACTTATAATATCCTTCTGACGAGGCATGTACATTTTTGATGCTGAGAATAAATGTTTATGTTGTAATATGAAGAAAAACGCCCAATACGGGTTCCAAATTAAGAGAACATTCATTATGGTGATATTTAGATAAAGTATTTAATTTATCATATTATCGATTATTATATGGATCTACATACCTCCACGAATCTACTGGATTCATTGATCTAAGCGCTTACTAGTGATTTTACAAAAATCACAGTAGTATTGAAAGAATTATATCACAATATCTTTAGATTCTGAAAGAACTATTGATAAACGTACAATTACTAACGGAAATATCTTTCCGTTTCGGTTTTTTCAATTATCATCGAATAACTTCACACTTTTGTTGTGATATTCTTGAAGTTTATTCGTTATTTAAATGGTATATTATATTACAAACATTAGGAAGATACATATTCACAAGAATTTAATTAATTTTCATCACGACTGTTGAGTCACTCCGAGTAGGTTTCCAATGAGAGTTAATCATGAGCCATGCTTTTTTCTTCTATTAGAATAGATAACTTTTTCTTGTTTTGAATGTAAAAAGTTGATTTCAGCCACCCAGTTCATTTTATCGATCTCGCATATTTCAATGTATTTTCTACGAGGACTTTTTCACGGAGTTTCATTTCTTTATCAACACGTTTGAGCTCCCTTTTTTTCGATATAGCCACCATCAGAAATTTCATTCTTTCTAACCCTTCAGCTATATGTTCTTTTAGGGGAAACAAATTTTCGCTTCCTTTTCGTTTTTCCTTGAATTCAACGATGGGTGCTGGTTCAACTTCTGTCGTTGTATCGTCTAGGGTCATGTCGATTCTAGTTCCTGCTACGATTATTTTAGCTGAAAAATTCAAATTAGTCATTGACGAACAAACAAAATAACTCAAAACTAACTGTATCTCCATAAAAATAAAAGCGGTAGAAAATTGTAGAAACTTACCAGTAGGTTCTTTATTCATCGTGCTAAATTTTTCTTCGCAACTTGTTGCAAAACATCATATTCAGTACTTTGCTTGTATGTAAAGGTTAGTATAATATGTGTTAGTTATAACACTCTTGAACTTACTAACTGAAAGTTTGTATTACCTCTGTTTCATATATCATTATCTCTATGATTTTGAAACCGTCAACCCCTACTACATATTTCGATTTCTTCTTTTTTATTATGGAAACATCGAACCCCATCACATATTTCGGATTTCCTCTTCTTCTTCAATATGGCGACAACAAATTTTCCTTCTCTCCTAAAATTGAAAGTATCTGATATTCCTCAAGTTTATTCGTTATTCAAATCTAGACATTATCATTTCAAATAGGGAAAAATTGAAGAATTTGAATTTGATTAAATTTTGATGGTTCAAAAGGACGCTAAACTTCAGTGGCAATGAAAACCGAAATATAATGTCCATATCCTGATTCTCCTAGGTCTTTGTGAGACCCCTTGAAAAAATTCGGAAAATGACTGAGCATGCATACGTCTATTTAAATGACCATAGAATGGACCAGAATTATATGCCGTCATATTAAAGAAGAAGAAAAATGCAAGTTATGTGGATAGGGGGTAATAGTAATGACAGGAATAATTATTTAAAAAGCAGAGGTAATATTTACATTCAGTTAGTCAACTTCAAGAAGAGTTTAATTATATTAACGTTCTGTGTTACGTTCCAACAATTAATTAAATATGAAGTTCATAATAAAATGCTTACAAAAATTTGGCACGATGAAAGGAGAACAAAATGGTAAGTTTCTACACATATGTACTGTAATTTTTATGGAGATGTAGTAAATCTTGGAGTATTTTGAATCTGAACATTAACTAACTGATTTGAATTTTCCAGCTGAAAAGAACAAGTCAGACACTGGAATCGACGAAACACTAGACAATAAAATGACGGAATTTCAACAAACACCCACCGCTGAAGTTAAGGGAAAACAGAAAGTAACCGAAAATGTCTCTACCCCAAAGGAACATATAATTATTGTCGATGGGCTAGAAAAACTGAAGTTTCTTATGGTTGGTATTTCCAAAAAAAGAGAGCTCAAACTTGTAAGGCAAGAAATGAAATTCCGAAAAAAAATCCCCAAATAAAATTCGTTGAAGTATGCGAGTTCGATGAAAACACCCAAATGGTTGAGATGAGTTTTTGAGCGCTCGTACAACTTACACGAGGGCTATATCATTTCGTCACGATGTCTGTATTTTTCGAATTTTGAGCCGAAAATGGTCTCAATCGACTATGTTCGACTCACTGATGACGAATCCGTCGGAAAATTCGAGTCTGTCCGTCCGGCCGCCCGTCCGTCAGCACGATAACTCTCGAACGGATCAACCTAGAGACTTGAAATTTTCAGTGTAGGTTCAGATTCCGAATGCCTCGGTTAAGTTCGTTAATGGGCCAAATTCCACCAGGGGTTCCGTAAATATGGCCGTTCAAAGTTTTGTTTCCCTGATTACTTGAAAACTACAGATTCGATCGAGATGAAATTTTGCACTCAGATGGAAAATGAGGTGTTTCAGCTACATGTGAAGTTTTGTCCAGATCGCATGACCAGAACCATAGAAACCATAGAAAATTGTAACTTTTGAACGGAAATGCCTAGGGACTTGAAATTTTCAGGATAGGTGTGGATCTCGAATGTCGTGATCACGTTCATCTATGAGCAACATTATACAAGGGGTTCCGTAAATACGGTCGTTTGAAATTTTGTTTTCTCGATAAATTCGAAACTTCGGATTCGATCGAGATGGAATTTTGTATTTTAATCGAGAATGATATATTGAAGCAATATTTTGTCCAGATCGCATGACCAGAACCGTAGAAACCATAGAAAATTGTAACTTTTGAACGGAAAGGCCTAGGAACTTGAAATTTTCAGGGTGGGTTTGGATCGCGAATATCGCGGTCACGTTCATCAATAAGCAAAATGAGACTAGGGGTTCCGTAAATATGGCCGTTCAAAATATTTTTTCCAGATAGTTTCGGAAGTACTGATCGTATTGGAATGAAATTATGCATCTAGCTGAGGAATAATGTATTCAAAGTACGTGCAAAATGTTGTCCAGACCGCATCACCAAGACCATAGATATCGTAGAAAATTCTAGCGAATTATCGAAACAAAATTGATCAGCTAAAGCACTGACATGAAGTCTGGAGTTTCGCCTAAGTTTCAGAATTTTTTTGACAGCTGTCAAAAATTCCTTCAATTGGTTTCTAAAACTGGAAAATGCGAATCTACCTACAAGGTGCACGTACGAGCGCTCAAAAGCTCCTGCCTTCACGGCAGTGCTTTTCGTAATTTTTACTTTTGGAAACTGGAAAAAAAATTCTCGTCATCACCTTATATTGGGAATCTTGTCGAAGAGAAACACAACAGACTCAAGGAGCATATACCATTCTTCCTGATTTTATTTTTGTGAATATGTAAATGACAATGTCGAAGTATACGATAAGAAATAAACTTTATAGCATATCAAATATGTTTTTGTTTGTAGAAACTTTCAGCTCCCATTTATTTTGAGTAGGTATGATTATTTTGAAGCTTTCAGTTTTGTACCTTTGAACTCATTCGAAGGAACAAAGTGTCTATCAGATATATCTTGTGTTTTTCTCTGTAGCCTCAGAATTATGTGAAGGTCATAATTCTCAATAATGAGTAATTTCAAAAACTACTTGAAATATAAGATTTTCGAAGCTTGAATGAAATGAGCGTGAGATTAGTCGAGATAATTGAATTTTCAATGGTTCAAAAGCACGCTAAACGCCAGTGGCAATGAAAACAGAAATATAATGTCCACATCCTGAATCTCCTAGGTCTTTGTGAGACCCTTTGAAAAAATTCGGAAATTGACTGAGCATGCGTACGTCCATTTGAATGACCATAGAATGGACCAGAATTATATGCCGCCATATTAAAGTAGAAGAAAAATGCAAGTTATGTGAATAGGGGGTAATAGTAATGACAGGAATAACTATATATAAAACAGAGGTAATATTTACAATCAGTTAGTCAACTTCAAGAAGAGTTTAATTATATTAACGTTCTGTGTTACGTACCAACAATTAATTGAATATGAAGTTCATAATAAAATGCTTACAAAAATTTGGCACGATGAAAGGAGAACAAAATGGTAAGTTTCTACACAAATGTACCGTAAATTTTATGGGGATGTAGTATATCTTGAAGTATTTTGAGTTTGTAACATTAACTAACTGATTTGAATTTTTCAGCTAAAAAGAACAAGTCAGACACTGGAATCGACGAAACACTAGACAATAAAATGACGGAATTTCAACAAACACCCACCGTTGAAGTTAAGGGAAAACAGAAAGTAACCGAAAATGTCTCTACCCCAAAGGAACATATAATTATTGTCGATGGGCTAGAAAAACTGAAGTTTCTCATGGTTGGTATTTCCAAAAAAAGGGAGCTCAAACTTGTAAGGCAAGAAATGAAATTCCGAAAAAAAGTCCCCAAAGAAAATTCGTTGAAATATGCTAGTTCGATGAAAACACCCGAATGGTTGAGATGAGTTTTTACTTTTGGAAACTGGAAAAAAAATTCTCGTCATAACCTTATATTGGGAATCTTGTCGAAGAGAAACACAACCGACTCAAGGAAAATATACCATTCTTCCTGATTTTATTTTTGTGAATATGTATATGACAATGTCGAAGTATACAATAAAAAATAAACTTTATAGTATATCAAATATGTTTTTGTTTGTGAAGATTTCAGCTCCCATTTATTTTGAGTAGGTATGATTATTTTGAAGCTTTCAGTTTTGTACCTTTGAACTCATTCGAAGGAACAAAATGTATATCAGATATCAGAGGAATCTTGTGTTTTTCCCTGTAGTCTCAGAATTATGTGAAGGTCATTATTCTCAATAATGAGTAATTTCAAAAACTACTTGAAAGATAAGATTTTCGAAGCTTGAATGAAATGAGCGTGAGATGAGTCGAGATAATTGAATTTTAAAAAATTCAAAAGCACGCTAAACTCCTGTGGCAATGAAAACAGAGATATAATGTCCATATCCTGAATCTCCTAGGTCTTTGTGAGACCCCTTGAAAAAATTCGGAAATTGACTGAGCATGCATACGTCCATTTAAATGACCATGGAATGGACCAGAATTATATGCCGTCATATTGAAGAAGAAGAAAAATGCAAGTTATGTGGATAGGGGGTGATAGTAATGACAGGAATAACTATATATAAAACAGAGGTAATATTTACAATCAGTTAGTCAACTTCAAGAAGAGTTTAATTATATAAACGTTCTGTGTTATGTACCAAAAATTAATTGAATATGAAGTTCATAATAAGATGCTTACAAAAATTTGGCACGATGAAAGGAGAACAAAATGGTAAGTTTCTACACATATGTAGGTACTGTAATTCTTATGGAGATGTGGTAAATCTTGGAGTATTTTGAATTTGTAACATGAACTAACTGATTCAAATTTTCCAGCTAAAAAGAACAGGTCAGACACTGGAATCGACGAGACACTAGACAATAAAATGACGGAATTTCAACAAACACCCACCGTTGAAATTAAGGGAAAACAGAAAGAAACCGAAAATGTCTCTACCCCAAAGGAACATATAGTTATTGTCGATGGGCTAGAAAAACTGAAGTTTCTTATGGTTGGTATTTCCAAAAAAAGAGAGCTCAAACTAGTGAGGCAAGAAATGAAATTCCGAAAAAAAGTCCCCGAAGAAAATTCGTTGAAATATGCGAGTTCGATGAAAACACCCGAATGGTTGAGATGGGTTTTTACTTTTGGAAACTGGAAAAAAAATTCTCGTCATAACCTTATATTGGGAATCTTGTCGAAGAGGAACACAACAGACTCAAGGAAAATATACCATTCTTCCTTATTTTATTTTTGTGAATATGTAGATGACAATGTCGAAGTATACGATAAGAAATAAACTTTATAGCATATCAAATATGTTTTTGTTTGTAGAAAATTTCTGCTCCCATTTATTTTGAGTAGGTATGATTATTTTGAAGCTTTCAGTTTTGTACCTTTGAACTCATTCGAAGGAACAAAATGTCTATCAGATGAATCTTGTGTTTTTCTCTGTAGCCTCAAAATTATGTTGAGGTCATAATTCTCAATAATGAGTAATTTCAAAAACTACTTGAAATATAAGATTTTCGAAGCTTGAATGAAATGAGCGTGAGATGAAACGAGATAATTGAATTTTAAATGGTTCAAAAGCACGCTTAACTTCAGTGGCAATGAAAACAGAGATATAATGTCCATATCCTGAATCTCCTAGGTCTTTGTGAGACCTCTTGAAAAACTTCGTAAATTGACTGAGCATGCATACGTCCATTTAAATGACCATAGAATGGACCAGAATTATATGCCGTCATATTGAAGAAGAAGAAAAATGCAAGTTATGTGGATAGGGGGTGATAGTAATGACAGGAATAACTATATATAAAACAGAGGTAATATTTACAATCAGTTAGTCAACTTCAAGAAGAGTTTAATTATATAAACGTTCTGTGTTATGTACCAAAAATTAATTGAATATGAAGTTCATAATAAGATGCTTACAAAAATTTGGCACGATGAAAGGAGAACAAAATGGTAAGTTTCTACACATATGTAGGTACTGTAATTCTTATGGAGAGGTGGTAAATCTTGGAGTATTTTGAATTTGTAACATGAACTAACTGATTCGAATTTTTCAGCTAAAAAGAACAGGTCAGACACTGGAATCGACGAGACACTAGACAATAAAATGACGGAATTTCAACAAACACCCACCGTTGAAATTAAGGGAAAACAGAAAGAAACCGAAAATGTCTCTACCCCAAAGGAACATATAGTTATTGTCGATGGGCTAGAAAAACTGAAGTTTCTTATGGTTGGTATTTCCAAAAAAAGGGAGCTCAAACTTGTAAGGCAAGAAATGAAATTCCGAAAGAAAGTCCCCAAAGAAAATTCGTTGAAATATGCGAGTTCGATGAAAACACCCGAATGGTTGAGATGAGTTTTTACTTTTGGACCCTGGAAAAAAAATTCTGGTCATCACCTTATATTGGGAATCTTGTCGAAGAGAAACACAACAGACTCACGGAAAATATACCATTCTTCCTGATTTTATTTCTGTGAATATGTAGATGACAATGTCGAAGTATACGATAAGAAATAAACTTTATAGTATATCAAATATGTTTTTGTTTGTAGAAAATTTCTGCTCCCATTTATTTTGAGTAGGTATGATTATTTTGAAGCTTTCAGTTTCGTACCTTTGAACTCATTCGAAGGAACAAAATGTCTATCAGATGAATCTTGTGTTTTTCTCTGTAGCCTCAAAATTATGTGGAAGTCATAATTCTCAATAATGAGTAATTTCAAAAACTACTTGAAATATAATATTTTCGAAGCTTGAATGAAATGAGCGTGAGATGAGTCGAGATAATTGAATTTTAAATGGTTCGAAAGCACCCTAAACTCCAGTGGCAATGAAAATAGAGATATAATGTCCATATCCTGAATCTCCTAGGTCTTTGTGAGACCTCTTGAAAAAATTCGGAAATTGACTGAGCATGCATACGTCCATTTAAATGACCATAGAATGGACCAGAATTATATGCCGTCATGTTGAAGAAGAAGAAAAATGCAAGTTATGTGGATAGGGGGTGATAGTAATGACAGGAATAACTATATATCAAACAGAGGTAATATTTACAATCAGTTAGTCAACTTCAAGAAGAGTTTAATTATATAAACGTTCTGTGTTACGTACCAAAAATTAATTAAATATGAAGTTCATAATAAAATGCTTACAAAAATTTGGCACGATGATAGGAGAACAAAATGGTAAGTTTCTACACATATGTACTGAAATTTTTATGGAGATGTAGTAAATCTTGGAATATTTTGAATTTGTAACAAGAACTAACTGATTCGAATTTTCAGCTAAAAAAAACAGGTCAGACACTGGAATCGACGAGACACTAGACAATAAAACGATGGAATTTCAGCAAACACCCACCGATGAAGTTAAGGGAAAACAGAAAGAAACCGAAAATGTCTCTACCCCAAAGGAACATATAGTTATTGTCGATGGGCTAGAAAAACTGAAGTTTCTTATGGTTGGTATTTCCAAAAAAAGAGAGCTCAAACTAGTGAGGCAAGAAATGAAATTCCGAAAAAAAGTCCCCAAAGAAAATTCGTTGAAATATGCGAGTTCGATGAAAACACCCGAATGGTTGAGATGAGTTTTTACTTTTGGAAACTGGAAAAAAAATTCTCGTCATAACCTTATATTGGAAATCTTGTCGAAGAGGAACACAACAGATTCAAGGAAAATATACCATTCTTCCTGGTTTTATTTTTGTGAATATGTAAATGACAATGACGAAGTATACGATAAAAAATAAACTTTATAGTATATCAAATATGTTTTTGTTTGTGAAAATTTCTGCTCCCATTTATTTTGAGTAGGTATGATTATTTTGAAGCTTTCAGTTTTGTACCTTTGAACTCATTCGAAGGAACAAAATGTCTATCAGATGAATCTTGTGTTTTTCTCTGTAGCCTCAAAATTATGTGGAGGTCATAATTCTCAATAATGAGTAATTTCAAAAACTACTTGAAATATAAGATTTTCGAAGCTTGAATGAAATGAGCGTGAGATTAGTCGAGACAATTGAATTTTCAATGGTTCAAAAGCACGCTAAACTTCAGTGGCAATGAAAACAGAAATATAATGTCCATATCCTGATTCTCCTAGGTCCTTGTGAGACCCCTTGAAAAAATTCGGAAATTGACTGAGCATGCGTACGTCCATTTAAATGACCATAGAATGGACCAGAATTATATGCCGTCATATTGAAGAAGAAGAAAAATGCAAGTTATGTGGATAGGGGGTAATAGTAATGACAGGAATAATTATATATAAAACAGAGGTAATATTTACATTCAGTTAGTCAACTTCAAGAAGAGTTTAATTATATTAACGTTCTGTGTTACGTACCAAAAATTAATTAAATATGAAGTTCATAATAAGATGCTTACAAAAATTTGGCACGATGAAAGGAGAACAAAATGGTAAGTTTCTACACATATGAAGGTACTGTAATTTTTATGGAGATGTAGTAAATCTTGGAGTATTTTGAATTTGTAACATGAACTAACTGATTTGAATTTTTCAGCTAAAAAGAACAAGTCAGACACTGGAATCGACGAGACACTAGACAATAAAACGACGGAATTTCAGCAAACACCCACCGATGAAGTTAAGGGAAAACAGAAAGAAACCGAAAATTTCTCTACCTCAAAGGAACATATAATTATTGTTGATGGGCTAGAAAAACTGAAGTTTCTTATGGTTGGTATTTCCAAAAAAGGGAGCTCAAACTAGTGAGGCAAGAAATGAAATTCCGAGAAAAACTTCCCAAAGAAAATATGCGAGATCGATAAAAAGATCCGAATGGTTGAGATGAGTTTCTACTTTTGGAAACTGGAAAAAAAAATTCTCGTCATATCCTTTTATTGAGAAACTCAATCAGATGAATCTTATTTTTTTTTGTAGCCTCAGAATTATCTGAAGGTCATAATTATCAATAATGAGTAAATTCAAAAACTACTTGAAAAATAAGATTTTAGAATCATGAATGAAATGGGTGTGAGATTAGTTGACAAGGAGTTATATATCGAGATAATTGGACATTTAATGGTTCAAAAGCGCCCCAAACTTCAGTGGCAATGATAACAGAAATATAATGTTTATATCTCGAACCTCCTAGTTCTTTGTGAAACCCCGTTGAAAAAATTCGAAAATTCTGTGTGGCCGGAATTTTTTGTTAGATTCGTACCAATCTGAAATAACATCAATGTTACTAATAAAATATAATTTCCTTCAACCTACCTAGTGACTAATTAGCTCATCTACTCAAATTCTCTGGAGTCTCATGGACGTGCACATTGCACACCCGGTGCCACACCGATGCCAAAGTGCAATCACCCCCCAAGGGGGGACGTTCCGACACGTCGTAAATCGACAAATTTTCCGGAGCACTTCCGCCAAGTCTTCCTCAGTCATCGGCGTGCATCTGCGAGATTAACAACAGGAAAGGCAGAACGAAAGATGTTTTTTATGATTCCGTAGGATTTATTGCGTCGGCCATTAGTTGGCCCTTGGGGGAGGGTGAATTTTTCCGATGTTCCCGATGCGTAGATGCGGGCACGAACAAAACATTGATTTATCTTGATCGACCTTGGTTTCGGGGATATATATGTGGGGTTTCAGATTATTCCTCTCTGGAAATTCGATAGGTTGGTCCAACGGAAAAAAAGTTGATATAAATATCGGAGGAAGGCCTTTGTTGGCATCATTGGATGAGGCTAATAACATTTATGCCCTGCCTATGGGTCGATTCTAGGCACACTTGTAGGGCTATAAGCCAAAATAGGTAAGAATTAAAGAAAATGAAATTCTTTCGTGAGTTTCTAGTGATATCAAAATGAGGGGAATAATTAATGAATCCACATAATATATTGTTTAGGAGGAACATCAGTGAGATATTTGAATATGATTATGATAGAAAAGTTCCAGAGCAGATCCGAAGTAATATTTCCATCCTTGCGAGCTACTGTTTCCAATTGACGAATTTTCTTAACCAAACCTACATCATGAAAATAATTTTGAAAAACAGAAGTCTTTGGACTAACATCGGTGCTATTTCAAGTGAATCAGATTTAAAAATTTCACCGCTTCAGCTTGAGGAACTCAAGAGTTGCATGAGATCATCATTGTTGGAACTTTTTCAGCAGTGATGATTTGCAATTTGCAAAGCTTTTCTCCTTCTTTAGAAGAACCCAGCAGGCTTTTTCTGTCTGCCATCATAAAGACGGCAATAACACTCATTCAACTGAGAAGCTTAGATGCACTTGTAAAAATTCCCGGGTGTACACAATCGACCTGCGCGCAATATAATTTTCGTATAATCAGATCTGAGAAATGACAGCCTGATCTTTCGTGTTTACTCATGAATTCGAAGCTGCGCAACTGTCGGTTTTCAATGTTTTCCACATGTGTAATATCTGGGAATACGAATATTCATTATTAAATTCGGTTACCTATCTCAGAAAAGAGTCTGTATATTCGAAGTCAGGCATACATTGTATTACTTTGTATAATGAACGGATGTCGTTAATTTTGGAACCGTGTGATTGAGGATTGATACCTAAGCCATAGATAAGGAATTAGTGTATGCGAGGCATACATCAATTACTTTGTATCCATCGTTGAGGACGGATGTTATGGCTGGATCATGTCGAATATGTTAAGCGGGCCCTATTACCCAATAAGGGTAAAAGAAGCAACGTCGGTTGATCATGAGAAAATTTGTCACAAAGAATTTAAGAACGTGGGTGTACCCAAGCCATTGAAGTGAGAGGCACGACGAAAAATGTCAACTCAGGAATTAGGTTTTTGAGGGGGGAAAAAGTTTACCTTTGGGGGACTCTGAAAGAGTTATAGTCAGTTGTTTGCCATTTGGGGGCGAATTTGTTAGTTGCTTGACAGCCGAGTCAATTGGAGGTACCAAGGAGATATAGAACTTGTAGGTTCGGCTTTCAGTCCGATGTAGAATAGAACCTTCAGTATTTTCGGTCGAGAAGTTTTAGAGTCCGGATCAGGGACCATTTTGTGATAGCTCGGAGTAAAAAAGGTATCGAAGAAATTGCGTTTTGAGTAAGGTTAGATTGAGCGCGGCTTCGTTACGGTAGTGCGAAAAAGGTCACTATCGGAGTGAGTGAATTTGGTTGCAAGTAGGTATATAAAAATTACGAAACGCACTGCCGTGAAGTCAGGAGCTTTTGAGCGCTCGTACATCCACCTTGTAGGTAGATTCGCATTTTCCAGTTTTAGAAATCAATTGAAGGAACTTTCGATAGCTGTCAAAAAAATTCTCAAACTTAGACGAAACTCCAGACTTTGTCAGTGCTTCAGCTACTTTTTTCGATAATTCGTTAGATTTTTTTACGGTATTTATGGTCTTGGTGATGCGATCTGGACAAAATTTCGCACGTAGTTTGAATAAATTATTCCTCAGCTGGGTGCAAAATTGCATTCCAATCAAATCAGTAGTTTCTTAATTATCAGGAAAAAATATTTTGAACGGCCATATTTACGAAACCCCTAGTCTAATTTTGCTCATTGTTGCTTTAATTTATCATTATCGTTTGAAATACAGAATTTTATCTCGATCGAATCCGTAGTTTCGAAATGATCGAGAAAACAAAATTTCAAACGACCGTATTTACGGAACCCCTGATATTATTCTGCTCATTGATGAACGTGAACGCTATATTTCAGATCTACACCTATCCTGAAAATTTCAAGCCCCTAGGCCTTTCCCTTCGAAAGTTATGATTTTCTATGGTTTCTATGGCTCTGGTCATGCGATCTAGAAAAATGTAGCTTAAATATATCATTCTCCATTAGTATACAAAATTTCGTCACGATCGAATCTGTAGTTTTGAAATTATCAAGAAAACTGAATTTCAAACGACCATATTTACGGAACCCCTAGTATAATTTTGCTCATAGATGAATGTGATCACGACAATCGTGATCCACACCTATCCTGAAAATTTCAAGTCCCTAGGCGTTTCCGTTCAAAAGTTACAATTTTCTATGGTTTTTATGGTTCTTGTGATGCGAGCTGGACAAAATTTCGCATGTAGCTTGAACACCTCATTTTCCATTAGAGTGCAAAATTTCATCTCGATCGAATCTGTAGTTTCGAAGTAATCAGGAAAACAAAATTTCGAGCGGCCATATTTACGGAACCTCACGGCGAATTTTGCCCAATAACGAACTTAACCACGGCATTCAAGAGAGAGAGAGAGAGGTTTATTGGTGATTTGCAAACACATTACAATTGCTTTCACAGGTCACATGAAAAGAAACAAGAACGTATGCATTAAAAATTACACTCAAGAAATATGCAAAAATTGTATAAATGTATAAGGGACAAAGATGTATAAGGAACACAATAAAAAATATATAAGTGAAACATTGAAAAATATATAAAAGACACATCACAAAAATATATAAGTGACTCTTCAAAAATGTATAAAAGACAACAAAATGTAATAACAAAGCATCAATAATGCCAAAAATTATATACAAAAAATCCCTGTCATCTAGAGTTATGTCATAAAACTCATTTATCGAGTAAAAAACTCTATTTGTCAACATATTAACCATTTTGGTCCTAAAACGTCTTGCCGACATATTCTTCAGCCCACCAGGAAGTTTGTTATATAAATTGACAGCACAGAACTCCGGGCCGTGCTGCGATCTTCTCAATTTGAGGAAATTCTTTCTTATGAGTGTCTTATTTCGCGTGTCAAGATTCGAACCTACCCTGAAAATTTCAAGTTTTTAGGACATTCCGTTCGAGAGTTATCGTGTATACGGACGGACGGCCGGACGGACAGACTCGAATTTTTCGACGAATTTGCCATCAGTGAGTCGAACCTTGTCGATTGTCAATTGGGACCATTTTCGGGTCAAAATTCGAAAAATACAGACATTGTGACGAAATGACATAGCTCTCGTGTAAGTAGTACGAGCGCTCAAAAATATTTTGCACGGCCATATTTACGGAACCCCTAGTCTAATTTTGCTCATTGATGAACGTGACCGCGATCCAAACCTACCCTGACAATTTCAAGTTCCTAGGCCTTTCCCTTCGGAAGTTTTAATTTTCTATGGTTTCTATGGTTCTGGTCATGCGATCTGGACAAAATATTGCTTTAATATATCATTCTCGATTAAAATACAAAATTTTATCTCGATCGAATCCGTAGTTTCGAAATTATCGAGAAACCAAAATTTCAAACGACCGAATTTACGGAACTCCTTGTATAATTCTGCTCATTGATAAACGTGAACGCGAAATTTTAAGATTCACACCTATCCTGAAAATTTCAAGTCCCTAGGACTTTCCGTTCGAAAGTTATGATTTTTTATGGTTTCTATGGTTCTGGTTATGCGATCTGGAGAAATGTAGCTTGAATATATCATTCTCCATTAGTAAACAAAATTTCGTCACGATCGAATCTGTAGTTTTGAAATTATCAAGAAAACTGATTTTCAAACGACCATATTTACGGAACCCCTAGTATAATTCTGCTCATAAATGAAGGTGATCACGACATTCGAGATCCACACCTATCCTGAAAATTTCAAGTCCCTAGGCATTTCCGTTGGAAAGTTACAATTTTCTATGGTTTCTATGGTTCTGGTCATGCGATCTGGAAAAAATTCCACATTCCACCTCATTCTCCATTTGAGTGCGAAATTTCATGTCGATCAAATCTGTAGTTTCGTAGTAATCAGGAGAACAAAATTTTGAACGGCCATATTCACGGAACCCCTGATGGAGTTTGGCCCATTAACGGAATTAACCGAGGCATTCGGGAACTGAACCCACATTGAAAATATCGAGTCTCATCACAGTAGTACGAGCGCTCAAAAAGATTAGGTTGCTTGCAACACGGTAAATGGTGTTATTGTAATCCCAAATATTACTGATTACTCGACCCGAAATTGATTTGATGTGTTTCTATATAAGGAATAAGAGTAGTATTTATATTGTATCGAGTCAGTTGACCCCCTCGTATGCTTGGATTATTAGGTTTGCATGAAGTAAGGAAAGTAGGAGTTAAATTGTCTGATTTAATTATGATCATGCGAATTATGTGAATTGGTGTTGTTTTTTTTGTTTTGTGAAGAGCTCGATTTTGTTCATGCATTTTACCACAATTTTTTTCAAATATAATATGTTCTTTTAAATTTTTTGGGTTTTCTTTTCTGAATACCTGTTCCTTGTTATTGTCCGAAAAGAATTGAGTTCGTGCTTTCTGCACGAACTCAATTCTTCTCGGATAATAAATCAAATGGTGACAGTGGTTAAAGATATAAAATAATATTCCAACATAACAAATCGTATTATTACTCATGATCGAACTATCCTCAAACTTGACTTCATTATACTTTTCAGTTGAGATTTTACACTTCTTGTTTTCATTATTGAATATTGTCCACCAGTTATCAAGAAGAATATCGAATTCTTCAAATGAATCTACTTTGAATTCGTAAATTCAGACGAATCTGAAAAATTGTAATAGTACGAAAGCGTTGAACAGGCATGCCGTTAAATTTTATATAGTTGCCTATTTGAACAGACAAAAGTCATGAATAATAGTCAGTTCAAATTGGTAATGATCAATAATTGCCAGTTGAGAAGGACAATAATGTACAATGGTCAGTTCAAACTGGCGAAATATTTCTTTCATTTTAGGTTAAATTTTTTTTTCCAGGCTATACATTACGTTCAATTTGTTTGTGCTTGTGATGGAAAGGTGATATATTGGTTTTGCGTTATTCATTTATTTTCAGTATTGACAGTTCAACTAGTGTAAAACATCGATGTGATTTCTGTTTTCAATTGATTGTGTGTGCATTTTTCTAGAGTTGACATATCTCGTGAAATATTTGGATAAGGGGAGACAAAGAAACACGCGAATAATAAATGAGGATTTAAAGCGTTATTTTCTGTTCAATAAGGCTTTTGAATAATTTTATTGGCTCGATTTTCGGAAGGTACTGCTTCACATAACATCGATAATGATCCAGTTCAAATTTCAAATTTTGCTTCATTATTCTTCATCATAATACCCCCTCAGAGATTCTCCTTTCTTTCATCCATATCCCATCCTTCGCTCAGTGAAAAAATTGGAGTGCTCGATATGGCGCGACTCCCCGCACAAAAGAAATATGATGAATTAAATCAGATCGACTTTTAGGGAGGCGGTGGTGCCACCCGGCCCCCTACGGTCCCTCGAGAACTCGCGAGAAAGATAGAAGGTCGATCCAAATGCGATTAGAGCTCCGGAATAGAAGAAATATTAGGAAAATTGAGGGTTTGCTGGAGACGATGTGCACTAGTATTCGGAACGGGACCCCTGCACATGCTAGGGACAAATACATAAATTGGACGTCTTCTGAAAGCGCCGACTTCCACGGAAATCCAGCATCCGATCGTGAAAAACGGTGCTTAATTTGAGAGATAATCGAAAATAGGGGAATGGACCGATATCGGATGACATATGGGGGAATGTTTAAGAGGATTCGGCGATTTAAGGAATTTTGCTGGTAAAGGGAGATATAGGAGGCTTTAAGAATGCAATCTTGCGTTTCGGAAGGTCCTCTGTATGTTCACAACGTCATGATTGATTATCGTAGTTTTGAATATGTGAGGTGGACAATTATTGGTGATATTTTGGGTTTATGGAGGATCATATGAATGTGACGACCAGATGTTTATTGTGTAACGGTTGTCCGTTCCTCGGGTACGCCACTGAGTTATCTTGTACATTCAGTAGCTTGGATGAAACTGTAACGGTTCAATCTTCCACTCGCGGGTCCTCTCAGATTCACCGCCTATGTGTGACGATTTTAGACCCCTAAAACGAACCGCTACTATGAGAACTAAGAGCGCGAGAATTTCAATAGTTTAATTGACATTAGAAATAGCGAAAGTGGGATATTGAGGTGGTGATTGAGAAATGCGTGGAAAGTATTCGTTTCGAGGAGGCGAGCTTAAAGGACGATATTGGTGTTAAAACTCATTTGTGGATTAATAACACCGCAGCCATCGAGTAATTGGTTGCGCCGTTTTTTAAAATATAGTCGTTTTCCTCAAGGGCTACGGTGAGTTGATTTAATACCGATTTCCAATTTCAAAGATTTTTGTGATGACACTACAGACCTTTTGACTTATTCCAACAACTTTTTCGTCGACAGTTGCCAGGATGTGAACACCAATAAAACAACTGATATAAAGCTTTTGAAAAATGAAGACTATTTATTTTTGTATCATTGTGACGAATACAAAATGAGGGCAAAATAGGTTATATTTTTGTCTGAAAAATAATGGAGAACATTTTTCAAATCTTTTATAGTAAAAAATTCTTCATTATTTTCACGTTTCATTGCAACTGTTACTATCGTTACTATTAAACTTTTTTTTTTCTTCGGAAGTATTAACAAAAAATTAGGAAAGCACTGCCGTGAATTCAGGAGCTTTTGAGCGCTCGTTCATCCACCTTGTAGGTAGATTTGCATTATCAAGTTTTAGAAATCAATTGGAAAGATTTTGACAGCTGTCAAAGAAAATTTCAAACTAAGGCGAAACTCCAGACTTCCCGTCAGTGCTTTAGGTGAACAATTTTACCTTAGATAATTCGCTAGAATTTTCTACGGTATGTATGGTATTGGTAATGCGATCTGGACAAAATTTCTCACGTTGTTTGATTACATTATTCTTCATATATGTGCGAAATTTCATTCCAATCCAATAAGTAGTTTCGAAATTATCAGGAAAAAAATAGTTTAAACGGCTATATTTACGGAACCCCTAGTCTAATTTCGCTCATTGATGAACGTAACAACGAAATTCGCGATCCGAACCGATCCTGAAAATTTCAAGTCCCTAGGCCTTCCCGTTCGAAAGTTATTATTTTCTATGGTTTCTATGGTTCTGATCATGCGATCCGGACAAAAGTTCCTAGGACATTCCGTTCGAGAGTTATCGTGTATACGGACAGACTCGAATTTTTTGACGGATTCGTCATCAGTGAGTCAAACATAGTCGTTTGAGACTATTTTCGGCTCAAAATTCGAAAAATACAGACATCGTGACGGAATGATATAGCCCTCGTGTAAGTTGTACGACCGCTCAAAAAAGGTCAAGTTTATGGCATTTTTGGCAATCGAATCGCCTTCGAAACAAGGTATCACTCAACCCCTCTTCCCATTTTAGATTTTAGATGTTGCTGTCATCATGCTCACAGGGTTGATACAAATTGATTGCAACCAACCTTATAAAATGTTTCCGTACGAACCAAAGTTTACCTCTTTCTGCTTTTTTTCTGAATTTGCATGAGGGCCGAGAAATTAAGGTTGGAACCTTTTCAAATGTACATATCGTATATCGAGAAAAAGATAGGTGCATAAAACTTTCTATTCGTTATGGATCATTTAACTACCTATCTCAACAATAACGAACAAGAGGGACAATTAATCAGAATTATTGTGATTGTTGTATACACAATCATTATAAACCGAACCAATTTCCTCGTGTTGATTTTGAAAATTGCTTCTGACAATTCTGATTTGTTCATTACTGGCAAGTTTAGACTAGAAATTACACTTTCATGATGTGATGTATTCATCTGCAAATACGGTGTTATGGACGCTGCACAACCATCGGCGTAGCTTTCAAGGGGAGAAACTCAGGTATAAGTACTTTTTTTTGATAAGCAGTTCTGGAGAATGTTTCAGTGGGAGAGGCCTCCTTGCAACCCTACGTCAATGAGCACAACTATCACCTGTGATCTAGTGGTTTGAATTCTTTGGCAATATAAGAATCGCCTGCATCAGATTCAGATGTAGATCAAAGTGGATATACCGACTAAGGTGATTTTTTGCAGTCAAGCTATGCTTTTTATGCCTGCGTGGCGGAGGTTCGCAAATGAATCATTCTCAACCAGCATAGAGTCTTCTGGGCTCATAAGAAGCTTTTTTCTGATTAAATCGAGTACCTTTTTTTGCCCTTTACGTAGTTTTCTTGGATTCAATATAAGAGTACTCAGTGGTCCCTTTTTGGATTAGATTATGTAAGGAAAGTAGGTCCAACGCCTCTGTGATACCCGGTGGATCAAACATCAGGATGAAATTTTGACTAATAACTCTCTTCTCCCAGAAAAATATAATTCACCCCGAAAAAAAAAAAATTGATATGCCACTCCAAGTTCTTGAAGATAAAGTCCGACATGGAAACCTCTGCCGGATGAAAGACACCTAGATATCCTCGGAGTTATTTATACAGGACCTTTAACTCCAGAGCTGGATAAATTCAGATCATTTGCTTTAATTGAAAAAGTTTCAACTATACGTACGTAGATAATCACAAAATCTCCAGAGAAAAGCGATCTAATAGTTTCTCGAAGAGATTATGGGAAAATCCTAAATACCCACCCATAAAATACAGCGATTCCAAGTTCGTTTTCTCTACTTCGTCCGAAACTCGAAACAAAATTGTGATGGAGTTTTCTGAGAAGTTAAATCCAGTTCAATCCTTTGTCTATGAAGACGCTTTTCTTTAATTCGCCAATTTAATTGGGAATTCGTCTTAACCTGTTTATGGGAGTTGATAACTGGATTTCGTTTTGGGCTCGACTTGGAGTTGTGACTTTTCATTATAACATAGAGATAAAATTCTTGTCGATCATAAAAAATCAACATATAAGTTAATGCTCCTGGTGAAGAGTTAATGACATTATTTATTATTATGGCTCTTCTATGAAATTGAAAAAAATTTATTTAAATTTTGAAAATAATTTATACCCAATAACAATTTCGAAGAATTTCGTTCAATTTTCAATTAATTTGTCCAAAACTCTTTCTCAAAGAGGGTTCAAGGTGAACAATCGATAATATTTATACAAATAATATTATTTTTCAAAATCAAACTCAAACAACTTGATGAACTAATTCTAACAAAATAAATATTCTAAATTATAAATCGTTTCAAACTAAATGAGTGCACTCACAGAACAAAGATATGTCCAAATATAGTTCTTCAACTTTTCCTGGCTAGCGGATTAAAATTCCTGAACTCCAATATTTCGATACGCTCAACTTCTTTCAGATTTCTCTTTCCCTCCCATCAATGTTCATTGACATCTACTTAATAATCAGTTTTCATTCCATCCAACTCGTTATAAAAATTTAATTTCGGAGTATTTTCAATTTAATTCAAAACAACCCTTTTGAAAGATCTCTCTCCACTCTAACATTCCTCAAATTGTCATAACCGGCTTGCTTAATTCTTATTTAATATTCATTCCCATGGTTACCTATTCCAACATTCTTGGCAGATTCTTTCCACTTCTTCGTTTCATATACATCATTATTTTATATATACTAACGAAACTAACTAAACTCAACTATTTAAAATTAATCATTTCAACAAATTCATATTCTTCTATTCAAATAAAATGAACCCTCTTTAAAAAACAGCTCTGCCGTGAAGTCAGGAGCTTTTGAGCGCTCGTACATCCACCTTGTAGGTAGATTCGCATTTTCCAGTTTTAGAAATCAATTGAAGGAATTTTCGACAGCAGTCACAAAAATTCTGAAACTCAGGAGAAACTCCAGGCTTCATGTCAGTGCTTTAGGTGACCAATTTTTTTTCGATAATTCGCTAGAATTTTCTACGGTATCTATGGTCTTGGTAATGCGATCTTGACAAAAGTTGGCACGTAGTTTGAATACATTATTCCTAAGCTAGGTGCAAAATTTCATTCTAATCCAATCAGTAGTTTCGAAATTATCAGTAAAAAAATATTTTGAACAGCCATATTTACGGAACCCCTAGTCTAATTTTGCTCATTGATGAACGTGGCCGCGATATTTGCGATCCAAACCCACCCTGAAAATTTCAAGTTCCTAGGCCTTTCCGTTCAAAAGTTACAATTTTCTATGGTTTCTATGGTTCTGGTCATGCGATCTGGACAAAAAATTGGTTTAATATATCATTCTAGATTAAAATACAAAATTTCATCTCGATCGAATCCGTAGTTTCGAAATTATCGAGAAAACAAAATTTCCAACGACCGTATTCACGGAACCCCTAGTATAATTCTGCTCATTGATAAAAGTGAACGCGACATTTCAGATCCCCACCTATCCTGAAAATTTCAAGTCTCTAGGCCTTTCCGTTCGAAAGTTATGATTTTCTATGGTTTCTATGGTTCTGGTCATGTGATCTGGAGAATTGTAGCTTGAATAGATCATTCTCCATTAGTATACAAAATTTCGTCACGATCGAATCTGTGGTTTCGAAATTATCAAGAAAACTAAATTTCACACGACTATAATTACGGAACCCCTAGTATAATTTTGCTCATAGATGAACGTGATCACGACATTCGAGATGCACACCTATCCAGAAAATTTCAAGTCCCTTGGCGTTTCCGTTCAAAAGTTACAATTTTCTATGGTTTCTATGGTTCTGGTCATGCGATCTGGACAAAATTTCACATGTAGCTTGAACACCTCATTCTCCATTTGAGTACAAAATTTCATCTCTCGTGGAATTTGGCCCATTAACGAACCTAAGCGAGGCATTTGGTAACTGAACCCACACTGAAAATTTCAAGTCTCTAGGTTGTTCCGTTCGAGAGTTATCGTGCTTACGGCCGGCCGGACGGACAGACTCGAATTTTCCGACGGATTGATCATCAGTGAGTCGAACATAGTCGATTGAGACCATTTTCGGTTCAAAATTCGAAAAATACAGACATCGTGACGAGATGATATAGCCCTCGTGTAAGTAGTACGAGCACTCAAAAATATTACAATAATTTAGAGTTGATAGAATTCACTGAATTATCTAAGAGATGTTTGAAAGTTTTTGGATTTTTAGGTCATTCATTTGAGTTTATTCTTTAATCATAAGAAAAAAATAACTATATTTTGATTTCCATAACAATATATATGGATATTTCTTCTCATGAAATGTTACGTATGTATAGACTAAAATATAGATATTAAAAAAAATATTAAAAAAAATCATTGCTGAAAAACTATACAACCTATGATGATTAAATTCGAAAGCTGTATTGGTGGAATGGTTCCAATCCGTAACCAAAGATTGAAAGCGCATTTTGGAATTGATTTGTTCATGAGCAAATGTATGTATTTATTGGCCGTTGGTGTGAACCTTCTCTTCTATTCCAAACCGAAATTTAACCTATACCGCACACAATTCAGATAGACATCCATCAGATGTATTCAGAACTTTTTTATATCTACACACATTCATTCAACAAATAGCGTGCTGAAAACAATGGCGGCTCACCGAGAGCTTTGTTGTTGTATTTCAGCACGGCTTCAATCTAACCTATAAATAATTTTATTATACGTGATAGCAGCTTTATAACTGGATATTGCAGCTTGATGTCAGTTGCTATGGTAAATCAGTTATCAGTGTGGTCTCACTCCGGATGCTCATGTGATAACGTCAATAGGCAGAACTTTGGGTTGGCTCTATTTGCGTCGAGGGTGTGTTTGAATTAAATAAGGGAGGCATAATGGAACCTGAGCGATAGAAGATCTGGGATTTTCATTGGTGCCTTCATATCACAATAACGATACAAAGTGTCTGGTAAGTACTTAGTCAAACTCAGACGAATATTAATTACGAACAATAATATCTTAGATGTTACCATGCAACAATTGAAAAGTGAAAAATATATTTTAAAAATGATAACAGGCAAAGGAAGTCCGTTTCTGCAAGGCACTGCTGGAATCCGGGTCGTAGCTTAGTGAATTCAGGAATGAAAATAGAAAAATTATACTAGATAAACTAATAGCACGCCAACAAAACAATTCATGTATCCCAAAGACCAACGAATTAATCATTTGCAGTCGTAGACTGGTTTAGATCCATATCGGATCTTGTCAGTACGATAAGAAAGATGACAAATTCGATGTGAGAAACAGAAAACCTTAAAAGATGAGGCAACGTGGAGATTTACAAACACAAAGGCCCCTGGGACTAAAACCGAAAAGACCAGATTTCTGTTCAATTGAGACGAAACCAAAAAGACCACGCTTGTTCTGGGACCTTACACCAGAGAAAGTGCCAGTTGTGCGCCTCAAGCGTCTTCCAGAAATTCCATTGAAGATGACTACCATGTGAAAGAAAAGTCTTAAACCGTTCGTTTCAAGATTTGATTGAGATATAGTTCATACCTTAATGATATTTGATTGGGCTAGAGTTTGTACCTGAATGATTCAGGATTCGATTCATAACTCAAAAATTCAATCGAACTAGACTTTATACCTGAATAATAACCTTTCAGAGGAGCTAAATTTCTTTTTGAGCGCTCGTACTGCTTACACGAGGGCTATATCATTACGTCACGATGTCTGTATTTTTCGAATTTTGAGCCGAAAATAGTCTCAAACGACTATGTTCGACTCACTGATGACAAATCCGTCGGAAAATTCGAGTCTGTCCGTCCGGCCGTATACACGATAACTCTCGAACAAAATGTCCTAGGAACTTGAAATTTTCAGGGTAGGTTCGAATCTCGAATGCCGAGGTTGAGTTCGTTATTGGGCAAAATCCGCTTAAGGGTTCCGTAAATATGGCCGCTCGAAATTTTGTTTTCCTGATTTCTTTGAAAATACAGATTCGATCGAGATGAAATTTTGCACTCTAATGGAAAATGAGGTGTTCAAGCTACATGCAGAATTTTGTTAAGCTCGCATCACCAGAACCATAGAAACCATAGGAAAATTGTAACTTTTGAACGGAAACGCCTAGGGACTTGAAATTTTCAGGATAGGTGTGGATCTCGATTGTCTTCATCTATGAGCAAAATTATACTAGGTGGTCGTTTGAAATTTAGTTTTCTTGATAATTTCGAAACAGATTCGATCGTGACGAAATTTTGTATACTAATGAAGAATGATATATTCAAGCTACATTTCTCTAGATCGCATGACCAGAACCATAGAAACCATAGAAAATCATAACTTTCGAACGGAAAGGCCTAGGGACTTGAAATTTTCAGGATAGGTGTAGATATGAAATGTGGCGTTCACGTTTATCAATGAGCAGAATTATACTAGGGGTTTCGTAAATACGGTCGTTTGAAATTTTGTTTTCTCGATAATTTCGAAACTACTGATTCGATCGGGATAAAATTTTGTATTTTGAACGAGAATGACATATTAAAGCAAAATTTTGTCCAGATCGCATGACCAGAACCATAGAAACCATAGAAAATTATAACTTCCGAAGGAAAAGGCCTAGAAACTTGAAATTTCCAGGGTGGGTTTGGATCGCGAATTCCACGGTCACGTTCATCAATGAACAAAATTAGACTAGGTGTTGCGTAAATATGGCCGTTCAAAATATTCTGATCCTGATAATTTCGAAACTACTGATTTGATTGGAATGAAATTTTGCACCTAGCTGAGGAATAATGTATTCGAACTATGTGCGAAATTTTGTCCAGATCGCATCACCAAGACCATAGATACCTAGAAAATTTTAGAGAATTATCGAAAAAAAAATGGTCACCTAAAGCACTGACTGGATTATTGCCTTAGTTTGAAAATTTGTTTGACAGCTGTCAAAAATTTCCTCAATTGGTTGCCAAAACTGGAAAATGCGAATCTACCTACAAGGTGCATGTACGAGCGCTCAAAAGCTCCTGCCTTCACGGCAGTGCTTTTCGTAATTTTTGAATCATATGTTCGAGATATTCACAAGATACTAATGAATAACTCATGTGTTTTCCTGCCAAGAACAGTTCCACGCCCTGTTCTGGTTTTGAGCTATCATATACAATATGTATAGAAGATCTCCCTAACGGTATGTCCCCAAGAAATTTTGCATTTTGTATTTAAATATCGCATAAACTTGATACACACCCTATATAAAGGAATGTTGTTCTACTAGGAAAACAAAGATCTTCTTAAGCACTTTCAACTGCAACTTTTGCATGCAATTAAAGAATCCCGGATGCTAGGAAAACATGCATCATCCTGAGCACCTCTAAATGCAATTTCTTGCATGTTTTCCCTTAACCGGCATGATAAATAAGCTCATTCATCTCTCCAAATTCAAATATGATTACAAAGATTAATTTAAATCTGAAAACTCAGGAGAGAGCACATTAACTAAAAGTTAGAAAACGAATAAGGGGCACGGTACGATAAAAACCTTGGTAGCAGTATCAGTCCTGAGGGTTATTAGGCAAATAATTCAAAAGACGCCACAAGATGGAGGTGGTTCTACGATCTACCATGTGATTGATGACTCTTTTTCCAGAATAGGCTGTCATATAATTGTCTTGTCATTTATCAGGGATAATGGCGTGGGTTTTCAGTCGGAAATAAAAGATGTATCTTGGCCCGCTCCTGCAAATCTGTTTATGCTGCTTGGGATCCTCGATTATAGCACCGACTGAAATTATTCAGAGTGATTGAACGTTTTGTGACCACAGAAAGTTGACGTGGAAGATTTGCTGAATTATAACAGACACTCGAGTGTTTGATTATTATCGGTGTTGCTGATAATTCAGTTGAAATCTTCAGTTAATTGATCTCTTTGAGTATTAATCACGAAATATTGACACTTGGTTGAATATTTCATATTTCTATTTATTGAGTCAGAAGTCTATTAACAAAATCGAGACAAGCACTGCCGTGAAGTCAGGAGCATTTGAGAGACCGTTCATCCACCTTGTAGGTGAATTCTCATTTTCCACTTTTAGAAATCAATTGAAGAAATTTTTGACAGCTGTAAAAAAAATGTAAAACTGAGGCGGAACTCCAGACTTCACGTCAGTGCCCTAAGTAACCAATTTTTTGAGCGCTCGTACTACTTACACGAGGGCTATGTCATTTCGTCACGATGTCTGTATTTTTCGAATTTTGAGCCGAAAATGGTCTCAATCGACTATGTTCGACTCACTGATGACGAATCCGTCGGAAAATTCGAGTCTGTCTGTCCGGCCGGCCGGCCGTAAGCACGATAACTCTGTGTGGGTTCAGATCCCGAATGCCTCGGTTAAGTTCGTTAATGGGCCAAATTCCACCAGGGGTAACGTGAATATGGCCGTTCAAAGTTTTGTTCCACTGATTACTTGAAAACGACAGATTCGATCGAGATGAAATTTTGCACTCAAATGGAGAATGAGGTGTTCAAGCTACATGTGAAATTTTGTCCAGATCACATGACCAGAACCATAGAAACCATAGAAAATTGTAACTTTTGAACGGAAACGCCTAGGGACTTGAAATTTTCAGGATAGGTGTGGATCTCGAATGTGGTGATCACGTTCATCTATGAGCAGAATTATACTAGGGGTTCCGTATATATGGTCATTTGAAATTTAGTTTTCTTGATAATTTCAAAACTACAGATTCGATCGTGACGAAATTTTGTATACTAATGGAGAAATTTATATTCAAGCTACATTTCTCCAGATCACATGACCCGAACCATAGAAACCATAGAAAATCATAACTTTCGAACGGAAAGGCCTAGGGACTTGAAATTTTCAGGATAGGTGTGGATCGCGAATGTGGTGATCACGTTCATCTATGAGCAAAATTATACTAGGGGTTCCGTATATACGGTCATTTGAAATTTAGTTTTCTTGATAATTTCAAAACTACAGATTCGATCGTGACGAAATTTGGTATACTAATGGAGAAATTTATATTCAAGCTACATTTCTCCAGATCACATGACCAGAACCATAGAAACCATAGAAAATCATAACTTTCGAACGGAAAGGCCTAGGGACTTGAAATTTTCAGGATAGGTGTGGATCTGAAATTTCGCGTTCACGTTTATCAATGAGCAGAATTATACTAGGGGTTCCGTAAATACGGTCGTTTGAAATTTTGTTTTCTCGATAATTTCGAAACTACGGATTCGAGCGAGATGAAATTTTGCATTTTAATCGAGAATGATATATTAAAGCAATATTTTGTCCAAATCGCATGACCAGAACCATAGAAACCATAGAAAATTGTAACTTTTGAACGGAAAGGCCTAGGAACTTGAATTTTTCAGGGTGGGTTTGGATCGCAAATATCGCGGTCACGTTCATCAATGAGCAAAATCAGACAAGGGGTTCGGTAAATATGGCCGTTCAAAATATTATTTCCCTGATAGTTTCATAACTACGGATCGGATTAGAATGAAATTATGCACCTAGCTGAGGAATAATGTATTCAAACAACTTGCGAAATTTTGTCCAGATCGCATCACCAAGACCATAGATACCGTAGAAAATTCTAGCGAATTATCGAAAAAAATTGATCAGCTGAAGCACTGACATGAAGTCTGGAGTTTCGCCTAAGTTTCAGAATTTTTTTGACAGCTGTCGAAAATTCCATCAATTGATTTCTAAAACTGGAAAATGCGAATCTACCTACAAGGTGCATGTACGAGCGCTCAAAAGTTCCTGCCTTCACGGCAGTGCTTTTCGTTATTTTTTGTGATAAATCGCTAGAATTTTCTACGGTGTCTATGGTCTTGGTAATGCGATCTGGACAAAATTTCGCAAGTGGTTTGAATACATTATTTTTCATCTATATGCATTCATTCCAATCCAATTAGTGGTTCATAAATTATCAAGAAAAAAATATTTTGAACGACTATATTCACGGAACCCCAAATCTGATATTGCTCATTGATGAACGTGACTGCGACATTCGAGATGCACATCTATCCTGAAAATTTTCCTAGGCCTTTCCGAATATTATCATTTTCTATTGTTTCTATGGTTCTGGTCGAGCGATCCGGACAAAATTTCGCATGTAGCTTGAACAGGTCATTCTCCATCTGAGTGCAAAATTTAATTTCCAGTGGTGAGAAGTATTCCGAGAAAAGGTGGTTATCCAGAAAAAGGTTATCTCCTAGAAAAACTGCGCCCCAGATGAATCATCCTCCAGAAAAAAAGCTCAGGTCTCCACACGAAAAAAGTTTTATTCACCAAGGTTCTGATCTTGCCAGAAAGAAAGAAATTCAGGTTTTCTAGGAAAAGGTAACTTACGAGTAAATGCCTTTCCTCGTTCAGTTCAATTTTCCCAATGAACCCTAGAATTGAAAAAAACGCCTGTTGTTCTCTTTATGAACCAGCTCCCAACTTTGATGTTGGTTTGAAGAACAAAACGAACTTGCAAGAACACCAGATGGTATAATTTCAACTTGAAACGGAATATTAACCCGAATAAAACCCTTAACCGCCGAACACAGATCCTTTCTCAGAGCAAATAAACCCTCCCAAGCTGAAACAGCAAGTTAAATAATACGAAATTTTCAAATTACGCAATTAAGATAAGTTCCAATCTGTTTTTAGGGTTATCTTCCCGAAAATTTCAATAGGAAATATCAGAAAGACAAATTAGGGCCGAGTCAAAAAACTTGTGACAGATCTTAGTGGAATTGATTGCTTTTCTTTGGGTGCCAACTTGAGAATTCTCGGGAGTCAGTAGCGTATCCTTGACTGCTTCAATAATACAGGCTCCAATACCGTCTTCTTGAAATATAAATCTCGATGCGTGCGAATTCGTCTTCAATGCGTTAGAGGATGAAATTTTGTACAGTTGTTGGTCCCTGCCTCCTCAAAATAAAGGTGAAGTTTTCAAACGAAAAAACTTCAATAAGCCAATCATTTTGGTGAAATTCTATAGCGCATCAGGGTTCGAACTTTCTAAATATTGTTCAAAAATATAAAAAGAATAAGATAAAAATATAAAATTGTGAGTGAATGTGAATCTCACCATATTGATTTCTTCGATATAAAGGGTGTTTTTTGACAGGTGCTAAAACTCATCGAAAGAGAAAGTTTCGCCGGAAGATCATAAAAATATTCAATTTGAAAAAAGTGCAAAAAATCTTGGGCATCAATATCTCAATACGACCCTGGGTCGTGAAATCTTCCTGTTAGAATATGATGCCATATGCATTCCCTTATAATGTTAATAAAGTGCTCGACTTCTTTCGCGATCTTTTCTCGGCACTAGAATTGCAAATTCGTATATTCCCCTTCAACTTCTATTAGGAGATTTTTCCTGAACTGTATAATTCTCAAAGTTCGAACTGAGGATAGGAAAAATTACTGATAGGAAAAAGCCTATAAAAAATGAGGTAGTTCACAAATTCACTGATGAAATTGATCCAAATTGTTCAAAATGGTCATCATTCATTTGATGTGCCCAAAGTCTTGCCCGGCTTTACAACAAATGGTTACAAGCGGCAACTATCACATCAGTTTGCAATAATGTCACAAGCATTTTCAATGCGTTGTCTTAGTTCTTCCGCACTATTCACCTCACCTTCACTTATACACTAATGTTTTCAACTGACCCCAAAGGAAGAAATCAAAGGGGTTGACTTGCTCTCGAGATACTCGGCCCTGACGAATATTCTATATGAACGATTTTCAGTAGTCAGTAGTCAGAGTTCTATTGCCCATCAAAGAAAAACCTCACATTCGAAAACATCCTGTATATTTCCCGTCAGGTTCATCTTCAATGAATTTCGAGAAAAAGTTCTTCTTTCGTCTATATTTCACAGCTTCATTAGTTGAGGAGATAGTTCAGTAATCGAATATAAATATGAATGAAATGTCAAATTTCACTCATAGTTGGAAAACGAAAGATCTTGATAAATGGTCCACCATTCCCCATTTCTTGGAAATCGAGATGAAAAAGAAGGTATTGGTTTTCCTCTTCTGGTATCATTAGGCATCGAAATCGAGTCAGCCAATACACTTGAAGAAAGCGTCAATAATGTGACTGAGAGAAGTGAGTTCTTATTTTGCCATTCAAAGCCTCTCGACGCCAATGGACTTCACGGCCTTCTCAGTTTGCCGAAAACAAAGAAATTGCCGTTTTATCAGGGTGTGCTAATCCTTTATACAGAAACGGCGCAGGAGGAGAAGAAAAAGGAGCCTTCTAATCTGAGAAGGACGATTAAGTGTTTCACTGATTCCTCGACGACGACATCCACGGTTGTCGTTGTGCCGCTGAGTAAAAAGACATTTATCCTGACATGAGGAAAACGGATTACCAATCTAAGGAAGTCAATCTAGTACTTTTGGGTTTCTGGGGCGTTTACGGGTTGGTGGGAAATAGATGAACCGGGGTATTTCCTCTTGAACTATCTGAAAGGAGTGGTATAGACTGATATTATCAGATTTTGTGGAGTTTGGGATAGATTTAGTGGTTTGTTTCTAATAGCGAATTCGTCGATTGGATGTGAAAAATGGATTGAGTTTCCTCGAAATTTCATTCAGAACCTAAAATGCGTTAGTACACTGATGGACCGCAAAATTAACCGGAAAGAAAAATTTTTGCCTGAATTCAATCTTGGATAACTTTCAAGTTTTTCGTCCAATTTCGATGATTTTTTCCTGTCCTGATATCGATTTTACGAACAGGATGAATAAATACGTTGAGATACAGGGTAGCATAAAAAATTGCATTTCACGCTTTACTTCTGAACAACGTGTAGAAAAATTCACAAACTGAATGGAATTTCTGAGAACGACATTTTCAAGTCTCATCTTTTCTAAACAATTTGGTTTTTCATTCATACTGATATATCTATTCTTGAAGAAAAAACACAGGTTGGAAGGAAATAATGTAATAATTTTGTATTAGCTATAAAAAATTATAAAATAACATAGGCAATAGCGATATTGTGATATGTTTATTAAAATCGAGTATTTTCTCCACAAACCTGCATAAAAGCCTTCAATTCCGTCGATTAGTTTGGTTTTAATGATAGTTTTCCCATGAATTCAAAAAATCACCTTGTAGATTTCTGAGGAAAGCCAGAATAAATTTTTTTACTGTCAATCCGTACTCACCAAGTCCTGACTCTTCCTCTAGTGAGAGTATGTACAGTTGTAATATTTGGGAATATGAATATTTAATTTCAAATTCGGTTACCTCGGAAAAGAGTCTGTATATTTGAAGTCAGGCATACATTGTATTACTTTGTTTAATCAACGGATGTCGTTAATTTTGGAGCTGTGTGACGGAGATTTGTGAACCATAGATAAGGAAAACTTTGGCTTCAAACGAAGCTTTGTTTTGACAAACGGAGGTAGACGACAAATAAATTTTGTATTGGCGATTAAAGGAGTCCTCGATAAGATGAAAAAACGCAACGTAGGTTGTCCATGAGAAAATTTCGGAGAAAGATCTAAAACAGCGTGGGAGTCTCGATGTCGACTCAGGAATTATATTTTTGAAGTGGGAAAAAGTTTACCTTTGAGGGGCTCTGAAAGTGTGAGGGGTGTTGTTGTCCGTCGGGGATCGGGAGCCGGGGGAGGGCTCGGGAAGAGCCCGGTCTGGGACCGGGGGGTGAGTGGTGTAGAAGTAGAGAACTTGGGAGAGTTAGTGTTTTTCGGAAGTAAAGAACTCGGTAGAGTTAGTTGTTTTGAGTCGGGGACTCGCTTTATGGCAGTAATTGAAAGACGGGAAGGGTACCACGATAGGTACAGAATTTCAGGTTCACTTCTCGATTTGAAAAAATTACGAAAAGCACTGCCGTGAAGGCAGGAACTTTTGAGCGCTCGTACATGCACCTTGTAGGTAGATTCGCATTTTCCAGTTTCAGAAATCAATTGAAGGAATTTTCGACAGCTGTCAAAAAAATTCTGAAACTTAGGCGAAACTCCAGACTTCATGTCAGTGCTTCAGCTGATCAATTTTTTTTCGATAATTCGCTAGAATTTTCTACGGTATCTATGGTCTTGGTAGTGCGATCTGGACCAAATTTTGCACGTAGTTTGGATATATTATTACTCAGCTAGGTGCAAAATTTCATTTCAATCCGCTCAGTATTTTCGGAACTATCAGCATAAAAATATTTTGAACGGCCATATTTACGGAACCCCTAGTCTAATTTTGCTCATTGATGAACGCGACCGCGATATTCGTGATCCAAACCCACCCTGAGAATTTCAAGTTCCTAGGCCTTTCCGTTCAAAAGTTACAATTTTCTATGCTTTTTATGGTTCTGGTCATGCGATCTGGACAAAATATTGTTTTCATATATCATTCTCGATTTAAATACAAAATTTCATCTCGATCAAATCCGTAGTTCCGAAATTATCGAAAAACCAAAATTTCAAACGAACGTATTTACGGAACCCCTAGTATAATTCTGCTCATTGATAAACGTGAACGCGACAATTCAGATCCACACCTTTATTGATTTATGATTTTCTATGGTTTCTATGGTTCTGGTCATGTGATCTGGAGAAATTTGGCTTGAATATATCATTCTCCATTAGTATACAAAATTTCGTCACGATCGAATCTGTAGTTTTGAAATTATCAAGAAAACCAAATTTCAAACGACCATATTTACGGAACCCCTAGTATAATTTTGTTCATAGATGAACGTGATCACGACATTCGAGATCCACACCTATCCTGAAAATTTCAAGTCCCTAGGCGTTTCTGTCAAAAGTTACAATTTTCTATGGTTCTGGTCATGCGATCTCGACAAAATTCCACATTCAGCTTGAACACCTCATTCTTCATTTGAGTGCAAAATTTCATCTCAATCAAATCTGTAGTTTTCGAGTAATCAGGGGAACAAAACTTTGAACGGCCATATTTACGGAACCCCTCGTGGAATTTGGCCCTTTAACGAACTTAACCGAGGCATTCGGGAACTGAACCCACACTGAAAATTTCAAGTCTCTAGGTTGTTCCGTTCGAGAGTAATCGTGCTTACGGACGGACGAATAGACTCGAATTTTCCGACGGATTCGTCATCAGTGAGTCGAACATAGTCGATTGAGACCATTTTCGGCTCAAAATTCGAAAAATACAGACATCGTGACGAAATGATATAGCCCTCGTGTAAGTAGTACGAGCGCTCAAAAATAGGTTGCTCACCCGCAAGTAGAGAACTCGGAAGTCAGTCGGGGAATTGGGTTGAGTCCGTTGTTCGGAAGTAGAGGAAACTAGGGAGAGTTTGTTGGGTTGCTCGCGGGTAGAGAACTCACTAAGAGGCAATCGTATGGGGTTGGTTTACCGCTTCGAGGCCGGTGAAGTTGAAAATAGCTTTAGTATTTTTCAGTCGAGGATTTTATTAGAGTTCAGATTAAGGTAATAATCTGTGGAAATAAGTGTAGAAGAAGTTGCATTTTGAGTAAAGTTGAAAGTCATATTCGTTACGGGGGTGTAGGGGGGGGGTAGGTACAAAAATGGATTAGGTGGTTTGCATATCAAGGTAGGAAAATTCAGTTCAAAGTTTTAATCCCTATATTAGTGAATGTAATTGTAATCCCCAATATTATTGATATCTCGACCCGAAGTTGATTTGATGTATTTTCGATGTGAGGAATTTGAATACTAGTTGCATTTATTTGGTAGCGTTGATTAATTGACCCCTCGTACATTTGGATTAGTATGTTTATAGGAAGTAGCAGTTTAATCGTCTGATTCAATTATGATTATGCGAAACTAGGTGAATTATAGATGTTTTATTTTGATGTTCTTTTTGGTGTCTGCGAAAATTTCGATTTTATGGACGCATTTCACCATCATTTCTCGTGAATATAATATGTTCTTCTAAAATTTCTGGGTTTTCTTTCCTGAATACCCGTTCCTCAGAAAATATAGAACAAAAGACTTCATCTTCGTGCAGGGATCACGAAATCAATTCTCTTCGGACAACAGATTATACCGGGTGACAAGCGGGGTAATATAGAATAATACGAAAATTTCATCTTAATAACTTGTACTATTGATAAGGGTACAAGTCGTTTCATCACACAGTTACTCCCAGGACACCCTGTATTGGTATAGCGAGTTGGTACCTTCCCAAAAATGTTTTCTTCTTAATTTAATTTACATCATTTTCGAACAGTCAAAGAAGATTTCAAATGAAATCTCAATAGTCCTAATGGACTCCAGATAAAATGGATATGACAAACGGACCCACGTGGCGGAATTATAAGGGTTTCGTTTCAGGCATTTTGGCTTCGGGACCCTTAAAAACGCCTCGGTCCGCCATTCTTCCGTTACGTTTTCCCTGTCGACTTACAAAACAACAATCAATCCGGCACCTTCTTATCACGAACGCTCAAACCGACAAGCAGGACAGATTTCCCATTCGAAAATTAATGACGAAACGGCTTCCTCCACACCTCCGTCATCCATTACTTACCACCGGAACCGTAAAACTCCGGGCGAAGTCGAACCAAACAGCGACAAGACGTCGACGGTTCATTTATCAACCGCCCTTTATATGAAAATACAATGAACAATCGGACATTGACACGGGCGCGTAGATACTATTGTTTCCGCTTGTTCCGAACTCGGCCTATATTCCTGTCGCGACGGTATAAATCTCGCGTTGCCGACGACCATTGTGAAGATTTGATCCGGCTAAATCGATATGCGGATCCATCCGTAATCCGTACCCGTCCGAACAATCGAGTATCGGATACGTAAGTCCGTTTTGGTCGATGGAAAACATGGGGATTTCAGTTTGGTCGATATCCGGTTAGGGCTGTTGTTTGAAAAACTGGGGTTTTCGAGTGATTACAGGCTTGAACCTGTACTCAGATATAATCCAGTAAGGGATGATCGTGCAAGGGAGTGCGGACTCCAATACGTAAATATGTTACAATAGTTTCCATTTTTTTTCACCAATTTTCTGAATATGAGAAATATAACTGTTTACTGACTTATCTAAGTCATTCATTTGCTCATTTCTTCATAAGTTCCATAGTTTCAGGTGGAACTTTATTTTAAGTAAACTGCTCCACATGAGTTAGGGATATTGACTTAAAGTGCAAAAAAATATAGTTGAAATAAGATTTTTGTGATGAAAATTCATATTAATATAATTTCAAGTTGCAAACTAATTTAAGCCTGAAGGTCTGCAGTGTATACAGGGTGGTTAAGTAAAATCGAGTAAAATAACGAAATTTTATTCCCAGAGAATTCAAGCATTTTAAGACTATCAATACAATGTATGGCCTCCACGGGCATCAATAACAGCTTGACATCTTCTTTGCATACTACACACGAGGATGTTGAACATTTCTTGAGGAACTTGGTTCCATAAACGGGGCAGAAGCTCTCTCAGATCATTTAAGGATTCTGAGGTAGGTTGATGATTATCTAATCTTCTTTGGAGCATATCCCATGCATGTTCTATGCAATTCAAATCTGGTGAGTGCGGAGGTATTGGTAAATGTGGAATACTAAGGTCCTCGCGCGCATTCTCAACTATGGCTGCATGGTGCGGTCTAGCGTTATCGTCTAGAAATTGAAAAGTTTCACCAATAGCAGCGTGAAAATTTGGCACAACATTGTCAATGACATTCTCCCTAAAGTGTAAGGCGGTCATATTCCCAGGACAAATGTGTAGATCTGTGCGCCCGTTGAAACATATCCCGGCCCATACCATAACACTACCTCCTCTGAATGGATGAACTTCTTGGACATAGCGACGATTACGGGGTATGCGTGGGATTTTCCATACCCTTATTCTTCGAGAATCGTCCATATCTGGATTCATCAGTGAAAAGGACACTACGCCATTGATCGTTCCAATTGATATGTTGCCTTGCCCATTCGAGTCTTTGACGCTTATGGTCACGTATTAATGGAACTCCTCTTAATGGACGTCTAGAACCTAGATTCACCTCTCTCAAACGTCGTCTGATGGTTTCGATGGAAACTTGGACCCCATCTGCATTTTGAAGAGTATTCCGTAGCATTCTACACGTAGATGTAGGGTTTCTTCTCGCCGAAACGGTGATGAAACGATCCTGAGCAGGTGTTGTTTTTCGTCGCCCACCAAGCCTTGGTCTTTCCAACACGGAACCTCTCTCCCTGAACCTATTCCAAAGTCGAGATATCACACTTGGAGCCTTTCCGCTACAACAACCTGAGTTAGGCCACCCTGTAGCATTCCGATAGCCCTATTAGCCTCAGCGTTTGTTAATTTACGTCTTGGCATTTTCAGAAAACTCGTTTCAAATCGAAGCCGTTGATAAACTGACTTCATTTCAAAATAAGAACATTCATGAAGCATATTCAAAGAACCAAACTTCAGAAAAAAGGCGACTAGATTGACGAAATGTCTCATACTGATTTTTATTGAATCGATTAAAGTTGTTATTGAGTTTTAAATGATTTAACAGCGATTTTCTCGAAGATTACATACTTTTAAAAACGATTGAATACGATATCCCTAACTCTTGTGGAGCAGTATATTTGTAGTACGAAATCACTTCACTCAAAAAAATCGGAAAATTAAATTAGATGGGAATTTATCGATATGCCGGTGAACATAAATCACAGCTTTGAGAATAAAATACTGCTCCACAAAAGTTGAGGAAGTTCAAAAATTTTGATATTGTTTCAAAAGTTAACATTTTTTTTAAACCAATTTTTTATAAATATGAGAAAAAATCTAAATGTTTACTGACTTATTTAACTCATTAATTTTCCAATTTCTCTTCAAGTTTCCTAGTTTCAGGTTGAAATTTATTTGTAGTACAAAATCAGTTCATTCAAAAAAATTATAAAGCACTGCCATGAAGTCAGGAGCTTTTGAGCGCTCGTACATCCACCTTGTAGGTAGATTCGCATTTTCCAGATTTATAAATCAATTGAAGGAATTTTCGACAGCTGTCAAAAAAATTCTCCAACTTAGGCGAAACTCCTGACTTCATGTCAGTGCTTCAGCATTCAGCTGACCAATTTTCTTTCGATAATTCGCTAGAATTTTCTACGGTATCTATGGAGTTGGTGATGCGATATGGACAAAATTTTCCACGTAGTTTGAATACATTATTCTTCATCTATGTGCGAATTTCATTCCAATCCAATAAGTATTTTCGAAATTATCAGGAAAAAAATATTTTGAACGGCCATATTTACGGAACCCCTAGTCTAATTTTGCTCATTGATGAACGTAACCACGAAATACGCGATCCGAATCTATCCTGAAAATTTCAACTCCCTAGGCCTTTCCGTTCGAAAGTTATTATTTTCTATGGTTCCTATAGTTCTGGTCATGCGATGTGGATAAAATGTTGGTTCAATTCTCGTTTGAAATACACAATTTTATCTCGATCAAATCCGTAATTTCGAAAATATCGAGAAAAAAAAATTTCGAGCGACCGTATTTACGGAACCCCTAGTATAATTCTGCTCATTGATGAACGTGAACATTTTAAATCCACACCTATCCTGAAAATTTCAAGTCCCTAGGCCTTTCCGTTCGAAAGTTATGATTTTCTATGGTTTCTATGGTTCTGGTCATTCGATCTGGAGAAATGTAGCTCGAATATATAATTTTCGATTTGTATACAAAATTTCGTCACGATCGAATCTGTAGTTCTGAAATTATCAAGAAAACTAAATTTCAAACGACCAAATTTACGGAACCCCTAGTATAATTTTTCTGATAGATGAACGTGATCACGACATTCGAGATTCACACCTATCCTGAAAATTACAGGTCCCAAGGCGTTTCCGTTCAAAAGTTACAATTCTCTATGATTTCTATGGTTCTAGTCATGCGATCTGGACAAAATTTCATATGTAGCTTGAACACCTCATTCTCCATTCGAGTGCAAAATTTCATCTCGATCAAATCTGTGGTTTCCAAGTTATCAGGAGAACAAAACTTTGAACTGCCATATTTACGGAACCCCTGAGGGAATTTGGCCCATTAACGAACTCAACCGAGGCATTCGGGAACTGAACCCACACTGAGAATTTCAAGTCTCTAGGTTGTTCCGTTCGAGAGTTATCGTGCTTACGGCACATTTTCAGCTCATAATTCGATAAATACAGACATCGTGACGAAATGATGTAGCCCTCGTGTAAGAAGTACGAGCGCTCAAAAATTGAAGAAATGAAGTTCAGTAGAGATTAGGGCCTCCTCGAATATCAACCACATCCTGACAACGGCCCGGTCCTTGCACTTTCAATCAGATTGATGAAGTAGCCTTGATCAATTTCTCTCCAGAGTGGCGGTTAAATCCGTCCGAGTTCTTGAAGTGTATGTGGAGGTGGTTGATGAGAATTCAAAGCTCTTCGTTACTGATCCCAAGCTTGTTCAATGGGATTGAGGTCTGGCGACCGAGAGGACAGGGCTAAATGCGGAATATCATGGATTTCCATAGCTTCATCGACAATTCTTGCACGATGGTGGTATAATGGCATGGATCAATTTGTTGACCCGCTAATCAGATATCTAGTTACAATTTCTCTTCCGAATTGTTTGAATTAGATAAACATCCAAAATATCATTCATTGTCAATTATTAGGACTCTTATAAGGTTTAAAAGCTTAAACCCGTACTCCCACATAGGACAGTATATCACGATGTCCGTGTATGTCACATGACTGGTTGTTCTTTGGGGGTTCTAGGAATTTTTTTATGAACCTGCAGATAAGTGAATATGGTTGCTGTTGAAGCGGACATGTGGCGTTGGTGGAGACATTTTCTCTGATCTATGCTCCGGTTCGTTTTGAAGCATTCCGCCCCTGACATCGAATTTTATGATCGCTTTAACTGTACTGAGGAACCTTAATAAGTAGAAACAGTTGCGAATGATGGATTTGATGTTTTTAGGGATCACATAGATCGATTTGATGGCCTGCTTATCAGATATCCAGTAAGACTTTCTCTTCCGAAAAATTGTTTCTCTTTTGAATTGTTCCAATTAGATAAACAGCCGAAATATAATTCATTGTCACCTGCAGAGAAGTGGGGACGGTTGCTGAGGGAACAGACACGTGACGTAGGTGAAGTCATTTTCTCTGATCTATGCTTCAGTTCGTTTTAAAGCATTCCGCTTCTGACATCGAATTTTATCACCGCTTTAACTATACTGATGAGACGTAATAAGTCTAAATCGTTCTACAGTTGCGAATTATAAATTTGATGTTCTCTGGGGTTACATGGATCGATTTGTTGGCCTGCTTATCAGATATCCAGTAACAATTTTTCTTTCTACTTTGAATTGATGTATTTTTTACGTCATCGGCATAAAATCCATCGTTTTCTGGGGGTTACATGGATCGATTTGTTGACTTCTTAGAGAAACTCGAACTTTGTCTTTTGCAGCTTCAACTAATCTTCGTTCTATTGCGTGGTTCATCAGGATCCTCAGCATACCAGTTTTTCGTAAATTTGGACCTCCTTCTCATTCTTCAATAGTCTGCTGAATTGTTCAAATGGAAATATTTTGTTCTTGACAAATTGCAACAATACTAAGTTTTGTCATGCGCTCAACTAAACTATAAATTCCTCTTTGAATATCTAACTTATAAGATTTTTCTCTAAATTTCATCGAAGAATTAAAGAAACTGTGGCGTTTCATTGAGCGCTCGTACTACTTACACAAGGGCTATATCATTTCGTCACGATGTCTGTATTTTTCGAATTTTGAGCCGAAAATGGTCTCAATCGACAAGGTTCGACTCACTGATGACAAATTCGTCGAAAAATTTGAGTCTGTCCGTCCGGCCGGCCGGCAGTCCGTCCGTATACACGATAACTCTCGAACGGAATGACCTATAAACTTGAAATTTTCAGAGTAGGTTTGAATCTCGAGTGCCGCGGTTGAGTTCGTTATTGGGAAAAATTTGCCCAGGGGTTCCGTAAATATGGCCGCTCGAAATTTCGTTTTTCTGATTACTTCGAAACTACTGATTCGATCGAAGTAAAATTTTGCACTCAGATGGAGAATTACGTGTTCAAGCTACATGCAGAATTTTGTCCAGCTCGCATGACCAGAACCATAGAAACCATAGAAAATTTTAACTTTGTAATGGAAAGGAACTTGAAATTTTCAGGATAGGTGTGGATCTCGAATGTTGCGGTCACGTTCATCAATGAGCAAAATTAGACTGGGGGTTCCGTAATTTTAGCCGTTCAAACTATTTTTTCCTGATAATTTCGAAACTACTTATTGGATTGGAATGAAATTTCGCACTAGATGAAGAATAATGTATTCAAACTACGTGGGAAATTGTGTCCAGATCGCATTACCAAGACCATAGATAGTGTAGAAAATTCTAGCGAATTATCGAAAAAAAAATTGGTCACCTAAAGCACTAACGCAGAGTCTGGATTTTCGCCTTAGTTTGAAATTTTCTTTGACAGCTGTCAAAATCTTTCCAATTGGTTTCTAAAACTGGAAAAAGCGAATCTATCTACAAGGTGCATGTACGAGCACTCAAAAGCTCCTGCCTTCACGGCAGTGCTTTTCTCAATTTTTTTTTTTACTTCAACTTGACACTTTCAGGATCTTCAAAATTCACCGACTGACTATGGAAGAGTTCTGAACGTTGTTATGAAAACTGCTCTGTGAATTACTGAGTTTCTATTACAAATTATCTCAGGAAACGTACTTTAATGGTAATACAGCTGATTACAGAAGTTTAGACCCAGGAAGGTTGTCCATGGACCATGGCTCCTTTGATCTCTATATCACAGGGTAGTTGATAGTAGAGAGATTATAGACAAATAGAATAAAATATTTGTTTCGGTATGAATACCTCAACCACAGGTACAGTGGAAATCCACTGTCGAAATAGACACAATAGATACTTCCAGAAAAGGGGGCTGCAATGATTCAATTCAATCAATAGTTATCAGTTTGACCAGGAATTGCTTCAAGGACAAACAAAGTTTTTCCAACAATTTGATTTCATACTGTTTTAAATTATACATTCCTATTTATATTCACATTTACATAAACGATATCTAAATTAATAAAATTGTGCATATCTCGTGGCTTACTTTATGTACATGAACCAAATTTATTTATTTTTTTATTTATTTTTGTTTATATCCCGACTCTCCTAGGTCTCTGTGAGCCGGTTGTGTTCTGTGTAGGCTTTGTTACTGTGTCCTTACGCCACATGAATGCATTGATGGCTAATGACCTATTGTTACCAACACAATGTGATCAATAATCTTAAACTTTGCATCATATTTTCATTCGTGAATCTTTTCTCTTTCATTTCGACTATAAAATTGAAGACAAACTGAAAATATGCTATTTCATCCAACCCTAAAATCCCGATGTTCGAGGAGCCGACGGAAAAACTTTCATCTGGCCACACGAGCTTTTGTTGTCGCCGACATCAATCCCCCTCATCCTCCCCCGTACCCCAACTATAAATGCCTTCATCAGCGCGGAATCCAGTCCTGTCTGAAAGTAAGGAAAAAGTGCGCCAACTTTTTACCGAACATATTCGCGTTTGATCCCGCTTTTTACGAAATGTCCCGGTCCAAATGTGAATCGGATAGCGCAGGCGGCCATGGCTCTCCCATCAATCAGGCCCCGGCCAACTCGATTGTTCGGCAAGGAGAGACAAACTTACAGGGTAGTCGATCGAAAAATGAGGGTTTTATTGAATTTCGGCAAAGGCCGTAGATTAGCCAGATCATACGTGGGCGATCGTGAATTTATCGGCGTTTTGTTAGGACGCAGGCGGAATTTGTAGCTAATGGAGGTAGATTAATCTGTGCATATAGGGGGGGCTTAGATATTCATTGGGGGTCTCGTTTCGAATAGGATTGATGCAGGGTAAACTCGCCGGGATGGATGTGTTTATGAAGGCTGATTTCTCAAATCATGAGGCTGGAACATTGACATGATAATGTATGGATTATTATTTCCAATCATAAACATTTTGAAACTTTCGAGGAGGAAAAAAATGTTAAACCTCTCTAAAAATGTTTACAATTCACGTCTGCGCAGACTACAATCCAAAAACGCTAGTTCATTATATTCTCATCAACTTGATCCATCCTAGATTTCACCTGTCCTAGAGTAACAAAACAATGAAGAAAAATTTGTTTTGATATTCGAGAAAAGATTTATTTTGGCGGTTGGAGCTCCGCTGTGAAGAATATTAGATTGTGTAAAATAATTTTTATGATTTTGTATCGTTTTTCTATGGTATTGTTATCTCTCTTGTAGATTCCATCAAAAGCTTGTGGCCCTTGTTACGTTCAGCTGTATAGCGATCAGGAGGAGACCTCTGCCCCTTTTTAATTTGCTATGGATGCATGTGCGGATTCCCGATACATATTTGTAGAAAATTTTCAGTTCCTATGGGGAACATGAAGCCTCCGGATAGTTATATAATCAATAATTTACAGTTATTCATTCCACCGAAAACATAGACACCGAATGTCAACTGTTTACATCCTTCTAGAATTAACTATTCTCTCTTCGTCGAGAGAGCTTCTCAAGTCCCAACGTCGATTAATTCATGTTTATGCGTCTGCGTCCACTTCAGCTACTAGTTTCTAACTGAGATACTGCGCTTGAGCCATGATATAAAACACAAAATATGCTATTGCGCATCCGGAAAAGAGATGAAAAATGATCTCTCGCACAATATGACGTCAGACCCGAGTGAAACTTAAATATATACTTCTGGATCTCTATAAGAACTACTGTTTCCCGGATAAAATCCGGCACAATGGATAATGAAAAATATAAATAATGATCAGGGAATAATTTATATGAAGGCTCAACACAATTTATCGTGAGCGCTCGTTGTGGAGCTTGTTCATTTTTTCCAATGCTTGTAATCTTCTAGTTTCAGGCCTCAAATTCTTCTGAATCATTAAAATAGGCACATTCACGAGGAGTTCAGGACAAATTCATTTTTTAATGGGTCCAAGGAAATCATTAAATTTTCATCTGTTAGGTATAGTTACAGTACAGGCAGGCTAGAAATGAATATTCGAAATTTGATGAAACCAACTTGTTCATACAGTTATCACAAGCATCAAAACTGAAAATTTCATAAAACATAAGTGATAATCATAGTATCTCTGCTGTAATTTTCGTGTTTATTCTTTTATATCCTTGTACATGGTCTTGCAATATTCTTCAAAAGCTTATATCATCATGTGATCATGATTTTTCTAAGATGAATGAACTCGATTTATAATAATCAATGAAATTGAGAAAAATGTATGTGGGAATATAATTGGGTTACATATATTATTAGAAACCATTAAATCAATTTTGTCTAGTTGAACAAGATGTAGGCCTATAAAAATTACTGGAATGATGTAATAATTTTTTTATCGGTCAATTTTCAAATTTTTTGTCAAGTGTTCTCTGGCAATTTTCAAAACTGATTCACCTGTTCAAATATCTCAGTCTTTTACATGGTATTCTCGAAGGTGAGGCTTTTTTTGACTAGAACTCATCAAATAAGGTCTAAAATCCAGACATCCTTTGTATAAAATATTCACCAAGGCCGAGTATTTCGAAATCAAAGTTATCCGCGAATCTGAGAAATTTCCAGTCCGGATCTGACAATACGTATTGAGATCTAAATGTGTTAATTGAACGCGTTCAGTTTACGGGAAATAATCTGACAGCGTATGATTCTTGTGACTTTTCCGAATTTCGTAATGTGTTTCCAAATAGGTGGATAGAACGTGGTGGGTCGATTTTTTGGCCTGCATGCTCCCCGGGTCTCAACCCCTGTGATTTATTCTCTTGGGATCATTTGAGAACATGAGTGTACAGTAATGGTGAGGTGAATAGTGTTGAAGAACTGAAACAACGCATTGAAAATGCTTGTGACATTATTCGTGATCAAACTGATGTGATAGTTGCTGCATATAACAATTCGTTATGAGGTCGGGCAAGACTTCGTGCACATCAAACGAATGGTGACCATTTCGAACAATTTCTGTAAACAATTCGGATCCATTTTATCGGTGAGTTTGTGAACTTCCTGATTTTTTTTATAGGACCTTTTCAATCAGTAATTTTTTTTCTCCTTAGTTCGAACTTTAAGAATTATACCGTTCAGGAAGAATCTCTGAATAAAAGTTGAAAAATAATATACCCGTTTTTCGATAAAATCCAGCACTTTATTAACTTGCTGGAACGCATATGGCACTGTGATTTATGGGAGAATCGCCTTTAGATCAATTGATGCCCAAGATTTTCTTTAATTTTTTTCAATGAATATTGTATATAATCAACTTCCGGTAAAATGATCTCTTTTGATGTTCTAGCACCTGTCAAAAGAATAGCCCCACCTCAAAAAACACCCTGCATACGTGCGAGTACTACTCAAACATGAAATAACTTCAAATGGAATGGAAATGCCACCACCATCGCTGCAACAGAATTCGGCATGATTTCTTTTTCAAATCTGAAATTCAATGTTACACGAAATACACAAAATTGAAACTGAATAGCTCGAGAAACGATAACACAATGCTGAAAAATCTTCTGTTCAACGAACTAATGGTACTACAGATCATTGTTTTGCCTCGAATGTGACGTCATGCGCGCGACCAAAATAAGGAAATTTAGTTACCTGTATTCTTATATCATGCGCTTGAGCGTGAACTCTATGTCCTCGTACCCTTTCTGCGTCGACCCCGCAGTGCTAACACGATTTTCTAGTGGCTCATTATCCAATGGAATTGAACTAAGAATTCGGATCCCACATATTGGACATTGGATTTGGGTTACCCTATACATGTGAACGGAGAGGTTAATGAATTAGTGTTTGCAATTCCTGAATCTGAACAAATTTCAATATTTCGGTTAACTTGATTTCGTTTAATAATTGGGTATCAATATTCGGTTCAATGTGTTCATATCATCGCAATTTGTTCTGTTTAACCCCAATTAAAAACACACGGAAAACATGAAAAGTATATGGTTCAAATTACCACCAGGCGACTAATTATATTACTTTGAGGATCAATGAATATTAGGTATCCATTATAATTACGCAAAACACGCGTAGCAACACAATGTGCTGCGAACGAAGTTAAATATTCTTCCATTGAATTTTTACCTATTTATGCTAAACAGCTCAATTTACGGGCGCAATGTTAAACGAGTTGAGCCCTTTCATCAGAGCCCATGGAGCCCTATAATCCGAAAAATTGATTGCAGCAACATCGACCATTCTATGTCCTATCGGAACTCGCCAGATTAAATCGATAATTTACTATTATTCCTATCAGGGTGACGATAATCTGAAAAACGGTTCGTTCGTCATTCGCTGTATAAAGCATAAACTTTGAAATTTACGATTTCGCTACCAATTCACATCATTAATCTCATTTCAAATTGGTTCCGTTTTGTCCTATATCATTTAAATTGTTTTATGGAGAATTTCTGCTGATGGTGCATGATTTTAAGCAGGACAGGAGCAGGTCTGACCACACACTTTTCAAGAGTTGGAAACTACTTATCTGATTTGTGCTATTTCGTTTGTCTGATTTGGGGGTTGTAGGTTCAAACCCTTCAAAATCACCGGGAATTGAGCGCATTCGCCATTTTGCACACCTTTTGTAGAATGTCAAGGTTATAATAAACAATACTCATAAACATATTTCTTCACCTGATAAACCCATCGTGATGGCAAAACACGTGTACTGGTTCTGTAAAACTCTCAAGTAGTGAAAATCGTATACTTACTTAATTAGTGAATATTAAGTTGCATGGATTTTCATCGAGTATCGGTCAAATGAATCCAATAATATCGTTGTAATTCACGAAGAAGAGAATATTTTTATTTCAACAATTCACCACAGTTTTGAAGAATGTGAAGAACAACTGTTATGCCGAGGATCCACGTAATAAAACAAAGACTAGTTGAAGCTACAAAAGACAAATTTATAGATTCGCAACAAAGATAAGCACAAAGATTAAGAGTTTCAATGACGACAGTTTTGATTTTGTGATGTGCCATTTCTGAAAACGGATTCATCTCACAACGTTAAATTTGTCATGTTCGCGGAGAAGCGTCCGTTACATTCAGACCTTTATATTCAAAGGTTATTATCGAAATTCCTTCGATTTCAAGACACACATCATGTCAATGACAATAATGTTTTGGCCTGATATTTCTTCAGGCCATTAGAGCAACTAGAAAATGGTATTATGCAAATAACGTAAGTTCGACCAATAGAAAATTTTCGGTCAATGTTGAGCAGCAAAGTATATGATAAAGAATGGGAAGCTGCAAATGAGGAACAATAACGGCGTCGAATTTTTCAAAAAAATAGAGAAATTAATCGAGTTGTCCAGGGCCTGTCGGAATGAAATTCAGAGCCATCGAATATAATGGTCCATCGTCAGTCTGTTGAATATTGGTTTGTTATTGTTATGTATCATATCAATCATAATATTTAAATACTTTCAGAAAATTTCCGAAAAATTTAGGACCATATCTTATTTAGATTGATCATAAAACTCCAAAAATATTCCTGATTGCTGGAAGTTCTAGCTTCTTCCCTCGTTGTAACCACTGTAATACCGAGTTGGAATAATGACATCCTGAAATGCGCGATATGATATGTTTCTCAATTTTATCGAATATTTTTATTTTGAAATATTTATACGACCAGTATAGTTAGAATTTCCCTAACGGGGAGTTATTCTAGAAATACTCATTATACCGAAAATAACCACAATTAACTTTTTCAACCCCATAAATTGCGGTGAATTTTGCTGAGCTGAACAATTCGCAGGGAGAATACATCCCTTAACCTACTCCGTTCTCCACAATTCCGCTCATAAATGTACAAAATTCGCCTGTTTCATGGGTCAAACAAACGAAATCAAATCCGTGGTAAATCATTTGTGAAATTGGAATACCAGTACACCACCATTTTCAATCATTATGAATGATGGGATAATAAAAATTTCGTGGTTATCAAAAGGACCCTGGATGGGTGGGTACTCCATTAAGGTATTCAAAAAATCCATCGTGAAATTGCGCTTTGTTTTTCATTGTTGATACAAATGTTTTCGATTGATAGATATGAACTCGAAATTAGGCTGATAGGTATTCATTGAAAATAATTTTCAACTGTTACTGGCCTTGTTCGTAGCTGGCAGGGAATAAGTCCAGTCTACTGAGATCAAATGTTGCAAATTTGGCATGAGGGTCTATTATTTCGTGTCTTTTAATTTCATTTCATGAAATTTCTCTACTCATTTCGAAGAAAATGTTTATTCTTACTTAAGGAAAATCAAGGATGTCTCAGCACTCCTGGGACGATAACCGAAGGGTACAATGGGAAACAACAAGGAACTAACATTAGGATGTATGTTCCTTCTTGGACCTTATGGAGTCTGTTTCCCATTTTTTCTTCAGGAATGAAATGAGAGTATTCAAATGGAAACCATACTGAAAATACTCCAAAGCTTCTGGTCTAGATCCCATCTCATCCCCATTCTCCTAGCACCTCGAAATACAATCCTGAAGAAAAAAATTCATCCTTCTGAAGTGATCTCGGTACCCCCTTTTGAGCTTCCATTAACTGAAATACTTATATTTCCAGGCTGGAAGTGCTGAAAGGATTGTGTTACAGCGATGTCATCTACTACTTTCAATTTTCTCCTAGATTACTTAACTAACCACAGAATTATTACCAAATTTCTCAACACCAGATCACAAAAACTCAAATTTGTTTTCACGTGAAACATCAATCAATACAAAATTGATTTGCGCATTATAAACAGTGAGGCGTAAACAACGCTCTCGAGATTATTTCCATAATTTCGTGGTGAATATAACATAATACCTATAGCACAAACTTTTCTCATTGTAACCTCCATACAAGGGTCTGGAAACGCAGAATGATTCTGAGAAATCTACGAAAGTGGGAGGTGAACGGAAACAGGAACAAGCCCGCAAATCCCCAACAGAAACTGGGAATCGGCAAAATAACCCGATAAATCGTGTTTGTTCCAGCTAATTACAACCGCCGTATTTCACGTGACCGTCACCGCTGTCCACACAAAATCACCGAGAGTTCGACCAAGATGAAAACAAATTATTCCAATAGGAAGGCGGAAAAATCCGGGGCACGTTGACCCGCACTTGTCAGGGGTGATGGAATTTATGTCCGGCAGTTGTTTGTTAACGAGGAACTGAGGTTTAGTTACGCCGGACCGCTGGCGAATCCGTGAAAATTACTGCCAGACGGTTTGGGGCGCAACTTGGAGTTGCTGGAGCGTATAAGAAACTTGGGTTTACTGTTGTCGTTTTTCTCGGTCCAAGTTATCATCAGACGTGCTAATGAACTATGAACCCAATGTATGAGTATGAATAAAATCGTGAATTATAGTCAATGTTGAACAAATTGATTTTTTGCGAAAGCTTTTTCCACTCTTGGTGGAACGATAAAATTCCAACTCCCAATCATACTCCACAAATTTATTTATTGTTATGTCAAAGTGATAAGGTAGTGTATTTTTTTACTCCTGTATTATAATACGCGAATTATATATTTGTGACCGATTCATTTCATTATGTAACAAATTTTGGTCAACAAAAATACGAACTCTGCATTTTCTTTTCACATCGAACCGCTTAGGAGCTGAATTCCTACATTACATTACTCATTTCATCCATGCCTCCTATGTACTTAATCTTTCGCACGAAATATCATACGGTGCAGTGTTCATCATTTTTTTTCAGCCCCAGAAGAATCAATCAAAGGTTGCCAACAGTATTTTGAATGTGCCTTCGATATATATGTAGATATGTTTATTTTATTGTATGTTAGAGACAGATCTGTCTTTTTCAAATTGTGCAAATTGGTAGATGCACTTTGGTGTATTTATGTATTATATTGTGAGCACATGACTTGTCCTATACCCAAACCTAGGTCCAACAGGATCGATAAATTATTCTATTCTATTCTATTCTACGAACCTTTATTTTGCTAAATTTCAGTTCAATTGGATAATTCGTTGAATTATTAATACCAAAAAAAATTCTGATGACTTCTGCAAAGGGTTAACAGTTGTTCATAAAAGCAAGCGCGCAAAAATATAAATTATATTTATTTTAAAGTATATTTCTTTTTTATGAACAAACATTACTTTGTCTATTAGGGTTCATTTTAAATGAGAAAAACCAAACAATTTTGTTTTCAATACAACAGCGTATTATATGAAAATGCGAAGCGCAGACACCAAATTCACCCAGACAAATAGAGTTCAACTGAACAGGAGTCGGAACGACCCAATTCGATTTGGTGGTTCGGCCCTTTTAGCCAACTTGGCTTGGACAAGTTGAGTTGAACTGGATTTGTGCGAATTTTCAACTAGCAACTCGATTTGGGATATTTCCGAGTTGGCACATCTCTAAATCCAATACATATCGGGACGCAGAAAATGCAGTAAACTTTGGGGGTCATTAATAGGGATGATAGTATCATCCCTATTAATGCGTAGTACGTACTTTCCGGACTAGGCCGGAAAGTACGTTTCCCATAGCAACGAAATTACGACTGACACCTATGACGTTGTTATCATTGGCTATATGAAAAATTTGGTGGGTCTGAGTCGATAAATACAATTGATCATTACCATAGCAACGAAATACCAACACGAAATAAGTTGCCATTTTGATTTTTGAAAGTTTCGAGTGTTTTTGGTCGCATTTATCGCAATAAAGAAATTTGTCTCATTGATTTGTTATTCTACACGGTTGCCGAAAAAACAGTGTACGCAACGCGTCCAAAAACAGTTTTTTTGGACTCGCAGACTTCCAGAATTTTGTCTACTCGTCCAAAAAAACAGTATTTTCTGGACTTGTTACGTAAATTACTATTATGAAGTCTATTTATGAAGTCTATTGATTTTTCAAAAATATGGTTGTTTCTAGTGACGTCCTCATTGTGCTAAATTTAATTCAATCTATACGTAGTGACATATTATACAAACCTCACCGAAAACTGATGTTTTTTCACTTTTTGAGCGCTCGTACTACTTACACGAGGGCTATATTATTTCGTCACGATGTCTGTATTTTTCGAATTGACTGATGACGAATCCTTCGGAAAATTCGAGTCTGTCCGTCCGGCCGTCCGTAAGCACGATAACTCTCGAACGGAACAACCTAGAGACTTGAAATTTTCAGTGTGGGTTAAGTTCCCGAATGCCTCGGTTGAGTTCGTTAATGGGCCAAATTCCACCAGGGGTTCCGTGAATATGGCCGTTCGAATTTTGTTCTCCTGATTACTTGGAAACTACAGATTTGATCGATATGAGATTCTGCACTCAAATGGGGAATGAGGTGTTCAAGCTACATGTGAAATTTTGTCCAGATCGCATGACCAGAACTATAGAAATCATAGAAAATTGTAACTTTTGAACGGAAATGCCTAGGGACTTGAAATTTTCAGGATAGGTGTGGATGTCGTGATCACGTTTATCTATGAGGAAAATTATACTAGGGGTTCCGTAAATATAGTCATTTGAAATTAAGTTTTCTTGATAATTTCAAAACTACAGATTCGATCGTGACGAAATTTTGTATACTAATGGAGAATGATATATTCGAGCTACATTCCTTCAGATCGCATGACCAGACCATAGAAACCATAGAAAATCATAACTTTCGAACGGAAAGGCCTAGGGACTTGAAATTTTCAGGATAGGTGAAAATGGAATGTCGCGTTCACGTTTATCAATGAGCAGAATTATACTAGGGGTTCCATAAATATGATCGTTTGAAATTTTGTTTTCTCGATGATTTCGAAACTACGAATTCGATCGAGATAAAATTTTGTATTTTAATCGAGAATGGTATATTAGAGCAAAATTTAGTCCAGATCGCATGACCAGAACCATAGAAACCACAGAAAATCATAACTTCCGAAGGGAAAGGCCTAGGAACAAATGTCGCGGTCACGTTCATCAATGAGCAAAATTAGACTAGGGGTTCCGTGAATATGGCCGTTCAAAATATTCTTCTCCGGATAATTTGAAAACTTCTGATTGGATTGAAATGAAATTTTACAACTAGCTGAAAAAAATGTATTCAAACTACATGCGAAATTCTGTCAAGATCGCAACACCAAGACCATAGATAATGTAGAAAATTCTAGCGAATTATCGAAAAAAAATTGGTCAGCTGAAGCACTGACAAGTCTGGAGTTTCGCCTAAGTTTGAGAATCTCTTTGACAGCTGTCGAAATATCTTCAATTGATTTCTATAACTGGAAAATGCGAATCTACCTACAAGGTGGATGTACAAGCGCTCAAAAGCTCCTGACGTCACGTCAGTGCTTTTCGTAATTTTTCACCAAGGCTCTACCTTGATGAGCTGTATCCATAAAACGAAGAATATCCTCGTAAGAATAAGGCAGAAGTACATATACAAGGTTTTGAGTTGAAGAAAAAAGTAGGAGGATAATCTTTTTTTTTTCGTATTCAAAATTATTGAAGGATATCCTTTTATTTAGAGTGAAAGGAAACGTTTATGAATAACCAAATAATATTTTATGAAGGATATGCTCATACTCTATAAGTATAAGATTTTACTCGAAATATTATGAATGCAAGCTGAAGGATTTCCTTCATTTTCTGCAATTACAAGCATGACTTTTTTTATGAATACGGCCCATTGAATCGTTAGTATCCGACTGATCAATCAGCGGGGCGAAAGAGAATATGCCCCAGCGGCTAGCGCTAGGAACGCGAGATAAAGTTTCAATTATGTTTTAAAATAAGAATTCTCACCTGAACTATATCACCATGAGTTTGTCCATTGGCAGTGAACGTGAGATGACACAGAAAAGGCAATCGATCATCCTTGGATTTGTTGACAGCTAAATCGTAGGTTTTTCCAACATCACCGTAGTAAGTGCGATTGCATACTGAAAAAAAATCAATCATAAAATATCAACTTTATGCTACATACATAAATAAACTATTTAAGTCCTGATCAATTCAAAAGTACGATTTTGGCACAAAATAGATTGTGAGCATTCAAATACTAGAAGGGTAGAATTTTATTCTTCATCGGTAATCTTCGGTAATGTTAAGATAAAAAGAGAATGCTAAGAACCCCTGATAGTTCTTTCAACATGAATTGTAGCACCTAGTGACGAAGAAAAGAACACCCAGTACCATTATTTTTACATACATTCGAAATGATAAGGGGCATACAGTCAAACCACAGATAAGCCCCGACCACGGTTTGAAATCAAAGAGGCAACTAGGGAATCTAAAAAATACGACTGCGTAGCGGTGCGCGAAGCCTCCTGCCTTGTTACTAGAAGACAGACTTTCCGACTGTATTCATATTCCTATTGTCCTTCTAGCCAGTCTCGAAGTGTTATAAAATAATGTTCGGAAATGGCCAAAATCGACTAGAGGTGTCCGCTGAGAAGTGAATAAGGTTTTTTTCTGTCCTATCTTGAGGGATAACGCAAATTGGGACCGATTTCCGAAAAAGAACAAATTTTCTACAACGATGGGGCGTTTGCACCCATTTTCCAATTTCGCAAACCAGGATCTTGAAAATCTTAAAGTGAACAAAGGACTCGAAACGTCTAACTTCATGGTAGCCGCCATGAAGGCGGCTTGTCGACCTTCTATCATATAATTCATATATCATATTTCATTTCAACCATGAACGGCAATGAAAGACCCTGAAAAATCGTCGCAAACGAAAAGAGTTAAGTAAAAATCAAAGGTAAGTAACGGTTGCTATCGAATTCCCAATGCGACGATACCTATTTTCCACACTATTATCAAGTTCAGAAAGGTTAAATCCAAATTCCAATAACACATAACCATTATATTTTGAAGAAAACCACCCTATCGGAGATCGGAGTTCCAAATCAGATGAATACGATGAAAAAGATCCTCTTGCTTTTTTTTATATATATATACATGTGCAAACGAAAAGAAATAAGTAAAAATCAAAGGTAAGTAACGGTTGCTAACGAATTCCCAATGCGACGAAACCTATTTTCCACACTATTAGCAAGTTCAGAAAGATTATATCCAAATTCCAATAACACATAACCATTATATTTTGAAGAAAACCACCCTATCGGAGATCGGAGTTCCAAATCAGATGAATACGATGAAAAAGATCCTCTTGCTTTTTTTTTTTTTTTTTTTTAGTCAGGGGGAATCCTCATGGACGAACTATCTCCGATAGATAGAACAGTGTGAGACTTCGTGTGAAGCACGACCTACTGTTTTAGATTCCGGGCATTTATTACCTATTAACCTTTTGACTCTACTTGTTCGTATCTCTATCACGATCTTTGTCGTGTGATAATTGTGTTACCTATGAATTTGAATTTCATAGGAGTCTCTTCTTCTGGATGATTCAAATTGAGATTACTCAACTTCAGTTTCTACGTAGTTGATCTCTGGGTCTTTTGTGATAGGTGGGTATCCTAACCACATCTTCTGCAGGGTTGTAGTCAACTAGTCTTCTTAGCTCATCATTTGGGTGTTGACTTGCTCTTTCAAATATCTTCTCAGCCTTCTTTTTTAGGAAATCTGTGACAGTTTCCCATTCTAAGTCTCTATGGATTTGTTGGTTTCTTACGAACCACGGCATATTCATTGCTGCTCTGAGCAGTTTATTCTCTGTTACTTGAATCTTCTTTATATGGCTATTGGCTGCATGGCCCCATGCCGCCGAGCCATATGTTAGTTGGGGTCTTGCAATTGACTTGATCATTCGTAGCTTCGTGCTTTGATTCATTTGGCTTCCTCTTCCTAGCAGTGGGTAAAGTCTACTCATTGCTGAGTTTGTTTTATCCACTGCATATTTTATATGGTTTTTCCATGTAAGCCCTTTATCAAGTTTTACTCCTAGATATTTGACTTTATTTTCCCATTTTATCTCTTCTCCATCTATCTGTAGGTTGGAATTTATTTCAAGTCTCCGCTTCTGTAGTAGAATAGCTCGGCTTTTTTTGCTATTTATTTGAATTTTCCATTTAATGAACCATTCTTCTAAATCTTCTAGTGCTTCTTGCAGTCTTCTGTGTATGACATCTGGTCGTCGATGTCTGAAGGCTATTCCCGTGTCGTCTGCATAAAGGGCGAGCAGATTCCTTGGATTCTTAGAGATATATGTTGTATATATATATGTGCAACATATATCTCTAACAATCCAAGGAATCTGGTCTGGTGGTAGATAATGTATCGTCTATTTTGACATAAAAATTCCGGTTCCTCAGGTAGTTTCTTATTATCTTGCAGGTTTTGATTGTGTAGTCTGCCATCATCATCTTGTAGGCAAGTCCTTTGTGCCAAACCCGGTCGAAGGCTCTCTCGACATCTAATAGCACTGATCCTGTGGCTTGTTTATTCTGAAATCTTTCAGTGACATATTCAGTGATCCTTAACAGTTGAAGTTCTGACTTATCAGCCTGTAATTTTGTGGGAATTTTCTATCTTTTCCTGGCTTATTGAACACAATTACTTCTGCTGTTTTCCATCTTTCCGGATAGTTTTCTGTTCTCATCACTGCGTTTGCTATATTGGTTAGCGCTGCCATCCCTTTTCTGGGCAATTTCCGTAACATAAAGTTTGTTACTTTGTCCTTCCCTGGAGCTTTCCTGTTTTTCAGTTTCTCGATGATTTCTTTAATTTCCGTTGGTGTTGTTGGGTTTGGGATGGTATCGCCTTCCGGCGGTTCCAACATCAATTCTTCATTTCCTTCGACTTCTTCTTCTAAGTCTTCATTGTTATCGTCTTCTCTGTAGTTGATTCTTCTCGTTCTATTGCGTCGACCAGTGCTTCGGCTTTTTCAAGCTTTGAGTAGGCCATGCCATTAGCTCCATTCAGAGAGGGAATTTCGGTTTTCTCGCGTCGTAAGCACTTTTGCATCTTCCATGCTGAGTGGTCTATGGTGTTTAGCTCTCTAACTCTTTGGTTCCATCTTTCTGTTTCAGTTCTCTCAGTGTATTTTTCAGCACTTGACTGTGTTTATTCAGCTCTTTCTTGTGATCCTCTTGCAACTAACCCACGTCGTTCTTATAGACCCTATACCTAGTACCTCGATAATCTGACGGCTGCAGTTCGAAGAGAATGGAAACTCTAAAAAGTTATCTGAAAATCGTCCCATACGACACAAAACTGCAGCAAGAGTTTGATTGAACCTTTTTGGGATTATAAGGATTAATTTGCTTTATTTTCAGTGCTACAATGGGAGGTTTCTTCCAAAAACGAAACATCCAGATTTGCTTATCGAAGGAGTGATATTTGATGTAAACTTTAATTCGATATAAATCGATGATTTATTCTTGAATTCCATTGGAATAGACCGACAATAGGCCAATTTATCAATTTCACCTAGATTAATATTGATTTTTGAAAAAAATTGGTTTCATCAAGAAACTGAATTTGGATGTTAACCTTAATAATTATTTTTCCTTACCAGAATACTAAAATGGTAGATGTGATTTCTTAGTGAAGGTTATGGTGTGCGTTCGCAGGACTTGAATAGTTCGATGTATATTTTGGCTCTTTAATCATTGACCATTGTTATGGATGAGGTGATTGTGGATATTTCAACTTCTTCAACGAATCGGATAATTGTTATACTATCATTGATTTTTTGTTTTATTGATCTACTTTGTTCAAATTTCCTGTTTCTGTAGATAAACCGTTTCACTAGGCGCAACAAAAAATTTGCGCCACCCTATAACCCATCTGTTGGCCCAACCTAATCGTTTGAGACTTTTCTTGGCTCTAAATTCGAAAATTACGGAAACACTTATTCAGAAAAATAATGGTCTATTATGATGAAAAGGTCAAAAAGTCAATCTAAGTAACCCCCACAGAACATCGAAATAATTATTGGCAACTGTAGACTGGTCTCGGCTCTCTTGATCCTCATCAGTGCAATGTAGCGATGATGAATTTGACGTGGAGACTCATGCTTCGAACCGAACACCTGGGTAGATCATGGAAAATTTCCTCACTAAAGACACCTGTCCGCTCGTGCAGCAATTATTCCAAAAACCGGAAGTTGTTTTGTTTTTTCTGATATATCAAAAAGGGCCTTCTAGTTAGCATATTCGCTGTTTCAAATTTCAGAGAGATAGCTAGAGAACAAAAGGAAAAGAGTGGGTTGTTCCATAAGTCAACCGTATTAGTCGTTTCATTTTTCCCCTTCATTATGTAATCTGATGTTGAAACTAGTGTAATAACTTGATAAATTATTGTTATTGTATCATTAGATCGCAGTGTATAAGATACTCAATATATGAAATGAACAATTCGTACGAATTGACATAATATTTGCGACTATTCATTACTATGATAACATATTGCAATACTAATAATATCCAGAGGAATTCTGGTAGCAGACACACATAGACATATTAACACAATTCAAAGACAACTAATAAAGCTAAATCTCTCTCAAGTCAACCAATTCCCCTCGCATGTCTTCCTAATGTGACAATTTCCCTAGCAGACATCTAACCTGCAGCATTGTTTGCCAGGCCTGCCAACGTCGACGCCATGGCATCCCCTAAATATGAATCCTCATCAGCAAAGATAAGCGTTTCTCCCATTTAACACGATAAATCAGCTCATTTGACTAATTTGACTTTCACTTGTCCAGAACGAATTCTAACAATATTAATTGATGTTAGTGGGATGAACCTTCTATTCCAATTCCTCTTTCGTCGCTTTTCTCTTCCGCTTCACTGTTGAATTTTAACTCCGATGCACAATGCGAGACTTGATTGTTTTAGAGCTGGCAGTTCAGATCTGAAAATGCGATTGCCAGCATCAGACCGGAGTTTCCGCAATTGTTTCAACGGTTTTCGGAAAAACCGAGTCCCATTCACCCATACCGGTCACCTGATTCGTAATTGGCAAAGCGCAATTATCGCTTTGGATGGAAACGAGGCGCGAGGGATGAAAAAATTTGATTAACCGGAGAATTCATGCAGACGAGGAATCAAGATTACCGAATTTCGTTATTGGACCAAATCCATTAATTTTTTGGTTTATTATTTCCAAGAATGAACCTTCGAAATCGTTCGAGAAAAAAATTTGTAACCTCACTAACCGGCAGCTACCCTTTAGTTCAAGGGTTTCCGCATAGAACACCTCGCAAATCAAAAACCTACGGCAATAGACTGGAATGAGTGATAGTTCAATCATCAATTTTCATCATTAGAAATCATAATGGCCCATCAGTCGATCGATACCGCTCTCACCAGCAGTCACAACGAAATCGTGCTCTACGAAGAGTCGATTTGATCCAGTCGCAGAGTAAAGTTAGATTATAATCGTAACTGGTCTCGTCTGTATGTTACGTTACGAGTTCTAATGTATTTGAACTTGTTGTTGCAATGTTAACCGCCAGGTGACCAGTTGAAAGATAAGAGCGTAGTAACATAGCTGCGATGTAGCCAAGAAGCTCCTTTTATTCAACATATATATATAGTATCGTCATCACATCGAACCACAACATCCTCAAAGAACTGAATGATCTTCTGGCCTGGCCGCTGCTATACACCAATATACAATCACTCTCATCCAAATTTTCTGAACTTGTATCCACTATTCAACTGCAAAAACCCTTCATTATATTGATAACCGAGTCTTGGCTAAATCCATCTATCCCTAACAGCGCATTTGACATACCCAATTACACCCTTTATCGGGACGATAGTACCGTTGCACCTGGCTACAGGGGGGAATGTGTCTATTTAAGCCAAGATATCACTTCGGCATTCAAAGTAAGGGAAGTTCATAAGGATTGGGCAGGCATCAACAATGTTTTCTTCGAAATATCGAGACAAAACTTTTCACTGTTCATCGGATGCATTTATCGACCGCGTCCCTGCTGTGAAGACACAGAGTTGACTGCTTTCCTGTCCGAGAGCTCCAAGAAATACAACAACTTTCTCATAGCTGGGGACTTTAATTGTCCTGATCTACAGTGGCCTATCATACAGCAGCCTTCACCAAACGCACCATCGTTACCATATGCCGAACTTATTGCCAACAATGGTCTCCAACAGTTGGTTCTTCATCCTACCAGGTACAGAGAGGGCCAGGTTCCTTCCTTACTCGACTTATTCATATCTTCTGATTCCAATATCATCTCCGAAATCGAATATTCAGCTCCTATAGGAAAATCTGACCACCTTGTCTTATCCACGCAGATTCAGCTAAACACTGCAGCCACTAATTGTAAGCAGAGTAAGCTGAAGAGTAGAATTAACTTCAAACAAGTTCGCGAAATACTTTTGAGCTATGACTGGCATTCTGTTCTGTCTTCTCAGCCTTCGATGGAGGATGTCTGGGGGGTGTTCACCGATATAATCAATGATGCTGTTTCTACTTGTACTACTTTCTCATCAGAAAAATTCAATCCTTTGAAGCCATGGATAAAGCAGTCTATATTGAGTGTGATCCGCAGGAAGAAGTCACTGTGGCAGCGTTACTTGCGCAGCAGATCAAGTGAGGATTATCGAAACCATCGTTCATATTCCAACATCGTATCTTCTACTATCCAGCAAGCCAAGAAAAAGTTTGAACATGATTTGGTTTCCTCCAAGGATAAGAAGAAACTTTTTAAGTATCTACGTTCCTCTTTGAATTCCAAAGTGGGAATACCTTTCGTACGTGACTCTTCTGGACAGTCTTGTGAGGATTTTACTCGGGTGGCTGATGTGATGGCCGAAGCGTTTGCGTCCGCTTTTGTACCAGAGCCTGACAGTTTGATTCCGGGACCGGATTTTTCGCGTACTGTCGACGGAATAGAGATGATCGACATGGACAGAGAGCTGGTCCTTGATTATCTTTACAGGGTGAAGAAGCACTCCTCCCCTGGTCGCGACGGAATTTCTTCACAACTGCTACATTCCTGCGCCGATGCTTTGGCTGAGCCACTCTCCATTATATTCTTATATTCTTTCCGCTCTTCTTCGCTCCCCCAAGTTTGGTTGTCGGCTTCTGTCACACCCATCTTCAAGAAGGGCGACAAACTTTCTGCCCAAAACTACAGGCCAATAAGCTTGACTTCTAATGTTTGCAAACTGCTCGAGAGAATTATTAGCGATCGGTTAATTGAATTCGCCCTCCAAAATAACATAATTCCTAAGGAACAACATGGGTTTCTTCCAGGTAGATCCACCATCACAAACTTACTCTCCGGTATTAACGATTGGACTAGGTGGGCTGATTCTGGTAATGCGGTGGATATTGTTTACCTCGATTTTGCACGAGCATTCGATCGCGTCCCTCACCGCCGACTCCTGAGGAAGCTTGAGTGTTTGGGGGTAAGAGGTTCTCTGCTTTCTTGGATTCAATCATTTTTATCCAACCGTACTTTTCGAGTTAGGGTTGGTGATTGCTTTTCCTCTTCAGATGTGAGGGTCCTTAGTGGGGTCCCCCAGGGTTCGGTGCTTGGTCCTATCCTGTTCGTGTTGTATACTTCTGATCTTCCTCGTCTTTTTCTGTCTAATTGTGCAATGTTTGCGGATGACACAAAACTCTATAGCTGTCCATTAGTCAACACAGGGCTCCTTCAGGAGGACCTCAACAGGCTCTTTAAGTGGTGTGAGATGTGGTTGTTGCCCCTTAATATCCAGAAATGTTGTGTCCTACACATCGGCAATAAAAACCCCAAGATTCCCTACTTCATCGACCAGCAGAGGCTAGCCAGTGTCTCTCAGCATTGTGACCTGGGTGTCACCGTCACTGATAACTTGAGTTGGTCCACTCACATTTCTACTGCTGTGTCTAGGGCGAGACAATTTACCTACCAACTGTCTAAAACTTTCGCTGGATGTGATATAGCAACAAGCAGAACTCTCTATACAACCTACGTGCGTCCTATTCTAGAGTATGCTGGACCTGTTTGGTGGGCTAACCTCAAGGGTGATCAAGAACTTCTGGAATCTGTGCAGCGTTGGAATACCCGTCTCCCGTTTGGTAGGAATCGACCTGACTATCAGACGAGGCTGCGGTTGTTTGGGTTGCCTTCCTTTTCTGAACGCAGAAGAAGGGGTGATTTAATTATCACCTACAGAGCCCTTCACTCTTTCTTCGGAACAGACGTGGCTTATCTCTTTCCACTCAATCAGAACAGGTTGTTGAGGGGACACCAGTACAAGCTTGCCAAGGAGAACTTCAGGACCACACCGAGGAGCAATTTTCTCCCAAACAGGGTGTTCGAGACGTGGAATCGGCTTCCCGCTGAAGTTGTGTCGTCACCATCGATGAATTCGTTCAAGAACTCCCTGGATAGATGGTCCAGCCTTCAGCATTGCCTGATGCCAGAAGGATTCAATTAAATTTAGCAGTCGTTGTTTATCATTGTTTATCATTTCATTTCATTTCATTGTTTATCACTTCTCGAAAATCTCTTCATTTTATATTTTAATTTTGAGTTTATAGGTTGTTAACCTTTACTTTTATCATTTTGTAATAATAATGATAATAATGATATCCATCAACAATGCATGTTTGTGATATGAAAATTAAAAATATGTTCCAAAACGAATGTGTCTGATAATGTAGACGTGCGCTTTACCTGAGTAACAGTAACTTTTGCTAATAAAATAGCCTTAAATCCAAAAGATAGCAAAGCATGTTTGGAGTGTTGTAAGAGAGATCACAATTTCTGGTTGTCGTCGTTGCATAAAGGAGATCAAGTTGAGGGACTCAAGTGTTTCAACTGAAGATTTTGATATTGCAACATCTTTTTTGTGGATTATTTCTCTGATATTGGGTGTAAAATGGCTGGAAATTTACCAAGAATTGGAAGTTTGGGACCATGCCTAAACAGAGAACAAACATATTTTTTTTACAACTACTGAGTCCCAGGAAATATCGGAAATCATTGGGGGACTGAGAGATGCAAATCACCAGGATTTGACGATGTGAAGGCTGAGACTCTGAAGGATATAGTTTTGTGGATCTCCCAGCCTATATCTCATTGCTTCAACAACTGCTTCACCTCCGGAATATGCCCACCACATTTCAAGATAACTACAGTAAAACCAATTTATAAATCAGGTACGAGGAACCTTATGAACAACTATATACCAATATCAATGATTTTGACTGTAGCTAAAATATTTTGGAAGGCGCTCAAGACGTTAATGGATTAGCCAAATTCGACATCATAAACGCTCAACCAAATGAAAGCACCCAAGATGCTATTGCTCATTTGAGTTCCAAACTAACGGAATAGATAGGATAGAAACCATGAGACGATTTGGGTGTTCCTGGACCTTGCAAGGGCTTTTGACACTATTGCTCATCCTCAGATTATTGAGGTTTTGGAAAGCCAGGGTTTTAGAGGCAAGGCTGGTGAACTTCTGAAGAGTTATACTCAAGATAGAAGGCAGCTGGTGAAAATGAACCTTTCAATGGGCCCAGAGAGAACTGTTGAGTATGGAGTTCCACAAGGTACTGTACTTGCCCCTTTGCTTTTCACATTGTTCATGAACGATGTTTTCAATCTCCAAGTTTCTGGCGAAATTTCAAGTTATGCTGATGATACAGCCATAGTATTTTACGCTCGAGATTGGGAAAGTTTGAGATGTGTTGTCGAGAGGGATATAAAGCTGTTGAAAGACTGGTTCAATTACAAGTTACTCACAATTAATTTTGAGAAAATCGTTTATATTCCTTTCTTGTGTATCTATGAAACGTTGAATTGGGAGGAGTGCAGATAGAGGATATACAATCTGTAAAATATCTTGGAGTTTTCATTGATAGACATCTTAGGCGGGACTCACATATATCGAACGTATGTGCCACATTATAATTCTGCAAGAAGTTGATGTCTATGAATATGATTAAAATACCTTTGAAAATTCATAAAAAACCTTCGAGCAAACCGGCTTCCCTATTCTGAAATAGTGGCCAACATGGGACTTAAGTGCCAAACAAAACGTTATGTATATTATGAGATAGAATATTTTTTAAACACAAGATCACATTATTCGTATCCTCATATTATTATAGGTTAACAATTAATGTGTCTTGTTGAACGAGCGTGAATTAGTAAAACAGGAACAGCTGTGACAAAGTCATAAAATTTATGCACAATTCTTGTTCGGCCGCGTTATTAGTCCTTCGGAAGGGACCCTTAGCTCGAAATTTATTTCAGACTGTGGAGAGACAGAAATTGTGTTGTTTCATTTTATTGACTTAGGTTGGGTAACTTTTCTTGATTGCTTCTATAAAATAGCGGCTTCACTTTTCTGGGGTGCCAACGTGGTGATTAAGTGCCAAACAAACGTTACATAAGTAGAATATAAATTTAAGACTATGTCAAAAGAGAATTTTAATATAACCTATTAAACTCTATTTCACGAAGTTCACTAAGACTCCCCATTCCGGGGAAAGCGATTGGAAACACCCCTTCCATAAGGAAACATGCCCCACCTTGTACAACACGCCTAATCTCGCAGATTGGAAATTGCGGTATCCCGAAAATCCTGGAGAGAGTTAGAATCGAAACGTGACTGCAATCTTAACACCTTATTAATCTTATACTCAAGAGAACATCCCGTTTGGTTTCCCCAATTCCGCAAAGGAATTTCTACTGGCAGTTATTTTCGAATTACAACATTCCCAGCTCATTTGCAGCGAGCTGAAAGCGGTTCATTTCTTCTCGTTGAAAGGATGTGGGGTTCGTCGAACAGATTGAGATAGCTCGGTGAGATCCTGTTGGGGATAGAGGGCTATTCATGCCGATGGGAAATACGGGTCTCTGTTTCTTATTCGGTTTATTGTTTCTGATGATGAACTCATGGAAAGAGCCGGGTTTTGGCATCTTCAACTCTAATAAATACAAGGTACGATGGAGAACCTGTTATCAACATTATGGAGGTTTCAGTCCGAGGGGTTGAAACACCTCCTCTGAAAATTTCCGGAAATAAAAATATGTATATTCAAACACATGTTCTGCTGAATTAGAATAAAGTATGCAATTTATTCGATAATTTGTTATCTGTACCTGAATAAAGTATTGCATATTTTGATTAATGATGTTCATGCATTTAACTGGCTACTGGCCCTGCATCACGAGAAGCATCTGTGAAAACTGCAGGTCATGATACAAGAAAAATGTTTTCTTGTATCAAGATGATAGATCTTTAAGGCTATAGTTGATACTAGAGAAAGTCTAAGCGAAAGTCTGGATAGTGAGACATCTTCTGAAGTCTATGCTTGCTAGTGTACTTGTGGTGTGCCCTTGTTAATTGGCTAACACATTCTCAGCCACAATTTCTGCCTGGAAAGTGCTTCAGTCACCCTATTGTGACCCAAAGTCTGCAGTTGACCACATTGAGAATATTGAAAACATCCGAAGAACAATCGATCTTGGTATTTTCAAAACAGCAGAAACCTCAATGAGAACAATTACTAAAGAAATTATTTTACCAAGACTCGCTCCTCACCAAGGCCATAGAAGTAAGTAACTACTCTACCAAAGATCCTCGAACCTATTTCAGAATATCACTGACAATCTCGATCCTAGACGATTTTATAGATCAGCTCAGATGAAGATTTGGTGACCACAAAGAGCTTCTAGGAACACTTAAGTGCTTCAAAATTTTGATTGATTCGGCCGATACTTGATGAAAATCCATGTTAACTTAGTATTCACTAATTAACTTAGTCTATGATTTTCGCTAATTGGGAGTTTAACAAAACAACTACACTTGTTTCGCCATACCATGGCTCCATCAGGTGAAGAGTGTAACAGTTTAACAGCCTCTCTTTTTGTAACGCCACTGATTTAGAATCGCTGTATCTTACAGCGCAAGTCTGGTTGCGTGCAGTCCGAATCTGTTTCTTTTTTCTTTGTGCTCGGCCATTTTTGAGATTTGGGATTAATTGAATGACATCAATTTTGAATTGAAGTGAATGGTGAAATTACTTCCAATCATTGAATATTTAATTGTTAAATATAAATCCAAATTTGTCTCGGCGTGAAATTCTTTCACGGTGAGTCTTTCCTATTATCCACTGAAATATTTCCAGAAATAATTCACAGAGAGAGTAGAAATTCTTGTGCACGTTTTTCAGGTTAATGCTGTATCCGATTTCACGTAGGTATCTCTATCTTATATTTTTCATTTTCTTTGGCTGACAATTGTATTTTTATTATTTCAAATCTTCCTTCAGGTTGCAATTTATTTTTTCTGTAAATTTCAGTTCCTTTGATGACATATTTAGACCTGAAGGAATGCTTGGAAAGATGTAACTGTTTCTAATGAATTCTGAATAATTCACAGCTCTTCTCCTGGGATTATAGAAATTTTTCCCCTAGGATTTGAGGATTTGTTCCCCTTGAATTTAAAGATTTTGTTCCCCTGAGATTGGGAAATTTAGCACCGCTTCCCTAAGGCGTACCACTTGGTATTATTCTGAGAGAGAGACATTTCCCTGGAATTGGATTGTTGGAAAATTGTACCGTATCTGCAAATCACTGGTTCTGGTTGTTTTACACCCTTGGAACTGGTCATATTAGGACGACATTTTTTGGAGGGAAATACCCAAGAAGATGTGGGAGAAATAATTAAGTTAAGTAATACTAATCTAGCAGCAGATTTTTTTCCAAAACCCGAAAAATGAAAAAGTTTGTGTTAGGGAATGCGTCGGGTTGGGTTAGGTTTGGGTAACGAATGTCACGATAGGGTTAGGTTAGGGTTAGGATAGCGTTAGTCTAACGTTAAGTTAGGGATAGGTAAGGCCACAGCAACGCGTGCCGGGTCTGCTAGTATTGTATAGATTCATCTGTTCGGAGGTCGATCTCAGCTTGTTGTAAACAATTGTACATTTGAAGTTTCATTATAACTGTAAAACCCGAAGGGAGTTTTTATTCTGTCAGGAACCCTAAAATTTAGATTTCATTGCTAATTGAAGGTTGATACCTTGCGGTAAAACGAAGGGGGTTAACATTAAAGAAACACATAACGTAACACGAGATAAACTAAGATCATTGTTGCACTTGTTCGGAATAAATACCTACTACCTAAAGGGCAGGGGTAATAGATAAGCAGTATAGATAAGAGTTGTTATCTACATACCTGTTATCTACATCTCTGCATCATTAGGTTTTCGTTAAACAGTCGTTACGGTTGAACAAATTCAACAAGGGCGAATTATTTAACTCTACCTGATCGTTAAGCAAATTTGTTGACTATTTCTGTTTGTTGATTTCCATGCTTTCTAACAAATTAAGTTTTGATCCTTTACTTTCAATATGCAAAATTTCGTAGTCATGTGTGAAGCAATGCTTTTCCGTCAATAAATTTTCTGCGAAATTTGAATTTGTTTTTCCGTTAACGAAAGAACTTCTATGTTCCTTAATTTTTTTCTCAAAGGTTCTACCAGTTTGGCCAATATGGAAACTTGGACAATTTTGGATTTATCTGATGGATCCGTTTCAACTTTATGATTTTTGATGAACTCACCTAAGCTATTATCAGTTATACACGCGATATTGATTTTGTTTCGTTTTAAGAACAAAATTAGGTTTTATTTGAGACTTTTCCTGAATAAGAAATTATTTTATGATTTTGTTTCAATTGTTTTTGAACTGGATAAACTTCATTTATGGCTTTTCTATATAGTTTTTTCGAGAGAATGTTATCTTTAATGATACTTCATGACCGTTATTTACCGCAATTTGTTTGATGACATTAACTTCTTTAATTGAAGGTATATATATATTAATCTATGTAACATGCTGTGATACGCTGCTACTTTATGCTGATGTGGATGTGTAGACCAAACATGCGTTGTGATATCTGTGTATGAGGGTTTGTGAAAAATGGAGAAGTCGTGTTTGTTATTAATTTTTGAAATGGTTTAGTCCAAAAAATTAATCGAATTATTAATTTATTTCTCCATTGTGAAATTTATTGAAGGGAGAATCGCGTTAATATAGTCAAACAATTGTCTGTCGTTTCCGACAAAATTAAAAACTATAGCACTCCATACCAACCTCAACAACTGAGATGTTGAATCTTTGAAACTGTATGAAAATATGGGAGCTATTGTCTGGCGAGTACTCGTTGTGGAAATCACTTCTAAAAAAGGAAACAGGACAAGCCTTCTTGTGCCATTGAGGCCTTTAGTGAATGTAATAGGGAATTTTTCCCTAACATATTCAAACCACAATGCTTGTGGACAAGACAGACTCTGTGGACTGGCTCTCATGTCTGTTCACAGAAGCCATCAGACCCCAACAGATGAAGTGATAGATGAATTTGCAAGAAGAAAGAACAGAAGTACATATTTTGTAATTAACATTTCGTTATATTGTACTGTTTCCTTGAGATACAATTAAACGTAACAAGCTTAAAGTTTTTGATTTCTTTCATGATTAAGGGTCAAGATAAGCTATGATGAGTTAATGCAAGAATATTCTGATGTCACAAAAATCCTTGAACGTTCTCGTGTCAAACTTTCGTTTTTTGACCTCTAAACTCTTGTTGAATGAAAGTAAAAAACGGCCAGAAATGCGTAATTTGACGAGTAAAGAAGAAAAAATTCGAATTTAAAATCTGTTCAACCCCCCTCCCCGAAATTTTTTATGGGTACGGCCCTGTATTTGACTTGAGACGAGATTAGGAGAAAGCCAGTTGCTTCCCTAGTTGCTGGATCTTCAACTTACACAGTGACCAAATCATTGAAACAAGGAATGTTTCCGGATGCTCTGAAGGTGGCAGTAGTAAGGCCTATTTTCAAAATGTTTATGGCCTAAAGGTTGTATCGAGATAGCTTAATCCTAATACTTTGAAAACTGTTTATTATTCTACAGAAGAATAAGAATCAATTTTGAAATTTGGATTTGCCAATTAATCGTCGCGGTTCATCCTTCAAAAGAAGTCTATCAGAACAATCTTCAACATCGACATATTGGAATTTTTAAGAATAATAAGATTTTAACCATCTACGCTATATAGGGTCTTTCACGAGGAACCTCACCCATATTTATACGGGAAACTACTGAACGTATTTTCATGAAATTCAGCACTTATAAGTATTTCACGATGCTGATGAAATCTAAATATTTTCAAGGCATGAGCACCTCCGGTTTTTCCGGAAATGACGTCAACTTCCGTTTTTCAAATTAGAACACCATTTTTTTATTGCAGAAATAGATTCCTTAGAAAATTTCAAGTTATTTTGATGTAACATTTTTCAGTTTTGGTTGGAAAATTCTCTCTGAGCGGGAAAATTCGAAAAAAAAATCGAAAATAGAGCTCCGCTGAAACAAGAATAACTTCGAGGTTTTTGGATGGAAAATTTTCATTTTTGGGATTTTTCAAGATGTAAGATTGATGTATCCACTTTAAAAATCGAAATCGCGATTCATGATACAGGGGGTGAAAAAATCGCTTTCAAAGTTAGGGATGACAAAATCGTGAAAAATCAATTTTTTCAAATTAGAACCCCATTTTTTTATGGCAGATATTGAATCTACTTTGAAAAATAATGTGAGTGTATGCATCACACCCTTGCCCTAAAATGGATATTTTCTGAGTTATTCACAAAAAACTGTTTTTCGTCTTGAATTTTCAGCTATTTCTTTTCCCTTCACGCCAAAAAGATGAAATTTTCAGGAACTGTTATTTGAACCATGCTGTAGATTTTTCACCCCTTCTTGAAACCGACTTCAAGTTACTATTAGGAGAACCATGGCAAACTCTCGCAGTTATAACTAGAGAAGATGCTCAAAGTTTTGACCGTTAATTTCTAGACATTTATTTATACGTCTCAGGAATGCTTCGTGCGTTGCTCTTCTTATTTCATCGGGAGGAAGAGATCTGCAAAAGTGTTTAAAAACCAATTTTTCTCTCGCATATTAGGGTAGTAAAATCTAAAACATGGTTTAAGTAACAGTTCCTGAAAATTTCATCTTTTTGGCGTGAAGGGAAAAGAAATAGCTGAAAATTCAAGACGAAAAACAGTTTTTTGTGAATAACTCAGAAAATATCCATTTTAGGGCAAGGGTGTGATGCATACACTCACATTATTTTTTAACGTAGATTCAATATCTGCCATAAAAAAATGGGGTTCTAATTTGAAAAAATTGATTCTTCACGATTTTGTCATCCCTAACTTTGAAAGCGATTTTTTCACCCCCTGTAACATGAATCGCGATTTCGATTTTTAAAGTGGATACATCAATCTTACATCTTGAAAAATCCCAAAAATGAAAATTTTCCATCCAAAAACCTCGAAGTTATTCTTGTTTCAGCGGAGCTCTATTTTCGATTTTTTTTTGAATTTTCCCGCTCAGAGAGAATTTTCCAACCAAAACTGAAAAATGTTACATCAAAATAACTTGATATTTTCTAAGGAATCTATTTCTGCAATAAAAAAATGGTGTTCTAATTTGAAAAACGGAAGTTGACGTCATTTCCGGAAAAACCGGAGGTGCTCATGCCTTGAAAATATTTTAGATTTCATCAGCATCGTGAAATACTTATAAGTGCTGAATTTCATGAAAATACGTTCAGTAGTTTCCCGTATAAATATGGGTGAGGTTCCTCGTGAAAGACCCTGTATATGCTCAGGAATGTATTTTATTCCTACATAAAAACAAAGTAATCTTCTGAACGTTTCTACCCACAAAAACTAAATCACAACATAAGGAATTTCAACTATACATATCCCAACGAAGACCCAAGAGCAAATAGAAATTATTTACTTCCTTACTGGCAATGATTCATGAAGGAGAAGACTTCAAGAAATACAAAAAAGTTGTCCATGAATATTTAGCAACTTGGGCCCCACAAACTTACATTATCACCACCCTAAAGAACCTCTTCATTTTCATCAAACTTCGATTTTCAAATAAAAATCCGAGTTTTTCAATTCCTTTTCGTCTAACATGTAAAGAGATCAAAAGCCGTCCAATTTCGCCGCACCTCCATCGAAATTGGCCCCGGGTTCATTTGCGGGGGGTACAAAGGCGTTCGTGACATAAATTTGAAACAAACAATTTGCCAAATTCCCTCCAAATTGAACGGTGCTCGTTTTGTATGTATGAAATATTGTTAACTACAAACGGGAATCTATGGAAATAAACGTGATCAATCTTATTTCCCGAAAATCATTATAGTCGTCACGTAGGCCGTGTCGCTGAATTTTCAGGGGGTGGGAAGAGTGCGATTTCAGGTCAATTCGAGGCACACTTTCGGGCCTGGAGAGTTGGTAACTAATGGATTCGTTGGGACAACTTCATTGGAAAATTGATATTTCTCAACAAGAAATCTGATAATTTTTCCTTCGTGTTATTGACGATAGACTGTTTAATTCAAAGTTATTTGGGTTATTTACATCGTTTGGAAATTCTTACGGTTTGATTGCTTGGACCGACCACTAGTACAATGGAGAAGAGCCTGCATAATTTGAACGAAGAACACTGGACGATGAAAAAACTGAATTTTGAGATTCGTTGAAAGTTTTGTGATCGAATACTTTCGAAGATTTCGACGAGTCCATAGAACCAGTTACAACAAGACGAATACCCATGGAAGTGGCCACTAACCGAATATCCAGCATGAAATACTGGTCCAGTAAGCCCGATCTCTCGTGAAAACTCGATTTTTATCCCAATGCAAGGACAACACGAGCCGAAAGACAGAATATATTCATCTCGCAGCTGGTAGTCGCAGACGAAAATTCTCTAAGAGTGTCATTTTTCACCACACGGGTAGCTATTGTGACATAAATTGTAGTTGGCTTGCAACTCTGAGTTATTTAGTGCTGTTCCAAAGTATGAGTGCCGCAGGGCGCGAGGAAATTTAAAATACGGCAATATTATTTCAAGGACCGAACCAACCGTCGACCCTTCTGCGGATCTCCTTCACTACGCCATTTTTATACAATGTGACTACGTGCCCAACGACCCAGAAATATTATTTTATGGCTTTGGAGTCGGTCCGTCCTGGAGATCTTGAGGGGAGAGAGTATTGCGAACAAGCAGGGTACTTTACAGGTGGGTATACACCGCCATCGAATATTTGAATTGACGAATTCCTCTTGCAAATAGGGCTATTATTGTATTCACTGTGGCTGACAATATTCACGACATCCATGACTTCATTATATCGGATGTTGAATTCCAATATGTCTATGGGAATTGAAGGAAAATTCACATTTTCTCAACACTATACTGTCCGATTATTAACGGTTCAATGTCCTATCATTATATGGACTTCTTAAAGTCCCTTGGATTCCTCGAATTAATGAAGTTCTGCGATATTAATTTGATAATTCCAACTACCGGAATTCAATTCGATGGTTTGACAATTTCATTTTTGCCCATCGATGTAGAAAAGTGGTGGGGATACCGAAGTCGGTGTAATAATACGATGTATATACTCCGTTTAAGAATTATTGACATCTCGCTTGGCTGTGAAAAATCGAATTTAAGTTGGTAATAGACTATTCAGTAATATTTTGGGTTGCTGAATTCAGGTTGGTATAGGAATAACACTAACATTACCCATAGAAATCTTGCTTTGATGATTTTATCGAAGATATTGGTGATTATGTAATTATAAAAATTTGCTCTGAATTTGAGTATTTTTTGTCTTATGCTATTAAAATGGCTGGAATTCACCAGGATAAATCGCGCCTAACAAGAGAACGCCAGGCAGTTTGTCGGTGTTACTTCGAGTTTTTCAAAGATTTGGCATATATTTCCGCTAGTGTTTCAGGTAAACTGTTATTTAGCGACTCAAAGTGTATTCTGATTGATCAATGTCTCTTAAATTTTCAGATTTCACCAAGCCCTGTCCGTAGAATATTAGCATGTTATTATAGCCTGGAATTAGCAGTGGAAGAAAACCTGTGCGATATGATTATTCCTTCAAAGAGACATTGAATGACTTTGTTTCTGCTGAAATTAAAAACAATGAATATATCAGTTTAGATATCCTTTTTGAACTGGTCAAAGAGCACCTAGATTTCAATTTATCGAAGTCAACATTATATTATACCATAAAAAAAATTGGATACAAATACAAAAAATATGATCGAAGGAAAATTCTCACTGATAAACAGGAAAATATAATAAAAATAGTACGATATTGTGATAAATACCGAGAATACATGGAACAAAACGTGAAGTTCATTTATCTAGATGAGATTTGGATATTCAAAAACGGTATTCAAATTTGTCAGTGGACACTAGAAAATAATCCAAAAGGTATGCCGAGTATATTCAAGAGTAAAGGCAGAAGGTGCACTATTTTGAATGCTGGAACAATGGACGGATTTTTACCTGGATGTGATCCGATTCTTGACAGTGTTATTAATGATAAGAATTACTATGAATGGTGAATTATTTCATAAATGGGTAGTTGAAATATTGAAACCTTCCCTGCAAAAGGATGCCCATCAATAGGATTACGTCAGCTTATTCAATAAACACATCCAAATCACTACACTACGTGGAAACAAAGTTTTCAATATTTTTATCTTAGCTCTTGTATCATTCATAGATATTTCAAGTTTATTTATTATACATATACTGTATAGTACCCTGTTCACATTCCCTCTGCTAATACACATGCTATATTGTTTCCAATTCAAAAGTATACTGAATAATTGTAAAATTGCTCATCAATTATAATATTTTCAATAATTCATGGACAGTTTTAATGAATGAAAATAAAAATTGACTTTATTGAAATATTCAACACCGAGCAATAAATAATTCACAAATTGGTTCATATATTGATAGTTCGGTACAAATTCATGTCAAAATTCTTCATGTACTACATAGATTCTTAAGTTTTGTTTTTCTTTTATTTCCTAATACATTATAACGTTTTTTCCAATCCATTCTTTTGGCCCTGTGCTTGCGAAGTATACAAGAATTTTTTTCTGTTGCACCACTAGCTACCTGTTAGAATTCCATTAATTATCCTTCTTGAATTCTGACATAAAATGGTACTCTTATAGTTATATGGTTAGAATTTTGCAAGATTTCCAATACCAATAAATATTGCATGGTCCTGAGTGAAAATAAATATTTATTTGAATGATCTTCAATTTTCCATGGTTGACTTTTGTATGAGATAATTGCATATGAAAGCATTCCACGATATTTTCGCGCTTTCAAACCTGAACTCCCATGTAGAAACTGCAATCGATATATTCCGGCTTAATTATTCGATAATTCCGATAATTCGTATACTCAACACTTTTCTAGGTTATATTTATGTTTTATTTCTATGATGAAATTTAGTTACTTTTTGTAACCAGAAATAAAGCCACGACTGGACGTTCATGTTCTGCTTCGATGTCAATAATTCTTAAATGGACTATAGTTCATTTAAGAATTATTGACAATGATGAATTAAAATATCTACGAATGATACAAGAGCAAAGATGAGAATCTCATTGAAAACTTTGTTTCCACGTATAAGTGTAGTGATTTGAATGTGTTTATTGAATAAGCTAACATAATCCTATTGATGGGCATCCTTTTGCAGGGAAGGTTTCAATTTTTCAATAACCCATTTATAAAATAATTCACCATTCATAGTAATCCTCATCATTAATACCACTGTCAAGAATCAGATCACATCCAGGTAAAAATCCATCCATTGTTCCAGCATTCAAAATAGTGCACCTTCTGCCTTCACCTTTGAATATACTCGGCATACCTTTTGGATTATTTTATAGTGTCCACTGACGAATTTGAATACCGTTTTCGAATATCCAAGTTTCATCTAGATAAATGAATTTTACGTTTTGTTCCATGTATTCTCGGTATTTTTCACAATATCGTACTATTTTTATTATATTTTTCTGTTTATCAATAAGAATTTTCCTTCGATCAACTTTTTTGTATTGTATCTAATTTTTTTTATGATATAATATAATGTAGACTTTGATCGATTGAAATCTAGGTGCTCTTTGGCCAGTTCGGAAAGGATCGTTTTTAATTCTAGCAGAAACAAAGTCATTCAATGTCTCTTTGAAGGAATAATCGTATCGCACAGGTTTTCTTCCACTGCTAATTCCGGGCTGTAATAACATGCTAATATTCTACGGACAGAGCTTGGTGAAATCTGAAAATTTAAGAGACATTGATCAATCAGAATACGCTTCGAGTAGGTGAAAAACAGTTTACCTGAGACACTAGTGAAACTCGATTAATGCTAGCGGAAATATATGCCAAATCTTCGAAAAACTCGAAGTAACACCGACAAACTGCCTGGCGTTCTCTTGTTAGGCGCGATGTATCCTGGTGAATTCCAGCCATTTTAATGGCATAGGACAAAAAATACTCAAATTCAGAGCTACTTTTTATAATTATTCACCAATATCTTCGATAAAATCATCAAAGCAAGATCTCTATGGGTTATGTTAGTGTTATTCCTATACCAACCTGAATTCAGCAACCCAAAATATTACTGAATAGTCTATTACCAACTCAAATTCGATTTTTCACAGCTTACTGAGATGTCAATAATTCTTGAACGGAGTATGTTACGTTGGACATTTGAGTTTTGTTTTATATTTTTAACCACTGTCAACATTTAATGTATCATCTGAAAAGAATTGAGTTCGTGCTCCCTGCGCGAGGAGGTCTCTCTTTATCCTTTCGGAGGGACAGGTATTCAGGAAAGAAAACCCGGAAATTTGAAAGAACATATTATATTCAAGAAAGATGATGTTAAAACGCATCAACAAAATCGAGATTTCCACAAAACGAAAAAACAACATCACCAATTCACATAATTCGCATGATAATAAATAAATCAGACAATTTAACTCCTACTTTCCTTACTTCATGCAAACCTAATAATCCAAGCGTACGAGGAGGTCAACTGACTCGATACAATATAAATACTACTATTATTCCTTACATAGAAACACATCAAATCAATTTCGGGTTGAGTTATCAGTAATATTGGGGATTACAAGGATACTAATGGGTGATTTTTTAAGAGCTTGAGAACTTTTTTAAAAAAAAAAACGCATAAAATTTGCAAAATCTCATCGGTTCTTTATTTGAAACGTTAGATTGGTCCATGACATTTACTTTTTGAAGATAATTTCATTCAAATGTTGACCGCGGCTGCGTCTTAGGTGGTCCATTCGGAAAGTCCAATTTTGGGCAACTTTTTCGAGCATTTCGGCCGGAATAGCCCGAATTTCTTCGGAAATGTTGTCTTCCAAAGCTGGAATAGTTACTGGCTTATTTCTGTAGACTTTAGACTTGACGTAGCCCCACAAAAAATAGTCTAAAGGCGTCAAATCGCATGATCTTGGTGGCCAACTTACCGGTCCATTTCTTGAGATGAATTGTTCTCCGAAGTTTTCCCTCAAAATGGCCATAGAATCGCGAGCTGTGTGGCATGTAGCGCCATCTTGTTGAAACCACATGTCAACCAAGTTCAGTTCTTCCATTTTTGGCAACAAAAAGTTTGTTAGCATCGAACGATAGCGACGAATCGACATTTCACGGTCTTCAGCAACACTCTCAGAAACAGACGCAATATTCTCTTCTGTACGCACTGTACGCATTCTTGTGGTTGGTTTAATGTCCAATAAAGTAAACTGAGTGCGAAACTTGGTCACAATCGCATTAATTGTTTGCTCACTTGGTCGATTATGTAGACCATAAATCGGGCGTAAAGCGCGAAACACATTTCGAACCGAACACTGATTTTGGTAATAAAATTCAATGATTTGCAAGCGTTGCTCGTTAGTAAGTCTATTCATGATGAAATGTCAAAGCATACTGAGCAAATACTAATGCATGAAAATCCTAACCTCAAAAAAATCTGAGCAAATACTAATGCATGAAAATCCTAACTTCAAAAAAATCACCCGTTATTTACATGTATAGGGGTTAATACTTCCATATCAACTTTCCTACCTTGATCTGCAAGCCGCCTAATATCTTAATGTACCTACTTGAAACCAAATTCACTCACTCCGAAAGTGACCTTAACATTTTTCGCAGTCTTGTAATTAATTCGCGCCTAATCTCCGTACTATCTCTAACCTTACTCAAAACGCAATTTCTTCGACTTCTTTTTCTACCCCAAGCTATCACAAAATTTGTCCCTAATTCGGAATTTAAAACTTCTCGACCGAAAATACTAGATAGGTACATACTATCCTACACCGGACTGAAAACCGATCCTACAAGTTCTATACCATCTTGGTACCGCCATTTGAAATCCCGCTGCCACCCCCGGCTGGCAAACAACTAACAACTCCGTCCCCGACTGGCAAACAACTAACTCTACCTCTTTTCGAGTTCCCCAAAGGTAAACTTTTTACCCCTTCAAAAACCTAAAACCTGAGTTGACATTTTCCGTAGTGCCTCTCACTTCCATGGCTTGGGGAGACCCACGCTCTTAAATTATTTCTGCCAAATTTCTCATGGTCAACCGACATTGCTTCTCTTTCCCTTATTAGACCATCTTCGCCCGCTCAGCACATTCGACACGGTCTAGCCATAACATCCGTCCACAACGATGGATACAAAGTAATCGATGTATGCTTCGCATATACTAATTCCTTATCTATGGCTTAGGTATCAATCCTCAATCACACGGCTCCAAAATTATACAAGTTGATTGTACAAAGTGATACAATGTATGCACGACTTCGAATATACAGACTCTTTTCCGAGATAGGTAACCGAATTTAATATTGAATATTCCTATTCCCAGATATTACATAGGAAATGAAATTAAGAATGCGCTTTGTTCTTTTCTTTTCTGCTGCGTTCTTCGATCCTCGTAGTCGCCATAGTTTGAGTTGATACTCTCATCAACGAGGTTGTGAAATCGGTTAATCTGAGCCATAGGCTTGATTATTTCGAAGAAAAGGCTGTAAGTTACATCACCACTGTTGGGAATTTTTTCTAAAAATGGAATTTCAAGGGCTTTCACGTTCAACACGTTCACTGTGTTTAGGTTTACTAATTGATTGACTGCTACTCGGCAGGCTTCACGTTGAAGTATCCTTAAGTGCTTCGAAAATTAAGTCCGTACATTCAACACCAACGTGTAAAATTTCAAGGAACGGTGGGTTGCTTATTTGCATGATATTTCTAGCTCTTTCCTTGGGATTTGAAACCACGGGGTTTTTATTCTTCAGCCTGTTCGGGGACCTTACACCAGAGACAGTGCCATTTGTTGTAAGCCTTGAGCGTTGTTGAAAACTTCCATTATAAATTTCTTTATATTATTTATAAGGATTTGGTTCTTGAAAAAGAAGAGTCGGAAAAGATTAGAAAATATTTTCGTTGAAATATTGTGAATTGAGAAAAAGCTCCTCTCAGGGCTCCCCTAAATAAGGTCTGAAGGTTTCAGAAATCAGACTGAAACGTTGAAACACGGACGTTCAATGGACAATGGTGATAGCTGGAATAACTTTTTGTACAGACCATCTTCGATAACATGAAGTTAAGAATGCTCATTTGCATTACCAACAATGTAAAGGGGGGACAGGCTTTTCCCTGATGGCTCATTCCCCTTACCCTTCCCTCAATGAACGTGAGAAGTCAAATAATTTTGGATTTCGATTGCCATGAAATATCTTTTTCAAATTCAAATCTTCAACTATCTTAAAGAATTACCACTTCTTGATCAAATAAAAAAAGGGTTTTCGAATCTTTGCGCTGTTTTTTGGAAGGATCAAAAATGTGGTCACGACTGGTGTCAAGGGGAAAATCCATTTTAAATTGCTTTCAACCCTGATGTTCATCCAGCGCCTCATTTCGAAAGAAGAGGTCCTAATTAAAAAGAAGCCAATTTTGTCATTTACGAGTTGTTTATGGGGTGGAAGACTCGCATTTAAATGAACATTAGGACCATCTGGAGGCGAAAATTCGGATCGCCAGCAAGTCATAAATTCCTTTTTCGGTGCCAGTTCTACATTGTTGTTAAGGATTAATACAAGAATTTATTAATTATTTTTTCCCACAATTTAACAATTTTGATTACTTATATCATTATAACGAGAGAGAATTTCTCTGGCTAGGCGAACCTTTTTGGCGCTTTATTTCCAATGTAAATTCGAAATTTTTGAGCGCTCGTACTACTTACACGAGGGCTATATCATTTCGTCACGATGTCTGTATTTTTCGAATTTTGAGCCGAAAATGGTCTCAATCGACTATGTTCGACCACAGCCGTCTTTATTAGAAGCCTGGAACGAGAGAAAACTGGCAACGTTGGACGGAGAGATATGGAACTCGGGGGCTTCGCATAATCGAGTTTTCAGTTCAACAAGTCGTAATAGGTTACGCACGTGTTTTTGTTGGTATTTGTGTTTTTGTGAATTAAATAAGTGTAATAAAGTTCAAACTGAAGTGTAATAGTGATTTAAGTGAAGTGAAAGTGTTGTTTTCAGTAATTTTGGTGGGTATATTTGAGATCATCTACTGAGAATCAAGATGGTACGATTGTGTTGTGTTCCAAATTGTAGAAGCAATTATTCGTATCACAAAGATAGGAATTATGTAAGTTGTTTTAAATTTCCCAAAAATGAAGAGCTGAAGCTTCTATGGATGAAAGCTATCCCAAGAAAAGATTTTATTCCGACCTCTTCTAGTTCAGTTTGCGAGAAACATTTCGAAGAAAGTGATATTATTAAGACAGATAAATTTTTAAAGCCAGATGGAACCATTCAATTGTTATCATTAAAATATCCTAAATTAAAAAAAAACGCTATTCCCAAAGTTTTTCCAAATTTACCGAAGTATCTCACAAAATCAACTCCAAAACCGAGGACCGATCCTCAGCTTAGAAAAAATGAAATCATTTCTCGGCAGAATAATGAAATAGAAGCCTTTTTGAGTTCGGACATGATTAAAGATTTCGATGACCTAATCAATAATTATTCAATCAAAATTGATGTATCAGGATGGGAGATTAAGAAATTCGATGAAAAGATTCATTTTTATATAATTAATTTCGAAAAATCATTATCTGTGGATGTTTCAGTTCAAATAGATAGAGACCTTAGATTAAAATTATTTATTAAAAATATTCAGATCTCTCAAAATGATTTAAAATGGATTCTTCCGTACGATCTAACACTTAGTAGGTGGTCTCAACTTACAAATTTACTTTCTCGTTATAAAAATGTAAATAATGAAGATGCTGTACCTGAAGAATTTATGTTAGATTTATTGAAAAGTTCTTTAGCTTCCTTAGAGTTATTTTTAGCTGATAGAAATAATGAAAATTTTGACAAATTCAGACAGGTAGAAATCATTACAGACCAATTACGACAGGTCATAGCAAAAAGAATTAAATACTCATCAAGTACTATAATTATGTCATTTATATTATTTTCACAGTCATCTTCATGTTATGAATTAATGAGAAAATTTTTTATTTTGCCTTCTAGAAGGTATTTGAGATCAATTTCTTCGTCATTAGAAATATCCCCTAATTCTGACAGTGGAAATAAAAACTATCTCTCAAATGTATCTCATAACTTGCCATTATTGGATCGTGTAGTAGTTCTTTTAGTTGATGAAATTTATATCAGTTCCCGTCTAGATTATAGATCAAAAAATATTATTGGTAGCGCAATTAATTCTTCCAACGATTTAGCTAAAACGGTACTATCATACATGATAAGTTCAGCTTTTGGAAATATAAAAGAAATAGTGAAATTGTTACCGGTTCAGAAAATAAAAGGTACGGAAATGGTAGACATAACCCAAAATATTATTTCTTTCGTTCAAAATTGTGGTTTTGAAGTTTTGGCCGTAATAACGGATAATCATTCGATTAACAGAGTAATGTTCAACAAATTTTCTGATTCATTCAAAATTAAAAATCCGAACGACGATGAAAAACGAATTTTCTTGACTTTTGATCCAGTGCACATATTCAAAAACATTTGGAAAAATTGGTTGAATCTAAAAAACGTTGATAAAACTTTTACGTTTTGCGATTGGGATGACTTAGAAACGGTTCGATATGCGAAATTTCAAAATTTAATTGATATCTATGAAAAAGAAAGAAACGCTCTTGTAAAACAAGCTTTCAAACTCAACCACAAGTCTCTCTTCCCTTCAGTCTTCGAAAGACAAAAAGTCATATTAGCAGATAATATTTTTCATTATTCCACAATATCTGCCTTGAAGACCAATTCAATGAACGATACGGCTCAGTTTGTCGAAATATTCAGAAAGTGGTGGGATATATTCAATACAAATTCATATATGAAGGGTATAATAAAAAGGAATGAATTTTCAACGCCTTTCGAGAAGGATAGTTTCGAAAATGACGTGAAATTAAATTTTTTGAAAAAATTCATTATTTGGCTGGATAGGTGGCATAAACTTTCGGGATTTAATGGAAAACTTTCAAAAGAAACATATGCTGCTATTCGACAATCCACAATAGTTCTGATAGAAATGGTCGAATATTCTTTCAAAATTTATAGGGAATTGAAGTACATATTAGCGGGAAAATTTAGCACCGACAATTTAGAAAAAAGGTTCGGTTTATATAGATCGCTTTCAGGGTGTAATTATAATGTTTCTTTCGATGACATTTTAGGAGCAGAAAAAAAAATTAGAATCAAGAAAGTTTTCAAACGATCGGAAAAAATGTATACACTTAAGGAAATTAAAGAAAATTTCAACTCCGAGGACTTCATATGCGAGGAAAAATATTCGGACGATAATAGCAAAATAATTTCAGATTTTTTGTTCATTTTAGATTCAGATTATCTCCAAAATAGTGACATAGATAATTCCGCAAAAATTTATGTTTCAGGCTATGCTGCGCATTCAATTTCTAAAAAACTTTCATGTCACGAGTGTATTTCATTAATTAGGGCAGCAAAGGGAATCAAAATTAATAATGAATATTTCGACAATCTGCAAAGAAACGGCTTGTCAATCGCCACCGAATCAGTTAATTTCATATTTGTTCATATGTGTTCGATTTTGGAATTCATTTTAAATGATGAATCAACTTTATCAAGATTTCTACATATTTCAAATCAAAAAATGATTTTATGCGAACTTACTATTCGTAGCATTGAATTGGACTTCTTTTATTCAGAATTTACAGAAACTTGTAGTTGTGGTTCGAATGCAAAAAACATTTTAAATTCACTCTGCTCCATTTTCGCGAATTTACTGCTCAAAAATTATGTGAAAAATAGAAATAATGATTCAAAAGTCGAGCAAATGGAGAAGAAAAGAAAACATTTAGGAGATAGCAAAAAAAAACCATTGAAGAATAAAAAATTATTCACTTTGTTATGAGTTTTTCGAAATTTTCATTACTTAATATATTTCTATATTTATTTATTTATTTGTTATGTTTGAGAGTTTATATTTATGTTGAGAATTTTATTTGAGTTTTTTTTTTTGGCAAGAGATGACCTTACACCTTCCCGTGGTTCTTGCTGAACAATAAATTGAATAAAAATTCAGAGAAATATCATTTCAATTTCAACTTTATCATGAGATTATTGTGCAAAACTAACTGAGATATTCAATTTATTGACTAAGTAGGGTCTTATGTTCATTTTTCTTCCAGCAAAAAATTAATTTGATGACTTGACTAGTGATTTGAATGTGAAATAATATTATATCTCGCGCTATCGCTCCGCACTAGTATACCTACCATTTACGTTCGGATGCGACGATGCCAGACTTCGTTCCAGGCTATCTATAAAGACGGCTGTGGTTCGACTCACTGATGACGAATCCGTCAAAAAATTCGAGTCTGTCCGTCCGTCCGGCCGTCCGTCCGTCAGCACGATAACTCTCGAACGGATCAACCTAGAGACTTGAAATTTTCAGTGTAGGTTCAGATCCCAAATGCCTCGGTCAAGTTCGTTAATGGGCAGAATTCCACCAGGGGTTCCGTAAATATGGCCGTTCAAAATTTTGTTCTCCTGATTACTTCGAAACTACAAATTCGATCGAGATGAAACTTGGCACTCAAATGGAGAATGAGGTGTTTAAGCTACATGTGAAATTTTGTCCAGATCGCATGACCAGAACCATAGAAACCATAGAAAATTGTAACTTTTGAACGGAACCCCCTAGGGACTTGAAATTTTCAAGATAGGTGTGGATCTGGAATGTCGTGATTACGTTAATCTATGAGCAAAATTATACAAGGTGTTCCGTAAATATGGTAGTTTGAAATTCAGTTTTCTTGATAATTTCAAAACTACAGATTCGATCATGACGAAATTTTGTATACTTATGGAGAATGATATATTCAAGCTACATTTCTCTAGATCACATGACTCGAACCATAGAAAATTATAACTTTCGAACGGAAAGGCCTAGGAACTTGAAATTTTCAGGATAGGTGTGGATCTCGATTGTCGTGATCAGTTTCATCTATGAGCAAAATTATAGTGGGGGTTCCGTAAATACGGTCGTTTGAAATTTTGGTTTCTCGATAATTTCGAAACTACGGATTCGATCGAGATGAAATTTTGTATTTTAATCGAGAATGATATATTAAAACAATATTTTGTCCAGATCTCATGACCAGAACCATAGAAACCATAGAAAATTGTAACTTTCGAACGGAAAGGCCTAGGAACTTGAAATTCTCAGGGTGGGTTTGGATCGCGAATATCGCGGTCACGTTCATCAATGAGCAAAATTAGACTAGGGGTTCCGTAAATATGGCCGTTCAAAATAATTTTTTGCTGATAGTTCCGAAAATACTGAGCGGATTGGGATGAAATTTTGCACCTAGCTGAGTAATAATGTATTCAAACTACGTGCAGAATTTTGTCCAGATCGCACCACCAAGACCATAGATACCGTAGAAAATTCTAGCGAATTATCGAAAAAAAATTGATCAGCTGAAGCACTGACATGAATTCTGGAGTTTCGCCCAAGTTTCAGAATTTTTTTGACAGTTGTCGAAAATTCCTTCAATTGATTTCTGAAACTGGAAAATGCGAATCTACCTACAAGGTGCATGTACGAGCGCTCAAAAGCTCCTGCCTTCACGGCAGTGCTTTTCGTAATTTTTTGAGGAAAACTCTGATATTTTCATGAGAAAAGAAACTATTAATCTCAAAGTTATCCATTATTCCTAGCTTCCATATGGCAGGACCATCCTCAGTTAATTCATATACCTACCGACTGAATTTACGAATGATATGTAGCACCCCCAATTATCTAACTACCCCCTAGAGGCGCAGCTCATAGTGTAAAAACCGCTTGGTCTAATCCAATATGAACAAAATAAAATATAAAATATTCTGTTCTCTAGGAGAATATTGCCTTATTGATTGAGATAATTTCGAATTCGATATTTTCCAAATCCGGCTCATAATTCTGACCCCCAATCGACGTCTTTTACAGCTTTCTGAACGAGGAATGAAAACAGGATCTCCAATTTCAAAGGATGAGACACCCTTCGTCATTATCTCAAGTGTTCAAAGTAAACAAATCGAAGGAACTCTTGAAGCCAGAAGACAAATTAGAATCTGATACGTCTTGTTCCAACGTCAATGGACCTTATTAAGAAAGATGATGCCAGTTTACTAGGTGGCTTGCATTCATAACGTTCGAAGAAAAACAAAGTGGTTCATTAATGAGTTGTCTTTTTGGAAGCGGTATGAATAATGTTGAGGGTGGAGAAAGAAAAGTGGATGGAAAATAGTAGGATTGATCATATATCAATGAAAACGATACATCTTAGATGCTTATATTCAACAGCTTTCATGTTATTATTTCAATCAACCCAGGAAGATTCTTGGCTGCGTTTCATTGAAGATGTGCTGGAAACTAACACAGTTTCTTATCTGTTATCTACTGACTTAGGAATCGGAGAATAATCTGTCGTAAAAGGTGTCTAATGAATCATGAATCTTCTTACGATCATCTAGTTGAGGTATTGGTTTTCTATTCTTAACCAGCAATCCAGTAGATCCAAATGGTAGGTAGACCCATATACTAAGTAAATATCCACATAAAAAGAAGGTCCACATTCTAAAAGGTGGATCCACATTATATGTAGATCTACCTGATAGGTAGATCCACAGAAAAGTTGGACACTTCAATGATGCACGAAATTAGTGAAATAGGGTAGTGTTTGGATATCATACTTATAGACAAGACAAAGTTAAGGTGTCTATGATATTACTTGTAAGAACTTAGCATGGAAATGTCAACGTCTAGAATGTAACCTATCACTTGTAACCTGTATCCTGTGTCTGTATCAGAAGTAATGTGAAATATTAGTTAATGTAATCTTGTGGAATGAATTGAAATTTACCAAAAATATAAGTGTATAAGATATTCTTCAAACCGGTACTTGATATATTTCGAACGAAAACGTGCAAACGTCGAATGAATTAAAGAAACGATTATCCGACTTCATTGTAAAATCACTCGAAAACGTAATAAATTTTTCGAAAATAATACGTATAATTCGAAATAATTCAAATGTATTCTGACCCGGTAGACGTAGACCAATCTCAAACAATGAAAACTGCCATGTGATGATGCGAAATGGTCCCAGGTAGACATTTTTTCATTCAAATAGGCGATTCTTCTTTTCTTATATTCGAAGTTAGTTTGTGGAAATGAGGAGTTACTAAGTTATGGGCGTTGGAAATCATAAGCAAAAAATTTATGGAGATTTCAGTGAGAGAATATTGATATATTGTTATGGTTCGTTCCAGATATAGATAATATTAAATTTTGAAAACTTTATGAAAACCACTAACAATATTCGAATAATTTTTTTTTCAAATTTCTTTTATTTTTCCCGCAACTCTTTTTCAAAGGAGGGTTCTCAAGGTGGACAAATGAAAGGAAATTTTGTTTGAAACAACTTATAATCTATTTCTATAAAAAATACCCCAACTTTCAAAATAACCTAAAAACTAATATAATATCTGAACTCAAAATAACGTTCGATTGGTGAGTGGACTCACTATATGCAATTTTGTATCTTTCCTCTTCCAAGCAGCACGACGTTTCAATTTCTCCTTCTCTCCTTCACTTGCCAAACCAACTACAACAACTCAATCTACGAAAATCCAATCTTGACCACCTTCCAAATATCATTCATTCTATCTTTCTTCTTACAAAACCAATCTTTCTGCCAACTTTTTGAAAATTATCGAATTTTTCAACTTTTTGACAAAATGCAACCCCACTCTCTGACGTTTCTTAATTATCAAAACCGGCTTGCTTAATTCTAACTTTATATAATTTCTATAACATTCTGTTCTACATTTAAATAAATTGAACCCTCTTAAAAAAAAAAATCATATTACAATCAAATTTACTGATGTTCGAAGGTTCTTGACTTTGGGTGATATTATTTGAATTTATTTTTCATTTTTGGATTTTCATGACAGTACATGTCCATCTGGATACACTGTTATAATTTTCATCAGCAAAATTGATGCGCTGTTGCCAAGTTGTTCCCTCTGGATTACTGACAATCTGACGCACGTGGGTTGTTTCTTCTTTTATCTAGTACTTCTAGTAGAGTATAATAAAATGGACAATAATATTCACGTTCGCTTACAAAATATTCACAAAAGATATTTAGTAGCACCAACATCAACAATGTACTGAACATTCGAGTGGAAGTAGGTTACTCTATCTTCCGAAGAACAGCTTCTTCTGGAATAAATAAACGGCTTTGCGTTCAAATACGTCTGAACCTAACATCGTGGACTATCTACTCACTACAACTTTTCCATCTTTCTTATGACCCAACAAAGAAATTAGTCGTCTTAACCCCTCAGTAACGCGTTTTTCTCGAAAAAATATTCTGATTCCGTTCATTCAAGTCTTCTCCTAATTGTTAATTAGCGGTTTCGTAATGCTCAAACCTTAGGAAATTGGATCAAGAACTATTTCGCATTTCTCATTAGTTAGATCAGACTCTTGAATTGTAACACATAGTGTTTTTGAGGTGGCCATAATATAGCATTCTGCAGTCTGCCCAAGGTAAATCACCTATATTCAAATTATTTATCGAAGGATTATGGGAACTGAAAGTGAACTACCATATGCTAAACTCACCATATCAAAATATATTGAAATCAAGGAATGGACAGAGAAAAATATATTAAGTTTCAGACAAATGAATGTCGAATTGATGTTATATTTTCTTCGAACTGTTCATGATTCATGAACTAAATATGATGTGTGAAATATCCCGGTGACGCAAACAATGGATCGAATATTTCAATACACTCAATGAAATATTTCATACATTGAGCAATTAATGTCTTTCCTTCGAATGGTATTATTTTATTCAAACAAAGCCAAATTTTTTTTATTTAATTGAATTGGTTAGATTTGAAAAAAATATGAATGTAATAAAAAGTAATCGCAAGAAATTCCGTTGAAAAGAAGTGAAAATTGGGCAATATTAAGGACATTTAGCGTTGCATTTCAAAATTTTTATGTAAAACTTCTTATTCAGTCTTTAGAGTTAATGAAACCAGATCTGAGGGAAATCTGTTTTTTTATCTTGACATAAAGATTCGATTTGAAGGTGATATATGGAATATCACTGATTTAGTGGTTAACTTTAGGATTTATACAGGGTGAGTCGAGTGGAACGCACCAAACTCCAGGTGTGTATTATACACGTAAAAATAATTTTGAAAAACCCATATTTTCCTATACGTTTCTCATTTGTTTTCAAATGACATATGTTAGTATCAGTGCCAGTGTGTTTGACGCGTTTATTTTCGAGGGGTGTACACTACTTTCATTGCATCACAATAATTGTTTCAATGATTTCTCATAGATTCTTTCAATTTTTTTAATGTACATTCAGGCGTGTATGCACAAAACTTTCCCCAAACGTTTTAGAATGAAAATTCAAAATTTTTCCATGTAATCCAATCCATCCCATGCGGATAATTCAAACTAACTTCAACAAATACTGGCGATGACAAGGAAAAAAATTGAAATTTCTTTCAATATCGAAAAGTTGTTCTCATTAGCCATCGATTTGGTTATTTGATTTTGATCCATAACCTTTCGAATATTTGTACATGAACATATATTCCCAGATAAGAAATTTTTTATCATTACTAGATAGTTTTTTCAAATAGGGATAACTAACTTTAAACCCACACGTCCATCCTCTGGTTCCTGTTTGGATAACGTGTTCACATCCCTCGATGGTTCAACGGAAGTCCTTGATTACCACATCTCAGATCATTCTGCCCTGAAATTTGTATCAAAATTGCAATACAGGATGACACCAAATACCACGATCAAAAAGCCGATAATAAATGATGACACCATTGCTTTTTTCTTGGGTGAACTTTCTAAAGTTGACTGGGATGATGTCTGCACCTCCACAGCTAATCCCAATGATCTTTGGAATGAGCTTCATAACCGTTTTCTCAAGGTTTTTGATCGGTGTTTTCCAACTGCGAGCATTATACAGCGTGCTTTCAGGGAAAAATTCAGATTAATTCCAGAATTAAAAGATATTGGGGTTCTCCTTAGCAAACTCCTTGTGATGTCATCAGCTGACCAAAACTATAAAGCAACGTACCTACAAAGCAGTCAAGAGGAAGTATGATTCACTCCTTTCCGAATCAAAGAAAAAATGTTTCAATGACTTATTACAAAATTCCGAAAACAAGTCTAGGACTTCCTGACAGATTATAAAAAATCTTACTAAGAATAGAACTAACTGTGAAGTTCCTTTCAAACCTCCTGAACCATCAAAGCTGGCAAATGATTTCAATAACTTTTTTGCTGAGATTGCCTCTTCCTTAACTCAGAATGTCACTAGGTCGACTGTGCCTCCCACTGTTCCAAAACTTGACAATTCTTTCTATGTATATGTTTGAGATCTCTCGGGGGGAGGTTATATCTGTTGTGCGTTCTTCAAAAAATAAGGTGTCGTACGGTCATGATGAGATCCCTATCAAGGTCATTAAGTCATCCATTGATCTGATAGTCGGACCTCTCACTCACGTAATGAATCGCTCTTTCACAGAGGGCATCTTTCCTGACAACCTTAAGATAGCCACGATCAAACCTATTCATAAAAATTTAGAAAAGCACTGCCGCGAAGGCAGGAGCTTTTGAGCGCTCGTACATGCACCTTGTAGGTGGATTCGCATTTTCCAGATTTAGAAATCAATGGAAGGAATTTTCGAAAGCTGTCAAAAAAATTCTGAAACTTAGGCGAAATTCCAGACTTCATTTCAGTGCTTCAGCGGATCAATTTTTTTTCGATAATTCGCTAGAATTTTCTACGGTATCTATGGTCTTGGTGATGAATTTTGCACGTAGTTTGAAAACTTTATTCCTCAGCTAGATGCAAAATTTCATTCCAATCCGATCAGTAGTTTCGAAACTATCAGGAAAAAAATAGTTTGAACGGCCATATTTACGGAACCCCTAGTCTTATTTTGCTCATTGATGAACGTGACCGTGAAATTCGCGATCCAAACCTACCCTGAAAATTTCAAGTCCCTAGGCCTTTCCTTTCGAAAGTTATGATTTTCTATGGTTTCTATGGTTCCGGTCATGTGATCTAGAGAAATGTAGCTTGAATATATCATTCTCCATTAGTATACAGAATACCGTCACGATCGAATCTGTAGTTTGGAAATTATCAAGAAAACTTAATTTCAAACGACCATATTTACGGAACCCCTGGTATAATTCTGCTCATAGATGAAAGTGATCGCGACAATCGAGATCCACACCTATCCTGAAAATTTCAAGTCCCTAGGCGTTTCCGTTCAAAAGTTACAATTTTCTATGGTTTCTATGGTTCTGGTGATGCGAGCTGAACAAAATTTTGCATGTAGCTTGAACACCTCATTTTCCATTAGAGTGCAGAATTTCATCCCGATCGAATCTGTAGTTTCAAAGTAATCAGGAAAACAAAATTTCGAGCGGCCATATTTACGGAACCCCTCGGCGAATTTTGCCCAATAACGAACTCAACCGCGGCATTCGAGATTCGAAACTACCCTGAAAATTTCAAGTTTCTAGGACATTCCGTTCGAGAGTTATCGTGCTTACGGACGGCCGGACAGACTCGAATTTTCCGACGGATTCGTCATCAGTGAGTCGTTTGAGACCATTTTCGGCTCGAAATTCGAAAAATACAGACATCGTGACGAAATGATATAGCCCTCGTGTAAGTAGTACGAGCGCTCAAAAAGGGGAATGTTGAAGATCCAATTAACTACAGGCCTATAAGCATTCTTTCATCTTTCTCTAAAATTTTTGAAAGGATCCTTTACAACAGACTTTCGAAGTTTTTTCACAAATTCAATGTATTTCCAAAATGCCAGCACGGATTTGTTAAAAATAGAAATATAGAAACTGCTATCTTCGAGCTCACTGATGAAATTATTATGACACTTGAACAAGGCGAGATCCAAATTGGCCTCTTTTTAGATCTATCAAAGGTATTTGATTGTGTGGATCATAAAAAATTGTTGGAAATATTGGATAACTGCGGAATCAGAGACAACCAGTTGAAGTTAATCCAGAGTTACTTAACGTCCAGAAAGCAGAGGGTAATTGTGAAGGTTGGAGATGAACCTTTACCTCTGAAGACAGAGTTACCACAATTGGTTTACCACAGGGTAGTATACTGGGCCCCTTGTTGTTTGTTATCTATCTGTATGCATTGTACTTTATATATAGAAGAATGCGTTGTAAGGCTGTGACGTTTGTATATGACACAAACTTTCCAATTAAACTGCGAAATTTATCAGTACTAAGTGACTGAGTGATTTATTGAAACTTGAAGAGTGGTTTGGGGATCATAACTTAATTTTAAATGTCCATAAGACCGATTGTGTAATTTTCCATACTGAACATTCTAGAATGGACTATCCTCAATGTGTGCATGTTGATGACGATGTTGATTAAGGTTGAAAATCATGTCAAAAAGATTTCGCGGTCACGTTGATCAATGAGCAAAATCCGTTATTATTCCGTAAATATGGCCGTTCAAAATATTTTTTTCCTGATAATTTCGAAACTGCTCATTGGATTGGAATGAAATTCTGCAAATATGTAGATGAAGAATAATGTATTCAAATCACGTGAAAAATTTCGTCCAGGTCGCATTACCGAGACCATAAATACCGTAGAAAATTCTAGCGAATAGTCGAAAAAAAAAACACCTGAAGCCTGACGTGAAGTAGAGTTTCGCCTTAGTTTGAAAATTTTTTTGACAGCTGTCAAAAAATTTTCGAATTTGTTTTTAAAACTGAAAAATGTTAATCTACCTACAAGGTGGATGAGCGAGCGCTCAAAAGCTCCTGACCTCACGGCAATGCTTTTCATCCTGAATTATCTTGTAGCATTATCACAAATGCTAATTGAATGTGTTACTTTGGCTACTCTTCTTCCTGAGGCAATTCTTCGTCTCATGACATTTTTACAGAACCACGGATATCCTACCACTTTAATACTGACTTGTAACAATTCAACTGATAAGCACGATACATTTTGAATGATTTCCAGGCCGACTTTGTCTGACAACAACGATGGAAAATCTAATAAAATTGTCATAATCTGCTCCCGCGCTGACGGATTGGGATAGATGCTACACATGTTGAAGCATATACCACGGACTAGAAGTAGATAATACTAGAAGCAGTTAGTAAATACTTCGACGTTAAGCAACTACTACCGGAATCGACTAGATGCTTTGTGATCGAGTAAATACTTCGAAGAATGTTTTTACTCATACTACCCAATGCAATGACTAGATCCAGAAGAATTTCTTCTAAATTGGTCATTCCACAGAAAAGGGTTGTCAACAGGCTCTACGAGCAAGGCCTATACCCACTCCATGTACAGCGTGTTCAGCACCTACAACCGGAAGATTATGTTAGACGTATGCCTGGATAATTATTAATCGCATACTTTTGACCGATCAAGCAACATTCACCCGCGATGGCATCAATAATACTCACAACTCTCATGTATGATCAGACGAAAATCGAAACTAATTTTCAGCACAAGTTTTCGCTAAACGTGTGCTCGATAATTATTTAATTGGCTAACACATTTTAGAAAATCGTCTAACAGGATTGAACTACTTATTTTTTTTTTGCGGAATGAGTTCAAAGCATTATTAGAGGAAGTTCTTCTAAACATCAGAATGCAAATGTATAATCAGTACGATGGAGCTCCCGCACATTTCGCTCGTCAGGTCAAGCAATATTTGGACGAAGTGTTTCCAGGACTATGGATTGGTCGCGGTGGTCCTATAAGTTGGCCTCCAAGATCACCAGACCTCACACCATTGGACTTTTGTTTGTGGGGCTGGTTCAAAAATGAGGTGTACAAAGTAAAAGTCGACACTCGGGTGGCCCTAATTCGACACATCAGAAATGCAGCAGTGTTTTACAAAGAAAGACAAAAATCTCTCAAAAAAGCAACCTTCGCAGACGAAGTAGGATGTGTTTAGAGGTTAATGGCGGTTTTTTTGAACATTTGTTAAAACAGCGCTATAATTAAAATCATGTCAATGTAGGAAATTCTGTTTGTTTGTAATAACGCTCTATTTTGAAAACAAATGAGAATCTTATGAGCACATATGGGTTTTTTTCTATTATTTTTACGAGTATAATACACACCTGGAATTTAGTGCGCTCCTCCCGGCTCTCCCTGTATAGCACTGAATCATAGATACTTTGATTTTGCAACATTGTAATATCAGAGTGAATATGCAGGTTGAAACAGAATTGAACAGAGAATAGCTCATCAGATTCTCAACGAGCTTAATTCAAACACCTCAGTACAAAGTACCATTGAAGACCGCCAGACGGTGTTTTTCCAATTTTGCCACAAACAATCACGCATCCAAATAGACAAATGAACTCATGAAAGTGATGAGACCTGAAGACATAAGTCCCTTCTCGGACACTTAAGGTATCAGGATGCGAAGAATAAGATTAAAACTATCTGGTTTAAAAGATTCTCGACTCAACGGGCGCATACAAAGCCGAAACCACAAAGTGAAATTCACGTAATGCATCTCGCGAGAGACCAACGATTCAGTCGATTCGCTCTCGAAAAAAGTAGATTGAAAAGCATATCGACCCACCCCACACGGCAAAGGATTCGACCGACCAGTTTTTGGGGGAGGAATTCATGTTATTCCCCAATATTGAAAACACTGAAGCCTCTACCGCTGCCGGTTGCCCGTCTTTCCAACCCTCTCATATAGACCCGAGGATACGATTGCATTCCCGTGCATACCCCCGAATAAAATACAGACGGCGTAGTTTCAGAAACCGCTCCTTAGGAGGCGGCATAATTGGGGTGCGGATAGAGAGTTTAGAGGTCGGGGTGAACCCTTTTAACATATCAAACGAAAATATTTCTTCGGAGAAATTGAATTTTTGACCGGTAATTTCGAATTTCGCCCTCCGATATTGCCGGATGAGGTCGATTGACTTGAGGGGCTTGGAGCAGGCAGGAGCGTTGTCAGTAGGGATGGAAAATTCAGGAATGCATCGGACCGTCGACCGTACTTTACAAATAAAACGAACAAAATATAAACGTAATTTTTATCAATGAGGGGTTATATACCTGATAAAATTATCAGAAAACACAGATGAGCTATTTTAACTGGCTACCTTTTGGTAGATGAACGTTTCTGCAAATTTGGTCGAAAAATTTCCACCTCTTCTTGGTTTTGATGTTTCCATTACACTACGCACTTTCAAGTATAAAAGTTTGTTTTCAATCTTATTACATTTCCATCAATAACAAAAGTCAAAGGTTATAAGTTTTTCCAGTTCGAAATACTTCTAAACTTCTACCTATATACGATCCTGATGAAGAAAACTATGGAAGGAAGGAAATACATTGATTCAGTCAAATTTTGGAAGCAGTTCGACCCTCCAGAGAATTCTTGAACCTATACCAAATACGGGCCTGCTAAGTGGCAGAAAGAAGCCTCCTGTCTTTGTGGAAGATCGATCTGACATGCTAATTTCGTGTTACAAAGATATTTTATGCGAACGTCAGAACGACGGGGTATTTGCTCCTCAGAAATGGAGCAGATAATTCTGCTCTTTCAAATCCTTGAAGTTCTCAGCGGATTATTACATGCGATTGTGACGGAATTGATTTCGAAATGATGTGGGGGCTGTCGTGGCTCCAATTTCTGTTGTACAGAATCGGAATGGTATTGTTTCACCCAATGTCAATGGTTCTTCATCTCGAAAGAGGATTTGGGTTTATTTTTTCTTGTAGGGGTAACTATTCTTCCCTCCAAATATGATGAAATTCACAATTACAGAATTCTTTTTTTTTCAACATTTTCGTCATAACCCAAATAAAGATAAATTTTTTGTTCAAATGTAACTTAACATACACTTGGGAGCAATGAAATCGGCCCACCTTAAATTTGACACAATTTCAATCATGGATATCGTGCGAGCCGCTAGTCGGATATGGATGTCCTTTTTTTTAAATTTTAGGTTAAACCTTCGATAATAATGTCATCCTAAGATATTGTTGTCTTCATTTCAATTTCAGTATATACGAGGTGCAAGATTCATGAGAAGATTTTTCCTTCAACTTTGACACACCCTGTGGATACAAGGAGCAACGGCAACGAATGGCAAAAGGAGTCAAAATGAAGTCCCATCTTTTCTGGTTGATTTGGTTTTTAGATTGTGTGTTTATCCCTATTATTTCTGCCTAGGGGGAAACTTTCGAACAAACTTACAAAAAGTACACATTCTTCGAGAATTGTCAGAGACTTCATTGCAGCAGACGACTTTCGAGTTATGGTGTCGCCACCGTGCAGTCCTGACCTAAACACCATTGAGAATTTGTGGAATGAACTAAAACGAAGACTACGACGAGCATTTTCTAGCGTCGATCCCGGATCTTTGTGTTGCAGTAGAGAAAGAGTGGCGAAACATCCCACAAGAAACAATAATGAATTCAATTAGAAGTATGCCTAAACGTATGCGGGATGTTATTAGGGCGAGGGGGGGTCATACCTGCTATTAAAATAATTTAGTTTTGGGAAAAACCTGTTGTTTTCACTGGGCTTCCAAGGTATCAGCTCATTTTCGAACCACTGTAATTTCCGTAATGATAGAGATAAATACATGATTAAAAAATTACGAAAAGCACTGCCGTGAAGGCAGTAGCTTTTGAGCGCTCGTACATGCACCTTGTAGGTAGATTCGCATTTTCCAGTTTTGGAATTTTTGACAGCTGTCAAACAAATTTTCAAACTAAGGCGATAATCAAGACTCCAAGTCAATTTTCTTTTCGATAATTCGCAAAAATTTTCTACGGTATGTATGGTCTTGGGGATGCGATCTGGACAAAATTTCGCACGTAGTTTGAATACATTATTCCTCAGCTAGTTGCAAAATTTCATTCCTATCAAATCGGTAGTTTCGAAATTATCAGGAACAGAATATTTTGAACGGCCATATTTACGGAACCCCTAGTCTAATTTTGCTCATTGATGAACGTGACCGTGGAATTCGCGATCCAAACCCACCCTGAAAATTTCAAGTTTCTAGGCCTTTTCCTTCGGAAGTTATAATTTTCTATGGTTTCTATGGTTCTGGTCATGCGATCTGGACAAAATGTTGCTTTAATATGTCATTCTCGTTTAAAATACGAAATTTTATCTCGATCGAATCCGTAGTTTCGAAATTATCGAGAAAACAAAATTTCAAACGACCGTATTCACGGAACCCCTAGTTTAATTTTGCTCATCGATGAACGAGAACGCCACATTTCAGATCTGCACCTATCCTGAAAATTTCAAGTCCCTAGGCCTTTCCGTTCGAAAGTTATGATTTTGTATGGTTTCTATGGTTCTGGTCATGCGATCCAGAGAAATGTAGCTTGAATATATCATTTTCCATGAGTACTCTAAATTTCGTCATGATCGAATCTGTAGTTTGGAAATTATCAAGAAATTTTCCGACGGATTCGTCATCAGTAAGTCGAACATAGTCGTTTGAGACCATTTTCGGCTCAAAATTCGAAAAATACAGACATCGTGACGAAATGATATAGCCCTCGTGTAAGTAGTACGAGCGCTCAAAAAAACAAAACGACCAGAAAAGATGGAACTTTAGTCCGATTCCATTTGGCATTCGTTGCTGCTGTTCCTTTTATCCACAGGGTGTGTTAAAGTTGAGTAATAAATCTTCTTTTCAATCTTGCACCCCGTATATGTTGAAATTTAATTGCAAACAAAAGTATCTTAACACAACATCATCACCGACATCATCAAAATCCGACTAGCGGATTCCGAGTAATACTAATTTGAAATTGTGTCGATTTTTAGGTGGGCCGATTTCAATGCACCCAAGTGTATATACTGATCCACATAAGTTACGGAAGTTCAGAAATTTTGAGACTATTTCAAAAGTTTCTTTTTGAGCGCTCGTACTACTTACACGAGGGCTATATCATTTCGTCACGATGTCTGTATTTTTCGAATTTTGAGCCGAAAATGGTCTCAAACGACTATGTTCGACTCACTGATGACGAATCCGTCGAGAAATTCGAGTCTGTCCGTCCGGCCGTCCGTCCGTATACACGATAACTCTCGAACGGAATGTCCTAGAAACTTGAAATTTTCAGGATAGGTTCGAATCTCTAATGCCGCGGTTAAGTTCGTTATTAGGAAAAATTCGCCGGGGGGTTCCGTAAATATGGCCGCTCGAAATTTTGTTTTCCTGATTACTTTGAAACTACAGATTCGATCGAGATAAAATTCTGCACTCTAATGGAAAATTAGGTGTTCAAGCTACATGCAAAATTCTGTTCAGATCGCATCACCAGAACCATAGAAACCAATGAAACCATAGAAAATTGTAACTTTTGAACGGAAACGCCTAGGGACTTGAAATTTTCAGGATAGGTGTGGGTCTCGATTATCGTGATCACTTCCATCTATGAGCAAAATTATACTAGGGCTTCCGTAAGAATGGTCTTTTGAAATTTAGTTTTCTTGATAATTTCCAAACTACAGATTCGATCGTGACGAAATTCTGTATACTAATGGAGAATGATATATTCAAGCTACATTTCTTTAGATCGCATGACCAGAACCATAGAAACCATAGAAAATTATAACTTTCGAACGGAAAGGCCTAGGGACTTGAAATTTTCAGGATAGGTGTGGATCTCGATTATCGTGATCACTTCCATCTATGAGCAAAATTATACTAGGGGTTCCGTAAGAATGGTCTTTTGAAATTTAGTTTTCTTGATAATTTCCAAACTACAGATTCGATCGTGACGAAATTCTGTATACTAATGGAGAATGATATATTCAAGCTACATTTCTCTAGATCGCATGACCAGAACCATAGAAACCATAGAAAATTATAACTTTCGAACGGAAATGCCTAGGGACTTGAAATTTTCAGGATAGGTGTGGATCTCGATTATCGTGATCACTTCCATCTATGAGCAAAATTATACTAGGGCTTCCGTAAGAATGGTCTTTTGAAATTTAGTTTTCTTGATAATTTCCAAACTACAGATTCGATCGTGACGAAATTCTGTATACTAATGGAGAATGATATATTCAAGCTACATTTCTCTAGATCGCATGACCAGAACCATAGAAACCATAGAAAATTATAACTTTCGAACGGAAAGGCCTAGGGACTTGAAATTTTCAGGATAGGTGTGGATCTCGGATGTCGTGATCACGTTTATCTATGAGCAGAATTATACTAGGGGTTTCGTAAATACGGTCGTTTGAAATTTTGTTTTCTCGATAATTTCGAAACTACGGATTCGATCGAGACAAAATTTTGTATTTTAAACGAGAATGACATATAAAAGCAATATTTTGTCCAGATCGCATGACCAGAACCATAGAAACCATAGAAAATTATAACTTCCGAAGGAAAAAGCCTAGGAACTTGAAATTTTCAGGGTGGTTTTGGATCGCGAATTTCACGGTCACGTTCATCAATGAGCAACGTAGTTGTTCCGTAGATATGGCCGTTCAAAATATTCTGTTCCTGATAATTTCGAAACTACCGATTTGATTGGAATGAAATTTTGCACCTAGCTGGGGAATAATGTATTCAAACTACGTGCGAAATTTTGTCCAGATCGCATCACCAAGACCATAGATACCGTAGAAAATTTTAGCGAATTATCGAAAAAAAGTTGGTCACCTAAAGCACTGACTTGAAGTCTGGATTATCGCCTCAGTTTGAAAATTTCTTTGACAGCTGTCAAAATTTTCCTGTTTCCAAAACTGGAAAATGCGAATCTACCTACAAGGTGCATGTACGAGCGCTCAAAAGCTCCTGCCTTCACGGTAGTGCTTTTCGTAATTTTTTTTTCGACAATTTTTTGAATATGAGAAAAAATCTGAATGTTTGCTCTAACTCATTCATTTGCCCATTTCTTCTTGAGTTTCACAGTTTCAGGTTAACATCTTTTTTAGTATTTTTAGTACAAAATCAGTTCAGCCAGAACATGGAAAAAATAAAGTTCAGTACAGATATGGCCTCCTCGAACATCAACCGCAGCCTGACAACGCCTTTGTAAACTTTCAATCAGATTCTTTGTAACCTTGATCAATATCTCTCCAGAGTTGCGGTAAAAATCATTTGGGGTCTTGAAGTGTATGTGGGGGTGGTTGATGAGAATCCAAAGCTCTTTGTAGTTGATCCCAAGCTTGTTCAATGGGATTGAGGTATGGCCACCAAGGATGCAAAGCCAAATGCGGAATGCCATGGATTTCCAGAGCTTCATCGACAATTCTCGCACGATGGGGTAGCGCATTATCGTCCAAAATAAGAAATTTGGCATGAAACAAAGGAATAATATTCTCAATGAATGAAAATTAACGTCTCGAAGTTTTTGACGAACTATTTCAATCGAAACCAAAACACCAGAGAGCGTTCAAAAGCCGCTGTTGCATTATTTGAAAAGTACTCAAAGGCTCTCTACGGGTAGACACAGTCAGAAACCGATCTTGTGCAGGAGTGGTAGCTGTTGGGAGTCCCCTTCTCGTCTTTCGGTAACGTTTCCAGTTTCTCGATATCAATGGCGGAGCCGAGAAACTACGCTTCCACTAATTTGAAAGACATTCGCAACATCTCTTTCATTACGTCCCGCCTCGATCATACCAATAGCCCTATTGGATTTTTCCGCACCAAGTTTACATCTAGGCATTATCGAAAACAAGTTTTCATTCAGATTTTGAATCAAAGTTGACTATAAGTACGTAAAACTATAACTGATCGAATTCTTAGCAACGCAAACGACAAGGACTTGCCTGAAACTGCAAAACTTATAAAACGATAAGCAAACAAATATTCAGACATAAGAGAGTAGACATTTGATTTCTCATCAATTAGGTGGATGAGAAACGGCAACTTTATAAACATTCAAAAAATTTCTGAACTTGACTAACTTTTGTGATGCATATGTGCCTAGATGGGTGTGTATATCTATTCAAGAGTATAATTCTATATCCCTACAAAAAAAAGTTTTAAATATTTTTTATCTACTCCGATTGAATAATATAGTCATTACTCAACTACTTTTGATGGAGTAATGATATATGCGAACAAACACCGTGAGTGTTCTCCCACTCACTCACTCCTATAACTCCCCTGTGTGATTGGCCGTAAGGGAACAGTCCATTATTAGTATTGAGGGGAGGTCACTTGAATAATTTTGACGTTTAATCAAATTGAGTTGATACCTAATTATTATTGTGGATATTTCGCTGAAAAAGATTAATTCAGATAGTGAAGATGAATTATTAAGTACATCTTCAGAAATAAGACAATCAGCTAATGTTACCATACAGAATTTCTTGCCGAAAAATACCAAAACAAATATAAAGGTGTATACAACAATTTTCAAGATTGAGGTAGCAGTAAGAATATCAAGTCATTGTTTACAGAGAATGTTCTTTTGGCATATTTTAGTGAACTTAGCACTGAATATGAAGCATTGCCCCTATAGACTTTCTACTCCATGCTAAGAAGCACAATCAACATAAATAATGCATGGTTATATGTAACTATTAAGATTTTTAAATAAAGTTCTGTCTCTGTACTTGTATCTTAGTATTTATTGTTACAATCGTAGATAAAGTATAGTATTCAACTTGCGGTAATGGTCATAACTCACTTGATGAATTACAGCACTCGCCTCCGGCTCGTGCTGCAAACTTCATCTGCGTGAGTTATGACCTACATTACCGCTCGTTAAATAATATACTATTATCTACTCCGATTGAATAATGTAGTCATTACTCAACTACGTTCGATGGAGTAATGATATATGTAAACAAACACCGTGAGTGTTCTCCCACTCACTCACTCCTATAACTCCCCTGTGTGATTGGCCGTAAGGGAACAGTCCATTATTAGTATTGAGGGGAGGTCACTTGAATAATTTTGACGTTTAATCAAATTGAGTTGATACCTAATTATTATTGTGGATTTTTCGCTGAAAAAGATTAATTCAAATAGTGAAGATGAATTATTATGTACATCTTCAGAAATAAGACAATCAGCTAATGTTACCATACAGAATTTATTGCCCGAAAAATACCAAAACAAATATAAAGGTGTATACAACAATTTTCAAGATTGGCGTAGTAGTAAGAATATCAAGTCATTGTTTACAGAGAATGTTCTTTTGGCATATTTTAGTGAAATTAGCACTAAATATGAAGCATCGCCCCTATAGACTTTCTACTCCATGCTAAGAAGCACAATCAAGATAAATAATGCATGGTTATATGTAACTATTAAGATTTTTAAATAAAGTTCTTTCTCTGTACTTGTATCTTAGTATTTATTGTTACAATCGTAGATAAAGTATAGTATTCAACTTGCGGTAATGGTCATAACTCACTTGATGAATTACAGCACTCGTCTCCGGCTCGTGCTGCAAACTTCATCTGCGTGAGTTATGACCTACATTACCGCTCGTTAAATAATATACTATTGTTAAACCCTAAAAATTATTATTGACGCCTATGGCATGGCTATATCTATGGTATTTCTTCGATCTAGACCAAGAATCGGTATTCCCAAACACATATAATGGCTCGGAAGAGGACTTGGGTGAGTCAGACCAGATTAAATCTGAGAGAAGAAGTGAGTTCATCACTTTCAATATTAAACTGAGTTGTGAATGCACATTTCACTGTTGTTTTCTTCTTATTCTATTTTTATATGTTACCTACAGTCTTAACTACCTGAAATGTGAACTGTGAACACACCATTTTTTCTGTTAGATCACGAAGGATTTTGTTGACAAAAATAAACCAAAACACTGAATTTCATACAAAAGTTTATAACAGATGAAAAAAGTAATGATAATGAAGAAATTCATTTCGTTGGCAAAATATGAATTGGTTTTGTTGAAAATAAATCGAAATTCATCATCACAAACTTAAACAGTAATTTTCAATCAAAATGAGGAATTCCACAAAATTTGATAAATATGGTGAACGTTGTCTAAATTCCAGATTCGTTGGACTTTCTGTTTTATCAGAACTGATATCAACATGGAATAGTTATGAGCAGCAAGCTGAATTTCCACATAACTCATTTAATCGATGCCTCATATTATGTGGACACAAAATTCCAGCAGGATATGGCGCATAGTTTCTGAGATAAATAAATATTGAAAACATTTTTTTAAGATTTTTCTGTTCATACGCTCCATATAAAACTTCTCGTAAACTTTCGTGTTGTTATCTCACGCCAAACTACAAATTCAATTCCAATTGGATCGGATGTCGATGTCTGTATTTTTCGAATTTTACCGTAAGTGTAAGCGTAAAATAATGAGAACGTAGTTGCGTCGAAACAAATAGTATTATCATAATGATGAAGCTTCGGGTTGAATTTGCAGCCTAAGAATTTCGAGAACAATTCGACCGATAATTTCAACAATGGAATTACCTAGGACCGAGCCTAGGACAATATTTAATAACATGCGGCATTGAATTGCATGATGAAGATTGTTATTATCATCGCAGTTTATTTGCACCAATGCAATATTTCATAACATTGAAGAATCCAGAGTGGTGTTAAGGTCATCATTCGAAATTGAGAATACACTGCCGTAACAGAAGTTGAATTAAATTTATTATCAAATTTCACATTATAGGAATGATTAAACGTATTTTCTTTCAATTCCTTTATCCTTTGGCGGGCGATCGAGTTACTCTTTTAAGATACCGGGATTCCCCTCAATCGCAAGAATGGGATTTACACACCGAGTCATATAAACAGCTAATTTACTAATTTGATGTATGTTCTCAGAATACTGGACGTCTGTATCAGGACCGCATCGAGTACAACTTGTTATCGGAGCTCCATTATGCTGAAACTAGAATTCAAAAATATTAATTCCAATTTTTGAAGAGCGCCGGTTAGAATTTCCCATCGAAAAAGTTTGGCCAATAATTTCGCTCATATTGCGGCTCATACAACGGCCTTAGGGCTGCAAGGAGAACGTTGATGCTTTTGCCGGGAATGATTCTTATACCAAAAATAATAAAGTCCTGGCAGTATAATAAGACAAGAGACATTAGACATTAGAACTCATTAAATCGCCCTCAACAAGCAGAATAAAAGTACTCACTGACCAACCAGACCAACACACTGGTGATTGCGCAGTGAGATACTCCCTACCAAAAATGGGCAAAGAGAACTCAATTGAGTTCTTTCTGCCCTCTCAATTGTTAATCCTCGGCTCTCCTTAACAGTATTAACACCCGCTGAAATAAGGATTTCCGATTATCACTCTACTATATATTCCAGGGGTCGTTATAAAAAATGTTATTAAACGAGATTTAAATTCCTCTTTGTTTCGCAGATATCGAATGAAATTGATGAAAAAGTTGGTGATAAATTACGAAAGATTTCAACAAAGTTAAATAAGATAATTTGATTAATTCAAGCATTATTATAGCCAGCTCGGTCACCTTATCTATCACCTCTAGGCTTTTTCGCTGGGTTTGCCTCAAATTTTAAATGAAGTACCAAATTCATCTTATTAATTGAGATAAAATCCCAAATTCATTCACCAATCTTACAACAATACAATTCAGTGTTTTTTCTTGATTTTTTGAGAGCACTGGAAGTTTTTTGATTTTGGCTCAAATACTGGATATTTGAATTGAATAATCTGATGAAATATTTATTGGTTCATTCAAAATGCATTTCGTTAGCAGGAGATTACGAATATTTTAGGATTAATTAAACTCAATTTTTTTTCCACATGAAACAGCTAGGAAGTTGAATATCCACATAAGTCATTCAATCGATGCTTCATATGTACATGAAAAATTTCAGCAGGATGTGGCTTATATGTTTCCGAGATACCGAAGTTTCGAAAAATGACTTTTTTTAAATCATTCAGCAATAGGATCCTCATGAAATTTTCAATAAACTAATTAAAGAGTTTCAATTAAATCGCATAGGGATTTTTCGAATAATTGGAAAGAAAAAACCCAGCTGGCTTGCTCTATGGGATCTTCTGGCTGATTCCACCTATGAACAAACTTAGCTGGCCCATTCAGACCTTGAATTTGACAATTCAAAAACTCAAGGCCTCTTCTCTCTCTTTGTTATCGTGTTTAGGGATAAAATTGAATTTGACCATGAATTTTTCATTCCTGAGCTTATCCTGATCGTTTGAGACCATCCTCGGCTCAAAATTCGAAAATTACCGCTATTTGACCAAAAATATAACGCCCTTGTCCATCGAAACAAGCCAAGCAAAAAATGAAAATATGTGAAAATTGATTCTCAGATTTTTAACATTGGGTCGTATTTCGAAGTCTTCACGGAAAATTCGGTTCTCAGTCTGTAGTGGATGTTTGTACAGAGTTTGAACTTTTCTTCTGTATGAATAAGACGAATTTTGAGGACTGTAAAATTCGAGAGAAAAATTCACCAGTACAGTCCTTTATTTGCAACAACACGAGTTGGCAACAATTTATCTGCGGGATTTCACGTTGTGTATAAAAATGATGCACCGATCATTCTGACATTATATCTTCAACCTAGACATCGTTGAAAAGAATGACCTATTATCAAAATAAAATTATGAATGATTTGTCGTCCCAAAAATTCACCAAAGATCCCCCGAAAATATCTGCAGTTAACGGGGATCTAAAATGTGATTTGTTGAAATATTGGAGAGGCAAATAGACCGTATTTCAAAATCAATTTTGCAATTGAATTATCTCATTTTCCAGGAGAGAAAGATGGGTTCGTTCAAGTTGGTTCTAAAAAGTGGTTGTATCCAGTGAAATTTGCCGAATTGGCGGAAGATTATAAGAATTTCAAAGTGAGATCGGACGATGTTTGGATTACTGGATTTCCAAGATCAGGTTAGTGAATCTAATCTAACCTACCGTAACTTATATCTATATTCTTCGAGAAAATCACCGGTGAATATAAATATGTTTTTTGTCTGACAAAAAGCTTCCAATATTATATCCTACTTCAGTAATGGACGGAACGTTGAGGGCAGATGGAAATAATGTGAAATATATTATGTAGAATTTATAATTCAAAATATCACAAATGATGATTAAAACCTCCCTTTCCTTAGCTTCACAATTAACTTAAATAACTATAGTTTTCGATGGTATTTGTATTGTTTCCTAAATTTCAAGCGTTGAATGTTTCCCGTTGTATAGGATAGTCTTCAATTCTGCCAGGAAGTGCTGCAATTGCACATGAAAAATTTTTTTTTCGAATAATCGAGAATAAGAAAAATCATTATTCTTCGAGTCATTTATATATTCGCTCAACTCTAGAAATTTATATGAAATTCTTAATTCTAATAATTGTAATTCCTCAATAAAATAACCCCTCTTGCCTCAAATTTTTATATAAAATTTTCTCTGATTTTAAATAAAACTTTATGTTTAATGCTTTTTGCATATCAGGAAAATCCACATTTGAATTCACCAATAAATTCAAATATATCGCGAATTGATGCCGCTAGAGGTTAATGTCATCGACATTTGTTATGTTTGGATAAGAAAACATGAATAATATTATGATTAAGATGAGCTTTACCTTCAAGTTCATGGGCTTCTTGACCTTGTGCTTTCTTTCACGGTTAATACAGTGTTTATGTTACTTACATGACATATATTTATGAGATTTTTCGTAGAGCAATCTTTTATTCTTGAAAATGTATATTGTAATTGCTTGTCTTCGATGAATCGAAATACTTCTAGCATATTCCCGTTTCATTGTTATTCTGTGTTTCTTCAAAATCACCTGATGTTTCAATTCTATTTAATCCTTCTATCTTTAGTTGTCAAAAAAAAAATTAAAATTGGGAGCATACTGCGCGAAATTCTTTAGAAAAAGTCAATATTCTTGCTGCTTTAGGTTTTTATAGGGTTTGAAGAAATACACTTCCCAATGAGAGCGATATATTATTATTGGGATTCAAAAGTTATTTGCGCTCTGCCACCTTAAGATTTACTGTGACCTCCCTTCTTGAACTGACCCAGGTATATCCTAGGCTACAGCTCGCAATGCAGTTCCCTAGATGCTCTCTGTAGCGAAATTACTTCGTAAGGAAGCCGGTGAGAAGGTGTGGCGAATTCTTGCTAAGATTGAAAAGAATTTTCAATTTCTCAGTCCGAAGGAAGTTTTTTCTTCCCAAACTGTTCTTTACAAGTATGTTCCTCTATGCCTCCGAAAGATTCTGTTCCTACAGAGACAGACCCCTTTTCTGGACAGTCTATTGGCTCGTTTTCCCTGATTCCCGAGTGTCCAGGAATCCACCCAGGCACTTACATACCATCATTGGTTTTTACAGCTTGGATATCGGAATATATTTTGCATCTCGGATAGCTGTGTTCTAGATAAAGTTGTACACATATTCTAATTGCATGAACTTCCGCCTGAAAGATATTATTATGGTATGTACTCATACCTTCTTTGAGATCCGAAAACTCCAGCTTCTGTTCAGTTGTTGGTTTTCTTTCTGTTTATCATTTGATAGTATTCTTTTAAAGTATAAGTTACGAAGAGATGTTTTTGGTTAAAGTTGTGGTCGACCAAGCTCTCTGATCTTTAATTGTCCCGTGTCTTCTCTAGATATTCCGGAAGTAGCTCCATGAGTTCTTCTACCTATGATTCTATGACTAGGTGTAGAGGTGTGGGATCTGTGATCTCTAGTGCTCTGGTTAGGTATGTTCTCATGGCCCCAGTGATGCATATCTATGCTAATCTTTGCACTTTATACAGGATTCTCGTTGTAGTGCATTGTTATGCTGTTTCTATATGTGTTTACTGCTTTTTAGGTGATAGTGGGTCTCACAATCTGAAAAAAAATCTGCACAACATCAGAGCCTTAATGGTTCTGCTAGCCGTTATCGCAACATTCTTATAAGTTGAAGTATTTTTCTGTTCCGTTTCTCATTCTTCGATTTCATTCCTTACTTGGGACTCCGTCATCCCGAGGGTTCAGGTCCAATGAAGGTTCTTTGAGCTGCACTTCAGACGAGGCCGTCTGCGTTGATTTTTTTACCCATAGGACTACTCACTGGTTTCATGAATAATTGAAATATTTGTTGATTCAATCTTCCCACATTATTAATGTAAGCTCAAATCGGAAATCCTGTTGATAAATATTCCACCATAATGAGCAATATTTTGGAATTGCATAGCCATTTCAACAATTAAACAATATGGTATTTTTCAGGAACCACTGTAACTCAAGAATTAGTATGGCTTTTATGCAATGAAATGAATTTCAAAGCAGCAGAAGAAGATTTGGATGAAAGAGTACGATATTACGAGTGAGTATATCAACATTTATTTCTCCCAACGTGTGAAGACTTGGAAACCGTCAAAGCACCAGTCGTCAGAACCTAACATTTTGGAGACGCTTCAACCGACCTGAACCGATCGCGATGGGATTGCTGTCGACATTTGGATGCTTTGGTTCGTTCGTGGGTAGGTCTTCAAGCAGCTTGTGAATGCCCTTTGAAAATAGGAAATGGGCAAATGGGTCGGTGAATTAATCGACAAGTGAATTAATCGACCAGCGGTAAATTATATTCCTCGATAATACGTTCAAATTGGACGTCTGCTAGAGAGTTGATTTCTTGTCTTGGAACCTATCTTATAAATTGTTCCTATAGTGTATGGGCTGGCTCAGATCAGTTGTGAGTCGGATCGTTGTTGGGGTTGTGGTCGGGGTACGTTCATTGAATGGGGTGCTCAAGATACTAGAAGTATCAAAGATAGGTCGAGATCATACTCATAAAAAAAGTTTTTCTGTCAAGATCTTGGTCTGCCTCATGAAGAGTATAATTAAATTTGGGCCGTAAAAAATTTGCGAGATCTGAACATCTCACCTGTGGTTTTATTTTGGAAGAAATACGGGCTGCTGACCCCGACGGAATAAAATTTCTACTAAATAGTGATATTGCCTGAATAACCCCGCACCATCTTCATAGAAAATGGCTTGCGGTTGCAGATCTTACAAATGATTGCCTTTTTGAGCGCTCGTACTACTTACACGAGGGCTATATCATTTCGTCACGATGTCTGTATTTATCGAATTTTGAGCTGAAAATGTGCCGTAAGCACGATAACTGTCGAACGGAATAACCTAGAAACTTGAAATTTTCAGTGTGGGTTCAGTTCCCGAATGCCTCGGTTAAGTTCGTTAATGGGCCTAATTCTACCAGGGGTTCCGTAAATATGGCCGTTCAGAGTTTTGTTCTACTGATTACTTGAAAACGACAGATTTCATCGAGATGAAATTTTGCACTCAAATGGAGAATGAGGTGTTCAACCTACATGCGAAATTTGTCCAGATCGCATGACCAGAACCATAGAAGCCATAGAAAATTGTAACTTCTGAACGGAAACACCTAGGGACTTGAAATTTTCAGGATCAAATGTCGTGGTCACGTTCATCTATGAGCACCATTATACTAGGGGTTCCGTGAATATGGTCGTTTGAAATTAAGTTTTCTCGATAATTTCGAAACTACAGATTCGATCGTGACGAAATTTTGTATACTAATGGAGAATGATATATTCAAGCTACATTTCTCCAGATCGCATGACACAGAAACCATAGAAAGTCATAACTTTCGAACGAAAAGGCCTAGGGACTTCAAATTTTCAAGATAGGTTTGGATTTGAAATGTCGCGTTCACGATTATCAATGAGCAGAATTATACCAGAGGTTCCGTAAATATGGTCGTTTGAAGTTCTGTTTTCTCGATAATTTCGAAACTGCGGATTCGATCCTAATAAAATTTTGTATTTTGATCGAGAATGATATATTGAAGCAACATTTTGTCCAGATCGCATGACCAGAACCATAGAAACCATAGAAAATTATAACTTCCGGAGGGAAAAGCCTAGGAACTTGAAATTTTCAGGGTAGGTTTGGATCGCGAATGTCGCGGTCACGTTCATCAATGAGCAAAATTAGACTAGGGGTTCCGTGATTATGGCCGTTCAAAATTTTTTCTGTCCGGAAAATTCCAAAACTACTGATTGGATTGGAATGAAATTTTACACCTAGCTGAAGAATAATGTATTCAAACTACGTGCGAAATTTTGTCCAGATCGCATTGCCAAGACCGTAGATAACGTAGAAAATTCTAGCGAATTATCGAAAAAAAATTGGTCAGCTGAAGCACTGACATTAAGTCTGGAGTTTCGCCTAAGTTTGAGAATTTTTTTGAGAGCTGTCGAAAATTCCTTCAATTCATTTCAAAAACTGGAGATTGCGAATCTACCTACAAGGTGGATGTACGAGCGCTCAAAAGCTCCTGACTTTACGGCAGTGCTTTAATAATTTTTTCGTACCATTCCATAAAACAATTGTCAATAAACTTTGATCGAATTGAGAGAGTTCATCCAAGTTAAAATCAAATATTCGATTATGATAAGGGTGTTGGTTTGAAATGGATCCAATTGGATTTTTTCTTCATTGACCTTGTTGTAGAACACAAAACGAAAAGGTATAACGAATAAGTAGCGATCAACGTGAGAAAGTGACAAACTGTGACTACTATCATCTAAATCATACAACATACTACAAATTTAACAAACATTTCAACATTTTCAGGAGATGGTAAGGTTTCTTTTGACAGCTGTAGCGTCATCAACAAGGTCGCTTTATTATCGATTGCCTCATTTCGAATATCGGTTATTTTCTGTAGCTTCCGTAAGGCATTATACAGGGTTATTCACCTAGACCTTTCCTCAATACATCAGTTGAACGAATGAATCTATTTAGTTTAGCTATTAAGCTATTGTATGGTAAAACTTAATACAGAATTGAATTTTCTCAAATATTAGGTGAGATTATTCTTATTATTTTTTGCTGTACGATATCCACAGCCTCAATACACCAGTTACCGACAAGTGCATATTCACTTCACGTTTTTCGACAAAATTTACTTCTATCGTTTCAGCCTTCTAATTTCCTGCCATACATCCTACAGTAAAACTGACTATATACTGAATGAAAGCTTTTAGAATTCCCTTCAAGATTCCTTTAATATATCGCACCCTTCGTAGAATAAGGAGACAACTCAAAAATTGATTTTGTTGGGAAATCGTATTTGAAGTTTTGGTTTACCGAAGTTTTCGTTCTATACTTTTGTGTACTTATAGACCAGGCAATAGAGATTTTTTCGTGACAAAAATCATAGAAAACCGCGAGTAGGGGGTTACGTGGGGTGGTCCGTGGATGTTTAGTGATATGTTTTCGACTCGCAAATATGAAAATGACCAGATTGAAGTGCATTGGCGCTCATTTTCTTCGTCCTTCCATTCTCTATAATTCGTCTATCAGTAAAGATCCACGGACCACCCCACTTTTTTTTTTTTTTTTTTTTTTGTTTAGTCAGGGGGAATCCTCATGGACGAACTATCTCCGATAGATAGAACAGTGTGAGACTTCGTGTGAAGCACGACCTACTCTAACTAAACCTAACCTGCTGTTTTAGATTCCGGGCATTTATTACCTACTAACCTTTTGACTCTTCTTGTTCGTATCTCTATCACGATCTTTGTCGTGTGATGCTTGTGTTACCTATGAATTTGAATTTCATAGGAGTCTCTTCTTCTGGATGATTTAAATTGAGATTACTCAATTTCTGTTTCTACGTAGTTGATCTCTGGGTCTTTTGTGATAGGTGGGTATCCTAACCACATCTTCTGCGGGGTTGTAGTCAACTAGTCTTCTTAGCTCATCATTTGGGTGTTGACTTGCTTTTTCAAATATCTTCTCGGCCTTCTTTTTTAGGAAATCTGTGACAGTTTCCCATTCTAAGTCTCTGTGGATTTGTTGGTTTCTTACGAACCACGGCATATTCATTGCTGCTCTGAGCAGTTTATTCTCTGTTGCTTGAATCTTCTTTATATGGCTATTGGCTGCATTGCCCCATGCCGCCGAGCCATATGTTAGTTGGGGTCTTGCAATTGACTTGATCATTCGTAGTTTCGTGCTTTGGTTCATTTGGCTTCTTCTTCCTAGTAGTGGGTACAGTCTACTCATTGCTGAGTTTGTTTTATCCACTGCATATTTTATATGGTTTTTCCATGTAAGCCCTTTATCTAGTTTTACTCCTAGATATTTGACTTCATTTTCCCATTTTATCTCTTCTCCATCTATCTGTAGGTTGGAATTAATTTCAAGTCTCCGCTTCTGTAGTAGAATAGCTTGGCTCTTTTTGCTATTTATTTGAATTTTCCATTTAATGAACCATTCTTCTAAATCTTCTAGTGCTTCTTGCAGTCTTCTGTGTATGACATCTGGTCGGCGATGTCTGAAGGCTATTCCCGTGTCGTCTGCATAAAGGGCTAGCAGATTCCTTGGGTTCTTAGGAATATCGTAGATATATATGTTGTAAAGCAGAGGTCCTAGAACTGATCCTTGGGGCACTCCTGCTTCTACTTGTCTGGTGGTAGATAATGTGTCGTCTATTTTGACATAAAAATTCCTGTTCCTCAGGTAGTTTCTTATTATCTTGCAGGTTTTGGTGGTGTAGCCTGCCATCATCATCTTGTAGGCAAGTCCTTCGTGCCAAACTCGGTCGAAGGCTCTTTCGACATCTAATAGCACTAATCCTGTGGCTTGTTTATTCTGAAATCCTTCAGTGACATATTCAGTGATCCTTAACAGTTGAAGTTCTGTGGAGTGATTTCTTCTGAATCCAAATTGTTCCGGTGGTATCAGATTCAGCGCTTCTGTTTCTTCATTGAGTCTTTTTGCAATAACTCTTTCGACAATTTTTCCAAGGGCTGACAGTAGACTTATCGGCCTGTAGTTTTGTGGGAATTTTCTATCTTTTCCTGGCTTATTGAACACAATTACTTCTGCTGTTTTCCATCTTTCCGGATAATATTCTGTTCTCATCACTGCGTTTGCTATATTGGTAAGCGCTGCTATTCCTTTTCTGGGCAATTTCCGTAACATAAAGTTTGTTACTTTGTCTTTCCCTGGAGCTTTCCTGTTTTTCAATTTCTTGATAATTTCTTTAATTTCCGTTGGTGTTGTTGGGTTTGGGATGGTATCGCCTTCCGGCGGTTCCAACATCAATTCTTCATTTCCTTCGACTTCTTCTTCTAAGTCTTCATTGTCATCGTCTTCTCTGTAGTTGATTCTGGCTTCTCGTTCTATTGCGTCAACAAGAGCTTCGGCTTTTTCAAGCTTTGAGTAGGCCATCCCATTAGCTCCGTGTAGAGGGGGAATTTCGGTTTTCTCGCGTCGTAAGCACTTTTGCATCTTCCATGCTGAGTGGTCTATGGTGTTTAGCTCTCTAACTCTTTGGTTCCATCTGTCTGTTCGCAGTTCTCTCAGTGCATTTTTCAGCACTTGGCTGTGTTTATTCAGCTCTTTCTTGTCTTCTTCTCTATGTGAAGTTCTGTAGTTCTTCCTAAGTTTTCTATTCCTCTTTATAAGCTCCTTTATTGCTTTTGGGGTTGCACCATGTGGATGTTTCGGGGCTGGCCTTTCGATTCTTCTGGTACTTTCCTCGTAGGCTTCTTTTATTCGGGTTTCTAATTTTTCAACTTCATCTTCTAGATCTTCAGGGGTTCTTATCTGTGGAATTTGAGTAATTTTCTCCTGGAGTATTTCACTGTACTTTTGCCAGTCTGTGAAGTCTTTCGTTTGAAGTTCTTCTGTTATCGGTCTGCGTCCCAATCTGAGTTCTATTGGGTTGTGGTCTGATGTGCCCTCTTCTATAGTATCAAGTGTGAAATCTTGGGTAATATCTTTCATTATGACGATATCTAATACGTCCGGTAGGCCATTACTTCTGGGCAGGTAGACCACCCCACGTACCCCCCACTCGCGGTTTTCTTCTTCGATTTTTGACACAGAATGACCCTTTTTCTGCTCTATTAGACCAGGCAATAGAGCAGAAAAAGGGTCATTCTGTGACAAAAATAGTAGAAGAAAACCGCGAGTGGGGGGTTACGTGGGGTGGTCCGTGGATGTTCAGTGATATGTTTTCGACTCGCAAATATCATTACTTTTCTTGTAATTGCGAAGAAACACCAAAAAAAACGATGTTTTTTTAGTTTTTTGCTTGTAAAATCTGAACGAATGGAGCGGTGCTAATACTTTCAACAGACGAATTGTAGAGAATGAAAAAATGAAGAAAATGGGTGCTAATGCAACTCAATCGGGTCATCATTACCGGAGGAAAGCCGGAAAAACCGTGAAAATCAGCGTTTTTTCAGATCCTCATAACTCGGCCAATTTTCAAGTTGTAGCGCTGGCTTTCCAAATGAAAGTAGTGGTTGATAGATACTTCAAGTGTGCATAACCCAGACGTTGTCCGATAAATAGTTTTTCCGTAATTGCGATTTGAATTATTTAAGGCACTATTTTCCGGAAGAGCTGGATGCGTCGGAAGTAGTCCGATTTCAATTTACAAAACGGATTTTGAAAGAAGAAGTATAGTACTACAAAACGGCAAACTTGATTTTTCGTTAAAATGTTGCAAAATAGGTGAAAAATACGTGGAAACATGACCAAAACCGGCTCAGTGCCCCATCTGGGTCGGATAGTGGGGGTAGCCGGCAGACGCGGGGAACCAAAATCGCGCTGAAGCCTGGCGCGAATATTTACGTATATACCCCCACTACTTGACTGCAATCGAGCATTCGGCTTATTTTGGTCATGATTGCATGCTTTTTTCACCTATTTTGAAGCATTTTAACGAAAAATCAAGATTGCCTTTTTGTAGTACTATACTTCTTCTTTCAAAATCCGTTTTGCAAATTGAAATCGGACTACTTCCGACGCATCCAGCTCTTCGGGAAAATAGTGCCTTAAATAATTCAAATCGCAATTACGCAAAAACTATTTATCGGACAACGTCCGGGTTATGCACACTCAAAGTATCTATTGACCACTACTTTCATTTGGAAAGCCAGCGCTACAACTTCGAAATTGGCCGAGTTATGAGGATTTGAAAAAACGCTGATTTTCACGGTTTTTCCGGCTTTCCTCCGGTAATGATGACCCGATTGAGTTGCACTAGCACTCATTTTTTTCTTCTTTTCATTCTCTACAATTCGTCTGTTGGAAGTATTAGCACCGCTCCATTGGTTCAGATTTTACAAGCAAAAAACTAAAAAAACATCGTTTTTTTTGGTGTTTCTTCGCAATTACAAGAAAAGTAATGATATTTGCGAGTCGAAAACATATCACTGAACATCCACGGACCACCCCACGTAACTCCCCACTCGCCGTTTTCTTCTACTATTTTTGTCACGAAAAAATCTCTATTGCCTGGTCTATATTGCCTGGTCTATTACTCAATTTGAAACGCTGAACATTCGTAATAACTGTAGCAATCCATTTGAACATTATAACTTTAGCACCCAATATTCAATTAATGCAATTTTTCCAGCCGTGGTGGAATATTTTACTGTTTTTCCAAAAAAATCGAAATTTTACCTTTTTTCACGAACAGTTTTTATGTGGCGGAGAGGCCAACTAGAGTTATTCTGATATTGCACGTAAGAAAATGGTTACTTCCTGAGTTCAATACCTTCACTAACACAAAATGGAGCTTTTTTGAGTTGTCTCCTTATTCTACGACGGATGATATTTTTTCAACCCAAAGCAGTTTCAGAGATATTCGCAGCAGAAATTGGCTAATCAACGAAAAATGTATTTTCACCTCGTTCTTTGAAGAACATTCATCGGTACCAAACCCACTGAATATTTCAAATATACTTTTAATTTTTGAAGAAAACCCTACCTACTGTTATTTACTGTATTTTGTGCACCTTTAATGGAATATGGTTTTGCCTTCCTCTACAGTAGTTATTTTACCATAATTAATTTTAGTTGAGCCAATACCAAGTGATATAACTCGGAAAAAAAGAAAATACAATAAAGAGTTTTCTTCAAAAATCAACAGTACTGTACATCTGAAAAATTTCCTTGATGATACAAAATTGAATTAACACTCATTATTTACAGTATGTTCACTTAGCTACTTTGAATACACTCTCCAAGAAAAAAATTCTTCCTTACGAAATAATTCTTACAAACCATTCATTGAGCCGTATTCATAAAAAAAAGGTTATGCTTATACTTGCAGAAAATGAAGGGAATTCTTTAGCTCGCATCCAGAATATTCCGAGTAAAACCTTATAGGTACTTATAGAGTAGAAGCATATCCTTCACAAAAAAGTATTTGGTTATTCATAAAGGTCTCATTTTACACTAAATAAAAAGGATATCCCTTTTTTGAGCGCTCGTACTACTTACACGAGGGCTATATCATTTCGTCACGATGTCTGTATTTTTCGAATTTTGAGCCGAAAATGGTCTCAATAGACTATGTTCGACTCACTGATGACGAATCCGTCGGAAAATTCGAGTCTGTCCGTCCGTCCGGCCGTCCGTCCGGCCGTAAGCACGATAACTCTCGAACGGATCAACCTAGAGACTTGAAATTTTCAGTGTAGGTTCAGATCCCGAATGCCTCGGTTAAGTTCGTTAATGGGCCAAATTCCACCAGGGGTTCCGTAAATATGGCCGTTCAAAGTTTTGTTTCCCTGATTACTTGAAAACTACAGATTCGATCGAGATGAAATTTTGCACTCAGATGGAAAATGAGGTGTTTTAGCTACATGCGAAATTTTGTCAAGATCGCATGACCAGAACCATAGAAACCATAGAAAATTGTAACTTTTGAACGGAAATGCCTAGGGACTTGAAATTTTCAGGATAGGTGTGGATCTCGAATGTCGTGATCACGTTCATCTATGAGCAACATTATACAAGGGGTTCCGTAAATACGGTCGTTTGAAATTTTGTTTTCTCGATAAATTCGAAACTTTGGATTCGATCGAGATGAAATTTTGTATTTTAATCGAGAATGATAAATTGAAGCAATATGTTGTCCAGATCGCATGACCAGAACCATAGAAACCATAGAAAATTGTAACTTTTGAACGGAAAGGCCTAGGAACTTGAAATTTTCAGGGTGGGTTTGGATCGCGAATATCGCGGTCACGTTCATCAATAAGCAAAATGAGACTAGGGGTTCCGTAAATATGGCCGTTCAAAATATTTTTTTCCAGATAGTTTCGGAACTACTGATCGGATTGGAATGAAATTATGCATCTAGCTGAGGAATAATGTATTCAAAGTACGTGCAAAATGTTGTCCAGACCGCATCACCAAGACCATAGATACCGTAGAAAATTCTAGCGAATTATCGAAACAAAATTGATCAGCTGAAGCAGCGACATGAAGTCTGGAGTTTCGCCTAAGTTTCAGAATTTTTTTGACAGCTGTCAAAAATTCCTTCAATTGGTTTCTAAAACTGGAAAATGCGAATCTACCTACAAGGTGCATGTACGAGCGCTCAAAAGCTCCTGCCTTCACGGCAGTGCTTTTCGTAATTTTTTTATGAATTGACTGGATTAGAAAACACCCGAATCTAATTCGAAAGAATTGAGTTTTCAGGCTTTCTCATTGAAAGTGACAAAGCCTGTATGACAAAATATATATCGCTGATCATATTCGATGTGTCTTCGATATCTCATATAGTTCATAAGTTCAGACAGACAGATTTTCCTCCACAAAAGGGTCCCGTTCGGAAGTATGGGAAGATACGGAAACCTTAAGACAAAACGTTCAATTAATAACTGCGATTTTGTTCCGTAATCGAAACAATCTTCGATTTTATTGAATCCGAACACCAATTCTGCGAATATTATTAGTACCTACCTTTCGAAAAATAAATTAATTCTGTTCGGAAGCTACATAATACATGAAGTTGAACTATTTCACACTGTGCGAACGAGGAAATTTTTGGTGAGCAATTAATATCGAAACAGTTTCGAATCAAAACTTTGCATCGAGTTTGTGTTTAATCTCCTCCAATGGATATAATACTGACAAATTTCCATTTGCTGTGGAAACTGGCCTATAGAATGCCATTTTAATCAACGTATTCTCTCTGCAAGTTCCATAGTATAAACGAAATTATGGTTAATGGAGGAATGAATGTTCGAATAATGTATCTATTGATTGCTAGACTAGTGATAACGCCATATTCTCTTGCATTAGGTTCTTGTCGTGGGGTTCAGATGGATTCAATAACTATTATGTAGAGGTGGGATTGATTCTATATCGATTATCTATAATTGGAAGGACTAACATTTTTTCGATTTTTAACCGTCTGTTTAGGTTCATTATTTCCAATGAGGAAAAGTAATTGTTAGGTTAGGTTAGTTTAGGTGGGTTAGGAATTGAACTTGTTAGACGATGAAGAATTTCCATTTCGAAATTTCTACAGTTTATGTTTTGTGACTTGCAGTACCTGATAATCGAATACTCATACATTTTATGGATAACTTAGAGGATAAAATACTCAAAAAGTTACGAAAAGCACTGCCGTGAAGGCAGGAGCTTTTGAGCGCTCGTACATGCACCTTGTAGGTACATTCGCATTTTCCAATTTTAGAAATCAATTGAAGGAATTTTCGACAGCTGTCAAAAAAATTCTGAAACTTAGGTGAAACTCCAGACTTCATGTCAGTGCTTCAGCTGATCAATTTTTTTTCGATAATTTGCTAGAATTTTCTACGGTATCTATGATCTTGGTGATGCGATCTGGACAAAATTTTGCACGTAGTTTGAATACATTATTCCTCGGTGCATAATTTCATTCCAATCCGATCAGTAGTTTCGAAACTATCAGAAAAAAAATATTTTGAACGGCCATAGTCACGGAACCCCTAGTCTAGTTTTGCTCATTGATGAACTTGACCGCGATATTCGCGATCAAAACCCAACCTGAAAATTTCAAGTTCCTAGGCCTTTCCGTTCAAAAGTTACAATTTTCTATGGTTTCTATGGTTCAGGTCATGCTATCTGGACAAAATATTGCTTTAATATATCATTCTCGGTTAAAATACAAAATTTCATCTCGATCGAATCCGTAGTTTCGAAATTATCGAGAAAACAAAATTTCAAACAAACGTATTTACGGAACCCCTGGTAGTATTCTGCTCATTGATAAACGTGAACGCGACATTTCAGATCCACACCTATCCTGAAAATTCCAAGTCGCTAGGCCTTTCCTTTCGAAAGTTATGATTTTCTATGGTTTCTATGGTTCTGGTCATGTGATCTGGAGAAAAGTAGCTTGAATATATATTTCTCCATTAGTATACAAAATTTCTTCACGATCGAATCTGTAGTTTTGAAATTATCAAGAAAACTAAAATTCAAACGACCATATTTACGGAACCCCTAGTATAATTTTGCTCATAGATGAAAGTGATCACGACAATCGAGATCCACACCTATCCTGAAAATTTCCCTAGGCGTTTCCGTTCAAAAGTTACAATTTTCTATGGTTTCTATGGTTCTGGTGTTGCGAGCTGAACAAAATTTTGCATGTAGCTTGAAGACCTAATTTTACATTAGAGTGCAAAATTTCATTTTGATCGAATCTGTAGTTTCAAAGTAATCAGGCAAACAAAATTTCGAGCGGCCATATTTACGGAACCCCTCGGCAAATTTTGCCCAATAACGAAATTAACCGCGGCATTCGAGATTCGAACCTAACCTGAAAATTTCATGTTTCTAGGACATTCCGTTCGAGAGTTATCGTCTATACGGACGGACGGACAGACTCGAATTTTTCGACGGATTCGTCATCAGTGAGTCGAACATAGTCGTTTGAGACCATTTTCGGCTCAAAATTCGAAAAATACAGACATCGTGACGAAATGATTTAGCCCTCGTGTAAGTCGTACGAGCGCTCAAAAACCTTTAATAGAACATGTTCTATATTGGTACAGATAGGTGGACGATATATTTTTTAGTTTCAGATTTCGCAGAACATTTATTGAAGGAAAAGCATTACTTTAAACATGAATACGAAATTCTGCATATTGAAAGGCTTAACCTCAATTTGTTAGAAAGCATGGAAATCAACAAACATAAATGGTCAACTAATTTGCTCAACGACCAGGTAGAGTTAAATAATTCTGCTTTGTTGAATTTGTTCAACCGTAACGACCGTTTAACGAGAACCTAATGATACAGAGATCAGTATATAGATAACAACCCTCATCTATATTCCTTATCTATAACCCCTACCCTTTAGGAAGTAGGTATTTATTCCGAACAAGTGCAACAATGATCTTAGTTTATCTCGTTACCTGATGAAGCCATGGTATGGCGACACACGTGTAGTGGTTTTTTCGAACTCTCAATTAGTGAAATTCGTAGACTAAGTTAAAAAGTAAATAAATAATAAGTTAATATGGATTTTCATCAAGTATCAGCCGAATCAATCAGATTTTTCAACAAAAAGTCCTGAAATTGTATAGGTAAAATCACCAGCTTAATCAGATCTTGTTTTCCCTCAAATCGCAAACCATAGCTTTATTGAACCTGGCAATCATTCAGTCACACACTCTTACTTTTGAAATCATTCAGGTTCCAACTCTAGCTTGATCAAATCTTGGGATCATTTAGGCACAAACTCTAACTTAACCAAATCTTGGTTGAAACGAAAGGTGTAAGATCTCTGATATGTTGTCATCTCCAATAGAAGTTCTCGATGAGGCTCAAGGCATATAGTGAATGGCGATTTCCCTGTTGTAAGATCCCAGAACAGGCGAGAGCGAATGATTTTCAAGGTTTCAGCGACGGAGAATTTTCATCCCAGCCGAAAATAATGTGATTTTCGTGGTTTCACTCACAGGGGAAGAGCGCCTTTTCGAATAAAAAACGCTCTTTATCAAGAAAACTACAATAACCGAGCCGAAATGGATTTACCGATTTTACAATTTGTTCACGGTCGTATCAACTCGAAGTATGGTAACCACTATGGTCAACAATCGCAGCAGAAAAAAAAAAAGGCCCATTCTTAATTCCATCTGCGATTCCGGTATTCCCACCTTCGCCCATCGAATTCAATTCTGGCGGTTAAAATTGATATCGCAGAACTTCATGAATTTGGTGACCCAGCGATGCGTAAAAGACCCCATAAACTGATTGGGCAATTGACCCGTCGAAAACGATTCCTGAAATGAATATACGGAAATAAATTTAGGAATTTTTTTTTGCAGATTGAACTTAGTTTTCAATAATAAAACAACAGAAGAGCGGGCAAAACTTTTTCCAGAAGATGATGAACTTCCACGTCTCACAGAGTGCATTGAAAAAACCTTGAATCTTTTAGACGAGGATACGAAACGAAGAATTATGAAAACGCATTTGCCTTTTGAACTCTTACCTGATGATATAATGAGAAAGGGATGCAAGGTGAGATGATGAGATGAGATGATGTTTTTAGCATCCTGAACTTGGACGAGTTTAAGGAATTGTTCATTTGCATTCCGGAACACACGTCCTTATGTATTCTCTCTTTACCTCAAACACAAACGTGAATGGAACCTTGAAACATTATTACGATTTACGTTACATGTTGTGCCCACTCCTTTGTATCTTTCAATTGAGTATATATTTCAGGTAATTTACATATGTCGAGAGCCAAAAGATGTGGCAGTTTCCTATTATCACTATGAAAAAGGTTCATGGCATTTGGACTACAAAGGAGACTTCAAAAGATACTGGGATCACTTTAAAAGAGGAGAATGTAAGATATTTTTTCGAATTAAAGTTTGAGAAACTGTGAGTAATGGAACGACATGAAAGTTATATCCGCCTTGATGAAGTCTAAAATACTTCACTTCGGCATCAGTGAAATAATATTTCTGGAATGAATGATTATCTTCTCCTCAATGCCTGCATTAATTTTCTGTATAACCTACAAAAGTATAGATTTTATTCAATGTATAGTATACACTTCGAAATTTCAGGTAGCTTTGGACCATATTTCGAACACATCAAACAGGCATACGAGAAAAAAGATGAACCAAACGTACTATTCGTATTCTATGAAGACTTGAGAAGGGTAAGACAATTCATGAACAACATAATTTAACATATCACTATCAATAAGAAGAGTTTTTACATTCACTCATCATTTAACCCGCTCTTTTCTAGGATCTCAGAGGCTACATCGAGAAGATTGCGAACTTTCTCGATCGTCCTCTATCAGAAAAAGAACTACTTAAATTGGTGGACCATCTGAAATTCGAAAATTTCAAGAAAAACCCTGCCGTCTCCAAGAATACCAAAGATGCGGAAAATAATGAGGTTGAGTTTGTGAGGAAAGGAAAAGTTGGAGGTTGGAAAGAACATTTCACAGTCGAAATGAACGAAGATGCTGATATTTTGATCGAGAAGAAAGCCAGAGAAATCGGTATTACTTGGCGGAAATGACGTTATTGAATGTATCGAGCGTTCAATAGAGAACGAGGTCGAGAAGGCTATGGACTTGCAAAAGTTGGGCTCAGCTTTTGTCATATGAATATTTCATTCTGTGATCCAAAACAAACAAACAAAACAGAGATTGTGTTGTATTATGAGGTCCAGAGGATTTCCCGGTGGTCCTGAGGTCCAAAAAAACGTTCTTGCGCTGAACAGTTCCACTCTCCTTCAATCTTCTCAATATGGGACACAAAGATGAAATCTACTAGAACTTTATAAAAAACCATCTCTAAGTTTGTCGGTTATTTTCTTCGAGTCATAAATTTCGCTACAGGTTAGATCAATTGTTGTTATAAGTAGTTCAAAATCGGTATCGAGCAACTATATATTCACATGATGAAAGCTGAGCTGTCCGTTGGCAAGACTGCTTTGAATAGGTATGTCTTTCATACGGTACCTACTCATGTGATTCCTCAGTATTCATGCAAATGAATAAGAAAATTTCTTCTGCTATGAATTTTTCACAATTTACCTTTACTCATTACAGCTGTATCTTTTCATGTTTTTGAACTGTTACATATTTAGATAGATCGCTGCTAATGTGTAGATTTTTGCGGTTTATATCTTATCGGAAAAATATAATACTTGTTTTTTTTATGTAAGAAAAATAAAATATTCTGTACAGTTTTTTTTCACGAGAAATTACACACTTGCTATTCCATCTTTTATTATGTTTCCTCGATAACATCCATAAGATTAACAGATTTTACTTTGGCTGAACTCCATTTGCTCAGAATTGAATCAGGTGTACCACAGGGTTCTATAATTTCAGCCATACACTATTTGTCTCAAGTACATAAAAATGAGATCAAAGAAGATATTGAATACGACTTGTTCCTTTAGGCGGATGATTCTATGACGATAAAAACTAGGGAAAGTGCTATTTCATTTCAACGAAATCTGGATCAATTCGAATGAATGAATAATTGTGTGTTCAACGACACAACCCACAACGAAAATATTGAAGCCATTATTCCGAAGAATGATAGCCAACCTAGTTAAAAAGATCAATCTATGTTACCCCAGAGAACATCAAAATTATGTATCGCAACTGTAGACCATTCGTCAACCCATCCTCGGAGAAAAGTTTGGAAGGATTTCAGTTGATCGTATGCGGAACATAATCAAAGAGCACATTACTGTCAGAAATATTCAAGCAACATTATTGTGAAAGCAATTCTTGACCAAAGGTTGAAAGAAGACCGTTTGTTGAGATGGTGTAGATCTAAATTAGATCGCTTCAACCTTGGGTCGTCTGATTTACGGTTTATAATATCGAAAAACAAACAAATGGAGATAACAATTCCTTCATGAGGATACTCATAAAAAACTGCGGTATTTACAAATATTTCCTCGAGACAAATATAGGGAAACTAATGCTACCATAATTGTGAACTAATTTACAAATAGGATAGCGTTGTTTGACGTCCGTACACTTTTCTCGACAGTTGAAAGTGGTAGTGGTAAAATGATGTTTGATATTGAAGAAGTTGGGGAGGATCTCAACTCTGAACTGTTGAGTTATTTCAGAGGTTGATTTCCACCAAAAAAATATTCATAAAATAACTGAATTTTAAATCGGAATTTTTCAGGAGAAAAAGACGGATATGTTCAAGTTGGTGAAAGAAAATGGTTTTTTCCCGTGAGATACCGTAAGCTTGCTGATGGATTCAAGAATTTTGAAGTTCGATCTGATGATATATGGATCACTGGCTATCCAAGATCAGGTCAGTATGAACCTCGGTATGAACATTCCTGTGATTACTTGATTTTTAACAACGTTCTTTTAAGGAACCACGCTCACAGATGTGATTTCCTGGTTACTCACTCATAATTTGGACTTTGAAGGCAATAAGGAGTACAGAGTCAAGCTTTTCGAGTAAGATCCAGTGTTATTCGGAATGAGCACATCAGATTTTCTCAAATAATTCAAAGCTTATTTTCATTCAATTGGTTAGAAAGAGGACAGAGCAAGTTAGAGAAACAATCACTCAAAAGAAAATTATTTTGATTTATTCCACGGAAAATTTGAATCAGAGCAATCAAAAACTACGAAAAAACTCAAACTTTTTATTTTTTTTCCTTATATTCGATGAATAATTTGACTCTAATATATTTTCATTTTCATGAAATTCAACCTGAACGCTTTACCAGAAGTGATTTGGTGTTGAATGAAAAAACGGAAAAGGAGATTATAGACAAATTTCCGAATGAAGCGAGCGTTTTGAAGATTAAAAGAGAAAGTTTAAAACTCCTGAAGGAAGAGAAGAAGAGGAGAGTTATAAAAACTCATTTACCATTCGAACTCCTGCCTCCAGATGTTTTCAATAAAGGATGCAAGGTGTGTAGCTTCTTCGATTACAGTTTTTGATAGTTGTTGTTATATGGAACAATCCTTTCTAGGTTATATACATATGTAGATTCCCCAAGGATGTGAGCGTTTCCCATTTTTTTCTACAAGCCTCGTTGCGACATATTGATTTCTGTGGGGATTTCGAGAAGTTTTGGCAATACTTCAGAAATGGAAATTGTGAGTACATAAATTACGAACAATTCATTTTATCTAATCTCATTTCTTCTAGTACGCGGACAATATATTTTCCTTTCTAGAATCGAATGTGCAAAAAGAATTCAATTCGGGCATCAATTTATCTACATATAACGAGCATTCGATAAACAAATTTAGAAAAGCACTGCCGTGAAGTCAGGATCTTTTGAGCGCTCGTACATGCACCTTGTAGGTAGATTCGCATTCTTCAGTTTTAAAAACCAATTGGAAAGATTTTGACAGCTGTCAAAGAGAATTTCAAACAAGGGCGAAAATTCAGACTTCAAGTCAGTGCCTAGGTGACCAATTTTTTTTTCGATAATTCGCTAGAATTTTCTACGGTATCTATGGTCTTGGTAATGCGATCTGGACAAAATTTCCAACGTAGTTTGAATACATTATTCTTCATCTATGTGCAAAATTTCATTCCAATTCAATGAGTTGTTTCGAAATTATCAGGAAAAAAATTGTTTGAACGGCTATATTTACGGAACCCCTGGTCTAATTTTGCTCATTGATGAAAGTGACCGCGAAATTCACGATCCGAACCTATCCTGAAAATTTCAAGTCCCTAGGCTTTTCCGTTCGAAAGTTATGATTTTCTATGGTTTCTATGGTTCTGATCATGCGATCTGAAAAAAATTAGCTCCAATATATCATTCTCAATTTAAATACAGAATCTCGTGACGATCAAATCCATAGTTTTGAAATTATCAAGAACCTGAATTTCAAACGATCATATCGTTGATGAAAGTGACCGCGAAATTCGCGATCCAAACCTATCCTGAAAATTTCAAATTCCTAGGCCTTTCCATTACAAAGTTATAATTTTCTATGGTTCTGGTCATGCGAGCTGAACAAAATTTTGCACGTAGCTTGAACACCTCATTTTCCATTAGAGTGCTAAATCTCGATCGAATCTGTAGTTTCGAAGTAATCAGGAAAACAAAATTTCGAGCGGCCATATTCACGGAACCCTTAGGCGGATTTTGCCCAATAACGAACTAACCTCGGCACTCAAAATTCGAACCTACCCTGAAAATTTCAAGTTCCTAGGACATTCCGTTCGAGAGTTATCGTGTATACGGACGGCCGGACGGACGGACAGACTCGAATTTTCCGACGGATTCGTCATCAGTGAGTCGTTTGAGACCATTTTCGGCTCAAAATTCGAAAAATACAGACATCGTGACGAAATGATATAGTGACGGATGATATATGGATCACAGGATATCCAAGATTAGGTAAGTGTTGAGGATTTGAAATGAACCATTTGAAAGTACAAGATTTTCGAAGGGACAACACTCACTCAGGAATTGAGCTGGTTACAAATTGGATTTTGAAGAAGCAAAAATTAAGTGAGGTTTTTTGAGTAGGAACGATTTTTGTATTTTGTACGGAATATTGTGCAATGACAATTCCACTTTGTTTCTGTTTCTTTCTGAACAATGAAATTTCGAATGTGGATATAATTCAGTGGAATAATCAGAGAGACTGAATCCAAATCACGAGCTTCAGATTTGAATATCCGTTACTATAACAATTTTTTTTTTCATTTTTGAGCGCTCGTACTACTTACACGAGGGCTATATCCTTTCGTCACGATGTCTGTATACTTCGAATTTTGAGCCAAAAAGGGTCTCAATCGACTATGTTCGACTAACTGATGACGAATCCGTCAAAAAATTCGAGTCTGTCCGTCCGTCCGTCCGTATACACGATAACTCTCGAACGAAATGTCCTAGAAACTTGAAATTTCCATGGTAGGTTTGAATCTCGAATGCCGCGGTTAAGTTCGTTATTGGGCAAAATTCGCCGAGGGGTTCCGTGAATATGGCCGCTCGAAATTTTGTTTTCCTGATTACTTCGAAACTACATATTCGATGGAGGTGAAATTTTGCTCTCAGATGGATAATGACGTGTTCAAGATACATGCAAAATTTTGTCCAGATCGCATGACCAGAACCATAGAAACCATAGAAAATTATAACTTTGTAATGGAAAGACTTTGAAATTTTCAGGATAGGTTTGATCTCGAATGTCGCGGTTACGTTCATCAATGAGCAAAATTAGACCAGGGGTTTCGTAAATATGGCCTTTTGAAATTCAGTTTTCTTGATAATTTCAAAACTATGGATTTGATCGTGACGAAATTCTGTATTTAAATTAAGAATGATATATTCGAGCTACATTTTTTCCAGATCGCATGATTAGGACCACAGAAACCATAGAAAATCATAAATTTCGAACGGAAAGGCCTAGAGACTTGAAAATTTCAAGATAGGTTTGGATCGCGAAGTTCGCGGTTACGTTCATCAATGATCAAAATTTTACTAGGGGATCCGTAATTATGGCCGTTTGAATTTCGGTTTTAATGATAATTTCAAAACAATGGATTTGATCGTGACGAAATTTTGTATTTGAATTGAGAATAATATATTCGAGCTCAATTTCTTCCAGATCGCATGATCAAAACCATAGAAACCACAGAAAGTCATAACTTTCGAACGGAAAGGCCTAGGGACTTGAAATTTTCAGGATCGGTTCGGATAGCGAATTTCGCGTTCACGTTCATCAATGATCAAAATTATACTAGGGGTTCCGTAAATATAGCCGTTCGAACAATTTTTTCCTGATAATTTCGAAACTACTTATTGGATTGGAATGAAATTTCGCACATAGATGAAGAATAATATATTCAAACTACGTGGAAAATTGGGTCCAGATTGCATTACCAAGACCGTAGAAAATTCTAGCGAATTATCGAAAAAAAGAATGGTCACCTAAAGCACTGACTTGAAGTCTGGATTTTCGCCTTAGTTTGAAAATTTGTTCGACAGCTGTCAAAAATTTCCTCAATTGGTTTCCAAAACTGGAAAATGCGAATCTACCTACAAGGTGCATGTACGAGCGCTCAAAAGCTCCTGCCTTCACGGCAGTGCTTTTCGTAATTTTTCTTGGAGATCTTTTTTGATTTTAATCCCTAAGCATCCATAATGCATAATGAATGAAAATAAAGGTGTTTTCATCGAAATTGCTATATTCGATCATTTTTGAGCGCTCCTTCTATTTAGACGAGGACTTTATAATTTCCTCACGATGTCTGTATTTTTGGAATTTCGAACCGAAAATGGTGTCTATCGACAAAGTTCGACTCACTAACGAATATGCCGAAAAATTCGACCTAGAAACTTGAAATTTTCAGGGTAGGTTCGAATCTTGAATGCTGGCAGAGTTTTATATTGGGCAAAATTAGACCAGGGGTTCCGTAAATATGACCGTTCGAAATTTTGTTCGAAACTACTGATTCGATCGAGGTGAAATTTCGCACACAGATGGAGAATGACGTGTTCAAGCTACTTGCGAAACTTTGTCCAGATCGCATCACCAGAACCATGAAACCGTAGAAGATTATAACTTTTGAACGGAAAGGCCTAGGGATTTGAAATTTTGCAAAACTAGACTAGGGCTTCCGTAAAGATGGTCGTTCGAGATTCAGTTTTCTTGATCATTTCAACCACTGCATCTACTTTGCACATAGAATAATGTATTCAAACTGCGTGCGAAATTTTGATCGGCTCACCAAGATCATAGATACCGTAGAAAATTTTAGCGAATTATCGAAAAAAATTGGTCACCTAAAGCACTGACGTGGAGTCTGGAGTTTCGCCTTAGTTTGAAAATTGTTTTGACAGCTGTTAAATTTTTTTCAATGGGTTTCTGAAACTGGAAAATAAGAATCTACCTACAAGGTGTATGAACGAGCGCTCAAAAGCTCCTGACTGCACGGCAGTGCTTTTCTCTATTTTGTTCTGTGAAATTCTTCCTTACGGAGTGTGGAATCTTGAACCTTCAAGGAAGAACTTGAGATCACATGAACTCTAAGGGGTAATGCTTTGCGTATAGTTTTGTTATGAATTTGATGATAGTCTGTCCTGAAGTTCCTCGGAAATAATTTTTTTTCATCATACGAAATAGCAAGTTTTATGCGAGTAGCTTCATTTTTCCGAAGAATCCTTGGGACTTCGGACGAACGGATCTACATTCTACAAAACGTAGAATATTACAGGATGGGTTCATTCATTTTTCTCGGAATATTGCGAAAGTTAATTAACGAAAATAATTAACCTGGAGGTGGAAGGTGAATGGAGGTACAATTTTCAAAAATTTAAACTCAACGAAAAACTTGGCAAATTTTACCTATTGTGCATTCACACAATTTATGCAGCAGGAAAAAACAAATTTCAAAAATATATTGAATCCTTTCTTCAATAATGTCTTCAGTTTGTTCCATTAAGAATAGTTAATACTTAGGAAGGGGGTTACGTTCCACTGCGACCTCAAGGTCTATTGTGCCACCCATCAGAGCCCTATTCGCAAATGCGCTACCTACAGCTCGCCCTCCAGCTCCAGAGCTCCAATGAACTCCAGTATCTGAGAGGGCTTCAAGGAGGTTAGATCCTCATTCCTCATGTAATTCTCTTGTCCAAGACATTCTTTGCGCTGGTTTGCAACGGCGAGGCATTCTGTAACCAGGTGAACAGGAGTCTCCTCCTCTTCACCACAGAATCTACACTCGTCTGTTTCTGTTAAGCTCATTCTCATCATATGCTTCCTAAGGCGACAATGTCCTGTGAGGAAGCCAGTGAGTAGGCGTAACTTGTTCTTACTGTGATCCAAATACTTTTTGGATCTGAACTTTCAAAGTTCCGAATGCACTTTTCAGAGTGATCCATTCCTGGAAGGTTCCTCCAGAGTGCTTCTCTTTCAGTCTCTTCCTTCTCCAGAAACTCTTTCTTATAGGTGCGTTTACCTATGCCGCAGAAAGGTTCTGGTCCAGTAAGTGGCGTTTGTGCTCCCTTTCTGGCAAGTGTATTGGCCTCTTCGTTTCATTTGATTCCTGAGTGACCAGGAACCCAGACTAAAGAGACCTTATTTTTCTTGCCTACTTCATTAAGTTTCCTCCGGCACTCCCATATCAGCTTTGAGTCGATGATATAGGAGTTCAGTGCTTTGATGGCAGCTTGACTATCCGAGTGGATCACAATGTCGCACCCTTGATAGTTTCTTTTCAGGTTTATATCTATGCATATATCTAGGCACTCGTTTAGGAGCCTTACGATAGTGTACACTTGATTCTTGCCCCGTATACTCCAGCGCCGGCCCCCATCGTGGTTTTAGAACCATCTATATACCATTTAATGGTATTCACTTTGAAGTTTTGGGTAGTGTATTCCTTTTCCCATTCTTCCTTTTTACATAGCATAGTGTTGAAGTTCTTCTCAATGCTCACTTTTTAAATCATAACAGCACTAGGCAGGTTCGCTGATGGGATGTACTTGTTCAGAGAGGACCAGGCTCCTTGACTTTTAATTCTCTCATTCCCTGTACCTTCCCTAGATATTCTAAGGATAGCCTCATGGGCTACCCTGTTGGTCACTAGATGTAATGGAGTGAGATCTGTGATGACTTCAAGTGCTCTTATCGGGCACGTTCTCATAGCTCCTGTGATGCAAACGCAGGCAAGCCTTTGTATCTTGTCGAGTATTTTCCTCGGGCTTGTTTGCCCCGTCTTAGCAGACCAGACTACTGTCCCATAAGTTATTATTGGTCTCGCAATCATGACATACATCCATCGCAGTATTTTAGGGTTACCGGATAGGCTTCTGCACGCCATTAGAGCTCTTGTCGCTTTACTAGCAGTGTTCTTAACATGCTTGTTCCAAAGAAGCTTATTGTCTAGGGTAATTCCCAGATATTTGACTTCATAATTCCATTCTACGTTATCTCCATTCACCGAGATGGGCTTCATGGCCGGAAAGTTTCTTTTCCGGGTAAAGGGAACCACTGTGGTCTTGGCTGGGTTGATGTTGAGCCCCACTGACAAGCACCACTGCTCGATTATTTTGAGGCCCCTCTGCAACAAACCACAGAGGGAACCCTCAAATTTACCCCTTACTGTTAGGGATATGTCATCGGCATAGCCTATACATTCGAAACCAAGCTCCGTTAGCCTGTGCAGTAGTTCATCCACTACCTACTCCAAAGGAGAGGAGATATTACTCCTCCTTGAGGTGTTCCGCGAGTGGTTTTGACAGAGATGGTCTGATCGACCGCCAATGTCTCAGCTGTCCTTCCATTAAGTATAGTACATCTGGATTAGGTGTGGGAAAATTTATATCAAAGGGGACTTGTTTTCATTAAATTAACAAATTTAGGGGCATTCTTTAAACTAGGAAACAGAATTGAAAAAACTGAAAATAATTAAGATACAGTTGATGTTTGAATAAAAAACTATAGATCACAATCTCATGGTGAATATACATCATAATATGAGCAAAAATTGTGTGATGACAACTGTGAGGAAATATATATCGTGCTATGAAGAAAGAAATTTGATTTTTCGAATTGAAGCATGAGATGATTGTATGTATACAGAAATCTGAAGGAAGACATAATAATACAAATCTGATAAGGGTGGAACACATCATGAAGTAAAATTCCAAGATAACACTGGAATTTTGGATGTTCATTTAAAATATTTTCCTCAAACTATACATATTTTATTGGAACAGAAACTTAACAATTCAAGGAAAAACTTATTTTTAGGAGAACCTTATCAAAGTCTTCCCCGATAAAAAAACAACATTGATCCAGGACCTAAACAGCTCATTTTTGGCAGGAGGTTTATGTGCGAAAATTTCATATCGTTCCCATGATTTATAACAACTTTTTGAAAAACCCGGTATTTGATGAAAACTGATGCACTTTTATTTTCAGGCATATTTGGGCCGTATTTCGAGCACGTTAAACAAGGATTCGACAGAAAAAATTCGAAGAATTTTATGTTTGTATTTTTTGAGGATTTCAAGAAGGTAAGACTCTGTTTGTTGATTGTTCCAGATTTTTCTCTCAATATCTTGATTCATTCCAGGATAAGAGACGATTCATAAAAAAACTGTCCGAATTCCTTGAGACGAATTTATCCGAAAATGACTTGGAAAAATTGGAGGAGTATATGGACTTCGATAATTTCCGCAAAATAACAAACACTTCCCTGAAGGATAAGAACAACGAAGCTATCAGCTTCGTCAGAAGTGGCAAGGTTGGTGGATGGAGAGATCATTTCACAGAGGAAATGAGTAGAGATGCCGATGCATGGATTGAGATGAATACTAAAAGGATTGGTATCAGATATCCTCAACAAAGAGAATAGCACGAAATCGTGGAGAAAAAAATTCAGTTAATAAAGCAAATATTCAGTTAATTTACACTGCGTTTTATTATTTCTACAATTCAACGCTCTGGCTATATTTTTCCTAAACCTCAGAAAAGATCTTCCTCATAATTCTGTATACTGTCTGGAATCTCTTGAATCTGCAGATATTCTGGAGCCAAATACATTTTTCAATGAATCGATACCATATATATAAAATATGTCCATATTTACTATTTTATCGGCAATTAATTTTTTTGCAAATGAAATTCTCCGATTTTCAACCCTCAAAATTTCTCGAGCTGAAAAAAAAGATGCCGGTTAGCGACCATTTCTCATAGTTTATAAGAAAAGCTCTATACGACCGATGAACGATTCTGCATTTATTCAAGTTTCGAATTTCACTATTACTCAAACCATGAACTTTGAACATTTCAGGGAGGATAAGCCATTTTTTCCTGGTACGATTTCGAAAGAAATAATGAACCAACAGAAAGGGTACTTGAGGCGGAAAAAGATAATGAATAGTCGGTTGAAATTGAAGGAAAATACTGTAAATGAACTGAAGGAATATGCTAACCCACGAAACCGTGGATCCTGCCAAGAGTCGAAAGTTCATCGATAACTCGCCGCAAAAAATGAATTTCAACAGATTGATTGGTAAATAGTTCCAGTTTTTTAAGAAAGACTTTATCATTCCATCCGTAAGATATCTCTTCAAATACTAATGGAAGATAATGAAGAGTCAATAGTGTTATAATTCCTTTATTTGATGAATGATCCATTGTAATAAACAACTCACTTAACCTACTTCAAAATTAGTCGCAGTAAGTGAGCTCGACTATATAATATAGATGATCCCGTTTCAAAAATAAGAAGTATAGGAGAGAAATTGAGATGAACATTGTGGACGTTGAGGAAAACGCTGAACTTCGGAAGGACTATAGAGGTTTCTTGTTTTTATATGGTAGTAACAAAATTTCTAACTGGTACTGACAAAATTTCAGCACAATATGAAGTATTTGTCCAAGTGGGTGAAAGGAAATGGTTCTACCCGATGAGGTACAGAAAGCTCGCTGAAGAGTTCAAGAATTTCAAGGTCCGACGATATATGGATCACAGGGTATCCGAGATCAGGTTCAGACAATTCGTTGAATTAACTAGATTCGGACAAAAATTCTTGCAGGTACAACGCTGACACAAGAACTAGTTTGGCTACTCAGTCACAATCTGGATTTCGAAAAAGCAAACAAAGATGATCTCAATGAGCGTGTTTTATTTTTCGAGTAAGAATCTTTGCTCTAGCTCGATACTCGCATGCTGCAACCGTAATATAATGAAGCAAAAAGAGATGAGCACATAGATTATTTTCACCGAATTGTTTTTCCAAAAATCCAAAATTATTTCGGTGCATTAATTTTATTCAGATCAAGAAGACGAATTGAACCTTGGTGGTGCTTGAATGAATAAATGATATGTGATGATTGCGTGGTAGTTTAGAAGCAAGGGAAAATATATGATTGAAACTAGTTAATGCGAACGAAGTCTGAGGAGGTTGCTTCCTGTTCTTTCAGTAAATGATGATTTAATTTAGGATTGAACCCAGTTGATCGCACTTTCTGGATCTAATGTAGAGTGTAGCCAATAGTTTGGAGTCTCATTGAGATTTCATTATTTCACAAAATCTTCGAATACCTATCCTTCTTTCAGAGCAGATATACTTTTACATGAAAAAACCGAAAAAGATATGGTGGAACGATTTCCAGAATATGCGAGTGTTGTCAGGTTATCACACATTTTAGGAGCCATATAAAATTATTGAATGAAAAACTAGAGAGGAGAGTTATAAAAAGCCATTTACCGTTCGAACTGCTACCTTTTGATGTTTTGAAGAAGGGCTGCAAGGTATTGACTTCATCTACAAGAAGAAATTAAACGTCGTGTCATCATTTGTTTTTTTCTTTAGGTCATTTACGTCTGTAGATTTCCCAAAGATGCTTGTCTATCCTATTATTTACCGTAAAAGGAAAACAGGTTCATGGATTTCTGTAGAGGATTCGAGAAGTATTGGAGATACTTTGAAGAGGGAAAAAGTAAGTGAAGGGGCTGAGGTGTACCTAAGTACTTGTACTATAATTTACTGTATACAGGGTGTCTACTTCTAAAAGGGCCAAATTCCAAGGGAAGATCATACGTGTGATTTGCAACAAAAGATATTTCATAACACATGGTCGAAAGGTTCACGGTTATTCTTCGATTTAACATTTCTTGATCTTACGAAATATTTCAAATTTTTCCATAAAATCGATTATAGTTCAGTTATCCTTGTAGCCTCATCAAATTTGACCACATATCTGGAAACGGAATTAAATTTGCTACAAGATAAGAATTTCTGTGTGCCAAAAAATTCTTATTGCGGTCGCAAATTTAATGCCGCTTCCAGATATTTGGTCAAATTTGATAAGGCTACGAGGATAACTGAAGTATAATTGATTTTATGGAAAAACTTGAAATATTTCGTGGAATCAAGGAATGTAAAATTGAAGAATAACCATCAACATTTGGACAATGTGTTTTATGACATTTTTTGTAGCAAATCACACGTATGATCTCCTCTTGAAATTTGGCCCTTTTGAAAGTAAACAACCTGTATAATAAGTTATATGGAAGGAAACTAGTCTTTCAGGTATATTTGGACCTTACTTCGAACATGTGGAACAAGGATTCGAGAGATTTGGTTCTAACTTCACATTCGTTTTATGAAGATTTCAGAAAAGTGAGATATAACAAAGTTTCTAATTGTTGAAAAAATTTGATGTTTCTTGGGCTACTCAGGACGTTATTCATTGGGACATTTTAAGAGAAGTTCAAAGGAACCATCACCACAACATCATTGCTTTTTGTTGGATGGTGTCATTCTTGTATATGTTACTAGCACATGAAATAACATAATGTTATTAGAAATTTTCGTCTATCGCTTGGTCAAATTCAATTATGTCTGTCCGTTTGGCCTTCTGGCCTTAAAAACGATAACTTCCGAAAGAAAAGGTTTGAAATTTTCCCCATACCTTCGAGGTCTTAATTCGACAGTTAAGTTGGTTAATTGGCGAAATGCCCCAAAAGGTTCCTCACATAAAGCCATCTGTATTTTTTTTCAAAAATTCGAAATAACCGATTCGAAAGAAAAATGTTTTTTCTTCTGGTGATACGAAATCTTCACGAAATTATACAGGCTGTTGCGTGATGAATGGATAATATGGTACCGGCAGGTAGAGGACGTTGTGGCATTCAGAAAAATATGTTTTAAGTTTAGTTTTTGTTATTATGTTTTCGAGATATTTGAAATTTTAGAAAATTTACTGTGTTTGGTGGCAAGACTCCAAATGAATGAATTTTTTCAATCTGTTTTTTGGAAAGTATTCCTGGATAGATACGCTATCGAATGTGAAGTATGATTTTGGGGGCGCGTGCATAGTTTTTTCCAACAAAGATTCAACTCAAATTTCATGTTTTGCTCATTATATTTTTTTTTAATTTTTTCATTCAAAATTGATTAGTAAAACATAAAATTTGAGTTAAATATTCGTTGAAAAAAAAACTATGCATGCGCCCCAGAAATCATAGTTAACATTCGATAGCGCAACTATTGAACAACATATTAGAAAATTTTCTTTATTTGGAGACTTGCCACCATAAAGAATGAATTTTCAAAAATGTCAAATCTCTCGAAAATATAATAACATAAGGACAGATATAAATTAGCTTCATGCAATACTAACTGAAAATGAGATTTAAATAAACTAGGTGAATAATTTTGGAAGAGGGATAATCTGACCTCGCATGTTTTCATAGTAGAAATAAATTTCTGCTAAACAAATTACGAAATCTGGTTCTTCCTCACTGCTACTGCTACTACTCGATTCCTCAGTCGAAGAATCAAATAAATCATCCACCAACGCACCTATGAAATTCCCCATATTTCCTTCGAACTCGCTAGTCTCGCTAAACTTTCAGCTCGTCAATTTTGATGGACGGTCTTTCAAATTCAAAATTCAGCAAACTTCCCCATTCTCTGCAGGTTCTCAGAAATCCTTAATGAACGCGCTATTTAGAGGGTTTGTTTATTCTTCAGAAATATAGTTTTCATGCATGTTTTATTGGTGTTTGTTGTCCTTGAACACGTAAAAATTCATTCTTTCAATCTGTATATTTAACCAGAATATATTTTTACGCCTTTCTTTACCTGATGATGCTATTGTGCAACGAAACATATGTCATTTCGTAGTATAATGTATCAATGAGTAGTATCACTTTTATACTTATATTGTCTTCTGATTTTCAGGATAACAGAGAGTATTCGAAAAAACTGTCGAAATTCCTTGAAGTCTCTTCATCTGACAAAGATTTGGAAAACTACATCGAACTCGAAAATTACCTTAAGGTAAATCGTTCTAAAATCAAGAATGAAAAAAATAAAATTATCGATTTTGTTAGAAAAGGAAAAGTAGGGGGATGGAGGGAATATTTCACGGAGGAAATGAATAAGATGGCTGATGAGTGGATTGAGAAGAACACTAAGATAATTGGTATAAGATATCCGCGAAAGGAAGAATAACTGTCGGTTTCAATAAAATATTAAAATTGATCTTGTTATTGGAGTTGAAACCTACGTCCTTATGTGTTCGAATCTCTTCGCCTCTTGTCATAATTTATTAGTACCTTCTCGAGTCAACGATTATTACTCAATATACCTAGAGTAATGATGGAATGCGTAGGATTGAAACAAACAACTAAAATTAAATCAGTAAAATTTTCTTCTTTCAGATTCAAATCCCATTACATTACATGGAATACATATCCAACTTTACTATAAAAAATTTGAAGCACTGCTGTGAAGTCAGGAACTTTTGAGCGCTCGTTTATCCACCTTGTAGGTAGATTCGCATTATCCAGTTTTAGGAGCCAATTGAATAAATTTTTGACGTCTGTCAAAAATATGACAGCAGCACATTGTGAATTATGCCGAGTCAGCTGTTACAGAAATATAAGGATTTTTCATTCATTCATTCGATGGAATTTAAAATGGTTCTGGTTATGCGATCTGGAAAATATATTTACGGAACCCTTGATCGAATTTTGCCCAATAACGAAATCGACCGCGGCATTCGAGATTCGAAACTACGAGAGTTATCGTCATACGGCCGAACGGACAGACTCGAATTTTTCGACGGATTCGTTATCAGTGAGTCGAACCTGGTCGATTGAGACCATTTTCGGCTCAAAATTCGAAAAAACAGACATCGTGACGAAATTATATAGCCCTCGTGTAGGTAGAACGATCGCTCAAAAAGATACAGGTAGATCAAAGGTTCCAATAGAATTGCAACTGGAATGGAAGTAAACTGCGAATTTTTTAATACTTAGAAAAGCTGCCATATCTGCAAATGCCTGAAATTTGGTATAATGGTATATACATAAATATGGTCAAATACGTTCAAAATGTTCCTATCTTTCATCCCCTTTCGAATATGTATCGGTGAACCAAAGACCCTGTGTATGTATAATGTATGTATCTTTCCAATAATATTTGTTTGATTATTCATATATCATATAATTACTTTGTTGATTGCACCCATATATTGATGATTGAAACTGTGAATTACTATCTCAATCATTCTTGGCAACATTTTCTGATCATAATGACTCAAAAAAATTATGGCTCTAGTTTGTCGGGGACCCCCGTATTTGGTACAACAAATAATGTACGAGAAATTTATTAATTCAAAAAAAAAATTAGGTATTCATCTGTAGGAATCCATGTATCTACGAAACAAGTAACTCCAAAATTCCGTTCATTCGTAAGAATGTTCGATTAAACTCATTAAACTGATAGGACATAAATAAATGAACAGAGCACTTTCCGAACATACTGTCGATGAATTGAATACAATTTTATGGATCATACACGTTACATGAAGACAGGTAATTGCTGTAAATGTCACTCAACCAACGTTCGAGTAGCAGCAGCTCGTCTTGGAAATTAGATTTGGTCACGTAAGAATTTCATTGGTCTGAACATCTTATAATTATTGACCTCAAATTTCTGAAAAGTATAGTTTTTTTTCCTTAGTTATAAACTTGTAAAATTAAGTAGATTTGCTTCAGACATAATTAGGTACATATAATAATAAATGATATATTTGAAATATTCATAAAAAGTAACGAACCACCTGTGGTTGCGATAAGTGAATTGCTGATTTCATGCGGATAAAACTATCACCACTATCATTGAACATATTTATTTTGGTATATCCGAATAAAATGTAACATTACAATGAAGGAGAATATAGTTATTTAATCCTTGGGTTTCAAAGGATTAAAAGTCCAAGATATATTTTTATATAGTCCGAACTGTTTGTACTGTTTTCAAGTGCATCATCACTGAAAGTGCAATCTTTTCCTGAGAATTTTTAAAAGATGGTTGATAATTTGAAATACCCGTACACCTTCGAAGAACTGACTCCAGAAGAGAAAAAATTAGGCGTTAAATATTTAGAAAGAGGTTTGTACCTATAGGATATCGAATTTTCTATTGTAAAACCTAAATATTTTACAGAAGTCATAAGAATATCTGGTACTTGTTTTACAACTGGGAGGCCTATTGTGAAGTATGGAGCAGATATTTATAATTTCAAACCGAGACCTGATGACGTTTGGTTGATTGGATATCCCAGATCAGGTAGGATTCACTTATACGTGAGTCTTTTAACAGAAAGAAAAACCCATCAAAATAAATCAACTCACCAAAAATCGCCTATAAGTATTGAACTTTCGAGATGACGATGTTAGATGTTATCATCCCTTGAAGTCGAATTTAATTCAATGAAATAAGAAGTACGGTTGGGTTTCCGCGTATCTGTATTTGGTGTTATTTCAACGGATTCCCTCCCAAGTTCGTTATTCTCATTTTTGCTTTTGCTTATACGGGCTTTTTCAAATGTGAATATTGATAATAATAATAATAAGGTCTTTATTTCTGACAGAAATCCCCGTCAAGGCCGAAAACACACCTAATAAAACTCTTATAAAAAAAATTTCTCATAAAAGTTATAAGATAAGAAAGATATCATTTTATATTCCTAGTCAGAAAAAAACGGCCAATCATCAATCCATTTGCAGGTCAATATTTCAAGCGGAACCCTATGGCTCATTTATTCATCGCAAGAACCCTTCATTTCACGAGATGAAAATCACTCACGATGTATTTTATGGATGATTTTTTTTTTAATTCAATAATCATGAAAGTTTTATATAGGCGATTTCTGGTTTATTTCGATGAGTGCTATCATCTGTGAATGAGAGACTCACCCTCAAAAACACCCGCTGTAGATGAAATTTCGGAAACATGTTCCTTTTTCGAACCTCTATGGAATCAACCGCCAGAGCATCCCTTCCTCCTTCCTTCTATCTTCTACAATGTGCCAGGCTGCTTGCCATCTACACAATAAGCAAATTATGATCCACCTCCGGATCGGTAAAAGACTCTTCAATATATTTTCGTGAGACTCTATCAAATTCACACGAAACCTTCACAATCACAACACAAAGGCTGGAGGTTAATCCAGCATGCTGCTATTCGGGGTTAACCGTCAGCGAGAAAACACACCTGTTTCCTCGATGACGATCCCAGCCCAACTCCTCTCCCAGAGCAATGATTCGTCTTGACTAAAGAACCAAATATCACGTAACGAACAACAAACGTCAATGTGACAGATAATTCCATTCTATTTTCTTGAACTTCAAGACATGGAATACCCGAATATCAAATATTCTCAAAACCAGATCAGATAAACTCAAGTTTCTTTTCTGATAGAAGAGCTGAAGAGTTGCATTCTTAACTCATTTCATTCATGCCTTGAAAGTACATAGAAAATTTCAGCAGTAAATGACGAATACTTTCGAGAAACCGAAATTTTGAATATTTTTTCTTTAACTTCTAGGTATTCGATCCTGTTGTTATCTTACAGCTAACTACATACAAAGTTTCAATTCGATCGAAAATATATTTTTCAACTCATCCAGGAAAAAACCAACCGGTGCATTCAGACCTCGAAACCTGAAAATTTCATAACACTAGGCTTCGTCTATCGGGTGTAATCTTTTTCTCAGGCGGCCGGATGAACGGACAGAATTGAACCCAAACGTGCGAGACCATTGTCGACTCAAAATTAATGAATTCCAGACATTTGGGTAAAATGATAACGTTCTTGTACATAAAAATTATGAAAAGCACTGTCGTGAAGTCAGGAGCTTTTGAGCGCCCGTTCATCTACCTATAATAGATTCGCATTTTCCATTTCTAGAATCCAATTGAAGATATTTGATATTCCTCAATTATGCCGAATCAGCTGTTACAGAAATATAAGGATTTTGTATTTAATAATTCGTTGGAAACTTTTCAAAAATGAGAGGAAAGTCTTGTAACAAATTCAGACCTGTAGAACTTGAGAAACATTTTTGAGCGCTCGTACTACTTACACGAGGGCTATATCATTTCGTCACGATGTCTGTATTTTTCGGATTTTCAAATGGTCTCAAACAACTATGTTCGACTCACTGATGACGAATTCGTCAAAAAATTCGAGTCTGTCCGTCCGGCTGTCCATCCATATACACGATAATTCTCGAACGAAATGTCCTAAAAACTCCTAAAAATTTTCAGGGTAGGTTCGAATCTCGAATGCCGCGGTTGAGTTCGTTATTGGGCGAAATTCGCCCAGGGGTTCCGTATATATGTCTGTTCGAAATTTTGTTCTCCTGATTACTTCGAAACTACAGATTCGATCTAGTTGAAATTTCGCACTCAAATGGATAATGACGTGTTCAAGCTACATGCAAAATTTTGTCCAGATCGCATCACCAGAACCATAGAAACCATAGAAAATTATAACTTTGTAATGGAAAGGCTTAGGGACTTGAAATTTTCAGGATAGGTGTAGATCTCGGATGTCACAGTCGCGTTCATCAATTACCAAAATTAGACTAGGTAAATATGGTCGTTTGAAATTCAGTTTTCTTGATAATTTCAAAACTATGGATTTGATCGTGACGAAATTTTGTATTTAAATTGAGAATGATATATTCGAGCTACATTATTTCCAGATCGCATGATCAGGACCATGGAAAACATAGAAAATCATAACTTTCGAACGGAAAGGCCTAGGGACTTGAAATTTTCAGGATAGGTGTGGATCTGAAATGTCGCGTTCACGTTTAACAATGAGCAGAATTATACTAGGGGTATATATATTATATATATAGGGGTATATATATTATACTAGGGAAAAAGCAAAAAATTTTCGATGGGGATCAGTAAATTATAGTGTCCTACACGACATTCGACCCATCAACATTTTTGTCGAAAGATTCAATTCGATAGTGAAATTTCACTTACTTCACAAAAATGTCGTTCATTGATATTGAATTCGAAATATTGTCCGGTGGACTGATGGCAAATTCGTGTTTTTCTTTCATATTCTGATGAATAGTTTCGAGAACTTTTAAGAAAAATATGGATTTTGAATAATTTATTATTATCAACAGTGAGAAAACATTGGATTTTATCATTTGGCCCATCGATACAGATTCCTCAAATCAAAGAATCAATCCCTCAGAAATATGGCATATCATCACAAAAACCATACACGAACAGTCGAACAACATATCAACATATTAATTTGTGTTGAATCCCACTAGTTTTCATTCAAGTAGGTACAACAATATTATGACATAAATTTCGCAGGAATGTATTTCCAGCATGATGGGGCTCCACCTCATTTTAAAGTTATTGTCAGAAAATTTTTGGATAAGAACTTTCCAATTCAGGGCCCGCTAGATCATTAGATTTCAATCCTATCGATTATTTCGTTTGGGGATATTTGAAATCTTAAGTATATTGAGAGTGTCTGAGATTGGAAGTGAAGATATTCTCCTACAACGTATCGAAGTTTCCCGCAATGAGATCCATAATGATCCTCATTTCTTTATTCATTTTCTTACTGTTGATCATTTTGAATACATCATTCGAAATCCATATTTTTCTGAAACATTCTTGAAATTATTTATTAGAATATGAAAAAAAAAAAATTTTCCATCATTCCAACAGATCATTTCTCGGATTCAATCGAATTAAATTTTTCGACAAAAATTTGGATGGGCCAGATGTCGTGCGGGACACTGAAATGTACTGATTCACATCGAAAATTTTCTGCTTTTTTCGAATATTTCAAACAAATTCCAATATTCCGTCATATAGGGTGTTGAATCTCAGCTTGCAAAAAGTCCCATATTTTTCTGATACGGACCTCGATTTTCTGCTGATTCCAATGATAAATCGATTCACCTATGGAATTGTGTTTTACGTTTCAAATTCCAATTGATTCTACTGGATGGTTATGAAGTTATGAGCAGTTGAAAATATTGACGAATAAACGAATCCCCCTTTATCTCGGCTATGAAGATGATTAGACCTATCATATGGGGTGTTTGGATTCGTCTAGGGAAGCTCTACCTCAGGTTAACGTATGTACATTTACCAATGAAACACCCTGTATATTCGAAACGGAAGATGCATGCGCCTTTGCTGAACTTCACATCGATTTTCGAAACCTGTACATTCTTCTGCAGTATTATTGATTCTTTTTCTGCAACTGCAGCGTTGAACATTTGTATTTTATCAAATACTTACATTTTTGAGCGCTCGTACTACTTACACGAGGGCTATATCATTTCGTCACGATGTCTGTATTTTTCGAATTTTGAGCCGAAAATGGTCTCAATCGACTATGTTCGACTCACTGATGACGAATCCGTCAAAAAATTCGAGTCTGTCCGTCCGTCCGTCCGTCCGTCCGTCCGGCCGTCCGGCCGTCAGCACGATAACTCTCGAACGGATCAACCTAGAGACTTGAAATTTTTAGTGTAGGTTTAGATCCCAAATGCCTCGGTCGAGTTCGTTAATGGGCAGAATTCCACCAGGGGTTCCGTAAATATGGCCGTTCAAAATTTTGTTCTCCTGATTACTTCGAAACTACAGATTCGATCGAGATGAAACTTTGCACTCAAATGGAGAATGAGGTGTTTAAGCTACATGTGAAATTTTGTCCAGATCGCATGACCAGAACCATAGAAACCATAGAAAATTGTAACTTTTGAACGGAACCCCCTAGGGACTTGAAATTTTCAGGATAGGTGTGGATCTGGAATGTCGTGATTATGTTTATCTATGAGCAAAATTATACAAGGTGTTCCGTAAATATGGTAGTTTGAAATTTAGTTTTCTTGATAATTTCAAAACTACAGATTCGATCGTGACGAAATTTTGTATACTTATGGAGAATGATATATTCAAGCTATACTTCTTCAGATCACATGACTCGAACCATAGAAAATCATAACTTTCGAACGGAAAGGCCTAGGGACTTGAAATTTTCAGGATAGGTGTGGATCTCGATTGTCGTGATCAGTTTCATCTATGAGCAGAATTATACTAGGGGTTCCGTAAATACGGTCGTTTGAAATTTTGGTTTCTCGATAATTTCGAAACTACGGATTCGATCGAGATGAAATTTTGTATTTTAATCGAGAATGATATATTAAAACAATATTTTGTCCAGATCTCATGACCAGAACCATAGAAACAATAGAAAATTGTAACTTTCGAACGGAAAGGCCAAGGAACTTGAAATTCTCAGAGTGGGATTGGATCGCGAATATCGCGGTCATGTTCATCAATGAGCAAAATTAGACTAGGGGTTCAGTAAATATGGCCGTTCAAAATATTTTTTTGCTGATAGTTCCGAGTATACTGAGCGGATTGGGATGAAATTCTGCACCTTGCTGAGTAATAATGTATCCAAACTACGTGCAAAATTTTGTCCAGATCGCACCACCAAGACCATAGATACCGTAGAAAATTCTAGCGAATTATCGAAAAAAAATTGATCAGCTGAAGCACTGACATGAATTCTGGAGTTTCGCTCAAGTTTCAGAATTTTTTTGACAGCTGTCGAAAATTCCTTCAATTGATTTCTGAAACCGGAAAATGCGAATCTACCTACAAGGTGCATGTACGAGCGCTCAAAAGCTCCTGCCTTCACGGCAGTGCTTTTCTAAATTTTTTAATTTTGAAGGTGAGAAAACTAGGATCCTCGTAAAATCACGGAACACAAGCTGCTCCAATTATTATCTTCACCATTCGACATATAAACAACTTGAAGAGGGTGAAGTGGATCGCCGGAGATTGATCTGATTAGATTTGAGATTGACCCTATAATAATGAATTAATTTCAGAATATTTCGTCCTCAGGCACTACTATGACGCAAGAAATTCTTTATCTCCTTGGAACAAATCTGGACTATCAAAAAGCGGCAGCGAATGTAATGGACTTCAGATTCCCTTACCTGGAGTCAGTATTCCTTGAAAATTTTGTTTCTATAACTCTCCTCATCTTTTTCATTTTCAGGAGTGCCGTGATACGAATAGATGAAATAGAAGCGATTTACCAGAAAATGCTGAAAGAAAAAAGGGAACCAATAACACAAGAAGAATTAGAGGCAATACCACCACATATCAGATTAGCTGAGACCAAAGAGAAAAGATTTATAAAATGTCACTTAACCTTCTCTTTCTTGCATCCTGATCTCTTGAACGCGGGATGTAAGGTATGTTTGATGAAAATATTGAAATAGTTTTCGCATACAATAGAATATCCTAAGAAAGTACCCAAGAAAAATGATGAAGAATTAAATGATCAAATACTTAAATCTGATCCATATACTAAAATTATTTTTTCGAAACCACAGAACAGTTAAGACAAAAATTTAAAACGAGAGGCCGAAGGCCTCGAGCAATTTTGAAATTGTGGATGAAGAAAGAAACCGGGGGCGCGAAGCGCCCCCCGCGTTTTCAAGAGGAAGAAACGGGCTTTCATACGGTACTCGAAAAGATACCTATTTGAAATTCCAAACGAACGAAAATAACGTTCGGAAAAGGTCAAAAACTCGAAAAGATGCCAAAAGTTGCCTCCGAACTTTTCATAAGGATATTTAACCGCAACCTCTCGGGCTCCGCCAAGGATCGAATTTTCAGCTCAAAGGACGTAAGGTCTCAATAAACTATGTGACGTCCTCCACTTATCTTCGGTTTTCGCAAGAACTCGAATTGAAAAAGGCCCATTTCTGACACCCCGAATTAATTTACCTAGAGCATAGATATTACGTGACGTTTACCCCGTATTTCGTGGATAAAGCCCCGCCCCCTTCGGTTGACATTATAGGACAGGACCGTTCTTGGCCCTTCTGGCAATAATCAAAATTATTATTTTTTTTCTCTTCACCGAACTATTCGAAAATGTGAATCTACCCGAAAAGGTAAATCTATCGGAAAAGTCGAATCTACCTATTATGTGGATCTCCCGGCTTACTAGTTCATAGATTAAAGGTGGTTGTTTGGCATTGATGAAACCTTTCTGCACTGTCATCATTTGATCTTTCTCGCATAACCATACCAATCGCCCAAGTGATCTATTCCTTTGGTGACGTAGCTGATTTTTCCAGGATACATCTGATTCTGCAGGTGTTAATTCCTTCCCTCCAAGCAACTCGAGTCTCTTCTATACCAATGCTTTGCATATATGCAAAGCGAGTGTTCAACATGATCAACAAATAAATGAGCTCTCTCTACACACCTTATCTGTTGGCTTAAATGTTTTTTTCGATGGTATCATCTCACTGTGCAGGGGTCAGTGATAGGTTTTTGCAATTAGCTCTATAACTTAGCTTTGTCCTGGCTATTATATCGTTGAGCTTTCTTTTTGCTTCGTCTCCCATTCATCGAACTCTTCTTTCAATTTCTTAGTGTATCAGACTCTGCGGGAAGAATGACTCAGGAGGAAACTCGTCGTTCCCGGAAATCTCAATCCAGCAGAACTACCTTTCCGTGGGTGCTCATCAAATAATTGTCAGATTCGAAACGGCAACAATGTTTTAGGAAATCTTTGAAATTTTGACCGAATCAAGATAGCATCAGAGATAGAGCGGCAATAGAATCTGTGAAGGGAAGAAGTATCGTCCTAAAAAAAACCCGGAATTTGGTGTTCCAGATTTGTACGCTGCAGAGATTTCAGAGATGAGAAAACACTTGAGGTACAGGATGAAACTGAAAGATGATATTCGTAGAAAGAAGGAATAAAGAGGAAGAAAACCATAAAGCGGATTCTGGGAGATCTGAAGGACTTCCGATTACCACAAAACATCATGCTAGGAAAGGCAAACCCGAGGGCAAACCTATCCATGAAGTGGAAGTTAAGTGGATCGAGCTACTTACCAAATCTAACCTAAACTATACATGAATTGAAAATTAAGTGGATCGAGCTTTAAATCAGCTCAAGGTGGAAGGATGTTGCAGATAGTTGGCGTTCGAATTATATTCTCCACTTCGAAGCTAGATATTGTAGGGTTTGATATTATAGTAGTAGATTCTTTTGAAGAAAAAGTATAATTTTTCGATACTTTTACTGTTTCCAATCCATATTTTTTGTCCTGTCTTTATACCTGGAGTTCGTCTAAAACCAATTGGTCTCTACTGACATGCTTTATTCTGGACTCTACTAAAGCTTCTTGGTCCTATTCTGAGAATACTCATCAATTCCTCTTCTCCCACTTGCCTATGCCTCGAAAGCAGATCTTTTACCATCAAGCCTTATCTCAAGTTTTAAAAAAGAAAATTATCCGATGGTGCTTGATCTAGGCAATCAGTTGAGGAGGCAATCCGAATTTTTTCATTGATTTTGTATTTGTGGATTACGGTTTGATATTGTAACCATTAATTTTCAGGTAGTGTATATGGCAAGAAACATAAAGGACGTCTTCATTTCGAACTATTTTTTCCCCTTGAAAAACGAATATGAAATGAGAAAAAATGAACACTTACATGAAATGCTTCGAGTGTACAAGAAGAACCTGAGTAAGTATTCATCGGATATTTATTCATTTATTTCTTTTTCTGTCTTTCATAGATTAGGTTCGGACTGTACTCCTCTTTCTCAATTCATTTAAAGAATTCCGGAAAAATAGGGACGCGATTCTCAATAACAAAAGTTGTTGTACAAATAATTTTCGATTCATCACTCCTATGGAGAAATATTCAAGTGATTTTGTCATTTCTTGACTAAAATATTTAAAATGAAAAAATGGTGAAAATTTTAAACAATAAGTTTCCAAAGGTTTTTGAGCGCTCGTACTACTTACACGAGGGCTATACCATTTCGTCACGATGTCTGTATTTTTCGAGTTTTGAGCCGAAAATGGTCTCAAACGACTATGTTCGACTCACTGATGACGAATCCGTCGAAAAATTCGAGTCCGTCCGGCCGTATGTCTCAAATGCCGCGGTTAAGTTCGTTATTGGGCAAAATTCGCCCAGGGGTTCCGTAAATATGGCCACTCGAAATTTTGTTTTCCTGATTACTTCGAAACTACAGATTCGATCGAGAAGAAATTGCACTCAGATAGCGAATGACGTGTTCAAAATAAATGCAAAATTTTGTCCAGATCGCATGACCAGAACCATAGAAACCATAAAAAATTATAACTTTGTAATGGAAAGGCTTAGGGACTTGAAATTTTCAGGATAGGTGTGGATCTCGAATGTTGCTGTAATGTTCATCAATGAGCAAAATTTGACAAGGGGTTCCGTAAATTAGGTCGTTTGAAATTCAGTTTTCTTGATAATTTCAAAACACTGGATTTTATCATGACGAAATTTTGTATTTAAATTGAAAATGATATATTCGAGCTACATTTTTTCCAGATCGCATGATCAAAACCATATAAAACATAGAAAATCATAACTTTCGAACGGAAAGGCCTAGGGACTTGAAATTTTCAGAATAGGTTCGGATCGCTAATTTCGCGGTCACTTTTATCAATGAGCAAAATTAGATTCGGGGTTCCGCGAATATAGCAGTTCGAACTATTCTTTTCCTGATAATTTCGAAACTACCTCTTGGATTGAAATGAAACTTCGCACATAGATGAAGAATGAAGTATTCAAACTACGTGGGAAATTTTGTCCAGATCGCATTACCAAGACCATAGATACCGTCAAAAATTCTAGCGAATTATCGAAAAAAAATTGGTCACCTAACCACTGACGTGAAGTTTGGATTTTCGCCTTAGTTCAAAATTTTCTTAGACGGTGACGAGATAAACACTCGTCACCTGATGAGGCCATGGTGTGGCGAAACAAGTTTACTGGTTTTGTTAAACTCTCAATTAGTGAAAATCGTAGACTCAGTTAATTAGTTGATACTAAGTTAATATGGATTTTCATCAAGTATCAGCCGAATCAATCAAATATCCGTATAATCATTCGAAGTATGCATTAATTCACCAGATGAGTCAGTTATTCATCCACTAGATAACTACCTAACAGCAAAGAGATTTTCCCCTGAATTACATACCATACAATGTGATTCCTCGAAAGAAATAGCAAATTATAATGTGTAATAATGGTTTTGAATATTTTAGGTTTATGGGGTAATTATTTCGGTGGACTGAAGGAAGCTTGGGAAAGGAGGAACAACAAAAACCTATTATTCTTGATCTATGAAGAAGTCATTGCGGTGAGTGGATAATTATATTTTCACGAGGGGGCTTGCCAATGTTTAGGACGCGGTGTCCGACAGGAAAAAAAGTTCGCCTGTGAGGAATTCCCCAGGTGGGAAATGGTGCACATGTCGAACTCGCCCACTGAATATGTCGGCGGGAGACGCCACTGCCTGGAGAGTCACCAAAATATCTTCGGAACTCAATAGAAATAGCTTGAGTGAAAACTGAAACTCCAGAAACCCCATTTTGATATTGAACCGATGCTTGACTAGTTTGGGATTCTGAAATGTTGTTTAGTGAAAAATTAACTAATCCATGATTATCTTGAGTTTAAATGAGATGACACTGCAACGATACTATAGATCCAAAGATTATCAAACGAACCACAGATTCTGGGAACCGAATTTCTCAACACCAGATCAGGAAAACTCAATTTTCATTACACGTGGAACAGCTCTTGTTTAAGTCATATTATCGATGCTTCATATCTAGACACAACTATTTATATAACGAATAGTTCCTGTGATACAGAAATGTTTGAAGACATTTTTTTTCAGCCTTTCAGAAGGAATGATCAATACGGAATTTCACATCAACTATCGTGTCGTTATTTCACAGCTAACTACACCGATTACCATCAAGAAAAAAACTAGATGAACTCAACTGGCACATTAAGGCCAATAAGACATCGAAAGTACCCCGAAATTTTCTAAACCCTCTCCTTTGGAAAATTATCTTGTTTTGCGGATGGATAGCCGAATTAAATTTGACCACGAACTTTTCATCTGCCAGTCCAACCTAATTCTTCTAGACAAACATCGGCACAAAATTCAAAAATTACAGGCATTTTCACCAAATGATATCCTTATATAAACAACAAGCGGGCAAAATACTAATAATAATATTGTGATTTGTCATTTTCAGGATAAGAAAACTGCTATCAAAAAAATCTCAGAATTCATGGGAAAGACGCTAACAGAAGATGAACTGGATAAACTAGTCGACCACGTCAATATCGATAATTTCAAGAAAAATAAATCTGTCAACAATGATCATCTGGTAACTGCTGGTGTGTTCGTGAAGAACGAGAATTTCTCCTTCATAAGAAAGGGAGGTAGCGGTGGATGGAGAGAAAAATTCACCAAAGAAATGAACGATGAATTCAATGAATGGATAATGGAGAGCCTGAGGAAAATACCTGGGTTTAAGATGCCGGAATGTTGGAAGAAAGCCATGGATTTATGAAGAATCGAATTCGCTTGATTTTCTGAAATAAACGAGTAGCGAGTAGACCAAGTGGAAATTTATAGTTCGATATGTAGGTAGTGGAAATAATGATAATCTTTTTCAGTTGATATACCGAATCAAACAATAAAGATAAACATACGCCTTAATCTTGTTTACTGAAACTCATTTTCCGCAGAAAATATTGAAGATATTTCTTGTAAACCATCTCTTTCAGAGAATTTTGGACTGATGCATTTTCAGAAGTCTGGATTTTGGTTTGGGAGGGCTTGACTCAAGATTATTCTCAGACATTTGACACAAAACGAAAAACTATATTAACCTTATTCTTATAAACTAGTGAAAGTTAATGAAAAATTAGAAATTATTGGATTTGGGAAGGAGAAGTATGAAAAAATAAATACATAGATTATAGATATAAATGCCTGAAGATATTGCAATCAACATTCAATATTGAAGAATAATAAATATCAATGAATCAAAATAAAGAAGTGTCCATAAATATATAAAAACAGAAGTTAAAATTAAGGAAAAAATATATGAATCAAGAAACAAAATAATTAAATTGGTAGAAAAATATCTCTTCGTCATGGTGTTTCTAATATATTCAACTGGGTGAATCACTTCTGACTTCTCATTGTAATAGTCCAATATGTTTTCAACATTTTCAGGGTTCTTGAGGGAACTGTAGTTCCGCGAATGAATAAATAAGTACACGAAATTATGGAATATGAAATACACATTTGATGAGAGAATAAAGACACCACAACTAGGGATCTGATTATTTATTGATTCAATGTTTTCTTGTCACAGTAAAATTTGTAATTGGACCAGTATACATTTTAGTTGACCACTTGAATAGTGAACCAGGGGATATTTGTGTCAATCGAAAATGTAGACAAATGGTTCACTTTTGATATATCTATGGGTTAAATACATAAAAGCTGACCTGCCCGGATACATAAGGCAAGGAATTTTGAAGAGAATGAAATATCTATCGATACGAATGAATAAATTGGACACCTTTTTTGACTCTCATTATCCGATTCAAAATGGAGAAACTGATCAAAATGAGAAAATTCCTGCAAATTTATCCGATTAATCAAAATTTTCCACATCCCCCCCACTCATCTAGATATCAGATAATAACTTCAAGTTTCCCACATTCATCAAACTCCTCATTCATCTCCATCGCAAACAATCCGCTCTACCTCGCATACTTTCATGCCTTTCAAATGAGAATTTCAAAGTTTTCCAGTCAAATTCTGGCGTCAACCAGATGGTCCTCAAAAATCGATAGCTTTGTTATTGTTTCTGTTTTGAATGAGAAAAACGAAGAGGGGGATATTTTAATATAATTATTGTACCATCCGACAAATATTGAACACAGGGTGCGAGAGAATTTCGGAGTTTTTTAATGAAAACAGAACTCAGTTCATTCTTACTATAAAAAAATTATCTTCAAATTTTCACAGCCAAAGGAAGCATACATAATACTATTCAAGTATCAAAAAGTGGAAATGCGTCCTGAAAATCACATCATGTAATGAATTCCTCTGTATCAAGTAGATGTCTATTGCTGTTTTTTTTTTGTTTGTTGTAAACGAGATTGCAGTGCGATGTTTCCTTTTCTATATGACTACCGTGACTAACAAATCGAAACTGTCTTTTCGCATTGAATCGCATCTACTTACACGAGGGCTATATGATTTCGTCACGATGTTTGTATTTTGAGCCAAAAATTGTCCAAATCGACAAGGTTCGACTCACAGATGACGAATCCGTCGAAAAATTCGAGTGTGTCCGGCCGAACTTCGAACGGAATTTGCAGCGTAGGTTCAGTTCCCGAATGCCATGGGCAGAATTCCACTAGGGGTTTCGTAAATATGGCTGTTCGAAATTTTGTTTTCCTGATTACTTTGAAACAACCGATTCGATCGAGATGAAATTTTTACACTCAAAAGGAGAATGACGTGTTCAAGTTGTCCAGATCGCATGACAAGAACTATAGAAAATTAAAACTTTGGAACAAGGCCAAGGGACTTGAAATTTTCAGGATAATGGTGGATCTCGAATGTCGCATTCACGTTTATCAATAAGCAAAATTAGACTAGGGGTTCCGTAAATATGGTCGTTTGGAATTTAGTTTTCTTGATAATTTGAAAACACGGATTCGATCGTAACGAAATTTTGTATTTCAATTGAGAATGACATATTCGAGCTACATTTCTTCCAGATCACATGACCAGAACCATAGAAACCATAACCAGAAAATCATAACTTACGAACGGAAAGGCCTAGGAACTTGAAATCTCCAGGATATGTGTGGATCACGAATGTCGCATTCACGTTCATCAATGATCAAAATCAGACTAGGGGTTCCGTTAATATGGTCATTTGAAATTTAGTTTTCTTGATAATTCCAAAACTTCGGATTGGACCGTGACGAAATTTTGTATTCCAATTGAGAATAAAATATTCAAACTACATTTTTTCCAGATCACATGACCAGAACCATAAAAACCATAAAAAATCAAAACTTACGAACGGAAAGGCCTAGAAACTTGAAACTCCCAGGATATGTGTGAATCACGAATGTCGCATTCACATTCATCAATGAGCAAAATTAGACTAGGAGTTCCGTGAATATGGTCGTATGAAATTTAGTTTTCTTTATAATTTAAAAACTACGGATTCGATCGGGAAGAAATTCTGTTTTTCATTGGAGAATGATATATTCAAGTTGAATTTTGTCCAGATTGCATGACCAGAATCATAGAAACCATAGAAAATCATAACATTCGGAGAGAAAGGCCTAGGGACTTGAAATTTTCAGGGTAGATTTGAATCTCGAATGTCGCGGTCAAATTTATCAATGAGCAAAATTGGACTAGGGGTTCCGTAAATATGCCCGTTTAAAATATTTTTTTTCCGATAATTTCGAAACTACTGTATGGATTGGAAATTGAAATCCTGCACATAGATGAAGAATAATGTATTCGAACTATATGTAAAATTTTGTCCAGATCGTATTACCAAGACCATAGATAGAGTAAAAAATTCTAGAGTTTCGTCTCATTTTGAAATTTTTTTGACAGCATTTTTTCAATTGCTTTCAAAAAATGGGAAATGTGAATCTACCCACAAGGTGGATGAACGAGCGCTCACAATTTTCTTGCTTTTTTCAATTGCACCAAAAAAGATTCGATTATCTTTTTTTGACCAATTATAAACGAATCATTGGTCTGAAATTCATGTAGGAAGTCAAAATTCCAATGTTATTTTGTCCATCGTAACGACTATGCAATTGAAAAAATGCAAGAGTAAAAAGCAATTTCACACAGATTTCTCATGTTTGAATATTATCATATTATGTAATGAGTACTCAAGTTTGAATAATAATGATGATAATCATAAAATTAGTTCATTGATAGAATTGTATCAGAGAATTACATTCTCAAATGCCTCCGTTCGAGATTTATCTCAAGTGACCGTTATTTAGAGAATGTTTTCATGTGGGAGACGCATCTCAAACTAATTGAAAAGTGTTTATGAACTCTTTTGTTCGCCAGCCAGATGGTGTAGAAAATGTTGTAATAATTTTGTAGTGATACGATCCTCAAGAAATTGACCATTGCGCCCTTATCTTACAATTAATTACAAAGTTTCCATTCATTTGGATGGGTATATATCCCTAGCTTTCCATTTATCATCGCAAGTAACACGCAAAACATATTATCTGGTAAGGTCATATTAACCGCAAATAAAGAAATTTTACCTAAACATTTTATTTTAGGAACTATCGATGTTATACATAAATATGTTAATAATCGTAGACCATTATGTGAATATGTGAATGAGGATTTGTTAATTGTTTCAATCCCGTAGCTCCAGAGAGAAAAATACACAGCTTCGATCACCGAATTTCATGGCAATTAATTTAACTCTATAAAATTTTCCAGTTTCAGGCTTTTTAAATTCAAATGCTAGGAGGAAAATTGTTTACCGGTTAGTTCTGAAATAATCCAAGAAAGTTTGTGTATTGATCCTACTCAACAGTAGCCATTCCGAATTCATTGAGTTTTAGCTTGTAGGAAATAAATAGAATGATTTGTGAAAGTTTGACATTAGTATATAATGATGAGAAAGTGGTAGGTAGAATAATGAAAAAATTTGAAAAGCACTGATGTTGAGTCAGAAGTTTCTGCACGCTTGTTTCTTTGTACCAAAACGACCTCGAGTGTTTATTGTCAGTATAGCCAGAACTGTCATTTTCAACTTCGTAAGATGGAATCACGGAATTATATTGAATTTATGAGAAAACACAATTATTTTCTGAGAAAAATGAGAGAATGAGAAAATGGACTTCAGTGTTAATTGCGATCATGAAAAATAATGTCATTTTTGAGCGCTCGTACTACTTACACGAGGGCTATATCATTTCGTCACGATGTCTGTATTTTTCGAATTTTGAGCCGAAAATGGTCTTAAACGACTATGTTCTACTCACTGATGACGAATCCGTCAAAAAATTCGAGTCTGTCCGTCCGGCCGGCCGGCCGTCCGTCCGTATACACGATAACTCTCGAACGGAATGTCCTAAAAACTTGAAATTTCCAGGGTAGGTTCGAATCTCAAATGCCGCGGTTAAGTTTGTTATTAGGCAAAATTCGCCCAGGGGTTCCGTAAATATGGCCGCTCGAAATGTTGTTTTTCTGAATTCTTCGAAACTACTGATTCGATCGAGGTGAAATTTGGCACTCAGATGGATAATTACGTACTCAAGCTACATGCAGAATTTTGTCCAGCTCGCATGACCAGAACCATTGAAACCATAGATAATTGTAACTTTGTAATGGAAAGGCCTAGGGACTTGAAATTTTCAGGATAGGTGTGGATCGTGAATGTAGCGTTCACGTGTATCAATGAGCAAAATTAGATTAGGGGTTCCGTAAATATGACCGTTTGAAATTCAGTTTTCTTGATAATTTCAAAATTATGGATTTGATCGTGACGAAATTATGTATTTAAATTGAGAATGATATATTCTCTATCTTCGAATTTTCTATTAGATACTTATGTTATAAAAGAAAGCCATATCAAAAAAATTACTTATCTTCGGAATTTTAGTTCCCGAATGCCTTTGGAACATTCTTCCCAAATACAATCTTGAAAATTGTTGTTATCCTATTGCATTCCTATACCAGTTTCAAATTATTTCTCTATCTAATTTTTCGGTTATTAACAAATTCAATTTTTTTCTCAAATTTTTTTTAATATATTTGTTCAAATTAAACCTGGATGCGCTCATCCCTCCAAAATGGTGTCCAAAACTAATGCTTTTTTATCACTAAAGCAACCATTTTTCTAGGTGTGTCGATTCATCAATCTAATTAATGTAAAATATATTGAGAATTTATTTCAAATGATCTCTTGAAATGAAATTGAATAAATGCACATAAATTTGGAATTCTCACTTTTTATTTGGAATTTCTATTAGAACCATATAATTGGACCATAACAGTCTTGACATCATAATATATGATGCCTCTGTGAGAAAAACATATTTTCGTTCGTAAGATGAACTTTTCCATTCAACTTCATCTGCATAACGATTGACGAGGGCGAGATTTTCAGTGAAAAGCCGAGAATATACAGACGCAGAGAGCTAGCTATGTGAGAGAGCTATTGTCCCAAGACTGCTGGGGCTAATCAAGAGGATGAAGCTGACGCAAATCAATTAATAGTTGAAGAGGATAACAACAGACCCGTAAGGGACGCAGGTAGCTTTATGTTATGCTAACTCTGAAGATATCTAATATTATCTGTATAGATACAGAAACAATATCACATGAAAATGCTGGAAAATATTTATTTGGAAAAATCTCACTATATTTACCAAAGATAAGTTATTTTTCCCACATCATCCATATCATTTCACAACTAGAGATCAAATACAGATAATTCAAGAACTATTACGACGAACATTGAGTACATATTTATGTTGAAAATGGGTATATAACTATTATGCGAGGTCTTTAAACCGATAAGATTACCATTTTACTTCCCCATCTGTTAGAGGGAACCGTATTCCACAATCGATAAGAACACGATGGAAAACCTACCATATCCATATACTTTTCAAGAATTAACTGACGAAGAAAATGAATTATGGAAAATGTATAGTAAATGCGGTAAAAACAGTGGTAATTTCTAAAAAGGTTTTGCCATTCATTTTCTGATTTGCAGATATAGTAAAAGTAATCCCAACCAAATATTGTGCCACAAGGCTCATCTCGAAGTATGGACCAGACTTATACAATTTCAAACCGAGACCAGATGACATTTGGTTGGTTGGATATCCCCGATCAGGTATGAAAATAAAAAGAATTATCTCGGAATTTTATTCCTGAGACAATTACAAAAAATTAAAAGTATTATTAATCGAGAGAAAAAAAAATTCAGCAATTAAAGTTGACAATATCAACATCTATAGTCGGGAGAAAAAAAATATTGATATGAAGTTATTGAATGGAACATTTTTCAAAGCGAACTTCTAAAGAATTATAAAATTTTTAAAACCTTATCGGCAACATTTTATTCTTTTGGTTTCATCGTTTATCTGATATCTTTTAATATTGTTCAAATTGTTAATCCAAATATATTGAAACTTGTAGGGGAGTACACTTCATATTGACAAATATAGAATGGACATGTTTGATAAACAATTTATGAAAATCTATATTATATATAATATTATATAATTGAACTTTCATATACTGAATTGAATGATTTTCTCCTAACAAATGGTCAAAAAACCTATAAAATAATATGAATTAATTTTGCTGAGTTATTCCAATATCCGTATATCTACATATTCGAGAAAGAAATCTCATTTTTAAACGTTCGTTCTACTTACACGAAGGCTATATCATTGATATCATTGCTGAACGAGTGCTCAAAAATTGGTCATTTTATTTATTTTTTTTTTGGAGAGGAGAAAATCCTGTTTACGGACCTTCACCATAGCTGTTCGGCGGTGTGTGCAGACTCTCCCCCCGAATCCACGGGGGTCGTACTCACTGAAAACTCCTCTGTTCCAACTCCTAATACAAAAAGTGAGCACGGTTTAATTTCCTGCAACCGAATTCAGCTCTTATGGGCGCAGGTTTCCCAGGGGTAATTTGCCCTCGCAAACACCCTACCCGACACCGAATCTGGGACTGGGAACCGTTGATGTTATTTTGTTCCACCGGGTCCAGTTCGTGGACGACCCTTGCAACACCCTAGTGGTTATTCCACTGAGTAGCCCAATTGGTACTCCCAAGTCGTCAGTCAATATATCTGCTGACTGTTGAGACCATACACCTCGCCAGGAGGATGTGACCCTCACAGATGAGGCCGGCCGACTTCGTCCTTAACCGGATCGATATTATACTTGCCGACCATCAAACTGTGGGCCAGGTGAAGCGGCTGCACGCCTGACACGACCTGGGCGTCTGCGACCCACACATCGTGCTCCCTCACGGCAACCGGGTCAGGTTTACGAACGCCCCCAGATGTTCGTAGGCGCGGTTCGTTATGCACCTCGAGCCCCTTATTTTTGAAGAAGCCAGAGAGTGTCTTGCACAAGGCATCGTGTCTCATGATCCTTCCGCCATGAGTGCGGAAGCAACACTGAATTACGTGTGCCGCTGTCTCGGTGCTAGTACACCCAGCCCTACAATTTATGTTCGTGTGGGCTGTTCTCCGACCCCTCGTCGTTCGTACTCGGGTTGGCAGACTGTTGACATGTTCGTACTTCATGGTAGTGCTTTTCTCGATTTGTTCATTAGTAACCAACTGGACTTCTCTCAATTTCTATCTTGCAAGGGTAATTAGATAATTTTTCGCTGAATTGACTGGCATCGTTTTCATATCTCTTCCATAACAAACTTCCTCCTGAAGTAGAGATAGAGACCAATTATTTTTCTCGTGAATTCTAGGGACTACTCTGACCCAAGAAATTTTGTATCTTCTCGGAACGGACCTGGATTATGATAAAGCAGCCTCGAAAATAATGGATGATAGATTTCCATTTTTAGAGTGAGTTTAACAAAGTGCTCTCAATGAAAATTCGCTGAATATCCACTTTCCAGGGATGTCCTTATGAGATCAGATGAACAAGAAATTGTCTATGAAGAATTATGTAAGAAAAACAGAGAAGCTGTAACACCCGAAGAGCAAGCTTGTGTTCCGCGCTACAAGCAATTAGAGAAATCAAATGAGAAAAGATTCATCAAGAGTCATACTGGTTTTGCTTTTCTGCATCCTCAACTACTTGAAGTTGGATGTAAGGTACGAATAAGAATTGCGAACAATTAATCCATAATGACGCTACAAACAAAAACCTGCTCTTAATTATATCGAAATACTAAGTAACATTGATTTTACAAAACCAAGGCATTTTTTCACCAAATTTATCAGAAACGTTCGACTGCTGAGATTTAGCAATTGATTGAAAACTCTAAAAATTATAAAAAGCGCGGCGGTGAAGTCGGGAGCTTTTGAGCGCTCGTTCATCCACCTTGTGGGTATTTTCCAGATTTAGAAGCCAATAGAAATATTTTTTACAGCTGTCAAAAAAGATTTCAAACTAAGGGGAACTTCACGTCAGTGCCTTAGGTGACCAATTTATCTTTCGATAATTCGCTAGAATTTTCTACGGTATCTAGGGTCTTGGTAATGCGATGTGGACAGAATTCCGCACGTAGTTTGAATACATTGTCTCCATCTTTGTCAGAATTTCATTCCAATACAATCTGTATCATGAAAAAAATATTTTGAACGGCCATATTTACGGAACCCCTGGTCTAATTTTGCTCATTGATGAAATTAACCTAGACTTTCAAAATCCGAACCTACTCTGAACGTTTCAAGTCTCTAGGTTTTTCCGTTCGAAAGTTATAATTTTCTATGGTTTCTGTGGTTCTGGTCATGCGATCTGGATAAAATTTTGCATGCAACTTGAACACTCCATCTGAGTGGCATTGATCCCCAGCGAAATTTATGATAAGTTTGAATTACTGAAATATTTTTTTTTCCGATGTCCACTGAGAATTTCAGCACTTAATGTTAACTGCATTTTAGAAGTAAATATTCAGTGTTTGAAGTATCTATGGATTGAGGTAACTTTGATCTATTTCCATATTTACACTTTTGTTTGCAACATCGAAAATTTAATTTCAAATCCAATTTGATCAATTCCAGGTTGTTTTTATCGCAAGAAATATAAAGGATTGTTTGGTGTCTTCATTTTTCTATCCTCTGAATACCGAAGAGAAGAAGAAGAATGGTATATATGGGTTATGGAAACTTGAACAGAAGGGTTTAGGTGAGTAGGAAGCTTAAGAAATAAGCTTCATGTAACTTCAAATCAATTGAATATTATGAGTGGAGAGGATCTGATTTGATCTTTTAGATTTGATTGGAAATCACATGGAATTACTCAAAGAAGCATGGAAAAGGAGACATAGCAAAAATCTGTTAATATTATTCTATGAAGATTTGAACAAGGTTAGTGAAATATGATGCAATTCGGGTGTGAATATAGTTATTTTCCTAACAACTGTGGATGTGTGATACTCTTCCGCTCCGCGTCGTTCGGTCAAGAAGTCTAGTGCTTTATTATTCGCGTGGGGAAAAGAGCAAATTTCCAAACGTCAATGCGTGTGGAACGTAATTGTTTCAAAACGCTAGTAGGAAATAGGAAATAGTGTGGAAAGTGATACTTTTCCGCAAGAGACAAGCAGTCGAGTGCGAAAAAGGCACTTTCCAGATGAGTTAGGAACAACATTTCCTTCAAGCGTAAATGTCGAGGTGGTATATGCTATTTTTTTTCCGCACGCATAGGAAATGTGCTACTTTCCAAAAGTCAATGGATGCGTGTGGAAAGTGCTACTTTCAAAAACTCTAGTAGACATTCATAGCTTCTATAGCTGGGTATCCTGACAATAGGTATAAGGTAATTCTGGACTTTCATTTCTGGCATTTTGAGTATTATTTCATCAGCTTAGTAGCCGTAGTAAAATATCAAAATTTTCCAACATGTACAAAATGTTTGTATGTAGAAATACATACAATTCATTTTGTCAATTTTATTCCAGGATAAGCGTTCGTCCATTCAAAAAATTGCCAAATTTCTGGGGAAAAACCTGTCAGAAAAGGATCTCCAAACCTTGCTCGACCACGTCGATATCAAGAAATTCAAAAAGAACAAGTCCCTGAACAACGATCATTTAGTAGATATTGGTTTATACGTGAAAAATGACCAATTTTCATTCATAAGGCAAGGAAAGACTGGTGGCTGGCGCGAGCTATTCTCTAAAGAAATGAATGAAGAGATAAACGAATGGTTTTTGGAAAAGATTAGAGATATGCCGGAGTTTCAAATCCCGGAATGTTGGAAGAAGGCCATGGATTTGTAAATTTTTTGAAAGATCTGTTCGGATTTGATTTTGTCTTCATTAAGGTATTTCAATAAATTTCTACATCTAAGATCAATATTCTTGATATTTTATTTTCATATCCCACAAGATCTAATATCTTCATCTTTACCTTCAAAATGATTTTCAAAGCATACTAACCTTCCATGCGAATTGAACAGCGTTCAGAACTGAACTGAGCGAGCAAACGAAGATCGATTTGAGGGTTGATAAATCGGATGTGGACTTGCTCAGCCCAGTTCCGAACCGATTCCGAATGCATCTGAATTTAATTTTTGGATGAGTCTTCTATGGCTCCCCCAAATATTTTTAATGAGTATAATGAATCATATAAGTTTTCATTCAAACTATGAACTATTGAGATTATGGTAAAATAATAATGGGAGAACACCCTCAAAATTCTATGTATTCAAAAATTCTTTTCGCTGAAAAATTTTACACATACAATAGCTTTGTTTACTAAGAGTTCAGAACCGGTTCGGGACTGGCCTGATTTTGTTTGTGTATTGTGTATTTTTTTCGGCAAAAACTATTTTGTTTATCTGGTACATTGAGGAGGGGTTTTATATCGATATTTCACTTTTTGAGCGCTCGTTCTACTTTCACGAGGGCTATATCATTTCGTCACGATGTCTGTATTTTTCGAATTCTGAGCCGAAAATGGTCTCAATCGATGAAATTCCACTCAGTGATGAAGAATCCGTCGAAAAATTCGAGTCAGTCTGTCCGTCCGGCCGTCCGTATACACGATAACTCTCGAACGGAACAACCTAGAAACTTGAAATTTTCAGGGTAGGTTCGAATGTCAAATGCCGCGATTGAATTCGTTATTGGGCGAAAATCTACCAGGGGTTCCGTAAATATGGCTGTTCGAAATTTTGTTCTCCCCTTTACTTTGTAACTACCGATTCGATATCGAGGTGAAATTTTGAATTCAGATGGAAAACGACGTGTTCAAGCTACACGCAGAATTTTGTGCGGATCGCATGACCAGAACCATAGAAACCATTTTCTGAATAGGTGTGGATTTCGAATTTCGCGGTCACGTTAATCAATGAGCAAGATTAGACTAGAGGTTTTGTAAATATGATCGTTTGAAATTTAGTTTTCCTGATAATTTAAAAACTACGGATTCGATCGTGACGAAATTCTGTATTTCAATAGGGAATGATATATTAAGGTACATTTCGTCCAGATCACATGACCAGAACCATAGAAATCATCGAAAATTATAAATTTCGAACGAAAAAGCCTAGGGACTTGAAAATTTCAGGATAGGTGTGCATTTCGAATTTCGCGGTCGAGTTAATTAATGAGCGAAATTGGACTAAACTTTTCGTAAATGTGATCGTTTGAAATTTAGTTTTCTTGATAATTTCTAAACTACGGATTCGATCGCGACGAAATTTTGTACTTCAATGGGGAATGATATATTCAAGCTACATTTCGTCCAGATCGCATGACCAGAACCATAGAAACCATAGAAAATTATAAATTTCGAACGGTAAGGCCTAGGGACTTATTTTATGGATAGGTGTGGATCTCGATAGTCGCGGTCACTTCTATCAATGAGCAAAATTAGACTTGGGGTTCCCCGCAAATATGGACATTCAAAATTGTATTTCCTGATAATTTCGAAACTACTGATTGGATTGGAACGAAATTTGCACATAGATGTATTCAAACTACGTGCGAAATTCGGTCTAGATCGCATGACTAAGACCATAGATACCGTAAAAAATTCTACCGAATTATCGAAAACAATATTGATCACTTAGCACTGACGTGAAGTCAGGAGTTTCGCCTTAGTTCTGAATTTTTTTTGACAGCTGTAAAAAATTTCTTCAATTGGTTTCTTAAGCTGAAAAATACGAATCTACCTACAAGGTGCATGAACGAGAGCTCAGAAGCTCCTGACTTCACGGCAGTGCTTTTTATAATTTTCTTATCTCTAACGATTCAACAGTCCAATTAATGTAAAACATATTGCGAAATAATTTCAAATGATCGAATTAATTGAAATCGGAAGAACACTCAAATTTTGAATTCTCACTATTTATTTAGAATTTCTATTAGAACCATATAATTGGAACATAACAGTCTTGACATCATAATATATGATACCTTTTTGGAAAAAGAGATATTATTCCGTCCGTAAAAAGAACTTTTCTATTCAATTTCTTCTGCATAGCCATTGACTAGAGCGATATATTCACTGAAAAGCCAAGAACATTCAAACGTAGAGAGCTATGTGAGAGACACAAGACTGCTGGGGCTAATCAAGAGGATGAAGAGACACGAATCAATTGATAGTTGAAGGGGATAACAATAGACCCGTAAGGGACGCGGGTAGCCTTATGCTATGCTGACTCTAAAGATAAATCTAATATAATCTGAATAGATATAAAAACAATAACACATAAAATGCTGTAAAATATTTATTTCGAAAAATCTTACTATATTTTCCAAAGATAAGTCATTTTTCCCACATCATCCCTATCATTTCACAACTGAAGATCAAATACAGATAATTCAAGAACTATTAGGTCGAACATTGAGTACATATTTATGTGGAGAGTGGGTATATAATTATGCGAGGTCTTTAAACTGATAATATTACCAGTTTACTTCCCCATCTGTTAGAGAGAACAGTATTTTACAATCGATAAGAACACAATGGAAATCCTACCATTTCCATATACTTTTCAAGAATTAACTGACGAAGAAAACGAATTATGGAGAATGTATAGAACATGCGGTAAAAGCAGTGATAATTTCTAGAAGAAGAAGGTTTCGCCATTGATTTTCTGATTTGCAGATGTATTAAGAGTAAGCCCAACCAGATATTGTGCCACTAGACTTATCTCGAAGTATGGACCAGAATTATACAATTTTAAACCGAGACCAGATGACATTTGGTTGGTTGGATATCCCCGATCAGGTATGGAAAAAAATATCTCGGATCGATGAAAAATTTTTTCGAACATGTATTTTGAACAAATATTCATCTAACTATAAATCTTGCAAAATTGAAAATTGGATAATTCAAGTTGTTTTTTCTCGAGAAATATGAAAATAAACTGCACACAATTTTGTTCAGAAATTAAAAGTGTTATAAATCGAGAGAACAAAAAAAAAATTCAGCTATCAAAGTATACAATATTATGGTATAGCCGAGAAATTAAAATTCTAATGAATTATGAAATATTGAATGACTTAAAGGCAACATGTTATTGTTCTGGTTTCATCGTTTTTCTGATATATTTTGATATTGTATGAATACTTACTTCAAATATATACTGTAGGTCAACACACTCCATATTTACAAATATAGAATGGAGATATTCGATACTTGATGATAATCTATAATTCAACTTGCATCTACTAAATTGAATAATTTTCCCCAAATAAAAGTTCAAGAAACCGTATTTTGCTCCAATGATATCACCTCTATAAAATTAATCTGAATTAATTTCGCTGAGGTATTCCAATATACCGATATCTGCATATTCGAGAGAGAAGTTCCATTTTTTCATCAATAAATCAACTCAGTATCAATGGACTTATCTCAATTTTCATCTTGCAATGGTAGTTGGGTAATTTTTAGCGTCATTGACTGGCACCGTTTTCATAACTCTTCCATAATAAACTCCCTCCAGTAGAGAGATAGTGACCAATTCTTTCTCTCGTGAATTTTAGGGACTACTCTGACCCAAGAAATTTTGTATCTTCTCGGAACCGACCTGGATTATGATAAAGCAGCCTCGAAAATAATGGATGATAGATTTCCATTCTTAGAGTGAGTTTAACAAAGTACTCTCGATGAAAATTCGCTGAATATCCACTTTCCAGAGATGCCCTTATGAGATCAGATGAACAAGAAATGGTCTATGAAGAATTCTGTAAGGAGAACAAAGAAGCTGAAACACCCGAAGAGAAGAATTGTATTCCGCGCTACAAGCAATTACAGAAATCAAATGAGAAAAGATTCATCAAGAGTCACCATGGTTTTGCTTTTCTACATCCTCAACTACTTGAAGTTGGATGTAAGGTACGAATAAGAATTGCGAACAATTAATCCATAATGACGCTACAAACAAAAACTTGCTCTCAATAATATATAAATACTAAGTGACACTGATTTTACAAAACCAAGGCATTTTTCACCAAACTTATCAAAAACGTTTGACTGCTGAGTGATAGCATAAAAGAACGTGTTGGTTACACACTCCTTCCTCTTACGTTATGGTGTCTGAACCAACCTGTAATTCTTGCTGTTGAGCTTGGAGTGTCTTTGGAGGACGCAGCATCTTCATCAGCCTTCTCCTTGTAATATTCTTCTTGGTGTTGCGATTTCCATGTCACTAGTGCCATTATTGAATTTAATTTTCAATTAACATCAACATTAAATCAAGACTGAGTTGTATCGAGTCGCAATCACAATGATCGTGTCATACCTACTGAATCAAATCAGAACGGAACGTGGGTTATAGACAGTGGCGTTTCGTGGAGACTCGTAGGCAGAGAACTGCGAAGTCGGCAACAAACAAAAACTAATGATTTTTGTCATATGTACAAGGGTGGCTATCTTTTTCAATAACACTGTAAAGTGAATGCTGCTTTATACCGGTCTCTTACACGATCTATCTTCCGTTTTAATTTGACTCAATCTGAATGTAACAAGCCATAAAAAAAGAAGTCAAAATAAGGTCAATAGGTTATTCGGTAGCTCTGATCCAATTGTCATTAACATTGATCCCCAGTACGTTTCAATTACTGAAAGATGTTTTTCTTTCGATGTCCACTAATAATTTCAGCATTCAATATTAACTGCAGTTTAGAACTAAATAATCATTGTTTGAAGTATTTATGTATTGAGTCAACTTCGATCTATTACCGGTTTCACACTTCTGTTGGAAACATCGAAAATTTCATTTCAAATCTAATTTGATCAATTCCAGGTTGTTTTTATCGTGAGAAATATAAAGGATTGTTTGGTTTCTAATTTTTTCTTTCCTATGGATGCCGAAAAGAAGAAGAAGAATGGTATATATGGGTTCTGGAAACTTGAACAGAAGGATTTAGGTGAGTAGGAAGCTCAAAAACTAAGCTTCATTCAACTTCAAATTGATTGAATATTATGAGTAAAGAGGATCTGATTTGAACTTTAAGGTTTGATGGGAAATCACATGGAATTACTCAAAGAAGCCTGGAAAAGGAGACATAGCAAAAATCTGTTAATATTATTCTATGAAGATTTGAACAAGGTTAGTGAAATCAAATGTTTTTTGGATGTGAATAAATATAGGTAATCTTAGTTTTGAATCGAATCTACCTGGTGGACTGGGATGGTAAAATGAAAATAAATTCAATGCAATTTTCGATACCCTGAAAAATATAAAGAACACTGGGATAGGCTTTCATAGTTTCTATAGCTGGATATCATGAAAATAGGTGATATGGGCTTTTAAGTCTGGCATTTTGAGTATCATTTCATCAGCTTACTAGCCGTAGTAAAACATCAAAAATTTTCCAACATGTACATAATGTGATCAAGTAGTAGAAATACATACAATTCATTTTGTCATTTTTCATTCCAGGATAAGCGTTCGTCCATTCAAAAAATTGCCAAATTTCTGGGGAAAAACCTATCAGAAAGGGATCTTCAAATCTTGCTCGACCACGTCGATATCAAGAAATTCAAAGAGAACAAGTCCCTGAACAACGATTATTTAGTAGATTTTGGTTTCTTCGTAAAAAATGACCAATTTTCATTTATAAGGCAAGGAAAGATTGGTGGCTGGCGCGAGCTATTCTCTAAGGAAATGAATGACGAGATAAACGAATGGTTTTTGGAAAAAATTGAAGATATACCGAACTTTCAAATCCCGGAATGTTGGAAGAAGGCCATGGATTTGTGAATTTTTTGAAAGGTCTGTTCAGATTTGATTTTGTCGTCATTAAGGTATTTCAATAAATTTTTACATATAAGATCAATATTCTAGATATTTTATTTCGATATCCCACAAGATCTAATATCTTGATCTTCAACTTCAAAATGATTTTCAAAGCATACTAACCTTTCATGCGAATTCATAGCTTCCAAACTCTTAAAAATGTTAATTCATTCAGCGTTCAGAACTGAACTGAGCGAGCAAACGCAGATCGATTCTAGGGTTGATAAATCGGACGTGGACTTGCTCAGTCCAGTACCGAACCGATTCCGAATGCATCTGAATTTAATTTTTGTATGAGACTTCTTTGGCCCCCCAAATATTTTTGATGAATATAATGGATAATATAAGATTTCATTCAAACTATGAACTATTAGGATGAAATAATAATGTAGAGAACACCCTCAGAATTCTATGGATGCTAAAATACTATTCGCTGAAAAATTTTACACATACAATAGCTTTGTTTACTCAGCGTTCAGAACCGGTTCGGAACTGGCCTGCTTTTGTTTGTGTATCTTTTTCGGCGAAAACTATGTTGTTTATCTGGTATATTAACGATGGGTTTTATATCGATATTTCGAGGGCTATATCATTTCGTCACGATGTCTGTATTTTTCGAATTTTGAGCCGAAAATGATCCCAAGCGATGAAAGTGATGAAGAATCCGTCGAAAAATTCGAGTCAGTCCGTCCGTCCGTCCGGAGGTCCGTATACACGATAACTCTCGAACGGAACAACCTAGAAACTTGTAATTTTCAGGGTAGGTTCGAATCTCGAATGCCGCGATTGAGTTATTGGGCGGAATTGTACTAGGGGTTACGTAAATATGGCTGTTCGAAATTTTGTTCTCCTGATTACTTCGAAACTACTGATTCGATGTCGAGGAGAAATTTTGAATTCAGATGTAGAACGACGTGTTCAAGCTACACGCAGAATTTTGTGCAGATCGCATAACCAGAAGCATAGAAACCATAGAAAATAATAACTTCCGGACGGAAAGGCCTAAGGACTTGAAATTTTCAGGATAAATAAATAAATACCTTTTATTGAAGTTCGAGAATATACATGTATTTCAAATATGAGAGAATTTGGCCTAAACTAAAGTTTGTGTGTAGATTTCGAATTTCGCGTTCACGTTCATCAATAAGCAAAATCATACTAGCGGTTTTGTAAATATGATCGTTTGAAATTCAGTTTTCCTGATAATTTCAAAAATACGGATTCGATCGTGTCGAAATTTTGTATTTCAATGGAGAATGATATATTCAAGCTACATTTTGTTCAGATCTCATGACCAGAACCATAGAAAATTATAACTTTCGAAAGGAAAGGCCTTGGGACTTGAAATTTTCAGGATAGTGTTATGAAGTTTGACTTCTCGTCAAATTTCATCTAGAGGGCTATTCAGAGCGCCTGTAGATCCGCAACCGAAAATACACCGTTCAATAATATTTTCGAGTTTTTGGGAATCAGCGCACTAAGTTTCGAAAAACAGGTGCGACGTTTTCTTCCGCCCACACGCCGCCAGAAGAGATATAATGTAGATGATCCCCCCCGAATTTAATTCAATTGTGTTAGAAACCGTGTGATTAAGCGAGTTGAGCAGTATGATAAGAATAAGAAGTGAAATTTTCGTGGTTACGAGCACTGAAGGTTAAGTACCTAACTTTCTGTAACCATAATCCCATAAATAGACCACTGTACCCCGTTGGTTCTTCCCTTTTGCTGACCCGTTTTCATAGTAAGAATTCGGCAAAAGAGGGAACCCCGTGGGGTCCGTGGATTATTTTTGCCTGGCTGACATATCCGTACCGTCTCTCTCAGATCTCGAGATCACCACGTCCGATCATACCGTATTTTCTGGCTGTTTCGCTGTTATATATAGATTACTGTAATTTTCCTGACATTCCCGACTGTAGGGGAAGATTGGCATCATTCGTACATGGGGAAGCTTCATACAGTCGATACTACAACTTGATAGAACAGATTATTTATTTCGGCTTTGTATGTGTGGTTAGAAGTGAGCTATCTCTACTTGTCCATAAAGTTAGCCGCTAGTGCGGCCGCTGCGAGCAGCACGACAGGCCAAAATGTGTTTTTGCATGCTGAAAGTAAATATTACGTCGATGTTTCATGCTTAAGTGAAGTGTCAAAATCTATAGGATTATTGCCCAATCATAAGTAACTACGATTATAATAATAATAGTGTGCCTTTTTTGTGTTTTTTTCATTTTGAGTTAAGTGTAGGTAAAAATCATTCATTTTGTCCTTCGGGGCAGATTCGTACGCGTACTCCAAGGAAATATTCGTACGCTTATTAATGTGCCCCAGACTGTACGACAGACATGTACCCACATGTATCAAAAGGTGTCTGTTTTTCAGAAAAATTGCAAAAATGATGCGGAATTACAAGAAGAAAGGAACTAGATCCACATTAATTAATGGAGAAGCTATGTCTTTGGCAGTGAAAGATGTTATAGATGGAGGATTGTCTTACAGAAAAGCAGTGGCTAAATATAACAAAAGTAAAAAACAAAGAATAAAATTTGATGATACAGTTAGACCCGAACAAATTAAGAACAACTATTTTATTTCAGTAAAATTTTGCAAAAAAAAAGGCGGTTGTCCATTACGTAGCAAAAGTTAGGCGTCAATATTCTGAAGCAGAATTAAAGGTCTCGTATTTAAGAAAAAAACAGGAACCTGGTCGTTTTTGTTTACCATTATTGAAGACGAACATAGCGTGGATATTTCTGACGTCACTTTGATTCTTCCTAACCCGAAATCTACAAGAGCCTCTACCGCCAGAACTTTTAAGTTATACACATTTTCTGTTCATTTCACAACGTTTAATTTGCAATGATAAGCTATCAATTTGCGTAGTGCACAATGTAGTGCTTTTTCTCTTGAATGTTTTTTGAGCGCTCGTTCTACTTTCACGTGGGCTATATCATTTCGACACTAAGTCTGTATTCTTCGAATTTTGCCGTAAACACGATAACATTTGAACGGAACGACCTAGAGACTTGAAATATTCAGTGTGGGTTCAGTTCCGGATGCCGCAGTTGAGTTCGTTAATGAGCAGAATTCCACCAAAGGTTCCGTTAATATGGCCTTTCGAAATTTTGTTCTCCTGATTACTTCGAGACTACTGATTCGATAGAGATGAAATTTTGCACTTAGATGAAGAATGTCGTGAAATTTTGTCCACATCGCATGACCTAAACCAAAGATAAATACCGTAGAAAATTCCATACAAGTTGGATGAACGAACGCTCAAGGGTCCCTGACTTCACGGCAGTACTTTTCAATTTTTTTTGTAATAGAAATATATGTTTTCTGCATATCAAAAGTTATGTTATTTAGTTTATTACAGGGTTGTTACTTTTAGTCCAATCAAACAATTCTTGATGATTCATTTTCTATTTTATTCAACCTGTATTAAGGTACCCCATACCGTATGAATGTTCCCCTACCCGTGTACGAATGCACCCCTACAGAGGGTAGGTTCCGACTTTCGAAGGCACTTACCAAAAATTGAATTCATTCATTTATTCAATAAGATATTGGTGTCTAACTTTTTAACTTGGTAGCCGAATGTATGCAGAATGTTTCAATAATTGATTGAGCACTCTAACTTTGATATCCAAATTCAGGAAAAGCATTTTCTAAAAAGTGGACGAATGGTGCCAATCTTCCCCTATACAGGGTATTTCATTGGTAAATGTACATACGTCAACCTGAGGTAAAGCTATCCTGGACGAGTCCAAAAAACATATATGTGATAGGTCTAATTAACTTCATAGCCGAGATACAGGGTGATTTATGTATTCATCAATATTTTCAATTGCTTATAACTTTTGAACTATCCAGTATAATCGATTGATATTTGAAACGTAAAACACACTTCCATGGGTGAATCGATTCATCTTTGAGTTGATTAGAAAATCCAGGTCCGTATCAGAAAAATATGGCCCTTTTCGCAAGCTGAGAATTCAACACCCTGTATGAAGGAATATTGAAATTTTATCAAAATATTCGGAAAGAGTAGAAAATTTTCGATAGGCATCAGTAGATTTCAGTGTCCCGCAGGTCGTTTGACCCCATCAAAATTTTTGTCTAATGATTTAATTCGATAGTAAAATTCCACTCTCTTCACAATAACGTCGTACATTGAGATTGAATTCGAATAATTGTGTGTTGGGCTGATGGAATAATTGTGTTTTCTTTATATTCTAATGAATAATTTCAAGAATTTTTCAGAAAAATATTGATTTTGAATAATTTATTCTAAATGATCAATGGTGAAAAACTAACTGAACAAATGACTAAACAAGACTACATGTGGATTTTATTGAGCCCATCGATGCAAATTCCTCAAATTGAAGACTCCATCCCTCTGAAATATGGCTCTTCATGGGCGGAAGAAAATCCACAATCAGCTACATGAAATCCCAGTACAAATTTTCAATTAATGTATTGTGTGGAATTTATAATGATCGATTGATTTGGCCTCACATTCTGCCAAGACGTCTTACTGGTGATATTTATTTGGATTTCCTTCGAAATCATCTGCCTGTACTACTCGACGGTACGAACATTGCAAGAATGTATTTCCATGATGGGGCTCCCTCCATTTTAGAGCTTTTGTTAGGAACTTTCTGGATCAGAACTTTCCAAGTATGTGGATAGGCAGAGGTGGACCGCATGCAAGGCCCCGTAGATCACCAGATTTCAATCCTATCGATTATTTCGTTCAGGGTTATTTGAAATCTTCAGTATGTGCGTTTGAGATTGAAAGTGAGGATATCGAAGTTGCCTGCAATAAGATCCGTAGTGTTCCAGAAATGATCAAAAAGGCTATAAGACGTAATTTGAGAAGAGCAAGAATGTACATGGAGCAAAACAGTGGCACTTTTGAGCAACTTTTTGATTTCTTTCAAATGTTTCACTTGTTTACTCATTTGTTTATTTATTAACTGACTGTTGATCATTTTGCATGACTGAATCAAAATCCATATTTTTCTGAAAAATTCTTGAAATTATTCATTAGAATATGAAAAAAAATACAAATATTTCATCAGTCCAACCCAAAATTTTTCGAATTCAATCTCAATGTACGACATTATTCTGGAGTAAGTGAAATTTCACTATGGAATTAAATCTTTAGACGAAATTTTTGATGGGTCAAACGACGTGCGGGACACTGAACTCTACTAATCCCCATCGAAAATTTTCTGCTCTTTCCGAATATTTCAATAAAATTCCAATATTCCGTCATACAGGGTGCTGAATCTCAGCTTGCGAAAAGGGCCATATTTTTCTGATACGAACCTGGATTTTCTGATCTACTCAAAGATGAATCTATTCACCCATGGAAGTGTGTTTTACGTTCCAAATATCAATCGATTATACTGGACAGTTCAAAAGTTATAAGCAATTGAAAATATTGATGAATACATAAATCACCCTGTATCTCGGCTATGAAGTTGATAAGACCTATGACATATAGGTTTTTCGGACTCGTCTAGGGTAGCTGGCCCTCAGGTTAACGTATGTACAGTTACCAATGAAACACCCTGTATGAACCCCATAATTAGTGTGTAAAATTAGAGTTGTAGAAATCGTTTTTTTCTCTTTTATATGAATAAATATAGGCAGTTAGTTAATTTTCTAGTTGCAATTTTATTGCTGTTCAATATATATTCTCCTGTATGTGATGACCGTAAGGGATTCATAGAGTCATTGCCTTTGATAAACTCGATGTTAGAATATTCATTATTATCGCTACCACCGCAGATAAACCGAACTCGTCTCCTGCTTTGCCGCTGCCCTGGTTTTGCTATATTTTTTTCCACTTTAAAAAGATAGCTGGCAACCGAGTGAATAAAGGTGAATATTATTTTGTTCTTGTTCAATTTACAGTTGAACAAGAACAAAATAATATCCACCCTTATTCACCCGGGCGCCAGCTATCTTTTTATCGTTACAAAATGGCGGAGAAAACCCCATTACAATAGGTGTGGATATCAATGAGCAAAATAAGACTAGGGGTTCCCCGTAAATATGGCCGCCCAAAATTTTTTTCATGATCTTTTCAAACTACTTATTGGATTGGAATGAAATTTGCACATCGATGAAGAATAATGTTTTCAAACTACGTGCGAAATTTTGTCTAGATTGCATGACCAACACCATAGATACCCCCTTAGAAAATTCTAGCGAATTATCGAGAACAATATTGGTCACTTAGCACTGACGTGAAGTCCGGAGTTTCGCCTTAGTTTGAAATTTTTTCTTGACAGCTGTCAAAAATTTCTTCAATTGGTTTCTAAAACTGAAAAATACGAATCTACCTACCAGGTGCACGAACGAGAGCTCAGAAGCTCCTGACTTCACGGCAGTGCTTTTTATCATTTTCTTTATATCTAACGATTCAACAATCCAATTAATGTAAAACATATTGAGAATTTATTTCAAATGATCTCTTGAATTAAAATCGAAAGAACACATAAATTTGGAATTCTCACTATTTATTTGGAATTTCTATTAGAACCATATAATTGGAACATAACAGTCTTGACATCATAATATATGATACCTCTTTGAAAAAAAAAAACATATTTCCGTTCGTAAAAAGAACTTTTCCATTCAACTTTATCTGCATATTTTCACTGAAAAGCCGAGAATATTCAGACGCAGAGAGCTTTGTGAAAGAGCTATTGTCACACGACTTGCTGGGGCTAATCAAGAGGATGAAGCTGACGCAAATCAATTAATAGTTGAAGGGGATAACAATAGACCCGTAAGGAAAGCGGGTAGCCTTATGCTATGCTGTCTCTAAAGATAAATCTAATAAAATCTGAATAGTCACAAAGACAATAACACATAAATGTTGGAAAATATTTATTTCGAAAAATCTCACTATATTTACCAAAGATTAATCATTTTCCCACATCATTCCTATCATTTCAAAACCGAAGATCAAATACAGATAATCCAAGAACTATTATGAAGAACATTGAGTACATATTTATGTTGAGACTGGGTATATAATTATGCGAGGTGTTTAAACTGATAAGATTACCATTTTACTTCCCTATCTGTTTCTGCTAGAGAGAACAGTATTCTACGATCGATAAGATCACAATGGAAAACCCACCATATCCATATACTTTTCAAGAATTAACTGACGAAGAAAACGAATTATGGAAAACGTATGGAACCGGCGGTAAAAGCAGTGATAATTTCTAAGAAGGTTTTGCCATTTATTTTCTGATTTGCAGATAATATAGTAAGAGTAAGCCCAACCAGATATTGCGCCACAAGGCTTATCTCGAAATATGGACCAGAAATATACAATTTTAAACCGAGACCAGATGACATTTGGTTGGTTGGATATCCCCGATCAGGTAAGCAAAAAAAAATTTTCTCAGAATATCTATCCTAAGATACGTATTTTATTATAACTTTTTCGACTTACTATAATAGATCGATAAGAAAATTTGTTGAACACTTATTTAAAACAAAATTCATTTGGCTTCCTATAAATCTTGCAAAATTGAAATTCTGGATGATTCAAGTTGTTTTTTCTCGATAGATATAGAAATAAATTGCATACAATTTTGTACGAAAATTAAAAGTGTTATGAATCGAGAAATAAATAATTCAGCTAACATATTATGGTATAAATGGGAAATTGAAAGAGAAAATTGATATGAAGCTATTGAATGGAACTGGTTCCACCGCGAAATTCTAATGAATTATGAAATTTTGAATTACTTATCGGCAACATGTTATTGTTTCGGTTTCATCATTTTTCTGATATCTTTTGATATTGTGTTAATTGTTACTTCAAATATATTGAAACCTGTCGGGCAGTATACTCCATATTGACAAATATAGAATGAAGATGTTCGATACTTGATGAAAATCTATAACTGAACATTCATCTACCAAATTGAATGATTTTCCCCAGCTGAAAGTTCGAAAAACCTTATTTTGCTCCAATAATATCACCACTATAAAAATAATCTGAGTTAATTTGGCTGAGGTATTCCAATATACCAATATCTACATATTCGAGAGAGAAATTCCATTTTTTCATCAATAATAATCAACTCAATATCAATGGACTTATCTCATTTTGTATCTTGCAATGACGGGCACAATAGACCTTGAGGTCGCAGTGAAATGTTACCCCCTTACCTAACTATATCTTTCAATGGTAGTTGAGTAATTTTTAGCTGAATTGACTGGCACCGTTTTCATAACTCTTCCATAACAAACTCCCTCCAGTAGAGAGATAGAGACCAATTATTGCTCACGTGAATTCTAGGGACAACTCTGACCCAAGAAATTTTGTATCTTCTCGGAACTGACCTAGATTATGATAAAGCAGCCTCGAAAATAATGGATGATAGATTTCCATACTTAGAGTGAGTTTAAAAAATTACTCTCAATGAAAATTCGTTGAATATCCACTTTCCAGGGAAGTCCTTATGAGATCAGATGAAGAAGAAATAGTCTATGAAGAATTCTGTAAGAAAAACAAAGAAGCTGTAACACCTGAAGAGAAAGCTTGTGTTCCGCGCTACAAGCAATTGGAGAAATCAAATGAGAAAAGATTCATCAAGAGTCACCATGGTTTTGCTTTTCTACATCCTCAACTACTTGAAGTTGGATGTAAGGTACGAATAAGAATTGCGAACAATTAATCCATAATGACGCTACAAATAAAACCTGCTTTTATATCTGGATTACACTCAGCCACTTCCACTACTACTCGCACTACCCGAAATATTTCCCGAAATACGTCTGCGGCAATAACAGAGGTAGTGAGTATTCACACTCTGCTCCATCATTTCTCTCGAGAGCCAGTTTGTGCAATGAAAGATGACGAAATAGCAGCCTCAGCGCTGCCGGTCTTTTGGCCGCACGAAAAACCGCCAAAATAGGGAAGTAGCAGTATAGTAGTAGGAGCATGAGAAGTGAAGTATGTAATTACGCTGCTATCTGCAGCTGAGTGTAATCAAGGCATTAATTATATATACATGGATCACAAGTATCTATGGATTGAGGTTACTTCGATCTATTACCATATTCACACTTCTTTTTGCAACATCGAAAATTTCATTTCAAATCCAATTCGATCAATTCCAGGTTGTGTTTATCGTAAGAAATATAAAGGATTGTTTGGTTTCTTCGTTTTTCTATCCTATGAATGCCGAAAAGAAGAAAAAGAGTGGTATATATGGGTTCTGGAAGCTCGAACAGAAGGGTTTAGGTGAGTAGGAAACTTAAGAAATAAGCTACGTATAACTTCAAATCAATTGAATATTAAAAGTGAAGAGGATTTGATTTGAAATTTAAGGTTTGTTGGGAAATCACATGGAATTACTCAAGGAAGCCTGGAGAAAGAGACATAGCAAAAATCTGTTAATATTATTCTATGAAGATTTGAACAAAGTAAGTAAAATCTAATGCAATTCGGGTGTGAATAAATATTATCTCTTATTATTAGTTTTGAATCGAATGGAAAAGTTCGGTCCACCAACATCCGCCTAGTGGATGGTAAAATGAAAAAAAACTCCAATGCAATTTTCAATACTCTGCAAAATATAAAATACACTGGCTTTCATTGCTTCTATAGCAAGGATATCATGACAATAGGTATTAGGTAATTCAAGGCTCTTATCTCTGGCTTTTGAGTATTATTTCATCAGCCTAGTAGCCGTAGTAAAACATAAAAGTTTTCCAATATGTACATAAAGTGATTAAGTAGTTGAAATATGTATCTTCATTTGGTCGTTTTTCATTCCAGGATAAGCGTTCGTCCATTCAAAAAATTGCCAAATTTCTGGGGAAAAACCTGTCGGAAAAGGATCTCCAAACCTTGTTCGACCACATCGATATCAAGAAATTCAAAGAGAACAAGTCCCTGAACAACGATCATTTAGTTGATGTTGGTTTGTTCGTAAAAAATGACCAATTTTCATTCATAAGACAAGGAAAGACTGGTGGCTGGCGCGAGCTATTCACTAAGGAAATGAATGACGAGATAAACGAATGGTTTTTGAAACAAATTGAAGATATGCCGGACTTTCAGATCCCGGAATGTTGGAAGAGGGCCATGGATTTGTGAAGTTTTTGAAAAGTCTGTTCGGATTTGATTTTGCCGTCAAGATATTTAAATAAATTTTTACACCTAAGATCAATATTTCAGATATTCTATTTCGATATCCAACAAGATCTTCACCTTCACCTTCACCAAAATTATTCCCAAAGAATACTAACCTTCCACGTGAACTCAAAGCTTCTAAACTCTCAAAAATGTTAATTCATTTAGCTTAGCTGACACAGCGTTCGGAACTCAACTAAGCGAGCAAACGCAGATCGATTTTAGGGTCGATAAATCGGATGTGGACTTGCTCAGTCCAGTTCCGAACCGATTCCGAATGCATCTGAAATTAATTTTTGGATGAGTCTTCTTTGGCTTCCCCAAATATTTTTGATGAATAAGTAAAATTCTATGTATTCAAAAATACTTTTCGATGAAAAATGTTACACATACAATAGCTTTGTTTACCCAGCATTCAGAACCGGTTCAGAACAGGCCTACTTTTGTTTTTGGTAAAAAACTATTTTGTTTATCTGGTATATTGAAGGTGGGCTTTATATTGATATTTCATCTTTTCAGCTCATAGGATCTAAGATCCCACAGTTGATATATAAAACTCAGGGGAGGCAGATAGGAAAGCAAAAATAAAGTAATTGTCATAAATCGTATCATTAGATTCTTATCAAAATGAAGCGATTCCTCAACGCATCGAATATTATGGGAAGGCCGAGGATAAATATTTTAAAATTCAGAGGAGTCACATGCCAAAATGAATGTAACAATATTTCAGAGCATTTTAGATGACAAAAATATTTTTCATGACGTTCAATAAAAAAAAATTACGAAAAGCACTGCCGTGAAGTCAGGAGCTTTTGAGCGCTCATACATCCACCTTCTAGGTAGATTCGCATTTTCCAGTTTTAGAAATCAATTGAAGGAATTTTCGACAGCTGTCAAAGAAAATTTCAAACTAAGGCGAAAATCCAGACTTCAAGTCAGTGCTTCAGGTGACCAATTTTTTTTCGATAATTCGCTAGAATTTTCAACGATATTTATGGTCTCGGTAATGCGATCTGAACAAAATTTTCCACGTAGTTTGAATACATCATTCTTCATCTATGTGCGGAATTTCATTCCAATCCAATGTGTAGTTTCGAAATTATCAAAAAAAAAATAGTTTTGAACAGCTATATTTACGGAACCCCTAGTCTAATTTTGCTCATTGATGAACGTGACCGCGAAATTCGCGATCCGAACCTACCCTGAAAATTTCAAGTCCCTAGGCCTCTCCGTTCGAAAGTTATGATTTTCTATGGTTTCTATGGTTCTGATCATGCGATCTGGAAAAAATGTAGCTCGAATATATCATTCTCAATTTAAATACAAAATTTCGTCACCATCGAATCCATAGTTTTGGAAGAAAATCAAATTTCAAACGGCCATATTTACGGAACCCCTAGTCTAATTCTGCTCATTGATGAAAGTGACCGCAACATTAAAGATCCAAACCTATCCTGAAAATTTCAAGTCCCTAGGCCTTTCCATTACAAAGTTATTATTTTCTATGGTTTCTATGGTTCTGGTCATGCGAGCTAAATCAAATTCTGCATGTAGCTTGAACACGTAATTCTCCATCTGAGTGCGAAATTTCACTTCGATCGAATCTGTAGTTTCAAAGTAATCAGAGAAACAAAATTTCGAGCGGCCATATTCACAGAACCCCTGGGCGAATTTTGTCCAATAACGATCTCAACCGCGGCATTCGAGATTCGAACCTACCCTGAAAATTTCAAGTTCCTAGGACATTCCGTTCGAGAGTTATCGTGTATACGGCCGGCCGACGGACAGACTCGAATTTTTCGACGGATTCGTCATCAGTGAGTCGAATATAGTCGTTTGAGACCATTTTCGGCACAAAATTCGAAAAATACAGACATCGCGACGAAATGATATAGCCCTCGTGTAAGTAGTACGAGCACTCAAAAATGAAGCTCACTTCCTCGACCACTTACTGTTACTTGATAATTCATGAATAAAAAGAAGTTGTATTGAATATAATACATGGTGTTTTCAAAGGCGAGACATTTTTTTTGACCAGCAATAGAACTCATCAAAAAATTTAGAAAAGCACTGCCGTGAAGGCAGGAGCTTTTGAGCGCTCGTACATGCACCTTGTAGGTAGATTCGCATTTTCCAGTTTCAGAAATCAATTGAAGGAATTTTCGACAGCTGTCAAAAAAATTCTGAAACTTGGGCGAAACTCCAGAATTCATGTCAGTGCTTCAGCTGATCAATTTTTTTTCGATAATTCGCTAGAATTTTCTACGGTATCTATGGTCTTGGTGGTGCGATTTGGACAAAATTTTGCAAGTAGTTTGAATACATTATTACTCAGCAAGGTGCAGAATTTCATCCCAATCCGCTCAGTATTCTCGGAACTATCAGCAAAAAAATATTTTGAACGGCCATATTTACTGAACCCCTAGTCTAATTTTGCTCATTGATGAACATGACCGCGATATTTGCGATCCAAACCCACCCTGAGAATTTCAAGTTCCTAGGCCTTTCCGTTCGAAAGTTACAATTTTCTATGGTTTCTATGGTTCTGGTCATGAGATCTGGACAAAATATTGTTTCAATATATCATTCTCGATTAAAATACAAAATTTCATCTCGATCGAATCCGTAGTTTCGAAATTATCGAGAAACCAAAATTTCAAACGACCGTATTTACGGAACCCCTAGTATAATTTTGCTCATAGATGAAACTGATCACGACAATCGAGATCCACACCTATCCTGAAAATTTCAAGTCCCTAGGCCTTTCCGTTCGAAAGTTATGATTTTCTATGGTTCGAGTCATGTGATCTGGAGAAATGTAGCTTGAATATATAATTCTCCATAAGTATACAAAATTTCGTCACGATCGAATCTGTAGTTTTGAAATTATCAAGAAAACTAAATTTCAAACTACCATATTTACGGAACACCTTGTATAATTTTGCTCATAGATGAACGTAATCACGACATTCCAGATCCACACCTATCCTGAAAATTTCAAGTCCCTAGGGGGTTCCGTTCAAAAGTTACAATTTTCTATGGTTTCTATGGTTCTGGTCATGCGATCTGGGCAAAATTTCACATGTAGCTTAAACACCTCATTCTCCGTTTGAGTGCAAAGTTTCATCTCGATCGAATCTGTAGTTTCGAAGTAATCAGGAGAACAAAATTTTGAACGGCCATATTTACGGAACCCCTGGTGGAATTCTGCCCATTAACGAACTTGACCGAGGCATTTGGGATCTGAACCTACACTGACAATTTCAAGTCTCTAGGTTGATCCGTTCGAGAGTTATCGTGCTTACGGACGGACGGCCGGACGGACGGACGGACGGACGGCCGGACGGACGGACAGACTCGAATTTTTTGACGGATTCGTCATCAGTGAGTCGAACATAGTCGATTGAGACCATTTTCGGCTCAAAATTCGAAAAATACAGACATCGTGACGAAATGATATAGCCCTCGTGTAAGTAGTACGAGCGCTCAAAAAAGTTATTATACAAATAATCTTATATATAAAATATTCACCAGAGCCGAGTTTTTCGAAATCAGAGTAACCCGCGAATCTCAGAAATTCCCAGCCCGCATCTGACTTAGGTTCGTATTGATATTAAACAGTGTAGATGTTACCAGCTGTCTTAGGTCAGTATACGGGATATCAGCTAAAATGCATATGATTTCCGTGAGTTTTCCGATCTCAACCCCTGGGATTTCTTCCTTTGGGGACATTCGAAAAAATTAGTGTATAAGTACGGTGAGGTGAATTGTGCGAAAGAACTAAGCATTGAAAATGCTTGTGACTTGTGACATTACTCCGTGAGCAAACTGATGTGATAGTTGCTGCATGTAACATTCGTTATTACGCCGGGCAAAACTTTGTGCACATCAAAACAATGGTTACCATTTCGAACAAATTCTGTGGAAAATTTGGATCAATTTTATCGACTTAGTGATGACGAATTCGTCGAAAAATTCAAGTCTGCCCGTTCGTCCGTCTGGCCGTAAGCACGATAACTCTCGAACGGAACAACCTAGAGACTTGAAATTTTCAGTGTGGATTCAGTTCCCAAATGCCTCGGTTGAATTTGTTGATGGGCAGAATTCCACCAGGGATTCCGTAAATATGGCTGTTAGAAATTTTGTTCTTTCGATTTCTTCGAAACTACAAATTCGATCGAGATGAAATGTTGCACTCAAATGCAGAATGATGTGTTCGAGCTACATGCATTTTTTTTCAGATCGCATGACCAGAACCGTAGAAATCATAACTCACGAACGGCAGGGCCTAGGCACTTGAAAGGTTGACAGCTGTCAAAAAATTTTTCAATTTGTTTCTGAAACTTGAAAATGCGAATCTAACTAAAAGTTGGATGAACGAGCGCTCAAAAGCTCCTGACTTCACAGCAGTGCTTCTTATAATTTTTTTTTATATGACCTTTTCTCTCTCCTTAGTTTGAACTTCAATAATTATACCGTTCAGGAAAAATCTCCTTATAAAAGTAGAAAGAGAATACACAAATTCGGGAGTGCCTAGAAAAGATGGCGAAGGGAGTCGAGCACTTTATATACATTATAAGACAATGCACATGGCATAGTAAGACAACACGATCCTGAGTCGTATCAAGATATGGATGCCCAAGATTTTTTTCACTTTTTTCAAATTGAATATTTTATATTCAACTTCCGGCGAAATGATCTCTTTTGATTAGTTCTAGCACTCTATTAAAAAGAGTCCTCACCTTAAAAAACACCTGTATATATTTTTGGTTTGAAGAATATTTTTATTGTTTAAGGTCCATAGAACTTTCTGGAAAACAATCAGGAGCCATTTCATAACTAGGACTTCTTCAACTACCGCTCTCAATTATCGACGAAATTTAAAATTTTTTTCTTAGGGCCTAGGTAATTTATCATCACCACAACGAAATAATCTAATATTTCATCGAAAAAAAAAATTAAATCAGAAGATCTCAGGTGAAAATAAAGAAAAAATGTTAACTTCGCATAATAAATATGTTGGAATGATAAGGATTCCTCAATATAAGGCATGTGGATGCCACCTTTTGACGTCGCTTCTCTAACAATCTGTTAAATGATACCTTTCTACGACAATTCTCTGGTCACTTGCAATTCATCGAACAAAATTTTCCCATACATGCAAGATTATGTGAGACTTATTGTTGGTTTTGGTAGTAATGCGAACCAAAATGAAAAAGAAAATATTTATATTTCGATAACTCTCTAAAAATACAGTCCTTATTCTCTATATGACTAGTTTTCACCTACACAACTCCTACATCAAATCGACCCAAACACATTAAACGCTCCAATGCCGTTCAATCATCTTCCACTTCTTCATCCATTTCATCATCTCCTTCCTCCATATCCTCCTCCTCGTCTTCTTCTACTAATTGCTCAACCATCCTGCAATCATCAGTTTTCAATTCATTATTTATGCCCCTCTTCGTAATGGCTTCTTTCAAAAGATTTGTACAATTACAGCTTATGTAGTTATCCGAAAGAATGATCTGCTTGGCTTTTATCGCAATTTCTACAGGAATACATTCCAAATTATTTCTAGTGAGGTCCAACGTGATCAGGGAATTTGTTGTTGAAAACATATTCGGTGTCAAATTTTTTATTTTGTTTTTTCTGAGGTTCAGATGATCAATTGATTCGATCTTGAAGAAAAGGGTATCTGGTATTTCAGTTAATTTATTCCTGTCTAGGAAGAAGTTGTTCAACCTCACCAAACCAGATAATGCAGAAGCATGGATTGTGGAGATTTTGTTGCGGCTCAAGTATATATTTGTAGCATTTCCATCTTCTTCATGGCCCACTTGCAGCTTTCGCATGTTTCTGAAGGCATTCTGCTGTAGGTAAGGTATGTTATTTTTTTTTAGGTACACATTGGCTAGTTTCGGAGTGTTCGAAAACCAGTTGGCATCCCACTCTTTTATATCGTTTTTGTTCAATTTTATCGTGTGAAGATTTGGCATGTTATCGAAAGCTCCAGATTCGATAAACTTGATTTTATTTCTATGTAGATAAAGTTGGGAGATGGTCAGGAAGTTGAAAATGTCATTCATTATGTCTGAGATGTTGTTATCTTGCAGTTGTATCCTGTCAAAGTTAGGGAGATTCTTGAAAGCACGGGGTGCGATAGATTGGATACCGACTGATGGAAGTTGTAACATTTTGAGATTTTCCATATTCCTGAATGATCCTTCGTGAAGAACTGGTAAAGAGCCGGCAATGACTTTGAGGTGCGTTCCATTTACCACAGTATTATCGAAATATTTCAAGTTCCTCACTTTCTTGGCAAGGTAAACATTATTGACCGTCGTAAATCTGATCTTCCCGTTTGTAATCAGAACATCGTCCTCTTGACAGAACACTCTCACGACTAGAAACAGCGTTAAAAAATACGAGCACTTCATGTTACTGGATGAAACACTGTAGAGAACTGATGCAAATTATTCAGAAGTTATCGGTTATCGAAAAGTGGGTCAGCTTGCGGGTCAAATATTGGCATCACATCCAAGAGATAATAGCAGTTGACTTTCCAATATTTTGAATATGCATAAGGATTGATGGCCTTGATTAGTTCTGTATGTGCTATTTACGGCATTGTTTTCCATTAGATAGAGTTTCCTAGAACAATAAATCAAGTGGAATTCAAATGTACGTGTATTGACTGATTCGTCATTCTTGACCTCGAAAAGTTTTCGAAAATAATGGTCAGATTTCTAGGCTTGAATCCACTGAAAAGTGAGAATAACTTTTTAGTGAGAATCAGCATATAAGAAAAAATTTTCGTTTATATTCGTGAATTCAAAACCATTCAACCTAAAATAATTTACATTTTCTATCAAATTCATCCACATGTGCTGTTAAGATTTGCAAGGGTCATGGGCGTGTTCATATCATGGCTCTAGAGTCTAGAAGATTACTTTTACGTTACAAACGACAGTTGTCGGCATGTATTTCATAGAATATATTAGAACTTGATGAGTTTAGGATAGGAATAGGAAAGGCCAGAGGTAGATCTTGGCTTCTTCATTGGTCACAATTTGTCATTATGTGATGGGTGGAGATTTTCGTCTTATTTTCATTGGTTCCAAACATTCGAGCCCCCTTTGCAAAGGTAGGAGAAAATGTCAACATTCTATGCATATTTTGTAGAAAAAGCTCAGTTAACATCACAGCTCGGTTAAGATACCATTTTATTGTACTGGTGTAATGAAAGATTCTTACAATATCTTTATCATTAGAAACTGTTAATTCAGATCTATCAAAAGTAAATCTTGTTTGTTCGTCGTAAGGTTGGTGAAATCGATACAACCAAACACGTTGATGTATATAGTGTGGATTTTGTAAATAAATCAAATATAACGTTTATACATCTTTCATTTATAAAGGGGTGTCTCATTAATTTGGGATATCCAGTACGTTGAGAAACCGGAAATATCCGACAATTTCACATCGTACCTATCAATTCTCGTTACTGCCTTACAACCAGTCCCCGGAAAATTCAGGGCCAAAAATACTTTGCAAGTCTCGTGAAGTAATCACAACGTCTCGTGTCGTGAAGTAATCACAACGTCCAGAGAATTGGAGTTCAGGATTCTACATCAGCAATTGTTAATACAGTTCAATATCATTGTGGTCATATATTTCTGCAAAATTCGAATCCCTAAATGGGAATCTAAGTGAAATATGTGCGCTAAAAAAGAGATGGCAGGAATGAGAAAAAGGAAAAATCCACACAGACTTAGAATAGAAAACTGTCTAAGTCACAGATTTCCTGAAAAAGAAGGCTGAGAAGATATCTGAAAAAGCAAGTCAACACCCAAATGATGAGCTGAAGACTAGGTAATTACAACCCTGCAGAAGATGTGATAAGGACACCCTACTTTCACAAAAGACCCAGAGATCAACTACGTAGAAACAGAAATTGAGTTAACTCAATTTGAAATATCAAGAAGAAAAAGAGATAGAAACGAAAAGAGTTAAAACGTTGATAGGTAACAGATGCCAGGAATCTAAAACAGCAGGTTAGGTTCAGTTCGAGCAGGTCGTGCTCCACACGGAGTCTCACACGTTCTATCTATCGGAGATAGTTCGCCAATGGATAGTCTTGGGATGACCTCAATGTGCTAATCTATCTATCACAAGATGAAGAGATGTGAGATCTGTAATGATCCCCAATGCCCCAGTTGGCCACGTTCTCATAGATTCAGTGATTCAAACACAGGCTAACCTTTGTAATCTATCGAGGGCTCTCCTTGTGCTGTTTTGACTTGCCTTGGTATGCTAAACTATTGCCCCATAAGTTGTTACCGGTCTCACAATCATGACGTACATCCATCGTAGGAGGAGAGTGCCTGGCAACATAAGACTTCCTAGTCTGTGTGGAGTTGGGCTCGCTCTGTCCGAACAAGTTCGATATCTCGAGGTGATATTGGACCGCAAACTTTTGTGGAACAAACACGTTCCACACGAATAAGGCTAATGTGATTTTTTGGTCTACTCGAAGGGTGCTTGGTAAAGGATGGGGCTTCAAACCGCACATTATGCATTGGCTGTATACTGCTGTGGTGAGGCCTATCCTAACCTATGCCTCAAGGGCGTGGTGGCCTTCTATGGAGAATGCCTGCAATCGCATCATAATGACAAAATTGAATGTCTGCTAGGTCTTCCACCATTACATCTGGTTGTGAAGGAGGTAGCTATGAAGTCAGCTCTTAGAGTCTGGGAACGGGGAAAATGGCAAAATGGCGGACTATTTGAGGGGTACGCGAGGGCTCTCAAAATGGTGGAGGATGTTTCTTCTTCTTCTTCTCTGTGCGGTGCCCACTCGGGCTTAACTGAGGCCTTGTGGCCCATTGTTCCTCCGCGTACTGCTTTGGAACTCAGTCCCGCAGACAAGCAGACATAAATGCCGCAAGTCGACCAGGAGGAGTCCCTTTCACCAGAGGAATAGTGGGTGTTGGGTTTTCTAGGTGTGTTGTCCTCAGATTAGTGAGGTCTCTACAACTGAACAAAATGTGTTCAGCAGTTTCATCTGTGCTCCTGCACCACCGGCACAAAGAGCAGTTTGTCAGTCCCATTCTCTTCAAATGTTTGTTCAGTTGGTGGCCAGTCAAAGTACCGATCACCAGACTGAGCTGTCTTCTCTCTAGTGCCAGGAGTCTCCTGACCTCAGGTCCAGATGAAGGTCTCTCAATGAGAAGCCTCGACTGCCTGAGACCAACTCCTGTGCTCCATTCCGAGGAAAACTTCCTATCCAGCCAACTTCTGAAGAAGTTCCTGACAGATTTCCGACAGACTGGCAGTGCGAGTTCCGGACCAACAAACTCTGATAGGGCCCCCTGCTTCGCCAGTGTATCTGCCTTCTCATTTCCAGGTATCCCCTCATGAGCCGGACACCAAACAACTTTCACGAAATTGTCTGAGCCAAGCTCACGCAGAGCTTCCCTGCATTCTCCTACTAGCAAGGAGGATGTTTACGCATCCCTTCTCCATAGAGGGGACCACGCGAGCACCAGTTTCTGCTTTGACAAGCCCTACTGGGTTGTTGTTCCTGACCAGAGCTGTGCCAAAGCATTGTGCTTGGTACTTTCGAAAGCACTCGAAGCCCTTTTGTGCTCCCAAGCACTGTGCTCCCAAGCACTTTTTGAAAGCAGTGCTTAGTGCATTGTAATCGAAGCACTTCAGCAAAAGGCTTAGTGCTTAGTAATCCCCATAGTGCTCCCGAGCACTGAAATGCTCCCGAACACTTCTGCGGATTACTAAGCACTAAGCCCTTTCTCAATCTTGTCGTAACACGAATATATGCGATTGACGCCATCGCCTTGATACCTTGAGATCTAGTATTGATATTCAGTCCAGTGAAAATGAATCGATATATTTATGAATACATATTATTTCAACCAAAGAGATCCGGAGTCCTTGAAAGTTTTTTTTTAACACACATAGTTCTCGATATGCTCAAAGTGTTTTCTGACCTGTCAATAATCCCACATATAATCATATAACTGCTTAACTAAATAGGTACAATTTTTCTTCTGATTGAAATAACCTCAAATCAACAGTTCCCAAGAAAGTGCTTAGGGCTTAGTGCTCGAAATATCGAATTACTTTCACAAAGTGCTCGCGACTCGGGAGCCCTTTTTCCAAGTGCTTAGTGCTTAGTGCTCGAAGCACTAATATTCAGTGCTCGGCACAGCTCTGTTTCTGACAGAGATCTTTAGTCTTCACAAAACAGGCTTCTTATGCCTGAAGGTCCCTCTTGGTTAACTAATGGCTCTGTGTCATTAACAGGATCTGGTGCTTGAATTGTGGGACCTCGCTTCAATCGGGCTATCCCTCTGACGAAGAACTGCTCCATAGTGCAGGCTGAGCTGTATGCGGTTCTTGTCTGCACGCTGGAGTGTATTCGCACTCTGGTTAACACATCCACATGTGCTGTGACAGTCAGGGAACACTTAAATCCCTTTCTGATGTAAGAGTTGACTCCTTGTTAGTAGGAGAATGCAGGAGAGCTCTGCGTGAGCTTGGCTGCGTCAATTTTACGAAAGTTGTTTGGTGTCCGGCTCATGCGGAGGTACCTGGTAATGAGAAGGCAGATACACTGGCGGGCCCAAAAAAGTTTGTAGGTCCGGAACCCGCACTGCCAGTCTGTCGCACATCTGTCAGAAACTTTTTCAGAAGTATTTATTTTAGTTTCAATTCAAAGACAGCTGAAATCTTGATGTATCTATTGTATTTCGTTTCAGAATCGACTTTGTTTCGACTTATGCGGACATTTTCTATGGAAAATATTCCAGGTGGGCTGTTGATTGCTAGATTCAAGAAAACCGACTCGTTCTATTCGATGCAGCGAACGTTGCATGTGAACAAGAGGGGATTGGAATCACGTAGATCTCTCTCCTCCTTTTGCAATATTATGTTTCAGGATATGCCACTGCGAATTACCACATTTCAAAGGACTTTTAAAAAAATTAATGATTATACAAGATACAAGACCTCGCCGACTGTGCAACCTTAAGAGGCCAAGGCAAAAAAAGTCATCGTATAAAAAAAACTCACCTGTGCAGAACTTCGGCTCGTCTGAGACATCTTCGCAGTCGGTGACGCCGTCGCAGTACTTATTGAGGCTGATGCACCTTCCGTTCCTACAAGGAAACTCGGAGATCCTGCAGGCCGGTCCAGGACTCGCGCTGTGAAGGTAGCCGAATATCAGCAGAGTCATCGCTAGGCATGGCCACATCCTGGAACAAACACGGCGGTCAACTCAGTAGAAATCGAACACCGGAACCATTTCCGAATTCACGGTCACAGCTTTGTACGCAGGAGCCCATGACGTGAACGAAAGTCGAAATGAATATCGGACGGGCCAAACGTACCGTGAAAAAAAGTTTCCTCGCTTTGGGTTAACCGTGAAACATGACTCCTAACTAGATTATGATCTCATAATTGAATTCTCGTAAAATTCGGCTCTGTAAGCCCCAGGGTTTGACGTAGTTGTTCTGGCCGGTTGTAACGTGCGGATCCCCTGGTTTTAGTCGCTGATTAGGTGTATAGGATTTCAATTAAGCTAATTGCGATTCGCGGCTCCGAAATGGTGAAAGTACTCCGATGTCATGTCGATACAAAAGTATGCTCGGGAGGAATGATCTCGTTATAGGATTCGGGATTTTAATTGTATGGGAGAAAATATCCTTGATGACCTATTCTGAAGAACTTTTCTACATTGTTCTAATAGACTTAACCGATACTTAATTTTCTCAAATCATTATTAATTTTTCTTCGTTTTATTTCTGGAATTGAAAATAAATAATTCTTGATAAAAGCCGTTGTCCTGTGAGGTTAGGTTTCATTTTTGAGCGCTCGTACTACTTACACGAGGGCTATGTCATTTCGTCACGATGTCTGTATTTTTCGAATTTTGAGCCGAAAACGGTCTCAATCGACTATGTTCGACCCACTGATGACGAATCCGTCGGAAAATTCGAGTCTGTCCGTCCGTCTGGCCGTCCGGCCGTCCGTCGATAACTCTCGAACGGAACAACCTAGAGACTTGAAATTTTCAGTGTAGTTTCAAATCCCGAATGCCTCAGTTAAGTTCGTTTATGGGCAGAATTCCACCAGGGGTTCTGTAAATATGGCCGTTCAAAATTTTGTTCTCCTGAATACTTCGAAACTACAGATTCGATCGAGATGAAACTTTGCAATCAAATGGAAAATGAAGTGTTCAAGCTACATGTGAAATTTTGTCCAGATCGCATGACCAGAACCATAGAAACCATAGAAAATTGTAAGTTTTGAACTTGAACGCCTAGGGACTTGAAATTTTCAGGGTGGGTTTGGATCGCGAATATCGCGGTCACTTTCATCAATGAGCAGAAATAGACTAGGGGTTCTGTAAATATGGCCGTTCAAAATATTTTTTTCCTGATAGTTTCGAATTTACTGATCGGATTTTTTGCACCTAGCTGAGGAATAATGTATTCAAACTACGTGCAAAAGTTTGTTAAGATCGCATCACCAAACCCATAGCTACCGTGGAAAATTCTAGCGAATTATCGAAAAAAAATTGATCAGCTGAAGTACTGACATGAAGTCTGGAGTTTCGCCTAAGTTTCAGAAAACAGCTGTCGAAAAACCTTCAATTGATTTCTAAAACTGGAAAATGCGAATCTACCTACAAGGTGCATGTACGAGCGCTCAAAAGCTCCTGCCTTCACGGCAGTGCTTTTCGTAATTTTTTTTTATTGTTATTTCAAAAAGTGATATGGAGAAAGTGTGCATAAAGCCAGAGTGAATCCCCTCAATATTTGAATGCGAATGACATCGTATAACACCTAACACGATAGAACGACCATACAGTGTCAAGAAACTGAGTTGTACTTTCAATGAAGATTAACTCACATGAAAGTTTGAACATTGAAAAACTGGGCAGAGCCTGAGCAGAAATCATTGTTTGGCTCTCACAGCATCAACACATCTTTTCTAGGAGGAGACGAATGAAAGCTATTTGCCTTTGCAAATCCTTGATCGATCGTTAGTATTCTTGTTTTGAATTTTTGCAACTCGGAAGTGGGTTTTAAACAGAAAATAATGGATAAATGGAGATTCATTATTGATGGATTACAAGATACATCAAAACAAAACAGCTCAACAGCATCAAACATAAAATATTCACAGGAATGTGACGTCATACTTTCATACATTCATACTTAAACATAATTCCTTTGGAATTGCATCGAATAATATTTGTGTAGAAATAAAATGTACAGGAACTTTTATTCTGTCTCATAACTTATGATACAATTGCAGAATTTCTGCCTCTGGTTCCATCCGAAAATTATCACATCGCAAAGAATGAAATAAGAGTGAGAAACAATTCTTCCTGGTCTGAAATATCGCGGGCTAATACACTACGAGAACTACTCTATATTCTCAGCTGCAAGTTGTAGAGAATCAGTCCATGGTTGGAGAAACTCTGGTCAGTATCTGAAGCGTCTAGTTTAATTTACCATCCGACATTTTGAAAAATTGTAATTGCTTTATCTTCTTCCTGCAATATATTGGCCTTTCGAGATCGCGTTCGTGATGCAGTGGAGAATATATTCCATTCCAGAGCATTAGGTTAGAATTTAGAGTAGGGTTTTCGCATAGATATATAAATCCCCAGTATGTTATTTTTCCCTGACTCCCGACCAATCTAAATTTTCGTTCAACTAGTGATTGTGCGCACGTGACATCTGCAGTTATAAAAAATTTCTTTCATTTTGTTTTATCGCTTCCACCATTCAAGGAGGAAAAATTAAACTCCACAAGATATTGCCACGTTTCAAGATTGTGTGAGTAGAATCCGAAAATCGACTGAAAAAATCCGTCCATCGTCCAGAATTGTTCCCGATTATGAGGTACGAAAATAAAAAATTACGAAAAGCACTGCCGTGAAGGCAGGAGCTTCTGAGCGCTCGTACATGCACCTGGTAGGTAGATTCGCATTTTCCAGTTTTAGAAATCAAGAAGAAATTTTCGAAAGCTGTCAAAAAAATTCTGAAACTTAGGCGAAACTTAGGCTTCAGCTGATCAATTTTTTTTCGATAATTCGGTAGAATTTTCTACAGTATTCATGGTCTTGGTGATGCGATCTGGACAAAATTTCGCACGTAGTTTGAATACATTATTCCCCATCTAAGTGCAAAATTTCATTCCAATCAAATTGGTAGTTTCGAAATTATCAGAAACAGAATATTTCGAACGGCCATATTTACGAAACCCCTAGTCTAATTTTGCTCATTGATGAACGTGACCGTGAAATTCGCGATCCAAACCCACCCTGAAAATTTCAAATTCCTAGGCCTTTCCCTTCGGAAGTTATAATTTTCTATGGTTCTGGTCATGCGATCTGGACAAAATGTTGCTTTAATAAATCATTCTCGTTTAAAATACAAAATTTTATCTCGATCGAATCCGTAGTTTCGAAATTATCGAGAAAACAAAATTTCAACGTACCGTATTTACGAAACCCCTAGTATAATTCTGCTCATTGATGAACGTGAACGCCACCTTTCAGATCTCCACCTATCCTAGAAATTTTAAGTCCCTAGGCCTTTCCGTTCGAAAGTTATGATTTTCTATGGTTTATATGGTTCTGGTCATGCGATCTAGAGAAATGTAGCCTGAATATCTCATTCTCCATTAGTATACAGAATTTCGTCAAGATCGAATCTGTAGTTTGGAAATTATCAAGAAAACTAAATTTCAAACGACCATATTTACGGAACCCCTAGTATAGTTTTGCTCATAGATGAAAGTGATCGAGACAATCGAGATCCACACCTATCCTGAAAATTTCAAGTCCCTAGGCGTTTCCGTTCGAAAGTTACAATTTTCTATGGTTTCTATGGTTCTGGTGATGCGAGCTAAACAAAATTTTGCATGTAGCTTGAAGACCTCATTTTCCATTAGAGTGCAAAATTTCATCTAGATCGAATCTGTAGTTTCAAAGTAATCAGGAAAACAAAATTTCGAGCGGCCATATTCACGGAACCCCTCGGCGAATTTTGCCCAATAACGAACTCAACCGCGGCATTCGAGATTCGAACCTATCCTGAAAATTTCAAGTTTTTAGAAAATTCCGTTCGAGAGTTATCGTGTATACGGCCGGACGGACGGACAGACTCGAATTTTTCGACGGATTCGTCATCAGTGAGTCGAACATAGTCGTTTGAGACCATTTTCGGCTCAAAATTCGAAAAATACAGACATCGTGACGAAATGATATAGCCCTCGTGTAAGTAGTACGAGCGCTCAAAAATAAGTGGCTGTTCGGCATTGATCCTCTTAGCTCGACAATTTCAGACTTGAATTCACATGGCTATTAATCAAAGTGAACCTTATTCATTGCCGAGGAACTCGATAAATAATAACAGAACCCTCAACAGGAGTTAACCAAACTTTGAATATCTAATCACGTTATTGACGCCAACTAATATTTGAAGGAATATCATAGAAAAATTGAATGTAACTCAACGCTTCAAAGTTAAATTCTCTTGAAAAATATAAGTGCACCTTACCACCTCTACCCAATCCTCTTATTTGAAATGAAATATCATTTCCTACAAGCTGAACAAGTTGGTATTATATTCACTATGGCTGTACAGTAGATCAGTTCAATTCCCTCAAGTTCAATCGAATCTGATCCTACCACTCGACGAAATAAGACTCTTCACCGCCTCGACAACAAGCACTTAATAAGTCACCCCTCACCCCCGAAATCGGGCGCTTCCTCTCCACGAAAACAGAACAATAAATCCCCAGCCGTTCGCTACAACATCGACACACCGCTGTCTGATACCCAGAGTGTCCCATTTTACAGCTGAAATATTTAGGGAAAATCCTCCAGAAAGGGGCCGCCTATTTGAGCTCATTACTCAAACACTTCGGATCGCGTCGACTTAATCCTTACCAAATTGAAAATCGATCAAGTCGAAACCGCCACGTCGTGGTTCTGGGGGTTCTTCTTGCTTAGTTTTTCGCCTGGCTTATTGACTGGCAAATTGTTAAGGAGATTATTTCGAACAGTGGAGTTTTTGGGGGAGTATAATGAGTAAATCGGCGGTATTCAAATCCCGGTGGGGCTGGGTAACTTTGTTATTATTGCGAATTTGAATACCTAATTTTTTTTCTGAGGGGACGCTTGGGAGCAATCCGGATTCGAGAATGGAGTTTGGTCGAAGTTTCGAATGGATTTCGGCGGAATGCACATTTTGTTTAGATTCTGATTGCTTCAGTCTTCGGAATCGAGAGGTGTTCGGGTAGATCTGAATTAACTGACGGTTGAATATTCAAGAAATTGTTAGAGTGAAAGTTGTAAAAGTTATGTTGTGAGTATGAACAATTGTAGAATCTTCCGTGAGGGGATCTCGAATCTCCCGATTCTCCAACCTTGTTACTTTTTAATTGTTTTAGTCATCCTGTTAACCTTATTTTGTAGGTATATAATTCAATTGATATTCCTATTTCCTGGCAGGGATTGTTATAATTTTATTTTATTCAATTTTTAATGAGAACCGAAGGGAAATAAAGTGGCGCATTTTTGTTGTGTTTCCGTTCTGTATTCTGTTACACCCCAATTTCATCCAGCAGACTTCCAGAAGGCGTTTTCAGACCGATCGAAGTCCGGCCTAAAAGCGCGAATCTTGGGGAACGTGAAGTTTTTATTCCCCCACTGAACTCCTCCACACTCGAAGAAATTTTCCAGGATATAGAACAGAAATTTGGTTACTTCTACAGGAAATTACGCCTATACAGGGTGTCTACTTTCAAAAGGGCCAAACTTCAAGGGAAGATCAAACATAAGATTTGCAACAAAAAATGTTATATAATACATGGCCGAAATGTTGAAGGTTTTTCTTCAATTTAACATTTCTTAATTCCACGAAATATTTCAAGTTTTTCCATAAAATCAATTATACTTCAGTTCCCCTAAGATTCTTTTCAGATTTGACCCCATATTTGGAAACAACATTAAATTTTCTACAGGATAAGAATTTCTGTCTGCCAAAAAAATTTTTATTGCGGGCGTGGTAAGGAGATGAATGTCACGCTTCTGAAGTGAACAAAACCAATCATATTTTCCCAATGGTTTTATCGATGAAAAATCATCAATTATGGACATGTTTTCTTTTCATCGAAAACTACTCCATTAAGTGAGATTTCGAATGACATATCAACTTTTGTGCTTTCTGCTTGTCTTCTGCCCTAATATCATGGCTTACAAGATAACAACGAATAAGTCGCAATAGTCCAAACCTGAATTTGCTCGATTTTGGAGCTCTTTGTGATTGAATATTGTAGCTATTTTCATAGAAATCATGAATTTAACTGTCGAATCAAAATAATTTGAAGGAATAAAATAAATTTCAATAAGACAAATTTTATGAAAACATGTGAAGAAAGACGACAACTACTTCTTATAACAATTGTTATGATTGTCAACTTCATTGTTCAATACCTTTTACACATCGTTTTCTCATTGAATCTACAAATCTTCGAAGTTCACAACGTTTCTGACACAAATTTATTCTTTCGATCAGATCCTCTCGAGTCTGAACGCGAATTTGATATACTTTTTCTTTCAAGGTATTCCAGGCATAACAATCCGAAGTCGTAAGGTCGGGGCTGTTTGGTGGCCATCTTACCGGGTCGTACCTCCCAATCCATTGGAACCCTAAATATTCATTCATTAAATCCCGCAAATTCTGGCTTTGGGAGTCATGAGAGTTGAACTTTTCTGACCAGTAATACTTCCCGATCGGCTCAACGCTGAAGAATTCACTACATCAAACCAAAGCAGTTTAACGGACATTTCGGATGAAATGCCCCTGGCTAACAGATAAAATGTCTGGTTTCAAATGGATGGCTGCCCAGCTCATAATAGCCGGGATGTACGGGACTTAATGAATCAATATTTTGGAGTGCAATGGATTGTAAGGTACAGTCCGGTAAGATTGCCACCAAGGTGCCCCGACCATAGGACTTTGGATTTTTATGTCTGGAACAACTTGAAAGAAAAAGTATATCAAATTCGCGTTCAGACTCGATAGGATCTGATCGAAAGAATAAATTTGTGTTGTGCAGAAATGCGTCAGAAACGTTGTGAACTTCGCAGGTTTGTAGATTCAGTGCGAAAACGATGTGTAAAATGTATTGAATAAGGCAGTGGACATTTCGAACGATTGTTATAAATAGTATTAGTCTGCCTTCTTTACATATTTTCATAGAAACTGTATTATCAAAATTTAGTTTATTCCTTCGTATTATTTTGATTCGACAGATAAATTCATGATTTCCATGATAATAACTTCAATATTCAATCATAAAGAACTTCAAAATAGAGCAAATTTAGGTTTGGAATATTGCGACTTATTCGTTGTTATCTTGTTAGCCATGATATTAGGGCAGAAGACAAGCAGAAAGCACAAAAGTTGATATGTCATTCGAAAGCTCACTGAATGGGGTAGTTTTTGATGAAAAGAAAACATGTCCATAATTAATGATTTTTCATCGATAAAACCATTGGGAAAATATGACTGGTTTTGTTCACTTCAGAATCGTGACATTCATCTCCTTACCACGCCCGCAATAAGAAATTGGCAGACAGAAATTCTTATCTTGTAGAAAATGTAATGCTGTTTCCAAATATGTGGTCAAATCTGAAGAGGCTTCAAGGATAACTGAAGTATAATTGATTTTGTGGAAAAACTTGAAATATTTCGTGAAATCAAGAAATGTTAAATTGAAGAACTACCGTCAACATTTCGACCATGTGTTATATGACATTTTTTGTTGCAAATCTTATGTTTGATCTCCCCCTGAAGTTTGGCCCTTCTAAAAGTAGACACCCTGTATAAGCGACAGCAGGAATATTTGTTGATTTTAAGTGACATTTCCGGTCGTTTAATTAATCTAGAAATAACAAGTTTTACATGAGTTGATGCAACCAAACTGCAGTTTGTCTTTTCAACAGAAAAATAATACTGTGAGGAAAACTGGAATATGCGTGACTATTTACAGGAATTTTCTGTTTGATGAACAAACTAAATAGTTGTATTCCAAGCTTCAAACTTCAGTTTCTACAAGAATTTTCATTAATGAACACTAATCTGAAACAGGAATTACTTTACATATTATATAACGGAACTGTAGTATCGATTTAACAGGAATTTTCCGTTGAATTAAAGAACTATCGTTGATATATTACAGTACAAGTTAGTTGTATTCGAAGCCTGAGCTTTTACAGGAACTTTTTGTAGTAATGCATTATGTCTAAAGAGCGACTTCGCGAATAGGTGTCTAGAATGGGAAGATTTTATATTATATTATATTAATTAAAGAGAATCTTTACATTATCCTAACAAATTGGAGAGACATTCGTTGAATACTAGATACGAGAGACTCCATAATAAATATAGAGAAATTGTTTTCCATATGCCGGACACATATTAGCGAAATTGATTACGGAATTACTGTCTACAACTGTTCGCAACATTTCTGTCACTTTTCAATCTTTTGGTTAATTTTTTTTGAGTTTTGTCTATTCCCTGTTCCTTCCTACACCATGTTTCTCAATTCTATACATACAAGCCCTCTTTTCTTTCTTTAGTATTTCCTAGGAAAAGTTATTCAAGAGTTATAGTATCAATCGAAAGAATTCAATTCTAGCTAGGAGGCCAAAAAATGCTAAAAAACACGCAATATGCTAAACTTAAAATGCCAAATCGGCAACCGGCAACAGTGCGTTCGATATCATCGAGATGATTATCGAATCGCTGTTTCATCATGTTCGTTCTCTCGCCGGAAACTCATATTTTTTTCCAAACAACTTCAACATATTATACATGGATTAAAATCTGTTAGCTGAATAAAATTTATTCCGGTAGAATAATCTGAATTTTTGTCAGAAATACCAAACATTCCTGTTGAATTCAACGTATCCTTACTGTAAGTCGTACAAATATTGTTAGGTTATACTTAAATAATTATATTTTATCAGATATTCCTGTAACATTAAGGACCTACGTATGTTCTGCATATATAATAGTATATTATATAATTAGTGGGAAAAGCATAATATTCCCAAACGACTGTGATAATGATATACATATATAATATATATAATTTGAGGATTTTTGGAATATGCTTTTCCCACGAATTAAACATACATATTTTTTCTTCGATCGTTGATTTACATTTAAAAAATTAGTTCAAAAATATTTCATTCAAGATGTAATCAAGTGAGTTTAAATAGGTTTCTCTATGTTTATATTGAAATATAGAAGTGGTAACCATGGAAATGACTTTGTTATGACAAAAGTAAAATAATTTTCAAGCCGGTTTTGTTTGATTCGTTGTATTTTATAAGGAATTAAAAAAGAATTAGTGCACATGAACACTGATGGTGATTATTTGTTACCTTGCAAGCCGCCTGAACTAGTAGAAGCCGCGAACGCGGCTTCACTCAATTTACTTCCGGCGAAATCTAGAGAGAAGTATGAACTTGCGTACCAACGCTTCATGGATTTTTGCAGAAAAAAATTACGAAAAGCACTGCCGTGAAGGCAGGAGCTTTTGAGCGCTCGTACATGCACCTTGTAGGTAGATTCGAATTTTCCAGTTTCAGAAATCAATTGAAGGAATTTTCGACAGCTGTCAAAAAAATTCTGAAACTTGGGCGAAACTCCAGAATTCATGTCAGTGCTTCAGCTGATCAATTTTTTTTCGATAATTCGCTAGAATTTCCTACGGTATCTATGGTCTTGGTGGTGCGATCTGGACAAAATTTTGCACGTAGTTTGAATACATTATTACTCAGCAAGGTGCAGAATTTTATCCCAATCCGCTCAGTATTCTCGGAACTATCAGCAAAAAAATATTTTGAACGGCCATATTTACTGAACCCCTAGTCTAATTTTGCTCATTGATGAACATGACCGCGATATTCGCGATCCAAACCCACCCTGAGAATTTCAAGTTCCTAGGCCTTTCCGTTCGAAAGTTACAATTTTCTATGGTTTCTATGGTTCTGGTCATGAGATCTGGACAAAATATTGTTTTAATATATCATTCTCGATTAAAATACAAAATTTCATCTCGATCGAATCCGTAGTTTCGAAATTATCGAGAAACCAACATTTCAAACGACCGTATTTACGGAACCCCTAGTATAATTTTGCTCATAGATGAATGTGATCACGACAATCGAGATCCACACCTATCCTGAAAATTTCAAGTCCCTAGGCCTTTCCGTTCGAAAGTTATGATTTTCTATGGTTCGAGTCATGTGATCCGGAGAAATGTAGCTTGAATATATCATTCTCCATAAGTATACAAAATTTCGTCACGATCGAATCTGTGGTTTTGAAATTATCAAGAAAACTAAATTTCAAACTACCATATTTACGAAACACCTTGTATAATTTTGCTCATAGATGAACGTAATCACGACATTCCAGATCCACACCTATCCTGAAAATTTCAAGTCCCTAGGGGGTTCCGTTCAAAAGTTACAATTTTCTATGGTTTCTATGGTTCTGGTCATGCGATCTGGACAAAATTTCACATGTAGCTCAAACACCTCATTCTCCATTTGAGTGCAAAGTTTCATCTCGATCGAATCTGTAGTTTCGAAGTAATCAGGAGAACAAAATTTTGAACGGCCATATTTACGGAACCCCTGGTGGAATTCTGCCCATTAACGAACTTGACCGCGGCATTTGGGATCTGAACCTACACTGAAAATTTCAAGTCTCTAGGTTGATCCGTTCGAGAGTTATCGTGCTGACGGACGGCCGGACGGACGGACGGACGGACGGACGGCCGGACGGACAGACTCGAATTTTTTGACGGATTCGTCATCAGTGAGTCGAATTGAGACCATTTTCGGCTCAAAATTCGAAAAATACAGACATCGTGACGAAATGATATAGCCCTCGTGTAAGTAGTACGAGCGCTCAAAAACAACGGTGTATCCTTTTCTGAGAATGTACTGATGGCGTATGTTGGTGAATTGGCTAAAACAAAGAAATCTTCGACGTTGTGGGCACATTATTCCATGCTTCGATCAACTTCGTCTGTTAAAAATAATATTAATATTGCCCAGTACCAAAAACTGAGAGCATTTTTGAAACGTCAAGCTACAGGGTACAAACCGAAAAAATCTAAAATTTTAACCCAGGAACAGGTTCAGAAATTCATTTTAGAGGCCCCAGATGACATATTTTTATCGACGAAAGTAAGTAGATATAGATAAAATAGTACTTATTACTCAAAATACATAAAATACGAAATATACAATTTTTGATTACTTCTAAGGTAGCTCTAATATTTGGAATAGCAGGAGCCTGTCGACGAGATGAGCTTGTCCGAATGAAAGTTCAGGATATAGAAGATTTCGGTTCAAAAATACTGGTAAAAATACCAGAAACAAAAAAAAGTAAACCTAGATCATTTATCATTAACGAAACCTATTTAAATTGTTTATTGTTTATTGTTTATATCCTGACTCTCCTAGGTCTCTGTTTATAGAAAGTACGTATCATTTAGGCCTAATGATTTTGAAGATCCTAGATTTTTTTTTAAATTCAACAAGGGAAAAGGATGGAGGACATTCATTGGAATAAATCAATTTGTGAAAATGCCGCAAATTGTTGCAAGTTATTTACAGTTGCCAAATCCGATAGAATATACAGGACATTGTTTCCGAAGATCATCGGCAACACATTTGGTAGATGCTGAAGCTGATATTTCTTTAAAGCGCCACGGAGGATGGAAATCTTCCAATGTGGCGGAAGAATTTATTGACGAATCATTTAACAATAAAGTAGAAGTGGCTAATAAAATATTCAACACCCCTGCCTCGACTTCAAATGAAAATGATCGAAACGAGATGAACCAAACAATTAGCCATGCAGCTTCAACGTCTATCAATTCTCGTTGCCCTCCAGTACAATTTTCAAATTGAACAAACTGTACAATAAATGTAAATATTAACAACAATAAATTTTTGTTCAAGAATATCGTTATAAATTAGATGTTTCTTTTATTTCATTTATAACAACTTTATCAATAAAAAAATTAAAACCATAGTACTTTGTTTCATTTTATTGTAATAATCCATTTGTAACATTACCGCACGCTACAGCAGTGCGGTAAGAATATATTACCGCACTGTTATTTTCTAATTGCTTAGCAACTGCCCTTTATTCTGGAATGTTAAGCTTTGCGCGTAGAAAACAGGTCAAAATAGTGTCACTTTTCCCACGTTCGGAGAAAAATATCATTGTATATACACAGGGAATATATTCCTTTTGAAATAAAAGTACCTGATCACTGCTATACGTACCGTTTTTCCTGTTCAAAGGACTCAAATCAAATTGTTCTCAGAACGGGTTTCTCTTGTTGTAATCACAATAGTTGCGTTCAAACAACAGGAATTCATTTAACTGGAAATTCCCGGGGTTCGTTATTTTCAGTGCACTGTGTCAGCGGTAAGTTGAAGGTGGGTTGTGAGGCCTTTTCGGCGAAAATAGGGGTTTCACAAACAAACAAATTGCAGAGGAACCGTTCACTTCCTAACAGTAATAGAATAGAAGAGAAATATGTATTACCACCCTGCGGATATAATATTTGAGTTTTTTTCATCGTCTATGGAATTCATCTGTTTCAACGTTTTGCCTCTGAGGAGGGCTGGATTCATTTCATCTCAAAATCCAAATTACTTACGTCAACTCAATTGACGCACGTTACCTTCGTAATTTTTGTTGGTGGCTTCTTTTCTTACTTGTTCTAATATTCCATAGACCTTGGATATAGCGCAAATAATTTATAATATGTCTGTAGGTATACCTACTTCTAATCTGATGTGAGATACCTTTTGTTCGACTCCAAAATCCATCAATTTTAATCGTGATCAATGTCGCATCCAACCGAAAATTACAAATGTTATAACCAATCCAATAATTGGCGTACATCCAAACCGTTCCTAACACACCGAGCGATATAGCGACAGCCTATCCGTTTTCATTCCGCCAACTTACCAACAATATACACGGTTTCAATGGCGGTACGCGTATACGTTTCTTTGAAGCGGCGGCTTTGATGCGGTTTTCAATGCTCTCAATACCCATTTATAGTAACGGATCGCTCTAAAAGCGATGGAATATCGCCCCTTGCTATTTCTCTATAAGCCAAGAAAGGGTGACGGAATCCATGGTTCGATAGTTGTATAATATAAACTATGTGGGAGGTGGGAGATATGTTTATTATTTATCCACAGGTATTTAGTTGCAGGAGGAGTGATCCAAGAAATTGGGTGAATCATTCGATATTTGTCATTCTGTTGAACCGCAGTCTCAGGGTGAAAACATAGTGAAGCATCGCACCAAGCCTCGCCTCAAGCATCAAAAACAAACACATGTTACTGAACTAAACCGTTCATAGTGAAGCATCGACCATCGCCTTAACCCAAGCATCGAGCATCGCCGTTTCCGAGGAATTAAATCGATTTGATTTTCAAGACTCTCCGCAGGCATGATGCCCGAAACGCGATGATTAGTGCGCTCAAAGTCATGTTAGCACTAGACGTATCTTGTTTTAGTCAGTGTCGTAGTGAAGATAAAAGTGAGTAGAGGTGAATTATATTCTTGTATTGAAATGGATAAAGAAAAATTAATCACTGAAATATTTATTCGGCCTGCAATATGGGATGGAAGAGAAAGGAGACATCACAACAGATATATGTGTTGGAAGGAAATAAGCAATATTACAAGTTTATCAGATGAGCTGCAAAAACCATGAAATGAACCAGAAAGCCTATTGGCTCTTATAGCAATCTCTTTTATTATATTTTTGCCAGATGGGGATATTTCATATTCTATCAACTTGGTGCAACAAAATATTAGAAAACATATTTTATAGATACCTAAATCACTACTTTCTATTTCCAACACCTCACTGACCTCACTACGACTGTGGATTCATAATTCTCTCAATTGCTTTCATAGATGCCCCACTATGTGCCCTCTGATGCATTACTTGAGTCGATGCTTGAGGCGAGGCTTGATGCGATGCTTCACGATGTTTTTACCCTTAATATTCCCATTTGAATTAATTGTGGCCTAAATTGGGACACATAGAAATTTTCAACGTATAAGTCCTTCATATATGTTTTGAAAAAATTCTGATATAAATCATAAGACAGTTTGATTTACTGAAGTACTATCTACCTATATTTCTATAGGTTCCGAACTTTCGTCGAAAAAGGTCCGATTTTCGATAGATCTACCGATTTCTGGGCGATTCTACCGACCTACAGACAAAAATTCACATTCAACCCAAAAATATTATTGAATTCATTCAGTTTTGAAAAATACAAATGTCAACACATAAAATTTGAAAAATAGTATATTGTTTCATAAGAAGGAAAAGTGTCACTTTTCATGGCGAGCTTGTGTTTACTGGTGGTAATTGAAAGCGAGTCATGAGAAGTCACTTCTCTTCAGAATGGAATATGTTATTTTTTTTCAAAATATTTGAAATTCATCAAAATCTGAAGATTAGATTTATATTTACGATCGTTATAATTGAGATCAATAGAAAGTTTGCCTAGTTACGGTTGTCTCGCAAAATTAATTTTGATAGTTAATTACATTTTTCCGTACAGCGTACGGAAATGTAATTCCTCGTTGACATGGCAACACATTTCCCTACGGCGAAGGGGAAAGTAGACCTTTTCGATGATCCTGTCAGTCGAAATATGTCGTTTTTTTTGTACGTTCGAAAAAAAATTATTTTTACCTTCTGCGTTATTTTTTATTTGTCATCAAAGGTATCAAGGAATTAAATCTTCTTTTGCATGTTATATAACATGCGAGAAGACGTTTTCTCAACAAATATCAAACTATTTGGGGATGAATACCCGATTATATTCATAATAGAGTCATATTTATTTCACTTTGCATCTTTCTACTTGTCTACAGTTCGTAGCCATGGCATTTTATCTCGTCCCCCCTAAGTAAGTGAAGCGAATGCGACAAACAAGTCTTCAGCTCAAAATTTATTACCTTTTCTACAGGTAACTGAGGTAACAGTATTACTAGGAGTCACAGTCACACATTTGTCTTACTGAGGCATCTGAAGATGTTATTTTTCTCTGTGAGTGTACATACAAATAGAAAAACCAGAGTTATTCATTCACGCATTTAATGTAACACACTTAAGATTGACTTTCAGATTATGAAATCATTGCGAATGAAAGTTAGCACGTAGCACCTATTAAGATAAATGTAGTTTCAAAATGATAGTGGCAAGCTTTCATCAATAACCATCCTCAATGTCACACAATGAAAAAATGAGCTTAAGGAGCAGAAAACAACCATGTGCAGTAATATCCTCAACCCTAAACCTCTATAACACAAATTTTCCACCCCCAAGTTAGTTTCCGTGTGAACTGGCGACCCTTGTAGCACCGAATTAATCAAAACACATCCTAAATGAATTCTCTCAAAGCAAATCAAGATTTCAGGAGCGGAAACTATTTAGTGAAAACAATGACCGTTTTAGGGGCTGAATATGCAAATTAGGAGGTCGGGTTTATTAGAACGTTTCACGTTTCAACCATTATAAATCACTGCAACAACGAGGCACACGATAAATTGAAATAATTTCTAGATCTAGGGATGTCGGTCAGTAGTGGCAATTCAAAATTACCATGGAAAAGAGGAAAATCAATTACTTTTGATAACTCGAATTTGGCAAAGTCCGTATGGCATGGTGAAGGAATTGGTACAATTTCTCTATAGAAATTTTTCTGTTTCGCGTAATTGGACACTGCGTATGATCAAATAGAAGAAATTATGTTTGGGAATAGAACCTGTCCTATATTTCTTGGATACAATATTCAGGTTCAGTTTTTTCTTGTATTACACGATGCAGAAAAACTTGCATTCAGATTTCTATAGAGGAATTGTACCAATTTCTGCACTATGCCATACGGGGTTGAGTCGAGGTTGAGGTATTGGTATAGGAAAGAGTAGCGCGAAAGCTACCACACATGTTCTCAAAAGATTTTCAATTTTGAACACTTTCTTCTCAACTGAAAAACTAAGATAAAGAACCAGACTTGCAGCTTGATTTCTCCTTCGAATTGAATTATTTTTGTGAGTAGTTATGTTTTTTGGGTTTATCCCAATTCCTTTTTCGTTCACGTTCAACCCCTTCAATTCATATTCAGATTATTTGATCGAAAATGTAGGGAGGCAGATGTTGTGAGCAAAAGACTTTGAAAAAATTTAGCCCATTAAAAAGACACTCTTAAAGCACTGATGTGAATTGAGAAGCTTTTGTAGGCTTGTTTAAATTGTCCGCCAGAACGGTTACCCGTCAAGGTTCTTCGAATTTATCTAAAATACAAGGAAATGGTTTGAAATAATCGAAAGGAGAAGGATTGAAAAGTATCCACCCAGTTTCCACCTCTAAATCGGTATATTTTACGATATTTTCATCCGAAATTCGAGATGACAAATTTCCATAGAATTCTGGAAACAGGTTTTTTGAAACAAACTGGCAAACACAGTGTGACGAATGCCATCTTATTTTCATGAACTTCAAGGGATCGAATCACAGAGTTATCAAATTTTTCAACATCAGATCAGAAGAACTAAATTTTTTTTTTCACGTAGACCACATCGCACCCGTCGTAGAATAAGGAGACAACTCACAAATTGATTCTGTTGGGAAATTGTATTTGAAGTTTTGGTTTACCGAAGTTTTCGTACTTAGTACTTTTGTGTACTTACTCAATTTAACACGCTGAACATTCGTTATTACTGCAGCAATCCATTTGAACATTATAACTCTAGCACCCATTATTCAATTAATGCAATTTTGTCCGTCGTTGTGGAATATTCTACTGTTTTTCCAAAAAATTTGAATTGTTATCTTTTTTCACGAACAGTCTCTTATGTGGCGGAGAGGCCAACTAGAGTTATTCTGATATTGCAGGTGAGAAAAGGGTTACTTCCTGAGTTCACTACCGTCACTAACACAAAATGGACAGTTTTTTGGGTTGTCTCCTTATTCTACGACGGGTGCGACATATGAAAAAGAAATTTCTTATAACTCATTTTCTCGGTGTCCAATAGATAAACACACACTTAGCAAGATCTAGCGGCTAGTTTCTGAGATACTGAAGTTTTTTAGAACATTTTTCTTATTCTTTGATCCCCATGAAATTCCAAATGAACCTTGGTGGAATTATTATACGGCTAATCACAATGATTCAAGTTTCAAGTCGGTAGAATAGGTATATTTCAAATTATCGAAGAGCAAAAATTCAGATGGATATATCTACGAAACCCGAACTGGGCCGGCGTATTCGGATCACGAAAGTACCCGTTTTATTCGAAAGTTACCTATCGGACAGACGGACAAAATGAAATTTGACCACGAATTCTTCTTGATTTATTCAGAATCAATTCAACATTTTCCTCGGGACAACGCGGAACCTGAATAACAATTCAAAAAGAATCTAATTCTTCGAGAGCATATGAAAAATTCTTCAAAAAAAACCATCGTCAAGAAAATTCTGGAGTAAAGGAAAAAAAAGGTTGAATATGTATCCGTTCATACATAATAGTATACATTTATGGTAGAAATGCAATTCTTTGGATGATCATTAATTGTGAAACTGAATTATTCAAGAATTCCGTGCTAATCATTGTCAGCTTGAATAACAGCCAACACTGAGAATATAATCATTTCCGAAATTCAGTAATTCAGTTTCATATTGCTACAATCAAAAATTACACTTCGCTATTATACTAAACCAATTTTTCATCTTTCCATTGTTCCCCAGAACCTTCGAATTCTCAGGAAAATCCCAATTCAACTGACCGCAGCCAATTAGAATTCAGGAAAACACAAATGGGGTGAATTATAACAAGAATGATACATTTGTTTTCTCCACGCTATAAGGAAAACTACAAGGTGTTGGAAGTACAATAATTCCGACTTGTTTGGTCTTGTTTAATTAATTTCCACCCTCAGCATAAATGCAAATAAGTCGTTATAATTAATTCCGACTCAATTTGAATGTCTGGGCGGGCTCGAGAATAAGAAGTTATCATCGGGGTTATGCGAGGAAGGTTTTGTTGTCTCACGTTTTGTTCTCATCTATTCTGATCAATGCTGCTTTTTCATTTTTGATGGATGAATATTTTTCAGGATTTGTCATTTTAATGACAAAAGTTTGCAATTTTGTCTTCTCAACTAGGAGTCAATGGCCGTTCTTCGAAAAATACTCATCGCAAAATTAAAAATTTTCAATTGAAACATAAGTGAAGAAAATTGAAAAACAGATTGTTTTATTATTAAATCGAAAAAAGAAGACCAGAACTAAACAAATTGAAGAATTATAAGAAGCACTGCCGTGGAGGAGCTTCCGAGCGCTCGTTCATGCACCTTGTAGGTAGATTCGCATTTTCCAGTTTCAGAAACCAAATGAAGACATTTTTTGACAATTTCAAAATTTCAAACTAAGGCGAAACTCCAGACTTCACGTCAGTGCTGAGTAGCCAATTTTGTTTTCGATAATTCGCTAGAATTTTCTACGATCTGGATAAAATACTGCACGTAGTTTGAATACATTATTCTCAATCTATGTGCAGAATTTCATTCCAATCCAATTAGTAGTTTCGAAATAATCAGAAGAAAAAATTTATCGGCCATATTTACTGGTAACCCCAAGTCTAATTCCACTCATTGATATACGTGACCGCGACTATCGAGATCCACACCTTTCCTGAAAATTTCAAGTCCCTAGGCTTTTCCGATCGAAAGTAATCATTTTCTATGATTTCTATGGTTCTGGTCATGCGATCTGGACGAAATGTAGCTTTATTACATCACTCGACATTCGAAATCCCCACCTCTCCTGAAAATTAAGTCCCTAGGCCTTTCCGAACGAAAGTTATAATTTTCTATGGTTTCTATGGTTCTGGTCATGCGATCCGGACTAAATGTAGCTTGAATAAATCATTCTCAATTAAAATACGAAATTTCGTCACGATCGAATCTGTAGTTTCGAAATTATCAAGAAAACAAAATTTCAAACGACCATATTTTCGGAACCCCTGGTCTAGTTTTGCTCAATAATGAACCTGACCGCGGCATTCGAGATTCGAACCTATCCTGAAAATTTCAAGTTTCTTGGTTGCTCCGTTTGGGAATTATCGTGTATACAGACGGTCGGACGGACAGACTTTCGACGGATTCGTCGTCAGTGAGTCGAACCTTATGGATTGAGACCATTTTTGGCTCAAAATTCGAGTAATACAGACATCTTGACGAAATGATATAGCCCGCTCAAAAATATTGCAGCTTCTGGGAAAAGTGTGGAGGGAAATGAACATGCAATTATATATTCAACTAGCAGACTCGGCCACGCATTGCTTTGGCTGAGGTAAACCGGGTAAACGTCTAATTATATTGTAGTAAAGTATCTATCTATCATTGATTTTTTAAAAGTTCTAACCCAGTTCTCAAACAGTTTCAAATTTCTTCAGTTCTGGAAAAGACCCAGAAACTTGGCATCACTCCTCGCACGTTATCGTTCTTTCGATTGATCGGCTGTAGTGGGGATGCGATGACCTGCCGTCGATTTCAGACCTACGTTGCCGCGTAGATAATTATCACACTTTGCCATATAATAATAAAGAAATAATTTGCAACAAAAAAAATTACGAAATGCACTGCCTTGAAGTCAGGAGCTTTTGAGCGCTCGTACATCCACCTTGCAGGTTGATTCGCATTTTCCAGTTTTGGAAATCAATTGAAGTGATTTTCGACAGCTGTCAAAAAAATTCTCAAACTTAGGCGAAACTTAATTTGGACAAAATTTCGCACGTAGTTTGAATACATTATTCTTCAGCTAGGTGTGAAATTTCAATCCAACCAGTAGTTTCGAAATTATCAGGAACATATTTACGGAACCCCTAGTCCAGATTTGCTCATTGATGAACGTGGCCGCGAAATTCGCGATACAAACCTACCCTGAAAATTTCAAGTTTCTAGGCCTTTTCCTTCGGAAGTTATAATTTTCTATGGTTTCTATGGTTCTGGTCATGCGATCTGGACAAAATGTTGCTTTAATATATCATTCTCGATTAAAATACAAAATTTTATCCCGATCGAATCCGTTGTTTCGAAATAATCGAGAAAACAAAATTTCAAACGACCGTATTCACGGAACCCTTAGTCTAATTTTGCTCATTGATGAACATGCCCGCGAAATTCGCGATCCGAACCTACACTGGAAATTTCAAGTCCCTATGCCTTTCCGTTCGAAAGTTATGATTTTCTATGGTTTCTATGGTTCTGGTCATGCGATCTGGAGAAATGTAGCTTGAATATATCATTCTCCATTAGTATACAAAATTTCGTCACGATCGAATCTGTAGTTTTGAATTTATCGAGAAAACTAAATATCAAACGACCATATTTACTGAACCCTTAGTATAATTTTGCTAATAGATAAACGTGATCACGACATTCGAGATCCACACCTATCCTGAAAATTTCAAGTCCCTAGGCGTTTCCGTTCAAAAGTTACAATTTTCTATGGTTTCTATGGTTCTGGTATGCGATCTGGACAAAATTTCACATGTAGCTTGAACACCTCATTCTCCATTTGAGTGCAAAATTTCATCTGGATCAAATCGGTAGTTTTCAAGTAATCAGGAGAACAAAACTTTGAACGGCCATATTTACGGAACCCCTAGTGGAATTTCGCCCATTAACGAACTCAACCGAGGCATTCGGGAACTGAACCCACACTGAAAATTCCAAGTTTTTAGGTTGTTCCGTTCGAGAGTTATCGTGCTTACGGACGGACGGACGGACAGACTCGAATTTTCCGACGGATTCGTCATCAGTGAGTCGAACATATTCGATCGAGACCATTTTCGGCTCAAAATTTGAAAAATACAGACATCGTGACGAAATGATATAGCCCTCGTGTGAGTAGTACGAGCGCTCAAAAATATTGCAACTATGAATTGAGATATAAACTCTTCTTTTAAGTTGGATCAAACTGCACACAGTGTGCAAAATTTGATTGAAATCGGTTCAGTATTTTAAGAGTTCATCCCGGACAAACAACGTGACATGTTATTTTTATATATGAAGATGTGGACATAGGAATGAGGCATATCTTTCGGTTCCTTATGGAGGATACTCCATTAAATTCTGCATTTGGTGCCTTTAAATTCGATATATCTAGAAATTGAAAGGAAGAGATCATTGAAACTGTCCTAAATTTCGCTTGTTCGAACGGCAGTACTATTGTCAAGCATGATTTGGTTCATTAATGATGCTGGTTTTACATTGGACTACTAGCAATAAAAAAATCCTCATTATCATTTTGCCCAAGTTTCTGTAATTTTCCAATTTTGAGAATGGTCTAACACGGTTTGATTCGACTAACATATGAAGAATTGAGTTTGTCTGGCCTGGTGTTGGGAAGTTTGATAATTCTCTGATTCCATCTCTTGAAATTCATAAAATGAAATGACATTATTTATCACAATAACGGCAAGTTCGGTTCAAAGAATTTGTAATTCGTTCGATTAAATTGGTTTTGATAGTCTTGTTTTTTCAGGTTTTCTGAATTTTACGTGAAATCTGCCATCTCGAATTTCAGATGAAAATACCGCGAAATATATCGATTTAGAGGTGGAAACTGAGTGGATATTCCAAAACATTTCCCTGTATTTTCGATATTACGATATTTTTGGAGTACTTGGATAGGTGACCACTTTCGCTATGAATTTACAATGACGCAAAAGCTCCTGACAGTGCTTTTCAAATAATGCGTTTTGCCCTTGAAAACGTCATTTATGTGCGATATGGCTAAGGTATATATTTGGAAATAGAACAATGTTTCAGCTCGGGAAACATATAATATCGGCTTAATAACCGAATTTGAATATTGAATTCAATGTTGTTATGAGTTTCAATAACGATCATTTGGAAATGTTCGAGAGATACGAAAGATAGACCTACCCGATTCGGAAAGCTCATGAAAAAAATTATAAAAAGCAATGCTTTCGTTAAATTCGAAGAATTTTTGTTCATAATGTATTTCTTCAACAGTCCAATCCATAATGGAGGAAGCACGTTAGAGGATCTTACTATTATAGCAACAAAAAGTCAATGGAAAGCGAAACATACATTGTACCTACGTTACCAAAGTTGCTCCTTTGCGAAAATGGAAGATTAGATTCTATTGAGATGACCTACACAAGAAACGGAACGAACTGGCTCCCTCAGAGCTCACCGAACGGTCCTTTCTTTTATGGTAGACGAGCACCTCGCCGAATCCTTTGTTGCAGAAAAGAAATGGCCAAAGCGTTATTCCCTTACCCGTTTCAGTATTATTGGGGTCAATTGAAAATCTTCTCTTCGCTCGGAACCTTCTCGTCTTATTTTGGATCTGATCTCGAGTCGATGTCTCAAGATGATCGAGCGCAGTGGGTGCTGGATACTTGATAGCTGTTCTATGTAGGGTGTTTCACCCGAGGAAGTTTCCCTCATAAACCCGCCATAATCCACTCACTTGAAAAAAGTTTCCGAATCACTTGGAGTATATACAGGGTGTCCCGGCACTACGTGACTCTTTCTCACTTTCTCAGGTGTGAATTAGGTATATAAAGACGAGTCAGGAATGCTCTATATTTTTCCCTACGTCGTCCGCCTGCGAAGATATGTCTCAAAATGTTACTCCCATAATTTAGTTTTTTTGTAATGACTTCCGAACGACTCAACTGATTCTGGTAATTTCAATTTCAATACAAATATCAGTAATGAATTGATTTGTTTTCAACACCATTCTCATAAGTCTCGCAGATCGCCAAGAACCTGCAACTTAATGGTCAGAAACTTTTTTTTGGTTGAAGATATCAGTGAAATTCCTGCATTTATGTATTTTATCATTAATTCTTCGAAAAAGAGGATACTGGTGCAACATCGAAAAAATACACCGTTTTCGAGTAACAAGCATTTTCATGATTGAATATCCAAATATTTTTTCATCAATATTGCCAGCTATTCATTGTTGCTATGGATACTGAAACTTCTGTCTCTGTGATTATTCGTTTATCTGAAACTTCCATATTTGATGAAATAAAATTGTAAAAAGCACTGCCGTGAAGTCAGGAGCTTTTGAGCGCTCGTTCATCCACCTTTCAGGTAGATTCGGATTTTCAAGTTTTAGAAACCAATTGAAAAATTGGTGGCCATATTTCCGGAACCCCTAAGGTTCTGGGTGCTGGTCATGCAATCTGGACAAAATGAAGCTTGAATATATCATTCTCCATTAGAATACAAAATTTCGTCACGACCGGATCCGTAATTTTGAAATTACCAAGAAAACGACCATATTTACGGAACCCCAGGTCTAATTTTGCTCATTGATGAACGTGACGAAAAGATATAGCCTCGGATATATCCCTCGTGTAAGTAGTACGAGCGCTCAAAAATGTTTGGATATTAAATCATGTAAATGCTTGTAACTCGAAAACGGTGTATTCTTTCGATGTTGCAGCAGTATACCTTTTTTCTGCAGAAATAATGATAAAATACATAAATGTAGGAATTTCGCCGATATCTTCAACCAAAAAAAAATTTCTGACAATTAAGTGCTAGGGTCAGTCCATTCTTGGCAATCTGGGGGACTTATGGGGATGGTGTTGAAAACAAATCAGTTCATTACTGATATTTGTATTGACTCAAATTCGAGAAATTAACGAAATCGATTGAGTCGTTTGGAAGTTATTACAAAAACCGAATTATGAGAATACTATTTGGAGGCACACATCTTCACAGGGGGGCGTCGTAGAAACAAAAATTTAAGCTTTCCTGATTCGTCTTTATATACTTTATTCACACCTGAGAAAGACTCACGTAGTGCCGGGGCACGCTGTATATATGTATATGTAATAGGACTCTTTACCGGCCCTTCATTGGGCGCAAATGAAGCAAAATTAAAATTCAACAAATAATTTCGAATTGATATATTAAATATTCCTTTATTCCCAGAGTCCTAGGTCACTTTCCCGGCAATCATATACTTCGAAGATTTTATGATATCATTTCACGAAAAATAAAGATGATTATCATCACTTTATCGCGAGATAAATAAATGAGCGACATGGTTTCGTTTCGATTTCTCAACGTTTAATTGTGTACCTACAATCGGCTTGCCCCACAAACTGAAATCATGTCAACAATTTCAACATTACTGTATATAGGTATGCGTCATTCGTCAACAAATCCACAAGGGAAATTTAAAGGAATACCGATTTACCAATGCGTACTGCTCATTTGATTCAATCAAATTTGACTGCGGGTATAATAACTTCGTCATCTTTTACACAGGCAATGTTTGGTGAAATTTTTAATTTGGAGTTCTACTTTCTGTCGATCCGCTACTCATCGACATCATTTTGTAAAAAAAAAAAATGAAGGTAGGGGTATATAACAAAATTCAAAGTGAATTTCAAACCCCACCGAAGATCCTAGGAGGAAAGGAGGCTGAGGTAACTGCTAAACCATTTTTTGCACAGAAGATGAAGGGAAACATGAGAAGTTGAGAGCAAATTTTCAACTCCATCGAGCATCATGGGAAAGAAGAGGGAATGGATGATTCTTATACTGTCCATCGGACGGGCATAAGTTTTTTTTTCATAGAGGGAGAATGTATCCTAAAAAGTTCATGAAGGTGAGTAGATGGTGGTCACTCTTACTGCTTCCATTCCTTCAACCACTCCAATGTAACTGGAGTTTACGTTCAATTGAAATTAGATCTGTTTTAACTATATTCATATTAAGCCAAATTTTCCTTGGCAGATTGAAAGCAGGGATTTTTATGGAGGGATAAATGATTATAACCTTATTGAGGACATCACAAAAATTCCATTCCAAACACCAAATTTCCTTGCCACCTATTTTTGAACGAAGAAAACAATTAATCCTTAGGGCTTCATTTCTGAAAAATGATGAAGGAAAAATTCGGATATTCTGCCATCTCAACCATCGCCGATTCCCTCGAATATTTTAACCACCCTCCTCCATTCCAACCTCCGTTATAATCTTCGAAACATCGTGAATCCCTCGTTCATTATCCATCCTATCATCTGAAACGTCTTCTTCAATAAAAAGACCAATTTTGTATTAAATAATCCCTTCTGGCGAAGTCAACAACGAGATGTTTATGTGGCACGGAACGAATCCTCTGGTATACGACCGAATCTCAGCTAGAAATCTCCGACCTAGGTACCTCAATTTTTCTACGAAATAACCGAATGAGGATTCTCGGATTCGGAGCAACGAAATGCGGATGTTTAATTATGATAAATAAGCAGAAAGTGGGCGGAACGGCATCATTAAATCTAGAATGCTTTACCCGTGAATTTTCTCAGGTTTCAAAGTTAGAAAATCTTGAGGGGTACCTTTGCGACGTTCGGCTTAGTGGCGGCTCGCGGCTTGCATATTTAAGTGACAGTTCAAATAAGTTTAAATTGTGAATGAGTTCCGGTTTTGTCGCGGGTTTAGCCACGCGAGGTTTAGAGGTAGCGGTAATTAATCCGAAATTTGCGCTGGGGATCTGGGGGGAATAGGGAAATGAACAGAGTAAGAAGTTATATTTCGAGGAGGAAGCCTCGTTAACTTCCACTATCCGAGATCGAGAATAATCATTTGAGACCGGCAGAAAGGTGAATTCCTTCTCTTCAACACAAAATAGCGAATTTCAATAAAATTCATGCAGGATATGTATTTAATCAAATCATAAAACTAATTCATTTTCCAAAAAACGGCGGATGTTCATACTTACGGGTCGGACGGATGAAAGGGAAAATTGTAGGAGCCATTAGCTAGTAAGCTACAAAAAGGTTCATATGAATGTGCAGAAACTATTCGAATTCAAAGTTAATTAATTCATTATGTTCTAAATTCTTGTTAGCTTTTGACCATAATTCGGTGCCGACATGTTCCAGATATGTGTGTCCTGATCTCTAGGAAATTTAATTGGCAATTATGGCGTTAAATGCCATATCCAAAACAAAAAATTACGAAAAGCACTGCCGTGAAGGCAGGAGCTTTTGAGCGCTCGTACATGCACCTTGTAGGTAGATTCGCATTTTCCAGTTTTAGAAATCAATTGAAGGAATTTTTGACTGCTGTCAAAAAAATTCTGAAACTTAGGCAAAACTCCAGCTCCAGCTGATCAATTTTTTTCCGATAATTCGCTAGAATTTTCCACGGTATCTATGGTCTTGGTGATGCGATCTGGACAAAATTTTGCACGTAGTTTGAATACATTATTCCTGAGCTAGGTACATTATTCCTGAGCTAGATGCATAATTTCATTCCAATCCGATCAGTAGTTTCGAAACTATCAGGAGAAAAATATTTTGAACGGCCATATTTACGGAACCCCTGGTCTAATTTTGCTCATTGATGAACGTGACCGTGAAATTTGCGATCCAAATCCACCCTGAAAATTTCAAGTTCCTAGGCCTTTCCGTTCAAAAGTTAGAATTTTCTATGGTTTCTATGGTTCTGGTCATGCGATCTAGACAAAATATTGCTTCAATATATCATTCTCGATTAAAATACAAAATTTCATCTCGATCGAATCCGTAGTTTCGAATTTATCGAGAAAACAAAATTTCAAACGACCGTATTTACGGAACCCCTTGTATAATGTTGCTCATAGATGAACGTGATCACGACATTAAAGATCCACACCTATCCTGAAAATTTCAAGTCCCTAGGCGTTTCCGTTCAAAAGTTACAATTTTCTATGGTTTCTATGGTTCTGGTCATGCGATCTGGACAAAATTTCACATGTAGCTTGAACACCTCATTTTCCATTTAAGTGCAAAATTTCATCTCGATCAAATCTGTAGTTTTTAAGTAATCAGGGAAACAAAACTTTGAACGGCCATATTTACGGAACCCCTGGTGGAATTTGGCCCATTAACGAACTTAACCGAGGCATTCGGGATCTGAACCTACACTGAAAATTTCAAGTCTCTAGGTTGATCCTTTCGAGAGTTATCGTGCTGACGGCCGGACGGACGGACGGCCGGACGGACAGACTCGAATTTTCCGACGGATTCGTCATCAGTGAGTCGAACATAGTCGATTGAGACCATTTTCGGCTCAAAATTCGAAAAATACAGACATCGTGACGAAATGATATAGCCCTCGTGTAAGTAGTACGAGCGCTCAAAAAATGCACCATTCGTCGAAAATACGAGATGGAGAATAAGGAAAAAACCCACGTACATTTTTCAAACTGCTCCGCCCCAGCCGCCCCGCATAAAAAATAGGTGGCTCAAAAGAACACAACATAAACAAAGTCGAAACCGAAAAAAACCATTACTTCCAGTATTTCCATCAGATACGTATGATATTTATTCCAAGTAGAACACTCGGGCTTCTGGCACACGAATACGCGGAGCAAATTTCAATAAAACGTCACATATATTCAGTGGTTAAATCTGCAGGATGATATTCCACTGAACTTTATTCGCCATATTCTTGCCGGTCTCCACTACCCGATTAAATGATATAAATTTTCTTGAGTAGGAGACGAGAGGGAGCTCAAAAATTGAGATATTCTTGCTACCTCCAACTATCGCAGTGTTTTCATTTGGAGATATGATGCCAGCCGTTTCGCCACTCGCTTCTTCCTCATCCGATTCTTTCGGTGATTACATTGCTGAAATTGAAATGGGTTTTTAGATTATATTCAGGTCGTATCCGGAGTGTATCCTTCAATAATATTCATGATTAAGTTGCTTTCCAACTGAATGAAGAACAGAATCCCCAAAGTTTTCTTTCATTTATTGTACATATATGCTTTGGAAATTTCTTATTGAACCTTCTGTAGATACATATAGATACTGCTTAAGAGCTCTGTTACGAAGTAGGCAATAACAACAAGGTCTCTTTAGTCTGGGTACCTGGTCACTCAGGAATCGAAGGAAACGAAGAGGCCAATACACTTGCCAGGAAGGGAGCACAAACGCCACACATTGGCCCAGAACCTTTCTGCGGCAAGGCAAATGTACCTATAAAAAAGAGTTTTTCGTAAAGGAAGAGACTGAATAGAACGAGAAGCCAGAATCAACTACAGAGAAGACGATGACAATGAAGACTTAGAAGAAGAAGTCGGAGGAAATGAAGAATTGATGTTGGAACCGCCGGAAGGCGATACCATCCCAAACCCAACAACACCAACGGAAATAAAAGAAATCATCAAGAAATTGAAAAACAGGAAAGCTCCAGGAAAGGACAAAGTAACAAACTTTGTGTTCAACATGCCAGGAAAACATAGAAAATTCCCACAAAACTACAGGTCGATGAGTCTACTGTCAGCACTTGGAAAAATTGTCGAAAGAGTCATTGCAAAAAGACTCAATGAAGAAACAGAAGCGCTGAATCTGATACCACCGGAACAATTTGGATTCAGAAGAAATCATTCCACAGAACTTCAACTGTTAAGGACCACTGAATATGTCACTGAAGGATTTCAGAATAAACAAGCCACGGGATTGGTGCTATTAGATGTCGAGAGAGCCTTCGACCGAGTTTGGCACGAAGGACTTGCCTACAAGATGGCAGGCTACACCACCAAAACCTGCAAGATAATAAGAAACTACCTGAGGAACCGGAATTTTTATGTCAAAATAGACGACACATTATCTACCACAGACAAGTAAAAGCAGAAGTGCCCCAAGGATCAGTTCTGGGACCTCTGCTCTACAACATATATATCTACGATATTCCTAAGAATCCAAGGAATCTGCTCGCCCTTTATGCAGACGACACGGGAGAAGCCTTCAGACATCGACGACCAGATGTCATACACAGAAGACTGCAAGAAGCACTAAAAGATTTAGAAGAATGGTTCATTTAATGGAAAATTCAAATAAATAGCAAAAAGGGCCAAGCTATTCTACTACAGAAGCGGAGACTTGAAATTAATTCCAACCTACAGATAGATGGAGAAGTGATAAAATGGGAAAATGAAGTCGAATATCTAGGAGTAAAACTAGATAAAGTGCTAACATGGAAAAACCATATAAAATATGCAGTGGATAAAACAAACTCAGCAATGAGTAGACTTTACCCACTGCTAGGAAGAAGAAGCCAAATGAACCAAAGCACGAAGCTTAGAATGATCAAGTCAATTGCATGACCCCAACTAACATATGGCTCGGCGGCATGGGGCCATGCAGCCAATAGCCATATAAAGAAGATTCAAGCAACAGAGAATAAACTGCTCAGAGCAGCCATGAATATGCAGTGGTTCGTAAGGAACCAACAAATCCACAGAGACTTGGAATAGGAAACTGTCACAGATTTCCTAAAAAAAGAAGGCCGAGAAGATATTTGAAAAAGCAAGTCAACACCCAAATGATGAGCTAAAAAGACTAGTTGACTACAACCCCGCAGAAGATGTCGTTGGGATACCCACCCATCACAAAAGACCCAGAGATCAACTACGTAGAAACAGAAATTGAGTAATCTCAATTTGAATTATCCAGAAGAAGAGACTCCTATGAAATTCAAATTCATAGGTAACACAATTATCACACGACAAAGATCGTGATAGAGATACGAACAAGAAGAGTCAAAAGGTTAATAGGTAATAAATGCCCGGAATCTAAAACAGCAGGTTAGGTTTAGTTAGAGTAGGTCGTGCTTCACACGAAGTCTCACACTGTTCTATCTATCGGAGATAGTTCGTCCATGAGGATTTCCCCTGACTAAAAAAAAAAAAGGGGGAGACTGAAAGAGAATCACTTTGGAGGAATCTTACAGGAATGGATCACTCCAAAAAGTTCCTTCAGAACTATAAAACTGCAAGATCTCAGTAAGAATAAGTTACGGCTTCTCACTGGTTTCCTCCATGATATTGTGGCCTCAGGAAGTATATGATGAGAATAGGCTCATCAGAAACTGACGAGTGTAGATTCTTTGGGGAAGAGAAGGTAACACTTGTTCACCTGGTTATAGAATGCCTCGCCATTGAAAGCCAGCGCTGAAAATGTATGGGACAAGAGAGTTATAGAAGGAACGAGTATTCAACCTCCTTATTTCCATTTACTTTGTCGCACGGTTCCACCATTCACTGTTGGGTAAACAATTAACAGTGCTGTGCCTCAGGTGGCGTAAGGACACAGTAACAAAGCCTACACAGAACACAACCGGGTCTCCTAACTCGTACAAGCTCTGAGCTTCTGAGGGGTCTCACAGAGACCTAGGAGAGTCGGGATATAAACAATAAACAATAGACCTTGAAGTCATACTGAAATTCAAATTTAAGAGTGCCCACAGTTCCTAAATATCTTGGCCGATGCGTCTCCATTTGCGAATGTTTCCATTGATTTTGATGTTAGCTTCCTGTGAGAACCACTCGTTCCTTCATCATGGTCGAATCATTCGCAAAATTCGAAAGAATTACGTACCTTTCAATTTTTATGAATTTACGATTGTCCACAGGTCACGCATGTGAATAATGAACAATATTTTCTAAAAATATAATATTCAAAACTTTTCAGCTTATTCGGACAGTAGGTACATAGATTTATCTAGTTGCAAATGGTCCACAATCGCATATTGATTTTCCCTAGAGGGTTGAGCGAAAAATAATCAAGGCGTCCAATAAATTGATCCCTTGAAACTAAAACGTTTTGTAAAGGTCTTAAATTGGGTTATTAAGTTTTATTCGGGCCTCCGCCCCATTTTTCGAGCGCTCGTTCTAAACAAACCTTCTAAACAAACCCTCATCGGAAGCCCACTCAACTCTCCCAGCTTATGCGACCCATGATCATACTTCCTAATTCCATAGATGAACCTGATACAGCTGTTCTGCACACGCTGGATCCGTCCCAACGTTTCCTGATCAAGACAAAAACTAAACACAGATGAACAATTAATGAACTGTGACAAGATCAAGGTCTCGCACAGAACCTTTTTAGTATAAACTGGCAGGTACGACCTATGCGGATACAACATCTTCAATGCTCCATACGCTCTCCGAACCACACCCACCACGTGTTCACGAAATCTCAGAGAATCGTCCAAGACCAAACCCAAGTCTCTTACGCTATCCACAAACTGAATAGCATCATTGTTTATTGTTGGCTTGTACCTGCCTTTGACAATTATTTTTTTCTCATTCGACCCGAATACTACGGCAAAAGTTTTTTTCGCGTTTAAACGCAATGAATGTTTTGCCGCTATGTCCGCCAGTCGGTTTAGATCATCATTCATCCTCCAAGCTGCATCATCTATGTCACCCCAAGCTGAAAGTCATCTGCGTACATATGGACGTTACAATACCGAATGAACCCGATGAATTAGCTGGTGTAAACCAAAAAAAGGAGGGGACCAAGGACCGAGCCCTGTGGGACATCATCCAGAACGTCTCCAGCATGAGAGACTTTCTCACCCAACTTCACAATCTGCGAACGACTAGTGAGATATGACTCATAGAGCTGAAGCGCATCCCCGCAGACTCCACAAGATTTTAAAATAGCTATGAGAATATCATGCTTAACCGTATCGAAAGCTCTGCTAAAGTCAAGCAGAAACTAGGCCATACACTTGGAGTCATCAAGTGAGCGCAGGATATCATCAGTTACCTCCAACAGTGCGCTAGTAGAACTATATCCGGGACGAAACCCTGACTGGGTACCAGGCAGAATCAAATTTTCCTCCAGATATTCAGCAAGTTGGTCAGCCATTATTTTTTCCAGCAGTTTTGACCAACCCGACACTTCAGATCGGAGAGCTTCCATGAAGTAGGGAACTTGGAACTGAGTGAAATAAAATTGCAAATGTTTACAATAAAAGGAAGGATCAAAGGACAACAAATCTTTATAAAAGATAACGAAAGATTATCGCAACCAGGTGCACTATTTTCAAGTTTCTTCAAATATTTCAAGACAGTGTCTTCATCAACAAGACGAAAATTAAACTGTTCCGAGCAAATGGGAACTATCTGAACTTTGCGACGGATTTTTCAGAAAATAATCATTAATTTCATCAGGGTTATCGAAATTGAGATCTGACCGTGGTTTACTAGATATTCCCAACGATTCAAGTTCTTTCCATTGCTCCCTAATTGAAGAATTCACTGTAATATTTTGAAAATATGATCGCTTCTCTCTAGTTATAGCATGATGTACCGCATTACGCAAACGCCGATATTCCCCCCATAAAGCCTCAGTTCCATATGTTTTAAGTCGAGCTTTAGACTTTTCTCTTTCCTTCATCAATCTCCTTATTTCAACAGTTATCCACGGCGCATGCTTTTTCGATATCCTAACTGTTCTTGCGGGAAAATGTTCATCAAATAAATCCGCCAGTGTATCCGAAAAAATCTTCACCATCTCATCAACATCATCAATGCGGAATATTCTTGCACCAGCAATGCCATCAAAAAGCAAATGCTCATTGAACCCTCTACAATCTCTGATAGTCAATATCCGCGGTTCAATCTTAGGTTTTTCCACTCTCACCTTACACGCAACACATTCATGCAAAGAAAAATTAGATGGACCCGAGAAGGTCGAACCGACAATGCCGTTCCCATTGCTCAAAATATCACATCAATAAGAGTTTCCGAAGTAGGGGTAATATGAGTTGGCCCCCGAATGAGTTGTTGCATACCAACAGATGAAAGCATGCAACTGAAATACTTTACTGAAGGTAAATTACCATCCAGAAAATTAACACATCGCCAACACAGATAACATCTTCACAATAAGATAGTGCATGAGTCAAACTAGTTTCCAGAGCATCAATAAACAGTTTATACGACAAATGAGGTGGTTTATAAACAACGGCAGTTACAAAAGAAATTCCACTATATTGAATTTCAATAAATACTTAATTGTTCTATATTAGAATTGTTCGGAACATCTCAAATCCTCAAATCTCTCCCAACCAAATGTTCTGTTCTATAAAACATCGTTCGAGCAAAATGGTAAGTATGAGGCGATCATTATAAAGCCGAGAAGAATCCATTTTTGAACAACTTCACCGAAGAAATCTTATTCCACGAATCCGATGATTAAAAATTCGCTTATTATCGTTGATGCGAAAACCCGTTGTTTACTTATGTTTTATCTGAATTTTCATGAAAATCTGTAGCAGACCAGGTACCTGATATGAGTCAAGGCATTTTAACGCCCACTCCCCAGCAGAGCCGGGACGGCCGGTAACATAAACAAAGAGTAAGTTGATATAAACCAGGAACGATTCTGGAAGAAGGGACAAGAAGTAATGGCCTACCGGACGTATTAGATATCCTCATAATGAAAGATATTACCCAAGATTTCACACTTGATACTTCAGAAGAGGGCACATCAGACCATAACCCAATAGAACTCAGATTGGGACGCAGACCGATAACAGAAGAACTTCAAACGAAAGACTTCACAGACTGGCAAAAGAACAGTGAAATACTCCAGGAGAAAATTACTGAAATTCCACAGATAAGAACCCCTGAAGATCTAGAAGATGAAGTTGAAAAATTAGAAACCCGAATAAAAGAAGCCTACGAGGAAAGTACCAGAAGAATCGAAAGGCCAGCCCCGAAACATTCACATGGTGAAACCCCAAAAGCAATAAAAGAGCTTAAAAAGAGGAATAGAAGAACTACAGAACTTCACATCTAGAAGAAGACAAGAAAGAGCTGAATAAACACAGTCAAGTGCTGAAAAATGCACTGAGAGAACTGAGAACAGACAGATGGAACCAAAGAGTTAGAGAGCTAAACACCATAGACCATTCAGCATGGAAGATGCAAAAGTGCTTACGACGCGAGGAAACCGAAATTCCCCCTCTACACGGAGCTAATAGGATGGCCTACTCAAAGCTTGAAAAAGCCGAACCACTGGTCGACGCAATAGAACGAGAAGCCAGAATCAACTACAGAGAAGACGATGACAATGAAGACGGAAATCAAAGAAATCATCAAGAAATTGAAAAACAGAAAAGCTCCAGGAAAAGACAACGTAACAAACTTTATGTTACGGAAATTGCCCAGAAAAGGAATAGCAGCGCTAACCAATATATCAAACGCAGTGATGAGAACAGAATACTATCCGGAAAGATTGAAAACAGCAGAAGTAATTGTGTTCAACAAGCCAGGAAAAAATAGAAAATTCCCACAAAACTACAGGCCGATAAGTCTACTGTCAGCACTTGGAAAAATTGTCGAAAGAGTCATTGCAAAAAGACTCAATGAAGAAACAGAAGCACTGAATCTGATACCACCGGAACAATTTGGATTCAGAATAAATCACTCCACAGAACTTCAACTGTTAAGGATCACTGAATATGTCACTGAAGGATTTCAGAATAAACAAGCCACAGGATTAGTGCTATTAGATGTCGGGAGAGCCTTCGACCGAGTTTGGCACGAAGGACTTGCCTACAAGATGATGATGGCAGGCTACACCACCAAAACCTGCAAGATAATAAGAAACTACCTGAGGAACCGGAATTTGTATGTCAAAATAGACGACACATTATCTACCACAGACAAGTAGAAGCAGGAGTGCCCCAAGGATCAGTTCTAGGACCTCTGCTCTACAACATATATATCTACGATATTCCTAAGAACCCAAGGAATCTGCTAGCCCTTTATGCAGACGACACGGGAATAGCCTTCAGACATCGACGACCAGATGTCATACACAGAAGACTGCAAGAAGCACTAGAAGATTCAGAAGAATGGTTCATTAAATGGAAAATTCAAATAAATAGCAAAAAGAGCCAAGCTATTCTACTACAGAAGCGGAGACTTGAAATTAATTCCAACCTACAGATAGATGGAGAAGAGATAAAATGGGAAAATGAAGTCGAATATCTAGGAGTAAAACTAACGGGTGATTTTTTTGAGGTTAGGATTTTCATGCATTAGTATTTGCTCAGATTTTTTTGAGGTTAGGATTTTCATGCATTAGTATTTGCTCAGTATGCTTTGACATTTCATCATGAATAGACTTAGTAACGAGCAACGCTTGCAAATCATTGAATTTTATTACCAAAATCAGTGTTCGGTTCGAAATGTGTTTCGCGCTTTACGCCCGATTTATGGTCTACATAATCGACCAAGTGAGCAAACAATTAATGCGATTGTGACCAAGTTTCGCACTCAGTTTACTTTATTGGACATTAAACCAACCACACGAATGCGTACAGAAGAGAATATTGCGTCTGTTTCTGAGAGTGTTGCTGAAGACCGTGAAATGTCGATTCGTCGCCGTTCGCAGCAATTGGGTTTGTGTTATTCGACCACATGGAAGATTTTAGATCTTGGTGTAAAACCGTATAAAATACAGCTCCTGCAAGAACTGAAGCCGAACGATCTGCCACAACGTCGAATTTTCAGTGAATGGGCCCTAGAAAAGTTGGCAGAAAATCCGCTTTTTTATCGACAAATTTTGTTCAGCGATGAGGCTCATTTCTGGTTGAATGGCTACGTAAATAAGCAAAATTGCCGCATTTGGAGTGAAGAGCAACCAGAAGCCGTTCAAGAACTGCCCATGCATCCCGAAAAATGCACTGTTTGGTGTGGTTTGTACGCTGGTGGAATCATTGGACCGTATTTTTTCAAAGATGATGTTGGACGCAACGTTACGGTGAATGGCGATCGCTATCGTTCGATGCTAACAAACTTTTTGTTGCCAAAAATGGAAGAACTGAACTTGGTTGACATGTGGTTTCAACAAGATGGCGCTACATGCCACACAGCTCGCGATTCTATGGCCATTTTGAGGGAAAACTTCGGAGAACAATTCATCTCAAGAAATGGACCGGTAAGTTGGCCACCAAGATCATGCGATTTGACGCCTTTAGACTATTTTTTGTGGGGCTACGTCAAGTCTAAAGTCTACAGAAATAAGCCAGTAACTATTCCAGCTTTGGAAGACAACATTTCCGAAGAAATTCGGGCTATTCCGGCCGAAATGCTCGAAAAAGTTGCCCAAAATTGGACTTTCCGAATGGACCACCTAAGACGCAGCCGCGGTCAACATTTAAATGAAATTATCTTCAAAAAGTAAATGTCATGGACCAATCTAACGTTTCAAATAAAGAACCGATGAGATTTTGCAAATTTTATGCGTTTTTTTTTTAAAAAAAGTTCTCAAGCTCTTAAAAAATCACCCATTAGATAAAGTGATAACATGGAAAAACCATATAAATATGCAGTGGATAAAACAAACCCAGCAATGAGTACACTTTATCCACTGCTAGGAAGAAGAAGCCAAATGAACCAAAGCACGAAGCTACGAATGATCAAGTCAATTGCAAGACCCCAACTAACATAGGGCTTGGCGGCATGGGGCCATGCAGCCAATAGCCATATAAAGAAGATTCAAGCAACAGAGAATGAACTGCTCAGAGCAGCAATGAATATGCCGTGGTTCGTAAGGAACCAACAAATCCACAGAGACTTGGAATAGGAAACTGTCACAGATTTCCTAAAAAAGAAGGCCGAGAAGATATTTGAAAAAGCAAGTCAACACCCAAATAATGAGCTAAGAAGACTAGTTGTCTACTGTCTACTGAAAGATGTGGTTGGGATACCCACCCATCACAAAAGACCCAGAGATCAACTAAGTAGAAACAGAAATTGAGTAATCTCAATTTAAAATATCCAGAAGAAGAGACTCCTGTGAAATTCAAATTCATAGGTAACACAATTATCACACGACAAAGATCGTGATAGGGATACGAACAAGAAGAGTCAAAAGGTTAATAGGTAATAAATGCCCAGAATCTAAAACAGCAGGTTAGGTTTAGTTAGAGTAGGTCGTGCTTCACACGAAGTCTCACACTGTTCTATCTATCGGAGATAGTTCGTCCATGAGGATTCCCCCTGACTAAAAAAAAAAAAAGAAGGGACAGTGGACACGGAAACGTAAACTGATTAAGTAGGTACTCAAGGTCCACTCTCAGTAGCGTAGCGGGTAAGGGAATACGTAGTCGTACCCAAAATAATAATAAATAAATAATTCGTGGTATCAGGTTGTTTTAGTGTTTCCCCTACGGGGGACCATGGACTTCTTTATAGATTTATCGAACTACAATCACAACGAAAGGGAAGAAACTCACTCAGAAGTATAATAAATGAACTCGATATATTTCATATTGAAGGACATCTTGATGAGCTTCATTCGTCTGACGAAGGAAAAAACTCTCCAAGGTACCCAAAATCTGAAATAGAAAAGGCAAAAGCGGAAAAAATAAAAACTCCCCTGTCCCACATCCAACTTAATGAAAGCAAACATGTTCTCCAGACCTCAGGACGATTTCCTGAACTGACAATAAATGAAAACTTGAGCTGGAATGAAAATATAACAAGCCTTTGTACCGAAGTGGGATCAGTTTGCTATTCATCGGGTATTCTACGAAATAATTTAGACTCATCATCAACCAAGCAACTTTCGAGTACAAAATGAGATATGGCATAATGTTCCATAAAAGTGTGAATAATATGGAGCAAATACTCAAAATACAAATGAGGGCTCTTCGCACAATCATGAGAATAATATGCAAAGAGACAAGGGAATATTTTGAAGAATTGGCCGCTGCCAACCGCAACAGTGATACACATCCAAGAGAACTCAATCTTCGTTTTCAAGAACAAGAACTATTTTGAAAATTAAACCTCCATGAAATATAACACAAAAGCAACCAGAGAATAGTTGTTGTATGAAATACTATACATATTATTATTTGAACTGGAGTTTTTATCGTTCAGTTAGCCCATAAAAACCCATGGAAGCCGTCAATCGTGTTGATAAAACCGAGGATGCCTTGGCTGTTACCTCTCAAGTATCAAGGACTGGCTTCCCCATATGAATGCTTCTTGAGCCAGCCAACTCTGGACATTTGCATACCATGTATTCAGCTGTTTCTGTTCCACAGAGCCTGCAAATCTCATCTGCCGACTTTCCCATGTGGTACAAAAGGTATTTGTACTGACAGTGACCTGCCAACAGTCCCACCATTACCTGAAGCAGAATTAAAAGTGACCTCGAATTCTTCCATATGAGACCATTCTTGAATTGAAATTCGAAAATTACAGACATCTGGGCAACATGCAAATTTCACGACACTGGAAACTCATATTATTAACCAATTGATTTCTTTTTTCCCTCGAATACAATTTATTTGCAGAAGGTTATATATTATTGAAATATTTTTCTGAAAGCTATCATTATTAAGAATGAAGATTATTCATTCATGTATATATCTACTTAATAAGATTCATTTCAATACTTACAGTCTAAAGATGCTTCATGTTTGAAAATCACTTATAGGAGGTATAGAAATAATAGATTATTATTACTCCGTGTGGAAAATTTTATTCTTTACTTTAGCACATTTGAGATTTGAAATATGTTTTCACATTAAGAATTTGAGTGTACACAACAACAACATGGCATATTATCTATTCAAAAACTTCCCACATCAAATTCTGAGCAAACTGGGCCGATTCAAACAATTTTCTGGTCCAGTTAATTATATTTGCTTGTATTTCAAAGCTTTCAACCTTTTATAAAATGAACCAATAATATTTTTATGGAATTATTTTTTATAATTCTATTTATGCCTTCTTATCATGTTTCATTTCAAAAAATTTGAGTCCATCGAAAATTTGGATCTCTGTATTTTATTGATATTGGATTTGATTCTATCAGCTACACTAGAACTATTTGCTGCTTTCAATAGCTGATTCCTTATGAAATTTCCATCATGTTCATCTTGAATATCTGGTTTATCATTTTCTTCCTTGTATTTCCTGAAACTTTTGGCACGCTCTACACTTCTAACTGCAGCCTGCTCCATCATACTTTTACGAAGCAATTCCTTTTCTTCTTCAGTTAATTTCTTTCGATCATTCGTTTTTTGTTTATTACTGCTACACCGATCTCGTTCTTTGACATTGGATATTTCTTTTGTATTCTTATATCGTTCAGGAGTATAGCTTTTGTATGGTCGCGATGTGCTGATCTTTCTCTTTTTGTGCCTATCATCAGAATCAGAATCTGACTCATTCTTTGACTTTTTGCATTTCTTCATCTTTTCATGTATTTCAGTATCTGAATTTTCGCTTTCGCTAGAGTGATCTAACAAAATGTTCTTCAAGTCATCTTCTGATAATTCATTCTTAAGAAGATTGAATTTATGCATTAGTATAGTATCCAATATTGCTTCATCGTCATTCATGTCCCTACATATTTTCAATTCTTTGTAACCATGTTTTATTCCTAATTGTTTACTTAATTTTTTCAACTTTTTCTTCAATTTCTTCCCTGTTCTTGTCTCTTTATCATTCAAAATTGTATTTTTCTTTTTCAATTGAGCTTCCATAGCTTCTTGCAATTTTTTCAATTGTACAGGATTTTGAAGGAATTGTCTTCTTGTTTCTTCCTCTTGTCGTTTGATTAGAACTAATGGATCTTCTTGAAGTTTTGCTTGTAAATCAACTTGTTCAGTCTTCACTATTTTGTTATAATCCCTAATAGATGGGGGAATACATTCGTGCTCCACATGATTTTTAGGAGGTGCAATGAACTTATCTACCGCTTTTGTTGCTTCTTCCCGATTGATTTCTTCAAGAGTTTTATCTGCAGAACGTCCAAGTAAATAAGATTCTCTGTCGACTAACGCATTCGGTCCCTTATACATCCAATCCAGCTTCTTCTCTTCATTGTTGGAAAACATTTTCTTGAAACTGTAACAAAACAGACCTACTTCACTATTTTGGAAGTTGGAATTAAAAGTGAGGTTATGGGTTTGTTTGGGGTTTGAGTTGAAGAGGAACATAGAGTTTTTTCTTTTTCTCTCTGTTTTCATTCATGCACGGACTAGGAGAAACCAGTTAGAATTGAACGAGCAGTGTAGCCAACCGAAATAAATCGGCTCTAACCGATGGTTTTGCAACTGATACCAAAAATATTTTTATAATTCCCGTTTCACATAAATCGTCGGTTGAATCTCAATCAGCGGCTCAGCGATCGTTGGTTCAACCGTATTTTTATGATACCGGCCCTAAGAGTCTCAGCATTTTGAATTTTCGCAATCAAAAGCTCTAAATAACACCGTCAGAGAGCGTCAATACTAACGATATTACATAAACAACCGCATGAGGCCGCTTTAATTCGTGGTATAGGGAAGAATCACGGAGTGGGCGACATCTACTTTTAATCCTTCGAAATACCCGAACGGTGAACAACAAACTAACGTGTGTGTGTTAATATGGGAAAAGTGTGAAATATTTGTATGATTTTGAGTCATTTATGTATCGAAAGCGATATATTTAGATGCTAATTTAAGGACAATTGTTTCGAATAAACTGTATACGAGCTGAAAATGCAGCGGATTGTAAGAGGTAATGTGGGAATAAGATCACGAAAAATGTGCTCTGTTCCTCAATGCTCATCACATAGTTCTGAAATTTCTTTGCATAAATTCCAGTTGAATCCAAAGTTAGTTAAAAAATGGTCGACAATCTTGAAGATTGGGAAACGTATCTCGAAGAAGTTGTTATTTCCTTCCTGAAAGATGATTTTTCTATTATATAGTGGTCATTTGCTATCACATTCACGTTCACCCACACAATAAAAAATATCCGAAGTGGTTATCTCGAATTCACAGGCATTATTATTAATTCCGCAATCTTATGAAAAATATTTGATTTACTTGTTATGAAAGACAGAAATGAATAATTTTGACCACCATTCGGCCCGACATCTTGTGACATTCAGCGCCATCTAGCGGTTCGTGATTTTTCCCTATGGGGCTTACCAACCAGAGATAACCATATCTGTTTTCTAAACTGAGTAATATTCGAAAATCTTGGTGATGTTATTGGAGAAAATGAAACTCAATTTTTCAGAAGTTGAAATATTGAACAGTAATTAATTTAAAGGATGCTAAAACGATGAATTTATGTATTTAATCTCAATCGGCCTCCTTGATTGGTCCCGGGTTCGAATCGTCCGGTCGGGAAAGAAATTTTATTACATGGAGCACGGTTCCACCATTCACTGTTGGGTAAACAATTAACAGTGCTGTGACTCAGGTGGCGTAAGGACACAGTAACAAAGCCTACACAGAACACAACCGGGTCTCCTAATTCGCACAAGTTTTGAGCTCCTGAAACTCTGAGCTTCTGAGGGGTCTCACAGAGACCTAGGAGAGTCGGGATATAAACAATATACAATATACAATCAACTTTTTGTTATCTTAATTTTGATGTAAAAAAAATGTATATTATGTATTCATAAAAACTGAAAAAGACATGCAGAATAAAAACCAGATTGTGGAATGCTAGCTTTTTAATTTCAGTAAGTTAAAGCTTGAAACAAACTTTTCAGTTTGTTCTATAGTTCAGTGCTCTACACAAATCAATTGAATTGAAATTAAATATTTCGATTGCATAGAATCCTCCACTGTTATAGTTATAGTTAGGAAGGAGGTAACGTTTCACTGCGACCTCAAGGTTTATTGTGCCCCCCATCAGAGCCGTATTCGCAAATGCGCTACCTACAGCTCGCCCTCCAGCTCCAGAGCTCCAATGAACTCCAGTATCTGAGAGGGTTTCAAGGAGGTTAGATCCTCATTCCTCCTGTAATTCTCTTGTCCAAGACATTCTTTGAGCTGGTTTGCAATGGCGAGGCATTCTGTAACTAGGTGAACAGGAGTCTCCTCCTCTTCACTACAGAATCTACACTCGTCTGTTTCTGTTGAGCTCATTCTCATCATATGCTTCCTGAGGCGACAATGTCCTGTGAGGAAGCCAGTGAGTAGGCGTAACTTGTTCTTACTGAGATTCAAATACTATTTGGATCTTGAACTTTCAAAGTTCCGAATGAACTTCTTAGAGTGATCCATTCCTGGAAGGTTCCTTCAGAGAGCTTCTCTTTCAGTCACTTCCTTCTCCAGAAACTCTTTCTTATAGGTGCATTTACCTATGCCACAGAAAGGTTCTGGGCCAGTAAGTGGCGTTTGTGCTCCCTTTCTGGCAAGTGTATTGGCCTCTTCGTTTCTTTTGATTCCTGAGTGAACAGGAACCCAGACTAAAGAGACCTTATTTTTCTTGCCTACTTCATTGAGTTTCCTCCGGCACTCCCATATCAGCTTTGAGTCGATGATATAGGAGTTCAGTGTTTTGATAGCAGCTTGACTATCCGAATGGATCACAATGTCACACCCTTGATAGTTTCTTTCCAGGTTTATATCTATGCATCTTTCGATTGCAAGTATTTCTGCCTGAAAGGCACTCGAGTAGGAGCCTAACGATAGTGTACACTTGGTTCTTGCCCCGTATACTCCAGCGCCGGCCTCCATCGTGGTTTTAGAACCATCTGTATACCATTTAATGGTATTCACTTTGAAGTTTTGGGTAGTGTAATCCTTTTCCCATTCTTCCTTTTTACATAGCATAGTGTTGAAGTTCTTCTCAATGCTTACTTTTTTAATCATAACATCACTAGGCAGGTTCGCTGATGAGATGTACTTGTTCAGAGAGGACCAGGCTCCTTGACTTTTAATTCTCTCATTCCCTGTACCTTCCCTAGATATTCTAAGGATAGCCTCGTGGGCTACTCTGTTGATCACTAGATGTAATGGAGTGAGATCTGTGATGATTGACGGGCACGTTCTCATAGCTCCAGTGATGCAAACGCAGGGAAGCCTTTGTATCTTGTCGAGTATTTTTCTCGTGCTTGTCTGTCCTCTCTTAGCAGACCAAACTACTGCCCTATAAGTTATTATTGGTCTCACAATCATGACGTACATCCATTGCAGTATTTTAGGGTTACAGCCCCAGGTTTTACCGGATAGGCTTCTGCGCGCCATTAGAGCTCTTGTCGCTTTACTAGTGTTTGTAACATGCTTGTTCCATAGAAGCTTATTGTCTAGGGTAATTGCCAGATATTTGACTTCATAATTCCATTCTACGTTATCTCCAATCACCGAGATGGGCTTCATGGCTGGAAGGTTTCTTTTCCGGGTAAAGAAAACCACTGTGGTCTTGGCTGGGTTGATATTGAGCCCCACTGACAAGCACCACTGCTCGATAATTTCGAGGCCCCTCTGCAACAAATCACAGAGGGAACCCTCAAATGTTCCTCTTACTATTAGGACTATGTCATCGGCATTGCCTATACATTCGAAGCCAAGCTCCGTTAGCCTGTGCAGTAGTTCATCCACCACCAGACTCCAAAGGAGGGGAGATATTACTCCTCCTTGAGGTGTTCCGCGAGTGGTTTTGACAGAGATGGTCTGATCGACCGCCAGTGTCTCAGCTGTCCTCGTCGTCAACACCTCATACATCCATTTTATGATGGTACAGTTCACTCCTCGCTTTACAAGTGCCTCTCTGACAGACACGTGTGTCGTGTTGTCAAAGGCCCCAGATATGTCTAGGAAAGCACACAGTGCGATTTCTTTGTTGTTCAGCGTCTTCTGGATGCCTTCAATGAAATGATACAGGGCAGTCTCCGTGGAGCGTCCTGTCCTGTACGCATGCTGACATTTGTGAAGTGGTGTTTTCTCCAGGTTCTCCGTTCTTATGTAGTTATCTACTACCTTCTCCATCGTTTTAAGCAAAAACGAGGTAAGACAAATGGGTCTAAAAGTTCGGGGATCAGTCCTGTCTTTCTTCCCTGTTTTTGGAATGAAGATTACCATTTCCCTTCTTCATATGTCAGGTGTTTGACCCAATGCTAAGCTACTAAGCCCAATGCTTACTACTTGTGATCTTCAGCAGATGGGGAAGAATCACTTCCGCTCCCCTCTGCAGGAGTACAGGAAACACCCCATCCAGTCCTGGTGATTTATACGGCTGAAATGTACTAATTGCCCATTCGAGTCGTTGTCTTGAAAATATTTTCCTAGCAATATCCCAATCTTCCTTACGGGATTTCTTGGTGTATTCTATGGCTTTTTTGGAACTACTTATGCGTTCACTACCTGGAAAGTGTATTTTGAGAAGAAGAATTGATCGTTCCTCATCGACCTCAGTGTATGACCCGTCCGGCATTTTAAGCGACATTGTGGGGCTGGTACCCCCTTTTGCCATGACTTTCTGAAGTCTGGCTGCAGTGGGAGTGGAAGTAATATTTCCACAAAAAGCTTGAAAAGTTTCTCGGTGTACCCCTGCCAGTTGGAGTAAAACGCCTCCATTATTGCCCTGCTGACCTGCTCTACCCTTGAATTCAGCTCGAAATATCGGTGTTCTGACCCGATATTTTCGTTTTCCTCTAGGTTCGTCTTAAGGTGGTTCCTGTAAAGAAGCCAGTCTGTTTTTCTAGGGTTTCGAGTCTCGGGGAAAGAAGTGGTTTCTCCCTCCATCCTAAACTCGATAATCCTATGATCAGAGAGTGATGGCTCGTCCATCACCCTCCAAGACGTAATGTACTTCCTGGCCACAGGATTAGCAATTGTTACGTCAAGGACTTCTTCCCTCGCTCTCGTGACGAATGTTGGTGTTGTCCGAATGTTAGTGGTCTCGAGGTTGTTAGCTAAGAGATATTCAAGAAGGTACTCACCTCTTGGGTTATTGTATCCTCCACTGTGGTAGGTACTTGTTTTAATGAACAAGAGCGTTATCATTTGGTTCGATGTCTTTAATTTTCGTATTTTGAGCTGGAAATGTTCTCAAACGATTAGGTTGGAGTCACAGAGTAATAGTTCGTAGTAAAAGTCAATTCTGTCCGTCCAGCCGTACGTAAACACGATGGAGGTCCAAAGTTAAAAAATTTCCAGGGTACGTTCGAGGTCTGACTGCGCTGGTTAAATTCGATTATTGGCGAAATCCGCTGAAGGGTTCGGTAGATATGAAAGATTTTTCAATATGTATTTCTTTTTGAAACTATAAGGCATGGATAAAATGAGTTATGTAGGAATTCAGCTTTTTAGCTGTTCTATCTTGAAATAAAATTGAGTTTGTTCAGATATAATCAATATAATTCGTTGATTCTATTTTTTGAAGTTTATAAAAATAGAATGACAGTATTTTTCTTACTGACAATGAATCTCGAAAGGCGTCTTAAGTTCGTATGACACGGTGCAGAAAATGTACAATTTCTCTATAGAAATGTGAATGCCCATTCTTCTGCATCGTGTAATTGGACATTGCGCATGATCACATTCAAGAAATGTGTCTGAAGCTCCTAATTTCTGCACCGTGTCATACGGACTTCAGCCTAACTATTCAAAACATTCGCAGGAAAGAATTGGTAACGAGCTCTGGAGCTGGTAGGTGGCGTTAGAGTATGCATAATACCTACTCTGCCGGTTGTATATTCCCACAATTCTCCTAGGGTAGGCACAATCGAGTAGATATTCCTCTAATTCAGCGACAAATAAAAACTTCGTATAACTATTCTTCACTAAAAGCTAATGAATAATTGCGATTAAGAATTCAACCGAAATGAAATAGGTATGTGAGTTACAAGATTGTAAACCACACTCTTTGAAAAGACACCTGGTACCCAATCCATTGAAACGTATTTCCCCGAAATCTACCATATTTTTTGTTGGGAACATCGGAGTGAACTAACATTGCATCCTGCGGTAATTATAATTCCGATGCGCACAATTGGAGGAATTCTACATAATGAAGTGCGATAGAAAGGTAAGCGAAACAAAGTCCCAGCTGCCATCTCGACATGAAAAAGAATGGTAGATTAAAGGCAAGTTCACGAACAAACATTTTTCAGGGGGGCTTGAGAGTCATCAAGAAGGCGCTGAACCTCATCAGTCTAGATCTACCCCCGTTGCAACGCCACCTCTGGGGGATGAAATGAAGTTCGGTTCGACCTATCCGCCCTAGGTTCTTGTTCGAACTCATGCAGATATGGATATTAATGATTCGAGCGACGACCTTCGATCTCCATAAGTATTTTACGCGTTATGAGGTATCGATATGATTTATCGTGGTTTCATGGGGATGGATTGAGGTTCGATAGGGGTCATTTGGTATTCATTACATCGGTGGGGATTGATAGTGATATAATGATGGGATTTTTTCATCCTTTCGGTGAACTGCAACGGTAGCTTGATGAATGTATGAAATACTGATGAAAAATGGTTTGTCGAATTCTCGCCGTTCCTACTGATTTAGACCCAATCAACACTCTTTTTTTTTGAGCGCTCGTTCTACTTACACGAGGGCTATATCATTTCGTTCAGAATATTTTTTTCCTGATCATTTCGAAACTACTGATTGGATTGGAATGAAATTTTGCACATAGATGCAGGCCCGCTGCTAGCCGTTTGAGCGCTCTCGTGCAAAACCAATCAAGCCGCCCCATGTACAACAGTACAACTCTACGCTGAGTTCGGTATGGGTGAATCACTGGAACGGGTTCGATAACATTGAATCCGTTGGACTATTTTTAACATTACAAGACAAGTATCGAATCGAATTTGAGATATAAATGTAAATCTTGCATGTATGCCTATGTATGAAAAAATTACGAAAAGCACTGCCGTGAAGGCAGGAGCTTTTGAGCGCTCGTACATGCACCTTGTAGGTAGATTCGCATTTTCCAGTTTCAGAAATCAATTGAAGGAATTTTCGACAGCTGTCAAAAAAATTCTGAAACTTAGGCGAAACTCCAGACTTCATGTCAGTGCTTCAGCTGATCAATTTTTTTCCGATAATTCGCTAGAATTTTCCACGGTATCTATGGTCTTGGTGATGCGATCTGGACAAAATTTTGCACGTAGTTTGAATACATTATTCCTGAGCTAGGTGCATAATTTCATTCCAATCCGATCGGTAGTTTCGAAACTATCACGAAAAAAATATTTTGAACGGCCATATTTACGGAACCCCTAGTCCAATTTTGCTCATTGATGAACATGACCGTGAAATTTGCGATCCAAACCCACCCTGAAAATTTCAAGTCCCTAGGCCTTTCCGTTCAAAAGTTACAATTTTCTATGGTTTCTATGGTTCTGGTCATGCGATCTGGACAAAATTTCACATGTAGCTTGAACACCTCATTTTCCATTTGAGTGCAAAATTTCATCTCGATCAAATCTGTAGTTTTCAAGTAATCAGGGAAACAAAACTTTGAACGGCCATATTTACGGAACCCCTGGTGGAATTTGGCCCATTAACGAACTTAACCGAGCTATTCGGGAACTGAACCTACCCTGAAAATTTCAAGTTTCTAGGACATTCCGTTCGAGAGTTATCGTGTATACGGCCGGACGGACAGACTCGAATTTTTCGACGGATTCGTCATCAGTGAGTCGAACATAGTCGATTGAGACCATTTTCGGCTCAAAATTCGAAAAATACAGACATCGTGACGAAATGATATAGCCCTCGTGTAAGTAGTACGAGCGCTCAAAAATGAGAGATAAAATTTACAAAAAATGCTATATTCAGATAAAAGTACATATTTATATCTAGGACACTGGGTGTTCCAGGAACGATGGATAATCCTGAAATACTGTATAGTGCTATTGGGCGTTCTGAAAAAATACAAAAAATCTATCCTCGGTAGTTTTTTTTTTCAAAATAATGATACTACACCACGTTGCGTTTCTATTTAACACGCTCACAAATAAATCCAACCCATCAGTTTCTTCATAGTAAAATATTCTTCATTAGAATAACAATAGTTATGCAGAAAACCGGATGAATATGTGTTGTAATTTTTTTGAAAAAAAAATATCTAACTTCAAATTTCATCATAAAATATGACCAATATTTCTTTATGTGAAAGTTTGATCGTTCATGGTGAAACAACAATGTATATGAAAGCCAACAACTTATTATAATACGGAAATTGAACTCTTCTTGCCTTCATGTTTGCAAAATCTGCTATCAAGTTTTTTATATCTAGGCTGTAAAATTTCATTTTCAATCGAAACTATAGAGCTAAATTTCGATAAAATTTCTTTGCTGGTGCATTGTTGACCTCAAAACCTTTTTTTTGTAATTTTCAACTCTGAAAAGAACTTTCCACCGGATGCAACGGAAACTGGCAACGCAAGTAATATTCTTAGCGCTATTATTGCTGTAATTAGAAATGTTGAAATTAAATCATTGGTAAAGAAGTATTGTCACAAAGAATAAGTTTTCTGGAAAATGTTAACATACACTTGGGAGCAATGAAATCGGCCCACCTTAAATTTGACACAATTTCAAACATGAATATCTCGCGAGCCGCTAGTCGGATATTGATGTCCTTTTTTGAGCGCTCGTACTACTTACACGAGGGCTATATCATTTCGTCACGATGTGTGTATTTTTCGAATTTTGAGCCAAAAATGGTCTCAATTGACCATGTTCGACACACTGATGACGAATCCGTCGGAAAATTCGAGTCTGTCCGTCCGTCCGGCCGTAAGCACGATAACTCTCGAACGGAACAACCTAGAGACTTGATTTTTTCAGGTTTAGGTTCATAGGTTCAAATCCCAAATGCCTCGGTTGAGTTCGTTAATGGGCCAAATTCCACTAGGGGTTCCGTAAATATGGCCGTTCAAAGTTTTGTTTTCCTGATTAGTTGGGAACTACAGATTTTATCGAGATAAAATTTTGCAATCAGATGGAGAATGAGGTGTTCAAGCTACATGCGAAATTTTGTCCAGATCGCATGACCAGAACCATAGAAACCATAGAAAGTTGTAACTTTTGAACGAAAACGCCTAGGCACTTGAAATTTTCAGGATAGGTGTGGATCTCGAATGTCGTGATCACGTTTATCTATGAGCAAAATTATATTAAGGGTTCCGTAAATATGGTCGTTCGAAATTTAGTTCTCTTGATAATTTCAAAACTACAGATTCGATCGTGACGAAATTTTGTATACGAATGGAGAATGATATATTCAAGCTACATTTCTCCAGATCGCATGACCAGAACCATAGAAACCATAGAAAATCATAACTTTCGAACGGAAAGGCATAGGGACTTGAAATTTCCAGGTTAGGTTCGGATCGCGAATTTCGCGGGCATGTTCATCAATGAGCAAAATTAGACTAGGGGTTCCGTGGATGCGGTCGTTTGAAATTTTGTTTTCTCGATAATCTCGAAACTACGGAATCGATCGAGATAAAATTTTCTATTTTAATCGAGAATGATATATTAAATCAACATTTTGTCCAGATCGCATGACCAGAACCATAGAAACAATAGAAAATTATAACAATCGAAGGAAAAGGCCTAGAAACTTGAAATTTTCAGGGTAGGTTTGTATCGCGAATTTAGCAAATTTACACTAGGGGTTCCGTAAATATGGCCGTTCGAAATATTTTTTTTCTGATAATTTCGAAACTACTGGTTGGATTGGAATGAAATTTCACACCTAGCTGAAGAATAATGTATTCAAACTACGTGGGTAAATATGGCCGCTCGAAATTTTGTTTTCCTGATTACTTTGAAACTACAGATTCGATCAAAGTGAAATTTTGTACTCTAATGGAAAATGAGGTGTCCAAGCTACATGCAAAATTTTGTTCAGCTCGCATCACCAGAACTATAGAAACCATAGAAAATCATAACTTTCGAACGGAAAGGCCTAGGGACTTGAAATTTTCAGGATAGGTGTAGATCTGAAATGTGGCGTTCACGTTCATCAATGAGCAGAATTATACTAGGGGTTCCGTAAATACAGTCGTTTGAAATTTTTTTTTCTCGATAATTTCGAAACTACGGATTCGATCGAGATAAACTTTTGTAGTTTAAACGAGAATGATATATTAAAGCAACATTTTATCCAGATCGCATGACCAGAACCATGTAAACCATAGAAAATCATAACTTCTGGAGGGAAAGGCCTAGGAACTTGAAATTTTCAGAGTGGGTTTGGATCGCGAATTTCACGGTCACGTTCATCAATGAGCAAAATTAGAGTAGGGGTTCCGTAAATATGGCCGTTCAAAATATTTTTTTCCTGATAATTTCGAAACTTCCGATTTGATTGGAATGAAATTTCGCACCTAGATAAGGAATAATGTATTCAAACTACGTGCGAAATTTTGTCCAGATCGCATCTCCAAGACCATAGATACCGTAGAAAATTCTAGCGAATTATCAAAAAAAATTGGTCAGCTGAAGCACAGACAAAGTCTGGAGTTTCGTCTAAGTTTGAGAGTTTTTTTGACAGCTGTCGAAAATTCCTTCAATTGATTCCTAAAACTGGAAATTGCGAATCTACCTACAAGGTGGATGTACGAGCGCTCAAAAGCTCCTGACTTCACGGCAGTGCTTTTCGTAATTTTTTTTAATAATTACCGAGCCGCATTAGCAAATAATAAAATAACGAATATCAGGTAATTAGTAATTTTCAAGGGATTAATGGCAAATTATTCAGTAAGTTCAAAAAAATTATATTAGAATCTATAAAACATTTGTGGAATAATGTTTTTACTTTTTATAAACAACACAAATTGAGAAATGAAAGAATTTTGAATAAAAATTATTTCATATAAATAATGCCCACTATGGACAACAAAATATTCCTGGTGCAAGTGTTTATTACATCATATTTTTTTCAGTGCAGTTGCACTGGTTTTTTTTGGTAATTTCACAAAAACATAATATAAAATAACTGCCTTTGAAATTCACTCCATAAAGGGGAAATTGTCCCTGAGTAAAATGGCTCGGACATACGGAGAGACGGACGCTCATGACGAAATTTTCGCTACGGAACCCCACAAATGAAGATTTAAAAAAATTAACCGATTTACGAAAAATTGCGAGATTCACAATGTCTGGCCATTGTGTTGAATCATTTTTCAATTAATACTCAGTATTGAGTTGGCACATTATATTCACCTTACCCATAACTGAATATTTTATCATGTTTCTTTCACTCTTCCACAAGGTGTTTCAAATAATGAATAACTTCAATAGTTCGACATGAATTCTCTACAAGCCAACCAACTATTTGTGAAAATTGAATAAAACTCACATTTACCTGGTACCAGCGGAGGCAGTACCCTATTGATTTCTCTCCCTTAAGCAGCCGATACTGTTGTGTCAAAATTGAAATTTTCGGTTGGCGGAATTCGAAAGAAAACCTACACTCCCAAAGCCAGAGGAGATACTGGGATAATATCCAGGGAAAGGTTTCATAGAACTACCGACTCGAAATAGACCAACAATTCACCAGGTATGAATATGGTTAACCCACCCTAATATCGAATCTATGTAACCCGATCTCTAACTGGATACATGGTCTAGCGTGATAACAAGGTGGAAAGTAACGCTCCTCTAAATTGCCAAAGTTCCAATCGGAATACTTCGATGAAACAGGTCGGCAGGGTTTCCATAGGACATAAAACTGATTATAAAAAGGGTTGCCGGTTCTGCAGCGCTAAATGAAGGCTCCCACATATATGTACCCGCTGGCGCTAAGGAGGGGCGAGAGAGGGCCAACTAGTGAAAATAACGCCGGATTAGCTGGGACGGCATCCCGAAATATCTCTGATTGTTTTTAGTGATCCCTATCCGTGTTTATTGAAATCCCTGCTAATTGAAGTAGTTCTCCGATCAAAGCAACATATTGCGCCGGTTCTGATTTCGTTTATACCCGTGTGAAGGGAGCAATAAGCCTGCGGTTAGTTCGAAACGGGACGCTTTGAATTTGTCGAATGATATTCAACGTTCATTGATGTTTGAAAGTGACTGCGCCAACATATGAGTTTTGGGCTTTGGGATATATATCGGCTAATTCAATCAAATAAGTACCTTGGACTCAGGATTACCATGAGTGTAGGTGAACTGTAAGGTTCAGCAATATTTATTATATAACAAAACACCTGTGAGATATGTGATTTTCATTGTTTGATGAGCAGAACTATCGCTTCTGTCCAGGGAAAAAAGAAGAAGAAAAAGCATGATCACTAATGTTTAACAAAACCAACTTCTTTCTGAATCGACCTTGTCTTAACGCAAAGAAATACAAACCCTCTGAGTCTCTGAGCTTGCTTCATCTTGGAGTGCAGTTGTTCATCATACAACAACATAATCGGATGTAACTCCAGTTTTAGCTAGAGAATTAGGTCACCTATCCACGCTCGTAATTGGATCCGAGCATAGTGTTCCTCCGCCTCCACCTTAAATAATTCATCGTTTTCACTCCTTGAAACCCGTTTCGACGATGTACGCCTAAGATTTGCATATCGTCACCATTATCCGATATGCCTTCAAGTCGAGGAAATCTGCCGTGTATAGGGCTCGGTCCGCGGATGTCGGTCTCATAAATAAACATAAGACAAATTGAATTAGGGCCACAGGGCGATTTATATTGCCCGGGCGAAAAGGAGGAAAAAGGGAGAAATAGTGAAATCGTGAAGTGGGCTAATGAAAATTCAGAAGTTCCCGATGAATTTCACTGTGATTAATGTTAATTGAATTTGTTCGTCTGCTTTTTTAATTCATGGAATGCGGGGAACGACGGACAGGAATTCTTTATGGTTCGTTTTTTCGATCCCGGTTTAGATAATGGGATTTCCGAAGAGATAATTATGAGAGTTCTGTCTGGGATTTGTCGAAGGGGAATATTTTATGTTCAGTTGTGGGTTAGGGTTTTTTCGACGAGGATCGAGGTTGAAGAAGTTGTTTTTTAACGTACTCAAACGAAAAAAAACTGACTGAATTTTATGAGGCCCCACTTTGGACACCAGTCGAACGAGAATAAGAAAAAAACATTATCTCTCTGTTCGTCTGCGTTGTGAAATGCAACATTGATTATACTCGACAAGGCTGTGATCAATAGTATGAAACTATCCAGACAGTAAGACACAAATATTCTGAGTTGTGCTCAACAGTTCCAAGGGAAAGATCTCTGTTACAGTTTCAGAAAAGGAGCACAGCTCCAGTTTCATAGAAGAATTACAACCCCCAATGGAATAGTTGCAGCTCCATGGAAAAGGTTACAACTTCCAGCGCCAGATCATAAACACGGTACAATCACATTTTTTTTTATTTGTGTCGGTTGCTGATTTATTTCTAGTGGTCTTCTAAAGACCGCCATCCACAGATAACTGATCCTATTATACTTTGTGGTATTCGTAACTGGAATGTTCAAGAAAGGTACTCCAGAGATTTCATGCTCAAAGAAAGATCCACCTTGAATATAAATGCCATAAAACATGGGCGTCGGCAGAAGAATTTTCTCCCAAAAAGTACTCAAAATAAAAGTATATATTGTTATGCAAATTAAAACATGATCATATTTCTCCAAGTTTCAAAAATTTAGATTGAAATAAACTCAAATGAATCACCAAAAATTCAAGAACCTTCGAACTTCAGGGTCAATTCAGGAAATTCAATCAATTTATAAATTATTATATTATTATATTTTCAAAGAGGATTCATTTTATTTGAATAGAAGAATATGAATTGGATAATATTATTCATTTTAAATAGTTGAGTTAAGTAAGTTAGTCATGTTTATGAAGTATATAAAATAATGATGTTTATCTACTCCGATTGAATAATATAGTCATTACTCAACTACTTTCGATGGAGTAATGATATATGTAAACAAACACCGTGCGTGTTCTCTCACTCACTCACTCCTATAACTCCCCTGTGTGATTGGCCGTAAGGGAACAGTCCATTATTAGTATTGAGGGGAGGTCACTTGAATAATTTTGACGTTTAATCAAATCGAGTTGATACCTAATTATTATTGTGGATATTTCGCTGGAAAAGATTAATTCAGATAGTGAAGATGAATTATTATGTACATCTTCAGAAATAAGACAATCAGCTAATGTTACCATACAGAATTTATTGCCCGAAAAATACCAAAACAAATATAAAGGTGTATACAACAATTTTCAAGATTGGCGTAGCAGTAAGAATATAAAGTCATTGTTTACAGAGAATGTTCTTTTGGCATATTTTAGTGAACTTAGCACTAAATATGAAGCATCGCCCCTATAGACTTTCTACTCCATGCTAAGAAGCATAAATTTTGCATGGTTATATGTAACTATTAAGATTTTTAAATAAAGTTCTTTCTCTGTACTTGTATCTTAGTATTTTTTGTCACAATCGTAGATAAAGTATAGTATTCAACTTGTGGTAATGGTCATAACTCACTTGATGAATTACAGCACTCGCCTCCGGCTCGTGCTGCAAACTTCATCTGCGTGAGTTATGACCTACATTACCGCTCGTTAAATAATATACTAATATTATTATGAAATGAATAAGGGAAAAGAATTTATCAAGAATGTATCCTAGGAAATGCGATATAAAATAAAATAGAAGAAATAAGCAGGCTAGGTGACAATTGGAAGAAACGAGTGAAATTGATCTTGAAAATGATTTGTTTGAAGAGAGGTACAAGAAAGAAAAAACATCGAAGTATCGTTGTAGAATCTTGTCAAATGTAATTGGGACTTGAAGGGGTGAGGATTGAAATTAGGGAATCAAAGTAAAAATATTGACGTACCTATCGTATTGTCATAAATCCACAAGAGAGCAACATTAGATTTGGAGAATTTTTTCAAAGAAAACAACGTGATGATACGTGATGCGTATTTGGAAATATCGTAGGATGGAAAATCTTCAGAATAATTAAGAATGAAATAAAAGAAAGAAAATTTTCCATTAAGAAATGTTCATAGATTTCTTAACTGTCAAGATTGTAGAATTATGTCAGTAATGAAAAATGATTGACATAATATATTGGTTGTCAAATATTTATGCGATTGATTTGACTGTTTTTGAGCGCTCGTACTACTTACACGAGGGCTATATCATTTCGTCACGATGTCTGTATTTTTCGAATTTTGAGCCGAAAATGGTCTCAATCGACTATGTTCGACTCACTGATGACGAATCCGTCGGAAAATTCGAGTCTGTCCGTCCGTCCGTCCGGCCGTCCGTCCGGCCGTCAGCACGATAACTCTCGAACGGATCAACCTAGAGACTTGAAATTTTCAGTGTAGGTTCAGATCCCAAATGCCTCGATTAAGTTCGTTAATGGGCCAAATTCCACCAGGGGTTCCGTAAATATGGCCGTTCAAAGTTTTGTTTCCCTGATTACTTGAAAACTACAGATTTGATCGAGATGAAATTTTGCACTCAAATGGAAAATGAGGTGTTCAAGCTACATGTGAAATTTTGTCCAGATCGCATGACCAGAACCATAGAAACCATAGAAAATTGTAACTTTTGAACAGAAACGCCTAGGGACTTGAAATTTTCAGGATAGGTGTGGATCTCGAATGTCGTGATCACGTTCATCTATGAGCAACATTATACAAGGGGTTCCGTAAATACGGTCGTTTGAAATTTTGTTTTCTCGATAAATTCGAAACTGCGGATTCGATCGAGATGAAATTTTGTATTTTAATCGAGAATGATATATTGAAGCAATATTTTGTCCAGATCGCATGACCAGAACCATAGAAACCATAGAAAATTCTAACTTTTGAACGGAAAGGCCTAGGAACTTGAAATTTTCAGGGTGGGTTTGGATCGCAAATTTCACGGTCACGTTCATCAATGAGCAAAATTAGACTAGGGGTTCCGTAAATATGGCCGTTCAAAATATTTTTTTCCTGATAGTTTCGAAACTACCGATCGGATAGGAATGAAATTATGCACCTAGCTCAGGTATAATGTATTCAAACTACGTGCAAAATTTTGTCCAGATCGCATCACCAAGACGAATTATCGGAAAAAAATTGATCAGCTGAAGCACCGACATGAAGTCTGGAGTTTCGCCTAAGTTTCAGAATTTTTTTGACAGCAGTCAAAAATTCCTTCAGTTGATTTCTAAAACTGGAAAATGCGAATCTGCCTACAAGGTGCATGTACGAGCGCTCAAAAGCTCCTGCCTTCACGGCAGTGCTTTTCGTAATTTTTTAGATTATTCCGTATATCCATTCAGAGTCAGTATATTATATAAGTATTATTATTATAATGCCGTGTCCAAGGAGATCTAATATGCGGCGCCAGTATGGAGGGAAAAGTGCAATGTAATGTTTCTCGTATGAATTCAGCACAGGGACTGGGCAGACTCTTAAGGGTAGCTTCGGCATACAGAACTGTGTCGGCGGAGGCTGTCAAAGTGATGGCTGGCTTCTTACCAATTGACCTAATGGTGGCGGAAATATGCTTCCTTTATACCATAGGAGGAGCACTACCGGGCAATCGACGTATGGCAGGAAGGATGACACTGAGAAAATGACAGAAGAGATGGGATGATGGAGGGTAAAATGCCGCTTGGACGCGGAGGAATTCAGAGTAGTGGATCCGATGTGAGCATAAAACTATTTTACTCAATCTCAGAAAGGATAGAGAGGACCACTACACTATGCATAGGGGATCATCGCGTTACGGACAGGGATGTCTTTTCCGGTGTTTCTCGCATTTCCCCAAGTTGTGGTTTTTTTTTAATCGGCAGGCAACAAAATTAAGCCAAACCGACATAACCCACGACACGGGTCGTGGTTGAATCTAGCAGCAGATTTTTCTCCAAAACCCGAAAAATGAAAAGGTTTGGGTTAGGGATTGCGTTGAGTTGGGTTAGGTTTAGGTTGGGGATACGATAGGGCTAGGTTAGGGTTAGGATAGGGTTAGTTTAGGGATAGGTAAGGGTAATAATAATAATTCCACCATATTGAATATTTCACTACAATCTAATTCAACGTATACATTAGCCACAGCAATGCGTGGCCGGGTCTGCTAGTAATCGACAAAATATAATAATGACAGTATTTGTCATAGTGACAATAAACACTGAAGGCTGTTTTGGTGCATGAGGGCTATATCATTTCGTCACGATGTCTAGTTTTGAGCCGAAAATGGTCTCAATCGACAAGGTTCGACTCACTGATGACAAATTCGTCGAAAAATTCGAGTCTGTCCGGCCAGCCGTATACACGATAACTCCCGAACGGAATGTCCTAGAAACTTGAAATTTTCAGGGTAGGTTCGAATCTCGAATGCCGCGGTTGAGTTCGTTATTGGGCAAAATTCGTCGAGGGGTTCCCTAAATATGGCCGCTCGAAATTTTGTTTTCCTGATTACTTCGAAACTACAGATTCGATCGAGATGAAATTTTGCACTCTAATGGAAAATGAAGTGTTCAAGCTACATGCAGAACTTTCGAACGGAAAGGCCTAGGGACTCAAAAATTTCAGGATAGGTGTAGATATGAAATATGGCGTTCACGTTTATCAATGAGCAGATTTATACTAGGGGTTCCGTAAATACAGTCGTTTGAAATTTTGTTTTCTCGATAATTTCGAAACTACGGATTCGATTGAGATAAAATTTTGTATTTTAAACGAGAATGATATATTAAAGCAACATTTTGTCCAGATCGCATGACCAGAACCATAGAAACCATAGAAAATTATAACTTCCGAAGGGAAAGGCCTAGGAACTTGAAATTTTCAGGGTGGGTTTGGATCGCGAATTTCACGGTCACGTTCATCAATGAGCAAAGTTGGACTAGGGGTTCCGTAAATATGGCCGTTCAAAATATTTTTTTCCTGCTAATTTCGAAACTTCATACTGATTTGATTGGAATGAAATTTTGCACCTAGCTGGGCAATAATGTATTCAAACTACTTGCGGAATTTTGTCCAGATCGCATCACCAAGACCATAGATACCGTAGAAAATTCTAGCGAATTATCGAAAAAAAAGCTGAAGCACTGACAAAGTCTGGAGTTTCGTCTAAGTTTGAGAATTTTTTTAACAGCTGTTGAAAATTCCTTCAATTGATTTCTAAAACTGGAAAATGCGAATCTACCGACGAGCGCTCAAAAGCTCCTGACTTCACGGCAGTGCTTTTCGTAATTTTTTTCAATATTGTATATATCTATCCATTTTTCAAGGAACATTTTATTCTGATTTGTGAGATATTTCATTGAACGATCAGGTAAGTTTATGTCTTACTTTCATCATGCTCATATTTGCCGTAACTTTATTGGTTTTATGATTATAACTGGCGCAGGTGATATACCTTGTAAACGTGCTTCAGCGACCGACAAACGGAAAAGAATCTTGTTTATCATATTTCGACGGCTTAACTTAACGAAAAATAAAAATTGCCGTTTTGTTGTATTATACTTCTTCTTTCAAAATCCGTTTTGTAAATTGAAATCGGAAAACTTCCGAAGCATCCAGCTCTTCCGGAAAATAGTGCCTAAAATAATTCAAATCGCAATTACGCAAAAACTGTTTATCCGACAACGTCCGGATTGTGCACATTTGAAGTACCTATTAACCACTACTTTCATTTAGAAAGCCAGAACTACTACTTTATAATTGGTCGAGTTATGAAGTTTTGAAAAAACGCTGATTTTTACGGTTTTTCCGGCTTTCCTCCGGTAATGATGACCCGATTAAGTTTCACTAGCACTCAATTTCTTCCTCTTTCCATTCTCTACAATTCGTCTGTTGAAAGTATCAGCACCGCACCATTAGTTCAGATTTTATAAGCAAAAAACTAAGAAAACACCGTTTTTTCAGGTGTTTTCTCGCAATTACAAGAAAAGTAATCATATTTTCGAGTCGAAAACATATCACTAAACATCCAAGGACCTCCCCAAGTAACCCCCCTTTCGCGGATTTTTGTCACAGAATGACCTTTTATCTGCTCTATTGCCTGGTCTAATTTGGTAATTTTTATTCCAAAAGATTCGATAATCTATAGCTCCTCTCAAGACCTTCGTTACTGAATCAGAATGAGACTTTCTATAACAACTGGCCAAATCTCTCCTGTGCCAACTTACAGAACGAACACTTTCAGAATTCGACAAATCCACTGGCCGGTTCGCAGGAACGTGCTGGAGCAATATTTTCAATTGGATCAATTATTGGTCAAAACGAGCTGTTTTGACGGGCGTCACAGAAGTGAATGGTAAATTTCCGGTTGCTCTGGCGGCGGGTCTGATGTTATTTCCGGTCTATTCACGTCAACGATGTAGGGTCGTCATTTCTTGCTTTAGAGGGATTTCTGCCCGGAGGAAGAGGATTTGATGGTGTGACTTCCAATCAAGGGGCTTAGGAGTGGCATTCTACGATCGCAAAAATAAATCTGGGACAGAATTCCTTCGGGAATTTTGTCGAGTTGATGCAGTGATTCATTATTAGTGTTTTATTCAAATAAAGAATATCTCGAATTTCTCAAAAACAGATCAGAAAAATTCAAATTTCTTTTCACGTTGAACAGCTGCAGCTGAATTTTTATATAACTCGTTTTTTTCGACGCCCAATACCGAAGTTTTCAAAGAGTTTTTTTTTAAATCTTTTAATGATACAATGCCGTTATTAAGTTATCGAGTTTGCGGAGAGCCGGCCGGCGAGCCAATTTGGCAGAAATGATAACGTTCTTTTTCATAAAAAAAAGCAAGCGCTCAACAATGTTATCTGAGAAAATTTTGTTGAAAAAATGTAAATATTTGTTCACATTTCCAACACCCACCGTCGTTTCGGAATATTGACAGAAAATTTGATACTCAGTATATGGTGTACATTTAATTGGATGTTTATACGAGATTTGTACTTTTTCATAGATAAATATAATGAATTTTGGACACTCAATATGTAGGTATATGTTTTCGAGATTTTTTATTTTTCAACACTTGATCGGCATCAAATAGGGTTCATCACGTGGTGATGAGGAAATATAATATTCCTGATTTTGCATGTATTCGTGAACTTCCTTCGATCAGAGGTGAAAACTCATGAAACAACTAATTCATAAACAGATATAACAAACGAGAACCCAACTGGAAAAATTTCAAATTTCCACTTCATTAAACCGAAACGACAGAAATTTCCCCCTGGAAAATATCAAACGCGGGAATAATTAGAGGGGAACGAGGACAGTTTTTCGGGGTCTCCATCAAATATTCAGGAATGCCTCTCTGTTCAAAGTGGAATAATCTTTTATCAAACACGGAAACGTCCAGGCGCGTCAGTAAAATCATTTTGACTGCTGTGCTGTGCCGAACTGATGGACCTGATGGTTTGTCAACAGCGGGAGGGGAAAAGAGCAAATTGAACGTGACATCTCTTGATAGATTGAATATAGACGAGCCTCAGTTTTATATGGACACTTTGACTTTGAAACGACGTCTGTAAATGTATTGCTGGTTTTGAGTTGCCCCTGATGAAATACTGCGAATTTGTCATGAGATCGAATACTACAGCTGTATCGACCCAATTATCAAACCTGATCTTTATTAATGATCTACATATATGATTGTTTTGAACTAGATAGAATATCAATCACAGATTATGTTGATGATACGAATGTAATCATTGATGGAAAGACAGGTCAAGACATTACCAGTAATGCCTCTAACTTCTATAGAACAATTTAACATTGGAAAGCTATGAATGAACTCAATATTAATACGAAGAAAACTACAGGGATATTATTTGCAACAGAAAGATCAAGGAAAGAGAAGAATATTGAAGCTGAATATTCAAAACGAGATTGTTTGAGGATACTCGACAAAGTTTTTAGGACTTTATATAAATGAATTTGCGAATGTATCTATTTTGCAAATTTTGAATCTATGGCAAGGTATGGAATTATATTCTGGGGAACCAGCTCAGGCGTGAATGATATATTCCTCATACAAGAAAGAGTCCTTATGATTGTATAAGTACATGTAAGGTTTTGCTATGAGAAATAAAGAATTTCTCAGATTCACAGGTAACTTTGATTTCGAAATACTCGTACCTGGTGAATGGACTTATTTGGATGAGTTCCATTGCCTGTCAAAAAAAAATATCACCCTTGAGAACCTGGTATTCTACTTTTTATATGATTCTGTATATTTCACTTTTTATATAAAAGCTTATATTATTTTTGAGCGCTCGTTCTAGTTACATAAGGGCTATATCATTTCTTCACGATGTCTGTATCATCTGAATTTTATGCCAAAAATGGTCTCAATCGATAAGGTTCGACTCACTGATGACGAATCCGTCGAAAAATTCGATTCTGTCCGTCCGACCGTTCGTCCATTTACACGATCACTCTCGAACGGAACAACCTAGAAACTTCAAATTTTCAGGGTAGGTTCGAATTTCGAATGCCACGGTTGAGTTCATTATTGAGCAAAATTGGACCAGAGGTTCCGTAAATATGGCCGTTCGAAATTTTGTTCTCCTGATTACTTTGAAACTACTAATTCGATCAATATGAAATTTTGCACTCAGATGAAGAATGACGTGTTCAAGCTACACGCAGAATTTTGTCCACATCGTATGACCAGAATCGAAGAACCATAGAAAATTATAACTTTCGAACGGAAAGGCTTATGGACTTGAAATTTTCAGGATGGATGTGGATCTCGAATGTCGCGGTTATATTAATCAATGAGCAAAATTAGGCTAGGGGTTCCGTAAATATTGTCATTCGAAATTCAGTTTTCTTGATAATTTCGAAATTACGGATTCGATCGTGACAAAATTGTGTATTTCAATGGAGAATGACATATTCAAGCTATATTCTGTCCAGATCGCATCACCAGAACCATAGAAATCACAGAGAATTATAACTTTCGAACGGAAAGGCCTAGGGACTTGAAATTTTTAGGGTAGGTTTGAATCTTGAATGTCGCGGTCACGTACATCATTGAGCGAAATAAGACTAGAGGTTCCGGAAATATGGCCGTTCAAAATATTCTTTCCTGATAATTACGAAACTATTGATTGGAGTGGAATCAAATTCTGATCATAGATGAAGAATAATGTATTCAAACTGCGTGCGGAATTTTGTTCAGATCGCATCATCAAGACCATAGATACCGTAGAGAATTCTAGCTAATTATCGAAAAAAAAAATCGGTCACTTAGCACTGACGTGAAGTCTGGAGTTTCGCATAAGCTCGAAATTTATTTCGACAGTTGTCAAAAATTTATTCCAATGAATATTGGTCGTCTATCTGAAGTTTTCAAATTTCAAAATGAGACAGGAAAATATGTATTAGATAGACTAATAAAAGCAAGCCAACAAATCAATACATGTAACCCCATGAAACATCGAAATTTATCCTTCGCATCTGCAGTCCGGTTTCGCCGTATTACGGCTCGTCAGTACAGATCAGCTCAGGAGAAACTCGATGTCATCATAGGTCCTGGTTTTTGAAAAGGACTGGAATTTACTTCCCTTCGCCTTTAATATAATTTTTCCTTTCTTCTTCTATTGATTATTTAGAGAGGTCCTCCTCTCTTTTGCATGGTTTTTTGCTATTCGTCTATTGGCTTCTTTGCAAGAGGTATTTCCTCTTGTCTGTGGTTCTGACTGAGAAACTCGATGTAGCAGACAGCTACCCAAACAACCTAACGCGATGACGGTCAGAGTTTATTTCTCTACTCACGCCACTTGTCGGCCGAAGTAGCAACTGAATGTAGTCCATGATGGTCCATGTAAAGATTCCTTGGCTCCCCTGACAAAACCAAAACAAGCAACAAGACCGTAAACATTACGGCCTAGTAGTCACAAGTGGTAATAAGGGTTTAAGCTACAACCTTATTCGCCAGAATAATTGACATGAATGAATATTGGTCGTCTATCTGAAGTTTTCGAATTTCAAAATGAGACAAGAAATATGTATTAGATAGACTAATAAAAGCAAGCCAACAAATCCTGAGCTGATCTATACTGACGAGCCGTAATACGACGAAACCGGTCTGCAGATGCAAAGGATGAATTTCGATGTTTCATGGGGTTACATGTATTGATTTGTTGGCTTGCTTTTATTAGCCTATCTAATACATATTTTCTTGTCTCATTTTGAAATTTGGAAAATTTATTCAATTGGTTTCTAAAACTGAAGAATGCGTATTAACCTACAAGGTGCACGAACGAGCGCTCAAAAGTTCCTGAATTCACGGCAGTGCTTTTCATCAATTTTTATTTGAATATGAAAACTTATCATTCATGTCAAAGAACTAGGGGAGGACAACTATAATTCTAATTCCTCATCTTAGTGCTTCAGTTATGTTATTTCAATAATCTGATACTAAGATTTACCAGAGGTTATTGCAGTTTCTCCAAGAGAAAAAGTACTTCAGGATAGAGAAAATATGTGCCAAATCACATCAATCGCCTTCGAATCTCCTCATTCTCGTGACATTGTACGACACCACTTCGTCGAAAATAAAAATTCCTACTCGAAAGAGATCATCGGTCGAAAAGAACCATTAAAACCGTCACGATCTCTCCTCAGGCAAAAACTAGGTCTCTCTCAGCCGCAATTTATATGCAAATAAATCTACGAAACCGCGTCAGATTCGAACCTGCATCCTTTTACTACTCCCGCACACGTTCCAAATTAATTCGGGCTCTTGGTGTTCTGCTATCTGCCCCAGTGTCCCAAATAGTACCCCGGCAACACTGATCCGTACACAGATAAGTCGTAATCGAGTTTTGTGCATAATGGAATTTTGTTTACGGCCTACAGTTCTGCACGCCCGTTGCCAATGGACACGGTTGATTTTTCGGGGGTTTCATTGTGACGAAATATGGGGATTCATTAAGTTGATAATGGTCTTTTGTGCTAGGGTAATTGACGACTGTTAGCTGATACATTTCAGTTGAAACTGCCCCATTAATTATAGAAAGATTTAACGATACTAAGTCGAAGAGATCCTGGTAATTGAAGGGATAATAGATGCTGAATGAAGATTGTAGGGCTTACACTTAACTGTCACTATCTGAGATCTCGTTCAAGGAATTTATTAATCACTTCTTTGTCTGAACTGTTGCTCGGTATGCTTGACAGTTTAATTAGGTTTTCTTTGTCTATTTTATATGAGCTTTTTATGATCTTTATTGGAAGCATTAGGGAGTGGAATATGCGTATTTTGGAAAATGAATAAAGAGTTGAGCACTCGTTTCGCAATATTCCGTACAGAACATTTTGCATAAATCATTTGATTTATCGAATATACCTGAATTGAATTTTTGTTGGATTTCAGGAAATTTGGAAAGATTTATCTAAAAAAAATGGCGGACCTATTTGCTACAGGCATCTATTGAACCTACGATTTTTATTTTTATTTTCTTTTTATTTTTTTCAATTTTTTTTTATTTTGAATTTTTTAACCACAATTCGAAATTTTCATTTGTGAATAGGAACTTCCTACAGAAAATGCCTTAGAGAGATCTGGTCATTCAGTGTACATTGTTGACGTTAATGCCGCAAAATATACTGTTATTAATAATTATAATAATAATGATGCCTCTGTTCTGCTACTCAAACCCTGTTTGAAAATGCGAACATAAAATTGAACATCCCAAAAAATAAATTTTTAGAATATGAAAGCAAAAAACAAGTGAATTTGAATGAAACATGAACAATTCAACAAATATATTGATGATAAAATAAAGATTATGATGACAAGTATAAGCTATTATACAATTTACTGACCTTCGAAAAGACACTGACAAAGTTATGTTGTGCAATGAACTGTCAATAAATTTAATAGAATTAAAATCGAGTTCAATTCATTCAGTTGACCAAAGTGAGGTATCGCAGGAGTAATAGTCTAAGTCTAGATATCCGAGAAAATCCTATATGACCTACTGCTTCTCTGAGAGTACAACCTAGAAGTGACTTTGCTTAGTAGAGGGATTTCGTGTTTTCTTTATGGCGAGTTGCCAGCAAGTCATATCATTCTTTAGCTTAGAATGATCAGTTTTTTATTGGCCCAAAGCATCATTTCTCATCGATAAGATTACACAGGGCCATTGGGGACTTTACCCTTTTTTTTGTATCTTATTTTCCAACGACCTATTCAGAAACAAGTCTGATCTTTCAATTTGGCGTCACCATAAATCTTCAGTATGAATTTACCTCATCAATTCAATATAGAATGATCCTTGGCCTACAATGTATTTCTAATACTGAAGAATATCATACACAATATGAAATTATTATTAATTAAATGATTTCATGAAAATATAAATATAAATTTAAGTAGAAGACAAAAAATATATCATAAAATATTACTTAAGTATTATAAAATTTTGTCTATGCGAACAAGATAAGGAGGGAAAATTTATCAACAACTGTTTGTTGCTTGAGAAGAATTTCTTGTAGATGTATCTTTTTATTTCTCAGGATAGTGGCCACTTTTTGAGCGCTCGTACCACTTACACGAGGGCTATATCATTTCATCCCTGATGTTCGATTCACTGATGACGAATCCGTCGAAAAATTTGAGTCTGTCCGTCCGGCCGTCCGTAAGCACGATAACTCTCGAACGGAACAACCTAGAGACTTGAAATTTTCAGTGTGGGTTCAATTCCTGAATGCCTCGTTTGAGTTCGTTAATAGGCCAAATTTCACCAGGGGTTCCGTAAATATGGCCGTTCAAAGTTTTATTCCCGTGATAACTTGAAAACTACAGATTTGATCGGGATGAAATTTTGCACTCAAATGGAGAATAAGCTACATGTGAAATTTTGTCCAGATCGCATGACCAGAACCATAAAAACCATAGAAAATTGTAACTTTTGAACGGAAACGCCTAGGGACTTGAAATTTTTAGGATAGGTGTGGATCTCGAATGTCGTGATCAAGTTCATCTGTGAGCAAAATTATACTAGCGGTTCCATAAATATGGTCGTTTGAAAGTTTGAAATTTAGTTTTCTTGATAATTTCAAAACTACAGATTCGATCGTAGCGAAATTTTGTATACTAATGGAGAATGATATATTCAAGCTACATTTCTCCAGATCATATGACCAGAACCATAGAAAATCATAACTTTCGAACGGAAAGGCCTAGGGTCTTGAAATTTCCAGGATAGGTGTGGATCTGAAATGTCGCGTTCACGTTTATCAATGAGCAGAATTATACTAGGGGTTCCTTAAATACGGTCGTTTGAAATTTTTTTTTCTCGATAATCTCGCTCTATTTGAAATTTTTGAGGTTAAAATTATTTTGGGATCGACTAATTTTAAACATAATATTGTTCATAACTTGAGGGATATTCATAACATAATATGTTCAATGGAATGATACCTAAACATAGTAGAAGAAATGTTATTTTCAAACCCTGAGAAATGAATGAAATATTTAATTGAAATCATAGCATTTACGACGAATTCAAGAAATGTCTTCGAAACTTCAACACTGAAAATTCGAAAATTTATCTTGATATCATCGGGAATATGCTACATTTATTCAAAATAGCTCAAGGCACAATATATTTTGCTATCGTAGCGCATTTGTAACCCTTAACTTCGAATATCATCCCCTAAATGTAATGATACAGTTAGGTATATCATTTTCATGGAGAGCTTTGGATGTATTGAAGTTGATTAACTATAAAAATGAGGAAACGTATCCAAGATATATGGTGAATTGGGGAGCTCCAATGGCCTTTCTATTCTTCTGATAATATCATGTACCCTTAGGTTCTTATAATATCAACATAAATCAAACTTAAGACCTTTTTACTTCGAACTGTCTTCATGAACATTTTCAAACAGAATTTGAAATGAATAATATATTTTTGAGCGCTCGTACTACTTACACGAGGGCTATATCATTTCGTCACGATGTCTGTATTTTTCGAATTTGATGATGACGAATCTGTCGGAAAATTCGAGTCTGTCCGTCCGTTCGTAAGCACGATAACTCTCGGACGGAAAAACCTAGAGACTTGAAATTTAGTGTGTGGGTTCAGTTCCCGAATGCCTCGGTTAAGTTCGTTAATGGGTCAAATTCCATCAGGGGTTCCGTAAATATGGCCGTTCAATATTATGTTCTCCTGATTACTTGGAAACTACAGATTTGATCGGGATGAAATCTTGCACTCAAATGGAGAATAAGGTGTTCAAGCTACTTGTGAAATTTTGTCCAGATCGCATGACCAAAACCATACAAACCATAGAAAATTGTAACTTTTGAACGGAAACGCCTAGGGACTTGAAATTATCAGAATAGGTGTGGATCTCGAATGTAGTGATCACGTTCATCTATGAGCAAAATTATACTAGGGGTTCCGTAAATATAGTCGTTCGAATTTAGTTTTCTTGATAATTTCAAAACTACAGATTCGGTCGTGACGAAATTTTGTACACTAATGGAGAATTATATATTCAAGCTACATTTCTCCAGATCGCATGACCAGAACCATAGAAACCATAGAGAATCATAACTTTCGAACAGAAAGGCCTAAGGACTTTCAGGATAGGTGTGGATCTGAAATGTCGCGTTCACGTTCATCAATGAGCAGAATTATACTAGGGGTTCTGTAAATACGGTCGTTTGAAATTTTGTTTTCTCGATAATTTCAAAACTACGGATTCGATCGAGATGAAATTTTGTATTTTAATCGAGAATGATATATTGAAGCAATATTCCGTCCAGATCGCATGACCAGAACCATAGAAACCATAGAAAATTGTAACTTTTGAACGGAAAGGCCTAGGAACTTGAAATTTTCAGGGTGCGTTTGGATCGCAAATATCGCGGTCACGTTCATCAATGAGCAAAATTAGACTAGGGGTTCCGTAAATATGGCCGTTCAAAATATTTTTTTCCTGATAGTTTCGAAACTACTGATTGGATTGGAATGAAATTTTGCACCTAGCTGAGGAATAATGTATTCACCAAGATGTATCACCAAGACCTTCGATAACGTAGAAATTTCTAGCGAATTATCGAAAAAAATTGGTCTGCTGAAGCACTGACATGAAGTCTGGAGTTTCAGAATTTTTTTGACAGCTGTCGAAAATTCCTTCAATTGATTTCTTAAACTGGAGAATGCGAATCTACCTACAAGGTGCATGTATTAGCGCTCAAAAGCTTCTGACTTCACGGCAGTGCTTTTCGTAATTTTTATATTAGGAAACAACCTAAAATGAAATTTTGAAATTACACAGGAAACAAATTGGCGAATGCGCTGGTTATGGTGACTTTGAATCCGTCGAATTCATGAGGGAATGCTTTTTCGAATGAATTGTGAAACTGAAACTGAACTCAGTTTTGCCTCAAAAAATGTAAAATGTATTTGGACTTCGTCTAATGAAGGCATCTTGGGTTCAAAAATAATGAAATCATTGTGTACTTGCTCCAAAATAGTGATGTCTTTATTATCGACGTTATACTCAAATTGGGGTGATATTCCCTCACTCTCAATATTTTTTTTATTACCTCATCAAGTTCGTTCTGGTCAACTTGTTGGAGACTCGGAGAAGAACCAACATAATGACTGTCATTTTCCTCACCTGCACCACATGCTATTCCACAAATGCAAAATACACAATAAATCCAAAGTTATTTTTCAGGAAAAACGCGGTGAGGACTGAAGAAGAGTAACAAACCGAACTTTGAACTGTGAAACCCTTTGTTAACGCCACCTTCCTCTTCTCTTCTTCTTCTTCTTCAACATGTATTTTGAAAGGAGGGCACATAATAAAAATCAAGGCGTGATGATAACGAGGTTCGAGAAAGTAAAGTTAATCTGTCAACAAAAAAGGTAGGTAGGTAACTACAGCCGAAATTTTTTGTGATATTTCACTATTTGAGCAAAACTTCCATGATTCATTAGCAACATATCTTCCTTGGACTCTTTGTTCTTGTTACTCATAAATTTAATTAATTAAACCAAATGGAACAAATTTATTACTGAATTTAAACGTACCTACCACCCGATATCAGATGTAAAGGAGAGCTTTTCTTCAATATTTTATTCGCATTACCTGGAATGTTAGAACGAACAGTTGATATTTATTTTTGAGGTTTCAGGATTATCGAAGAATATTAAATTAGAGGCTTTAAATGTTGTTTCCTCTATTTTTGCAGAGAAACAAAATTGAGTTCTTATTCAATTCAAATCTGGTTTCAGTCTACTTCTGAATTCAGGTCAGAGGTGCTGTATCTTGAGAATGGAAAAACGCTGGAAAAACGGTTCTGATTCTCTCAATCCGCACGTGAAAAGCCTATAAAAACAGTTGCAATTGTTCCGCCACCAAATTGAAAAAAATTATGATTGTAATCAATCTATTTTCTCAAAAATATTAAGATTATTTATTGTACAGTTTGAGGAGTTTATTCCAGGTCCCACTGATCTGGAAGTGGAAAGAATATTTACATTTTTTCATTATTGCTAGAGTTCAATTTTGAAAATGCGGTTTCTATTCTGAACCGTATTTTCAATGTAGCTTTTGGCCACTGAATTGGGTTACCAGTAATATCACCACTGACATCAACTGATACGATTGCAGATGTCCTTCAAAAACATTGGCATGATATAAATTCGGATCAGGTAGATTTGAATAGGACAAACGTCAAATGTACAGCATGCTTGATTAAAAAATAATGGGTTTCTATTGATTGAAAATCTGTATCGTTGTGAAAAATCTGTATCATAATGGATCTTATTATGAAACGGATTATGGGCATATAGCTGTATTATTATAGTACGTGCAGAAAAAATATTTTATAATTTTCGTTAGTGTCAGTTTGAGGATATTTTTCCGAAGTACGAAGTACATAAGCTAGGCAAAATAGAGAATCCTTGAATCCAAATATCATAAACTCTTACTTCACACCGAGAATTGTATATAATCGTTCCATTCAAGTATACCGAAAACACCCCTATTTCTCTTGTTTCATTCCATCTAATTTTCGTGGGACAGATTCTGCAGTAAATTATGTTACATCTCCCCCTCTCGATGAAGATGTACAAACAACCAATCTCTCCACTTGAGGCCTCTCCGTCTCCGAAATTTTCCCAGATCGATTATGTCGTTCGCCTCTAACCACAATTTGGTAAGAAAATCACACATTTCGCTTTCAGCCTAATACACATCCGAAATTGAATTTCAGAGGGGGCAGGTTCACTTAGACTCAATCGTCTGAGGTAATCGCCGTGTCAGGGAAAAATTGCTTTTCCATTAGAGTTTGCGTCGGCACGGAACGACGGTTGATGTGCTGCAGTAGGCGGCCACGTGAGAGGACCCGTCTAGACGTTCAATATCCTAATTATTGACAATTATGAACACCAATAACGGCTATTAACACTGTTGGAAAGTTTTGAAAAACTATATATTGAGGGGGATTGGGATCGTCATACTTTTGCAGGAAATCGAGCATTTTCATTCCTATATAAAATTCCGAGAATTTAGAAGAGAAAATCAAATATTGTGAAACTGCGGATTAAGCCCATGGTGGGCCGGTAGCATCAAAACTGAATTGGGCCTTCTGGTAATGAAATCAAACATTTATTATCATGCTGGAACTCTGGAAATATCCAATTTTAATGGAAAGAGATAGCAGCAAGCTTTCTTACTGTTAGACAGAGCCACTGAATGAGAATGACAACACGTTGAGTACCACTCCACGTGTGGAGGTGTCTGGTTCACTAGTTGCTGGACCAGCCCTTCTGATGAGTCCACCAGCAACTGTGGGTCGAAAAACACATCTGTTCCCCATCAAATGAGATGAAAACACATCGGAAATTCTAAACTATGACTTTTGTCATCAACGCGGTGTGGTAAATGCTCTTTGTCTGAACGATTCAGACCTCTCAGTCAATCCAAAAAAGCAGAATTCGATAGAAAATAATAATAAAGTTTATTATTTAAAAATTATAAAAGCACTGCCGTGACGTCAGGAGCTTTTGAGCGCTCGTACATCCACCCTGAAGGTAGATTCGCATTCTTCAGTTTTAGAAACCAATTGGAAAGACTTTGACAGCTGTCAAAGAAAATTTCAAACTGAGGCGAAAATCAAGACTTCAGGTCAGTGCTTCAGGTGACCAATTTTTTTTCGATAATTCGCTAGAATTTTCTACGGTGTCTATGGTCTTGGTAATGCGATCTGGACAAAATTTCCCACGTAGTTTGAATACATTATTCTTCATCTATGCGCGAAATTTCATTATAATCCAATAAGTTGTGTCGAGATTATCAGGAAACAAATAATTTTGCTCATTGATCATTGATGAATGTGACCGCGAAATTCGCGATCCGAACCTATCCTGAAAATTTCAAGTTTCTAGGCCTTTCCGTTCGAAGGTTATGATTTGCTCTGGTTTCTATGGTTCTGATCATGCGATCTGAAAAAATTTAGCTCCAATATATCATTCTCAATTCAAATACAGAATTTCGTCACGATCAAATCCATAGTTTCGAAATTATCGAGAAAACTGAATTTCAAACGGCCATATTTACGGAACCCCTAATCTCATTCTGCTCATTGATGAGAGTGACCGCAACATTAAAGATCCAAACCTATCCTGAAAATTTCAACTCCCTAGGCCTTTGCATTACAAAGTTATAATTTTCTATGGTTTCTATGGTTCTGGTCATACGAGCTAGACCAAATTGTATGTAGCTTGAACACGTAATTCTCCATCTGAGTGCATGCGATCGAATCTGTAGTTTCAAAGTAATCAGGAAAACAACATTTCGAACGGCTATATTTACGGAACCCCTCGGCAAATTTTGCCAAATAACGAACTTATTAACTGCGGCATTCGAGATTCAAACACACCCTGAAAATTTCAAGTTTCTAGGACATCCCGTTCGAAAGTTATCGTGAACACGGCCGGCCGGACGGACAGACTCGAATTTTTCGACGGATTCGTCATCAGTGAGTCGAACATAGTCGTTTGAGACCATTTTCGGCTCAAAATTCGAATAATACAGACATCGTGACGAAATGATATAGCCCTCGTGTAAGTATTACGAGCGCTCAAAAATGAACAAACATAACAGCAAAGCTAAGTGCAGATAAATAAGTAAAAATAGGAAAAGGAAATTTTTTTATGTCGAACGATAATAATGTCATGTTTTGTTTTCGAACGAAAGGTACCTACCTGCAATATATAATTATGTTTTTTCCGTTTCAAATGTCTGTTTTAAAAAATAAACTTTATTTAATTCCGAAATAATAATCACAACTATGAGATAAAGGTTTTCTAGATCTACAGATTAGAATACAGAAAAATGTGAGTTGATTACAAGTTAATATTACCACCTTATAACACGAACTGTCTTTATAACAATGTCTTTCTTGAAAAGTAAACTACTGTTCCTATGTAGGGGAATAGCGAACATGCATTCTCCGTACGGTTCCGCTAGTCAATGGTTTCTAGGTATATCTAGGAATGTGCTGAGCTTCGTGAGAAGTTCCTTGAGGTAGAGATTTAAGAATGTGCTGTGCCCTTCACGTAACAATATGTATACACTACTTTTGAAATTATAAGTTAATTTAAATAAATTTTGTATCGTCTGATCGAAACACATACCTTCCAAAATCTGTGATTTTCTACCATACTATACCCAAATGATCATTAAATCTTAGTATGTAGTGGTGGATATCCTGTATAATATAGGTACCATAAATAAATAGGATTTTCTACCAATATAATCATTTCTGAATTGAATTGAAAAAAATGTATGAGTATTGCTACCGTAAATGGTATCATATTGTTACTCGATCATCCCTTCTAGCAAGTAGCAACGAGTTGATAAATCATTAACGATAGTTAATGGTGGTTCGGGGGATTGCGGAGGCGTAGGCGACCCACAAAATGTTTCATGAGATTACTATACTCCAATATTGATCAAAGGGAATATTAACGATACCTCACACAACATCCAACAATACAGCGTGTTTCATAAATATTGTTAATAACTTTGGTTCGACTCATCAGGTCAAAATATGGAGAAATGATAAATTCTCTTGGAAAAATCTTTTAAATTTTATGTACCAAACACTGTGTTATACTAAAATTATGGTTTTGGAATCTTTTGATGAATTCATCTAGATTTTACCACGACGCAAGTCAGTTGTTTTGTTGCCGCAAAAAATTAGACCCAGTATACAGATAGATTTTTTGAACTACCTAATGAGTTTTTAACTGCCTGTATCTGTGAAACGAAAAGAATTCAGACGTTCAAAATTCCTCATATTTTGACTATGTTTTGAGTCAATATGGAAAAGTAGTTTTTTCGTTGTCTAGAATATATTTCGTACAATTTCTCAAATTAAAATTAATCAAGCTGTATGAGATGAACTGTGTTACAATTTTCCATCTGAGAATATACATCCAATAACTCGGTACTTAAATTATCCGTCTGATTCAAATAAATTCACGTCTTCCTCTGAATAAACGTGAGTGAATTCCTCGTCTATTTCTTAAAAGAATAGAACCGTTATTTTCAACATACTTGTGAACCTTTTTGAGCGCTCGTACTACTTACACGAGCTTATCATTTCGTCAAGATGTCTGTATTTATCGAATTTTGAACTCAAAATGTGCCTAGAGACTTGAAATTCTCAGTGTGGGTACAGTTCACGAATGCCTCAGTTAAGTTCGTTAATGGGCCAAATTTCACCAGGGGTTCCGTAAATATGGCCGTTCAAAGTTTTGTTCTCCTGATTACTTGGAAACTACAGAATTGATCGAGATGAAATTTTGCACTCAAATAGAGAATAAGCTACATGTGAAATTTTGTCCAGATCGCGTGACCAGAACCATAGAAACCATAGAAAATTGTAACTTTTGAACGGAAACGCCTAGGGACTTTTCAGGATAGGTGTGGATCTCGAATGTCGTGATCACGTTAATATATAAGCAAAATTATCCTAGGGGTTCCGTAAATATGGTCGTTTGAAATTTAGTTTTCTTGATGATTTCAAAACTACAGATTCGATCGTGACGAAATTTTGTTTACTAATGGAGAATGATATATTCAAGCTACATTTCTCCAGATCGCATGACCAGAACCATAGAAACCATAAAAAATCATAACTTTTGAACGGAAAGGCCTAGGGACTTGACATTTTCAGGATAGTTGTGGATTTGAAATGTCGCGTTCACGTTAATCAATGAGCAGAATTATACAAGGAGTTCCGTTAATGCGGTCGTTTGAAATTCTGTTTTCTCGATAATTTCGAAACTACGGATTCGATCGAGATAAAATTCTGTATTTTGATCGAGAATGATATATTAGAGCCAAATTTTGTCCAGGTCGAATGACCAGAAGCATAGAAACCATAGAAAATTATAACTTCCGAAGGGAAAGGCCTAGTAACTTGAAATTTTCAGGGTAGGTTTGGATCACAAATGTCGCGGTCACGATCATCAACGAGCAAAATTAGACTGGGGGTTCCGTAAATATGGCCGTTCAAAATATTTTTTTCCTGATAATTTCGAAACTACTGATTGGATTGGAATCAAATTCAACAGCTAGCTGAAGAATAATATATTTAAACTACGTCCGAAATTTTGTCCAGATCGCATCACCTAGACCATAGATACCGTAGAAAATTATCGAAAAAAATTAGTCAGCTGAAGCACTGACATGAAGTCTAGAGTTTTGCCTATGTTTTAGAATTTTTTTGATAGCTGTCGAAAATTACTTCAATTGATTTCTAAAACTGGAAAATGCGAATCTTCCTACAAGGTGGATGTAAGAGCGCTCAAAAGCTCCTGACTTCACGGCAGTGCTTTTATAATTTTTGTATGCTTGTTCCTATGAAAAGGAGAATTACCGATTTGCCCAAATGTAAGTACTTTTCGAATTTTGAGCCTAGAAAAGTCTCAAAAGATTAGGTTGGACTCACAGATGAAGAATTCTAGGTTAAATTCAATTCTGCCTGTCCGACCGGCAGTAAACACTCTAACTCTCGAAAGAAGAGGCCAAGGGTCTTGAAATTTTCTGAGTACCTTCGGATCTGCATGCGCCGATTGTGTTCCTGCCGTTTCTGCTTTTTTTCACGATCCGATACCGATTCGATCGAATTGAATCTTTGTAGTTAGTTGTGAAATAAGAATCTTTTCTTTTTCAGAAATTTAATATCTCTGAAACTATCCGGCATATCCTATTTTGATTTCAAGAGTAAGGCATCCTTTAAATGAGTAATGTGAAAATTCTGCTCACAAGCTATTCCATTTGAAAAAAAAAACTCGAGTTGAAAAGTTTGAAGATCGAAGAGACGTTCCCCTGGATAATTATCTCAAAATTTGATTTCTCTCGAAACTCGAGCAGATTTTGAAATAATTGAAGCGATATGAGGGTTGAACCGAAAAAAAAAAACAATTCTTATAGGTTTCATCAACACCCACGTGCTGTTTTCAGGAATTTACGATCAATTTTGGTGAGTGGGTAAGTGAAGGTTATTCCAATGACAGTACATTCATTTTTCTCATTCCGTCTAGAATGCAGTCGAAATTGATGATATCGAAAATGCAAAGAAGTGAATTTGAGTAAGAAATAGCAGTATTGATTTGTAACGAAAGGTTTGTTCGACATTTTTAGGTTCTGAATGAAAACAAATATTCCCTGCGCATTGGAACGGATTCGGAGAAAAAATAGGGATATTTACACTTGAAAATGGAAGAAAGTGATGATTTTTCGAAGATATCCAGGTTTTGAGGAATTTATCAATATTTTATTTGACATAACAAGATCAATGTGAACAAAAAATGATCATTTAGGCACTTTCTTAACTCATATATGTATGTAAGTATCGTGACGAAAATCCTATGCCTGTTGTGGCCTCAGACCACACTTTCTGTCTCTCGCGAGCTAATTCGCTGTGTATATTGGAATCCAAATCCTACATTTTCATAGAAATCCAGATAATTTCCATTAAAGCACTCGATGACTAGCTGATCATCCATCGTGCACCATAGTCCGTTCCAATCGGCCATCCAATATTCCTACCTTCCATTCTTCCTCACAAACGGTCACAGTCCAGGCAATCAGCGCAGCCGACTCTTTCACGCCGATCCATCTTCCCTTCAACTCCAACAATAAAACAAGTCCCATCCAGAAAGAAACGGAACCCTATTCAAAGCATATAAGTGACCTTTCCAACAGAATGGAGCTAATCGGGGGAAATATTGCAGTAACCCCTGGTGTCGGGGTCCACAATTCCATCGACTCCTAGCCACAGAGGGCGGCAATTTTACGCTCTGGCGATGGGAGAGAAAACTCCGCACAAGAAAAGGTATGTCGCCCGCCTGCAACAAAAGAGGTCATCTGTTCTCGTGTTCTCAGCGGTTCGGGGGGCTGTTATCCGCACGCGTGGATGGTGTTAAGTTCTTTATTGTTATCGCCGCAGGGCAGTGGATTTAGGCGTCCGAGGACGTATCTCGGAAGGTCTATACACAATCTCCGACATAATGCCGGCCAAATGTACCGGAGCTTCATGTTTATTTTTATGGCTGTTTTCGACGCACTCGAGAAGGCGTCGTTCCATCTTTTAAGTATGAAATTGTCCCGTTTCTTCAGTAGAATCACCCTTTAAGTTGTTTGTTTTGATTCGGGTAAGAAAGGCGTAAATAACTTCTTTCATGGGGGGAGAGCTTCAAGGATAATCTACCAATTTAAGGTGCGTTTCAACGCAAAACAATATTTCTTTGTTTCGGTGGGGAAGCATTGAGGATTGGCCTCTGCATTCAAAAGTTGCTGCGGAGTCATAAACACATGGTAGATGTAATTCTGCTCTGGAGAGATGGAAATGTCCGATTTCACGTAGAATCGGTGACTCTGAGATAGAGGCTTAACGAGATTTAAGTCCTAGTTGATCAATTATTCTGAAATGGGTTACGAAATTGGAGGACGAGAAGAAAATCTTAAACTCACAATTATTGTTCTGAGAGGAATTTCAGGTTCGGGAATTTCAGGCAGACCCTCTAGATGTGGCGGCTCACTGTATAGTGATAGGTAAGTAGGGCTAGTAAGTTTCGACCTTGTGTATTGGTCAGAAAACTGTTCTTCGTATAAACACTTTGAAGTTTGCTTTCAATTGATCCTGTAGGATCCTCCTTCATCTTCTTTCATCAACCTGCAACCAAAATCTCTACTTTCTCATTTTTGTGAGCCTCTACATCTGAGACCACGATTTCCCTTGTCTACTGGGAGTATTTCAATTGAAAGGTAATCTTACAATGTTTTGGAAGCCTGATATTCTGATCTTGGTATGTTGGGAGATATATTTCGAATTTCATGCCTTTGTTTTATAAGCTGACAAGTTTATCACTGTTTTCCGAGGGTATTTTGTTTACTTAGGTTGTTTCTTTATGAGTGATTCAAGTTTATTCTTCTGTATGTCTTTCTGATTTAAATTTGTCCTCTGACTATATATCTGCTAACTCCTTCTCTTTGATTGCTCTCTTAGCCTCTGTTTGTTGCATCTTTCATGAATAAGGTCTTCTCCCATCTCTTGACTTGTTCCTATTGCGATCAATTTGTATTGGAAGTGCTACTATGAAGCCTTTCTGAATTATGCTTTATCCGGCTTCAGCAAGCGATCTTAGATTAACCCCTAACCAAACTATACTCACGTGCAGAAAAAACGCAACAAGTTAATATTTGGTAAAATTTGAGTTCTCGTGGTTTCTTTATTTTTAGTTCAATTGTTAACATTTTTTAGCAAACTGTAGATAAAATTATTAATTTTAACTTGCTTATCTTTTATAAAATGCTGACTAATAAGTCATTATACAGGGTAAATTAGGAGTTTGTTGTTGAACCCTTATTTTAAAACATCCTGTGGAATAATTTCGTGGTCAAAATCTTTCAAAATACTAATTTTTGTTAAGAACCTACTAAATTTCAGAAAGTTCTCCTCATGTTGTTGATTGACGATGGATTATTGAATGAGATCAGAAAAATGGACTCTCAAGACCCAGGTTCCATCACTCATAAAGTACCATTGCAGATTAGAATAAAATTGAATTTGTGCTTACTCTGTCGAAGCACACAGCAAATATTCTCAACTACATCTATTGTTATGGAAATCAAAACATGGTCATATTGCTTGAAGTATCGAAAATTTAGAATGAAATAAATTCAAATAATATCACCAAAATTCAAGAACCTCCAAACATCAAGTCAATTCTAATGAATTTATCGATCAATTTATAAATTATTGTAATATGATATTTTCAAAGACGGTTCAGATCATTTGAGAATAAGAAAAATTACGAAAAGCACTGCCTTTTGAGCGCTCGTACATCCACCTTGTAGGAAGATTCGCATTTTCCAGTTTTAGAAATCGATTGAAAGAAAAATTCGACAGCTGTTGAAAAAGTTCTCCAGAATTCATGTCAGTGCTTCTGCTGACCATATTTTTTCGATAATTCGCCAGAATTTTCTAAGGTATCTATGGTCTTGGTAATGCGATCTGAACGAAATTTCCCACGTAGTTTGAATACATTATTCTTCATCTCTTTGCAAAATTTCATTCAAATCCATTGGGTAGTTTCGAAATTATCATTTTTTTGAACGGCCATATTTACGGAACCCCTAGTCGAATTTTGCTCATTGATGAACGTGACCGCGACATTCGCGATCCGAACCTACCCTGAAAATTTCAAGTTTCTAGGACGCTCCCTTCGGAAGTTATAATTTTCTATGGTTTCTATGGTTCTGGTTATGCGATCTGGACAAAATGTTGCTTTAATATATCATTCTCGATTAAAATACAGAATTTTTTTTCGATCGAATCTGTAGTTTCGAAATTATCGAGAAAACAAAATTTCAAACGACTGTATTTACGGAGCCCCTTGTATAATTCTGTTCATTGATGAACGTGAACGTGACATTTCAGATCCACACCTATCCTGAAAATTTCAAGTCCCTAGGCCTTTCCGTTCGAAAGTTATGATTTTCTATGGTTTCTATGGTTCGGGTCATGCGATCTTTAGAAATGTAGCTTGAATATATCATTCTCCAATAGTATACAAAATTTCGTCACGATCGAATCTGTAGTTTTGAAATTATCAAAAAAACTAAATTTCAAACGACCATATTTACGGAACCCCTACTATAATTTTGCTCATAGATAAACGTCATCACGACATTCGAGATCCACACCGATCCTGGAAATTTCAAGTCCCTAGGCATTTCCGTTCAAGAGTTACATTTTTGTATGGTTTCTATGGTTTTGGTGATGCGATCTGGACAAAATTTCGCATGTAGCTTGAACACCTCATTCTCCATTTGAGTTCAAAATTTCATCTCGATCAAATCTGTAGTTTCCGAGTTATCAGGAAAATGAAACTTTAAACGGCCATATTTACGGAACCCCTGGTGGAATTCTCTAGGACGGATTCGTCATCAGTGAGTCGAACATAGTCGATTGAGACCATTTTCGGCACAAAATTCTAAAAATACAGACATCGTGACGAAATAATATAGCCCTCGTGTAAGTAGTACGAGCGCTCAAAAATGTGAATTGGTTGAAATTATTAATTTTAAAAAGTTGGTTCAGTTATGTTTATGAAGAATGTCAAAATGAAGATGTGCATGTGAAGATGGAAAATGTATCAAGAATGTTACCATGGGAATGCGATATAAAATAATTTTGATGGGAAAAGCAGGCCAGTGAACAGTGGAGAGAGAAACGTCAAGGTGAAAGATCGATGATTTTCAAAAAGTTGGCGGAAAGATTGGCATTGGCTTTGTAAGAAGAAAGGTACAATGAATGGTATTTGGAACTTTGTCAAGAGTAGATTCGTAGATTGAGTTGTTGGAATTGATTTGGCAAGTGAAGGAGAAAAGGAGATATTGAAACGGCGTGCTGCTTGTAAGAAGGAAAATTTAAATAGGAGATATTAGAACATATAGTGAGTGCACTCACCAACCGAACGTTATTTTAGAGTTTAGAAATATTAGTTATAGGTTCTTTTGATAGTTGGGGTTGTTTATTAGAATAAGATTGCTGATTATATAATTTTGTGAGAGATTTTCTTTTGATTGTTCACCTTCAGAACTCTCATTGAAATAGAGTCTGGAAAAAAAAATATATATCTGAAATAAAATTGTTTGAATATTGTTAGTGGTTTTTATAAATTTCAAAATTTAATATTATTGATATCCTGAACGAACCATAACACTATCCATGAATCCTCGAAGTTATTACAGCATAGTTGACACATCCGCACTATGCAGAAAGTCGATATTTCCACATATCTATTAGTAGGTTACACCTTCAGTAATTGTCCCTATTGAATTTACTCCTTTTCACAACTATCGGTGAACTTTTACTAGCAGCAATTGCCACCAACCGCTGGCAAATCCCAGCTTCAAACTTTCCCCGAACAGCCTGCTCGAACTGTTAACTCACGATAAAAATTAAAAGAAGGGCCCTCACTCCTTTAATTAGGGCGGAATACTAGATGACGTTGAAAAATCGCAGCAGTCGCCTGCGGAGCCCCACGCGTATAAATCTACAATCAGGCAAGGTTAGGGCCGTAATTAAATTGAGCCGAATCGGGAGTTTGTGCGAGGTATTTTCATTAAAGTGAACTCTGAGTACGTTCCGACCGCTACACGCACCTGGTAAATTGGTACATTTTACATATCATATGGGATTTATGTCAATTCGTCTACTCCACAGCCCGAGTCTGCTCTATTATGCATATTTCGACGCTGCCGCTTCCATCTCTAATTGTCTTCATGCGATTACTGCAGATGCGCATCCGTGATTTATTGCAAGTTTCGGAGCAGATGCTGGAGAAGTGTATTTATCAGGATGTCGAAGATTCAACTAGTTTCCTAAGGGATTTTCCACCAATAGCTGTAATTTTCGGTTTGATGGTTCTGCAGGATTTGACGCCCGTTGAGGAAGGTTAAACTCCATGTTTTGTCCTAGCACAGTACGAATAGTTATTAGTAGGTTATATGTAACGAAAAATTGATGAAAAGCACTACCGTGATGTCTGGAGCTTTTGAGCGCTCGTTCATGCACCTTGTATGTAGATTGGCATTTTCCAGGTTCAGAAACCGATTGGAGAAATTTTTGACAGCTATCAAAAAAAATTTCAAACTCAGTCAATGCTAAGTGACCAATTTTGTTTTCGATAATTCGCTAGAATTTTCTACGGTATCTATGGTTTCGGGGTTGCGATCTGGACAAATTTCGCACGTAGTTTGAATACATTATTCTTCATCTATGTGCAAAATTTCATTTCATTTCAATCAGTAGTTTCGAAAGGGTCAGGAAAAAAATATTTTGAACGGCCATATTTACGGAACCCCTAGTCTAATTTTGTTCATTGATAAACGTAAAGTATTTGGGAATATGAATTGTATTTCATTTCAAATTTGGTTACCTACCTCGGAAAAGTGTCTGTATATTCGAATTCGGGCATACATTGTATTACTTTGTATAATCAACAGATGTCGTTCATTTTGGAGCTGTGTGACCGACGGGATATCTGCAGCTTAGATAACAAAGTCTGAATAGAGACAAGTCGTTCATCGACTATTTTGTAGTCGATGGATGTTATGACTACGGGGCAAGATGCAAGATAAGGTCGAGAAAAGGGGAGAATGTGCAACTACGATTGATTTGTGAGAAAATTTCGGAGAAATAATTTAAGCTTGTGGGTGTCTCCAAGCAATGGAAGGGAGGCACTACCAAAAATATCCACCCAGGAATTAGGTTTTGCAGGGGGAAAAGTTTACGTTTGTAGGGACTCCGGAAGAGTTAAGGCAGTTGCTCGTGGCTAGATAACTCACTAAGAGGTAGTCGTACGGGGTCGGTTTTCCGGTTCGAGGCCGGTGTAGTTGAAAGTCAGGGAGGAACCAAGATAGGATAGGTACAGAATTGTAAGTTTCGGTTCGAGGCCGGTGAAGGGACTAAAATTGGGGTAGTAGTCCGTTGTAAGAAAAAAGCTTTAGTATTTTCAGTCGAGGATTTTTAGACTCCGGATTAGGAAAATAATCTGTGTTAGATCGTGGAAGTAAGTGTCGAAGAAGTTGCATTTCGAGTGAAGTCAGAAGTCGTATTCGTTACGGGAGTGCAAACAAAAAGGTTAAGGTCACTTTCGGAGTGAATGAATTTGTTTTAAAGTAGGTACAAAAAGGGATTAGGTGTGTAGATAAAGGTAGGAAAATTCAGTTCAAAGTTTTAACCCCTATACATGTGAATGGTGTTATTGTAATCTACTATATAAAAATAAGTCGGGTTTTCCTTCCTGACGCTATAACTCCAGAACGCACGAACCGATTTCCACGGTTTTGCATTCGTTGGAAAGGTCTCGGGCTCCGTGAGGTTTATAGCAAAGAAAATTCAGGAAAAATTCAGGACAAACCAACATTTTAAGTAGATGGCGCCGGTGCGTGATACATTGTTTGACAGCTACTCATTGTTCTCTGCTCAGTTAATTTCATGTGACAAACCGGTATTGTGTTCACTGTGAAATTGTGAAAAAAAAGTAAAAAAAACATATAACGTATATTGTGCAAATTTTTATTCAATTTCAACAGCAGGCATTTGTCTTTAAGGTCGTAAGTTGAACTGTGTAAATTATGTGGATCGTGCATGCGAGGTTAAATTCACCACTCTGTCCATAGCCCAAAATGCCTAGAGAAAAACGTGCGAACATCGGCCGCCGCACAAGACATGCAAGCCAGCAACAAGTGTATTCACAGAACTTAAGCGAAGAAAGACAAAATATAATAAGAGAAAATGCCCGATTGAGACAATGCGTGAGCACACGAAGATCATCGGCATCATACAATCGCTTGGCATTCCAATATGATCCCACTGCGAACTACAGTGATGATGAAAATTTAGATATTGGACCAATGACGACTATATGCCGATATTGCAATGCGTTGAAGTTCAAAAGAGAAACGGCTGGATTGTGTTGCGCAAGTGGAAAAGTCAAACTGGATCCATTACTTACACCACCACAGCCACTGAAACCATTGTTCGATGGAAGTGATCCCGATTCCAGCCATTTTCTTCAACACATCCTTGAATACAATAACTGCTTTCGCATGACTTCCTTTGGAGCTAATATCATTCGAGAAGGCGGCTTCATGCCGGTTTGCAAGGTAAAAGATACAACACACATAACCAATCACTCACACCAACACAATGAATTGCAATACATAACAACTACATATACACCACACACTACACCATCACACGATCAGAAGTTACACCGTATTCTTCAACAAATGATTGTTTGCAATTACAGATACAAGGACAAATATATCATTTGCATGGTTCAATGGTGCCAGCACCAGATGAACCGTATCAATTTCTGCAAATATATTTCATTTCGTCGATTGTGGATCGGCTGAATGTGCGGTGCAATATACAGGGAACACAACAGTTAAAGAGACGAATTATTGAACAGTTGCAAGCATTTTTTCACGCTAATAATGCTGTGGTTAATATGTTCAAAACAGCATTGGAGCGAATGCCATCGGATACGCACAAATTTGTCATAAGAGCGGATTGTACCCCAACAGGTGAACATGTGCGAAGATTCAATGCACCCACCGTTAATGATGTTGCTGCAATTATTGTTGGCGATCCAACTAAATCGCGAGACATTGTCGTTCAGCGAAGAAGCAATGTCATGCATCGTGTAAACGAGACACATCGTTTGTACGATGCGTTACAATATCCAAAAAAAAAACAAAAAAACAAAAAAAAAATTTTCTTCATCTTTTAATCACCAAACGAAATGTTACATAAAACGAAGCCATCTGGTGGCGAAACGGAGTTCGCCGGGTTTGCTAGTCCCCAATATTATTGATAACTTGACCCGAAATTGATTTGATGTATTTCGATGTAAGGAATGTGAATAATAGCTGTATTTATTTGGTATCGATGATTATTTGAATATTAATTCCTAAACCATTAATTGACCCACAGTCGAGCCATTTTTCAGTTATTGCGAGTCTTACGCAGGGCAATCGATTTTTGTTCTCTTTTTGAGCGCTCGTACTACTTACACGAGGGCTATACCATTTCGTCACGATGTCTGTATTTTTCGAATTTTGAGCCGAAAATGGTGTCAAACGACTATGTTCGACTCACTGATGACGAATCCGTCGGAAAATTCGAGTCTTTCCGTCCGGCCGTCCGTAAGCACGATAACTCTCTAACGGAACAACCTAGAAACTTGAAATTTTCAGTGTGGGTTCAGTTCCCTAATGTCTCGGTTGAGTTCTTTAATGAGCCAAATTCCACTAGGGGTTGCGTAAATATGGCCGTTCAAAGTTTTGTTCCCCCGATAACTCGAAAACTACAAATTTGATCAAGATGAAATTTTGCACTCGAATGGAAAATGAGGTGTTCAAGCTACATGTAAAATTTTGTCTGGATCGCATGACCAGAACCATAGAAACCATAGAAAACTGTAACTTTTGAACGAAAACGCCTAGGGACTTGAAATTTTCAGGATAGGTGTGGATCTCGAATGTCGTGATCACGTTCATCTGTGAGTAAAATTATACTAGGGGTTCTGTGAATATGGTCGTTTGAAATTTAGTTTTCTTGATAATTTCAAATCTACAGATTCGATCGTGGCGAAATTTTGTATACTAATGGAGAATGATATATTCAAGCTACATTTCTCCAGATCATATGACCAGAACCATAGAAACCATAGAAAATCATAACTTTCGAACGGAAAGGCCTAGGGACTTGAAATTTCCAGGATAGGTGTGGATCTGAAATGTCGCGTTCACGTTCATCAATGAGCAGAATTATACTAGGGGTTCCGTAAATTCGGTCGTTTGAAATTTGGTTTCTCGATAATTTCGAAACTACGGATTCGATCGGGATGAAATTTTGTATTTTAATTGAGAATGATATATTAAAGCAATATTTTGTCCAGATCGCATGACCAGAACCATAGAAACCATAGAAAATTGTAACTTTTGAACGGAAAGGCCTAGGAACTTGAAATTTTCAGGGTGGGTTTGGATCGCAAATATCGCGCTCACGTTCATCAATGAGCAAAATTAGACCTGCGGTTCCGTAAATTTGGCCGTTCAAAATATTCTTTTCCTGATAGTTTCGAAACTACTGATTGGATTGGAATGAAATTTTGCACCTAGCTGAGGAATAATGTATTCAAACTACGTGCAAAATTTTGTCCAGATCGCATCACCAAGACCATAGATACCGTAGAAATTTCTAGCGAATTATCGAAAAAAAATTGGTCAACTGAAGCACTGACATGAAGTCTGGAGTTTCACCTAAGTTTCAGAATTTTTTTGACAGCTTTCGAAAATTCCTTCAATTGAATTCTTAAACTGGAAAATGCGAATCTACTTACAAGGTGAATGTACGAGCGCTCAAAAGCTTCTGACTTCACGGCAGTGCTTTTCGTAATTTTTAGCCAAACGTCTGTAATTTTCGAATTTTGAGCCAAGAATGATCGATAAGGATTCACAAATAAATGATTTACGCTCAAATTTAATTCTGCTGTGCGTTCGTGATTTTTTTCTGCTCAACAATTCGAAGACTACCGATTAAATCAAATGAAACTCTGTAGTTAGTCCTGAAGTCGAATGTTCACGTGAAATCATGTAAAAATCGTATCACTAGAAGAATAAAGAAAATTCTTGCCTCTACATAAGGCATGGATAAAATGAGTTTTTTTTTTCAAACTCACGGAAACAACATCATATTTTGACTGACAGGATCATTGAAACATTCTACTTCTCCTCCGCCGGAGGGAAAAGTATTGCTAAGTCAACGATCAATTACTTTTCCGTACGCCATAGGGAAAAGTGTAGATAACTGTGAAAATTAATTTTGGATGAGAACCGTAACTAGGCAAATTTTCAATTGATCACTCAATTATATATATCGCAAATATAAATCTGATCTAATGGTGGATCTCCAGATTTTTATGAATTTCAAAATGTTTGAAAAAAAAATAATATATTTCATTAGCAGAAGAAGTGACTCTTCATGGCTCGCCTTCAATTACTCACAAGCTCGCCATGAAAAGTGACACTTCTCCTCCTTATAAAATTAAATACTATTTCTAGAAATTTAGGCTTTTAGCTGTTCCAAATGAAAAGAAAATTGGATTCTTCCGATATGGTGTTGTGATATTTGATGATAATTCCTTTGCCCACGCCCTAAGTGAGCTTCTGAGGGGTTTCACAGATACCCGAAACAGACGGAATGATTGTAAAAATTGTAAAAAGATGAAAAGTTTCTCGGGATGAAGCAATCTCCGCATTTTGGAACAATTCATTGAAATCATTCCCTTTTAATTATTTGAGGATTTTGTGTGTTATCATGAAAACACTTTCTTGTAGAAATAATTTCGATCGATCAGATAGGCGAATCTTTCTCGAAAGAAGGAAAAGGCATTATCAAAAATCATGAATGAATACAAAAGAAATATACGAACTGACTGCCTCAAATAAGGAAAGTTTGTTGGAAAGATGAAACAAGACAAGAGCAACATTAGAACTGATGAAAAGTAGGACTTTCAACCCAATTTTATATTATAAAAATTGAAAAGCACTGCCCTGAAGTCAGGAGCTTTTGAGCGCTTGTTCCTGCACCTTGTAGGTAGATTCACATTTTTTTTTCGAAAATTCGCTAGAATTTTCAACGGTATCTATGGTCTTGATAATGCGATCTGGACAAAACGTAGTTTGAATACATTATTTTTCATCTACGTGCGAAATTTCATTCCAACCCAATCAGTAGTTCCGAAAAAATATTTTGAACAGCCATCCTGGTTTAATTTAGCTCATTGATGAACGTGACATTCGAGATCCACACCTATCCTGAAAATTTCAAGTCCCTAGGCTTTTCCGTTCGAAAGCAATAATTTTCAATGGTTTCTATGGTTCTGATCATGCGATCTGGACAAAATTCCGCATGTAGGTTGAACACGTCCTTCTCGAGTGCACAATTTCATCTTGATCGAATCGGCAGTTTCGAAGTCATCAGAAGAAGAAAATTTCGAATGGCTATATTTACGGAACCCCAATGGAATTCTCCGCATTAACGAACTTAACTGCGGCATTTGGGAACTGAACCGACACTGAAAATTTCAAGTCTCTAGGTCGTTCCTTTCGAAAGTTAAAGTGCTTACGGACTGCCGGACGGACTTGAATTTTTCGACCGATTCGTCATCAGTGTCGATCGAGCATTTTCGGCTCAAAATTCGAAAAAGAAATACATCGCGACGAAATGATATAACCCTCGTAGAACGAGCGCTCAAAAATAATTCTGTAGGACATAAATATTACTTAGGAGGACAAGGCTGATAGGATTTAGATAGCAAATGTTTTCTCGGAAATTGTGTCTTATTCCACTGAAGGCTGTTTCTTGAACTGGGAATGAATTCACATTGGAAATGAGATCAGATGAAATTACATGTCGACTGATATATGTATAGCCGATGAAACAGTTGTTCTACTGAAGAATGATTCACCTGTTTGTTTCTGATGTGAATACGAATAATGCTTCGTGTGATATTTGCATAACGGAAATAATGAGCGTCTGTGAGACATTTCAGGAGCTCAGAGCTTGTGAGAGTCATGAAATCTAGGTGTAATCTCTGTAGACTTTTGAGTGTTTTCTTAGGCCACCTGCGGTACAAAACTTTCTTTGTAGTAACTCGAGGAACGTAACACGTAACCTCGTTAGCGAATAATAAATTTTAATTTTTTCAGGAAATTCCTTCCGATGATACCATTCTCGATCGAAATGCCTATAAGGATTTAAAAAAATATGTAACCCAAAATCAGAAGAAATATGTGAAAAAAATTCTTGGTCATGTACGATACATGAGCCGCCACTGTTATATTCGCATAAGAAACATTTTGAGTACAGAAGTGGCCAAAAATTGAATGAAAAGTACGTTGTAGTATTTCATGACAGAATATTTTTCAATTCGCCACTAAATTAAATTAACAACTTCACAGCGATCGCTCTCAGCTGTAAAGATGCAAAATTCCATCAGTACTACCATGTCTCGTACACCAACTCGGGACTGAACACAGCAAAAAACAGAGTAATTATGAACTAGAAACTTGGTTCATTTCACATTGCCGAGAGCACAATTCATTTTCCGAGAGGCAGGGAAAAACGCTGCGAGAATAATGAATGCAAGAAATTGAGGAAAACGAAGTGTGGAAATCTTTTTAAACGTCCTGACCCTCTTACTGGGGCTGTAATTAGAATATACGAGAGAAGAAATTTCCTTCATTTGGCTCTGTTGAGAAACTGCCGAGTTATTGGATTTATAGTTCATTTCTATTTATTGTGGATATGAATAACTTACTGAACGAAGGGAATATAGAACAATAACATTCTTTTTTAGGGATTCGGAGAAAAAGAAATTAGTGAAGGCTTTACATGTCATTGAATAATTCGAAGTCGTTTTTGAATGAGACCTGAATAAGCAAATGTGTACGATTCAGAAAGTTCTTTCTTATTATACGAGTGAATCGACATTCATCATACTATATCACACGAAGAGCGCGAATAAAGAGCTGCGATGTCATTCATTCTAACGCAAAAAAATATGTTTCAAAACAAATCCTTAATGTGGAACGTCTTCCTTATTGAAATGTGGAAAAGATAAATCTGTGTGTTAAATTTGCATCGTTTTCTATTTAGATTCAGACAGATTAAAATTCCAAATCCCCAAGCCCTTTCTCAAGCTGAATCACCCCAATGAACGTCATAAGCCTTGGTCCAACAAAGATTAATCTCATTATCGTTTTCCAGTCTACGACATCTATGAAATATTTCTCAAAAGAAATATGACGTCCAATTAGGTACGAGAGCCGAAAGACAAAAGAAAGCTTTGAATCCCCCGTCGAAAAATAAATTGAATGGCTATTCCGAGAGTAAACACGAAAGGGACTTGTTCCGGATAGTTTGAGACAGACTTTAAAACTCTTCCGTTGTTCATGTTTACCCTCTAATAAAAAAAGGTATTCATCTTCTGAATTGCAGCGGACAGTTGCCAGGATTTTGTTTTGGGACGATCACTCTTCACTTCGTTGACTAAATTTCGTAGATTTTTTTTTGATGTTGTTATCTTTGATGATATTTTGGGGCAATACTTTCTAGATGAAGTAATAAACATTTAAAAAGAAGGGTATAATCATGAATTATGAACAGAATCAAAACTGAAAGGGTTGAATCCATTATACTGTTCTGGATTCCATCAGTTGCAATCGAACTAGTTGAATATGAGAAAATTCTTTCTTCTTACCCTTCAATATTTTGAGATGAAGCAGCCAAAAACTCGTCGATAGAAAGAAGGAAAAAAGAGCTTCCTCGCTGTTTGATTACCTGGAACAATTATGAAATGGATATAGCTTCTGACTTCTGACTTTCAATTTGATGTGATCAATTAAGTATGTTGAATAACATTTTAGGTCGAGATAAAGCTAGGGACAAATACACAAGATATCATCTGATAACTGGAAAATAAATCTTGAATATATACAGTGTGTCCGAATAGGTACGAACCATATGAAAAAGTTTTTTATTTTCATGAAAAAAGTCCTGTTTAGTTTAGTTTAATTATTCGCATATAGGAGGTATATAAATTCTGCCGAAGAGTTTATTTTTTTAAATATCCACAATCCTCAAAAATTGATTCTGATTGAAAACTTTGTTCAGGTAGCCAATATTATCCATGTTCCATGAAAAAATTAACTCCATTAATTTTTGGGTATAAATAACTAATAATTTGGTTTTGATAATCATAAAATATTCATTTTATTGAAAAACCTTTCAGTTATTCGATAAGTCATCCTAGATTAAATGTAATAATAATTGTGATAAATTGAAAGACTTAATAACATTTCGGTACAGAATTAATTCAAATAGTCGGGAATAGAGATTATTTCTTTTGGCCTAGTCGATACAAGAAAGAATCGAATTCGTGAGAACGCCTAGAAATGTGAAGAATTAATATATTGATTAGACTAATTGTTTAGTCTACTCGACCAGCGTTAAAATTTTGATAACCCAAACTCAAGAGTTTTGAAGAACCTATAAATAGAGTGCCTAACGCGCATTTAATTAACACAAAAATTAAACGTTGTGAGATTTATAATTTCCCGTCGATTTCGCGAATTGAGCACTCAATTAAGTGAATTCAGTAATGAAATTAGAAAAATTATCGAAGATAAACTAATAGCAAGCCAACAAAACAATTCATATACTCCAGGACCACCAAATTTATCATATGAACCGGAAGACCGGTTTCGATCCATATCAGATCTCGTCAGTGCAGTTAGCTAAATGACAAATTCGTCAAATTCGATGTGAGAAACAGAAAATCTTTGCAATATAAGGCAACGGTGATCGGAGAAAACCTCCCAAATCCCGCTAGCTGTACGTTCTTAAAGAAACTGTCTCAAATAACTGTAGGTCATGAATCGCTTTCCCAAGTCCCCAAGACAAAGATACATGTGTGACAAGCCGTAAAAATTACGAGCATAATAAAAGTGTTTTTTGGGGACTCGGTCGAAAAAGGTTTTTGGTACTCTATCAGCAGTGCTTTGCTGGTGTCGGAAGGAAAAATTATCCGTAATTTGGGAACTTGTTTGCGTTGATAATAAATTTTCGGGAATCAGACAAAGAGTAGTTTTTCGAAAAATAGGCACGAATAGTTCTTTCAGAAAAATAACACAGAATCTATCGGGAATTTAGTTAAGTAAAGAAGTGAACAAAAGTGTTTCGAAACGCCGAAAAGGAGTACGGGTGTGTTCTGTGTCACAGAAAACACTCGGCTTCATTCAGTGGCGGAGCATAAGAGAAGGTAATTCTAAAATTTCGCATGGCATTATTTGAGTTTTACTAGTCCCTAGTTTTGAAATGAAGATTGAATTACTCTTGAAAATCAAAGTTATTTGGATAATTGTTATTCTGAGATAACTTATCAAACTTTGATTTGACATTTGATGAATTTATTGAGTTTATTCGTACTGGTGAAGGTAGAGTCCAAGGTCCTATCCAATTAACCGCTCGATTTTGGATTATCAAAGATTTTTTTTTGGTTTTTTTTTTGTTTTTAAGTATCTTGATACGCGTCCGTGTATTACATAATATTGGATATCTGAACGTAGTTCTCAATTAGAATCAACTTTTCAACATGGAGAAATTTATAATTTTCGACAAACTTCGTAAACGAATGACAAAAATTGATATTGCGTTTCAGGCCATACAGAATGAGCTTTGTTCATAAAAGGAATAATAGAAAAGTTCTCCATATGTTATTTATGCCATGCTCATCAAACCTGTGGTTGCGTTCATTTCGTTTGCGCCGCGTGAAATTTCGGAATTCTATAAAAGATGCCAACGAATTACAATCTCTGTCCTTCATGAGTGTCAAGTACTTAAAGTATATTGTGTTATTTTTTCTGGTTTCTGGATTACCAATATACCTAAGATTAGCAAAAACAAGATTACCTCAGAATAACCTTTACAATAACCCGTCATCAGCCATCAACGAATTTTATCTTAAAATAACCTCATCCACATCAGCTATTGTGAGTGTAATTAATTTTTGATTATATTCATACAAACAAATTCATTCAGTTCCTCAGACTACGGATTTCACCTCACATATTGCGAACGAATAAAAAAATATTTTCAAAGGTAAGGCTTTTTTTGACCAGCAATAGAACTCATCAAAAATCGTTTATATAAAATATTCATTAGGGCCGAGTATTTCGAAATCAAAGTTACCCACGAATCTGAGAAATTCCCTGCCCGAATCTGACTCAGGTTCGTATCGATATTTAAATGTGTAGATATGAGCTGTCTGAGGTCAGTATACGGAAAATCAGCTATGATGCATATGATTTTTATAAGTTTTCCGATCTTTACTCCTGTGATTTCCTCCTTCGGGGTCATCTGGAAACATTATTGTATAAATGACACTGAGTTGAATAGTGCCAATAGTGAGAATGCTTTTGACATTATTCCGTGAGCAAACTGATGAGATAGTGGCTGCATGTTACCATTAAATATTACACCTGGCAAGACTTCGTGCACATCGAACGAATTGTTACCATTTCGAAAATTTTCTGTGAACAATTTGGATCAATTTTATCGGTGAGTTTGTGAACTTTTCTTATAGGTTTTTTTACATCGGTTATTTTTCCTCTCCTTAGTTCGAACTTTTAGAATTTCCGTTCAGGAAAAATCTCCTTATAAAAATTGAAAGAGAATATACAAATTTGAAAAGATCTCGAAGGAAGTCGAGCACTTTATAAACATTATGAGGGAATGCACATGCCATACTGAGATAACTCCAACCAGAGTCGTTATTGTACCCAAGATTTTTTGCGCTTTTTTCAAATTGAATATTTTATATGATATCGTCGCTAACGAACTGGCGCAACTCAAAAATAAACATTTTTCAGTACGATGTTGGAAGGATTATTACTGCCCAATGCGATCAAGTATTACAGATTTATTCACTGAGTTATTGAGTTGCAATATGATTCATTGCAACTCAATAAATAAATCTGTAATACTTGATCGCATTGGGTAGAAATAATCCTTCCAACATCGTTCTGAAAAATGTCTATTTTTGAGTTACGCCAGTTCGTTTTGTTAGCGACGATATATGAACATCCGGCGAAATGATCTCTTTTGATGAGTTCTAGCAAAAGCCTCACCTCAAAAAACACACTGTATAACATGCATTACTTATGTTCTAAGTTCAAAGTGAAACAGAGTTTTATTTGGCATATGAATAAATATTGTAATAATTAATTCAATTTTTCGTGAATGTTTCTGTTATTGAGCGCTCGTTCTTCTCACACGAGGGCTTTATCATTTCGACACGATGTCTGTATTTTTCGAATTTTGAGCCAAAAATGGTCTCAATCGACAAGGTCCAACTCACTGATGAATAATCCGTCGAAAAATTCGAGTCTGTCCGTCCGTCCGGCCGTATACACGATAACTCTCGAACGGAATGACCTAGAAACTTGAAATTTTCAGGGTAGGTTCGAAACTCAAATGCCGCAGTTTAGTTCGATAACGGGCAAAATTCGACTAGGTAAAATTTTCAGGGTAGGTTTAGATCTTGAATGTCGCGGTCATGTTTACCAATGAGCAGAATTAGACTAGGGCTTCGGTGAATTTGGTCGTTTGAAATTTACTTTTCTTGATAATTTCAACTACGGATTCGATCGTGACGAAATTTTGTTTTTTAATAGAGAATGATATATTCAAGAAAATTATAACTGTCCAACGGAAAGGCCTAGGGACTCGATATTTCCAGGATAGATGTGGATCTCGAATGTCACAGTCACGTTCATCAATGAGCAAAATTAGACCAGGGGTTCCGTAAATATGTTTGTTTGAAATTTACTTTTCTTGATAATTTCAACTACGGATTCGATCGTGACGAAATTTTGTATTTTAATGGAGAATGATATATTCAAGCTCCATTTTGTCCAGATCGCATGACCAGAACCATAGAAACCATAGAAAATTATAACTGTCGAACGGAAAGGCCTAGGGACTCGATATTTCCAGGATAGATATGGATCTCGAATGTCGCAGTCACTTTCATCAATGAGCAAAATTAGACTAGGGGTTCCGTAAATATGGTTGTTTGAAATTTAGTTTTCTTGATAATTTCGAAGCTACGGAATCGATCGTGACGAAATTTCGTATTTTTAAAGAGAATGATATATTCAAGCTACATTTTGTCTAGATTCCATGACTAGAACCATATAAACCATATAAAATTATAACTTTGGCACGGAAAGGCCAAGGGACTGCGAATTATAGAAAACAAAATTGGTCACTTAGCACTGATGTGAAGTCTGGAGTTTCGTCTTAGTTTGAAATTTCTTTTGAGAACTGTCCAAAATTCCTTTCATTGGTTTCTAAAACTGGAAAATGCGAATCTACCTACAAGGTGCATGAACGAGCGCCCAAAAGCTCCTGACCACGGCAGTGCTTTTTATAATTTTCTTCCATAAATCCAGAAATCAACGAAGAAACATCATCTATAAGGAATTGAAGATGTGAATGTAAGTGTTGTTTCATCAGGTATAATTTTTATTCGTAGATAATAAATCTTAATTTTTATCTGTAGTTTTCGAATGATTAGAGAGATTTCAGATGAAATGCAGAGACTCGAATATTTTTCATTTAATTTTTGTAAGTGGTAACAACATCAAAATTTCCATTACATGAATATTGCAATCATTAACCCACCTACATTCTCCAGTAGTTTTTTTTTAATTCGACCGTTTTTGTGGTATTTACTGAGATTGTGATTTTTTTGTTGTTATTGTTGTTATTTTCAGGAATATATTTTATCGAAATTCACTTCCACACAGGAATGTGGATTTATTTTCATATTCTATTCCATCTATTATTTTTTTTCCTCTTGTAGTTTTGAAGTTCTGTAGTTATATATTCTTCTTTGTGCAACAATTTTGTTGTAGTAATATGTATAATTGTGCGAAATTTATATAGAAGTATCTCTGCGATATAGCAGCCATGCTTCAGCGCCCTTCTTGGGATATAGCTGTGACAATTCAAGAAATTCAGTATAATATATCTCTGCTATATAGCTGCTCTCTAATATGGTCACTTGGGTGCAGGAATTTCTGTTTATAAACTTGACGCTGTTGTCAGAGGAAAAAAACTTGTAATATTAGTTAAATAATTCCGCCCAAACTGTAAGATTTCTCTGTGGAACACAGGGTTGAGTTGATATATGATCACGGTCTGCAAAACCCCATGTCGATTCCGTATTCTACAGACAGAAAATCAGTTTAACGCTCTCCTAGTGATGCTTACGTATTCCGTTGGAGGGGCTGAGATAGGATCTGAGTTGCTTTGAAATGCAGGAACTTTTCAGGGAATGCTATGATACGACGACATGACAAATGGTGTTTCCAGATTGTTTCCTTCCGAATGGGAGGAGGGCTGAAGGGTGTGCGGGAGGTTTAGGTACCTGCATCTGAACACAAGGAAGATTATGCTCAGCAACGACATTTTTCTAACGGGGTGGTTGTGCGATCTCATATTTCTAACTGATTGATGAAGAAGTGGAAATATCACCTGTAATATCGTGTCTTTTGAGAATTGAAAACTAATATTTTGAAATGGACTAGCTTCTGGAATAGTCTACCTCCGGAAATAGTTTTGAGGCAGATGAAGAATAATTCCTAAATAACTGAGTTATACCATTGTTAAACGGATACCATAGTAATGTTTCCATGAAAATGAGCCACATAAAGATACATACTAAAAAATTAAACCAAATTTTTCTCTGATTCTGTTTGAATAATTCTCACGAAATATAGACTTCATATTGTAACAGTGTGCATTTTCACTTCTTTGTAGATTATAGGCCACAAAGATTTTCCATCTAAGTACCTCTGTAAATTGGGGCAACATAGCATCGTTCTTTCAAATTCCTTGTATCCGAGAAGGTTAGTTAATGCTATTGGGAAATTCATAATTTAATGCTCTTCAATCCCACTCATTTCGTGAATTCTTCCATTCCCCCAAAGATCTTTGCGGGGAAACAGAAACTACAAGTTTTTTCTAGATGAAAAATCTTCAAATTTTCTCCAACCCATCAATTGAAATCTGACAGATTGCCCCGCAAGTGAACTAATTTTTCACAGAGGGCAAACCGATAGCATTCAATAGCCTTTGAGATATTATAATCAGGATTATTCATTGTTATGGATTATTCCTCATATTATCCAGATCTGATTATTATTACCGAATGATTACAAGATTATTATTCCGATTTCGTGAATTAATTGTTCTCGTGAAATAAAAATATTCAGTTTTGGTCGAATATATTTAAAATACTATTCAAGTTAATACTCCACTCAATTGACTCAATACCAGTTCCTTTAAACAGTTGTGGCTTGTGGTCATTCCGATTGGGGAGGTAATATTCATAAAATCGACTCTTCTTATTCAATAAATTATACTTTTCCAAATTGAGAAACATTAAACAAGAACACCTGAATAATTTTTTCCATTTGATCAATCCATATAACATTTGTTATACTAATTAACATTAAAATCCTTATTTTCACGATTTTCGGTTGACGAATTCAGCCGAGGACTCGTTAATGTTTCGACCATGTACATTTTATTCTCGATATTCAAATTACTGAAATCATTGTGCGAATCCGGAAGGCGGGAAATTATAATCTCTGAATTTTCTCCAATTCATCATTGTATTATTTACCATTATCAATAAAATCAAAACACAAAGCGGAGCAGTTAAATTGAAATCAAAACAATGACCGAATTTTTCGATCTGTTCTTCTCATCCCAATCAGTGGCGGATTAACCGGTACGCTTAGTACGCTTAAGCGTAGGGCCCCGAGGTCCACAGGGCCCCCGATCGGAATCAAAATTTCTTCAGAATGAAAATTCGTCTTGCAAGTGAATATAAATAATAATGAAGAATAACGCGTAGAGCAAAATTCAACTGCCAGTAAAAAAATAACATTAAATCAAAGGTTCAGCATCCGCATGTTTTCTCCAATTATTCTTATCGGCCTGCAATAAATTCCCGCAACGGTGGCAGTAAAGTTGTCGGCATCACTTTAAAATATAGGTACATGCCACCGTCGATATTAGAGGGATGCAAGACGATTGTTTTGCATTTCTTAGTTTTAAATATTTGTCATATTCATTTTATAACCCTAAGGAAGAATGGTGATGAACAAGTTTTATTCTTCGTTCTACTTGCTTTCATTTCAAGTATTCTGGTAAACTGAACAGTGTTGGTGTAAATGAACAATTTCTTTTCATCTTTGGACTTCTAATTCGAGTGATAACATATTCTTTCTGGACTATAAAAAGGAAGCTTTATTGTTTCAGTTTCATGTTTTTGAAATCCCATTCTTCCATATTGTTCTCGGCTTCTCCGATTTCAAAAATAATTGTTCATTCTCCAATGAAGGAATTGTTTTCTAAGAGGGTTTCTTTCTACTAGATATTTTCTATTCTGAAGAAACAAGTATTCTAAGCCGAGTATTGGAGTGTTTTCAGCGTTACATGTATATTCGATATAGGGGATCTTTCGCAAGACATTGAAACGGACAGTTTCAAAGCGCTCTTGGAGAATTATGAAGACGATCTTGATGAAGGAATTATCAGTGAATCATCTCAGTTCAAAGAATATCTGAAACTCTAAAACATGAAAAAAAACGAAATAATCTATGATAAGGAAATGATAGGAGTTTTTTCGAACTTATAGTTATTAGTTATTTTTAACATTGCCAATAATAACGAGTTGCGAAGCAGAGCGTTCATTTCATTTTTGAGCGCTCGTACTACTTACACGAGGGCTATATCATTTCTTCACGATGTCTGTATTTTTCGAATTTTGAGCCGAAAATGGTCTCAATCGACTATGTTCGACTGACTGATGACGAATCCGTCAAAAAATTTGAGTCTGTCCGTCCGTCCGTCCGGCCGTATACACGATAACTCTCGAACGAAATGTCCTAGAAACTTGAAATTTTCAGGGTAGGTTTGAATCTCGAATGCCGCGGTTAAGTTCGTTTTTGGGCAAAATTCGCCGAAGGGGTTCCGTAAATATGGCCGCTCGAGATTTGGTTTTTCCGATTACTTTGAAACAACAGATTCGATCGAGATGAAATTTTGCACTGTAAAGGAAAATGAGGTGCTCAAGCTACATGCAAAATTTTGTTCAGCTCGCATCACCAGAACCATAGAAACCATGGAAAACATAGAAAACTGTAACTTTTGAACGGAAACGCCTAGGGACCTGAAACTTTCAGGATAGGTGTGAATCTCGAATGTCGCGGTCACGTTCATCAATGAGCAAAATTAGACCAGGGGTTCCGTAAATATGGCCGTTTGAAATTCAGTTTTCTTGATAATTTCAAAACTATGGATTTGATCGTGACGAAATGTTGTATTTAAATTAAGAATGATATATTCGAGCTACATTTTTTCCAGATCGCATGATCAGGACCACAGAAACCATCGAAAATCATAACTTTCGAACGGAAAGGCCTAGGGACTTGAAATTTTCAGGGTAGGTTTGGATCGCCAATTTCGCGGTTACGTTCATCAATGATCAAAATTATACTAGGGGTTCCGTAATTATGGCCGTTTGAAATTCGGTTTTGATGATAATTTCAAAACAATGGATTTGATCGTGACGAAATTTTGTATTTAAATTGAGAATAATATATACGAGCTGAATTTCTTCCAGACCGCATGATCAAAACCATAGAAACCATAGAAAGTCATAACTTTCGAACGGAAAGGACTAGGGACTTGAAATTTTCAGGATCGGTTCGGATAGCGAATTTCGCGTTCACGTTCATCAATGATCAAAATTATACTAGGGTTTCCGTAAATATAGCCGTTCGAACTATTTTCTTCCTGATAATTTCGAAACTACTTATTGGATTGGAATGAAATTTCGCACATAGATGAAGAATAATATATTCAAACTACGTGGAAAATTGGGTCCAGATCGCCTCACCAAGACCGTAGAAAATTCTAGCGAATTATCGAAAAAAAGAATGGTCACCTAAAGCACTGACTTGTAGTCTGGATTTTCGCCTTAGTTTGAAAATCTGTCAAAAATTTTCCTCAAGTGGTTTATAAAAAATTACGAAAAGCACTGCCGTGAAGGCAGGAGCTTTTGAGCGCTCGTACATGCACCTTGCAGGTAGATTTGCATGCTCCAGTTTTAAAAACCAATTGGAAAGATTTTGACAGCTGTCAAATAAAATTTCAAACTAACGCGAAAATCCAGATTTCACGTCTGTGCTTTGGTGACCATTTTTTTTTTTCGATAACTCGCTAGTATTTCCTACGGTATCTATGGTCTTGGTAATGCGATCTGGACAAAATTTCTCACGTAGTTTGAATACATTATTCTTCATATATGAGCAAAATTTCATTTCAATCCAATAAGTATTTTCGAAATTATTAGGAAAAATTACGAAAAGCACTGCCGTGAAGGCAGGAGCTTTTGAGCGCTCGTACATGCACCTTGCAGGTAGATTTGCATGCTCCAGTTTTAAAAACCAATTGGAAAGATTTTGACAGCTGTCAAATAAAATTTCAAACTAACGCGAAAATCCAGATTTCACGTCTGTGCTTTGGTGACCATTTTTTTTTTTCGATAACTCGCTAGTATTTCCTACGGTATCTATGGTCTTGGTAATGCGATCTGGACAAAATTTCTCACGTAGTTTGAATACATTATTCTTCATATATGAGCAAAATTTCATTTCAATCCAATAAGTATTTTCGAAATTATTAGGAAAAATATAGTTTGAACGGCTATATTTACGGAACCCCTAGTCTAATTTTGCTCATTGATGATAGTGATCGCGAAATTCGCGATCCGAACCTATCCTGAAAATTTCAAGTCCCTAGGCCTTTCCGTTCAAAAGTTATGATTTTCTATGGTTTCTATGGTTCTGATCATGCGATCTGGAAACAATGTAGCTCGAATATATCATTCTTGATTTAAATACAAAATTTCGTCACGATCAAATCCATAGTTTCGAATTTATCGAGAAAACAAAATTTCAAACGACCGTATTTACGGAACCCCTTGTATAATGTTGCTCATAGATGAACGTGATCACGACATTCAAGATCCACACCTATCCTGAAAATTTCAAGTCCCTAGGCATTTCCGTTCAAAAGTTACAATTTTCTATGGTTTCTATGGTTCTGGTCATGCGATCTGGACAAAATTTCGCATGTAGCTAAAACACCTCATTTTCCATCTGAGTGCAAAATTTCATCTCGATCGAATCTGTAGTTTTCAAGTAATCAGGGAAACAAAACTTTGAACGGCCATATTCACGGAACCCCTGGGCGAATTTTGCCCAATAACGAACTTAACCGCGGCATTCGGGATCTGAACCTACACTGAAAATTTCAAGTCTCTAGGTTGATCCGTTCGAGAGTTATCGTGCTGACGGCCGGACGGACGGACGGACGGACGGACGGCCGGACGGACAGACTCGAATTTTCCGACGGATTCGTCATCAGTGAGTCGAACATAGTCGATTGAGACCATTTTCGGCTCAAAATTCGAAAAATACAGACATCGTGACGAAATGATATAGCCCTCGTGTAAGTTGTACGAGCGCTCAAAAATGGAAAATACGAATCTACCTACAAGGTGCATGTACGAGCGCTCAAAAGCTCCTGCCTTCACGGCAGTGCTTTTCGTAATTTTATAAATATAGAACAGTTATGAAGGAAAACAGACTGCAGTTCTTAGGAATACTTTCGATTGAAAGTGATATAACGAAGAGTCTGGATTACGATGCTGCAATAAAAGAATTTGCAGACATGAAAACAAGGAAAAAAAGTTTACTTGATTAGTTTTTCGGCATTTCATATTATTTTTCATTTTCCAATAATTTTTCATGTTCATGTTTATTTGTTTTTTTGTAAAAAGAAACATTGATTTCTATTTTGTACCTGATACATATACTTTTTTAAGTTGTTTACATTGTGTTGATTTAAATTGATTTTTTTTATTTGAATTGATGTTTCTTATATTTTATCAATAGAATTTATGCTTGTATTGAAAAAACCGAATTCGGATTGAAAAAATTTTTTTACAGAAAAAGTAGAGTGGGGGCCCCGAAAGTTTTCAAGCGTAGGGCCCCGGAAGTCGTCGATCCGCCCCTGATCCCAATTGACGAATATTCGAATTTCGTCGAATTTATGCACCTAAAAAATAAGAGGACGAAGCCTTTTTCTCAAAATTTCCATTTGTGATGAAAATTATGTCGAAAATTGCACACATGTGATTTTTAACCAATCAGAACGTGTTTTTCTGACAGATCACCATCGCAACGGATGAATTTTAGTGGACATTTTTTCCTCGTGGGTACCCAACAGCAAATTATACTGGAAATTTTTTTGGCGTTTATAATGACAGAATATTCTTTTTGACAATCAAATTTATTTTGTTCACATGAGTGGAATTTTCTTACCGAATACCACACGAGGTCAAATTAAATCCGGAAATTTTTTCTCGCTCATGAATATTTTTAGAAAATTATACCGAGTCGAAGACGAGGATCATGAGCTCGAAAAAATTTCCGGAAATAATTTGACCTCTAGTGGTATTACTAGTGAAAATTCCGTCTGTATTCTGAAATATTTTGGTTGAGAGTAAAACTACGGTAAAAACAATTTTGGGGAAATTTAGCATTGCTTGATATTTTCATATATTGAACATTGTTGTGTTTTTTTTATCGTCATTCTACCTCTGAGAGCGACAGGTTCACACCGTATATAAATTTATTACTCGTCCTCAATCATATGTCAGCAGGCACATGTTCAGGATGTTTTTTAAGGTGAGGAATTGTTATGACTGCTAGAACTCAACGAAAGAGATCATTTCACCGGAAGTTGATCATATAAAATATTCAATTTGAAAAAAGTCTTGTTCTTTCACTATGCCATGTGCATACCCTCATAATATAAATGAAGTGCGACTTCCTTCGCGATCTTTTCAAATTTGTATTCTCTATCAACATTTATTAGGAAATTTTTCCTGAACGGTATAATTCTTTGAGTTCAAACTAAGGAGAGGAAAAATAACTGATTTAAAAGGCCCTCTAAAAAAATTAGGTTCACAAACTCGCCGATAAAATTGATCCAAATTGTTTCAATTGCAATTTTCTATTGACCTCACGGTCACTTATACTCTAATTTTTTCAAATGACCCCAAAGGAAGAAATCACAGGGGCCGAGGACGGAAACTTACAAAAATCATATGCACTATAGATGATTCACGACTTCAAACAATTGGTTATATCTACACATTCAGATATCAATTTTAACCTAAATCAGATCCGGGCTGGGAATTTCGCAGATTCGCGGGTAACTCTGATTTCGAAATACTCGGCCCTAGTGAATAATTTATATAAACGTATTTTGGTATATTGACTTATTTTGATGAGTTCTATTGCTGGTAAAAAAGCATCACCTTTGAAAACACCCTGTATATACTCAAGACTTTCGACAAGCCTGAATAACTGGAGATAATTCATCTGGCGTTGACGAAACTACTGCATATTTCATCATAAGGTCTATTTTAGGAGGAAAATGCTCCTTAACTAAGGTGTACCAGACTAGTATTGATTAATTCGTTACTGCTTTACTAAAGTGCATGAGAAAGAATAAGACATTCTCACTTCTTAGCGGAGTTCCAAAAAAATTAGACGCCAAATCTCCAGATATCTTACCGCCCTCCCACCTACACCGAAAAATTTCCAATTAAACGTCTCCCCCGATGCCCCAACTTCTCCACGTCCCCGAATCCCGATAACTGAAATGAAAATCACAAGGGCGCCAGTTGTCCCACCAGGCAATTAAGAGCGAAAAGTTTCGAAAAGGATCATCCTCGCAATTATTCAGGTTCCTTCCGTTCTCCCAAGTCGACCGTAGGTGACGAGGCGTGTCCTGGCTCGGCTTGTGAACGTGGTCTAATTGCCTTGGTAATTTTTCAGAAACATAAAAGAACCGGGCGACCTACGAGAATATATTGCACATGTTCCGACGTTGATGCTGGTGGCATCCGGTTCCATGATACGGAGCACTTTTGATGGGGTCCGGGTAAAAATGAAAGGGATCCCGTTTGAAAGGTAATTGAGAAAATTAGTCCAACAGAATTGCGTTTCCGACGTTTACGTTGATAGCAAAGTCAGGAGCTTTTGAGCGCTCGTTCACCCACCTTGTAGGTATATTCGCATTTTCCGGTTTAAGAAACAAATTGGAAAAATTTTTAGACACCTGTCAAAAAAATTTTCAAACTAAGGTGAAACTCCAGACCTCAGTGCTTCAGGTGATTTTTTTTTCGATTATTCGCTAGAATTTTCTACGTTATCTATGGTCTTGGTGATGCGATCTAGACAAAATTTTGAATACATTATTTATCTATATGCACAATTTCACTCTAATCCAATCAGTAGTTTCGGAATTATCAGGAAAAATTGTACTACAATATTGCTCATTGATGCCGCGACATTCGAAATCCACACTTATCCTGAAAATTTCAAATCCCTAGGCTTTTCCGTCCGAAAGTTATTATTTTCTATGGTTTCTATGGTTCTGGTCATGCGATCTAGACGTGTCATTCTGCATTTGAGTGCGGAAATTCATCTCGATCGAATCTGTAGTTTCGAAAAAATCAGAAAAACAAAATTTTTAACGGCCATATTCACGGAACCCCTACTGGAATTCTGCTCATTAACGAACTCAACTGCGGCTTTGAGAACTGAACCCACACTGAAAATTTCAATTCTCTAGGTTGTTCTGTTCAAGAGGTATCGTGCTTACGGCCGGACGGACGGACGGCCGGAGGGACAGACGTGAATTTTTCGACGGATTCGTCATCAGTGAGTCGAATCTTGTCGATTAAGACCAATTTCGGCTCAAAATTCGAAAAATACAGTCATCGTGACGAAATGATATAGCCCTCGTGTAAGTAGGACGAGCGCTCAAAAATTTTCCATCATTTTTATGTTTCATGAAATTCTTGCTATCGTAACTATTCTACACTTTGTTGAGTAACTAACAAGAAAGATCAGTGTATAGCATTTTCGAAAAAGCAATCGATTTTCCTTCAAAACAACCCCTCATATTTTATGATTGCAGGGGTTGCTGTCATCAAGCTCACAGGATTGATACAAATTTATTACAACCAACCGTATAAAATGTCCCCCTACGAACCTTTTCTTTTGTATTTTGCTGATTTTGGATGATGGCCGAGATATTGAGGGTGGTACCACTTCGAATTGACAAACTGTTTACAGAATGGAAGTTTCTCGAACAGTTTCTGAGGATTTTCGTAGCCGAAAGTCCCTCATTAACGACAAGAGCATTTTTACCTCACGTTTTTCTACCAACATTTTCTTGAAGAGTGACAGCGTTCGACTTTTCTGCCATAAATCTTAGAGTAAAGTTTACTATATACAAAGTTAAAGTTTAATATTTGGGAATGAAGTGGACTGTCTAAAATACTCAAAAGATGTTCAAAAATATCTTCAAATCCTATCTTTTTGCCGAATCAAGCCTTGGGTGTTCAATGAATATTTTTATGCGGGTGACACTCGTAACACTCACTCTCTGAATGTCTTGAAAATTCAAATTACATGTATTGAAACAAAAAAAAAATTGTTCTCGATAAACTAAAAAGCAAGGCAACAAATCAATCCATTTAATCCCAGAGAACACCAAATCCAGCATTCGCAACTATAGACCGGTTTCGACTTATTCTCATTAGCATAGCTCAGCGAAGATGATTCGGTGCAGAAAACGAAAGAATTTTAAACGAAACGCAGCGGTGATCGCAGAAAATTTCCCCATTAACACCACCTGGCCTCTCCAAATGCCAACGTCTCACAATATCTGTAGACAGATGAAACGATTTCCTAGCTCCCCGACAAAAAACCAGCATATGTAACCACCGCAAACATTACGGAATAATTTTCACATGTGATTGTATGTACATGTATTCGTCCGAATAATTGACAAGAATTATATATTTTGAATTTTCAGATAAACAGCCGATATATTATTCTCGTCTTGAAAATGTTGAAAAATGTATAAAGTAGGAAATTGTCGCAGTAGAGCACAGGTTTGTTGCGGTTGAAAATTTTGGATTGAACCTTTGTGCAGTTTGATCCAACTTAAAATATAGGATAGTTTATATCTCAATTTATGGTTGAAATATTTTCTTATTGCGAAATATTTGTTTATTATTCATGACAGAGACTGATAATTATCCACGCGGCAACATGGGGCTCAAATCGACGACAGGAGTTCGCGTCCCCACTAGACCGATCTGTCGACCATAGTGATATCGTGCGAGGAGTGATGCCAAGTTTCTGGATCTTTCCTAAAACTGAAGAAATTTGGAACTGTTTGAGAACTGGGGAATAATACAGAATGTTCATAGAATTAGTAGTCAAGAATGCAGAATAATGAGAGATAAGGGTAGCTTCGGCATACACAACTGTGTCGGCGGAGGCTGTCCAAGTGATTACTGGCTTCCCACCAATTGACCTAATGGTGCTTCCTTTGTACCATAGGAGGAGCATTACCAGGCAATCGATGTATAGCAGGAGGTAGAACTCTGAGAAAATGGCAGGAGAGATGAGATGGTGGAGGGCAAAATGCCAGGAATTTGAAGCAGTGGATCCAATGTGAGAATAAAACGACCGGGTACTATTTGACTCAATTTTTGACAGGGCATGGATCTAATGGTACCTTCACTAAGAGGATAGGACGGGATGATCTGTCATGCATGCCACGTTGTAGACGACCCGAAGCACTGCCTCAGACCAGATCGACGGAGGAAAGAAACGCACTGGTTGGAAAGATAGGCCACTCACCACCAGTTGAGTATATAATAGAGAAAATGATACAGCATGAAGGATACTGGAAGGCGTTTACAGCTTTGTGACAGGAGAAAAGAGACAGGACCGCTATTCATCGGGTATCATCGAAGTAAGGACTGGGATGTCTTTTCCGGTGGTCCTCGCATTTCCCCAAGTTGTGTTTTTTTTAGTCGGCCGGCAACAACATCAAGCCAAACCGACATACCTCACGACACGGGTCATGGTTGAATCTGACAACAGATTTCTTTTAACAACCCGAAAAAAAAAGGGTTAGGATAGGGTTAGGTTAGGCTTAAGTTAGGAGTAGGTTGGGGTTAATAATTATTATAATTCCACTTTATTGAATATTTCACTACAATTCAATACAACGTATACTTTAGCCACAGCAAGGCGTGGCCGAGTCTGCTAGTATAGAAGGTTTTAGAGCCCCAGCCCCCTTTTTTTTTGACATAAAAACTATAGTTTAAGAATAAATTGTTTGAAAAACAAAATTTTGTTGACAGGTGTCCAGACAGAGGGTACAGAGTAGATAGCGTTTCCTCCAAAAATTAACAAAATTAACCGTCATCGTCTTCAACTTTTTTAATGAATATGGCAAAAAAGTGTAAGGCTGAGGCGCTAGAAGGGAATGTCTGTTCAAAAACGTGCGGATATCTAAGAAAATATTTGAATTACGAAAAGAGGGATGAAAAAACGATCTTGTAGGAAATTTAAAAAGCTTTCATTGCTGCCTTAGTAAATTTCACTGTACGACGTATGGCAGCAAAGTAGAAGGCTGAAGCACTAGACGCTAAAAAAATTCGACAAACGTGAGGTGAAAATGCAGTTCTTGTTTTACAGTTTTACGTTTTACAGAAAAAGTTATGTGAACAATCTTGTAGGGAATAAAAAAATGAGAAATAAAAAAAAAATTTTTGTCTCTCTTCTAAATATATAAAAAAAAATAACTAATATCAACAGATATTCTCACTTAATGGCGGTAAGATAAGCATAATTTCATGTTTTTAAGATATCATTAAATATTCATCCCGCACAAGGAGTTGCGCATAGGATTGACCATTACCCCAACCTAGTGATAAGATTAGTTTGTATTAGTAGGTAGCTTAACAGTTTAGAGAATTAATTTAGTAATACCTTAACCACCTGAAGATGATGCTTCGCATCGGAACACGTGTCGTCGAATTTAACCCAATTCAGTGGAAATCATTCTAGTTATTATATTGCAAGTTCGATTGTGGATGGTTAATTTGAGATTTAATAAATCTTCAGCCATCGTGTAATTTTTTTGCCGCGGTGTGTTATTTCGATAGTGTCGGAGGAGGTTCAAGTATGCTGTTCCAACAGCACAATTGGATGTTTCCCTTTTCATCAGCATGTTGCTTTGACTCCAAACAACCCACCTTCATGTACCCATTGTTTGTTTTTCTCGCTACCGATCCATCTGGAAATTGCTAACGACCGATCATTAACCCCAAAAATGAGCCAAGAAGATGTTTAATTAAAGTAATGAAATATAAACCTGTGAGCCTTAACAACCCTATAATTCTGCTCCTGAGAATTTATGACCGAGTGAAAGAACACGTTCGGCTCCTACCTTCCTTCGAATAAATAAATCACAACGGGTTTCGCTTCAAAACGTCTAATAAACAGATTCAGGTGGTGGAGGAGGTTACAATAAGGCACGGTCGGGGATATGGATGGGTTTGTAAAGACGCTTTGTGAAGGGTTTCGCGGTTTTTGGATAGGTATTATAAATAAGAGGAGGAGGCCTATGTTATTATGTGTTGGTATCCTCTGAAAACACTTTAATTTTATTTAATATACTAGGGAGGATTTGGGGTGGCTGTTCACAGTTCCGAAGCCCGACGATCCGAAAATATTCCCTAGGGTTGAATATTCCGAGTGAATTCTGGGGAATTCCCTCAAGAACATTTTCAAACTGGCAATGGATACTGAGAAAGGCTTTGTTGTTTTTTTCTTTCGATTTATTCGAAAAGTACACCTTCGAATATTCAGTAATGACTGTTGCTTCATTCAAGAAGATAAACCTAATTATACATTGAAATTATCATTATTATTATTATTATTATTTATTAGTATTAATCAATATTATAATAACATAGGAGAGACCAGGAAAAAACCATGTTGTGTTTTACCCATCAGAATTGACCAACATAGTACGAAAATGTTTTGGTAATAATAATAATATAATATAATATATTTATTGATCCCTTAAGACATACAGAATGCATAGGACAAGTCAATTGGAAAAAAAAGAAAAATGAATTTTTTGAAAAATTCTACAACAAGAAACTTAATTAAGCTGTGATAACATACTTGTCATCCAGATACTCCTTTAAACTATAATAACATTTGTTATGTAAAATACATTTGATAGTTTTTTTAAATTTTATTTTATTGAGCAACTAAACAGTATTGGGCAGGTGATTGAATAATGTTATGGCCTGATATACTGGGGAAGTTTCATATTTGGCTGTTGCATGTGATGGAATGTACAAAGTTGCATTATTTCTTCTGGTAGAGTAACCATGAAAACTGGATAATGTTACCATTAAGTGTTCATGTTCTTTGATATACAATAATAGTAAGCCACCTAGTAGTCTGCGTTTCTATAACTCCGAGCCGTGCACAAGGAATGGCAACGCCGCAATCGCTCGATAAAAAGCACTGACGTGAAGTCGGGGACTTTGCGCGCTTTATTCTGTGTACGGAACGGCCTTTGGTGTTCATTGGCAGTATGACAAGTACTGTCATTGTATTTCTATAAACTTCAGAAATGAAATCATCGAATTATACAGGGTGTCTACTTTAAAAGGGCCAAACTTCAAGGGGATACCATACAGATGTGAATTGCAACAAAAACTGTCTAATAAAACATGGTCGAAATGTTGACGGTTATTCTTCAATTTAACATTTCTTGATTTCACGAAATATTTCAAGTTTTTTCATGAAAATAAATTATACTTCAGTTATTCTTGTATCCTCATCAATGTTGACCACATATCTGGAAATAGCATTGAATTGGCTACAAGACAAGGGTTTCTGTGTGCCAAAAATATTCTTATTGCGGGCTTGGTAAGGAGATGAATATCGAGATTCTGAAGTGAACAAAATCAGTCATATTTTTCCAATGGTGTTATCGATGAAAAATGATCAATTATGGACATGTTTTATTTTCAGCAAAAACTACCCCATTTAGTGTGCTTTCGAATGACATATCAACTTTTGTGCTGGCTGCTTGTCTTGTGCCATAATTACATGGCTAACAAGATAACAACGAGAAAGTCAAAATATTTCAAAACTAAATTGGCTCTATTTTGAAGCTCTTGGTGATCGAATATTGAAGTAGTTCTCATGGAAATGATGAATTTCTGTCGAATCGATATAATTTGAACAAATAAACTAAATTTTGATAATACAGATTTCATGAAAAAATGTGAAGAAAACAGACTACTACCTAAAACAATTGTTCGAAATGTCCAATATGTTCAAAACATTTTACACATCGTTTCCGGATGGAATCTACAAACCTGCGAAGTCCACACGCATTTATGTCCAACACAAATTTATTCCTCAAATCAGATCCTCTCGAGTTTGAACGCGAATTCGATATACTTTTTCTTTCAAGGTGTTACAGACATAAAAATCCAAAGGCGTAAGGTCGGGGCTACTCGGTGGCCATCTTACAGGAACATATCTTCCAATCCATTGCACCCCTAAATATTTCCAATCGCCGCAACGCTGAAGAATTCATTACATCGATCCAAAGCAGCGACATATTGGATAAAAAGCCCCAGGCGAAAAAACAAAATGTCTGGTTCAAATGGATTTCTGCCCAGCTCATAATAAACGGAATGTTCGGGACTCAAATAATGAATATTTTGGGGTGCAGTGGATTGGAAGGTACGGTCCACCAAAGAGCCCCGCCTTTGGATTTTTATGTCTGGAACACCTTGAAAGAAAAAGTATATAAAATTCGGGTACAGACTCGAGAGAATCTGATCGAAGGAATAAATTTGTATTGTGCAGAAATGCGTCAAAAACATTGTGGACTTCGCAGGTTTGTAGATTACGTCCGAAAACGACATATTGGACATTTCGAACAATTGTTATTAGTTGTAGTAGTAGTCTGTTTTCTTTACATTTTTTCATAAAATTTGTATTATTAAACTTCAGGTTATTTATTTGAATTACATATATCAATTCGACAGAAACTCATGATTTCCATGAAAATTACTTTAATATTCAATCATTAAGAACTTCAAAATAGATCAAATTCAGGTTTGGAATATTTTGACTTTTTCATTGTTATCTTGTAAGCCATGATGTTATGGCAGAAGACAAGCAGCAAGCACAAAAGTTGATATTTCATTCGAAAGCACACTAAATGGGGTAGTTTTAGATGAAAAGAAAACATGTCCATAATTGATCATTTTTCATCGATAAAACCATTGGAAAAATATGACTGATTTTGTTCACTTCAGAATCTTGATATTCTCTTTACCACGCGCGCAATAAGAATTTTTTTGGTACACAGAAAATCTTATCTTATCTTAAAAGTAGACACCGTGTATAGAATATATCAGAAGTTCAATTTTTTCCTCTGTACCAAAACGGATTTCAGTGTTCGTTGAGAGTATAACAAATAAGGTCAATTTATCTTCATAAACTTCAGGAGATGAAATCACCGAAGTTTATTGAAAATAAAAAAAAATGTTTTTTGTTGCCCCAATTCAGTTTGAGTCGAGGTTCGTCTCAACATCAACATCTCTAAATGATAATTTCTTCATCATTGATCTGACAGGAGAACCTTCTTATGTAAAATAAAATATTGCTAAATTTTTCGAAATCTAGACAAAAAATTACGAAAAGCACTGCCGTGAAATCAGAAGCTTTTGAGCGCTCGTTCATCCACCTTGTAGATAGATTCGCATTTTTCAGTTTTAGAAACCAATTGAAGAAATTTTTGACAGCTGTCAAAAAAAAAGTTCGAACTGAGCCGAAAAGTCCAGACTTCACGTTAGTGCTTTAGGTGACCAATTTTTTTTCGATAATTCGCTGAAATTTTGTCTTGGCGATGCGATCTGGACAAAATTTCGCACGTAGTTTGTATACATTATTTTTCATCATCTTTCAACTTCATTCCAATCCAATCAGTTGTTCCTAAATTATCAAGGAAAAAATTTTTCGAACGGCCAAATTCACGGAACCCCTAGTCCTATTCTGCCCATTGGTGAACGTGACCGCGATATTCGAGATCCACACCTTCCCTGAAAGGTTCTCTAGGCCTTTCTGTTCGAAAGTTATAATTTTCTAGTTTTCTATGGTTCTGTTCATGCGATCTGGACAACATTTCGCATGTATTTTGAACACGTTACTCTCAATCTGAGTGCAAAAATTCATCTCGTTCGAATCAGTAGTTTCGAAGTAATCAGGGAAACAAATTTTCGAACGGCTATATTAACGAAACCCCTGGTCGAATTTTGCACTATAACCAACTCAACCACGGCATTCAAAATTCGAACCTACCCTGAAAATTTCAAGTTTCTAGGTGGTTCTGTTCGGACGGCCGGACGGACGGACAGATTGAAATTTCTCGAAGGATTTGTCATCAGTGAGTCGAACCTTGTCGATTGAGATCATTTTCGGCTCAAAATTCGAAAAATACAGACATCGTGACGAAACGATATAGCTCTCGTGTAAGTAGAACGAGCGCTCAAAAAAAATTATCTTGGGACTGAGAAATTTTCGAAAAGTCATAATTTTTTCCATTTTCAGTATATTGAATATACAAAGAATGTCAGAAAATATCTGTGATCTTCGGACTGTCAAAAATTGGCGAATTTTATACTCGAGCTCCCTCTTTCGCATGGAATAGCTAGAAAGCTAAATATCCACATATCTGATTCAATCGATGCCTCGTATGCGGATATGAAATTTCAGCAAGATATGGAGTTTAGTTTCTGAGATACCAAAGTTTTGAAAAATAATTTTTTTCAATTAGATCTCATCATTTTATTAGTGGTTGAAAAGCAAAAAAATTATATGGATAAATTTCAGACCCTTTTCAAGTCTCGTCAGTACAGTTAGCAGAAGCGGAATGGTGGCGTGAGTGGAGAAATTTACTCCGATCACCGCTGCATTTCGTTGTTTGAGCAGCCTGTTTCTCACATCGAGTTCATCCTGCGCTAACTGTACTGACGAGACTTGAAAAGTCGAAACCGGTCTACAGATACAAAGGATTGATTTGTTGTTCACGGGGGTTACGTGGAAAATTTTTCTTGTTTTATTACTGTAATTGAAAACTTTAGATAGACAGCCAATATATATTTTACTTATTTTTGTATCAGTTTCCTGAACTTTTGAATATTCTCTTCCCTAATGTTCGATGCGTTGATGAAATCAAATCTAATGTATTTTTCGAATGAAAACTAATCTTTTTCATATCACACGTGAATTTATACCCTGTAACGGTAGAGCGAATAAGAGGAAAATTTTTTTAGTTGAATGCATCCTCGTAATATAAGAACTAATTCAACATCAGATTATAAAAGACCAAACGGTATACAGGAAGCTGCGCTGAAGCACTTTCGATCTCGAAAACAAAGCAGATCGTATAACGCGTCGGGGGCGGAATAGGAGGGAGGGTTTCGGAAAAATGGATGTGTTGCCAACTGCGGCAACTCAAAATAACTAGGTCCGTTCTGAAGTGCACCACTTTACGAGGTTACTTATTGAATGAAATATAAGCCAACTGCTGCTGTTTGAGATATGAAATATACGGAATTAGCCTTTCGAAACCTGGCTGCATAAAAGACCGTAAAATGTGAAAAAGTGTAGGGCCGCCTGCGGATAATAGGGAGCGTGGAATATGCGATGAGATCCCTCACAAATGAAGGAATGTTCTGGTGTTGTTTTTCACTTCCGATAAATTTCGTCCGGCGGATAGGGAATGTAAAGGGTCATCCGAATGTGATACCTAGAGATCAGATACTGGTGAAGCAAACATCTTTACTTCAGACATTTCTTTCAGATGAAGAAATTAGCTATCTCCTTATTCAAACTCATAAAAAACTGCAATTTGCGCGCTTGTTCCACTATGACACTATTTTCGCGTTCTTGTTCTTATGATCAAGAGTATTATAATTTTGCCAACTGTCCGCAATTTTCGACTTTTGCGTCGAGAATGGTCTCAGACGATTAGGTTGGACTCACTGATGAAGAATTGGATGTAAAATTCAATTCCGTCCGTCCGCCCGTCCAGCCGTAAACACAATAACTCTCGAAAGAAAAGGCCAATTAGAGCCTGGAATGATATAACCATCAGCATTTTTTTACTCATCATTTCGAAAAATATTGATCCGATCGCGTTGTTACTTTGCAGTCAGTTGTAAAATATTTCGGGAACAACGACCTATCCAAAAATTTCATTTCACATTATCTCATCAAAATTTTCAGCCTGTATACATTCTCTAATTTTTCGCCTCGACTTTTGAATCACCCTGTATTCATGTCGAATGATAATCGAAAAAGTAAGGTTTGACGAATAACGCAGCGACTTCTGGTTAGGAATCTTAGAAACTTAAAAACGCTATTAAAATAGTTTCTTCTTAATTTTTTTTCAATGAATTCACAATTAAGTAGTTGGTTCGTGTTCATTTTGGCGTGATTCGGATGAACACGTGATATATTTGATTTCCCCCAAGAACTATCAGACCAGAAGGCAGGTACGCATAAAAGCAATATCCCCCAAGACTCTCGAACAAACTCCCAGCAACTATACAAACTTATACCGAGAATTCGCGAGAAACACCTAGCAATGATTCCGCTTGAAATTCTTCGCATTCTTCTCTGTCTACAAAGCGCGATGAAGTGCAACAACTCCGATCTTCAGAGTCCCCCTGTTTATACAACACATTTTTCGGAACGATCCCCCTTTTGTTCCCGACTCCTAATTACAAAACTTGCACGTCCTAGGTCAATCTTCCCGACTATTAACATCTAAATTGCCTTTAGAAGATGGACGTGTTTTGCATTTTTGTCGCTGGTCTGGATTTGAAGCTCGCCTTGACTTCACCTGATTCAATTACCTGTGCAGTCGAGATTGAATGAAGAAAATAATGAACTAGATTTAGAGTATTATTTGTTAGGTTCCATTTCAACACCACTTTTGCGAGCTTGTTGCAATGAACAAGAGTGTTATCATTTTGCCTAAATATCTGTAATGTTGGAATTTTGAGCCGAGAATGGTCTTACATATGGAGAATTGGTAGTTAAATTCAATTCTGTCCGTCTGTCCGGCCGTAAACACGATAAATTTCGAAATAACTCGGGTAAATGCACCGGTTGAGTTCGTTAATGGGCGAAATGCACCAATGGGTTCCGTAGATGAATCCATCACACATTTTGGTGACATATTGAAAAGCTTGACAGTCACACATGAGCTGATTTTTTCGTACATACTCATTTTATGGATAGGGTAGAAATAATTTATTATCGTTTTTGAATTCGTCAAAATCAGTCCTGTGTTTCTGCATAAAAATTAAAATTCTGTACAGAACCATCACAGTTAAGATTCCATTACGCCTGAATATACCCCGACAGGACAGTCGTTTCTACTATGCACTCGACGTTTGCAAGTTTACGTTCGAAATAAATCAAGTAATTACCTATTTTGACTTATAACGTACATCGTTCGTCTTTATGATGCGATCTGGACAAACTTTCGCACGTAGTTTGAATACATTATTCCTCAGCTAGGTAAATAATTTCATTCCAATCCGATCAGTAGTTTCGAAACTATCAGGAAAAAAATATTTTGAACGGACATATTTACGGAACCCCTAGTCTAATTTTGCTCATTGATGAACGTGACCGCGATATTCGCGATCCAAACCCACCCTGAAAATTTCAAGTTCCTAGGCCTTTCCGTTCAAAAGTTACAATTTTCTATGGTTTCTATGGTTTCTATGGTTCTGGTCATGCGATCTGGACAAAATATTGCTTCAATATATCATTCTCGATTAAAATACAGAATTTCATCTCGATCGAATCCGTTGTTTCGAAATTATCGAGAAAACAAATTTCAAACGACCGTATTTACGGAACCCCTAGTAAAATTCTGCTCATTGATAAACGTGAACGCTACATTTCAGATCCACACCTATCCTAAAAATTTCAAGTCCCTAGGCCTTTCCGTTCGAAAGTTATGATTTCCTATGGTTTCTATGGTTCTGGTCATGTGATCTGGAGAAATGTAGCATTTCTCCATTAGTATACAAAATTTCGTCACGATCGAATCTGTAGTTTTGAAATTATCAAGAAAACTAAATTTCAAACGACCATATTTACGGAACCCCTAGTATAATTTTGCTCATAGATGAACGTGATCACGACATTTGAGATCCACACATATCCTGAAAATTTCAAGTCCCTAGGCGTTTCCGTTCAAAAGATACAATTTTCTATGGTTTCTATGGTTCTGATGATGCGATCTAGACAAAATTTCACATGTAGCTTGAACACCTCATTTTCCATTTGAGTGCAAAATTTCGTCTCGATCAAATCTGTAGTTTTCAAGTAATCAGGGAAACAAAACTTTGAACGGCTATATTTACGGAACCCCTAGTGGAATTTGGCCCATTAAAGAACTTAACTGAGACATTCGGGAACTGAAACCACACTGAAAATTTCGATTCTCTAGGTTGTTCCGTTCGAGAGTTATCGTGCTTACGGACGGCCGGACGGACAGACTCGAATTTTCCGACGGATTCGTCATCAGGGAGTCGAACATAGTCGATTGAGACCATTTTCGGCTCAAAATTCGAAAAATACAGACATCGTGACGAAATAATATAGCCCTCGTGTAAGTAGTACGAGCGCTCAAAAATGAGTGCTAGTGTAACTCAATCGGGTTTTTATTACCGTAGAAAATCCGCAAAAAACGTAAAAATCTGCGTTTTTTCAAGAATTCATTACAATGCCATTTTGAAAGTTGTAGCGCTGGTTTCTGTTTGAATTTTTAGTCACTATTTTCCGGAAGGGCTGGATGCGTCGGAAGTTGTCCGATTCTAATTTAAAAGAAGTATTTTGAAAAAAGGAGTAGGAGTACCTACTACATAACATCAATCTGAATTTTTCGTTAAAATGATGCAAAATAGATGAAAAATACGTGGAAATATGACCAAAACCGGCCCAGCGTTCGATCGTGGAAGAATAGTGTTGGTAGCCGGCCGACGCAAGAAGTGCGTATTAAAATAAAAGAGCGCTGTGACCGGGTGCGAATCTTTACATTTATACCCCCACTACTCGACCACAATCGAGCGTTCATCTGATTTTGGTCATGTTTATTTTTCACCTATTTTGCAACATTTCAACGAAAAATCAACATTGACGTTTTGTAGTACTATACTTCTACTTTCGTATTCCGTTTCGTGAATTAAAATCGGACAATTTCCGACGCATTCAGCCCTTCCGGTGGTGCCTAAAATAATTAAAATCGCAACTACGCGAAAACTATTCATCCGACAACGTCCGGGTTGTTCACACTGAAATTACCTATCAACCACTACTTTCATCTAGAAACCAGCACTACAACTTCGAAAATGGCCGAGTTATGAATTTTTGAAAAAAAGCAGATTTTTACGGTTTTTCTGGCTTCTCTAGTGTGAAATTTTCCGATTGAATTGCATTAACCCTCATTTCCTTTGTCTTTTCATTCTCTACAATTTTGTTGCTGAAAGTGTTAGGGTCGCTCCATTGGTTCAACTTTTACATGCAAAAAAATGAAAAATTATAAAAAGCAATGCCGTGAAGGCAGGAGCTTTCAAGCGCTCGTTCATACACCTTTTAGATAGATTCGTATTTTCGGGTTTTAGAAATTAATTGAAAAAATGTTCGACAGCTGTGAAAAGAATTTCAAAACTGAGGCGAAACTCCAGACTTCACGTCAGTGCTTTAGGTGTCCAATTTTTTTTTCGATTATTCGCTAGAATTTTCTACGGTTTCAATAGTTTCGGTAATTCGATCTGGACAAAATTCTGCACGTTGTTCAAGTACATTATTCTTCATCTATGTGCAAAATTTCATTACAATCCAATCAGTATCAGGAAAAAAATATTTTGACCATAGGTATTTGCGGAACCCCTAGTCTAATTTTGTTTATTGATGAACGTGACCGCGACATTCGCGATCCAAGCCTACCCTGAAAATTTCAAGTTCCTAGGCCTTTCCGTTCAAAAGTTACAATTTTCTATGGTTTCTATGGTTCTGGTCATGCGATCTGGACAAAATATTGCTCCAATATATCATTCTCGATTAAAATACAGAATTTCATCTCGATCGAATCCGTTGTTTCGAAATGATCGAGAAAACAAATTTCAAATGACCGTATTTACGGAACCCCTAGTATAATTCTGCTCATTGATAAACGTGAACGCTACATTTCAGATCCACACCTATCCTAAAAATTTCAAGTCCCTAGGCCTTTCCGTTCGAAAGTTATGATTTCCTATGGTTTCTATGGTTCTGGTCATGTGATCTAGAGAAATGTAGCTTGAATATATATTTCTCCATCAGTATACAAAATTTCGTCACGATCGAATCTGTAGTTTTGAAATTATCAAGAAAACTAAATTTCAAACGACCATATTTACGGAACCCCCAGTATAATTTTGCTCATAGATGAACGTGATCACGACATTTGAGATCCACACCTATCCTGGAAATTCCAAGTCCCTAGGCGTTTCCGTTCAAAAGTTACAATTTTCTATGGTTTCTATGGTTCTGGTCATGCGATCTGGACAAAATTTCACATGTAGCTTGAACACCTCATTTTCCATTTGAGTGCAAAATCTCATCTCGATCAAATTTGTAGTTTTCAAGTAATCAGGGAAACAAAACTTTGAACGGCCATATTCACGGAACCCTTGTGGAATTTGGCCCATTAACGAACTTAACTGAGTCATTCGGGAACTGAAACCACACTGAAAATTTCGATTCTCTAGGTTGTTCCGTTCGAGAGTTATCATGCTCACGGACGGCCGGACGGACAGACTCGAATTTTTCGACGGATTCGTCATCAGGGAGTCGAACATAGTCGATTGAGACTATTTTCGGCTCAAAATTCGAAAAATACAGACATCGTGACGAAATAATATAGCCCTCGTGTAAGTAGTACGAGCTCTCAAAAATGAGTGCTAGTGTAACTCAATCGGGTTTTTATTACCGTAGAAAATCCGCAAAAAACGTAAAAATCTGCGTTTTTTTCGTTAAAATGTTGCAAAATAGATGAAAAATACGTGGAAATATGACCAAAACCGGCCCAGCGCTCGATCGTGGAAGAATAGTGGGGGTAGCCGGCCGACGCAAGAATTGCGTATTATAATAAAAGAGCGCTGTGACCGGGATGCGAATCTTTACATTTATACCCCCACTACTCGACCACAATCGAGCGTTCATCTGGTTTTGGTCATGTTTATTTTTCACCTATTTTGCAACATTTCAACGAAAAATCAACATTGACGTTTTGTAGTACTATACTTCTACTTTCGTATTCCGTTTCGTGAATTAAAATCTTACAATTTCCGATGCATTCAGCCCTTCCGGAAAATGGTGCCTAAAATGATTAAAATAACAACTACGCGAAAACTATTCATCCGAAAACGTCCGGGTTGTTCACACTGAAATAACCTATTAACCACTACTTTCATCTAGAAAACCAGCACTACAACTTCGAAAATGGCCGAGTTATGAATTTTTGAAAAAAAGCAGATTTTTACGGTTTTTCTGGCTTCTCTAGTGTAAAATTTTCCGATTGAATTGCATTAACCCTCATTTCCTTTGTCTTTTCATTCTCTACAATTTTGTTGCTGAAAGTGTTAGGGTCGCTCCATTGGTTCAACTTTTACATGCAAAAAAATGAAAAATTATAAAAAGCAATGCCGTGAAGGCAGGAGCTTTTGAGCGCTCGTTCATACACCTTTTAGATAGATTCGTATTTTCAAGTTTTAGAAACCAATTGAAAAAATTTTCGACAGCTGTGAAAAGAATTTCAAAACTGAGGCGAAACTCCAGACTTCACGTCAGTGCTTTAGGCGTCCAATTTTTTTTTCGATTATTCGCTAGAATTTTCTACGGTTTCAATGGTTTCGGTAATTCGATCTGGACAAAATTTTGCACGTAGTTTGAGTACATTATTCTCCATCTATGTGCAAAATCCAATCAGTATCAGGAAAAAAATATTTTGACCATAGGTATTTACGGGACCCCTAGTCTAATTTTGTTCATTGATGAACGTGACAGCGACATTCGCGATCCAAGCCCACCCTGAAAATTTCAAGTCCCTAGGCCTTTCCGTTCGAAAGTTATGATTTTCTATGGCTTCTATGGTTCTGGTCAAGTGATCAAGAAAACTAAATTTCGAACGACCATATTATTTACGGAATCCCTAGTCTAATTTTGCTCATTCATAAACGTGACCGCGATATTCGAGATCCACTCGTATCCTGAAAATTTCTGCTTCTGCTTTCTGTTCGCAGTTAAGATTTTCTCATCATAGATCCTGGTTTTTGAAAAGGACTGGAATTTACTTCCCTTCGCCTTCAATATAATTTTTCCTTTTTCCTTCAATTGATTACTTGGAGCGGTCCTCCTCTCTTCTACGTAGTTCTTGGCTATCCGTCATTGGCTTCTTTGCAAGAGATATTTCCGCTTGTCTGTGGTTCTGACTGGTATCATCACCATCCCCATTTCATTGTTTTCGTGTTCTTTTATCGTTTCGATTGTCTTCTTGGTTTGTTTGTCAATTACGTATTTCCTCGATTGTTGGTGTTTTCAATTCTTCTCTTATTTGTTTATTGCTGGCGTACCATGGGGCGTCCTTACTATTTTATTCAACGTACTTCAGTAGATCTTTTTGCAACTTCCGATATTGAACCATACTACTCCTGCGTATGTTATGCTTGGTATTAGCACTGTCTTAATTATCTTCATCTTGTTTTCCAGCGAAAGTTTGCTGTTTGCATTTGGGAGCGGATATAAACACCCTTATAGTTGCCTGGTCTTCTTTCTGATTTCTTCCATTTGTTTGTTAAATTTCAGCTTTTCGTCTAGGGTAACGCCCAGATATTTTGCTTCATCTTTCCAGTCTTCTGGTTTTCTATCATGACGTTCCCTGCTTTTTCCTTCTTCAAATTTGTGCCGCCGAAGTACATATATGGCAACTGTTTTCTTCGCATTTATCTTGAACCTCCATTTCTTGAGCAGTTCAGATTTCCTATGGTTTCTATTGTTCTGGTCATGCGATCTAGAAAATTTTTCGTATGTAGCTAGAACACGTCATTCTCCATTTGAGTGCAAAATTTCATCTCGATTGAATCTGTAGTTTCGGTGAAATAGAAAGAACAAAATTTCGAACGGCCATATTTACGGAAGCCCTTGTGGAATTCTGCCCATTAACGAACCCGACCGAGGTTTTTGGGAACTGAACCCAGTTTTTTCTGGTGTTTTTAGAAATAACAAGATATTTTATCATATTTGCGAGTCGAAAACATATCACTCAACATTCACGGACCATCTCACACCCTACGATTTTTGTCACGAAAAAATCTCTTCTACCTGGTCCTGACTTCACGACAGTACTTTTTATAATTTTCTACTAATAGATCTATGTATCTCTTGGATCTACCTTTTGTGGATTTACCTCTTATGTAGATCTATCTTTCATGTGGATCTACTCATTTTATTGATCTACCTACTTAGTGGATCTACTCATTAACCCATTCTGATTTTATAGCGATAATGCCAATATCAGCAGAAACATTAACCAACTTCAAGCATACACAGATGATCGCTCTCACAGCGGCAAAAGCTAATTACTAGTCTATGTAAAGGCTATCAATTACATTAAACCCCCAAATTATCTACTGAACCCTGAAGTAGCAACAATTCACAAAACGCAAACTCAATAAACATAGTGGAATTCACAAAACATAGTAATGCAGCTACGTATGAACGCAATCCAAAAACAATTACCATTGGAATATAATCAAAATCTGCCGATCAAAAATATTCATATGGATCGCATCAAATGATTACACCTACATAATTACTCGGCTTCCAAAATGGAATATAATGTCATTATAGATTCGAATTATGAGCGACCACAGGTCGTTCTGTCCAGATTAACAGAGTTAAATTGTTTCAACATCAATCAGAATATTCGTATGATGAATAATCAATACAATTTGTGTGTTATAAGGATGTATAACAATGTTCAATCCTGCTCTAGATGCAATTGTGGATTTAAGGCATTATGTGGAAATGGAACTAATCCTTATTGCTTTTGAGTTTCCCGAAGGTAGGGGAAGCCTTATAATCCATCAAGAAAAAATGGATGTTATGGTTTTTCGTTCGTATGTTTTCGATCTATCCATAGGTACTGTTTTGGTCCAATATTATAGCTCGAATAGAAGTTCAAAGTTAATAGGGAAAATACAGTATCCATTTCATGAAATACAAGCATTCATTGAGCTTTGTAACTCAAATAGACGAAAAATTATTTCGAAGAAATTCAAAATCTGAGATGCATATAATAGGTTTTGAATGAAAGATTTGGGTATTTGTCTGTGCTCGAGAAAACATCTAAAGTAGTTTGGGAGATTATTTCAAAAGAATGTTCAGCGTCCAGGTTGAATTGGAGAAAATATATGAAAAATACAATTTGAAAACTTCATATTTCCTGTTCCTGTATGTTGATAATTGAGAAAAATTAAAGAGTTAAAGTTAAAGTTAAAGTGTTCAAGAAAAAATTGGGAGCGTCGTTGATATTACTTGATGAGAAGAAATTTAGAACTGAAATTAGAATGCATCAAGATACGGAAAACAGTTACGGCTGAGCATAAAAAGATAGTTAGAAGGTGATTGTCGGTGCTGTCGTTTTATTTTTGAAAACTTCAAAAGATGAAATCACCTAATTATATCGAACATATCAAGAAAACTGAATTTTGTTCTGTATTCCAAAATGGCCTTCAGTATTCATTTTCAGTATGACGATTAGTGCCATTTTATTTTCATAAACTTCAATAGATGGAACAACCGAAGTGTATTGTATATAATATGAGAAAAACCCTTCGGCGGTTTTTGCCCTTTCATAAACTCAACCCGCGAATTCAGAACTCGAATGCCTTGAAATTTCAAATCATATTCAAGTCCTTAGGATAATCATTCTTCTTCGCTAAGTACGTAGATTTCTCAAGACAACAGCCATGGTCACGCACAAAAATGCTGAAAGGTTTTTCCAGACCACCTGTCGCTACCTACCTTCTGCCGCATTTCAAGCCAAAGAAATTATTTTATTGATTTTCATCACCTCTGGGGATGACCAAGAATAAGTAAGATCCTTGATTTCAGACCAACTAGATACGACATGTTTTGAGCCAATTAAAACAGCTCGCAAAGGCCCACTTTAATGACGGAACAGATACGAGTACCAGATAATTCAATTAAGAGAATGTTATCAAAGAAGAATTACGACTCGTACAAGTGTACTATCAAAGAGTGACCATTTAAGAGTTAACTATCGTCACATTAAATATTTTCCATCTGAGTTACACAACATCACTCGTTGTGTCATGAATTATCACTGAACGATTGACGACGCTCATCAAAAGAGAGTAAATGAGTAAATGAAAATATAATGATCGAAAAATCAGAAATTCATCAATAATTCTGAGAAGAAATTCTGCAGTCCATCTGAAACTCTCATCTTAATCAAAGTTAGGGTATTCAAAACGAACCCAGAGATATATCGAAAACCGTCAATATCGATATGAAATCGTATTAATTCAATGGTAGCGGGGTGAATAGAGAAAATTTCTCCCTTTCAATAATACTCTGCTCAATATATCCTCCGTGAATTTTCCGAAGAAAGATGCATAAATTTCATATCCCTCTTATTATTCGAGATTTTAAGATGAATGTAGTGTTATCCAAAGTTGACTGGCGCTTAAAATATATACGATTCATATATATCCGGATATTAGATTTTTCTTTGATGGGTTTTCCGTTAACCTCAGTCATTTTTCTTTTACAGATCGAGAATGCTCGCGGGTCGCATTCGAATGAAGTTTTTCGGGTTGATTTATTCATTCCAAGTTTGGATTTTATTGGTTTATTTTTCACTGCAGTTCAAGGTTTGCTATTAATTGTAAAACAATAGTTTTACAGTTCACTCTTCGTAGTAATACTCTCTTGAATCAGCTCATTCGAATGGAATCATCGAAATTATCAATTATACTAGAATAGTATATTGAAGTATAAGTGGATAAACAGGTCATTAAAACACGCGCGATTTTTCGAGCACGACGGCGAAGCCGGAGTGCTTGTAATAGAGCAAGTGTTTTAAAGACCAGTTATCCACGAATACTTAACGCTATTTTTTTTTATTGGAGCTCTTTGAAATCATGAATACTGGTTTTATTACTACATAAAATGAAGAAAGTCCGAAATAATTTACTTCGATTATAGATATTACGTGGCGCTTCTCGCGGAAATAAATCAATCGTATTTTGACAAGACGTCGAAATTTCTCGAAGCTCGGTCATTTCGAGATGAATTTGAATACATAGGATGAGAAATTGATGCTGACAGTTAAATTCAAAGGCATATTCGAATTTCCGAACGTATCCGAAAAGACGAACGTAAATTCGATCATAATCGGTTTGTTTACATTAAGATCGAAATGGGAAGAATTTGAAGGTGCTCGAAAAAGATGGATTAAAAATAATAGAAGAGAGAAATCTAGGTGAGTAAGTAATTGAAACGTTTTTCCATGGTAATAATACGTATTCCATTTCATTTCCAGTTTATTATTACAAAATGAAAAAGACAAATCTTGACAGCACCGAGACTTCACTTCTAACGATGATTTCTCATAGGAAAAGTCGCAATCGGGTTTTCAAATGTGATGATTACGAACGAAATACCGACTGCACTTTCCATTACTACTTATAAAATTGAAATTGTTAATTAATGTTTGAGTAAAGGTTTTGCATTAATTAATATTTTATTTAGCGTAACAAGGTACTCCTGTCAGATATATAATCGAAAAATTGTCATTTAGACTTCACGTTTCTCGAGTCGTTGCTGTTGCCATGGTGGCTCTAAAAAACGCGCGTGTTTGAAAGTTTGATTTAAAAACGCTGAGGCGTTCTTGAAATAAGTAAAATGGGGCATCAATAAAAAAAAATAAATTTCTAACAACGTCAATTTCAAGACGAAAATTTCTGCTAACGTCAGTAGCAAGACGAAAACTATCCGTGAAATTGTTTCGTTTACGTCAGTAGGACAAATATTGTTCCAAACTAATGTGGGAAGTGCCTTTACAACACTTGTTAGGAAAATAACTATTTTTTAAATACATCTGTCAATGTAACATAAATGTGGGAGTAAACATCTGAATGAAACCAATTCCCAATTAATACAAGGGTGAAGTATATTTTCTCTTTCAAATTACCTGTTTCAGCAAATTTACGAAGTCCGGATATTGATGGATTAAGTGTTGGGTCCTGACTAGGTACGTTATTCAAAGTTAAGTAAGGAATTTCGTATAAATAAAAAAATGGAAAACAATCAAATCCATATGAAAATTGAACGAAGGAATGAGTGGGTTCCAGGAAATTAAATCTGAGGGTTGATACCATGATACATAAACTCTAAAGATAAACCCACGCGCATATCGACAAGTACGTCATCGTGTGACAAATTTTGAAATTTTGTTGATCTTCGTTTTCTTGGACAAATCATTTGACTGAAGGTGGATTGCAGAAACCTACAGAAGATTTGCTTGCAAAATGCAATGAGCTTGATCTCATTTTCAGTCAATTTAATGGTGACGGTGTGAAAATTCAAAATCAAACAATTGACACAATTAGCACAAAATGTTTAATTGAGTGATAAAGTCAAAAGCTTATTATTCCGATGTAAAATGTATTTCCGCATTAGTCTTTTGAACAAAAGCATGAATATACCATGTCAAATACGCGAAACCGTAAATTAATTAAAATATTGAAATAAAAATGTGTTTGTTCAATTAATTTATGCATTTTCAAACTACCTCGACCTTCAGTTGCAGATAATTCCTTTCTCCTGCATGACTGACAAATACCAGAAAAATTTATGTTTATCGTTAGCTTCGTTATATTATTTTTTTTAATATCAAATTTGGAAGTTGAATATGTATTATACTTAGTAGGCTCATGGGGATTACAAAATAACTGTCTCTAAATGCTCACACCTTTTCTGTCGCTTTTCAATCCTTTGAGTAGTATCTTTTGAGTTTTGTCTATTCGTTGGCGCCCTCTGTTGAGCGTTACGGTAAATGTTGGGCCGTTGGTGCAGATCGCTACAGATCTGATCCTTCTTCCTTTCACTGATCTGATTCAACCTGACTTCAACCTATGTTTTTCTGTTGAACCCCTATTTCTCTGTTCCTTCCTACACTATGTTTCTTAATCATATACTGTTATGGTTCAATTTAGATATCAATAATATTGAATTTTATCCTCCTATTAACCCTCTTTTCTTTTTGTTTCGTATTTCCAAGGAAAAGTTATTCAAGAGTTAGTATCAGTCGTAGATCGAAAATATTCAATTCTAGGTAGGAGGCCAAAAAATGCTGAAAATTATCGAATCGCTGTTTCATCATGTTCATTCCTTGGTCGGAAACCGATATTTTATCCAAAAAGCTTCAACCATATCGTACATACAAAATATTATCAAAATACTGCTAGGTAAACAAAATTTATTCCGGTAAAATAATCTGAATTTATACCAAACATTCCTGTAGAATTTAATGTGTCCATACTGTAAGTCGTACAAATATTGATGGGTTATACCTACGAAATTAAACACGAATCGGCACGTTAGATTGCAAGTACAGATTGTTCTCAGAACGGTCTTTGTCATAACAGAAATGGCGTTTGAACAACAGAAATTCATTGAACCGGCAATTCCCGGGATTCGTTTTCTTCAGTGAAGCTGGGAAGAAATTACGAATATTGTTGCAGTTGCAGAAGCAACATGGGATGAAAGTTTATTTAATTCATTGAATGGTCCTAATGTTCCCGCATATATATGTATCAGGTTATGGAATTTACAACCAGCCTTTAGGTGAAACTTTCATATGAAGGTACAAAAAAATTTGAAATAGTTCTGAGTTGTTTTCATAGCCAGGTAAAAGAAATTTGAAATAGTTCATAGTTGTTTTCAGAGTTCAAAACGAATTATTAATTATTTCATGAGTGATTATATTTTTTTACTCAACTGAGTGTCATGACGAGTCTTTCATCTGGTGGAATATATACTGCTCCACAAAAGTTAAGGAAGTTCAGAAATTTTTTGACCGTTTCAAAAGTTGCACATTCTTCTCCACCAAATGTTTATTTATAAGAAATCAAATGTTTACTCTCTTATATCTCAATGTTTTTTTTTGCTACTCCGTTTGATAACTTTTTCAGTTTCAGGCAAGTTGTTGTCATTTGCGTTTCTAAGAATTTTGAATTAGTTATTGTTTTACGTTCTGTCCATCAACTTCGATTCAAAATCTGAAGAAATTGTTTTGTAATAATGCTTAGACGTAAACTTAGTGCGTATGCAACCAATAGGGCTATATTTCTATCGAAGCGGGACGTAATCAGAGATATGTTGCGAATTTCATTCGAGTTAGTGAGAGCTTAGTTTCCCGGCTCGTCCATCGATATCGAGAAACTGGAAACGTGACCCAAAGACCGAGAGATTGACGGCCATGATCTACTCGTGCACAAGATCGGTTTCTGACTGTGTCTACTTGTCGAATCATGCAACAGCGGCTTTTGAACGCTTCTGCTGTTTTGGTATCGATTGAAACAGTTCGTTGAAGACTTCGAGACGTTAATCTATATTCTCTACAACTTTTGAGGAGGAAACCATTAACTCAAAATCATACGCGACTTCTATCGGAATGGGCCAATGAGCACTTGAATTAGAACGATCAATGGAGGTCTCTTTTTTTCACAGATGAGCCGAGATATAGACAGTTTTTGGAAAGTTGGCATGTTCGGGTATGGATCCATCCTCCGTTGCCCAGAAATCGCAGATCAGTGCAGGAAGTTCATCCGTTCGGAGGTAGTACAGTTACTGTTTGGGGAGGCAACTGTTTCAATGGACGACCAGAATGGTTTGTGCTCGATGCATGAATGCTCAGATTTACATAGGGCAAGTCATCGACAGTATTATTTCTTTGTTTCATGCTGCTGTTGGGCCAAATTTCTTATTTTTGGACGATAATGCGAGATTATATCGTTCAAGGATTATCGATAAAGCACTGGAAATCCATGGTATTCCGAATCTGGCCCTGCCCCCTCGTTCGCCAGACCTCAATCCGATTGAACACACTCGAGATCAGCCACAAAGAGCTTTGGATTCTCATCAACCACCTCCACATACTCTTCAAGAACTCGGACGGCTTTTACCGCAACTCTGGAGAGAAATTAATCAACAATCTGATCGAAAGTATGCAAAGGCGTTGTCAGGCTGTAGTTGATGTTCGAGGAGGCCATACTATCTACTGGATTTTTCGAATGACCTGATATTGTACTACAAATACTAAAATAAATTTTCACCTGAAACTGTGGAACTTATAAAGGAACGGGCAGGCAAATGAATGGGTCAGATTAGTGAGTAAACATTCATATTTAAAAAATTACTAGCAGACCCGGCCACGCGTTGCTGTGGCTAAAGTATACGTTGGATTATTATTAACCCTAACCTAACCTTACCCTTACCGTTGAACTAACCCAACCCTTACCCTTACCATAACCCTTACCGGCCTTACCCTCATCCTCAGCCTTGTTTATGGGTCTAAGAATTTTCATATTCGTAGGTAGTGTATATTATGATCAATGTGTGAGATGTTCGATATAGAAAAAAAATACCTCAAAAGTTATAACCTCCTCCCTCAATTATACTCGAACCAAATGATGTCATGGAATGTTTAGATAGAGGTTCTTGTCTTGAAAGTAACGAATTCAAAGGTTCGAGTGGCGTTGTCAGTTGTTGCAATTTGATTTTTCATTCAAACAACATAATCCTGGGGGTTCGTTTTGATATCTCAGAGCATTGCAGTATTTCCAAATGACACCAATATATTGCTAGCATAATCGACTGTGGGATCATATCTGAATGCTAAACGCTCAAAGTTGATCATTTCATTGGATTCTATATTTTGTTCTATCTTGCCTGAGATCGATAATATCGGTTCTTCCGGAGCTGGGGCAGATCTTGATTGATAATCTCTCATTCTGTTTGCTCATTGTCTCGATCATTACGAACTCGCCAACAACACAACGATATATATCATACACGATAAACTTCACTCACACAAGTGTCAAAATTCTCATGAAATATAAGTAATCTATGATTGTTCGCTTGGTCGAAGGAAAAAAAAAGCCTTTTTTTCTTTTTTCGGGAATATTTTGTTGTAGAAAGGTGGTGGTGATAATAATGAACACAACTAAAAAAGAATTATCGAATTTGGTGCAGTCGTTTCAACGTGATGCTTTTACACACATAAACCATAGATCCTCTTTTATTAATATAGATAAAAGCACTGCCGTGAAGTCAGGAGCTTTTGAGCGCTCGTACATCCACCTTGTAGGTAGATTCGCATTTTCCAGTTTTAGAAATCGATTGAAGGAATTTTCGACAGCTGGCAAAAAAATTCTCAAACTTAGGTAAAACTCTAGACTTCAGTGCTTTAGCTTAACAATTTATTTTCGATAATTCGCTAGAATTCTCTACGGTATCTATGGTCCTGGTAATGCGATTTGGACATAATTTGGCATGTCAGTGCTTCAGCTGACTAATTTTTTTTCGATAATTCGCTAGAATTTCCTACGGTGTCTATGGTCTTGGTGATGCGATCTGGACAAAATTTCGCACGTAGTTTACATTGTTCTTCAGCTAGGTGTGAAATTTCATTCCAATCCAATCAGTTGTTTCGAAATTATCAGAAAAAAAATAGTTTGAACGGCCATATTTACGGAAACCCCAGTCTAATTTCACTCATTGATGAACGTGACCGCGACATTCGCGATCCAAACCTACCCTGTAAATTTCAAGTTCTTTCCCTTCGGAAGTTATAATTTTTTATGGTTCTGGTCATGCGATCTGGACAAAATGTTGGTTCAATATATCATTCTCGATTTAAATACAAAATTTTATCTCGATCGAATCCGTAGTTTCGAAATTATCGAGAAAACAAAATTTCAAACGACTGTATTTACGGAAGTCCTAGTATAATTCTGCTCATTGATAACCTATCCTGAAAATTTCAAGTCCCTAGGCCTCTCCGTTCGAAAGTTATGATTTTCTGTGGTTTCTATGGTTCTGGTCATGCGATCTGGAGAAATATAGCTTGAATTTATCATTCTCCATTAGTAAACAAAATTTCGTCACGATCGAATCTGTAGTTTTGAAATTATCAAGAAAACTAAATTTCAAACGACCATATTTACGGAACCCCTAGTATAATTTTGCTCATAGATAAACGTGATCCCGACATTCGAGATCCACACCTATCCTGAAAATTTCAAGTCCCTAGGCGTTTCCGTTCAAAAGTTACAATTCTCTATGGTTTCTATGGTTCTGGTCATGCGATCTGGACGAAATTTCACATGTAGCTCATTCTCCATTTGAGTGCAAAATTTCATCTCGATCAAATCTGTAGTTTTCAAGTAATCAGGAGAACAAAACTTTGAACGGCCATATCTACGGAACCCCTGGTGGAATTTGGCCTATTAACGAACTCAACCAAGGCATTCGTAAACTGAACCCACACTGAAATTTTCAAGTCTCTAGGTTATTCCGTTCGAGAGTTATCGTGCTTACTGCACATTTTCAGTTCAAAATTCGATAAATAACAGACATCGTGACGAAATGATATAGCCCTCGTGTAAGTAGTACGAGCGCTCAATAATGGAAACTTTCGAAATAGTCTCGAAATTTCTGAAATTCCTTAACTTTTGTGAAGCAGTTTACTTTCTCATACAAGTATTTATTTTTTATTCTTGAACATTTCGAAAACCGCCATACGTGTTTCATTCTGACGGCACGCAGACCCGGCAGTCGGCTCGTCGAAAACCGGTCTTTCTGTCCCAAACATAAACAAGTGGCAATTTGCAGCATGAAGTGTAAACATGTGAACTAGAGTTCGAAATTTCATATAAGTATTTTGACCACTTTTGCCAGGGGCGCTAGAGCTAATGAAAAGACTCGGAGCGCGTATTATGAAGGCTGTGTTGTGAATCCTTGCAAACACCCTATCCAAAAGAATGCAAATTGGTAGTTGTAGTTGAAAAGAATGGTCGCCTTCTTTTTTTTTTCTGAGAATAGTGCCCATTTTCAGTCCTTGAGCTTCGGGGATGAAAATAATTTTCATTTGGATGGACATGATGGTTTCTATATTATTTTCTGGATTCGAGTCTTAAAGAAAAGGATAGTTATAGTTATAGTTAGGAAGGGGGTTACGTTCCACTGCGACCTCAAGGTCTATTCTGCCCCCCATCAGAGCCGTATTCGCAAATGCGCTACCTACAGCTCACCCTCCAGCTCCAGAGCTCCAATGAACTCCAGTATCTGAGAGGGCTTCAAGGAGGTTAGATCCTCATTCCTCCTGTAATTCTCTTGTCCAAGAAATTCTTTGCGCTGGTTTGCAATGGCGAGGCATTCTGAACTTGAACTTTCAAAGTTCCGAATGAACTTTTTGGAGTGATCCATTCCTGGAAGGTACCTCCAGAGTGCTTCTCTTTCGGTCTCTTCCTTCTCAAGAAACTCTTTCTTATAGGTGTGTTTACCTATGCCACAGAAGGGTTCTGGGCCAGTAAGTGGCGTTTGTGCTCCCTTTCTGGCGAGTGTATTGGCCTCTTCGTTTCCTTTGATTCCTGAGTGACCAGGAACCCAGACTAAAGAGACCTTTATTTTTCTTGCCTACTTCATTAAGTTTCCTCCGGCACTCCCATATCAGCTTTGAGTCGATGATATAGGAGTTCAGTGCTTTGATAGCAGCTTGACTATCCGAGTGGATCACAATGTCACACCCTTGATAGTTTCTTTCCAGGTTTATATCTATGCATCTTTCGATTGCAAGTATTTCTGCCTGAAAGGCACTCGAGTAGGAGCCTAGCGATAGTGTACACTTGGTTCTTGCCCCGTATACTCCAGCGCCGGCCCCCATCGTGGTTTTAGAACCATCTGTATACCATTTAATGGTATTCACTTTGAAGTTTTGGGTAGTGTATTCCTTTTCCCATTCTTCCTTTTTACATACCATAGTGTTGAAGCTCTTCTCAATGCTTACTCTTTTAATCATAACATCACTAGGCAGGTTCGCTGATGAGATGTACTTGTTCAGAGAGGACCAGGCTCCTTGACTTTTAATTCTCTCATTGCCTGTACCTTCCCTAGATATTGTAAGGATAGCCTCATGGGCTACTCTGTTGATCACTAGATGTAATGGAGTGAGATCAGTGATGACCTCAAGTGCTCTTGTCGGGCACGTTCTCATAGCTCCAGTGATGCAAACGCAGGCAAGCCTTTGTATCTTGTCGAGTATTTTCCTCGTGCTTGTCTGCCCTGTCTTAGCAGACCAGACTACTGCCCCATAAGTTATTATTGGTCTCACAATCATGACATACATCCATACAAGAAAAGGATTTAGGAAGTCGTAAAAACCTAGCTTGATCATTTTTAGTAATTTGATAGATGACTGTTCAACTTGTTTCCTCATTGCGTGACGAAGTTAATTGAAGAATGTAGGGGTAATTCTCCATTTTAAAATATAAATAATTCACCTTTTTATGTTCAACCATCTTCTCCAACATAATTGTGTTCATTGAAAATAAACTCACAACATTAATATTGGGTTCTGAGAGAAACCCACCTATATTTAGTCCTTAAAATCACTTCGTAGACCTCGTAGCTACGTGATGCCCTGAATATACCAATTGGCACGTCGTCAATACATGATTGCCCCAGTCAGTTCCGCTGATTTATGGAATGACGTCATCACTCGATGAAGTTGCCGAATTCGTGATGGTCAAATGGTCTGTAAATGTATTCACATACAAATATTGATTTGTCACCTCGAGATGATCTATGGGCCCTTGTTGGAAGGACGAGACAGGCGACATAAATTTACCGGGTCCAACAATGCGACCGTTAGGTTGGCTAGCCGTGAACTTCACCCCGATGTCGATTGTGCTCAGTTTGTACCCTCTTGTTGCTTCTGTTTTTCTTCACATGGAAAAAAACATTAATATGTGAAATTTCCAACACTGCAATTTAATTGACATGGAAGATATCATATTTCTAGTTTCAATTCGATCGGATCGGTAATTTCGGAATTATTGAAGAAAAGAAGCAGTTCCATATCTTTGGAACACTTCGGCTGATTTTCCCATTTACCAACTCAACCGGGCATTTGGACCAGGAAAGTACCCTGAAAATTTCAAAACTTTAGGCGTTTCGAAGTTAGTTAGTTATCATGTTTACGGAGGGACGGACAGACAAAATTGAATTTGACTACTTTGAGTCTGCTCTTACCATTTAACATCAGTCTAAGCTGAGAATTCGAAAAATTTGGGCAAAATGATAACGATCTTATAGAAACAAGCTCGCCAAAATGAAATTACTTCTCCCATAACGTCAAAGTACTCAACTTGGAGAGGAAGGGGTTTTGAACAACGAACGAACGTCCTCTAATTTCAGCTGGGAAATCATCCCTTCGAATTTTTCCTATCAATTTAGCACTATATTTCAAATGTTCGGTTATCGAATCATGGAGAAAGTCAACACAGATACAATTATTCCATAACATTAGGTTATTGAGTTGTTCATATCGGAATAGGCTTCGATGATTTATCGAATATCCCCTTTGTCGGTCATTTCACACGTTATGAAGATTGAACCTGGTGAACACCCTACTATATAATCACTTAGTGCAGAGGACGTTAAGTGGTGAGCTATACGGCTATATAATTATTTCTGGGGCGTCGCTCAAGGAAGTAAATAAGCGTTTATGTTGAGGAGAAAATTAATATTTGGATACTATGAGCCGGGTTGAATTGAAAATATTCTGTAAACATGGAAACCTCCAACAGGGGTGAAATTTGGTATTTGGCTTTCAGCAAGGTTTTTTATCGAGAAGAACAAACTGATGGATGATGAAATCCTAGGGCTCGAGGATTTGAAATATTTATAATTTCTTTTGGCATGATGATGATCGACCTGAAAAAAAAACACATACTATGCGATTCCTCAGCTGATAAACTAAATACATAATAAAAGTGAGAATTTTCCTGTCAATAAGGATATCTCTTCCCATTTTAGTTTCATTAGTTAGAAATCTTCTTTATTAATAACTCTCTCTACTTTGGTTCAAACATAGCAGAGGTATTCAATTAATGTTTAGAGCGCTCGTACTACTTACACGAGGGCTATATCATTTCGTCACGATGTCTGTTTCTTCGAAGTTTGAGCCGAAAATGGTCTCAATCGACTATGTTCGACTCACTGATGACGAATCCGTCGGAAAATTCGAGTCTGTCCGTCCGTCCGTCCGTCCGTCCGTCCGGCCGTCCGTCCGTAAGCACGATAACTCTTGTAAAATTGTAACTTTTGAACGGAAACGCCTAGGGAATTGAAATTTTCAGGATAGGTGTGGATCTCGGATGTCGTGATCACGTTTATCTATGAGCAAAATTACACTAGGGGTTCCGTAAATATGGTCGTTTGAAATTTAGTTTTCTTGATAATTTCAAAACTACAGATTCGATCGTGACGAAATTTTGTATACTAATGGAGAATGATAAATTCAAGCTACATTTCTCCAGATCACATAACCAGAACCATAAAAACCATAGAAAATCATAACTTTCGAACGGAAAGGCCTAAGGACTTGAAATTTTCAGGATAGGTGTGGATCTGAATTGTCGCGTTCACGTTCATCAATGAGCAGAATTATACTAGGGGTTCCGTAAATACGGTCGTTTGAAATTTTGTTTTCTCGATAATTTCGAAACTACGGATTCGATCGAGAGGAAATTGTGTATTTCAATCGAGAATGATATATTAAAGCAACATTTTGTCCAGATCTCACGATCAGAACCATAGAAAATGATAACTTCCGAAGGGAAAGGCTTAGGAACTTGATATTTTCAGGGTGGGTTCGGATCGCAAATGTCGCGGTCACGTTCATCAATGAGCAAAATTAGACTAGGGGTTCCGTAAATATTGCCCTTCAAAATATTCTTTTTCTGATAGTTTCGAAACTACTGATTGGATTGAAATGAAATTTTGCACCTAACTGAGGAATAATGTATTCACACTACGTGCAAAATTTTGTTCAGATCGCATCACCAAGACCATAGATACCGTAGAAAATTCTAGCGAATTATCGAAAAAAATTGATCAGCTGAAGCACTGACATTAAGTCTGGAGTTTCGCCTAAGTTTCAGAATTTTTTCGACAGCTGTCGAAAATTCCTTCAATTGATTTCTAAAACTAGAAAATGCGAATCTACCTACAAGGTGGATGTACGAATGCTCAAAAGCTCCTGACTTCACGGCAGTGCTTTTCGTAATTTTTGATGATCATTTTTTCCTAACTTCTCAGACAATTACCTGGAAAATCAAATATTTGACTTTTTTTCCAACATTTGGAAATTTCAAAGCAATATAGTTAGGTAAGGTGTCGTCGCTTGGCTACATAGTCCCTCGAAATCAAGAATTTTCCATCAAAATGTCATCTTAAGTGGAACGGTAAACTTCTTTTGTTGAATATATAATTTTTGAGTTAGGAAGGAACTTGATGTTTACGAAAATACAAGAAAAAGGTGAAAACTACATCATTTAATGATTTCTTGAAAAACTTATGCATATAATCGAATACGGAATAGCCCAACTACTAATGTTAGCGAAGCCTCATCCCCGAGACAATTTTATTTTCCACCTCGAGATATTCCAGAATTATTTCCACTTTCTCCTCTACCCGAAGTGGAGGCACGAAACCTATTGATTCCGAAGTGCAGAACGTGCCTAATGACGTAAAAATGAGCATGAATTTTCGTTCATAATGGTGGCAAAGCCCCCACGGATCCTTAAAGATCACACCGAGCTTTCCGGCGAGAATATTCAAATATCCTTTTTGCGTCGGATATATTGAACATTTATGGATCCGAATGTACTTTAAATCCCACTCTGCAGACAGTTGAGCTCTTTTCAATTTCACTTGGATTCTTCTGCAGCACTGAGACGAGGTTCGTAAAAAACAGACGGTGTGGTTGCCGGAGATGCAATATCGGGTGTTTTTTTTTTCGATGGATATCTATCATTTCGTTCAAGTAGTATCCAATTCGAGAATATGAATAGAATCGTTGAAGTTTTATAGTTTTCGTAAAAGAGCTCGTATCCAGTTTCGTATATTATTATTACAGATAAGTCCTTTAGGTGATACAATTTTTATATTACGATAAACCCAGATCCACCTATAGAGTGGGTCTATATTTACTCGAATTCGCATTGATTGTGCATACAAAAACAGATATATCCACAGAAGACCCAGAGGATTGGTAAGTGCAGGATATAACGGAAACACTGAAAATTTTACGAGTCAAGGTTGACGGTTAGCCTTTTTTGAGCGCTCGTACTACTTACACGAGGGCTATATCATTTCGTCACGATGTCTGTATTTTTCGAATTTTGAGCCGAAAATGGCCACAAACGACTATGTTCGACTCATTGATGACGAATCCGTCGGAAAATTCGAGTCTGTCCGTCCGTCCGTCCGTATACACGATAACTCTCGAACGGAATGTCCTAGAGACTTGAAATTTTCAGGGTAGGTTCGAATCTCGAATGCCGCGGTTGAGTTCGTTATTGAGCAAAATTCGCCCAGGGGTTCCGTAAATATGGCCGCTCGCAATTTTGTTTTTCTGATAACTTCGAAACTACAGATTCGATCGAGGTGAAATTTTGCACTCAAATGGAGAATTACGTGTTCAAGCTACATGCAAAATTTTGTTCAGCTCGAATGACCAGAACCATAGAAAATTATAACTTTGTAATGGAAAGGCCTAGGGACTCGAAATACTTCAGGATAATTGTGGATCTCGAATGTCGCGGTCACGTTCATCAATCAGCAAAATTAGACTTGGGGTTCCGTAAATATCGCCATTTGAAATTCAGTTTTCTTGATAATTTAAAAACTATGGATTTGATCGTGACGCAATTTTGTATTTAAATTGAGAATGATATATTCGTGCTACATTTTTTCCAGATCGCATGATCAGAACCATACAAACCATAGAAAATCATAACTTTCGAACAGAAAGGCCTAGGGACTTGAAATTTTCAGAATAGGTTTGGATCTGCGATCACTTTCATCAATGAGCAAAATTAAACTAGGGGTTCCGTGAATATAGCCGTTCAAACTATATTTTTGAGCGCTCGTACTACTTACACGAGGGCTATATCATTTCGTCACGATGTCTGTATTTTTCGAATTTTGAGCCGAAAATGGTCTCAATCGACTATGTTCGACTCACTAATGACGAATCCGTCGGAAAATTCGAGTCTGTCCGTCCGGCCGTCCGTCCGTCCGGCCGGCCGTCAGCACGATAACTCTCGAACGGATCAACCTAGAGACTTGAAATTTTAAGTGTAGGTTCAAATCCCAAATGCCTCGGTTGAGTTCGTTAATGGGCCAAATTCCACCAGGGGTTCCGTAAATATGGCCGTTCAAAGTTTTGTTTCCCTGATTACTTGAAAACTACAGATTTGATCGAGATGAAATTTTGCACTCAAATGGAAAATGAGGTGTTCAAGCTACATGTGAAATTTTGTCCAGATCGCATGACCAGAACCATAGAAACCATAGAAAATTGTAACTTTTGAACGGAAACGCCTAGGGACTTGAAATTTTCAGGATAGGTGTGGATCTCGAATGTCGTGATCACGTTCATCTATGAGCAACATTATACGAGGGGTTCCGTAAATACGGTCGTTTGAAATTTAGTTTTCTCGATAAATTCGAAACTGCGGATTCGATCGAGATGAAATTTTGTATTTTAATCGAGAATGATATATTGAAGCAATATTTTGTCCAGATCGCATGACCAGAACCATAGAAACCATAGAAAATTCTAACTTTTGAACGGAAAGGCCTAGGAACTTGAAATTTTCAGGGTGGGTTTGGATCGCAAATTTCACGGTCACGTTTATCAATGAGCAAAATTAGACTAGGGGTTCCGTAAATATGGCCGTTCAAAATATTTTTTTCCTGATAGTTTCGAAACTACCGATCGGATTGGAATGAAATTATGCACCTAGCTCAGGTATAATGTATTCAAACTACGTGCAAAATTTTGTCCAGATCGCATCACCAAGACCATAGATACCGTGGAAAATTCTAGCGAATTATCGGAAAAAAATTGATCAGCTGAAGCACCGACATGAAGTCTGGAGTTTCGCCTAAGTTTCAGAATTTTTTCGACAGCAGTCAAAAATTCCTTCAATTGATTTCTAAAACTGGAAAATGCGAATCTGCCTACAAGGTGCATGTACGAGCGCTCAAAAGCTCCTGCCTTCACGGCAGTGCTTTTCGTAATTTTTCTTGATAATTTCGAAAATACTTATCGGATTGAAATGAAATTTTGCACATATATGAAGAATAATGTATTCAAACTACGTGAGAAATTTTGTCCAGATCGCATTACCAAGACCATGGATACCGTAGAAAATTCTAGCGAATTATCGAAAAAATGGTCACCAAAGCACTGACGTGAAGTCTGGATCTTCGCGTTAGTTTGAAATTTTCTTTGACAGCTGTCAAAATCTTTCCAATTGGTTTCTAAAACTGGAGAATGCGAATCTACCTACAAGGTGCATGTACGAGCGCTCAAAAGCTCCTGCCTTCACGGCAGTGCTTTTCGTAATTTTCTTCGGAATGGGACAAGACCAGAAAAAGATATGAAAATTGATTTAATTAAATTCAAAACTATTTTGAACACCCCAGAAATCTAAATAAACAACGCTGAAACAACCGAGGCATCAAGAACCTCCACAATCCAAAATCATGAAACTAAAACAACCATCACAAACCCAGTTATAGAACAACTGATTCAAAAGAAGCGAAAACTGAACAAAATCTATGGGCGAAAACTTCCAATATCTAAAAGGAACTGAATAGAACAATAGGATTAATCAAAAATCAACTGAATGAAGAAAATATCCGAATGAGGAACGAAGAATTAGAAAATATAAGCCATGGCAAATAATTGGATCTCTCAAAAGAGAAAAGAGTACCATTCCGCCATCAACATCCGAAGCAAATAATCAAATAGCCATCAGAGATAAAAAAAAATACTATTCTCATCCATGTTGGAAGAACAGTTTTCTCGTAACCCCATCGAAGAATATATCGAAGCACAATAAGGGCAAAAAAATAAGACATAGTGAAAGAAGGAATACGACCAACAACACGAGAAAAGGTGAATAAAATGAAGAAACCTCATTGTTTTGAAGGCTCCAGGAAAGTATAAAATAAGCAATCTTCCTGAAAAATCAGTAAAGCTAATAACTGAAATCATCAGCGCAATACTGGCCATGTACAAAAAATTAGGTTTACCTATGTAATTATCACTGTGGCTTGGTTATGTTTATTCAAATGAGAACGAATAAACATATATCTATCTATCTAACGCTCAAGTACCACATTTACCTTTAAATATGGAAAACAGCCATGACATAAATGATGAAAAACCTGGAAAACCAAAGAATAGACCACAGAGTTATGGATCGATCAGCTTATCATCCACAATTAGTGAAATTTATTTATTTAGTTATTTGAAGGTTTACAAGGAATACAAACAAGCTTATCCAAAAACAGAAATTCACCTCTCAAAAACTACAAATACATCAATTCAAAAATGAACAAAACAACAATACAGGTGGATTTTTTTATGAGAGAATATTCCTGGGACTTCGCTTCATATTACTGTGCATAAGCTGATAAATGAAGTGATCATCCCAAAAATAGGAGTATACTGCGCACTGTTCTGCATTCATTGAAAAATGGAATAGAAAATGAGGAACTAAAATAAACCCACAAAAAAAGTTTCATGCTGACAAATAGCCGATATCTTGAAAAAAGGATCACCTAGACTAAATATGCCAAATATCTTGGGGTTGGACTGGATCAACAGCTGAATTCAAATAACCATAGACACTAAGACAGTGAAGAATAAATTATATCCGATCCTAAACAAAAGGAGCAAACTTGACTGAAAAAACATTCAAATTATAAGCAAATATAAAGCACAGATTACAAAGAATGTGTATGAAAGCTCCATGGTTTGTAACATATGAATCCATACACAAGTCCATCAAAATATAAAATGTCTGAAGACACCGTTGAAAAAACATATTTATGAGAAAATGATAATGCTTGATCCAAGTATAAATGAATTTGTCGAATACGACCCAACCAGGTTAAAAGGATTTAGGGAACCCCAAAATCCTCACAACAATGATTTTATTATTTCAATACTAGAAAGACTCAATGAGAACAAAATACAGGACGACGGAAAAACAAGACTTCTACCTACCGCGAAATAAAGGCCATATTAAGATCAAGATTCTTATTTTGTAACAGAACGCGTATTTTTCGAGGCATTGAGCGAAAAAAATTCAGATGGGTGAAACTCTTTGGCAGAATTAACAAACTAAACCAGCGCATTCAGACCTCGAGAGTACCCTGAAAATTTCAAAACTTCAGGCCTCTCTTTTCGAAAGAAATCGTGTTTACTGAAGATTTTCGAAAATTACAGACATTTGGGCGGAATAATTACGCTCTTGTTCATAGAAAGTGTGCGAAAAGAATTGTGTGGGGAATTGGTTTAACTTGACTTTCAGAAAAATGACAGCAGCTCTTCGTTAATTATGCCGAATCAGCTGATATAAAAATATAAGGAGTTTTTTTTTAATCATTCGTTGGAATTTGAAATAAATGGTTCGTATTATGCGATCTTGTGAAAAAGTAGCTTGAATATACCATTCTCCATTGAAATACAAAATTTCGTCACGATCAAATCCGTAGTTTCAAAATTATCAAGAAAACTGAATTTCGAACGACCATATTCACCGATCCCCTGCAAGAATTTGGCCCAATAACGAACTCAACCGCGGCATTTGAAATTCGAACATACCCTTGAAATTTGAAGTTCCTAGGTCGTTCCGTTCGAGAGTTATCGTGTATACGGCCGGCCGGACGGACGGACAGACTCGAATTTTTTCACGGATTCGTCATCAGTGATTCGAACCTTGTCGATTCGGACCATTCAGCTCAACATTCGAAAAAAACATCGTGACGAAATGATATAGACCTGGATATTCATCTAGTCGGACAAACGCCAGAAAGACAAACACACCACTATAATCTCAGTATTGATTAGTCGAACCTTACTCCGTCTCTTACCCCAATTAACGGCTGAAAATTCAAGACGTGGAAACACAAACACTTTCATCTTATGTCTCGTCCGTTTTATCTGTCGTAAGAGGTGGAAATTCTGAAAATACATATTTCCAATTAAGCCAGAAGTAGTACACAGGCGGATGGTTCCGCAGATGATGAAATTAGAGCGGGAATATTCAACTCTCGCCTACAGAACGGGATCAAAGAAACCCGCACTGTTATGTAATTAACGGCGGAGAAACCCGAATGCGAGAAGATACTACTACATTCTGGTATTGCTTGATTTGCAGGGGCCTCGAAATACGTTGTACTTATCGGGAGCCGCAAATCTAATTTGCTGCGCTTGCACTTGTTCGAAATTAAGATATTCTCAAGTGTAATATTATGTTGCAACAAGAATTTCTACTGTGGAATTTTGTGTATCGTTATACCTTTAATTCTGAGTTAACTTTGATCGAAACTATGCAATTTTGTCGAACCTCACTAATGTGTGTGAGAAACTCAATAGTTCTTTTTATGTTATGAATAGAGTAAAAACCTTATTTCCAATGAAAAGACTTATAAACAATTATTATAGTTTAGTATATAGCCATATTCTACTCTGGGGAAACACCTCTGAGTTTGGGAGGGCTTTCGTAATCCAGGAAGGAATTACACGCATGATGTTTAGTATAGCCCCACAGTCATCATGCAGACCTTTGTTCATAGAAGAAGGTATTTTAACGTTATCCTCCATTTTTATTTTGAAGGCTCTTCACGCGAAGGAGAATGAGAATGCGATGGTAAAATTAACTAGCTTCCATGCTTATAATAGTAGAAATCAGGGAATAATTTACATCCCAAGACATATAAAAAAAAGTTCGAGATTTCCTCCATGCATAAAATTTTACAATTGCCTGTCGCATGGTATTTGGTCTCTTGATCTTAAGTCATTCAAAAAAGCTGTGAGGGGCGTGTTGTTGCGGAAGTGCTACTATTCGGTTGGCGATTATTTTTCTGATGTTACGTTGATTCTATAAAAGTTGTTTTCTTGACCTGTCCTATACATTAAATTGTCAAAAATGATCAATAAATGAATATGAATATGAATGATGCCATCTTCATAGAACGCCCAAATTTGTTTGCGTAGTTTTCAAGACTGGAAGACTCAGATACAAGTCCATTGAGCCGATTAAGACGTTCACACGTTAAACCTGTGGAATTAATTGTTTATTATATACTACTATTGAATTATATATTCATTATTCAACTACTTTTGAGTAATTAATGGTTTCTGAAAACAAACACCGTGAGATATTATAACTCACTACTATAACTCCCTGGCTCTGTGATTCTGAACAAGCCGATTGGCCGAAAGGGAACATTCCATTATTGGTATTGGGGGAAGGTCAATTGAATAATTTTGAGGATACCTTATTATTAATGTGAATGTTTTGCTGAAAAAAGAGAATTCAGATAGTGAAGATGAATTATTATGTACACCTTCAGAAATAAGACAATGAGCCAATGTTACCATCCAGAATTTATTGCCCGAAGAATCTCAAAACAAATATAAAGGTATATACAACAATGGACAAGATTGGTGTAGCACTAAGAATATAAATAATTCATTGTTATAGGTAACTATTATTAAGGTTTGTAGATAAAGTTATTTCTCTGTACTTTTATCTTAGTTTTTACTGTCGTAGACAAAGTCGTAGATAAAGTATAGTATTCAACTTGTGGTAATGGTCATAACTCACTTGATGAATTACAGCACTCGCCTTCGGCTCGTGCTGCAAACTTCATCTGCGTGAGTTATGACCTACATTACCGCTCGTTAAATAATATACTATTATTTCCTTGCCCATTGTTGCATTCTCGTATTTTGAAACGAAAATATCACATCCATGGATTTTGATTATAACTTTTCTGAACACACACTTAGTTTGTTTTTATCAACATGAAGAGGTTCGAGTACGAGTATACAAGATATCAAGGTAATACTCTTACAAAATGAACGAACAGCTCAGATCTCGAAACTGAAATGATGCCAAATGGTGAAGGCGTCGGTTCTTCAAAATAAATTTCAGAAGCAATGCAGAGAAAGTCATGATTCGATTCAATTCATTTAGAAGGAAACTTTTCAGTGATCGATATCTATCAGAATCAAGATATGGATGTTATCCAAGAATTTCCACCCCTGAAGGTAATGAAGGAATTTCAATTATACCCGTCCCCGCACAACAAAGATTGAGGCTCTCGACTGAATAACGCAGATTATATCGATAACAGTCACATTCATCCCCTTAACTTTGTAGGTAAGTCGTTCACGTGGGCGTTCAGACCAGGGCAAGTCTTAAGCTTTTCGGTAATCTGCAATTAAATAAAACTAACTAAACATCAAGATGATGATGAAATAAGTCTCAACCTCAAAAATTCATCCAATACAATAAAATACGATCAATATAGATAAAATAAAATTTCTACCGAGCGAGGATTGTTCGTTTGATATGTACTTATTTGGAGCATTCCGTTATTGTCAGGTGGCAAGTCTTATCAAAAAACTTCAAACGTATATAGGTGGTAAAATTTTCCAATCTCGAATTGAATTTTTCACAAAAAAAATATTAATGGAGTAATCCCATTTTACGGATGGAGGAAATATCATAGAAATTATTTCATGTGAATGCTCGAATTTGAATTTATGTCCATGCATGTAGTTCTGTTCGAACCCTAAATGGCAAAAACTGAGTATATATAAGAAGTGAACCATGAAGAGTAAACATTACCAAAGTTCAACTTGTTCAAGTTTGGCATGTCAGCAATCTATATTCACATCAAATCAAGATCCGCAATCGAAGTTCACCCAGTTATTCAATAACTTCAGTACCTCGTTCTGTTATTCCTCCCCTATTTGCAAACCGAAAACTCGGAATCTCAAATAGATCTCCGAGATGTTTCAGAACGAGAAAAAACTCCAACTTCTTTAATGTTCCATAACAAGGTTTACCGGAACCAGGAGATGTTTATCTTGCATTTTCCGATCTTGATATGCCGGCCAGTCCTCCGAATTTGGCATTCGGAACATCGGGGTAACAAGGTAACAGAGGAGAATACCGAAAAACTTTAAATTTCCCCCGGTTTTGATCCCTCTTACACCCCCACGTAAACGACTTACTTACAAAGTGAAGGGGATGAATGTGAATGTTTTCGATATAATCTGAGTTATTCAGTCGAGGGTCTAAATCTTTGTTGTGCAGGGACAGGGATAATTGAAATTCCCTTTCAGAGGTGGAAATTCTTGGATGACATACATATCTTGATTCTTACAGACAGAAGTATTTAATCAGGTCACTGACAAGTTGAATTGAATTTCCACTTTCTCTCTGTCGCTTGTGATGTAATTTATTTTGTAGAACCGACGCCTTCGCCATTTTGCATCATTCCAGCTTCGAGATCTGAGCTACTCGTACTCGTTTATTCTCATACAGGGTAGGTTGTTTTCAAAGCTGAGGCTTTTTTTGAAAGGTGCTAGAACACATCAAAATAAGTCAAAATTGCAAAAATCCTTTACATAAAGCATTAACCAGGGCCGAGTATTTCGAAATCAAAGTTACCTGCGAATCTGAGAAATTTCCAGTCCAGATCTGACGGTACGTATTGGGATCTTAATGTGTTTTTTAAATGCATTCAGTTTACGGGAAATCATCTGACAGAGCGTATGATTTTTGTGACTTTTCTGAATTTCGTAATGTGTTTCCAAATAGGTGGATAGGACGTGGAGGGTCGATTTCTTGGCCTGCACGCTCCCCGGATCTCCCCGGATTTCTTCTTTTGGAGTCTTTCGAAAACATTAGTGTACAGTAACGGTGAGGTGAATAGTGTTGAAGAACTAAACCAACGCACGCAATGCTCGTGTCATTATGCGTAAGCAAACTGATGTAATAGTTGCTGCATGTAATAATTATTCATCACGTTGGGCAAGACTTTGTGCACATGAAACGAATTCCGAACAATTTCTGTAAACAATTTGGATCAATTTTATCGGTGAGTTTGTGAATTTTTTTCATAGGATCTTTTCAATCAGTAATTTTTTCTCTCCTCAGTTAGAACCTATATAATATATATAATTAAATCGTTCAGGAAAAATCTCCCAATAAACGTTGAAAAAAAATATACAAATTTGCGATAAAATCCAGCACTTTATTTACTTGCCGGAATGCATATGGCACCGTGATTCCTGACAGATCTGCTAACAGGGAGATAACACGATACAGAGTCGTCTTGAGATCTTGATCCCCAACATTTTTTGTACATTTTCCAAATTGAATATTTTATATGATCAACTTCCAGCAAAATGATCTCTTTCGATGATTTCTAGCACCTGTCAAAAAAAAGCCTTACCATGAAAACATCCCTGTATATCTATATACTTAAACCTCTCCATGTTGATGAAAAAACTCTTAATATGTTTGTCCAGAAATCTTCAGAATTCATATACAATTTGAATATTTCTGGAACCTTATTTCCGAAATACAAAAACTTTTTTTCGAACTTGTTTCTATGAAGAACTTTCAAAACAGGCCCACATTTTTGAAATTTGAGGGGATGTGATTTCTAACGATTTCTTAGCCTCATTTCATGTTTTCTTCCAGATTGTCAACGCTTTACAAGCTAATCAAAATTTAAAAGCTACCAGGAAATTTTGAAAAAATAAGTTCACAATTTGAGGAAAGTAGCTCATCTGGGTCTGAAATGAGGTAGGTACGATCTTTTTGTAACTTTTCCATACCACTCTCACAGGTTTTCAATTATCTTAAAAAGTTACGTCATCCCATCAATCTGCCATGGGGTTCATTTTCTCATATCTTTAGTATTTTCTAGCCAGTGGAACAGATTAGAAAAAATTATGGTGGTAATAATCAGTGATTTCCAAAAATGTTTTTTTTCCAGGTTTACAGAATTCTACGTGAAATAAGACATCAAAATCTAACTTTTTCAATTTCGGATAGAAATATCGTGAAATATACCGATTAAGTGGTGGGAATTGGTCGAATAGAATTCAATACGTCTCCTGTCGAGAAATTTCAAAGCATTTCCCTCTATTTTTTATATTTTCCAAGTAAATTTCAGTAAAATTGATCCTGCTTCTTCTCGCATATACCGAAATCTCAAAATCGACCTTTTTCGATAATTTTAATGGATGGGTTACCGCTCTAACAGTGAATTGAAACAGCGTCAAAAACCTACCCACTTCACGTCAGTTCTTTTCCCTCGTTTTCTAATCCTCTCATAGTGGGAATAGTGAATTTTATAATTTCAGAAAATATCAAAATCAATCTGACAAAAAGATTTTCCGTTTGTGGGAATTATTTTCACAAACTCAGAAATTCCGAAGGAAAAAATATTTGAATCGAAAATTTCCATAGGGATGAAAATCTAAATGGATTCCCCGAACGATGTTGAATCCGCATTGGTTCAGCCAGTTATGATCTCATATTTAGGGGCCAAGTTATGTTTTTGCGTGATGTCCATACGCATCGTTGAAAGGATCCAGCCTATGTGGTGAATTTATAAAGAGAATCAACGAAACAACGTATAATACATTCTGAATGAGATTTACCCCTTATAATGAAGACAGATTTAACGCGAATATCTGGATATTGTGGGACAATATTCTTATATACTGAAGTCTGAAAGTTACTAGACGCAGTGCCACTGGGAGACTGAACTGAGTATCTATGTGGTATTGTTAGATGCGAAATTAATAAATATATTTTTCCGTCGGCCATAGAATAAAAGATCATTTTAACGAACTCGAAATCATCCATTAATGACCCCTATTAATGCACGATTTCTTGTATTAATGCATGATTATCATAGCAACCGATTATAAAATATTCAGTCGGAGCATAGATGCATCTATGTCGGAGCACGATCGAGCTGTCAAATTCATTTATTCGCTTTCGATCAGAATCTGATTTTATCCGTTACGCTACTACATAAGGAATAACGAAGAAAATATCCCTTTGACACCGCCAGATGTGACAAAAACTGCTGAAGCAGCAACTTTGAGTCTGCTTCCTGAAAAGAACTGCCATTTATATGAGAAAACCTATGCTGAATTCAGATCTTGGTGCAAGGTCAAGAAGGTTCGGAACTTTACGACAACGGTTTTGTTGGCATACTTTACGGGTATTGCAGAAAAGGGGTATCTAGCAAGTTTATGGTCAAAATATTCGATGCTGAAATCAACACTAAATGTGAAAGACAATACTGATATAAGCAGATACCACAAACTGGTGATGTTTATTAAACGGAAAAGAGAGGGATATATCCCAAAAAAATCAAAAGTTCTCGAAAAAGAACATGTGAGAGAGTTCATAGCCAATGCTCCTGATAGTGTTTTCTTGATGTAGAAGGTAAAAATAAAACTCAATTGAATCGTAATTCCAACTTATTCTCATTATCTCGTTATAGGGAAATAACTATCATTGTTTGATTTGTAGGTCGCTTTGATATTCGGAGAAGCGGGTGCATTGAGAAAAGATGAATTGTTAAGGTTGCAGAGAAAGGATGTACAAGATATGGGATCGAAATTTTTGGTGACAGTGAATTCATCGAAAACACATTCGAACAGGATATTCACTATGGTGGATAATGATGAGCATACACTTTTAAACATAATAAAGAGATATATATCCTTGAGGCCAGCTCACACTCCACACGAAAGATTTTTCGTTTTTTATAAGAACTATAAATGCTCAACACAAACAGTTGAAATGAATACATTTTCTAAATAAACGTCATTGATTGCAAACTTTCTTAAATTAGAGCAACCACATTTGTATACAGGTCACTGTTTTCGGCGTTCTTCTGCGTCTATTCTTTCTGACAGTGGTGCAGATTTTTCAGCCATCAAAAGACTTGGTGGTTGGAAATCAACTTCTGTTGCAGAAGGGTATATTGAAAACTCCATTCAGAATAAAATAGAAACTGCAGAAAAAATTTTATGTCATGATAGTTCCAAAGTAAATAATGCTTCAACCTCCACTTCATCCACACGTTCCTTATCGGACATTATAGGAAATGAAATAAATGTAAACTATTCAGAATGTCACAACATGTCCAATATTCCCTCTATGAATTTTTCGAATTGTTCTATAGGAAGCAAAATATTAATATATCGAAATGAACATAGAAATTTGTATTACGTCAAATTTGTATATCATGCAAAATAAAAATTGGTTTCGATCCAGAATTTATATTCAATTCATGATGAGGTCGACGGAAAAATCTTGTAATCAACTCGTTATTAATTCAGCGATTAGTGGTCTCAAACATTAACGCGCTCGCTCCGCTCACTCGTTAAAATATTTCGACCATTAATCGCTGTCATTAATAAACTAGTTGATTAAATAACTATTATGCAGCTTTGTAAGATTAAACCTTTGTACGGTTGAAAAACCGTAATACTACCAGATAACTTCACATTTCGTTCGTTTGGTATCACCCTGTTTGATTTATGATTTACTGGCGCAGGTGGAGGGTGCATCGAATCAAATCCAATCCGGTACATAACAAATTTCTGTTAAGTTTCTGAATCAACCAAAATGTAAATTATACGATTTTCAGGGGAAATTTTCATTCTTCGAATGATTACCGAAGTTCGTCATCCAAGAGAAATAAAGTCTGATTTTGGCACCATCTATTGGAATACCAATTAAGCTATAGGCTATGTATTCACATTTTCTTGGTCGCAATAAACGTAGTTACACTTTACCCGTTCACCTCAAAGGGCATCAAAGGACTCTGCGGTACTTTGTATTAATTATAGGTTCTAGCTTTATCAACTGTTTCGCAAACCAACCGAAACACCTGCTGCGGTTGCTCTCAATTTCCCTTTATATAGTGAAGACGTCGAGAATTTTATACGTGTGCTCGAGCTTTTTGCGGAGTTTCGACCCACATATTTCGCGTATGTTCGGATGAAACTGTTTTAATGTATGGGAAATAGTTCTACTAGATGTGGGTAGCCAGAAGATCTTCGAAAGTTCAAATATATGATTCTTCAAAATTATGACTTCCACATATTCCTGAATTGTATTACTTGAATATAATTTATTTGAACTAGACTAAATTGTGGAACAATATTTTCACTGCTCTTTTGATTAGAATACCCCTTGCTATTTTTGAGCGTTCTACTTACACGAGGGCTATATCATTTGGTCACGATGTCTGTGTTTTTCGAATTTTGACCCAAAAATGGTCTCAATCGACAAGGTTCGACACACTGATGATCTGTCGAAAAATTCAAGTCTGTCCAGACTTGAAATATTCAGTGTGGGTTCAGTTCCCAAAGAGCCGCGGTTAAGTTCGTTAAGGGGCAAAATTCCACCAGGGGTTCCGTAAATATGGCCGTTAGAAATTCTGTTTTTCAGGGTAGAATGATCTGCTACATGCAAAATTTTGTTCAGATCGCATGACCAGAACCATAGAGACCAAAGAAAATTATAACTTTCGAACGGAAAGGCCTAGGGACTCGAAATTTTCAGGATAGGTGTGGATTTCGAATGTCGCGGTCACGTTCATCAATGAGCAAAATTCGACTAGGTCATTATTGGGCAGTATTAGAGCAGGGGTCTGGAAATATGGTCGTTTGAAATTGTGTTTTCCTGAAATCTTCGAAACTACTGATTCCATCGAGATGAAATTTCGCATCCGATGGGAAATGACTTGCGAAGAATAATGTATTTGAACTACGTGCGAAATGTTGTCTAGATCGCATTACCGAAACCATAGATACCGTGCAAGATTAAAGCGAAAAAAAATCCTTATATTTCTGTAACAGACTTTTCGGCAGAATTGACAAAGAGCTACTGTACTGTCAAAAATTTCTTCAATTGGCTTTTGAAACTGGAAACTGCTGACTTCACTGCATTGCTGTTTAAATTTTCTTCAACCAGTATTGAGTTTGTGTTCCTGACCATTTTCTCAATAGTTGAACAACACAGCATATGGTGCTAGGCCATAAATACTATAAATAGCTATTAACGAGCCTTGGTTGGCTAGTCCGTATTTTTGAGCGTTCGTACTACTTACACGAGGGCTATATCATTTCGTCACGATGTCTGTATTTTTCGAATTTTGAGCCGAAAATGGTCTCAAACGACTATGTTCGTCTCACTGATGACGAATCCGTCGAAAAATTCGAGTCTGTCCGTCCGGCCGTCCGTATACACGATAACTCTCGAACGGAATGTTATAAACTTGAAATTTTCAGGGTAGGTTCGAATCTCGAATGCTGCGGTTAATTCGATATTGGGCAAAATTCGCCGAGGGGTTCCGTAAATATGGCCGCTCGAAATTTTGTTTTCCTGATTACTTTGATACTACATATTCGATGGAGGTGAATTTTGTACTCTAACCGAAAATGAGGTGTTCAAGCTACAGGCAAAATTTTGTTCAGCTTGCATTACCAGAACCATAGAAACCATAGAAAATTGTAACTTTTGAACGGAAACGCCTAGGGACTTGAAATTTTCAGGATAGGTGTGGATCTCGATTGTCGTGATCACTTTCATCTATGAGCAAAATTATACTAGCGGTTCCGTAAATATGGTCGTTTGAAATTTAGTTGATAATTTCCAAACTACAGATTCGATCGTGACGAAATTTTGTATACTGATGGAGAATGATATATTCGAGCTACATTTCTCTAGATCGCATGACCAGAAACATAGAAACCATACAAAATCATAACTTTCGAATGAACAGGCCTAGGGACTTGAAATTTTCAGGATAGTTGTAGATCTGAAATGTGGCGTTCACGTTCATCAATGAGCAGAATTATACTAGGGGTTCCGTAAAAACGATCGTTTGAAATTTTGTTTGCCCGATAATTTCGAAACTACGGATTCGATCGAGATAAAGTTTCTTATTTTAAACGAGAATGAAATATTGAAGCAACACTTTGTCCATATCGCATGACGAGAACCATACAAACCATAGAAAATTATAACTTCCGAAGGGAGAGGCCTAGGCACTTGAAATTTTCAGGGTGGGTTTGGATCGCGAATTTCACGGTCACGTTCATCAATGAGCAAAATTAGACTAGGGGTTCCGTAAATATGGCCGTTCAAAATATTCTGTTCCTGATAATTTCGAAACTTCCGATTTGATTGGAAGGAAATTTTGCACCTAGATGAGGAATAATGTATTCAAACTACGTGCGAAATGTTGTCCAGATCGCATCACCAAGACCATAGATATCGTAGAAAATTCTAGCGAATTATCGAAAAAAAATTGGTCAGCTGAAGCACAGACAAAGTCTGGAGTTTCGTCTAAGTTTGAGAATTTTTTTGACAGCTGTCGAAAATTTATTCAATTGATTTCTAAAACTGGAAAATGCGAATCTACCTACAAGGTGGATGTACGAGCGCTCAAAAGCTCCTGACTTCACGGCAGTGCTTTTCGTATTTTTTTTTATATTACCTGGAACCAATACCAGTAATATGTCTGATTTTTTTTGCAATTTTTCAATGATGATAGGGTTAGTGTCGAAATGGTTGGAATTTGGTTTATCGGTCCCAAAAATGAATAAACCTTTTAGAATCATTCGAAAAAAGAATGTTCACCCTAGTATTTTCCTAATTTACATTCTCGGTAGTTCCATCTTTAATATTTTTCCTTCAAAAGCTCTGACCGACTCATAATGAAATGATAAGTCTTAAATATCAATAATATCCTCTACCATTAACTTTGAGATTTCAATACCTTGGAGCCATTTACCTTCCTTCCAGAATTTCTAGTTCTACCTTTTCTTTACAGGAAATCACACCTTCTAGCAATAATGATCCTACGATCTGCTTATCTCTAGCCGAAAATCCTGAAAACCAAAGTCATCAATTCCATTCAAATCGAAACCTTTTTCATCATTGAAAATCTCGATGGAAGTTTAGGCTTGCTTTTTTAGACCAGGCAATAGAGCAGATAAAAAGTCATTCTGTGACAAAAATCGTAGAAGAAAAACGCGAGTGTGGGGGTACATAGGGTGGTCCGTGAATGTTTTGTTATAATATGTTTTCGACCCGCAAATATTATTACTTTTCTTGTAATTTTTTTTAGTTTCTTGTTTGTGGAATCTGAACCAATGGTGCGATGCTGACACTTTCAACAACGGAATTGTGGAAAATGAAAAGACGAAGAAAATGAGTGCTAGTAAATCTCATTCGGGTTATCATTACCGTAGAAAAGTAGGAAAAAAACTGAAAATCAGCGATAACTTCCGACGCATCCAGCCCTACCGGAAAATAGTGCATAAAATAATTCAAATCGCAATTACGCAAAAACTATACATCCGACAACGTCCGAATTGTGCACACTCAAAGTACCTGTTAACCACTACTTTCATTCGGAAAACCAGCGCTACAACTTCGAAGATGTCCAAGTTATGAATTTTTATAGAAATGCTGATTTTCAGGGTTTCTCCTACTTTTCTACGGTAATAATGACCCGATTGAGTTGCACTCGCACTCATTTTCTTCGTCTTTTCATTCCCCACAATTCCATTGTTGAAAGTGTCAACAACGCTTCATTGGTTCAGATTTTGCAAGCAAAAAACCGTTTTTGTGGTGTTTTTTTCGGAATTACAAGAAAAGTAATAATATTTGCGAGTCAGAAACATCACAAAACATCCACGGACCACCAAACGAATCCCCCCACTCGCGGTTTTCTTCTACGATTTTTGTCACGAAAAAATCTCTATTGCCTGGTCTAAGTAGTTCAGCAGAAGGGGTTTCTTCTGCAGTCAAACCTGGTCATTAAGTCCTCTGGCGTTAATGTGTTCATTAAGCTTGCAATGTTTTATCATTATTCAGCGATCGTGAACTTGGACAGTGTCTTCAGGGATCTTTTGGTTTTTAGCTCTCTTGTCCTTTTCTCCACATGGGGAATAGCCATTGACGGGTTTTTTGATCCTTCCCATCTCCGGATACCCTAGGTTTGTTAGAACCCATGTTCTGTATGACAATGACAGCCACCAGTGCTGACCAAAATTATGAAAAGACGTATAAGAGACTAATAGATCCAGTTGTCCTACTTCGTTTCGCTGCTACTTCTGCTTTGAATATTCTTCAAAATGATGATCTCCTTTGAGTTCCTCCTAACAGTTTTTCATAGTTTTTTTCACCTACCTATAGTAAATTGTTAATTCCTTGCTAACGGATCGCGATCTTTCCATCAATTCATATAATTGTCGAGGTAGCGACTTTTTGGTGAAATAATTGAGGATGATTTAGTGCAACGAAATGAATCTACGAATACCAGGAAATAAGATATTTTATAGCATACGTTTCACGCCCCTTTCATCAAAATTGCGACATGGAAATAATCGTATAATTCCGGTCCCATAGGTAGTGAAAACCAAATTGGCGATATACGAGAGCAACCCTCATATTTCGAAGGCGAGAAAATTCAAACGGAGAAACATAAATCCTGGTATTAAAATTCTGTTATTGCGATTTGATTGAGAAAATCGTAAACAGAAGAGAAATTCGAGGGCCATTCGAGATTTTTATTACATGCATATGGGGGTTGTTTTATTCCTAATAATGGTAGTAAACCTATAAGCGCTCTTATTTGCCTCGAGTTTTACCGAGAACGTCTGAAATGAGGGAGAAATCAGGAAATAATGATTCATTGCAACACTGTCTTCGTAGGTTGTTCGGTAACGAGTACTACGGAAGTAGTGAGTTCGATTCTCACGTGGTCAAGTACGTTATACTTCTTCATTATATGGTTTGTTGGTCATTGATATGTAGAACATTATTAACATAACGCGCAGCTGTCATACTGGCTTTTGGAGCCAATGTAGTGGTGATCGACTACTGGATTTAGCCATGCTGACCATTTTTCCAACAGTCCATGGCGACCATCGTACATACAGAGTCATCGCTATTCGTCACTGAAGGCGCCATGGTGCTTTTCTGTCTGCCTCTACTGCTGTTCTCTGCAGCAGTTTAAACATTGATGAAATCTGCGCGTCCTCTCTCTCTACTATAGCAATTGATTCATTGCATTCTTCAAGATTCTCCCAGCTGAAGGATCTTATTCTTCCAGAAAGCTATTCAAATCCTCAAGAATAATCATTATTGCCTTGTTAGTGTCAGTGTAGTGGTACATTTATGCCCTAAGGGTATTGCCAGAAGTGTGGAAAAATTTCGATCGAAAATCTCTCAATTCTCCGAATTTTCATCCACATCAAAGGCCACTACGACAACGCTGACATAATTGTGTTGCTTGTCAATTTTCACAGTCCTCTCCAGATTATACTAACGACGAAGAAAACTCGGCTGTTATGGAGATCGTATCGTATTATGTTTTGATGAGGTTTGATATTATCTTCATTGCTCTCAGAGCGTGAAATCTAGCTTACCCTACAATGCGAGTTAATTGGGTTACGTATGTAAATGCGTGAAAAAGGCAGAATGAAAACAAGGAAAATCTGGGGAACAGCGTATGTTACAGCAGATCTGTTCATTCGGAAATTACTTTGAAATGGGAGGGAAACAACGGCGAAGATGACCAAAAGGCATGTATAATTCATGCAACCAAAATGTATGATGAAAAACGAGGAAATAATAATATGTGTTTTATGCTGTTAGAGGAACAAATAACACTTTCCAAACGTCACTCTGAAGTTGGAAAAAAATCATAAGGTACGCTTTTCACCTCAATTATTCCCCATGGTGGATTCCAGATAGGTTTGGGCTTCTGGAGTAAATCTCCTTGTTCAGTTTTTGGTGGACTTTATATTCTACCACATTTTTTAGAACCTCTAGATAAACATGCAAAGTAAGATTCGTGATTCTTGGGAAGGACCCGAGTTGGTAGCACTGAGTGGAGACGACATCCCAAGTCCTACCGTTATAACGGTCTTCTTCCCAAGAAGTCTCGGCATGGAACAGGAGAAGATCCTCCGTCTTGTCGAGATTCAGAATCCCGACCTCAATGTTAGGGCTTGGAAAGTGCTGCGCTTCGAAAAGGAAGGCAGAGGAAGTATCCTCACGATTGGGATTGATCCCCAATCCGAGGAAGTCATAAAGACAGAGGGAGGCTAACTGAACTTCCGGTTTGGGAGCGTCCCAGTCTCAGGGCTAGGTAAGAAAGGTGGCCCTGAAGGAACCCAGCTGCTACACCGCCAGTACTCCTGGAGATACAGAGACTCCCTCTGCGCCCCAAGGTACTGCGCTAAGTTATGTGGTGGCTGGGGGTCCGACTACGGGCAAGGAGACCTCCTCGTGTCCCGGAGAGGAAACCTCTAAAATGGAAGTCGAGGAGGTGCAGATGGAGGCGAAAGAGGGGGCAAGCACCCCACAAAACGAACCTTCGTCTCTCGTTTTTGCTTGAAACGATGGAGAAGGTAGTAGATAACTACATAAGAACGGAGAACCTGTAGAAAACACCACTTCGCAAATGCCAGCATGCGTACAGGGCAGGACGCTCCATAGAGACTGCTCTGTATCAGCTGACTGAAGGCTTCCAGAAGACTCTGAACAATAAAGAAATCGCACTGTGCGCTTTCCTTGACATATCTGGCGCCTTTGACAACACAACACACGTTGCTGTCAGAGAGGCACTTGTAAAGCGAGGAGTGAACTGTACCATCATAAAATGGATGTATGAGGTGTTGACGACGAGGACAGCTGAGACACTGGCAGTCGATCAGACCATCTCTGTCAAAACGACTCGCGGAACACCTCAAGGAGGAGTAATATCTCCCCTCCTTTGGATTCTGGTAGTGGATGAACTACTGCACAATCTAACGGAGCTTGGCTTCGAATGTATAGGCTATGCCGATGACATAGTCCTAATAGTTAGAGGTAAATTTGAGGGTTCCCTCTATTGTTGTCTCAATTTGTTGCTGGCCTCAAAATTATCGAGCAGTGGTGCTTGTCAGTGTCATCAACCCAACCAAGACCACAGTGGTTCCCTTTACCCGGAAAAGAAAACTTCCAGCTATGAGGCCCATCTCGGTGAATGGAGATAACGTAGAATGAAATTAGGAGTCAAATATCTGGCATTTACCCTAGACTCCTATGGAACAAGCATGTTAAAAACACTGCTAGTAAAGCGACAAGAGCTCTAATGGCGTGCAGAAGCGTATCCGGTAAAACCTGGGGCTGTAACCCTAAAATACTGCGATGGATGTACGTCATGATTGTGAGACCAATAATAACTTATGAGGCAGTAGTCTGGTCTGCTAAGACAGGCAGACAAGCACGAGGAAAATACTCGACAAGATACAAAGGCTTGCCTGCGTTTGCATCACTGGAGCTATGAGAACGTGCCCGACAAGAGCACTTGAGGTCATCACAGATCTCACTCCATTACATCTAGTGATCAACAGGGTAGCCCACGAGGCTATCCTTAGAATATCTAGGGAAGGTACAGGGAATGAGAGAATTAAAAGTCAAGGAGCCTGGTCCTCTCTGAACAAGTACATCTCATCAGCGAACCTGCCTAGTGATGTAATGATTAAAAAAGTAAGCATTGAGAAGAACTTCAACACTATGCTATGTAAAAAAATGGAAAAAGGAGTACACTACCCAAAACATCAAAGTGAATACCATTAAATGGTATACAGATAGTTCTAAAACCACGATGAGGGTCGGCGCTGGACTATACGGGGCAAGAACCAAGTGTACACTATCGTTAGGATCCTACTTGAGTTCCTTTCAGGCAGAAATACTTGCAATCGAAAGATGCATAGATATAAACCTGGAAAAAACTATCAAGGCTGTGACATTGTGATCCATTCGGATAGTCAAGCTGCTATCAAAGCACTGAACTCCCATATCATCGACTCAAAGCTGATATGGGAGTGCTGGAGGAAACTTAATGAAGTAGGCAAGAAAAATAAGGTCTCTTTAGTTTGGGTTCCTGGTCACTCAGGAATCAAATGAAACGAAGAGGCCAATACACTTGCCAGAAAGAGAGCACAAACGCCACTTACAGGCCCAGAACCTTTCTGTGACATAAGTAAACGCACCTATAAGAAAGAGTTTCTGGAGAAGGAAGAGACTGAAAGAGAAGCACTCTGGAGGAACCTTCCAGGAATAGATCACTCTAAAAAGTTCATTCGGAACTTTGTAAGTTCAAGATCCAAAAAGATTTTGGATCTCAGTAAGAACAAGCTACGCCTACTCACTGGCTTTCTCACAGGACATTGTCGCCTCAAGAAGCATATGATAAGAATGAGCTTAACAGAAACAGACGAGTGTAGATTCTGTGGTGAAGAGCAGGAGACTCCTGATGAGGATCTTACCTCCGTGAAGCCCTCTCAGATACTGGAGTTCATTGGAGCTCTGGAGCTGGAGGGCGAGCTGTAGGTAGCGCATTTGCGAATACGGCTCTGATAAGGGGGGCACAATAGACCTCGAGGTCGCAGTGAAACGTAACCCCCTTCCTAACTATAACTATATAACTATGAGATTCGTGAAATAATGTCAATACCTGCTTTCTAGATTGTGAGTACTATTCGTTCTACTCAGAGATCGAAAATCTCAGGTCAAGGTTTCAACCAACGTAAAAGCTGAGACCAAGTATTCTGTGTATAAGAAGAGACAAACCAAATCAGGTTATGACGAGATAAGTGTACAACAAAATTCAGTACTTTCGAAGAGACAAAGAACAGCAACAGAGATGACAAGGTAAAAGTTATAGGTATATGGTCATAAATGCTGCTAATTTGTTATACTTCCAACTATAAACGATGAACGAAGAGTGAGTTCAATTCATATACCTCATTATTGAGACATTATCATGCTAATTATTATTGATATTAAAATTATTTCACGGAGAATATCACGTCAGCTAACACTTGTAAACCCCGGCCCTTTTTAAAATTCAAGAGGGACGATTCTCGATGGCGGAGAAACATTCCTATTTTTTGACAAACTACTGCATCAAGACCTTATTTTCTACCGCAACGATCAAGCAAGCGTCGCCTCTTTCAATATGCAGCAGAGCCCTCTGGTGGGACGTGCTTCGCAACACAAATCCCTCGTGTTTGCCTGATGGTCGACTAAATATCTCGTTCCGGAGCCGGGATTATTCCATATTCAAAATTTTCAGTCACCTAAGGAACTCGGAATTCCCAGTAACGATCTCTGGTGGCAAAGTTAGAGACTTTTATGTCAATATGTCGGCTGTTCGAAGCTCAAATTTTAAACTCCCTTGGCTGCCAACCCTTTGAAAGTTTTGGGAATCGAAAATGTGTAAGTATTGAGGAAAGTATAGTTAGTGCTCCAACGGAGTCTAAATAAAAAAATACTAAATGTAGGTATAATTTTTTACTATGTGCCCTCTAATGCCCGATTTGAGGCGATGCTTGAGGCGAGTCTTGATGCGATGCTTGAGGCGATGCTTCACTATGTTTTTACTTTTTACACCCTATAATTATATATGAGTAAACAAATACTTATACAAAAGACGAATTACAGATAGTTACAGATTTAATTTATAGATTCACAACAACTTCATAGAAGGAAATGCACCTCGTGGTACATAACGCTAAGTGCTGTTGTTAATAATTAAAATTTCCACGTCATGATTCACTGAATTCATTAGGTGCAATATCTAAAACTTAATACTCGATAGGTTGGTGCTGAACAAGTTCACCCCAAAATCATGCAGAATTAGTTACGAACTGTAATCGATAGACAAACTTCCCACCACAACTTGCAGACTTGCAGACTAATAATATAAACATAACTTCTCAAAGAGAACTGTGCCCCTTAGTTCACCAACGCGAAACCCTATATCTCTCACGGATCGGTTACCTTGACTTTCATCGCATGAATGGATCATAGCTCTTATCAAGCACAAATTGTTGTTTTACTGATACAGAGTATCCATTTCATTGGAATGCCATGTTTTAAATTGGTATAAATTTGTTTATTTTTTGCAAAATTAGTATTGAATACGCCAGAACAGATTGAAGAGGGAACATGAGGGTTATTTAATTAAATAAGTGACGATGTAAGATTGGAATTCTCGATAACCTCCTAGGAACGTGGATTCATTACAAAATTGATGGGTGAATTGATTTTGGACACATTCAAGGTGTTCCACTTACGACGTTGATATTTTTATTGTTACTAGTAAACCAGTACATAGTAGGTAGATCAATATATTAAGTAGATCCACAAACAGGTAGATCCACATAAAAAGTAGATCCACAAAATTAAAAAAACCTCAGAAAGGGTAATATTAATACGATCACATTGGAGTTATTAATTATTAATTTTTCTATTTCTGTTATGGAAGTTGATAATATTCATTGGGGTATTGTGATATTTTATTTGAAAAGAAAGTAATACAATGGTGGCATATTGAGGAATATTGGAATAGGTGAACTTTCATTCTGTGACGGTAAAACAGATACAGTAATTTCTTGAAAAAAAAATAGTAATTTATGTAACAAGTCCAGAAAATACTGTTTTTTTTTGGACGAGTAGACAAATTCTGCGATTCCAAAAAACTGTTTTTGGACGTGTTGCGTACACTTTTTTTTTGGCAATCGTGTGGAATAACAAATCAATGACACACATTTCTTTATTATATTCCTTTGTAGAACAAAATTCCGAACTTTCGAAAATCCTAATGTCAACTATGTAATTTTATGTCAAATAGTCGTTATTTTCATTAAGTCCAGAAAGTACGTACTTCCCGGACTTGGCTAGTTCTCGAAGAAAAAGCATCTGGGAAGTGAGTACTTGCCGGACGGTTTTTTTAGATTTGAAATGAGAGGTTGGCAGATTGACCGGTTTCATTGGAATCAATTGAAGATAGATATGAATTTATGTGATTTTGAGAGAAAGAAAACCATCGTATTTTAAATGAGCTATTCCGCTCTTTTTCTATATCCGCGTTCGCGTGGTTCACGCAATAGGGTGTTTTTATAAATTCGATATGAAAATTGAATTTGACACTTCCTAACTCAATCTGACCTAACCCAACCTAATTATCGATTCTTTTCAAGAACTAATTTCAATACTGTCCTCACTCATGCTATCCTAACCTAATTATTATTTCATTTCAAGAATTATTTTCAACACTGTCGCAATTTTAGCTAACCTAACCTTATTAATAATTCATTCGAAGAATTGTTTCAACACTGTCCTAACTTGGGCTAACCTTACTTAAATAATAATTCATTTCAAGAATTGTTTCAACACTTTCCTAACTTGATCTAATCTAACCTAAATATTAATTCATTTTAAGAATTGTATCAACACTGTCCTAACTCAAGTTGAACTAACTTGACCTTACCTAATTATTAATTCATTTAAAGAATTGTTTTAACACTGTCCTGACTTGAGCTAACCTAACCTTAATAAAAATTTATTTTGAGAATTGATTCAACACTATCCTAACTTACGCTTACCTTACCTAACCAAAACATTCTTCGAAATGACACAAAACAGAGTTCCTGAACTTTCGAATCGCACGTAATATTATTATTGCATTTGTAAATTTAGGAATTCACAAATAAAAATATATATTAAATATTTCGCATACAAAATAATTTTTTAATTGGAAAGTAATTTATATATCTGCATTATAGAATCCGATTCATCAGGGAGGGAGCTTTCCGCAGCAGAATAACGTAGCTAAATGAAACTATCATAAAATAAAATTGACGAAAAGCACTGCCGTGAAGGCAGGAGCTTTCGAGCGCTCGTTCATCCACCTTGTAGGTAGATCCGCATTCTCCAGTTTCAGAAACCATTTGAAAAATTTTGACAGCTGTAAAAATAAATTTCAAACGAAGGCGAAAATCCAGACTTCACGTCAGTGCTTTGAGTGACCAATTTTTTTTTCGATAATTCGCTAGAATTATCCAAGGTATCTTTGGTCTTGGTTATGTGATCTGGACGAAATTTCCACGTAATTTGGATACATTATTCTTCATCTATGTGCAAAATTTCATTCCAATTCAATGAGAAGTTTCGAAATTATCAGGAAAAAATATTTTGAACGGCCATATTTACGGAACCCCTAGTCTTATTTTGCTCATTGTTGAACGCGACCGCGAAATTCTCGATCCGAACCTACCCTAAAAATATCAAGTTCCTAGGCCTTTCCGTTCTAAAGTTTAGCTTGAATATATCATTCTCCATCAAAACACAAAATTTCGTCACGATCAAATCCATAATTTTGAAATTATCGAGAAAACTAAATTTCAAACGACCATATTCACGGAACCCCTAGTATAATTTAGATCATTGATAAATGTGAACGCGATATTCGAGATCCACACCTACCCTGAAAATGTCAAGTCTCTAGGCCTTTCCATTACAAAGTTATAATTTTCTATGATTTCTATGGTTCTGGTCATGAGATCTAGACGAAATTGCATGTAGCTTGAACACGTGATTTTCCTTCTGAGTGCAAAATTTTACTTCGATCGAATCAGAAGTTTCGAAGTAATCAGGAGAACAAAATTTCAAACGGCCATATTTACGGAACCCCTGGTCGAATTTTGCCCAATAACGAACTCAACCGAGGCATTCGAGATTCGAACCTACCCTGAAAATTTCATGTTTCTAGGTCGTTCCGTTCGAGAGTTATCGTGTCTGGATTTTTGCCATATTTTGAAATGTTTTTGATAGCTGTCAAAAACTTTTCAATTGGTTTCTGAAACTGGAGAATGCGAATCTACTTACAAGGTGAATGAACGAGCGCTACTGACTTCTATAATTCTATAATTTTTATGAACTGCAACACTGAAATAAATTGAATATACCAGAAAAACTATTTTTTTTTATTGGTGCCCCAATTTCCTTCATTATTCCTTCATTATTGCGTAATGCTATGATTGCTATGGCAACATCAAGAACTCGAGAAACATAAAGTCTGACTGGAGTACCATCTCATGTCAAATTAAACATTGAGAAATATTTCGAAACGTGGAGAATTATCGTAGAGCTGGAAAATCTTTGAGAAATCATCACTTTTACTATTTCTTCTTTGCATTTTTGATATCATCAATTTCGACTGCATTCTGGATGAAATGGGGATAATGAATGCACTGTCATTAGAATAAAATTTAGAACTGAAGATGTTAGAGAAACATCTAAGGATTCGTTTTTTATTCGTTCAAGCCTAGTTTTTCCAAAATCCACTCGAGTTTGAAGAGGAATAATGACTCCGACAAAATTTGAAATAATTATCGTGAGAAATGTCAGAGGATATCGGTGATCTTCAGATTTGGTAACACTCATCAGGTAAATCTTCAACGCTAGTTCTTTTTCACATAGAACAGCTAGAAAGCTGAATGTCTTCAAAACTCATTCGATCGATGCCACATATGTGGATCCAATATTCGAGAAGGATATAAGAAAATTTCACACGAACATTCGCATTGTCATCTTATATCAAAGTACATAAATATGATATCCAAGTAGAATTATGCTTGTAAAAACCTGTGAATGTGGAAAAAACATATTATGAGGCTAGCAAATCGTTATAAATCATAACTTTCCTGTATTTCCCACTCCAATCACCTTCTTTCTTCGATTTTCCATGCCATCAATTTCGATTCTAGTTCTCGTTTATTTCATCAGACGAAATGAGAAGGAATGCACTGAGATGTCATTTGAAATACGTTCACAATTTACCAAAATTAATCGAAAATTCTTGAAAACCATACGGGGATGCTACGGAAACATGAAAGCATTTGATTTTTATACACACAGTTCCGTGGGTGATTTTGGTTCTTCAAAGTCGAAATTATTTCTCTCGGAGAAACGTCAGATGATGTCTGCAATCTTCGGACATGTTTTCGTTTGTCAAATATTCCTTCATCAACTCGTGGTCTCGAGAAAACGCAAGAAAAGCTAATTTCAATGCAAATCGTTAAAAAAAAAGCGTTAAGTATTTGGCTGCGCTGTCGTGTTCTGAAAATGGCGCGTACCTCAAAGACCTCTTATACTTTGTTACACTTCACATTGTGAAATCGTTCTAACAACATTAAGATATGGACCAGCTTCAGCAACCTTGATACGATTCCATAAACTGTACGTACAGTAAACAGCAAAATGACCAGTAGGATAGGGCCTGTTTATACAAGAATCGCTGGACTTTGCCTACTCTGCCTAACACAAATGCCCCTTGATATAATATTTTCAAGCGAAAAACCCAAAAAGTGAGAAAAAAATACTCCAGAAATAAAACGAAATGACCATCATCCCACGGCCCCCTCACCTCCGTTCAAAATAGTCCGGACGAACCAACCATTCCAGACGTGAAGAGGAAGAAACGAAGGCCGGATAAAGGAGACATCAGGGACGAGAACGACACAGCTAATTATCTGTAGACAATAAGTTCTTTCGGTGTTGCGGCACAAGTAGGGCGAAAAGCTAATTGAAGCCCCACAATGACACCGAATTGCCGGCAAGTGGACAATGTGTTCTGCGAGCTTCTAGCGGATTTCCTGACCTTTGTTCACCTCGCAGAGGATTACATGGTTACATTATCCCGAAAGGAGTTTTTGCTCATTACTTTCCGAAGTTGACCCGATCGGTCTGTCGGATAATCGTCGCTGTTCCGAGCGGCGGAATAGATGTTCGGCGAATAAATGCGAAATCGATGGCGTTATCACGAAAATGTTGTTTATAGTTGCCAGAAGAATCGGCTATAATTCATCGGTTCGTTTGTTCCAGAAATAAAAAAATTGGGAAATTATGAGACAGAAATGGTTATTTTCATAATATTCTTCCTCCCGCCTCTTCTGAGATCCCCAGAAGCTCATTTGAGAGCTTATGCGAAAGGGATCCGGTTGTGTTCTGTGTTTAATTTGAGCACTTACACAGCCATACATTCGAAGACTTCAATGCAAAATGTAATTTCGAAGGGAAGAAGGGTCAATGATTATATCTGACATGCCGAATTCTTTTTGTCGAGAATCGAAAACTCCAACAGTGGAAACTTCTCCAGCTGAACTCATACGTTCTCAAAAATAGGTTACGAAAAAATTCTGCAGTCACGCTTGTGTCCCCTTAAAGTCCCTACAAGATTTATAGGATAGCCATATATCAAGCGTCATGGATTATCCGTATCTTATTTGTTTCAGCTTTCAAAAGAATGTCCGGAAGTTTCCAGTGATTTACAATCTCGAGATTCGTCCCAAAATGAAAAAGTATTATTCAGGGGTAGTTTGTACGGTAAAAGTTCACCGTTATATTTTTCAGGGTAACTGCGAATAAATCTGTGGCATTTCCTTGTTTTACTCGAGGCAATATTCATATGTTTTTCGGAAACATGAGCAGCTAAAAGAGTATGAGTAAAAATATCTGTACTAGGATAACATTGATTTCTTTGGCTAATTGATCAGGACTTTTGTTATTATAGGTATAAGTGTAGCATATGCTATTTTATATTCATATTGTAATGATTTTATATTGTCCTCTTATTTAATTATCATCTTGTCTTTCAACTCATTTGAGCCTTTCTATACCTCCAATCGATGTTTTACTGGCGAGATTGTGCCTTATTTTGTCCTCATTTGGTATTTTTTTATTGTATTTTTTTAAGTGAACATAAATGGCTCTAGGGGTCATTTATTTTTCCCTGAGTTAAGTCAGGCACTTCCCAGCCCACGTGGGTTGTTTGAATTGAGCACAAGGTCCCATTATGACTAGTAAGGCGATAAAGGTTTAGAAGTAATAATGATAATAATAAATCAGTTTATTTCTCGAAAAATAAATATAATACAACATCACAGAGGTGAGTTACATTACAACCTGTATGTGACTTGAACATATTCATTTTGAAAGAGGTTACTCTCAGACTATACAGGGTCTTTCACGAGGAACCTCACCCATATTTATACGGGAAACTACTGAACGTATTTTCATGAAATTCAGCACTTATAAGTATTTCACGATGCTGATGAAATCTAAAATATTTTCAAGGCATGAGCACCTCCGGTTTTTCCGGAAATGACGTCAACTTCCGTTTTTCAAATTAGAACACCATTTTTTTATTGCAGAAATAGATTCCTTAGAAAATTTCAAGTTATTTTGATGTAACATTTTTCAGTTTTGGTTGGAAAATTCTCTCTGAGCGGGAAAATTCGAAAATAGAGCTCCGCTGAAACAAGAATAACTTCGAGGTTTTTGGATGGAGAATTTTCATTTTTGGGATTTTTCAAGATGTAAGATTGATGTATCCACTTTGAAAATCGAAATCGCGATTCATGATACAGAAGGTGAAAAAATCGCTTTCAAAGTTAGGGATGACAAAATCGTGAAAAATCAATTTTTTCAAATTAGAACCCCATTTTTTTATGGCAGATATTGAATCTACGTTAAGAAATAAGTTATTCACAAAAAACTGTTTTTCGTCTTGAATTTTCAGCTATTTCTTTTCCCTTCACGCCAAAAAGATGAAATTTTCAGGAACTGTTACTTAAACCATGTTTTAGATTTTACTACCCTAATATGCGAGAGAAAAAAGTTACAGGTTGTTCCTAAATAGATGGCGAATTTGGATTCGAATTTGTATCGGAAACCTCTTTATTTCAACTAATCGGCCATCGGTTTTCTCTCCAGTGATAAATAAATAATTCCTTATGAACCATATGCAAAAACTTACCATGTTTTACATTCTTTTTTTTTAATGATAGATATCATTAATTACATCTGCCAAATTCCTCTTTATTCAGTAGCATTTTGTGTTTACTATTAATTTGGTGATAATTCGTATTAAGTTATAAAATCGATCACTATGCCTAATTTTACCAATGAAGATTATTTAAATCTCATTCTACTTCATGGAGAATGTAATAAAGTTGTAGATAGAACGATTCGACTGTTCATTGAGAGGTTTCCTGACCGACCCAGACCAACGAGAGATACCATTAACAGAACCATGACAAACTTGAGAAATGTCGGATCTTTCGTTAAGAAAACTATACACAGAGAAAAAAGTGTAGTAGAAGATGAGAACAACGAAATTACAGTTCTTGCATATTTTCGTGTGAATCCTCAAAATTCTCTCAAAGATGCCGAGATTGATCTGGGATTATCTCAATCGAGTGTTTGGAGAATATTAAAAAAACATAAAATGCACCCATATAAATTCAATAGGGTACAGCATTTGAAGGAAACTGATTTCGTCAGGAGAACAGAGTTTTGCGAAGCTATGATGATTCGATTTCAAGAGAATGAAAACTTTTTGGACTGTATAATTTGGACAGATGAATCTAAATTCAGAAAGAATGGTTCTTTCAATAGGCATAACAGTCATTATTGGGATGAAGAGAACAACCACCACTTCAGACAATGGAACTTTCAAGAGACCTGGAGTTTCAATGTTTTTTGCGCCATCAAAAATAATGCAATTCTCGATGTTCACATTTATGATGAGACTTTAACTGGTAAGATAGAACACTACACATGTTTGCATTATTTAAAGAATGTTCTCCCTTAGGAGATAGATATTCTGACATATTGACTCAAATAATTGAGCCGCTAGTACAGAACCATAATGACTTATGGTATCAACAAGATGGCGCGCCTCCACACAATTCACTCAATGTGTCAAATATCCTCTACAGGCTATTTGAAGATCGATGGTTGGCGAACAATGGTCCACATCTTTGGCCACCACGTTCTCCCGATTTAACTCCTTTAGACTATTATGTTTGGGGTAGGATAAAAAATATTGTCTACTCAACTCCCCTGACTGATAAAGAGGACTGCATAGAACGAGTCAGAAATGCGTTCAGGTTTGTTTAGATTTTTAGATTCATAGTTTTGAAACTCAATTTGGTTTTTAAACACTTTTGCAGATCTCTTCCTCCCGATGAAATAAGAAGAGCAACGCACGAAGCATTCCTGAGACGTATAAATAAATGTCTAGAAATTAACGGTCAAAACTTTGAGCATCTTCTCTAGTTATAACTGCGAGAGTTTGCCATGGTTCTCCTAATAGTAACTTGAAGTCGGTTTCAAGAAGGGGTGAAAAATCTACAGCATGGTTCAAATAACAGTTCCTGAAAATTTCATCTTTTTGGCGTGTAGGGAAAAGAAATAGCTGAAAATTCAAGACGAAAAACAGTTTTTTGTGAATAACTCAGAAAATATCCATTTTAGGGCAAAGGTGTGATGCATACACTCACATTATTTTTTAACGTAGATTCAATATCTGCCATAAAAAAATGGGGTTCTAATTTGAAAAAATTGATTTTTCACGATTTTGTCATCCCTAACTTTGAAAGCGATTTTTTCACCCCCTGTATCATGAATCGCGATTTCGATTTTTAAAGTGGATACATCAATCTTACATCTTGAAAAATCCCAAAAATGAAAATTTTCCATCCAAAAACCTCGAAGTTATTCTTGTTTCAGCGGAGCTCTATTTTCGATTTTTTTTTCGAATTTTCCCGCTCAGAGAGAATTTTCCTACCAAAACTGAAAAATGTTACATCAAAATAACTTGAAATTTTCTAAGGAATCTATTTCTGCAATAAAAAAATGGTGTTCTAATTTGAAAAACGGAAGTTGACGTCATTTCCGGAAAAACCGGAGGTGCTCATGCCTTGAAAATATTTAGATTTCATCAGCATCGTGAAATACTTATAAGTGCTGAATTTCATGAAAATACGTTCAGTAGTTTCCCGTATAATCATGGGTGAGGTTCCTCGTGAAAGACCCTGTAGATTGACTTACTTGTATTAAGACGTGAGAGAATTCATTAGACGAAGTTCAGTTTCGTTGGTAATTTATTCTACGTTAATGCTGCTAGATATTCTGTAACTGTTGAGTGTATACATAATCTGTGAATATAGTTGTATTAAATCGAAACGAGTTCAATTCAGACTCTTCGATACAAAGTTCCTACGAATAGAAGAACGATGCGAGATTGTCCGTATGCAAAAATATCTTGAATGCACGTTTCACATGGAAACGAGAAAAATTCGGATTGATGCATGTTCATTTTGGAAACTACAAACGTTTTCCTCCGATTTCAGAAGTCAAATATCCTAGAAAGCGTTGTCATAATGTGTTTCTATTTTCTTTTATTCGCTGTGGAAAACCAGGTAGTTTTTTTGGCGGAAGTTCAGCCGGTTCTTTGACGTCGTTTTCGTGGATAATTCAAAGGTTTCCACCTCCAAGACCTCGCGTATAGGGTTTCCTCCGCATGCATTCGAGTATGTTTGTGTGGATAAGCGGCCACTGAACCGAAACAGGGCAAACCAACGTTCTGCCCCTGGCGAATCAGCCCCTAGATTGCATTACTCTCTACACGTTCCATCTCCTCCTCTTAACGCTTATCGAACATGACATTTCGAGGTTGAACTGCCAGACTTCGTATTTATTCAATTTTTCTTGCCGAGATTTCGCGATTTATTTGGGGGCGAATCGACGAGGCGGATCGAATATCGAACAATGGGGTTGGTTGGGATTTGGCGAAAAAGAAGACGAGATAACTGGGATAATTGGTAATGAATATTCTGGTTGCGGAGTCGTTGTCGATATTGGGAGCTTCGAATCTGAGGCGGATAATGAATCGGGTCATAAGACAATTCCAATATGTCTCGTTCCGATGGTTGTGTCATAGCGGGAGCTGCCACTAATGATTGTTTGTTCAGGAATCTATAACTTCTGAAATTGGCAGGTTCTCGGAATTTATTGATCGATACAGCTATCCTCATTATTATTTTAACGGACACTCAGTTCATTTGGTCTTCTTGTTCTTGGAACAGCACAAAATTTAAGCTGCAGACAAAATTCTATGATAAAAATTGAAAAGCTCTGCCGTGAAGTCGAGAGCTTTTGAGCGCTTGTTCATCTAAGTTGTAGGTAGGTTTTTTTTTTGATAATTCGTTAGAATTTTCTACGGGAAGATATTTGTGGTGTTCACCGATCTATACCATAAAACTCCTGAAGCTACAACGAGCTGAGCTTCAGGCAATGGTGGGTCTGCTGGCGGGTAACTTTCGGTACGAATACCTTTTGTACTGCATGGGAAAGTCGGCCGAGATTTAAAGGATCTAGCCTCTGCAGACCAGAAGCAGAACCAGCTGAACCCATGGTATGCAAATGTCCAGAGTTGGCAGGCCTAAGAACTATCATATGGAAGGCAGTCCTGGATACAGCCAAGGCTCCTAAGGACTTGAGCTTGTATGAATGAGTAGGGTAGAGAACAGAAGATCCATGTGTTCGTAGTTCCCAGGAGGCTAACCGAGCTACAACGATCCCAGTTCAAATAGAGAGAGCGTTCCTTTAGAGAGACAATTTTTTTCGTGAGGTCTGAAACATATTTCCACTGTTAATGAAATACCCGGAGGCCCTATTTTTTTTCCCTGGGAGACAACGCTTGTTCTGGGACCTTCCACCAGAGACCATTCGCTTTGCGTCTTGAGCTTCGTCGAAAGGAGGATGATATATCAGAGATAAGTCTTACACCGTTCGTTCCAACCAAGATTTGATCAAGCTGGTTTTTTTACCAAAATGATTTAGCTCAAGTTTCAACCTGAAATATTTCAGAATTCGATTAAGCTATTGTTTGTTCTTAAATAATTGCAAGATTTCATTGGGCCAAAATTTATATCAAATGATTGCAATATTCAATTGAGCTTGACTTTATACAGGGTGTCTACTTTCAAGAGGAGATCAAACATATGATTTGCAACGAAAAATGTCCTATAACACATGGTCGATATGTTGACGGTTATTTTTCAATTCAACATTTATTGATTTCACGAAATATTCCAAGTTTTTCCATAATATCAAATATACCTCAGTTATCCTTGTAGCCTCATCAAATTTTACCCCATCTCTGGAAACGGCTTTGAATTTGCTAAAAGATAAGAATTTCTGTGTGCCAAAAAAATTCTTATTGCGGGCTTGGTAAGAAGATGAATTTTACGATTTTGAAGTGAACAACATCAGCCATATTTCCCCAATGGTTTTATCGATGAAAAATTACGAAAAGCATTGCCTTGAAGGCAGGAGCTTTTGAGCTCTCGCACTTGCACCTTGTAGGTAGATTCGCATTTTCCAGTTTTAGAAATCAATTGAAGGAATTTTCGACAGCTGTCAAAAAAATTCTGAAACTTGGGCGAAACTCCAGACATCATGTCAGTGCTTCAGCTGATAAATTTTTTTTTCGATAATTCGCTAGAATTTTTTACGGTATCTATGGTCTTGGTGGTGCGATCTGGACAAAATTTTGCACGTAGTTTGAATACATTATTCCTCATCTAGGTGCAAAATTTCATTCCAATCCGCTCATTATTTTCGGAACTATCAGGAAAAACATATTTTGAATGACCATATTTACGGTACCCCTAGTCTTATTTCGCTCATTGATGAACGTGACCGCGATATTCGCGATCCAAACCCACCCTGAAAATTTCAAGTCCCTAGGCATTTCCGTTCAGAAGTTACAATTTTCTATGGTTTCTATGGTTCTGGTCATGCGATCTGGACAAAACTTCACATGTAGCTTGAACACCTCATTCTCCATTTGAGTGCAAAATTTCATCTCAATCAAATCTGTTGTTTTCAAGTAATCAGGGGAACAAAACTTTGAACAGCTATATTTACGGAACCCCTAGCTATATTTACTGAACCCACACTGAAAATTTCAAATCTCTAGGTTGTTCCGTTCGAGAGTTATCGTGCTTACGGACGGACGGACGGACAGACTCGAATTTTCCGACGGATTCGTCATCAGTGAGTCGATCATAGTCGATTGAGACCATTTTCGGCTCAAAATTCGAAAAATACAGACATCGTGACGAAATGATATAGCCCTCGTGTAAGTAGTACGAGCGCTCAAAAATCATTGAGTATGTATATGTTTTCTTTTCAGCAAAAAATACCCCATTCAGTGTGCTTCCAAATGGCATATTATCTTCTGTGCTTGATGCTTGTCTTCTGCCCTGATATCATGGCTAACAAGATAACAACGAAAATGTCCAAATATTCCAAACCTAAATTTGCTATATTTTGAAGCTCTTCACGATCGAATATTCTCATGGAAATCATGAATTCATTTGTCGAATCAAAATAATTTGAAGGAATGAACTCACTTTTAATAATAAAGATTTTATGAAAAAATGTAGAGAAAACAGACTACTACTACTTATAACAATTGCTCGAATGTCCACTGCCTTATTCAATACATTTTACACATCGTTTTTTCACTGAATCTACATATTTTTTTCACTGCGAAGTTCACAACGTTTCTGACGCATTTCCGCACAACACAAATTTATTGATTCGATCAGATCCTCTCGAGTCTGAAAACGAATTTAATAAATTTTTTTTTTCAAGGTGTTTCAGACATACAAATCAAAAGGCGTAAGGTCGGATCTCCTTGGTGGCCATCTTACCGCGCCGTTCCTCCCAATCCATTGCACCACTAAATATTCATTCATTAAGTCCCGCACGTTCCGGCGTTGGGAGTCATGAAAGGTGATTTTTTAGAGCCAGTAATACTTTCCAATCGCCTCAACGCTGAAGAACTCATTACATCAATCCGAAGCAACTCAACGGAAATATTGGATAAAATGCACCTGGCTAACAGACAAAATATCTGGTTTCAAATGGATGGCTGCCCAGCTCATAATAGCCGGAATATACGGGACTTAATGAATGAATATTTTGAGGTGCAATGGATTAGAAGGGATGGTCTGGTAAGATGGCCACCAACCTTATGCCTTTGGATTTTCATGTCCGAAACACCTTGAAAAAAAACTTTATCAAATTCGCGTTTGGACTCGAGATGATCTGATCGAATTAATGAATCTGTGTTGTGCAGAAATGCGTCAAAAACGATGTGTAAAATGTATTGAATAAGGCAGTGGACATTTCGAACAATTGTAATAAATAGTAGCAGTCTGTTTCCTTCACATTTTTCCATAAAATCTGTACTATTAAAATTCAATTTATTCCTTCAGATTCTTCTGATTCGACAGATTAATTCATCATTTCCATGGAAACTACTTCAATACTCTATGTAAAGAGCTTCAAAATAGAGCAAATTCAGGTATGGAATATTTCGACTTTTTCGTTGTTATCTTGATAGCCATGATATTAGGGCAGAATACAAGCACGAAGCACAAAAATTGTCATTCGAAAGCACACTAAATGGAGTATTCTTTGCTGAAAAAAAAACATGTACATAATCAATGATTTTTCATCGATAAAACCATCGGAAAAATATGACTGATGTCGTTCACTCCAGAATCATAATATTCATCTACTTAGCACGCGCGCAATAAGAATTTTTGGCATACAGAAATTCTTATCTTGTAGCAAATTTGATGCTTTCACTAGATATGTGGTTGAATTTGATGGGGCTGCCAGAATAACTGAAGTATAATTGATTTCATAGAAAAACTTGTAACGAAGTGAATTTCGTTACTAGGTCATCCGGTATCATTCACGCAAATTTTTGCAAGAATTTGTTTGAATTATTCAATATTTCTGACCAGGAGGATATATGGGCCACCCTATATGTTCTACGTCGATTTTTGGAAATTTTACTCGGATAAATCTGTATTCCCCGTCGGAAAATTTCATAAGTCACCCAGTATAATCGGCCTGGGTTTTGAGGAAATTTGTTGGAATAATTTTCATATCGCATATGAAGCGAATTTAACGTGATCATTTTAAAATCCCAGCCTATGTATAAAAACTCCAGGAATTAGTCGCCGCAATGATATCTCCTGCAGATGTTAGTTTTTGTATGTTGACTGGAAGTTTTTTTGGAAAACGACGCCGTTTTCGAATGTCCAAATTACCCCCTTCAAACCGACCTCATAAAAGGAGGAATGGGATGAAATTCAAGAATTCCGATTTAGCCGCCGTGTTTAACACTGTTAGAGATTTGTATTAGAAAATTCCGAGTTGACCACCGAGTTTAACGTTGTTAGAGATTTGTATTAGAAATTCCGAGTTAGCCGTTGCGATTAACGCCGTTTGAAAGTTCTTTCAAAATTCCGATCGAGCGAGAAAGTTACAGCCCGAGTAATAAACCGTCCGATATTGTTTCGAGCGTGTGACAATTACCGACTTTCGTTCGTGGCGAGCGTTAAACTGAGAAATTGACTCTAAGCTGTTTTTGTGCTTTTCGAAGTGTTCCAAAGCTTGTGCAGTGTGTGCCGCGCCGTACAGGAAAGTCCTAAGAGCTGGTGAGCTGTATTTCCGTATTTCCATAAATTCTTTTATGACCGTAGATTATTCTTCCTGTGTTCCGTGATCGTTACTTGTAAATTCTGTTGCTTCTATTTCCTAATCATCAGTCCGAAGAAACAATTTAGTTAAGTCAGTACCGCCCTAGATTATCCGAGATTAAGTCCGACTTGTGTAATTAGGACCTTTCGCAATATTTGCAGCCGGTTAAGTCTTTCTGTTTAATATTTGTTCTTATTTATTCGAGTCTTAATCTGAATAACTGAAACATTATTTCCACCGAATATTTAGTATACCCTGGCAGTATGGAGTATCGCGTCGGTACTTCAATGTCCCTCGAGTGAAGTTCGGACGCTGTTGTTCATTGTGGCCTAGCCTTATGAGTGATGCCTGCTGAACTTTATACGTTGAAGAAAGGGGTCAATATCATTCAGTAATTTGTCACAAGTTCGAGTCTCAGTTCGGTGAGAACCATATTTCAAGTCCCGATTTTTCCACCGTTGGTGGTCTTGCCTATCTTTCTCCGATCAAAGTTTCATTTTGGTGAATATCTCACCACATATCCTGACCGATCCACTATAGGTGGCATAGGTCCAATAGTTGAAACCATTAACTCCACCGAATATTTAGTATACCCTGGCAGTATGGAGTATCATGTCGGTACTTCAATGTCCCTCGAGTGAAGTTCGGACGCTGTTGTTCATTGTGGCCTAGCCTTATGAGTGATGCCTGCTGAACTTTATACGTTGAAGAAAGGGGTGAATATCTTGATATTGAGAATTATTTTTTTTTGTTGATCATAAGATCAACGATCAGACAGTATTTTTTTATTATCTATCACACTGTATAGAACTGATAGTTGTAAAAAGTTAGACCAGCGTTATATTATAGTGTACAGAATTGGACGTATCGTCAGTGTAAATTTTATACTACCTCTATAGCCTCCTCCTCCTCGCTGGCAGAAGAAATCGATTCTTGCCAATCACTACCGCCCCAGATTGGATCGAACTCTGTCTCCAACTGTGTGAAAGCTACCCGAGGTTGGACTCAGTAAGTGTCATGAGGTATTGCGACCTCATAAAACCCATCGCAATTGGAGCCCGAGTTCATTAGTAAATCAGGTTAGAGGCATTAATCTCAACCGGAGAAAAAACGTCGTTACAAACTTGAAATATTTCGAGAAATCAAGAAATGTTAAATCGAAGAATAACCTTCAGCATTTCACTTTGAATTATATATCAATTTTTTTTTGCAAATCACATGTATGATCTCTCCCTGAAGTTTGGCCCTTTTAAAAGTTGACTAAAACTACAAGTACTAATGTACTAATTAAACTTTTTGTAAAAGGTTCATGAACATTTCATTTGACTTATTCATGTGTTTTCCTGCCAGGAACAGTTGCACGCCCTTGTGAAGAAATTATTTTCCAAGAACAGAAGCTCATGCTCTATAGATACCTATATTCCTGTTGAAATTGCTCGACATTAACATGTAAATGTTATATTTGTGGGTTGAGTCTGATATTTCCAGATTTCAGAAGTTCAGGAGCAATATACACAGCACGAAAATGGCAGCAAAGGCAAGCCGATGTTATGATCTCCTAAAACAAATGAAGAGGCATCCTCTATGTCGCCAACAACCTCGTAATAAAAGCAAAAGAGGGAAAATGCGAAATCCGTAATGAAAAATAACCGACATGCGCTCAGAGCCAAGTCGTACATAATATTAATAATGAAAGTTCAGAAGACCTCTTCTGCACAAAATCCGATAAAAGAGATGAATGCTTATTATGTGTCACGGGAAACGAATATATTTAATAATTCAGGGATGTGCGTTCCATTCAAGCTGCTGCGTTCCCTCTCTCCGTTTTCGGGCGGTGTTTTAACTCGGTTTTTGCCCCTTGTTTCGACATATGCTATGCGCGAGATATAATTGAATTAGTGTCGTCACGGCTGGAAACGAATTTGGCCGCAAACAATACGGACACGACTGTCGCGACATCTATTATGTGTCGGCCGAGTTGTGGAAATAACGGAAACGAATGTTATCATTTCGTCGCTGTACTTTTCGCCCCGCTTTTGATGTTATCATAGAATAACAGCGGGATAAACTAAAAATAAATACGTGGAACACGTCGAGTGTTTGAAGTGAGTTGTAGGGTCGAGTTGACAGCGTTTTTTGCGAGAGTGAGACCTGGTAGAAAAGTTAGAGGATTATTCGCTGTTAATTTTCGGTGCGGTAATTGGATGTCGTATGTGGCCTGGTTCAGTCGGCTGTTGAATGTTATGTTGCCACTTGTAAATAATTCGCAATTCAGCCTATGAGTGGTATCGAACTGGTCATGTCCTTGGGTGTATTAATGGTATTCCAGGAATTTGTCGAGGCATAATATGGAAAAAAGTTCATATAAACATATATCCGACGACTTTTCATCCCAGAAATATACGGCATCAAACATCGGTTTGTTGTTCATCCCCCAAAAATGCTCCAACCGATATAATTCTCTTGAGATCAATTGAAAATGAATGATATACCTAGATTACACCCAGCTTCAGTAAGCATGGAAGTGAGAAGGAAAACGGGCAGCGGCAGAATGTAATCAATTCACTTCTCATACTCCTACTACTTCTACTCGCGCTGCCTTCCAAGTCATCCTTTGGCGGTTCTTCGTGTGGAAGTCAAATAACCGGCACCGCTGAGGCTGCAATTTCGTCATCTGCCATTGCACAAACTGGATCGCGAGAAAAATGATGGAGCAGAGTGTGAATACTTACTGCCTCTGATACTGCCTCAGAAGTATTCCTGGAAATATTTAGAGCAGCGCGAGTAGCAGTGGAAGTGGCTGAGTGTAATCCAGGACTTCTTTTTCAGGTGCCGTCTTCATTGCGGAGTTGGCAATCATCAATGCTTCACGTATTCTTGAAACCGCAGACCTAAACAACTGATTTGTTGTGCATCCGTACCAGTCACGCAGATTCTTCAACCACGAGTAGCGTCTTCTTCCGACACTTCTTCTTCCCTGAATCTTTCCCTGTATTATCAGCTGTAACAAGCTGTATTTTGACCCTCTCATAAAATGTCCCAGATACAATTTTCGTCTCTTAATTGCCAAAATTATCTCCTTTACGTTTTTCATCCGTCTAAGCACTTCAATATTTGTTATTCTCTCCACCCAGCTAATTTTTAGTATTCTCCGGTGTGTCCAGTGTAACCCAGGTAAAAGAGGCCAAAAAATCCTTTTCATATACCTGGATTACACTCCCACTTCCACTGCTACTCGCGCTGCCCGAAATATTTCCCGAAATACTTCTGCGGCAGTACCAGAGGCAGTGTGTATTCACACTCTGCTCCATCATTTCTCTCGCGATCCAGTTTGTGCAATGACAGATAACGGAATTGCTGCCTCAGCGCTGCCGGTCCGTTGACTTCCGCACGAAAAACCGCAAAGGTAGGGAGCGTACGGCAACGCGAATAGCAGTAGTAGGAGCATGAGAAGCGAAGTGATAACATTCTGCCGCTGTCCGTTACCCCTCTCACTTACCTGCTCACTGCAGCTGAGTGTAATCCAGGTAACAGTGATTCCTTGTTGTTTTCGAGTTGAGGGAATTTTGGTGATGGGTTGTTCATATTGTTACTCTCGTACGAAACAAATTTTTAGCGGAACAGAAATATGGCGAAAACTGATTCTCATTTTTTTCACTGTAGCTTTTCAGAAAAAAACCGGATTTTGGAAAAGGAAAAGGCATTTTTTTTCCAACAAATATCTCCAACTCAGTATTGGGAGGAACGGAACAGAAACATTGAAAAGCAGTGACGTGAAGACAGGAGCTTTCGCCCCCTTGTTTCGGTGTACCAAAACGGCTTTAAGTGTTAATCGTTAAATGACAATATACTCTGTTCAAGAATTATTGACATCTCGGGAGGCTGTGGAGATTCGAAATTCAGGTGAGTATAAGAAAAAAATGAGAAAAGCACTGCCGTGAAGGCAGGAACTTTTAAGCGCTCGTACATGCACCTTGTAGGTAGATTCGAATTTTCCAACTTCATTCCAATCCAATGAGTAGTTTCGTAATTATCAGGAAAAAAATAGTTTGAACGGCTATATTTACGGAACCCCTAGTCGAATATACTTTATTTTATTTATTCATATTATATATTTATATTGACTTATATTTATAAATTAATGAAAACTTCCATGTAATAAAGTTATATTTCAAACTTCGCACGTTTGTTTCTGTATACCAAAACGGCCTTCGGTATTTATTGGCAGTATGACAAGTTTAAAAAGTAGTGTGATTTTATTTTTATAAACATCAAAACATGTGATAACCGAAAGATATTGGTGTCCAGATCAATGATCGTTGCTACCAAAAACTGTATAAAATAGTGTGAAATTTGAGAATTAGTGATTCACGGGGTTTCGAAAATCGCTATCACCAAAAGATGTAGCGTAACCAGATTCATTCAGGAAGGAAAAACCGTTTGTGAAAGAGGATCCACCTCTCAAACGAAAAAAACCGAAAAGACGCCGACGTCGAGCAACCGACTCGGAAGAGGAGAGCTTCTCGCATCCGTTTTACAATAAATATACAAGAACCGAAGAAGATACAAAGCCAAAAATTGACGAATTCAAATATATATGCCACCATTGACACAATTGAAGAAACTGAAGCAGTAATGACAGACACAAACTGTCCGGCCGTAAGCACGAAAACTCTCGAACGGAACAACCTAGAGACTTGAAACGTTCAGTGTGTGTTCAGTTCTAAATGCCGCGGTTGAATTTGTTAATGAGCAGAATTTCACCAGGGGTTCCGTAAATATGGCAGTTCGAAATTTTGTTCTCCTGATTTCTTTGAAACTACAGATTCAATCGAGTAGACCAGGCAATAGAGATTTTTTCGTGACAAAAATAGTAGAAGAAAACGGCGAGTGGGGAGTTACGGGGGGTGGTCCGTGGATTTTCAGTAATATGTTTTCGACTCGCAAATATCATTACTTTTCTTGTAATTGCGAAGAAACACCAAAAAAAACGATGTTTTTTTAGTTTTTTGCTTGTAAAATCTGAACCAATGGAGCGGTGCTAATACTCCCAACAGACGAATTGTAGAAAATGAAAAGATGAAAAAAATGAGTGCTAGTGCAACTCAATCGGGTCATCATTACCGGAGGAAAGCCGGAAAAACCGTGAAAATCAGCGTTTTTTTCAAATCCTCATAACTCGGCCAATTTCGAAGTTGTAGCGCTGGCTTTCCAAATGAAAATAGTGGTCAATAGATACTTTAAGTGTGCATAACCCGGACGTTGTCCGATAAATAGTTTTTGCGTAATTGCGATTTGAATTATTTAAGGCACTATTTTCCGGAAGAGCTGGATGCGTCGGAAGTAGTCCGATTTCAATTTGCAAAACGGATTTTGAAAGAAGAAGTATAGTACTACAAAAAGGCAATCTTGATTTTTCGTTAAAATGCTTCAAAATAGGTGAAAAAAGCATGCAATCATGACCAAAATAAGCCGAATGCTCGATTGCAGTCAAGTAGTGGGGGTATATACGTAAATATTCGCGCCCGGCCTCAGCGCGATTTTGGTTCCCCGCGTCTGCCGGCTACCCCCACTATCCGACCCAGATGGGGCACTGAGCCGGTTTTGGTCATGTTTCCACGTATTTTTCACCTATTTTGCAACATTTTAACGAAAAATCAAGTTTGCCGTTTTGTAGTACTATACTTCTTCTTTCAAAATCCGTTTTGTAAATTGAAATCGGACTACTTCCGACGCATCCAGCTCTTCCGGAAAATAGTGCCTTAAATAATTCAAATCGCAATTACGGAAAAACTATTTATCGGACAACGTCTGGGTTATGCACACTTGAAGTATCTATTAACCACTACTTTCATTTGGAAAGCCAGCGCTACAACTTAGCAATTGGCCGAGTTATGAGGATCTGAAAAAACGCTGATTTTCACGGTTTTTCCGGCTTTCCTCCGGTAATGATGACCCGATTGAGTTGCACTAGCTCTCATTTTCTTCATCTTTTCATTCTCTACAATTCGTCTGTTGAAAGTATTAGCACCGCTCCATTCGTTCAGATTTTACAAGCAAAAAACTAAAAAAACATCGTTTTTTTTGGTGTTTCTTCGCAATTACAAGAAAAGTAATGATATTTGCGAGTCGAAAACATATCACTGAACATCCACGGACCACCCCACGTAACTCCCCACTCGCGGTTTTCTTCTACTATTTTTGTCACAGAATGACCCTTTTTCTGCTCTATTGCCTGGTCTACGAGATGAAACTTTGCACTTCAATGGAGAATAACGTTTTCGAGCCACATGCATTTTATCCATATCGCTCGACCAAAACCATAGAAATCACAGAAAATTTTAACTTTCGAACTGAAAGGCCTAGGGACTTGAAATTTTTAGGATAGGTGTGGATCTCGAATGTCGCATTCACGTTCATCAATAAGCGAAATTGGACTGTGGGTTCCGTAAATATGGTCGATTCAAGTTTAGTTTTCTTGATAATTTTAAAACTACGGATTCGATCGTGACGAAATTTTGTATTTTGATGGAGAATTATGAATTCAAGCTACATTTTGTCCAGATCGCATGACCAGAACCATAGGAACCATAAAAAATTATTACTTTCGAACAGAAAGGCCTAGGGACTTGAAATTCTTAGGGTAGGTTTGGATCGTGAATCATCAAAATCAGACTAGGGGTTTCGTAAATAAGGCCGTTCAAAATATTCTTTTCCTGATAAATTCGAAACTACTGATTGGACTGGAATGAAATTTTGCCCAGATCGCATAACCAAAACCATAGATACCGTAGAAAGGTCTAGCGAATTATCGAGAGAAAAGGGGTCCCCAAAAGCACTGACGTGAAGTCTGGAGTTTCGAATCAGTTTGAAAATTTTTTTGACGGCTCTCAAAAATTTTTTCAATTGGTTTCTGAAACTGCAAATTACGAATCTACCTACTAGGTGGATGAACGAGCGCTCAAAAGCTCCTGACTTCACGGCAGTGATTTCATAAATCTTTTATTCAAATTTCAAAATGTCATTGTGATTTTCTTCAAATTTGCATCGATGAAAGGCTTCGATCGAATTATTGATAACAAATTATTCATCTTGATAATAATTAATCATTGAATATTTGTAGTCCATATCGAGACAGTAATCCAATTATAATCCTTGTTTCTATGGACAACACCGTTATCATTGTGCCAAAATGTCTGTAATTTCCTAATTTTGAGCTGAGAATGGTCTCAAACGATGAGATTAGCTCACAGATGAAGAATTCGTTTAATTCTGTCAGGCTGCCCGTTAATGGGCGAAATGCGCCGAAGGGTTCCATAGATATAACCATCTCAATTTTCTTCTTATCAATACAGAATTCGAAAAATACCGATCCGATCGAATTGAAATTTTGTAGTCAGTTGTGAGATATTTACAAGAAGGTTTATGTGAAATGAGGGATCGTTTCACAGAAAAATTCAAATATTTTTGAGCGCTCGTACAACTTACACGAGGGCTATATCATTTCGTCACGATGTCTGTATTTTTCGAATTTTGAGCCGAAAATGGTCTCAATCGACTATGTTCGACTCACTGATGACGAATCCGTCGGAAAATTCAAGTCTGTCCGTCCGTCCGGCCGTCCGTCCGTCCGGCCGTCCGGCCGTAAGCACGATAACTCTCGAACGGATCAACCTAGAGACTTGAAATTTTTAGTGTAGGTTCGGATCCCAAATGCCTCGGTTAAGTTCGTTAATGGGCCAAATTCGCCCAGGGGTTCCGTAAATATGGCCGTTCAAAGTTTTGTTTCCCTGATTACTTGAAAACTACAGATTTGATTGAGATGAAATTTTGCACTCAAATGGAGAATGAGGTGTTCAAGCTACATGTGAAATTTTGTCCAGATCGCATGACCAGAACCATAGAAACCATAGAAAATTGTAACTTTTGAACGGAAACGCCTAGGGACTTGAAATTTTCAGGATAGGTGTGGATCTCGAATGTCGTGATCACGTTCATCTATGAGCAAAATTATACTAGGGGTTCCGTAAATATGGTCGTTTGAAATTTAGTTTTCTTGATAATTTCAAAACTACAGATTCGATCGTGACGAAATTTTGTATACTAATGGAAAATGATATATTCAAGCTACATTTCTCCAGATCACATGACCAGAACCATAGAAACCATAGAAAATCATAACTTTTGAACGGAAAGGCCTAGAGACTTGAAATTTTCAGGATAGGTGTGGATCTCGATTGTCGTGATCACTTTCATCTATGAACAAAATTATACCAGGGGTTCCGTAAATACGGTCGTTTGAAATTTTGGTTTCTGGATAATTTTGAATTTGCGGATTCGATCGAGATGAAATTTTGTATTTTAATCGAGAATGATTTATTAAAACAATATTTTGTCCAGATCGCATGACCAGAACCATAGAAACCATAGAAAATTGTAACTTTTGAAGGGAAAGGCCTAGGAACTTGAAATTCTCAGGGTGGGTTTGGATCGCAAATATCGCGATCACGTTCATCTATGAGCAAAATTAGACTAGGGTTTCCGTAAATATGGCCGTTCAAAATATTTTTTTGCTGATAGTTCCGAAAATACTGAGCGGATTGGGATGAAATTTTGCACCTAGCTGAATAATGTATTCAAACTACGTGCGAAATTTTGTCCAGATCGCATCACCAAGACCATAGATACTGTAGAAAATTCTAGCGAATTATCGAAAAAAAATTGATCAGCTGAAGCACTGACATGAAGTCTGGAGTTTCGCCTAAGTTTCAGAATTTTTTTGACAGCTGTCGAAAATTCCTTCAATTGATTTCTGAAACTGGAAAATGCGAATCTACCTACAAGGTGCATGTACGAGCGCTCAAAAGCTCCTGCCTTCACGGCAGTGCTTTTCGTAATTTTTTTAGATTAGTATCTCAGAATTTATACGCCTTTTAACAAAATTTTGAGAAAATTCCTTTTAGATTTACATTTGAAAATGGGGGGAAGTGATGATTTTTCAAATACTTCCCAGACCCACAGTACATTTTTTTCCGGGTTTGGAACTTTACGTTTCTCGAGTTGTTGATGTTGCCATAGCATACTCAAATGAGTAAATTGAGGCACCAATAAAAAAAATTACGAAAAGCACTGCCGTGAAGGCAGGAGCTTTTGAGCGCTCGTACATGCACCTTGTAGGTAGATTCGCATTTTCCAGTTTTAGAAATCAATTGAAGGTTTTTCGACAGCTGTTTTCTGAAACTTAGGCGAAACTCCAGAATTCATGTCAGTGCTTCAGCTGATCAATTTTTTTTCGATAATTCGCTAGAATTTTCTACGGTATCTATGGTCTTGGTGGTGCGATCTGGACAAAATTTTGCACGTAGTTTGAATACATTATTACTCAGCAAGGTGCAGAATTTTATCCCAATCCGCTCAGTATTCTCGGAACTATCAGCAAAAAAATATTTTGAACGGCCATATTTACTGAACCCCTAGTCTAATTTTGCTCATTGATGAACATGACCGCGATATTCGCGATCCAAACCCACCCTGAGAATTTCAAGTTCCTAGGCCTTTTCGTTCGAAAGTTACAATTTTCTATGGTTTCTATGGTTCTGGTCATGAGATCTGGACAAAATATTGTTTTAATATATCATTCTCGATTAAAATACAAAATTTCATCTCGATCGAATCCGTAGTTTCGAAATTATCGAGAAACCAACATTTCAAACGACCGTATTTACGGAACCCCTAGTATAATTCTGCTCATAGATGAAAGTGATCACGACAATCGAGATCCACACCTATCCTGAAAATTTCAAGTCCCTAGGCCTTTCCGTTCGAAAGTTATGATTTTCTATGGTTCGAGTCATGTGATCCGGAGAAATGTAGCTTGAATATATCATTCTCCATAAGTATACAAAATTTCGTCACGATCGAATCTGTAGTTTTGAAATTATCGAGAAAACTAAATTTCAAACTACTATATTTACGGAACACCTTGTATAATTTTGCTCATAGATGAACGTAATCACGACATTCCAGATCCACACCTATCCTGACAATTTCAAGTCCCTAGGGGGTTCCGTTCAAAAGTTACAATTTTCTATGGTTTCTATGGTTCTGGTCACGCGATCTGGACAAAATTTCACATGTAGCTCAAACACCTCATTCTCCATTTGAGTGCAAAGTTTCATCTCGATCGAATCTGTAGTTTCGAAGTAATCAGGAGAACAAAATTTTGAACGGCCATATTTACGGAACCCCTGGTGGAATTCTGCCCATTAACGAACTTGACCGCGGCTACACTGAAAATTTCAAGTCTCTAGGTTGATCCGTTCGAGAGTTATCGTGCTGACGGACGGACGGACGGCCGGACGGACAGACTCGAATTTTTTGACGGATTCGTCATCAGTGAGTCGAACATAGTCGATTGAGACCATTTTCGGCTCAAAATTCGAAAAATACAGACATCGTGACGAAATGATATAGCCCTCGTGTAAGTAGTACGAGCGCTCAAAAAAACTAACTCTCTCCTTGGTTTGATGATTTTATCGAACAATTTCGGAAATAATTTCATTAATTTTGAATACTTATCGATAAGTTCTGAATTCTAAGTATTTCTTCAGTCCTGTGTTATTGAAATGGATGAAATTGATCAGAATATCCTGCGCCTAACAACAAGAGGACTTGAGGCAGGGTCTTCATAGATTAAGCAGATATTTCCGCTGGGTCTTCAGGTAAACTAGTATTTACCTTTTCAAAGTGTATTCTGATTGATAACTGGGATAAATTTCAGAATCCTGCCAGTACTATTCGAAGAATTTTGGTGAAAAAAGAAGGCAAGTCATTACAGTCTTGAATTAGCAGTTGAAGAAAACCTCTGTAATACTATTATTCCTTCGAAGCGACAATAAATGACTTTTTTTGCTACAGTTAAAAACAATGAATATCTCAGTTAAGATTTCCTTTTAAAACTAGCCAAAAAACACCCGAATTTCAATCAAGGCCAGCCAACATTATGTAATATCTTGAACTAACTTTTTTTGTTCAGGTTTGTTGAATCTGGATAATTAATAATTGTTGTGATTGGTCAGGAAGTCCTCAATTTGTTTTTTCTCTTCATTGATTTTATATTAATAATAATTCAAATCTATGAGACATTATTCTCCAACATGAAGGCCATGTAGCGTTTCTCGAACACCTGAGGTTTCGAAGAATGATCGCTTGTAGGATCAGTCCCGGGGTAAATGACCCTCCAGATCAATACAAAATACTATTCTCGCTATGGTCGACAGATCGGTGTAGTGGGGACGCGATCTCCTGTCGTCGATTTGAGCCTCATGATGCCGCCAAGAAAATTTTGCAACTATAAATTGAGAAATAAACTATCCTATCTTGTAAGTTGGATCAAACTGCACACAGTGTGCAAAATTTGATTAAAATCGGTTCAGTATTATAGGAGACCATTCCGGACAAACAACGTTACACGTAATTTTCATATATGAAGATAAACAAATCTAAATCACTACACTCATGCAGGGAGACATAGTTTTTGCTAAGTTTTCTATCCGTATCATATATAGATGTATGTTACCCCGTTCACATTCGCTCTACTAATCTTGAGATTGGAAACGTGCTATATTGTTCACTATTCAAAGATATTCTGAATAATTGTAATATTTCTCTTCGATTATAATATTTTCATACAAGTTTATAATACATCATGACTTGGACAATTTTAATTAATACAATTAAAAAGAAGTATTAATGTTTATATTCCTCCATCAGATAATTCACAAATTGATTTATATATTGAGGGTTACAGTACAATTGTCATGTTAAAATTCTTTATGTCCCAGATAGATCCTTCAATTTCTGTTCCTGTCTTATTATATATGGCAGACCCGGTCACGCGTTGCTGTGGCTAAGGTATACGTTGGATTATTATTATTATCAATCCGAACATTACCTTAACCTAACCCAACCCAACCACCCTTACACTTATCCTAACCCTACCCTACCCCACCCTCAGCCTCACCCTCAACCTTACACTTACCCTTAACCTATAATGTTGTTGAAACCTCGTTCCACAATTATGTTTGAACTAAATGATGTCATTTTGAACAAACACACTATTGTAATGCTGAATATCCTGCAACAAATGTTTAGATGGAGGTTCTTGTCCCGAAAGTAAAGAATTCGAATTTTCAGGTGGCGTTATCAGTTGTGCCAATTTGATTTTTCCATAAACACAACATAATCCTGGAGGTTCATTTCGATATCTCAGAGCATTGCAGTATTGACAAATAGTCCTCATATTTCCAAAAGACTAATACCAATATATTAGCATAATCGACTGTGGGATCATTTTTAAATGCCAAACGCTCAAAGTGTCATTTCATTGGATTCTATATTTTGTTGTATTTCACCTGAGATCGATAATATCGATTCTTCCAGAGCTGGGGCAGATCTTGATTGAGAACCTCTCATTCTGTTTGTTCATTGTCTCGATCATTACAAACTCGTCTTGAGTCACGCGTACGCCGGCCAATATTTGGACGCCTCACTGATGGCATTTTCATCAATTACAACAATAACTATCCCACAACAAAACGATACTTCTCAGAAACACGATAAACTTCATTTTTTGTCTAAGGGCCAAAATCAATTATATTAGTGATCTATGATTGTTCGGAGGAAAAAGGAAAGCCTTTTTTCTTTTCCTTACGGTTTTTTCGGAAATATTTCGTTGTGTAAACCTTTTCCTGATAATAATGAACACAACTAAAAAAGAATTGCCCGGACATAGGTAAACCATAGATCCTCTTCTATTAATATAGATCACGTTTAATGATCTTCAAATGAATGATATCTCAACATTGGCCTTTCGTCTGAGTTTATATAATTTTATGTGAAAGCATTCCACGATGTTTTTGCGTTTTCAAATCCAAATTCCCATGTTTGAACTGCACCTGAATATTCCGGCAGTATGTCTCTACGATAATTGATCGAGAAATCGATAATTCGTCAATACAACGATGATTGAATTAAAATACTGTTGGTATACAGGTTTGAACCATCGTAATTGTATGAGAGTTTTAAAAACATTTTTTGCAAGCTCAAAAACTTTCAAGTATACTGAATACTTTTCTGGGTTATATTTATGTTTTATTCCTATGATGAAATTGAACAATAAATTTTTGTAACCAGAAAAAAAGCCTTGGCTGGACTTTCAAGGCCTGCTTCGATGTCAATAATTCTTGAATGGAGTATACTGACATTTTATTTTTCATTATTGAAAGATGGAACCACCGAATTATATTGAATATATAAGACAACATTTTTTTTTCTGTGTAACAAAATGGCCGTATGACAAATACTGTAATTTAATGTTCACAAACTCTGAAAGATGGAATCACCGAATTATATCGAATTGAGTCGATTTTTTTCGTACCTGGAACAGCTTGAAGGCTCCACATAATTCATTTTATCGATGCCCCACATGTAAGCTCAAAATTCCAGCCGTATATGGCGAATAGTTCCTGAGATACAGGAGTTTTGAAAAATAATTCTTTCAAAAATCTTACAAAATTTCACATGACCCTTCGTGTCGTTATTTTAAATCTCAATTCGATCGTTTTTGAGCGCTCGTACTACTCACACGAGGGCTATATCATTTCGTCACGATGTCTGTATTTTTCGAATTTTGAGCCGAAAATGGTCTCAATCGACTATGTTCGACTCACTGATGACGAATCCGTCGGAAAATTTGAGTCTGTCCGTCCGGCCGTCCGTAAGCACGATAACTCTCGAACGGAACAACCTAAAGACTTGAAATTCTCAGTGTAGGTTCAGTTCCCGAATGCCTCGGTTAAGTTCGTTAATGGGCCAAATTCCACCAGGGGTTCCGTAAATATGGCCGTTCAAAGTTTTGTTCCCCTGATTACTTGAAAACTACAGATTTGATTGAGATGAAATTTTGCACTCAAATGAAGAATGAGGAGTTCAAGCTACATGTGAAATTTTGTCCAGATCGCATGACCAGAACCATAGAAACCATAGAAAATTGTAACTTTCGAACGGAAACGAAATTTTGTATACTAATGGAGAATGATATATTCAAGCTACATAGAAAATCATAACTTTCGAACAGAAAGGCCTAGGGACTTGAAATTTCCAGGATAGGTGTGGATCTGAAATGTCGCGTTTACGGTTTACGGTCGTTTGAAATTTTGGTTTCTCGATAATTTCGAAACTACGGATTCGATCGAGATGAAATTTTGTATTTCAATCGAGAATGATATATTAAAACAATATTTTGTCCAGATCGCATAACCAGAACCATAGAAACCATAGAAAATTGTAACTTTTGAGCGGAAAGGCCTAGGAACTTGAAATTTTCAGGGTTTTCAGGGATTTTTCCCCGTTATTTTCCATTTGTTCTGTCATTGATAATATGGTTTGAAAATTATCAGTTTGTCATCATCACACGTATTAATGGTATTCACATGAACTGTCAACTTTGTATTTCAAAGAGCAACAGTCAACTATCAATATCGATTTGCAGATAACTCAGATTCGAGATTAATGTCAATAAAATAAGCCTTCCACACACTATGCCGAATCATCACATCGCCCCTCTTAAACGGAACGTTTCACTTACCTATCCCACTCCTAATCCCGCAGATTCACCCTCATCCCCGTCATCCGAAAGCGACAATCGGGGGGATGGAAATCTTCGGGGGCAACTATAGGCAAGCAGAAATGCTCATATTTATCCCCCAATATTTCAGCCAGCCGCGAACCGGTTGACTGGTGACACTCGCAAGACCGCAAGACGATGTGGGCTTGGCTGTCTGTCAATATACGGGGATGCAATACATAACTTCCGTCTTATTACCCCGTTCAAGGGGTTGATGCCAGCCTTTCCGCCTCCATATATCAATCTCGAACGGGGAGCTGCGTTTGTCAGTGCACCATATCGAGGCGGAAATTTTCTCATTCGTTTCCCGGGGTTGTCGAGGAGGTTAATCGATATCTTTGTATGGTAATGAGGAAGCGAAGTCTTAATCGTACGTTGATTTATTACCGTTCGGTTCAGGAAATTCGAATTCGGCTTGTCTTCAAAACTCTCGATTAATTCGTCTTCATGCTGGTAATAGTGAGGGGACATTGAGCCAAGAAGAGTTGGTATATGAGCCCGGAAGAGTATAAGTAGGAAATAATTCCTGTTCAATTCATAGTGCAATACAAAGTTTCGAATATAAAACAATAAAGCAGTAGTAGCAGAGGAATGTAAATGGGTGTCCAGACTTTTCATCCTGGGAACCACAGCAAAAACTCTGTCCCCCAGTAGAAATGTGATTGGTTTTGGATTTGTTACGAGAACAAGCCGACATAATTATACTGAAGGGTTTTTTTTTACAACAAAAATAAAATTTATTCTTCCTCTTCCTCTTATAAATCTGAAACAGCAAAAAAATGTATGAAGAGCACTGCCTTGAAGTCAGGAGCTTTTGAGCGCTCGTTCATCCCTTGTAGATAGATTCGCATTCCCCAGTTTTAAAAATTTTGACAGCTGTCAAAAACATTTTCAAACTAAGGCGAGATCCCAGACTTCACGTCAGTGCTTAGGTGACCAATTTTTTCTTCGATAATTCGCTAGAATTCTCTACGGTATCTATGGTCTTGGAAATGCGATCTGGACAAAATCGCACGTAGTTTGAATACATTATTCTTTATCTATATGCAAAATTTAATTCCAATCTAATCAGATAATTCGAAATTATCAGGAAAATATTTTGAACGGCCATATTTACGGAACCCCTAGTCTAATTTTGCTCATTGATGAACGTGACCGCGACATTCGCCAAACCCACCCTGAAATTTTCAAATCCCTAGGCCTTTCCATTCGAAATTTACGATAACTCTCGAACGGAACAACCTAAGGACTTGAAATTTTTAGTGTGGGTTCAGTTTCCGAATGCCTCGGTTGAGTTCGTTAATGGGCCCAATTCCACCAGGGGTTCCTTAAATATGGCCCCTCAAAGTTGTGTTCTCCTGATTACTTGGAAACTGCAGATTTGATCGAGATGAAATTTTGCACTCAAATGGAGAACGAGGTGTTCAAGCCACATGTAAAATTTTGTCCAGATCGCATGACCAGAACCATAGAAAATTGTAACTTTTGGACGGAAACGCATAGGGACTTGACATTTTCACGGTAGGTTCGGATCGCGAATTTCGCGGGCACGTTCATTTATTAGCAAAATTATACTAGGGGTTCCGTAAATATGGTCGTTTGAAATTTAGTTTTCTTGATGATTTCAAAACTACAGATTCGATCGTGACAAAATTTTGTATACTAATGGAGAATGATATATTCAAGCTACTTTTTTCCAGATCGCATGACCAGAACCATAGAAACCAAAGAAAATCATAACTTTCGAACGGAGAGGCATAGGGACTTGAAATTTTCAGGGTAGGTTCGGATCGCGAATTTCGCGGGCTCGTTCATCAATGGGCAAAATTAGACAAGGGGTTCCGTAAATACGATCGTTTGAAATCTTGTTTTCTCGATAATTTCGAAACTACGGATTTGATCGAGATTGAATTCTGTATTTTAATCGAGAATGATATATTGAAGCAACATTTTGTCCAGATGGCATAACCAGAACCATAGAAACCATAGAAAATTATAACTTTCGAAGGGAAAGGCCTGGGAACTTGAAATCTTCAGGGTGAGTTTGTTTCTCGAATGTCGCGGTCACGTTCATCAATGAGCAAAATTAGACTAGGGGTTCCGTAAATATGACCGTTCAAAATATTTCGTTCCTGATAATTTCTAAACTACTCTTGGATTGGAATGAAATTTTACACCTAGCTGAATGTATTCAAACTGCGTGCGAAATTTTGTCCAGATCGCATTATCAAGACCATAGATACAGTAGAAAATTCTAGCGAATTATCGAAAAAAAATTGGTCAGCTGACATGCATTTTAGTAGTGAATTCCTCCATAAGTGTGTAAATGTCAATAGGTATGATTGAAAAGCACACTTTATATAAAATTATTCTATTAATATTATAATATATTAAATTTTCTATACCTAAAAATAGAGCTCAAGGAAAATAATATTTTCTTCTTCGTCATCTATAGAAAACCTAACCAGACGGACATAATTATTCCACTCAGTTCTTATCACTCCGCCCCAACAAAAAGAACAGCTTTCAGATTTTTATTTAACCGACTTTTAAACGTATCTTTATCTAGAGAAAACTATGAAAATGAACTGAAAACTATATATCAAATTGGAGAAAGCAATCAATATTCGAGAGAGTACATAAACAATATCTTTAAATCAATAAAAGATAAAATGCTGCTCAAGAAGATATACCCACACACCTCCGTCGAACAGCGATTCATTTCTTTGCCATTTTTTAAGGGGTTCAATAATAAGATCAATTCAACTCTCAAAAAACATAACTACACTTCAGGTAACAAACGCCATCGGACCTTAGAAAACTTCTTGATCAATAACAAGACGAAATTAGGCAATGATCAATGTAGCGGAATTTATAAAATTACTTGTGCTGATTGCCCTTCCTTTTACATAGGAATGACTACCCGTTCAGCAATGATAAGATTCACTGAACACGTTAAGAATCGACCCAACTCAGCTTTAGGTAATAATCTAGTTGATCTGAGACATAAAACCACAGTAGAAAATTTAACCATCTTACACAAGGAAAATGATTATCGCCGACTGTTATTGCTTGAACAATATGAAATTCTGAAGAACAAAGAGAACGAACACCTATTAAATGAAATCTCAGAATTTACAGATAGAAATTTGTTCAAATCCTCACAACCGTTCTCGCAATGAAACTGCTAGTTTTGTTCATATTTCGCGCCTCTTGGATTTGTTCATCACGTGGAGACCTTGAACAGTGTACGCATCATGTTGTCAGTTTTTTCTTCTTTCATTTATCTCACTTGTCTTCAACGTGAAAGGGTTGTCTCCATTGTATGTTGATTGCGAGGAACAACTAAATTGAGATATTACGAAATAACCTAAAGAAAAACTACCCCTTATAATTATATAACATATATATAAACGAATTGTATTTTATCGTTGACGGTGAGTACAAATTACACATTTCTAGCCTCACAAACATTCACAGTGAATATAAAAAACTGAAATTAATAATAGAGAAGAAAAATGTTCAAAAATAGTGTTTGTGTATATTTTGTGATATAAATGTTCATTATCTGTTATTTTCAGCTGGCCTCATGATGGCTTATGACCGAAATCGATAACCAACAGAAAAATTTTATATAAAGTGTGCTTTTCAATCATCCCACTGACATGAAGTCTGGAGTTTCGCCTAAGTTTGAGAATTTTTTTGACAGCTGTCGAAAATTCCTTCAATTGATTTCTAAAACTGGAAAAAGCGAATCTACCTACAAGGTGGATGTACGAGCGCTCAAAAGCTCCTGACCTCACGGCAGTGCTTTTCGTAATTTTTTAATCATAACATCACCAAGCCGGTTGACTGATGAGATGTACTTGTTGAGAGAGGACCAGGCTCTCTGGGATATCTAGGGATATCAAATAAATAAAGATTAAAAAAAAAGAGGAGATAAAACCGATCCCTGTGGAAGTCCGTCATTCAACGTTTCGAAACGACAATTATGGTCTTATAATATATGAGTCTCGATAACAAATATTCTAGTTCAAGAATTAATTCATCTTTCCACACTTTTTATAATACAAAGAAGATATGTATGAAAAAGAAGGTCCGACGTATCCGTGCCGTATATTTGGCATATATTACATCTTTCAAATTGAAATGAATCAAATAACATGTTTCATTGGATAAATCTTCATTTTTGTACATCCCTTATTTTCAATCCACTTTCAACATCGATCTGTCTCATTGTAACAACATTCATAAGGCCATCTTGAAATCAATCAATCAATTTCTCAAATTTCATCAAACTGTCTTCAATATATCACATCAAGAGGGACAAGAAGTTATCTTCCTCCGAATAACCCACTAACAAAATTTAATTTTCAGATGTTTGATCATTGACCAAAATTTTATGTTTATATATGTATTCCAAAATGTGGATCAGTATCCTATCTATATCAATCTTTAGGTTCACGAATAATTCCTTCCAGGCATGTTGATCAATCCCAGAAAGATTCAACACTATTCAAAACACTATCAATCAACGATGCTATGATGAATCGTTTCTTGAATATCCCCGTAATCTGTTTGAGGCGAACTCATCCTAATTTCTGGCCGAAAGGATAATTTCTTGGCTACGTACACCGTACACGGGATGTCGTCGTGAGTTGAGCCCAAGATCCAGGATTATACATACTTAATATAAATTATGGTCTGGGTTGGTGTGAAGCACGTTGACCTCATTAGCGACAAAAAGAATTTCAAACAAGGGATTAAAGCGGAGCGAGGTTTCAGGGCCCACTTGAATTTAGGACAGGAATTCCTTCCTTTGTTAAGGGTTAGTTTGGGAGCGATGAAGGGTCGTAGGTAGTTGATCTGTGACCTTCGTCTGGTTACTGGCTGCGTCGGAGAGTTGACGTTCTTCACCTATAATTAGCAGAGGCAGCCTGGATACCTTCTGGAATTGTGGAAACATACAACAGAAATTAACAGGAGCTAAATTCACCAATATATTCTACCACCACCGAATATTATTTAGAATCCTAAATATTCTTTGGATAACGCCTAGCAGAAACTTGCATAAAAGTTTAGTGGAGAAGTGAGGAAAGCATTTCCAGCTTGGGAATAAGGGGCCTTGGATGCCGATTATTAGGGAATCACTTGAGAGAAATCATCTTACTTAACCGGAACAGGCCCCTAAATAAATTTCAAGGACGATAGAAAAAGCCCATATAATATTCCATTAAACGGAATCAAAAGAATGAAACCAAATTTCATAGTTTAATATTATGAATGTAGCCGAAATAAAAGTATGGCGTACTCTGCTAGGTTTATCGGAAAAAAAAAACAAATCTATTTAAATCGTCGAAATGCTCGCAAATCGTCATAAAGAGGTGATTCAGCTCGAATAAGGATGTAATGATGAGCGGGAATTACGAAATTCAACGCTCTATTCTGATTGGTTCTAGAAACTTTCTCTTCAAAAACGAAATCCACGGAGAGCACTTGGTGCATGTTTCCTATCTGAAACTTCACGAAGTGTTACTTTCTAAACCTTATACATAACTGAAATTTCTACTCAAGAATTTCATTACGTTCGCATCGGGCTGAAGAGTTGCAGGTTATTGTTGTGGTTTATCAGACCGTGAACTCGCAGAATTCTAGATTCGTGGCGGAATATTGGCCGTATCTAAATTATGCCAATTAGGACGAGGTAAAGGAATAGAATTAAACCTTTTCTCGAGGAATGAACGCCTGTCTACCCAAAAGCAGAACTTTATTTATATATTCTTTGCCGAAGTCAATTACGCGCTCTGGCGATCAGGTAGGCTTTGCGTCGCCTGCTTTTACCTAGATTTTTCGGGCGTGATTTTTTCACTCACTGGGAAAAAATCGTGAAAAGGCTCTTTGAATAAATATCGTATCAGTTGAATTCGTGTTTCGCCGCTTTTCACCTCTGCCAAATGAAATCTGCACAAGGTGCAATTCGATTGGGGACCCCCGAAAGGGATTTGAGATGGTTCGCTTCGTTTGAGCCGGGCTCAAAAGAGACTGTGATGTTTTCCATTCTCCAATCAATTTCAGGAAGAAGAACCGTGTGAATTTTTTTGCTTAACACAGTGACCTCCGAGAAGGGAACTGCTTTGATGTGTTTTTGTTTATAAATCTGACCCCAGCCCGAATCGCCTATGTGGGTTATATTAATAAAAGAATCCTGGAGCAATTTTTTTTTCATTTTTGAGATCGATATCACATATGCTTCACCTACAATGTAATCGACATCCCATTGTTCTCCAATTGTTGTATACAAAGTGTTAATTTCGATTCTCCTTAAATTTCTTTTTCCTATTGTTTCTTGCAGATATGATTAGGCTATGCTTGTATTTTCCTGACCTTCACGTATCTTAGAATTGAAAATATCTGGCCCAACATCTCCAAACACTGTAGCCAAAGATCTCCCGAAGCAGTGCCCAGTATATTTTTGCAGATTTATGAACTTGAAATCAAATGAGATGGATCAACCAGATTTTGAACGAAGAACGGAAGTCACTTTACTGAGTTTAAAAGGCCCCACGTTCTGTTAACAGTGGAACGTACAAGATACCTGACATTCCCACTGCATCGGAAATGTAATAGGGAAATCTCTATTAAATCGGTAATATGGTATCTCGAAACAACAACAGGGCGTGAAACTATTCGTGACAGGGAAACGCAGAGGAAGTTTGAATAAAATATAATGTTGGTATACCCTTGAGCTTGGATGACATTAACAAAACTTTTTAGTGAATTACATGATTCACTGAAAAAAGGTACCAGCTCTTCTTTTTCTTGATTGGCTTTAGAACTCGTCGTGTGTCTTGGCCGCATTCACTATTGCCCTCCATCCTTGGCGGTCTTGTGTCTATTTCCCACTGTCTGATGCCCATCTTCCTATGGTCTGCCGTTACTGCGTCCTTCCAGCGGATTCTGGGGCGTCCTACTGGTCTTTTTCCAACCGATCTCTCCCGAAAAGGTTGTGTTTATAAGGCGCTGATCGTCGCTCCTTTTACATGACCTGCCCATCTGAGCCTATAAGCCTTAATGTGCCTATCAAGGCTCTCTTTCCCAAATAGTTGTTGGAGCTCATGATTATGTCGACGTCTCTGTTCTTGCGTGCTAGCATCTGGATTTTTCGTTCCCTTTTTTTTTTTGTTTAGTCAGGGGGAATCCTCATGGACGAACTATCGTTCGTGTGAAGCACGACCTACTCTAACTAAACCTAACCTGCTGTTTTAGATTCCGGGCATTTATTACCTATTAACCTTTTGACTCTTCTTGTTCGTATCTCTATCACGATCTTTGTCGTGTGATAATTGTGTTTCCTATGAATTTTAATTTCAAAGGAGTCTCTTCTTCTGGATAATTTAAATTGAGATTACTCAATTTCTGTTTCTACGTAGTTGATCTCTGGGTCTTTTGTGATAGGTGGGTATCCTAACCACATCTTCTGCGGGGTTGTAGTCAACCAGTCTTCTTAGCTCATCATTTGGGTGTTGACTTGATTTTTCAAATATATTCTCGGCCTTCTTTTTCAGGAAATCTGTGACAGTTTCCAATTCTAAGTCTCTGTGAATTTGTTGGTTTTTTACGAACCACGGCATATTCATTGCTGATCTGAGCAGTTTATTCTCTGTTGCTCCAATATTCTTTATATGGCTATTGGCTGCATGGCCCCATGCCGCCGAGCCATATGTTAGTTGGGGTCTTGCAATTGACTTGATCATTCGTAGCTTCGTGCTTTGGTTCATTTGGCTTCTTCTTCCTAGCAGTGGGTGAAGTCTACTCATTACTGAGTTCGTTTTATCCACTGCATATTTTATATGGGTTTTCCATGTTAGCCCTTTATCTAGTTTTACTCCTAGATATTTGAATTCATTTTCCCATTTTATCTCTTCTCCATCTATCTGTAGGTTGGAATTAATTTCAAGTCTCCGCTTCTATAGTAGAAAAGCTTGGCTCTTTTTGCTATTTATTTGAATTTTACATTTAATGAATCATTCTTCTAAATCTTCTAGTGCTTCTTGCAGTCTTCTGTGTATGACATCTGGTCGTCGATGTCTGAAGGCTATTCCCGTGTCGTCTGCATAAAGGGCTAGCAGATTCCTTGGGTTCTTAGGAATATCGTAGATATGTATGTTGTAGAGCAGAGGTCCTAGAACTGATCCTTGGGGCACTCTTGCTTCTACTTGTCTGGTGGTAGATAATGTGTCGTCTTATTTGACATAAAAATTCCGGTTCCTCAGGTAGTTTCTTATTATCTTGCAGGTTATGGTGGTGAACCTGCCATCATCATCTTGTAGGCAAGTCCTTCGTGCCAAACTCGGACGAAGGCTCTTTCGACATCTAATAGCACTAATCCTGTGGCTTGTTTATTCTGAAATCCTTCAGTGATCCTTTACAGTTGAAGTTCTGTGGAATGATTTCTTCTGAATCCAAATTGTTCCGGTGGTTTCAGATTCAGCGCTTCTGTTTCTTCATTGAGTCTTTTTGCAATGAATTTTTCGATAATTTCTCCAAGTGCTGACAGTAGACTTATCGGCCTGTAGTTTTGTGGGAATTTTCTATCTTTTCCTGGCTTATTGAACACAATTACTTCTGCTGTTTTCCATCTTTCCGGATAGTATTCTGTTCTCATCACTGCGTTTGCTATATTGGTTAGCGCTGCTATTCCCTTTCTGGGCAATTTCCGTAACATAAAGTTTGTTACTTTGTCTTTTCCTGGAGCTTTTCTGTTTTTCAATTTCTTGATGATTTCTTTAATTTCCGTTGGTGTTGTTGGGTTTGGGATGGTATCGCCTTCCGGCGGTTCCAACATCAATTCTTCTATTCCTTCGACTTCTTCTTCTAAGTCTTCATTGTCATCGTCTTCTCTGTAGTTGATTCTGGCTTCTCGTTCTATCGCGTCGACCAGTGCTTCGGCTTTTTCAAGCTTGGAGTAGACCATCCCATTAGCTCCGTGTAGAGGGGGAATTTCGGTTTTCTCGCGTCGTAAGCACTTTTGCATCTTCCATGCTGAGTGGTCTATGGTGTTTAGCTCTCTAACTCTTTGGTTCCATCTGTCTGTTCTCAGTTCTCTCATCGCATTTTTCAGCACTTGACTGTGTTTATTCAGCTCTTTCTTGTTTTCTTCTCGATCTGAAGTTCTGTAGTTCTTCCTGAGTTTTCTATTCCTCTTTATAAGTTCTTTTATTGCTTTTGGGGTTTCACCATGTAAATGTTTCGGGGCCGGCCTTTCGATTCTTCTGGTACTTTCCTCGTAGGCTTCTTTTATTCGGGTTTCTAATTTTTCAACTTCTAATTTTTCAACTTCAGTAATTTTCTCCTGGAGTATTTCACTGTACTTTTGCCATTCTGTGAAGTCTTTCGTTTGAAGTTCTTCTGTTATCGGTCTGCGTCCCATACCAGCAGTTTGTGTATTTATCTTTGGGTCAGCGTCCATGTCTCGCTTTCATACGTCACCACAGGGCGGATTATTGTTTTGTGAATTCGAATCTTAGTATTCCTGGAAAGAAGCTTAGATTTCAGTAAGTGTTGAATGCAGTAAAAAGCGACTATTCTGGCTGCCACGTCTTTCTCAACTCGGTTGTCATGCGTTATTATCGCTCCCAGGTACTTAAATTTCTTTACAACTCGAAAGTTGTGGTCGTTAGTATAGACATTCTGCCTGACCCTATTTCTGATATTTCTTGACATTACCATGTATTTGGTTATAATTATCTATGGTTTCGATGGTTCTGGTCATGCGATCTTGACGAAATGTAGCTTGAATATATCATTATTCATTAAAATAAAAAATTTCGTCACGATCGAATCCGTAGTTTTGAAAATATGATAAAAATTAAATTTCAAACTACCATATTTACTGAACCCCCAGTCTAATTTGGTTCATTGATGAACGTGACCGCGATATTCAAGATCTAAACCTAGCCTGAAAATTTCAAGTCCCTAGGCCTTTCCGTTCGAAAATTAATAATTTTTTATGGTTTCTATGGTGTTGCTCATGCGATCTGGACAAAATTTTGCATGTATCTTGAACACGTCATCCTCCATATTCTTCACCTCGATCGAATCAGTAGTTTCGAAGTGAACCATATTGAATAATGATTCACAAATAGACAACCAAATTATGGGAGTGGATGTCTCATCCATGAAAAGCCAATTTTCCAATTGCCTTTTCCATATTTCATTTCTTTTTTTTCCAATTTTCCTTTTTTTATTGTACTACTCGATGTACTCGAGTACTAAGGCAGTTGGAACGAAATGAGCACACAAAAAGTTACTAAGTGAAATGGCGCTGTTTGCGAATCACCCTGGCTAGTCTGTCTGATAGATTAATTGTGAACGAACTGTAAGGGATGTAAATTCAATGTATCATCACTTTCAAGATTATGTCTTTCGTTGAAATATTCGCGATTGTTAAGTCTATCAGTTTTAATGCCGTTCCTTTTATTATAACACCAATGAATTCAAACGAGTGCCTTGAATCAATTTGATAATAATTTATATTTGAAATTTACTGCATTTCATTACTGAAATATTCTACTGAGGTTATATATCGATCAGGTACATCATACAGTCGTGATGCAATCATCATCAAATGTCTTGGCTTGAAACCTACTATTTTATTGCTGAAGTAATGTGTACTTATTTATACAGGGTTACAAAAAAGTCGTGCTGAATATTAAAGGACGTTATTATTCAGGTCATTTCTGATGGATTTGGTTCCATAATATGGTGTCCGAAACTTGACCGTTATAGAGATATTGAGTTTTGAAGATTTTTTGAAGAATTATTTAGTTTTTGGCTTTTTTATCAATTTTTTTTGGATTGGATCTCCTAGGAGCCGTTTCTTCGATATATCTAGTTGGAGGGCATGCTAATTAATAAAAATGATCAACAGAAACTGAACCTACTACTAACAGCTTAATAAGACTGCTCGATAACGGTTTGAATCAAAGAATATTCACTGAGTGTTTTCAACTTTTTGGAACTTATTCTGCAGATAATTTTAAAAACTTCTACGTTTCCTTAGCTATTCAAAAAGGTATAACACCTGCTATTTAATAGGCAAAACATTAACCAAATAACAGTTAAGGTAGAAGAGGGTACATTTTTAGTTTGAGGTAAAAGTAGCTTAAATAGGCAGGAAGTATGGCCCTATCAAGTAATTTAATATTATGGCCATCCACACATTTGGACTGAATCTACTTTTGACCCCCCTTTTTTTCTGCTTATCTTGCGCGTTTTAAGTCCAATAATGGGCGTTATTATAATTTGTGATGCCAAAGTTGGAGTCATCTGCCCACACGAAAAAAAGACCAGATCAATATCGGCATTGAGCATACATCTCCAGAAGTCTAGTCGCCCCAATGGATCCCCTTTTTCTGTTACTAGCACTGGCGTGTAATGATAAGGGGATTGCCCAGGAGTGTGCATTACGAACCAGACTTTCCACTGGGAAATACCAAGCCGTCGAGCGATGAAATTTTTTGTTGACATGGTTGGGTCGGCTTTAAAGTATTTTATTTGCTTTGTCGTCGTCGTCATCAAGAATACGAGATGTTCCCATGTCATGCCATCGTACTAGAACAGACCCAGTTTCTCGTAGTCTTCGATGAATTCTGTCAAAAACGCCGATATCAGGTACTCGACGAGTAGGATACCGTCACAAGTATTCATTGCGTGCACGCCACTGCACTCCTCCGGAAAATCCATAACACATTAGGATGTCAGTATATTCCTCGTAAGTAAATGTTGCCATGTCCGTAATACAAATCAAAGTCCAGTCACAAGCCACGTCCCACAATAAGAAGATGCAACACTCCAAGCCAAGTCGCGTTTTAACAGAAAATTACGGATAACACATCTACCACGAAAGAATCGCATGAGCAGACTATTCGCCAAGATTTAAAATGAGATATCTGAGACTGTATGTCTTTGTCTCCCGAGCACAAAAAATAGCTGAAATACGTTAATAAAACAAAGAAAAACAGCGCAATATTTTTATAATTCATGTTCGACATGGCCGCCGCTACTACCTCAAGTGTCGTTTGGTCAATATATTCAAGCATATATATAGCAAGTGCTATACCTTTTTGAAAAGCTGAAGAGACGTTGAATTTTTTAAACTTTTCTGCAGAATGAGTTCCATGAAGTTTATTCTCAAAAAAGCGCTTCAAATTTAAAAACACTTAGTGAACATTCTTTGATTTTAACCATTGTCGAGCAGTCTTATCAAGCAGTTAGTAACATAACCTTAATCTTACCCTTATCCTTACTCTAACCTAAGGTGACCATTTTTTTCTAACCTGAAACCAGGACAATATGAATTTTGACCAGTCAGGCCCAAATTTCACAAATCTCCATCAGAAATTCACCCATTCGTGTATTGGTTTTGTTTAATATCTAATCAGGACTAATGTCTGAAAACCAGTACTCTACTGGTAAAATCAGAACGAATGGTCACCTTACTCTAAAACCCTTACCCTTACCCTTGAGTCTCAAAAGAGTTTTCATATTCGTGGGTATATGTTATAATCAAGATAGATGAGATATTCGATATAGAAAAAAAAATACCTTAATAGTTGTTTGGAAACCTCGTCCTTATGTTTGAACCAAATAATGTCATTTGAAACACACTATTGTAATGCTGAATATTCTGCAAGAAATGTTTAGATAGAGGTTCTTGTCCTGAAAGTACTTAAGGATTCAAAGGTTCGGGTGGCATTGTCAGTTGTGGCAATTCGATTTTTCCATTGAAACAGCATAATCCCGGGCGGTTCGTTTCGATATCTCAGAGCATTGCAGTATGGACAACTAGTGTTCATATTTCCAAAGACACCAGTATATGGCTAGCTTAATCGACTGTGGGATCATATCTAAATGCCAAACGCTCAAAGTTGAATATTTCATTGGATTCTTTATTTTGTTGTATCTCGCCTGAGATCGATAATATCGATTCTCCCGAAGCTGGGGCAAATCTTGATGGAGAACCTCTCATTCCGTTTGCTCATTGTCTCGATCATTACGAAGTCGCCTTGATTCCGCCGACCAATATTTGGACTCCTCACTGACGTCATTTTTTAACTATCCCACAACACACCGATATATAACAAACGTAGTGATGAACTTCTAAGCAATTTCTAGAAACGATAATCTTCACTCACATAAGTGTCAAAATTCTCATGAAATATAAGTGATCTATGATTGTCAGCTTGGTCGAAGGAAAAGGGAAAGCCTTTTTTTCTCTATCGTACGATTTTTAGGTGATATTTCGTTGTATAAATATTGTGGTGATAATAATAAACAAAACTAAAAAAGAATTATCGAATTTGGTGCAGTCGTTTGAACGTGATGCTTATTCATACATAAACCAAAGATCCTCTTTTATTAATAAAGATTTTTTGCCTGAATTGTGTTTTGTTGTCTCATTAGCATATAGCGTCCGTGCTTAAACTCAGATGCAAGTACTCACTGAATTATTTTTAGCTTCTGCAGTAAAATCAGGCGAATTCGATTCGCTATTGAATGAAATAATAAAGAACAAAAGACCTTCATGAAATTTTCCTTCAGTGATGCGATATAGCGATGCACTATGACATCGAAAGAGGGACACACAAAAGCTCTCCTTTTTTTTGGATTTATTCAAAGAATAAGCTGCTCACATATTGATGGGCTTTTTTCATATCAAAAACAAAAAAATCATAGAAACTACACTTATTTATAATATATTGAATCGATTTAAAATGGATCGAAACACCTGTTCCATGAAGATATTTCGGTTGCTGTATGGGTGTCTTGAAGGACAATCACCTGTAAAACAGACTCGTTTGTTATTTTCGAAACATAATCACTTCTGTCCTTCGAAATGTCTTCCATATATATATTTAAAATACAGAACTTATTGCTTTTTGACCAGGTGGGTTTTTTTAACCTGATTCGGCCATCCAAGCAATGATTTTTGGAAAATCAGATGTTCGAAGATCACTTCAACACCTGAATGGAAGGCAATCATCTGCCATAGAGATTTCATCTAAATAAATTTCAGAAAAATCTTTGAATTGAGTTATCGTGACATACACTTAAATTGTCAACTTGACGAAAGGTAACGCTCGTGTAACCCCAAAAAATGAAAAACATTATTTTAACACAGGCAACAGATTCAACGATTTTGCGACGTTTTGACGCAAGTCTGGGGTTGAGCCGTCAAAAAAAAATTATTAAAAGGTCCACTGCACGAGTTTTTACTGTTGCCATATACTTCGGCGGCAGTGGTGGCTTGTGAGCTTTCAATCAGAGGAGGCCAAACAAAAAATATAGGTATACCACTAGATAGTTGATCTATGATAGTTTGCCTATGACCCTCATCAAGTGAATTTACAATATTGAGCTCTCCGAATAATTTGAATTTAATTGATGCCCCTAAGTGAGCTTTCGATCTGCTATGTCTTTCAATAGACCTCCGTGAATTTTTGAAATCCGAATGTCTACCAACCTCACATTTTTTCTGGAAGAGCTCGAAAGAAAAAGTATACCAAATTCGCGTTCAAACTCGACAGGATCTGATCGAAAGAATAAATTTATGTTATGCAGAAACGCTGTGAACTCCGCAGGGTTGTAGATTCGAAAACGATGTATAAAATGTATCGAACAAAGCGGTGGACATTTCGAACAATTGTTATAAGTAGAAGTAGGCTGTTTTTTTCACATTTGTGAGAGTTAGAGTGAAGGATCTTCTGCTGGAGACGACCATTCACTTTTTGCACGAGTTCCTTAATTAAAAATTTTATTGATGTTAGTACTTGCTTATGTATGTATGTTGAATATTGTCGTTCATATACATTGTGATGGAATTTATATATTTATTTTGTACTTTTTCAATAGTTGTTGACATGTCATGATTGTCATGTAATTATGTTGATGACAATAATAAATGAATGAATGAAAAGAGTTATCGTCTAATCGGTTGCTAGAAGCGCAGTAATAAATTTTAAGTGAACACAGCGACATGGGTCCCGTTGCTCAGGTTGAAGTCGAGGACGAGCCCGGCAAGAGCTATTTTTGTTTTCAAGGAATTCCATACGCGAAGCCACCTCTAGGGGAGCTCCGTTTCAAGGTAGGCATAATTGAATATAATGATAGGATATTGAACTTCCTGTGTGTTTTTATATAAATTCCAATTTCTAGAATGAGAATCTGTTATTCCTTTCATTTTACCGGGGTCCCAAATTTTATCGTTGCCCCTAAAGAACGAACCTTATGTAATTAGATGAAATTCCCAGAAAAATATTAGAAGCACAAGAAGGTTGCAATTTGGATTGAATGATCTTCCGACTGCCCTTATTGAAATAATTAGTTTTGGTTTAAAAAATTCAATCGAATTTGATATTATTTCGTGATCTAATTATGTCAATTGAACCAGATAACCACAATTTTGCTGGTCAATTTTTGAATATTTTTCGACCGCTTCAATTATTGTGTTAGTTGATATTTCGCATGTCTCTGATTTTCCACTGATTTATGGCACCTCGAAAAAAAGGGTTTTTCTTCCTTCTTTAATTTTAATTCTTTTAAAAATTTCCTTCGATATCTGCGAAATGAAGAGGAATTCACGTAAAGTGAATGGAGTGGGTTCAAAAAATACACCCCTGCAACCTATAATTTTGATGACCATCTATCTATGTAGTAACATCAACAGAAAATGTATTTTTTAGGCACCTCAACCGGCAGACTCATGGACCGGCGTGAAAGAAGTGAAGAGAGATGGTCTTCCTTGTTATTCGAGGAATGTGATTGATCCAAAAGAGACATATGGCTCGGAGGACTGCCTTTATTTGAACATTTACACCCCGAAGGTATGAATAATAATCAATTCGAACAGTTTTCATTAAGAGTTGGTGTTCCGTAAAATTTTGGGAGGGACAATCTGCCATGACAGTGGACTGATACATTTGTTTTTCAAACGTTCAAAAACAACGTCATATTTTGACCGGAGGAAAAAGTGTTGCTATGTCAACGATAAATTCCTTTTCCGTCCGCCGATGGAAAAAGTAAACGATGAATTAGTTGCCATGTATAATAATTATACTTCATCTCTGTCAGAATTAATTTTGCATGACAACCGTAACTAGGCAAATTTTCCATTGATCACTCAAATTTAATGATCGTAAATATAAATCTAATCTGAAGGTGGATTTCCAGATTTTTATGAATTTCAAAACGTTTGAAAAAGAAATAACATTTGTATTATATTCGGAGGAGATTTGACTTTTCATGGCTCGCCTTCAATTACCCGCCAAACGCAGTAAAAGCAAGCACGCCATGAAAAATGACACTTCTTCCCATTATGAAATAATATACTATTTTTTTATTCCATACGTTTTTTATTTTTCACCTGTGTACTAGGGATGTTGGTATTAGCTCCATAGTTTTTTCCTTGAATGTGGTCTACTCTCTACTTCGATTCCACACTCTCCAAGAGTAAACTACGAACATTTTAGGGAAAGGGGTGTGAAATTTTTAATCTATGGGGCTACCCTATTGTTTGGCACAACGCAATGCAAGATTGGTAGAAAAACTTTGTTAACCGATTACAATAGTGCAGGAAAAATGCAGATTCAAGTGATGGTAGATATATTTGCTTTATACTTTTTTAAAATTCTTTCATATACATTAAAAACTCCTACTTTTTCACCTTCAGAAAAAATAATAACAACATTACGTACGTCGTAAGAAGTATAAGATCCAAGGCTGGTCGTCCGGAATTTGAATTTGTTGAAAATATTCCTTCATAAATACAGAGTGTCCCAAGTTCGAGTGCCTGCTAGACGTTTCTTGAGAACCGGTCCTATTTGAAATCTGAAAATTTGGATTATGATATTGTTTGACTTTATCTACTGAGCTTAAATATTTCGGAAGCCTGAATATTTTCAGTTAAACAGGGAGTAAAAATAAATTTCTCGAAAAACTTTTTTTATTTCTTCTTTCTTATATGATCTATTATTCAATTTTAAATATATTTCTATTCGAACCGTTGCATTCGTCGAAATAGTTTTCAAAATATAGAAAAAAAACTGAAAGAAAATAGGAGATCTGCGTGGTCAGTACATATCATGTTCGTTATTCCTATTCTCAATATTTCAAGTATAAACTGTTTTTAGATTTTCGAAGTAGAAGAATGGCGGTAAATTGTGCATCTCCTAAATATTGGAAAACTCGTCACGGGGTGTTTCAAATATTTTGTCAAAAATTGTGATCAGAATTTTGTCATAACTTTTGTTTTTTAAATTAGAACCCTATTTTTGAGCGCTCTTACTACTTACACGAGGGCTATATCATTTCGTCACGATGTCTGTATTTTTTAAATTTTGAGCTGAAAATGGTCTCAAACGACTATGTTCGACTCACTGATGACGAATCCGTCGAAAAAATCGAGTCTGTCCGTCCGTCCGTCTGGCCGGCCGTCCGTCTGGCCGGCCGTCCGTATACACGATAACTCTCGAACGGAATGTCCTAGAAACTTGAAATTTTCAGGGTAGGTTCGAATCTCAGATGCCGCAGTTAAGTTCGTTATTGAGCAAAATTCGCCCAAGGGTTCCGCGAATATGGCCGCTCGAAATTTTGTTTTTCTGATCACTTCGAAACTACTGATTCGATCGAAGTAAAATTTTGCACTCAGAAGGAAAATCACGTGTTCAAGCTATTCGCAATTTTGTCCAGCTCGCATGACCAGAACCATAGAAACCATAGAAAATTATAACTTTGTAATGGAAAGGCCTAGGGACTTGAAATTTTCAGGATAGGTATGGACCTCGAATGTTGCGGTCATGTTCATCAATGAGCAAAATTTGACGAGAGGTTCCGTAAATATGGCAGTTTGAAATTCAGTTTTCTTGATAATTTCAAAACTATGGATTTGATCGTGACGAAATTTTGTATTTGAATTGAGAATGATATATTCGAGCTACATTTTTTCCAGATCGCATGATCAGAACCATAGAAACCATAGAAAATCATAACTTTGGTACGGAAAGGCCTAGAAACTTGAAAATTTCAGGATAGGTTCGGATCGCGAATTTCGCAGTAACGTTTATCAATGAGCCAAATTAGACTGAGAGTTCCGTAGATATAGCCGTTCAAACTATTTTTTTCCTGATAATTTCGAAACTACTGATTGGATTGGAATGAAATTTCGCACATAGATGAAGAATTATGTATTCAAACTACTACCTACTACCTAAAGCTCGCCTAAAGCACTGACGTGAAGTCTGAATTTTCGCCTTAGTTTGGAATTTTCTTCGACAGCTGTCGAAATCTTTCCAATTAGTTTCTAAAACTGGAGAATGCAAATCTACCTACAGGGTGGATAAACGAGCGCTCAAAAGCTCCTGACTTAAGGGCAGTGCTTTTCTAAATTTTTATGATTGCGTTGGATTTTCCAAGAAAAAAATTATGATAGTGTTCAAAGTAGTTCATGCTCCATAATTGAATAAGTTCTGAGTTATTAAGGATTTTCTGAATGTATGTCGCACTTAGAGACAAATACATAAAATCAGTTTTATAACAATAATCTGTGTGTATAGGGAATTATTCGGGTAATTTATCTTCTATGAACACAGATTATTGTTATGAAACAGATTTTATGATTTCATCACTACTTACCCCATAAATTCAGAAAATCCGAATTATGGTCGAAATGATAATGTTTTTTTTCAATGGAACAAACACGCAAATACATATTAATTATATGGGTGTGAGAAATATGAATACAAACAAATATAACGAAATAACATGGAAATAAAACTGATTATTGAAGCAAAAAACTAAATATGAACGAAGTAAAAACACTAATATATTTGGGATCAAGAATGAGATTAGATCATTCCCCCAATTTCGACAAAAAAAAATTACAAAAAGCACTGCCGTGAAGGCAGGAGCTTTTGAGCGCTCGTACATGCACCTTGTAGGTAGATTCGCATTTTCCAGTTTTAGAAACCAATTGAAGGAATTTTTGACAGCTGTCAACAAAATTCTGAAACTTAGGCGAAACTCCAGACTTCATGTCGCTGCTTCAGCTGATCAATTTTGTTTCGATAATTCGCTAGAATTTTCTACGATATCTATGGTCTTGGTGATGCGGTCTGGACAACATTTTGCACGTACTTTGAATACATTATTCCTCAGCTAGATGCATAATTTCATTCCAATCCGATCAGTAGTTCCGAAACTATCTGGAAAAAAATATTTTGAACGGCCATATTTACGGAACCCCTAGTCTCATTTTGGTTATTGATGAACGTGACCGCGATATTCGCGATCCAAACCCACCCTGAAAATTTCAAGTTCCTAGGCCTTTCCGTTCAAAAGTTACAATTTTCTATGGTTTCTATGATTCTGGTCATGCGATCTGGACAAAATATTGCTTCAATATATCATTCTCGATTAAAATACAAAATTTCATCTCGATCGAATCCGAAGTTTCGAATTTATCGAGAAAACAAAATTTCAAACGACCGTATTTACGGAACCCCTTGTATAATGTTGCTCATAGATGAACGTGATCACGACATTCGAGATCCACACCTATCCTGAAAATTTCAAGTCCCTAGGCATTTCCGTTCAAAAGTTACAATTTTCTATGGTTTCTATGGTTCTGGTCATGCGATCTGGACAAAATTTCGCATGTAGCTGAAACACTTCATTTTCCATCTGAGTGCAAAATTTCATCTCGATCGAATCTGTAGTTTTCAAGTAATCAGGGAAACAAAACTTTGAAAGGCCATATTTACGGAACCCCTGGTGGAATTTGGCCCATTAACGAACTTAGCCGAGGCATTCGGGATCTGAACCTACACTGAAAATTTCAAGTCTCTAGGTTGATCCGTTCGAGAGTTATCGTGCTGACGGACGGCCGGACGGCCGGACGGACGGACGGACGGACGGCCGGACGGACGGCCGGACGGACAGACTCGAATTTTCCGACGGATTCGTCATCAGTGAGTCGAACATAGTCGATTGAGACCATTTTCGATTCAAAATTCGAAAAATACAGACATCGTGACGAAATGATATAGCCCTCGTGTAAGTAGTACGAGCGCTCAAAAAAGATTATTAGATGCAGGGTGCAATATTCTATTCAATCACCGGTGTTAATAAACTTGCGGATGTCGATAATGATGTAAATACAAGCTGAAAGTTGTTTTTCGGAATAGAAACTGTTTCCATTCATTCCGTAAGCCGAAGTTTCAATCAATTTTTCACTTTTTATGACAGCTGCCGGAGGAACAACCATCCAGTAATGACCTTAAACCTGTGATGTTATTCATTCATGGAGGTTCCTTCATCACCGGTTCGAACTCGAAAAACTTCTACGGCCCTGATTACCTAATCCGTGAAGATGTTGTTATTGTTACGATCAACTACAGATTGGGATTTTTAGGTAATGGCAACATATTGAGATGAAAACTATCAGTGCCTCATTTTTATTATCTGACACATTTTTAGGCTTTCTCCACTTCAAGGATCCAACACTAGGTGTACCAGGAAACGCAGGTCTGAAAGACATGGTACTAGCGTTGCGATGGGTAAATAAAAACATCAGAAATTTCAACGGAGATCCAGATAATATCACCATATTTGGAGTGAGTGCGGGTGCTGTATCAGTCCATCTCTTAGTTTTGTCACCAATGTCAAAAGGTGAGACATTAAAGGCGCCGGGGGCCTGAAATGGTCTTCCTTCGATTTCTGAAACAAAATTTTCTTTCATTTAAACCGGATAACCTCCATGTATTGAGGAAGAATTCGGATCATAACTTCCTTGAAAGTCGAAAACCTATAAAAGTGACGTGAAAAGTTGCAAGAGGCTGTATGTAATTAATTCAAACGAAAATTTGTTTTTCGAATTGCGAACGAATATTTCGAAATGTTACAGATAATTTTAATGAATTACGAGATTACCTCGTAAACATCTGTGAATGTGAAACATTTTATGAGGCAGGAAAATCGCATCTGAAATTTCTTATTTCGATTACTTCTTCAGAGTCCTCGGCGGACTGTTTTTGAGCGCTCGTACTACTTACACGAGGGCTATATCATTTCGTCACGATGTCTGTATTTTTCGAATTTTGAGCCGAAAATGGTCTCAATCGACTATGTTCGACTCACTGATGACGAATCCATCGGAAAATTTGAGTCTGTCCGTCCGACCGTCCGGCCGGCCGTAAGCACGATAACTCTCGAACGGAACAACCTAGAGACTTTCAGTGTAGGTTCAGTTCCCGAATGTCTCGGTTGATTTTGTTAATGGGCCAAATTCCATCAGGGGTTCCGTAAATATGGCCCTTCAAAGTTTTGTTCCCCTGATTACTTGAAAACTACAGATTTGATTGAGATGAAATTTTGCACTCAAATGGAGAATGAGGTGTTCAAGCTACATGTCCAGATCGCATGACCAGAACCATAGAAACCAAGAAAATTGTAACTTTTGAACGGAAACGCCCAGGGACTTGAAATTTTCAGGATAGGTGTTGATCTCGAAAGTCGTGATCACGTTAATCTATGAGCAAAATTATACTAGGGGTTCCGTAAATATGGTCGTTTGAAATTTTGGATTCTCGATAATTTCGAAACTACGGATTCGATCGTGACGAAATTTTGTATACTAATGGAGCATGATATATTCAAGCTACATTTCTTCAGATCACATGACCAGAACCATAGAAACCATAGAAAATCATAACTTTCTAACGGAAAGGCCTAGGGACTTGAAATTTTCAGGATAGGTGTGGATCTGAAATGTCGCGTTCACGTTTATCAATGAGCAGAATTATACTAGGGGTTCCGTAAATACGGTCGTTTGAAATTTTGGTCTCTCGATAATTTCGAAACTACGGATTCGATCGAGTGGAAATTTTGTATTTCAATCGAGAATGATATATTAAAACAATATTTTGTCCAGATCGCATGACCAGGACCATAGAAACCATAGAAAATTGTAATTTTTGAACGGAAAGGCCTAGGAACTTGAAATTTTCAGGGTGGGTTTGGATCGCGAATATCGCGGCCACGTTCATCAATGAGCAAAATTAGACTAGGGGTTCCGTAAATATGGCTGTTCAAAATATCTTTTTCCTGATAATTTCGAAACTACTGATTGGATTGGGATGAAGATGAAGATGAAGAATAATGTATTCAAACTACGTGCGAAATTTTGTCCATATCGCATTACCAAGACCATAGATACCGTACAAAATTCTAGCGGATTATCGAAAAAAAAAACACCTAAAGCACTGACGTGAAGTCTGGAGTTTGGATTTTGGATTTTGCACCTAGCTTAGGAATAATGTATTCAAACTACGTGCCAAATTTTGTCCAGATCGCACCACCAAGACCATTGATACCGTAGAAAATTCTAGCGAACATGAAGTGTGGAGTTTAGCCTAAGTTTCAGAATTTTAGTGAAAGCTGTCGAAAATTCCTTCAATTGATTTCTAAAACTGGAAAATGCGAATCTACCTACAAGGTGCATGTACGAGCGGTCAAAAGCTCCTGCCTTCCCGGCAGTGCTTTTCGTAATTTTTTACTTTCAACCGGTAAAAGCAAGTCACGACCGCTGCGCGGTCGTATTTTCAAGATAGCCGAGTAGCCTTCGGCGACTGGACTATTTATCTTATAAGTCTGGTGCAAAAGCATTGTCGGTGACGTGAATCCATGAGTTTTCTCCCACGAAAAATCGTTCAATTCTTCAAGATCTATTGCCAATTTAAATATTTTTCAGGTCTTTTCCACAGAGCAATAGTTCAAAGTGGGTGTGCATTGAATCCTTGGACCGAATGCCAAAATATGGTACCTTACATTGCCAAAGCTCTGAACATCGATGAAAATGATGATATAACATTATTACGAAAGCTGAAGGAAATGAAAGTTGAAGAAATTCATGCGATCCAAGAATGTTTTCCTGATGTAAGTTGCGCCTGGAAGCCATATTGAAGCGATATATGTATTTCGAAAATTCAGTGCACAGTATAGGGATAAAAATAGTATCCTCACTCATCACGGAAAGCAAAACTAATAATTCTTCTTGGTATAAAGATTTGTTATCCCTTTTGAATTTTAGGATTGGGATGTGAGCAAGAAATGTTCTGTTGGATATGTGTTAGAAATTTCCAATCAAGAAGAAGAGGCTTTCCTTACAGAACATCCGATGACGATTATGGAAAGAGGCGAATATAATCACGTGCCCCTTATGATGGGTTATACCTCGAGGGAAGGAATGTTAGTTCATTTATCAGATAAAAAAAAATTCAACGAAAAGACACCAGATATCGAGTCTATTGTCCCCTTTTATTTCGATCTTCAGAAAGGACATGCATTGTCGAAAGAAGTGAGCCAAAAAATAATGGAATATTATTTCGAAAATCGGAATCCCGATGAAGCTGATATTGATGTTCCTTATAAGGTAAATTAGACAGTGATGATTAATCGATACACATTTTGAAGAATGTGAAAGCGTCTTATGTTAATTTTTGTTCTCATTGTATCCACCGTGAAAAAGAGTGTTGAAGACATCAGCTCTTCCATTGGCAGATATTTCCTCGCCAGATGTCGCGGCTCTTCACATTGTATCGATGCGCGTCTTCTCGCTCGTAATCTGCATTTCATGTTGGTCTTCATCGTCGACTAAGTCATCGATAATGACACGTTCCATTCATTTCACTCCTTGATTTGGATTACCACTAGTCCATTCATTGATTTTTTAGCCTTATTGATGCCTTTATGGCAAGATACTACCGCTTGTATGCATAAATGTAATACTCATGTGTTTTATGTTTTATGATAAAAGCTGAGCCCTACTATGATATTCATGGGACTCTTGCCCTCGATTTTTATTGAACGTTCATATAATTAATTATTTCGTTTTATGATAAGTAGGTATAAGTCGACTAGTTGTATGTAGGCAATATAATTTGTTGTCAACTTATATATGTCGAAAGTTATTTTTTTGTGAGAGCCATAAATCGTATTTTCGTTACGAAATTGAAATGAATATATGAATATATTTTAGAACAATTCTGAAACACATCTACTTTTAGCTATGGTCTGACAACTTGTTCATCAGAGATATATATAGAGCACTAAAAAAACATGCTGAAACTAATTCCTCACCTATATATGTTTATGAAATGATAGTAGAAACATCACTGAATTTAGTGAAGAAAATCTCAGGAATAACCTCCCCAGGTAAGTTGAATCATATATTTTTTACAGAAAAATACATTCCCGTTCAGTTCAATATACCGCCATAGTATGTCAAATACAATATCGAAGAATATAAATATTACAATGTAACTGTAAGACATTAGTTCCAAATTTCATATTCTCAATGACGCGCTTAGAACCGACATATAAAGCTTGTCACTCACTAGCTCGTCACAGTCGAACGCACCAGAGGATGGAATGCTTTGGCGGCCTCCGATTTTTCCTAGCGAAGGTCAGGAGGGGCAATTGAATATATTATTTCTCTGGTGCAGAGACCCAGTGCGGGAGTCGCCGGCCAGGGATTATCAGTCCATTTTATCGAAATCTGTCAGATACGCCTTTGACTTTCAAAACTTCGGCATTTGGAGTTCACAGCGCAAAGTAAGAGGTTAAATAATATTATCGTATAGGCAAAATAGATTGGCAATGTCAAAAATACTGACCTTATTTGCTATAATCAACAATGTGAAAACAACATTTGGAAGAAAATTGCCGGAGAAACGAAAGGACTGACATAATATTCATTTATCCGTACATACGATCAAAATTATATATAGTGAAAATTTGTCATGCGCGCATCCGGAGCCGTGACGGAATAGTGAGCGACAAGCTTCAATTTATTTTCTCCTGAATTTTTGATGATCCAGATGATATAGTGAGTTGGGGATAATTCTACTAATTTTCACCATTATATAATCTTTTTTATTGGTAATAAGCAACATTTTATCTCCCTTCTTCAGGTGTTGCTCACGGTGATGATATATTTTACGTATTCAAAACACTACTCAACGGCAGAATCGAACCTGAAAGTCCTGAAGATAAAGCTGTCAGAAGATTTTCTAGATTATGGACCAATTTCGCAAAATATGGAAACCCAAACTCTCCTGAAGAGGATCCTCTCCTTCGGGTCACATGGAAAGAATTCACGAACAACTCAGCAAACTATTTGGAGTTTGGTCAAGAACTGTCGGTTAAGATGGATCCATTGAAGGAGAGAATGAACTTCTGGGAAGAGCTCTACAAAAGCAGGAACTATACGAAACTCAAAAACTGAACACAGTTTAGAATTTGAATGATTTCAGGGAATTACTTCCAATAATTTAAATTTTCTTATTGTTAAGTCCCAATCAGTTTATCGGAACTGTGGTGATAGGATGAAAGGGTTAATGTGGGTTTGTCTTCCTGGAATTTCTGTTCAGAGTGAAATTCCTAGATTAAAGAAAGTGTTGGCTATTGATTGCTAGGATAATTATGTTATTCCGAAATGAATTATTATCGATTTTGCGAAGAATTAAGCAGATCTACAGTTGATGGACTGTAGATTAGGTTGATAATATCAGAATGTAAACAAGAAGAAATTCTTATTTCATTTACTCGAAAATTATATCAAAGAAACGTTTTATACAAATGTTTTCTATTTCCACATCACCTTTTGGTGAATTCCGATTTTCCATTGAGAATCGTGAATTGAACTTTATGTCATGAAAAATAAATATTCGTCTTCTGAAGGATACATTGACTTTCTCATCCCGAATTAGTGTTCCATTAATCTTCCGAAAAAGGTCGGTCTATTTTTCCACCAGAACGCAAAATTGTGTTCATAGTTTTTGAATACTGATTTCAATGTTAGAAATATTTAGTAAAAGGAATACGGAAGGAACGGCAAACTGAGAGAAAGCCAGGAAAAAAAAAATTTGAAAAAGATTCCACAATTTCTCATTGAAAATGTTGTTTTATTTTTGGAACTAAAGAGATGAAATCGAAGTATTTAATAAGGATTTGCCCAAATATCTCCCTGGAATATATTTTCAGATTGGTCGACGATGGGGAACAATCGTTAAATATCATTGATTGTTTATTGTTTGAACTCCAGAGATACCATTGTATTATTTAACGACCAGCTACTCAATTGGTTCACGTGGGTACTTATATTTTGTTCAATGCTAGTATTAATAGAAGTCATAATGTTTTTGACAGGCTGCTGAAGTGAACCGCCATTCACACAAAGATTGATAGCTCAGTAATTAATATTACGAATTAAAGCACAAGGGAAATAATCGTCGAACTTGTACGGGATGTAAAATTTCATTACCAAATAACAACAACATTAAATGTGCTTTGTTTATGTTTTATTCTAAAAATTGAGATTCTTAGAAACATTTTCTTCCTACCGATTTTCTCCTCGAATCTACCGATTTTGCGCAGTAATTTCTACCGATATTGTGTGTACGTGGCAGTCGCTTCCCGGTCGTTGCTGTCCGTAAGCCCGTAGCAGCGCCTCACGGCAGCGCTGCAGAGGGTCGTCGCTGCCGGGTCACGACTGCTGGGATCCGAATACTACTTTGAGATGTAGGTATATACAGAGGAGTGTCTAAATCTTATGTTTCTTGAACATGGTCCACATGAATCCTGGGGTCTTAAATTGAAGATGAGCCGAATTGTTTTTTTCTGGGCTCTAATAGCACGAATAATGGTTGTTGAGTTTCCCCATTCAACAAAATTGTATCTCAAATGGCTGTAGACCATACTATAATAAATAGTTTGCAAAGCATCAGTAGGAAGTGCGCTTTTAAGACGCAGTATTGCATCGTATGAACTATTTTTTTTTTTTGAAATGTTGTTTATATGATATTGCAATGTTAAGTTTGCGTCCAGAAACAAGCCCAGAAAATTCACAAAATCGGCTGATTGCAACTTACCACCTTGGACAACAAAAAGAGCTGTAGGTTGATCACGAATTTGGAATTTGATTATAGCGTTTTTTTGAGCGCTCGTACAACTTACACGAGGGCTATATCATTTCATCACGATGTCTGTATTTTTCGAATTTTGAGCCGAAAATGGTCACTATCGATAAAATTCGACTCACGGATGACGAATCCGTCGGAAAATTCACTAGGGGTTCCGTAAATATGGTCGTTTGAAATTTAGTTTTTTTGATAATTTCGAATCTACATATTCGATTGTTACGAAATTCTGTATATTAATGGAGAATGATAGGTAGGTAGGTTTGGGTGAATATGGCCGTTCGAAATATTTTTTTCCTAATAATTTCGAAACTACTGATTGGGTTGAAATGAAATTTCACAACTAGCTGAAGAATAATGTATTCCAACTACGTGCGAAATTTTGTCCAGATCGCAGCACCAAGACCATAGATAATGTAGAAAATTCTGGCGAATTATCGAAAAAAATTGGTCAGCTGAAGCACTGACATGAAATCTGGACTTTCGCCTATGTTTGAGAATTTTTTTGACAGCTGTCGAAAATTCCTTCAATTGATTTCTAAAACTGGAAAATGCGAATCTACCCATAAGGTGGATGTACGAGAGCTCAAAAGCTCCTGATTTCACGGCAATTCTTTTCGTAATTTTTTTCAAGTTTACAATGGGTGAATTTATGTGACACCAATCAATAATTCTCTAACCGATAGTTTCTCAGAGTGTTTTGAGTTCCAGCAAGCAATTTGCTTTAACTGCAACTTAGTATGGACAGCAAAAACAGTACCAACAAAACCCGTCATATAAACTGGCAATTCATCAATAAAAATTATGAAGAGCAGCGGTCTCAGAACCGATCCTTGAGATATGCCCAGAGTATTCTCATATTCTTGGGATTCGAAGTGGTTAACGAACAAAAATTTTTCTGTTCGTGAGATAACTATTGACAATTGAACCGTTACAAACTTGAGATATTTGGCAATTGGGATTTTTCTAAATCTACCAATTCTTACAGCTAGGGCTGAACAATTTGTAAGTAACACTTCTAGATTTATTTTGGGGAAAGTTATGTGAATATCGTTTTCAGTCCAATTGTACTGGGCATTTCGTAGAGTTGAAGAAATTTGTGTTGTTCCTTCTACACCTCAAAAAAACAAGAAGAAACCGTAGGTATACCTATTCTAGTACATGGGCCTAGTATGAATCTTTTAACCAATTAACCACCCTTCGTTGTCTGATGCGAACTATCATCAAAAACTTGGATTAACAAGGAAAGGTCTTACAATAGTATCGTCGAAACTTCATGGATTATCCTCAGTCTGAAATATTCCTTCGCAGTGCAAGCAGGACAAGGCTCGAATAACTGAATTCTTCAATTTTAGTGCATAGGTGCATACAAACCGGCCAACAAATTTTTCAACCTTCGATAAATCTTACCATCCCCTCAATAATTAAACTAAACAACTAACAGCGGACTCTTGCGGTCGATTAGAATCCACATTTTCACGTCCAAATGCAACTTGTTCCTCTTGATCCCTCGAAAATCAGGCGAGAAGACGCTCGCCCTTCTTGTTGCTGTTAATTCACTCTCGGCTACAACCCAATTTTTGGGCAAAACAAGCCGGAAACATTGGGGAGTTTATTGAATTAAGCGTAACAGCAGAAAGGACCGCAACACAAATTAGAGGCGACATCGTTGGCAGAATCGACTTAGCGCTCGTTTCCGGACCTGGAGGACTGACTATAACTGTGGTGTATTCAACAGACGTGGGTAATTCCGGCGACAAGTTCTGGTTACGTCGATTTTCGATGAGGCCATTGTTTGGGGAGGATGACGACTAAATTTGTGTTCGGTAATGAGTGGTGTGGCTATCCTCGACACTATGCTGCGACGAAACGAAACATGGATGCTGTTGATTATACCTATACGAAATCGAATATGATGAAAACAAAAGATATGTAATACTCTCACTCGCTATTCAATTGAGTCGATGAAGAATCCTCCATAAATATTGTGTCGATTAAATTGGAAAAACATCAACCCTCAAAATGAGTTTACTGGAACTCTGGCAGATTGAATGTAAATGTTGAATATAAATTTCCGTACTTATTCAAATTCCTATATAACCAATACCGATCAGTATTATTTTGCAAGAATAACGCAGTTTTCCTGAGAATAATTAGAGATGATTCTTTCAGAAAAAAATCCGATCTGGAGTTGGTAGAGTATAAGGTTGATAATATAAGGATATGAATGAAAATAAATTCTTATATTATTTACATTAACACAGAGAATATATATCATTAGATTTGAATATCCAAGACATGATTTCGAAGGAGAATTCCTCTAGTTAACCCCATAATATTTCAAATCAAACATTGTGTCGCCATTCTCAACTAACTACCAAGTTTCATTTCGATAAGATCGGTATTTTTAGAATTATCAAAAAAATTAAACACATCTACGAAAGCCGTCAAACCCAACTTCGAAGGTTATCGAGTTGTTTTCTCATTTTATTCACAAATTACCTGGAACTATCTTCTTCCTGCAAAGCACATCAAAAACAGGTATTCCACATCAAATATCGCAGAATATCAAAATATTCGCGTTCTGTTTTATTTATGAGACCCCGAGAATAACTGTAAAAACATCATTAAACTTTCATAAAAGGATCGAAAAATGTTACGGATGCTCAAGGGATGTCTATGAGATCTTCAGAATGTTGCAATCGTTAGCGGAAAGTTCGTGAATAAAAAATGTCGCAAGAGGCAAGGTACTATAATATTGAAGTTTGGGACCAGCAACTTGTTTTTCGGGCATATGTTCCTCATGAAACTTCCCTATAAGTGCGGCAATTTTTCCTGCATCATGTTGGCCTGGTCGATTTCTTAGAGATGATGACCCGACTCGGTTTTAAGTTTCAACTTCTGCAGTTTCTATGTACTCCAATAAAATCACTCAAATTAATGTTCGTTTGCTTCTTAGTTGATTTTGAATTTCCTCTGATGAAATGAATGTCATAATGATAAGATCTTTATTTGTTGTTCCTTTTTGAGCGCTCGTACTACTACACGAGGGCTATATCATTTCGTCACGATGTCTGTATTTTTCGAATTTTGAGCCGAAAATGGTCTCAATCGTTCTTGTTCGACTCACTGATGACGAATCCGTCGGAAAATTTGAGTCTGTCCGTTCGGCCGTCCGGCCGTAAGCACGATAACTCTCGAACGGAACAACCTAGAGACTTGAAGTTTTCAGTGTGGGTTCAGTTCCCAAATGCCTCGGTTGAGTTCGTAATGGGTCACATTCCACCAGGGGTTCCGTAAATATGGCCGTTCAAAGTTTTGTTCCCCTGATTACTTGAAAACTACAGATTTGATTGAGATGAAATTTTGCACTCAAATAGAGAATGAGGTGTTCAAGCTACATGTGAAATTTTTGACCAGAACCATAGAAAATTGTAACTTTTGAACGGAAACGCCTATGGACTTGAAATTTTCAGGATAGGTGTGGATCTCGAATGTCGTGATCACGTTCATCTATGAGAAAAATTATACTAGGGGTTCCGTAAATATGGTCGTTTGAAATTTAGTTTTCTTGATAATTTCAAAACTACAGATTCGATCGTGACGAAATTTTGTATACTAATGGAGAATGATATATTAAAGCTACATTTCTCCAGATCACATGACCAGAACTATAGAAACCATAGAAAATCATGACTCTCGAACGGAAAGGCCTAGGGATTTGAAATGTTCAGGATAGGTGTGGATCTGAAATGTCGCGTTCACGTTTATCAATGAGCAGAATTAAACTAGGGGTAAATACGGTCGTTTGAAATTTTGGTTTCTCGATAATTTCGGAACTACGCATTCGATCGAGATGAAATTTTGTATTTTGATCGAGAATGAAATTTTAAAACAATATTTTGTCCAGATCGCATGACCAGAACCATAGGAACTATAGAAAATTGTAACTTTTGAACGGAAAGGCCTAGGAACTTGAAATTTTCGGAGTGAGTTGGGATTGCGAATATCGCGGCCACGTTCAAAATATTTTTTTCCTGATAATTTCGAAACTACTGATTGGATTGGGATGAAATTTTGCAACTAGCTGCGGAATAATGTATTCAAACTACGTGCGAAATTTGGTTCAGATCGCTTCACCAAGATCATAGATACCGTAGAAAATTCAAGCGAATTTTCGAAAAAAAATTGGTCACCTAAAGCACTGACATGAAGTCTTGAGTTTCGCCTAAGTTTCAGAATTTTTGTGACAGCTGTCGAAAATTCCTTCAATTGATTTCTAAAACTGGAAAATGCGAATCTACCTACATGGTGCATGTACAAGCGCTCAAAAGCTCCTGCCTTCACGGCAGTGCTTTTCGTAATTTTTATATTAGGAGATTGCAATCTTGATTGGAGTATGATTTAATATAAAAACGAATCATCGACCCTGAACCTATTCAGGATTCCAAAAGTATATCTTTGGAATCGATCGATGAAGAAAAATTATCGGTGCTGTCTAGAGATTATATCTTCAGTAAGGTCATTAATTTTTGTGGCTTCTTGATCACCAAACAATAATTGAAGGCCAATAGAAGTCTGCATTTCGTGAAATCACATGTACAGGAAATTTCGATCGCAAAAACGTAATGGGTTCAAGAGTTGGAAGATATGTAGCATCTTATTCTAGTACAGGTTTTAGTAATAACTAGTAAACCAGTAGATCCACATGATAAATAGATCCACAATCAGGTAGATCAACATAAAAAGTAGATCCACGAACAGGCAGATCCACATAATGAGTAGATCTTCAAAATAAATCCACAGAAAGGGTAATAATAGGATCACATTGAAAGTATTATTAATTTTCCATTTCTATTATGGAAGTTGATCATATTTGTTGGGATATTGTTATATTTTATTTGAAGAGATAGTATTATGAAGGTGACATAATGAGGAAAATTGAAATAGGTTAACTTTCATTTTGTGATGTTGATACTGATACACTCATTTCTTGATAAATAAATATATTTTGTTAACGAAAACAATGAAATTAAACATGGGGAAATTATATTAATTTTTTTAAGATTTAAAACGAAAGGTTTGCCGATTGATCGGATATTTTGAAAACAATTGAAGATAGATATGATTTTATTTGATTTTGAGGGAAAAAAAAAACCATCGTATTTCAACGGTCCCAATCTCGATTCCGTTCTTTTTCTATGTCCGCGTTCGCGTGGTTCATGCTATAGTGTGTATTCATGAATTCAATATGAAAATTGTATTTAACACGGTTCCTACTCAATCTTGCTTAACCCAACCTATTTATTAATTCATTTCAATAATTATTTTCAACACTGCCATAACTTGAGCTAACCTAACCTAAATGATAATAAATTTCAAGAATTGTTTCAACACTGTCAGATCAGATCAGATCCAACCTAACCTAAATATCAATTTTTTTTGAGAATTGTTTCAACACTGTCTTAACTCCAGCCAACCTAACCCAACTGAAATATTGATTCATTTTGAGAATTGTCTCAACACTGTCCTAACTCCAGCCAATCTAACCTAACCTAAATATCGATTTATTTCGAGAATTGTTTCAACACTGTCCTAACTTAAGCTAACCTAACCCAACCTGACCTAAATATTGATTTATTTCGAGAATTGTTTCAACACTGTCCTAACCTAACCTAACCTAAATATTGATTTATTTCGAGAATTGTCCCAACACTGTCCTAACTTAAGCTGACCCAACCCAACCTAACCTAAATATTGATTTATTTCGAGAATTGTTTCAACACTGTCCTAACTCAAGCTAACCTAACCTAACCTAACCTCAATATTGATTTATTTCGGGAATTGTTTCAACACTGTCCTAACCTAACCTAACCTAAATGTTGATTTATTTCGAGAATTGTCTCAACACTGTCCTAACCTAACCTAACCTAACCTTACCTAAATATTGATTTATTTCGAGAATTGTCTCAACACTGTCCTAACTTAAGCTAACCTAACCCAACCTAACCTAAATATTGATTCATTTCGAGAATTGTCTCAACACTGTCCTAACTTAAGCTAACCCAACCTAACCTAAATAATGTTTCATTTCGAGAATTGTCTCAACACTGTCCTAACTTAAGCTAACCCAACCTAACCTAAATATTGATTCATTTCGAGAATTGTCTCAACACTGTCCTAACTTAAGCTAACCTAACCTAAATATTGATACATTTCGAGAATTGTCTCAACACTGTCCTAACTTAACCCTTTCAGCCCTGACTTTTTGATTTTATTATTATCATTATTATTATTATCATAAGTTCATTTACTATCAATTTAGAGTCTTTTTTTATATTTTATGAAAAAATGATTTTTTTTTCTATGAATTTGCTTACAAGCAACCTTCTAGTAAGTTTTTCAACAAATATGAGGTAGTTCTCAGTATTCGTATAGGAACTATGAAGTAGTGGCAAATTCCACCACCAGGTCTTCAAATAAACTTGCTAGGTGTATGTTGAACCTGTGAAGTCAGTGGTGGCAAATGCCACCGTCAGGGCCGAAAGGGTTAAGCTAACCTAACCTAACCTAAATATTGATTCATTTCGAGAATTGTCTCAACACTGTCCTAGCTCAACCTAACCTAACCTAAATATTGATTCATTTCGAGAATTGTCTCAATACTGTCCTAACTTAAGCTAACCTAACCTAACCTAAATATTGATTTATTTCGAGAATTGTCTCAACACTGTCCTAACTCAAGCTAACCTGACCTAACCTAAATATTGATTTATTTCGAGAATTGTCTCAACACTGTCCTAACTTAAGCTAACCTAACCTAAATATTGATTTATTTCGAGAATTGTCTCAACACTGTCCTAACTCAAGCTAACCAAACCTAACCTAAATATTGATTTATTTTGAGAATTGTCTCAACACTGTCCTAACCTAACCTAACAGTACCTAACCTAAATATCCAGTGTATGTTATGTTATTTGTTCTATTTAATAAATTTCCAAATATACACTTATAAAAGGGTTTATTTTGTTTGCTCATTGAATGTTAATCAATGCGATATTGTTTATAAATTCAACGAAACATTAAAGATTTCTTCTTTCATTCTAACAGGAAGCGCTAAAGAGTTAGTAGATTTCTGTAATTGACTTTGGTAGAAAAAAGTAGATTTCTGCTGAAGGTTTGGTAGATTCCGATTGTTCACGCAACTATTGCTGGCCCTTCTTTTGGTTATAGGGAGCCACGTGATACCATCTGTTTTGACAGAAATCGGTTATCTTAAGGAAAAGAAATATTTCACATTATCCCGTTACGTTCGTCTCTCGAAACTTTTGTTGATGTCCGATCGGGTTATTATAATATTTTGGAATTTAGAAGAATGACTTCAGTTCCCAATCGTGATTATATTGATATCAACACTTGTATTTTCGAAAATTATTACTTCTGTCGGACCATTCTGGATAATTCATTTATCTCGAATATCTTCGATGTGACCAACCCAAAACTTGGATGGATTTTTATTTATTTTGAAATAAGAAACAATATAGCATGTGTAAAGAAATTCAGGTTCAGCAGATGAATGTAAACTTCTCCATACTTTACGTTGTATGATACAAAAGCACGGTTTTGTTTACAGAAATTAATGCCTTTGTTTTTTGTACTTTGAATTAAGAATCTATTACATACAATAATATGTAATGTAAATCTGTATATGAGATAAGACTTTTCTGGATAATTCATTTATATCGAATACCTTCGATGTAACCCTTCCTCAGATTTCGTTAGGTTTAATGTGCTTAGAATTAATTCGCACGTTCAAACTATGTGAACCATTAATATTGAATTTTTTCAATTTCTCGAGTCTTATAGCATCTAGTCGTTACAAAGATTAATCGTCAATTATATTATTCCTCTCTGTTCAATATGCCTTGTGAAATGATAAATCCACTGAAACAGGAAATCAATAGAAAAAGTAGATCGATATATACCAATGTATATCAATAATGGGCAATAAGTACACCTCTCAAGAATCTCTCTATATAGAATATGTACATATTATATTGAACAATACTATATCCTGTGATTACACTCAAAATATAATGGTTAACCAGGGAATTCATTTTCTTGATGAAAGCAATGAATATCTAGGTATAATTATTGAATTGGCCTATTATCGATCGATTTCAACGAAATTTAGAGATAATTTATCAATATCCATTAAATATTCCTCCTTAATTCCTTGGATAAAATAGATTTGGCACTGTAAAAAAAAAATTAGAGGAATTTAATCTTTATAATCTGAAATAAATCTAATACATACTTCGTACTATCGTGAGATGGGAATTAAATCGACATATTATTATTTGTATGACTGCTGGACTGTCACTTGCCGAGTAGACGATTCACAGATGGCATATTATTATAGGTTATTGGCGCTTTCGATATGGGTTTTCGTCAACCGTGTTGTTTCTTTTCGAAGCGAATCGTATGCGAAAATTTATATTTCGTGCATTGTAGGGCTTTATTTTATTGTTTTGAGCCAACTTTTCGAAGCAAATCGAATGCGCGAATGTCATATTTCGTGAACTGGTGTTGCTCAGATAGCCATATCGAAAGCTGCAAATGAAGGAGACGCTTATTCGGTGTGTCTATTTGACATTTGTACCATTTGTTTACCAAAAGTACGATTTTCAAAAGCAAATCTTGCAAAAATGGTGGAAAGTGTGGAAAAGCCATATAGCCTATGTGTACCTATTATTCTTCGAGATTCGATTACAACTTGATTCATTCCACAAGATGGGAATGGAAAAATTTGCATACCATTTCTTGAAGACTCCTTTTATGCTTTTCATCGATTTTGGCCATTTCCGAACATTATTTTAAAATACTTCAAGATGGGCTAGAGGGATCGTTTGGACATCGTTGGAAAGCCCGTTTCTTCTTGTAAAAAACACGGGGGGTCATGGGTCACTCAACGATCGCTGAAGGGTCTTATTTTTCAGTATCCCAACGTGCCATTTACGAATTCAAACGGTAGGCGGAGATCTGTCTATCCGATTCTATGCGCCCTTAAAGCTTTAAGTGTATGTAATAAGTGTATGTAATAAGTGTATGTAAAAAGAAAAGACAAAAAATGACAGAAAAAATTTCTGACATAATCACGGGAATAACAATCAGTTGCATATTATTATTCTAGAAACTCGAGCTCCTAGCTCAAGCCATTCATTCAAAATATTGATCACATCAAATCGGTTATGAACAGATAATCTCGTTGAATACGTTCCAAGTTTCCAATAATTATCCGATAAACAACCTTGTTTGATCAATCGATATTTAATCAATCAGCGACACGGGAATTCAATTGCTGATTAGATGTAAATCATCATCAATATATTATTGAAACATAACTTACCCCTTTCAGGAACATTATCTGTCTGTTGGTTTATAAACGTCCGCTTCCGAGCCTTGCATATCAATATTGACAAATTAAACATGTTATCTCCAACAGGTCTTCGTGGCTTGATTAATTCACTGGGGATGATGCAATATTGGTTAGTTCAAATTTCTCAGAAAGGTATACCTATTATTTCCTCGTAACTTCGATCCTCAAACTCGATATCACGAAATGTCTTCATTTACTTCAGACACAAAAGGTCCAACAAATTATTAAAGTTTCAAAGATTCGATCCATGTGGGACATTTTTCAATGTTTTGAGATATTCCCTGGGATCTAAATTTCGCCACAATAAAACTTGATATTAAAACTGCAGCGTTTTTCATTCTGGAAAGTATTTTTCGGCTCGAATTTTGGAACATCATCAGAGAAAAACCCATAACTTCATTCCAGTGGAGTTGACTTACTAAAATTCTAATTTCATATTGATGATTGATAGGTCCCTTCATACATGTCAATCTTGACTATACGGTACAAGAAATCGTTTATATCGATTTTTTGTGCAGCTTCATGTTGTGTTAGATTGCAGTGGCTCGTTCAACATTTTATATTGAAGACTTCTAGTGAAACAGATGTTTTTTCTTGATTTCCATTTCAATTTATCTATCAAGCCAATGATTTGGTTTCTTTTCTGCTGAATATTGTTAGTCTCCGATTCGAATGTTTTCTCGCGAGTAAGCGATGTCTGCATTTTTAGAATTTTGCCGTAAGCACGATAACTTTCGAACGAAACGACCTAGAGACTTGAAATCTTCAGTGTGGGTTCAGTTCCCGAATGCCGCAGTTGAGTTCGTTAATGGGCAGAATTCCACCAGGGAATATAGCCGTTCGAAATTTTGTTCTCCCGATCACTTCGAAACTGCTGATTCGATCGGGATTAAATTTTGCACTCAGATGAAGAAGGACGTGTTCAAACAACATGCAGAATATCTTCCAGATCGCATGACCAGAATCATACGAACCATAGAAAATTTTAACATTCGAACGGGAAGGCCTAGAGACTCGAAATTTTCAGAATAGGTATAGATCTCGAATGTCGCGGTCACGTTCATCAATGGGCAAAATTAGACTAGGGGCTCCGTAAATATGACCGTTCGAAATATTTTTTTCCTGATAATTTCGGAACTACTAATTGAATGGAAATGAAATTTTGCAAAATAATTCAAACTACGTGCGAAATTTTGTCCAGATCGCATTACCAAGACCACAGATAAAAATAAGATGTCTGCATTTTTCGAATTTTGAGCCGAAAATGGCGTAAATCGGCAAGGTTCGACTCACTGATGATGAATCCGTCGAAAACTCCAAGTCTCTCCGTCCGGCCGTCCGTCCGTATGAACGATAACTCTCGAACGAAACGAGCTAGAAAATTTCAGGGTAGTTTTCTTGATAATTTCAAAACCAAAACGAAGTTTTGTATTCTAATGGAGGACGGTATATTCAAGCTACATTTTTTTTAGATCGCATAACCAGAACCATTTCAAATTCCAACGAATTAATGAATGAGAAACCCTCATATTTCTGTAACAGCTCATTTGGCATAATTGACAATGAGCAGCTGTCAAAAACTTCTTCAATTGGTTTCCAAAACTGGAAAATACGAATCTACCTACAAGATGAATGAACGAACGCTCAAAAGCTCTTGACTTCACGGTCATGCTCTTCTTTTTTTTCGAACAAGAGCGTTATCATTTTGTCTGTAATTTTTCGAATTTTCAGCCAGGAACAGACTCGAACCATTAGGTTCGAATTCGAATTACTCAGAAGTCGAGGTCAAATTCAATTAAATAACTATGGAAAACAGAGGCCGTAGAGTTTTGTGGATTTAGTTGTCTGAATTTTTTTGGTAATGATCCGAAAAATACCGATTCCATCGAATTGAAACTTTGTAGTTAAATCAATAATTAAATGTGAAATTTCGTGAGGATAGCATCACTGAAAGAATGAAAGGTATAGTTATTTATGCACCAAGTGAGTTATACAGGGTGTTTTCAAAGGTGAGGCTTTTTTTGACCAGCAAAAGAACTCATCAAAATGAGTCGATAACAGTCATAAAACGAGAAAAATTGTTGTAGAAAGATTAATAAAGCAAGCCAACAAATCAATACACGTAACCCAATATAACATCAAATTCATCCTGCGCATCTGTAGACCGGTAATTAATATGCTGATATGTTGTTGGACTATTCGTGTATGGTTCCTGTGACGATGAGCCATATTTCCGAAGGATGGAGTCCTCAATTTGAGTAATTTGCATCGATGGGCTAAATAAAATCCACATGCAGACTTGTTTACTCATTTGTTTAGTTAATTTTCCACCATTGATCATTTTGAATAAATTATTCAAAATCCATATTTTTCTGAAGAATTCCTGAAATTATTTATTAGAATATGAAAATAAATACAAATATTCGAATTCAATCTCAATGTACGACATTATTGTGGAGCAAGTGGAATTTTACTATCGAATTAAATCTTTCGACAAAAATTTTGATGGGTAAAACGTCGTGTGGGACACTGAAATCTACTGCTCCCCACCAAAAATTTTCTGCTCTTTCCGAATATTCTAATCAAATTCCAATATTCCATCATACAGGGTGTTGAATCACTGCTCACGAATAGTTCCATATTTTTCTGATACGGACTTGTTTTTTTTGATCAGTTAAAATATAAACCGATTTACCTATGGAAGGTTTACATTCCAAATATCAATTGATTATACTCGACGGTTCAAAAGTTATAAGCAATTGAAAATATTGGCGAATACATAAAACACCCTGTATCTCGGCTATGAAGTTGATTAGACCTATCACATATAGGTTTTTTGGACTCGTCTAGGGTAGTTCTACCTCAGGTTAACGTATGTACATTCACCAATGAAACACCCTGTATACACGAAGATGCGTATGATGACTAAGGGTTTTTGAAAAATCAGTGTATAATTGACCTTTCGTTTTTACGCCGGGTAAGACTTTGTGAACATCAGACAAATGGTGACTATTTCGAACAATTTCTGTAAACAATTTGGATCAATTTTATCGGTTAGTTTGTGAACATCCTAATTTTTTTATAGGACCTTTTCAATCAGTAATTTTTTCCTCTCCTCAGTTTGAACTTATACGGTTCAGGAAAAATCTCCTAATGAGGGTTCAAAGAGAATATACGAATTTGCGATAAAATACAGCATATTATTTACTTGCTGACTTGCTGGATTGCATATGGCACCGTGATTCATGGCAGATCTCCGTACAGAGTAGTATTAAGGTGATGATGCCCAAAATTTTTTGCACTTTTTTCAAATTTAATATTTTATATGATCAACTTCCAGCGAAATGATGAGTTTGATGAGTTCTAGGACCTGTCAAAAAAAGTCTCACCCTAAGAAACACTATGATTAGATCCTAACACCCGGAGGTCTTATGTCTTCAACATAATATGTTTCCAGAATTCTCAAACTTGGTTGAGTATATGAGACATTTCGAAAACATTAATAAATCTCAAAATCTCGTTATGGAGAAATTCAAATTACCATCAATACCGTTATATCATTAAGACCTTCTGATGATTCGTTTCTTGCCTGATTTTTTCACAATTCACTAGTTTTGGAAATGGTCCATTATAGTTTGAAAGTAATGCTCCGGATTTTTTCATTTCATTTCTGTAATATAAATTTCTCAATTATTTTGGACGCTGAAAGGTGTATATTCAGGAACAATGAACCAAAACAGAAATATTCGACGAGCCATTATTTTCCAATTCGAGCGCTTCCACACAGAAATAAATCATTTTTTTTTTTCGGTAGCTCAATGGCCAACCAATCAAAAGTCATTAATCCCTCTGTGATTTCTCGTCCTAAATACGGCAAAAAACGCTAGAATCGATAAATCCCCCCATGCAAGGGGCTTTCGCGACATTTCTCATGGGAACTGAAAGGCGAGGAGAGACTAAAAAAAAAAGAAAACGCATATATGAACGTACAGCACGCAGCGGAGAGGCCAAATTAAGAGCCTGTTCCTGGGAGTTGTTATATTGCCAAGAGATAAAATACGGCCTCTGACGGCGGATAACTGGGTCGAAGAGCAAAAACAATATTTCGGATTCCGAGCTTTTACGAGATGAAATACATCCCGATAGAATTTCCCGGTTCGGAGTTCAGTGGGTGTTTGTATTGGAAAGGCCGGAAGTTTGCGGGATTTGGAGGTGAAAGGATTATGACAGGTATCGATTCGTGTTGGATAACTCTGAAAACTTACTCTGAGAAGAAATAGGAATTCAAAAGAAACATTCTTTTTCATTCGCTTAGATGCACGTGAGACTAAACCTAAGGCTACCTGGCAGTCGAATACTCTGCGAATAATCTTGAGAGGAAAGAACATTGCCGTATGAAGTCGAGAAGAACTAGCAGCGTTTCAGAGAGTCAATTTTACGTAAGTATCTACGAGACAAAAAAAAGCGTTCTTACTTGTTTCAGACAGATTGTTGAAATATCTTTGCAGCACCAGACAAGGCGAAAGGAACAACAACATTATGGGTGCAAATGCGTTGATACTTTGGATGTGTATACTTTAGGAGGTGGAGCTCCTCTTCGTAGAACAATAAGGGTTGGAAGGTTCCCATGGTTGGTAAATGCTCATCGGTGATATTATCCCAAACCCAACAACACCAACGGAAATTGAAGAAATCATCAAAGAAATTCAAAAACAGAAAAGCTCCAGGAAAAGACAAAGTAACAAACTTTATGTTACGGAAATTGCCCAGAAAAGGAATAGCAGCGCTAACCAATATAGCAAACGCAGTGATGAGAACAGAATACTATCCGGAAAGATGGAAAACAGAAGAATTAATTGTGTTCAATAAGCCAGGAAAAGATAGAAAATTCCCACAAAACTATAGGCCGATAAGTCTACTGTCAGCACTTGGAAAAATTGTCGAAAGAGTCATTGCAAAAAGACTCAATGAAGAAACAGAAGCGCTCAATCTGATACCACCGGAACAATTTGGATTCAGAAGAAATCATTCCACAGAACTTCAACTGTTAAGGATCACTGAATATGTCACTGAAGGATTTCAGAATAAACAAGCCACAGGATTAGTGCTATTAGATGTCGAGAGAGCCTTCGACCGAGTTTGGCACGAAGGGTTTGCCTACAAAATGATGATGGCAGGCTACACCACCAAAACCTGCAAGATAATAAGAAACTACCTGAGGAACTGGAATTTTTAAGTCAAAACAGACGACACATTATCTACCACCAGACAAGTAGAAGCAGGAGTACCCAAAGGATCAGTTCTAGGATCTCTACTCTATAACATATATATCTACGATATTCCCAGAAACCCAAGAAATCTGCAAGCTCTTTATGCAGACGACACAGGAATAGCCTTCAGACATCGATGACCAGATGTCATACAGAGAAGACTGCAAGAAGCACTAGAAGATTTAGAAGAATGGTTCATTAAATGGAAAATTTAAATAAATAGCAAAAAGAGCCAAGCTATTCTACTACAGAAGCGGAGACTTGAAATCAATTTCAACCTACAAATAGATGAAGAAGAGATAAAATGGGAAAATGAAGTCAAATATCTAGGAGTGAAACTAGATAAAGGGCTAACATGGAAAAACCATATAAAATATGCAGTGGATAAAACAAACTCAGCAATGAGTAGACTTTACCCACTGTTAGGAAGAAGACGCCAAATGAACCAAAGCACGAAGCTACGAATGATCAAGTCAATTGCAAGACCCCAACCAACATATGGCTCGGCGGCATGGGGCCATGCAGCCAATAGCCATATAAAGAAGATTCAAGCAACAGAGAATAAACTGCTCAGAGCAGCAATGAATATGCCGTGGTTCGTAAGAAACTAACAAATCCACAGAGACTTAGAATGGAAAACTGTCACAAATTTCCTGAAAAAGAAGGCCGAGAAGATATTTGAAAAAGCAAGTCAACACCCAAATGATGAGCTAAGAAGACTAGTTGACTACAACCCCGCAGAAGATGTGGTTAGGATACCCACCTATCACAAAAGACCCAGAGATCAACTACGTAGAAACAGAAATTGAGTAATCTCTATTTAAATTATCCAGAAGAAGAGACTCCTATGAAATTCAAATTCATAGGTAACACAATTATCACACGACAAAGATCGTGATAGAGATACAAACAAGGAGAGTCAAAAGGTTAATAGGTAATAAATGCCCGAAATCTAAAACAGCAGGTTAGGTTTAGTTAGAGTAGGTCGTGCTTCACACGAAGTCTCACACTGTCATATCTATCGGAGATAGTTCGTCCATGAGGATTCCCCCTGACTAAACAAAAAAAAAATCGGTGAAATTACCATGCCTATTGCGGTGATTTGCATTGTCTACCTTGAAATTGTTTATTTAATTATGATCTTAAAGGAAAAAAACCCTGACTGCCAATTTTTGTCTTCCTTCCCTCCGTTCGAACCAATTCCATAGAGACGTTTTCGATTTGATGGTGAACAAAATTTTGTGTGATACACCTTGTATCTTAACCTAGGCTTATAAAGCGTGACGAAGACATAATCCGTATCAGCTAGTAAATTGGTATATCCCACAAATTTACCGTGACGCCCAAAATATCTCTATCTTCTACACAAACGATGTAACCACAAGATCATCCAGAGTTATGCTCCATTCCACAAACGATAAAAACTACAGGTAAATCAAATTAATCCGCATCCAGACCCAGACCCGCAATCTATTACCTCCACCGACCTTGATACGCTTCAACACCGAAGAAACAAAAAGCACCATTATGTACAAACCGATAAATCTTCTTTTTCCCGACAAATCCTGATTGACGCGCTTCCCTTAATGACGTAATCCTACAAACCCCGTTGTCCCACAAACGGAAAATCTCCCTATAGATTCCCAAGTTTTCCACGAAAGATTTACCGTTTTTCTTGACGACGAAACTGTGTACGACCGTCGTAACTTCCCTAAGGAGATAGCGGAAGGTTGGGATGTTTATTCAACGCGGAATAACATGCTTGATGGTCCAGGCACAATATCTGGGCGTCCGTGTGGGTTGTTCGGAGATGAATCTGGTTCCTTCTCCGATTGTGTAGTCCGGTGGGTTTATCTCGCATAAGTGGACGTGTAGAAAACTTTGCATAAAGTGGAAGTAGGTAATGTCTTACCTTATTTTGAGTGAATCCTCCATTATTCACCAGGCGATGTTTGTCTTCATTGAATCTGCGAAGGAAAACATAATATTATGAACTCATGAAAACGGGAATGAGACACTTTTATAATTGTCTACGTTATCATTAGATGAGAAAAGAAATAATTGAAACTAGTTCATTATCTATCTAACGTATCATTACTCGTATCATGATCCATTAGATTCAGATTAGATTCAGATTTAAAGGGGGTTTCATTGCACTGCGACCTTAATTGTATTGTACCCCCATCAGATTGTTCTCATCATTACCGAGCTACAGCTTGCCCTCCAGTTCCAGAGTTCTAATGAACTCCAATATCTGGGATGGTTACTTTCTCATTTCTACAGATTTCTTGTCGGGTCATTCCGTCACAAGGTTATCCGGAGTTTGTTCCTCCTTCCTATACATACACTCTTCATTTTCTGCTAGACCTATTCTCATGAGGTGCCCTGAGGAATCCAGTGAGAAGGTGTAGCATATTCTTGCTAAGGTCCAAAACCTTCTTAGATCTCGCAGTCTCGAAGTTGCGAAGAAAATTGTTTCTCTTTCGGTTTTTTCCTTCTCACGAAACTCTTTCTTGTAGGTACATTCACCTGTACCACAAAAAGGTTCAGGGCCAATTAAGGGAGTTTGGGCCACTTTTTCTTACAAGTGTGTTGGTCTTTTCATTACCTTTGATTCTCGAGTGACCACGAAGCCAGACTAAACATACCTTATTATTCTTGCCTATTTCGTTGAGTTTTCTTCGGCACTCCAATACCATTCTGGAATCGATGGTATGAATGTTCAGTGTTTTTTGCTGCCCGAATGTCGAAATGTATCGGTTTGTCACATTTCTGATAGTTGGTCTTGGTTTTAGAAGAATCTGCATACCATTTGATATATTCCTTTTGAGAGCTGGCCCCCTTTCCCAATCTTCTTTTTGAGAGCTCGTACTACTTACACGAGGGCTATATTATTTCGTCACGATGTCTATATTTTTCGTATTTTGAGCCAAAAATGGTCTCAATCGACTATGTTCGACTCACTGATGATGAATCCGTCGGAAAATTCGAGTCTGTCCGTCCGTCCGTAAGCACGATAACTCTCGAACGGATCAACCTAGAGACTTGAAATTTTCAGTGTAGGTTCAGATCCCGAATGCCTCGGTTAAGGTTGGTTAATGGGCCAAATTCCATCAGGGGTTCCGTAAATATGGCCGTTCAAAGTTTTGTTTCCCTGATTACTTGAAAACTACAGAATACAAAACCTCATTTTATTTCCGAAAATACGTCCGTTCATTTCACGTTGTCTTAAATGGCGCAAAGTGTTCAAAGCAAAAACTCAAATATATAAACGTCCACGAGTTGAGTGGAATAGGGTATCTTAGGTAAGACCTGAAAAATTTAAAGTGGTTGATGGTAGTAGGTTATATGAGTCGACGTGTAGGCCAAATAGGAGAGCACAATTCTGCAATTTTTTCAAGTTTGCAATCGATATTTGATTTCTGAAAAAATCTCGAATATGAAGTCTTTTTTCCAATCGTTAATGGGTAATAACACAAACCGAAGATCGTCATTCAAGATTCCAGGCAGTTAGAAATAGCACTAGCAGAGCCAGACAACTTCAGGATCTCAATTCACCCAAACATCTTTGGTATGAACTGAAAAGGCGTGTGCATCAACATCGACTAATCTAGAAACTTGACCATTTCCCTGAATTTTTTTGGGCTGATGAAGATAGTGGGTAACTAGGGGTAATTATATGAAACATACTGGAAACTAGTGGAAACTAACGTAATTTTCTCATTTATTTTTCTTCGATTATTTATTGTTTATTACAGACATATTGTTCAGGATGGATTTCAATATGAGGTTAGGTCAAGAATTTGTATCTGCCTATAACAAACGATTCTCCTAGGACGATGAAAATTATACCGGGTTACAGGGAAAGTCGTACTGAATATTGAAGGACGTTATTATTCAGGTCATTTCTGATGGATTTGGTTCTATAATATGGTATCCGAAACTAAACTGTTATGGAGATATTGAGTTTCAAAGATTTTTGAAAAAGCCTCTATTTTTAGGCTTTTTTATCGTTTTTTTTTTTCGGATTGGAGCTTTAAGGGGCCGTTTTTTCGATGTACCTAGTTAGGGGGCATGTCCATCAATGAAGATGATCAACAGAAATCGAACCTTCTACTAACGGCTTAATAAGACTTCTCGACAACGGTTAGAATTAAAGAATTTTCACTAAGTGTTTTCAATTTTGAAGCGCTTATTTTGAAAAAAACTTCTTGGAACTTATTCTGTAGAATACTTTGAAAACTTCTTCTTCTCCTCAGCTTTTCAAAAAGGTACAACACTCTCTATAAAATAGGCAAAACATTGACCAAATAACAGTTGAGGTAGTAGAGGCGGCCATGTCGAACATGATTTATAAAAAAATTACGAGAAGCACTGCCGTGAAGGCAGGAGCTTTTGAGCGCTCGTACATGCACCTTGTAGGTGGATTCGCATTTTCGACAGCTGTCAAAAAAATTCTGAAACTTAGGCGAAACTCCAGACTTCATGTCAGTGCTTCAGCTGATCAATTTTGTTTCGATTGTTCGCTAGAATTTTCTACGGTATCTATGGTCTTAGTGATGCGATCTGGACAAAATTTCGCACGTTGTTTGAATATATTATTCCTCAGCTAGGTGCAAAATTTCATTCCAATCAAATCGGTAGTTTCGAAATCATCAGGAACAGAATATTTTGAACGGCCATATTTACGGAACCCTTAGTCTAATTTCGCTCATTGATGAACGTGACCGTGAAATTTGCGATCCAAACCCACCCTGAAAATTTCAAGTTCCTAGGCCTTTCCGTTCAAAAGTTACAATTTTCTATGGTTCTGGTCATGCGATCTGGAGAAATGTAGCTTTAATATATCATTCTCGATTGGAATACAAAATTTCATCTCGATCGAATCCATACTTTCGAAATTATCAAGAAAACAAAATTTCAAACGACCGTATTTACGGAACCCCTAGTATAATTCTGCTAATTGATGAACGTGAACGCGACATTTCAGATCCACACCTATCCTGAAAATTTGAAGTCCCTAGGCCTTTCCGTTCGAAAGTTATGATTTTCTATGGTTTCTATGGTTCTGGTCTTGTGATCTGGAGAAATGTAGCTTCAATATATCATTGTCCATTAGTATACAAAACTTGGTCACGATCGAACCTGTAGTTTTGAAATTATCGAGAAAACTAAATTTCAAACGACCATATTTACGGAACCCCTCGTATAATTTTGCTCATAGATGAGCGTGATCACGACATTCGAAATCCACACCTATCCTGAAAATTTCAAGTCCCTAGGCGTTTCCGTTCAAAAGTTACAATTTTCTATGGTTTTTATGGTTCTGGTCATGTGATCTGGACAAAATTTCACATGTAGCTTGAACACCTCATTTTCCTCTACTTCCTCCCTCTTCCTTTTCCCTTTTTCACCATTTGAGTGCAAAATTTCATCTCGATCGAATCTGTAGTTTTCAAGTAATCAGGGGAACAAAACTTTGAACGGCCATATTTACGGAACCCCTGGTGGAATTTGGCCCATTAATGAACTCAACCGAGGCATTCGAGAACTGAACCAACACTAAAAATTTCAAGTCTTTAGGTTGTTTCGTTCGAGAGTTATCGTGCTTACGGACGGACGGACAGACTCGAATTTTCCGACGGATTCATCATCAGTGAGTCGAACATAGTCGATTGAGACCATTTTTGGCTCAAAATTTTAAAAATACAGACATCGTGACGAAATGTTATAGCCCTCGTGTAAGTAGTACGAGCGCTCAAAAACGATTCGATCAGTTTACGTTGAAATGGACAATCATTGAAAGTCAGACTTCCCTTCGTCGAAAAAAAAATTCGTGAATACTGAAACGAACTGTACGTGAAGAACAGTTATAGGTGATACAAACATTTTCCAGAAGCGAACAGAGGAGAAACCAGCAGCGAGTCCCACATCTGACGTAGACATTGGTTTAACATCATACCTATTCTTAAGGCATTTAGTATCGTTAAACACAAGAAATATTATCACGAAAGGACTAAAATCAGGACCGCATTTCAAAAAAATTACATCAAATATAAATTCGTTGGGTCGCTACTCGCTTGAAACAAGTGTGCCATTCAAATTGAAAATTGAATTCCTTAGAATGAATTATGTATTTTTTTATGGCAAAAACGGCATTTATCTAAGTGATGTACAAATTATAGATTCTGAGACTACGATATTCTGAGTATTGTCCTGAAAATATTGCTATTTTATGTGCCATTCGAAAGGACTCTTCGAAGTGAACAAACCCATGAAATTCAATCAGAATCACCTTGTATCGCCTAAACTAATAGTCTTAGGATACAAAACAAGCAATTTTTCTGAAAGGCCTGGATGACCTGCATTCACCACTAGGCTATGGCCAACCACTCATGAAACACCCTGTATACATCATTGGTCAGATGTCGAAATTCCAGATCAAAACTACCTAACAATATACTCAGACTGTTTTGTTAGTCAAGTGTTGCAAAAGAGTTGCTGAGAAAAAAGACCGATGAAGTGAATTGAGATACTAAACTGCGAAATAATGCAATTATGATATCGAAGGGGCCAAAGACAAAAAAGTGGAGGTAAAATATTACAGAAAGAAACTTAAACGCATAGGAGAAGGCTTAGACCGGAAAAAAATTCGAATATAAAAAGTCACCCCGACCACTAGCAAACCTATGAGTACCGTCCTGCCTCGTTGACCTCCTCCAACTCAACCGCCTGACCGGCTGTTCATTCAGCCCTTCCCCATAATTCTGCTAAATTATGCCAGGATGCCATCAAAACGTTCCAACTAGACCGTTATTTCAACTCCCAACCCTTCTGCTAATTCGGAATACTACGAAACGACTGCGTTTCCGGTTTTCCAGACTTTATAGATATGGATTTCCATTTTCTCTCTTCAACGTTCACTTTCGGATCAACGTGAGGGCTAAGCTGCATGAAATTGCTGCCAGCTTCGGAATGATACCCGGTAACCGTTCGTGGTCGTGATATTTCATCCCCTTCCGTTGAATGGGGGCTTTGGACGTTATCTGAGGGCGAAATCCTTTTTCACAACATATTTTTCTGGGATCTGAGTGTATTCTTTGGGTTTCAGATAGGGTTGAAGCGTTTTTTGTAATAGGATGCATAACCGCTTGTGGATATACGGTTTCTAGTTGAACATATTCTTAGTTATTTTACTCATTTCTTTTGCTATTTCCATGAAGCTCCTCCAAGAATTACCCAATGAAGAAGTTAAATCATATCTGTAGTTGAAGTTATTCGATATCTGTTTCGAAAAATTCGAAGTAACTCATATCGAAATTCACAAGGGATGAAAGTGACCTCATTTCTATTCCTCTTTATATCAAGTAGATGCCTGTTCCCTGAGGTTGACGAGGGTCTCTGGCCCGATGGTTTGTTTTTCACCCAAGGGAATACACATCTTGAATATCCGCAGTGCATTCGAATGTTTATGTACAATCTACATTCCTCATTTTCTGCTTAATGTTATCTCACTGGATGCTTTCTGAGACGACAATGTCCCGTAAGGGAGCTTATATAAAAATGTAACAAATTCTTGCTGAGATAAAATCAGTTTTTGGTTTCTCAGAACTGAAGTTTTGAAGGAACTTCTTGGAACGCCGAAACCAGGAAGATTCCGCCAGTTATTTCATAAAGTTGTAAATTAACTGAATCGGTCAAGATAAATTCATTTTATGAATTTTTCAAATTTTAGACTTAAGCTTTCCAAATTATCTATGGGAGATGATTGCAAGTTCTTTGGTGGTCTTCGAACACCAGAAGAATGATGGCCGAATCTGGATATTAATTAATTTTGAAAAAAATCGCGAATAATTATATTCATAAATGAATAGTGCTTTGAAAACTGAACAGTGTAAAGTGATGAATTTCTGGGACTTCTCAGTAAATACTGTTTCATTAGAATTATTGCTAAAGAAATAAAGATAAAAGTACGGATATGCATATAAACGTTTTATGGACGATCGCAAGAGTAAAAACACGAGTTCTTTCTCGGAAAATGTTGTAATGGCTTCCTAGACCTTTGTTCAAAGATGAAATCTTCAACATTGTGGGCCAATTATTCAATGTTAAAGTCAAACCTTCCAATTAAACACAATGTAGATAAATCTATATATTCAAACTACCTCGCATGATGTTAAAAACGTTCCTCATAGTTTTAATATTATATATTTTCAATAATTGTACTAACTGTCAAATAACTGTAAATATAGAAAACTGATTTTGAAATGTATTCTGCAATGCATTGAGCTTTTCAAAATATAAATTGATTCCTTATAAACAACATGTTTTCAATAATTTATGTACAACAAAACTGTAAAAAGGGCCACACACGCTAAAACATGCTGCGATACCTTGTATCGACTCCAGGATTCATGAAACTTGCATCAGTTGCATAAGCGCCCACTCACATCGAAACCTGTTGCGATGCCTGAATCGACTCGATACAAATCACATCAATGATAAAAATATGTATTTGTTGACATCATGCAAATCCATAGTAACCACAACAAATAGCAATAGTTGGCATAATAATCATAGTAACCTCAACAATATCGTCTTTCGTCTTCGCATCGATGCAACCCCATACACACTGAAACTTGCATCAGTATTACCGATTCCGCCTCGTCGCTCGCCGATCCGAATGGGATTCCAGACTCTGCATCGCTTGAAACCGCAACTGATACCACACACACTGAAACTTGTATCATGAAACATTAGAGTCGATGCTTGCATCGCAACATGTTTCAGTGTGTGTGGGCCCCATAAGGAAATGAATATTTCCTAACAATTAGGAAGTCCTGACTTTTCTTAGAAATGTTGTTTGGAATGTCAGAATTTCCTAGCGATTTCCGAAAAAGTAACCTCTCTGCACATCCTGTATCCTATCCCGAATAGAACCCAGGTTTCATGTTTGCGTTCGAATGATCATCATATAAAAATTGTATTTTTTGGTTATTCTTCTTCAGCGCTCGTACTACTTACACGAGGGCTATATCATTTCGTCACGATGTCTGTATTTTTCGAATTTTGAGCCGAAAATGGTCTCAATCGACTATGTTCGACTCACCGATGACGAATCCGACGGAAAATTCGAGTCTGTCCGTCCGGCCGTAAGCACGATAACTCTCGAACAGAACAACTTAGAGACTTGAAATTTTCAGTGTGGGTTCAGTTCCTGAATGCCTCGGTTAAGTTCGTAATGGGCCAAATTCCACTAGGGGTTCCGTAAATATGGCCGTTCAAAGTTTTGTTTCCCTGATAACTTGAAAACTACAGATTTGATCGAGATGAAATTTTGCACTCGAATGGAGAATGAGGTGTTCAAGCTACATGTGAAATTTTGTCCAGATCGCATGGCCAGAATCATAGAAACCATAGAAAATTGTAACTTTTGAACGGAAACGCCTAGGGACTTGAAATTTTCAGGATAGGATTGGATCTAGAATTTCGTGATCGCATTTATCTATGAGCAAAATTATACCAGGGGTTCCGTAAATATGGTCGTTTAGTTTTCTTCATAATTTCAAAACTACAGATTCGATCGTGGTGAAATTTTGTATACTTATGGAGAATGATATCTTTCTCCAGATCACATGACTAGAACCATAGAAACCATAGAAAATCATAACTCTCGAACGGAAAGGCCTAGGGACTTGAAATTTTCAGGATAGGTGTGGATTTGAAATGTCGCCTTCACTTTTATCAATGAGCAGAATTATACTAGAGGTTCCGTAAAAACGGTCGTTCGAAATTTTGATTTCTCGATAATTTCGAAACTACGGATTCGATCGAGATGAAATTTTGTATTTCAATCGAGAATGATATATTAAAGCAATATTTTGTCCAGATCGCATGACCAGAACCATAGAAACCATAGAAATTTGTAACTTTTGAACGGAAAGGCCTAGGAACTTGAAATTTTCAGGGTGGGTTTGGATCGCGAATATCGCGGTCACGTTCATCAATGATCAAAATTATACTAGGAATTCCATAAATATGCCCCTTCAAAATTATTTTTTTCTGATAGTTTCGAAACTACTGATTGGATTGGAATGAAATTTTGCACATAGCTGAGGAATAATGTATTTGCATTTTGTCCGGATCGCATCACCAAGACCATAGAATACCGTAGAAAATTCTAGTGAATTATCGAAAAAAAATTGGTCAGCTGAAGCACTGACATGAAGTCTGGAATTTCGCCTAAGTTCAGAATTTTTTTGTCCGCTGTCGAAAATTCCTTCAATTGATTTATCAAACTGGAAAATGCGAATCTACTTACAAGGTGGATGTACGAGCGCTCAAAAGCTCCTGACTTCACGGCAGTGCTTTTCGTAATTTTTGAATAAGAGAGTTAGAAGAACGAGCGCTATATCATTTCGCCACGATGCTGTAGTTTTTCGAATTTTGAGCCGAAATTGGTCTCAATCGACAAAGTTCGACTAACTGATGACGAATCCGTCAAAAAATTCGAGTCTGTCTGTCAGTCCGACCGTCCGTATACACGATACTCTCGAACGGAACGACCTAAAGACTTGAATTTTTCAGGGTAGGTTCGAATCTCGAATGCCGTGGTTGAGTTCGTTACTGGGCAAAAGTCGATCAGAGGTTCCGTAAATATGGCTGTTCGAAATTTTGTTCTTCTGATTACATCGAAATGACCGATTTCTGATTCATCGACATGAAATTTTGCACTCAGATGGAGAATGGCGTGTTCAAGCTACATGCAAAATTTTGTCCAGATCGCATGACCAGAACCATCGGAACCATAGAAAGTTATAACTTTGTAATAGAAAGGCCTATGTATTTGAAATTTTCAGGATAGGTGTGGATCTCAAATGTCGCGGTCACGTTCATTAATGAGCAAAATTAGGCTAGGGATTCCGTAAATATGCTCGTTTGAAATTTAGTTTTCTCGATAATTTCAAAATATTTTGCATATAGTATATAATAATGTACTCAAACTGACGATGTCTGTATTTTTCTAATTTTCAGCCGAAAATGTTCTCAATTGACAAGGTTCGACTCACTACACTACAATTTGGTCCAGATCGCATGACTAGAACCATAGAAACTATAAAAAATTATAACTTTCGAACAGAAAGGCCTGGGCACTTGAAATTTTCAGGATAGGTGTGGATCTCGAATATCGCGGCCACGTTCATCCATGAGCAAAATCAGTTTAGGGTTTCCATAAATATGTCGTTCGAAAACAACTCATTGGATTGGAATGAAATTTTGCACGTAGATGAAAAATAATGTTTTCAAACTACGTACTACGCGAGGAATTTTATGCAGATTGCATCACCAAGACCATAGATACCGTAGAAAATTCTAGCGAATTATCGAAAAAAAAATTGGTCACCAAAAGCACCGACTTGAAGTCTGAAGTTTCGCCTTAGTTTGAATTTTTTTTTGACGAAATTCAAAAATTTCTTCAATTGTTTTCTGAAACTGGAAAATGCGAATCTACCTACAAGGTGGATAAACGAGTGCTCAAAAGCTCCTGACTTCACGGCAGTGCTCTTCAAATTTTTTGAAACATAATTTCAATCCTAAATATCAAGTTCAACAACATTCCTCTCTGAATTTTGAAGTTTCTGTATACTAGAAATAGGATCTTCTCCAGAAATTAGCTAGAGACAGAGAAGAAGAAGGAATTGGGAAAATATTATGACGCACTACTGAATTCAACCCAAGCCGCAGCAATGGTCACCAAATCAGCTATATTGATAAAGCAGAACCTCATTTGTTGATATGTGCATCTTCGTATATTATCATCGTGAACGGCATCCTCTAGTTTCTAGGAATGTGAAAGTGTTGGGCTTACTACGCCATAGTCAAACAGAAGTGGACCGTGAAAAGAAATATTATGCGCCCCAAGTGTTGTTATTTCGAGGTGTATAAACTTCAGCTTGTTGTGTAACGAAAAAAATAAATTTACGGAGCAGAAAAATGAAGGACTTTCCACCCAAAAGTTGACAGGATAAATCTATCCACAACTTCATCTGAAACCGGATCTGCATATCGCCAATGTACAGCAGCACACAGTGTATGGAGCGTGATATTTACACAGAGGCTTAGCCTCTAATATTAATGTTTGTCCGGGAAAGTCGAATACGTGACGACCTCGTGACAGGTCACGAAAAAACAACCCAAATTAATGCCCCCTTCAATTAATAATTCCAGTTATGTGTGAACACAAACAGAATCAGGGCAAGTTATTTGACACAATCTCAAATTGCATTTTTTGTGTTTTCAATGGTATAATCACGATTTTGCAAACTTTCCCATAATGATGGAGTTTCGATTTGTGGTCCAGTCAATGAAGCCTCAAATGGGGTAGGTTTAGTGTAGAGAACATTTCGGATTGAATGCATTTAGAGTTAGAAGTAGATAATAGTATATTATTTGACGAGCGAAAATGAAGGTCATAACCCACGCAGATGAAGTTTGCAGCACGAGCCGAAGGCGAGTCCTGTAATTCTTCAAGTAAGTTATGACCATCACCGCAAGTTGAATACTATACTTTATCTACGACTATAACAATAAATACTAAGATACAAGTACAGAGAAAGAACTTTATCTTAATAGTTACCTATAACAATGCATGATTTATGTTGATTGTGCTTCTTAGCATTGAGGAGAAAGTCCATAGGGGCGATGCTTCATATCTAGTGCTAAGTTCATTGAAATATGCCAAAAGAACATTATCTGTGAACGATGACGTAATATTTTCACTGCTACACCTGATGCGTCGTGAACGTAAACGATCACCTGTGTTGCGCTCGGAATCCGAGGTCTACACATCTGTCTGGCGATAAGTGAGAATTCATGATTGACAGAACCATCTCGTCGTGCCAATTTCGTAAATTTCTTCTAAATTAACGCCTTATTCGTCTTCTATTGAATATTATCTCATGTTCGGTTAAACCGGATTCGTCTGCTCATCTTTTTCGCCGTTTTTTAGCGCAGCTTTGTGTCTTCTGATAGAACCAATTGAGCAACTTTAAGTTAAGTGCTCTTCTTCTGCTTCCGAAGACAACCCTAGAACTGTGCCGATCGAGGGTGCTCTTCTTCCTCTCCTCTAACCCTATTTCAGCATCATCCTGGGGTGATTCACCGAGACTCCATCCACACCCTCTTAGGGTGAGTACTTTGCTTTACTTTGCTCAAGGTGTTCAACTTCACAGTCAGTTCAACTGAGTGTGGTTGCAAACCATTTTCGCGACTATTCAACACCAATCTTGAAAATTGTTGTATACACCTTTATATTTGTTTTGGGATTTTTCGGGCAATAAATTCTGTATGGTATATGGTATAATAATAATAATCTTTACATACACTTAAACCTTTAAAGGCGCATAGAATCGGATAGACAGATCTCCGCCTACCGTTTGAATTCGTAAATGGCACATTGGGATACTGAAAAATAAGACCCTTCAGCGATCGTTGAGTGACTCATGACCCCCCGTGTTTTTTACAAGAAGAAACGGGCTTTCCAACGATGTCCAAACGATCCCTCTAGCCCATCTTGAAGTATTTTAAAATAATGTTCCGAAATGGCCAAAATCGATGAAAAGCATAAAAGGAGTCTTCAAGAAATGGTATGCAAATTTTTCCATTCCCATCTTGTGGAATGAATCAAGTTGTAATCGAATCTCGAAGAATAATAGGTGCAGATAGGCTATATGGCTTTTCCACACTTTCCACCATTTTTGCAAGATTTGCTTTTGAAAATCGTACTTTTGGTAAACAAATGGTACAAATGTCAAATAGACACACCGAATAAGCGTCTCCTTCATTTGCAGCTTTCGATATGGCTATCTGAGCAACACCAGTTCACGAAATATGACATTCGCGCATTCGATTTGCTTCGAAAAGTTGGCTCAAAACAATAAAATAAAGCCCTACAATGCACGAAATATAAATTCTCGCATACGATTCGTTTCGAAAAGAAACAACACGGTTGACGAAAACCCATATCGAAAGCGCCAATAACCTATAATAATATGCCATCTGTGAATCGGCTACTCGGCAAGTGACAGTCCAGCAATCATACAAATAATAATATGTCGATTTAATTCCCATCTCACGATAGTACGAAGTATGTATTTGATTTATTTCAGATTATAAAGATTAAATTCCTCTAATTTTTCTTTTACAGTGCCAAATCTATTTTATCCAAGGAAGGAAGGAGCAATATTTAATGGATATTGATAAATTTTCTCTGAATTTCGTTGAAATCGATCGATAATAGGCCAATTCAATAATTATACCTAGATATTCATTGCTTTCATCAAGAAAATGAATTCCCTGGTTAACCATTATATTTTGAGTGTAATCACAGGATATAGTATTGTTCAATATAATATGTACATATTCTATACAGAGAGATTCTTGAGAGGTGTACTTATTGCCCATTATTGATATACATTGGTATATATCGATCTACTTTTTCCATTGATTTCCTGTTTCAGTGGATTTATCATTTCACAAGGCATATTGAACAGAGAGGAATAATATAATTGACGAATAATCTTTGTAACGACTAGATGCTATAAGACTCAAGAAATTGAAAAAATTCAATATTAATGGTTCACATAGTTTGAACGTGCGAATTATTTCTAAGCACATTAAACCTAACGAAATCTGAGGAAGGGTTACATCGAAGGTATTCGATATAAATGAATTATCCAGAACAGTCTTATCTCATATACAGATTTACATTACATATTATTGTATGTAATAGATTCTTAATTCAAAGTACAAAAAACAATGGCATTAATTTCTGTAAACAAAACCGTGCTTTTGTATCATACAACGTAAAGTATGGAGAAGTTTACATTCATCTGCTAAAACTGAATTTCTTTACACATGCTATATTGTTTCTTATTTCAAAATAAATAAAAATCCATCCAAGTTTTGGGTTGGTCACATCGAAGATATTCGAGATAAATGAACTATCCAGAATGGTCCGACAGAAGTAATAATTTTCGAAAATACAAGTGTTGATATCAATATAATCACGATTGGGAACTGAAGTCATTCTTCTAAATTCCAAAATATTATAATAACCCGATCGGACATCAACAAAAATTTCGAGAGACGAACGTAACGGGATAATGTGAAAAATTTCTTTTCCCTAAGATAACCGATTTCTGTGGTATCACGTGGCTCTCTATAACCAAAAGAAGGGCCAGCAATAGTTGCGTGAACAATCGGAATCTACCAAACCTTCAGCAGAAATCTACTTTTTTCTACCAAAGTCAATTACAGAAATCTACTAACTCTTTAGCGCTTCCTGTTAGAATGAAAGAAGAAATCTTTAATGTTTCGTTGCATTTATAAACAATATCGCATTGATTAACATTCAATGAGCAAACAAAATAAACCCTTTTATAAGTGTATATTTGGAAATTTATTAAATAGAACAAAAAACATAACATACACTGGATATTTAGGTTAGGACAGTGTTGAGACAATTCTCAAAATAAATCAATATTTAGGTTAGGTTAGGTTAGCTTGAGTTAGGACAGTGTTGAGACAATTCTCGAAATAAATCAATATTTAGGTTAGGTTAGGTTAGCTTAAGTTAGGACAGTGTTGAGACAATTCTCGAAATAAATCAATATTTAGGTTAGGTTAGGTTAGGTTGAGTTAGGACAGTGTTGAGACAATTCTCGAAATGAATCAATATTTAGGTTAGGTTAGCTTAAGTTAGGACAGTGTTGAGACAATTCTCGAAATGGATCAATATTTAGGTTAGGATAGGTTAGCTTAAGTTAAGACAGTGTTGAGACAATTCTCGAAATGAATCAATATTTAGGTTAGGTTGGGTTAGCTTAAGTTAGGACAGTGTTGAGACAATTCTCGAAATGAAACATTATTTAGTTAGGTTGGGTTAGCTTAAGTTAGGACAGTGTTGAGACAATTCTCGAAATGAATCAATATTTAGGTTAGGTTGGGTAAGGTTAGCTTAAGTTAGGACAGTGTTGAGACAATTCTCGAAATAAATCAATATTTAGGTGAGGTTAGGTTAGGTTAGGACAGTGTTGAGTCAATTCTCGAAATAAATCAATATTTAGGTTAGGTTAGGACAGTGTTGAGACAATTCTCGAAATGAATCAATATTTAGGTTAGGTTAGGTTAGGACAGTGTTGAAACAATTCCCGAAATAAATCAATATTTAGGTCAGGTTGGGTTAGGTTAGCTTAAGTTAGGACAGTGTTGAAACAATTCTCGAAATAAATCAATATTTAGGTTAGGTTGGGTTAGGTTAGGTTGGGTTAGGTTAGGTTGGGTTAGGTTAGCTTAACCCTTTAGTGCCCGACGGTACTTCTGAGTACCAGTAATTTCGACGCGTCGTAAAATTTAGTTTTCTATATTCTGCTTGTTTTATTTAACATATATTGTTGCTGGTGGCTATACTCAGTAGGTTTATGTTTCAATAATAAACATTCGAACATCTTTTCTTGAGAAATTTCCCATCTTTCATCAGGACGCAGAAGTACCGTCAGGAAATATGGCGAGCAGAAAAATTTAACAGTGGTATGTAAGAGACCACTTTATTCGAAAGAAATAGAGGTCATTGCAAATGAGATCCTCAACGAAGATTTATCGTTAGATAATAATATTTTAACAGATGAAGAAGAGAGTGACTCTGAAAATGCGGATACTGATTTGGAATAACGATTCTAAAGATATTTTTCAATTTTTCTGGTTGATACCTAGTAATATCAGTAGTTATTCTGAATTTTGTGGAAAAATTCAATGAAAATGAGGAATAAAGTATTTCAGTTACAGAGCATTTCATTAGCACTATGAATGACATCATTCCTGACGGTAGGTACTCAAAAGTCCATATTTTGGATTTTTTTTCAAAAATGAAAATAAAATTCTGAAAAAAATTGAATTGTATTTAGAACCCTTCAAAAAACAAAAAACAAGAAAAAAAATTTGTGAATTCAAGTTTTTTCTGTATTCGGGCACTAAAGGGTTAAGTTAGGACAGTGTTGGGACAATTCTCGAAATAAATCAATATTTAGGTTAGGTTAGGTTAGGTTAGGACAGTGTTGAAACAATTCTCGAAATAAATCAATATTTAGGTCAGGTTGGGTTAGGTTAGCTTAAGTTAGGACAGTGTTGAAACAATTCTCGAAATAAATCAATATTTAGGTTTGGTTAGGTTGGCTGGAGTTAGGACAGTGTTGAGACAATTCTCAAAATGAATCAATATTTCGGTTGGGTTAGGTTGGCTGGAGTTAAGACAGTGTTGAAACAATTCTCAAAAAAAATTGATATTTAGGTTAGGTTGGATCTGATCTGATCTGACAGTGTTGAAACAATTCTTGAAATTTATTATCATTTAGGTTAGGTTAGCTCAAGTTATGGCAGTGTTGAAAATAATTATTGAAATGAATTAATAAATAGGTTGGGTTAAGCAAGATTGAGTAGGAACCGTGTTAAATACAATTTTCATATTGAATTCATGAATACACACTATAGCATGAACCACGCGAACGCGGACATAGAAAAAGAACGGAATCGAGATTGGGACCGTTGAAATACGATGGTTTTTTTTTTCCCTCAAAATCAAATAAAATCATATCTATCTTCAATTGTTTTCAAAATATCCGATCAATCGGCAAACCTTTCGTTTTGAATCTTAAAAAAATTAATATAATTTCCCCATGTTTAATTTCATTGTTTTCGTTAACAAAATGTATTTATTTATCAAGAAATGAGTGTATCTGTATCAACATCACAAAATGAAAGTTAACCTATTTCAATTTTCCTCATTATGTCACCTTCATAATACTATCTCTTCAAATAAAATATAACAATATCCCAACAAATATGATCAACTTCCATAATAGAAATGGAAAATTAATAATACTTTCAATGTGATCCTATTATTACCCTTTCTGTGGATTTATTTTGAAGATCTACTCATTATGTGGATCTGCCTGTTCGTGGATCTACTTTTTATGTTGATCTACCTGTTTGTGGATCTATTTATCATGTGGATCTACTGGTTTACTAGTAATAATAATAATAATAATAATAATAACTTATTGATCCTTCAGGACACAACAATGTGTATAGGTTATCCTATACACATAGAAATACATATCATAATTCAATACATTATTCAATTAAGTACTTAATGATTCTGAAAGAAACTCCTTGACAGAATAGAAACATTTTTGCAGCTCCTTAATTTCTTTTTTGAATTTCAGTTTGTTCAAAGATTTCAAATGGAAAGGCAAATGGTTGAATAATTAAATGTTCTGATATTGTGGAGAACGTTTGAAACTGTGGGTTATATTGGCTGATTATCTTATTTCGGTGTACATAATAATTCATCTTCACTATCTGAATTAATCTTTTCAGAAAAACATTCACAATTATATGTAGCTATCAACTTAATTTGAGAAAACTTCAAAATTATTCGAGTGACCTCCCCTCAATACCAAATAAAAAACAAAAAAAAAATATTTTGAACGGCCATATTTACGGAAAGCCTAGTCTAATTTTGCTCATTGATGAACATTCGATCCAAACCTACCCTGAAAATTTCAAGTCCCTAGGCCTTTCCGTTCGAAAGTTATAATTTTCTATGGTTTCTATGGTTCTGGTCATGCGATTTGAACGAAATGTAGCCTGAATATATCATTCTCCATTAAAATACAAAATTTCGACACGATCCAATCTGCTGTTTTGAAATTATCAAGAAAACTAAATTTCAAACGACCACGTTCCGTTCGAGAGTTATCGTGCTTACGGACGGACGGGCAGACTCGAATTTCTCGACGTATTCGTCATCAGTGAGTCGAACATAGTCGATTGAGACCATTTTCGGCTCAAAATTCGGGAAATACAGACATCGTGACGAAATGATATAGCTCTCGTGTAAGTAGTACGAGCGCTCATAAACGCGCCAGAGGTGAACAGGATGTCGTTTCGTGAATATTTATAGTGTCCAGTGTTCATAGTGCCGTTCGCGAAAAAGCTTCTACCATATAAGGAATTATTCCTATGTCCTTTCATACGAGGGAAGGGGCCAGGCATAAATTTTTCTCTAGACGTCTATTTAAAGAAATTTTTCAGTTTATTTTCTTAGGTTCTATTCACCAAATTATCTATTCAAGCCAGCAGAACTGCGGACGAAACTTATCAGAAAATGAAGTTTCTAAAAATCAATACTGTCTAATCTTACTAGATACCGGAAAAACAAACTAAACGAATGCCAGTATCACTGAATTGAATTACAGACATAAAAAAAGATCCGAAAACTTCGTTCCCGAAAAAACAAAACGATCACAACAACCGCGTGATCGGAAAGCCAAGGAAGGAGGAAAACGCGACAGCAATCGTCTCTGCCCCCCAGATAAATATGTATGCAGACCGAACAAATAACCATAGCCTCATTGGCGCTCATAAATAATTCAAATGGTTGAAAACGACGGATTCCATCGGAATATTGAAATTTTCCTAATAAAATACAATGTTAAAATAGACGAATATTGTTGGGTATGATCGAAAATTGCATTTTCCACCGCTTTGGGGCGTTTTCGATATCGATTATGCAGAATGGCGATTCGTGGATGAAATGTAACAAGGTAATAGCTTATTTGGCGACAACCTTCTGCTTGCAATTCACCACTTTCATGCATTGCACTTTGTACATCAACAATGGAGAGAAGTCTATGATATTGAACAAAAGGCATTGATTGAGCGACTTTTTTTCTTTCTTCAAAGAAATCGATAGCCATTGTCCCATTGAGAATTAATAGTATATTATGTAACGAGCGGTAATGTAGGTCATAAATCACGCAGATGAAGTTTGCAGCACGAGCCGAAGGCGAGTTCTGTAATTCATCAAGTGAGTTATGATCATTACCGCAAGTTGTATACTATACTTTATCTACGACTATAACAATAAATACCAAGATACAAGTAGAGAGAAAAAACTTTATTGACAAATCTTAATAGTTACCTATAAAAATGCATTATTTATGTTGATTGTGCTTCTTAGCATGGATTAGAAAGTCCATAGGGGCGATGCTTTGTATTTAGTGCTAAGTTCACTAAAATATGCCGAAAGAACATTCTCTGTAAACGATGACTTAATATTCTTACTGCTACACCAATCTCGAAAATTGTTGTATACACCTTCATATTTATTTTGCGATTTTTCAGGTAATAAATTCTGTATGGTAACATTGGCTGATTGTCTTATTATTAAACGTCAAAATTATTCAAGTGACCTCCCCTCAATACCATCAATGGACTGTTTCCTTTCGGCCAATCGGCTTGTTCAGAAGCACAGAGACAGAGAGTTATAGTGGTGAGTTATTTTAACTCACGGTGTTTGTTTACAGATACTGATTATCTTCTTCTTCTTCCCCTTACGTTAGGACTAGGTCCTGTGTCTGCATCAATGGTTTTCCAAGGCGCTATTGGGATGATGAAGACCAGCTTTCGTACCATCTTATATACTGATTATGATTAAATTTTATACCCTACAACTAAAATGAATCGTCTTCGGGTTCGAATTTTTCTGTTGAACATACGCTATTTTCACGCGAATTAAAACACTTAGCTAATTGCAGAGAATATCGAAGACTGAGTGGATCACTTACCTTCACACATCTATTTACAGAATAATTCACGAGGTCTGCGAAAACATTGAAAATCCGTTTCGCCCAAATGACCGTAATTTTTTAATTTCTTGCCGTGAATGGTCTCTAATGATTAGGTTGGACATTGTGCTCAAATTTAATTCAGTTATTTAGAGTTTTTGAATTTTTAGGGAACGTTTGAGGACTAAATACGCCGGTAGAGTTCATAAGTAGACAAAATCTGCCAAAGGGTTTATCAGATATAGCTTGAAACTTTTTATTGATAATTTGAAAAATATCGATCTGATCGAATTGAAACTTTGTAGAAGTTAGTTGGAAAATAACGACGCGAAGGCGAACATCAGAAAATATGAATCTCAAAAACTTCGGTGAATCAAAAATTATTCGGCAAATCCTGCTGAAATTTCGTGTTTGTATTTGGGGCATCGATAAAATTAATTATCATTCAGCTGTCTCCTGTTTCACGTGAAAAGAAAATTGAATTTTTCCGATCTGGCCTTGAGAAGTTTCATTTAGTCCATATTATAATTCGACATTTTCGACATTTTTCGTCACACTGATGGGCGGTAATTTGGTTCAAAGAATCTTCGGTTCCTTTCATCATCTTCAGTTCGGTAGTCTCGCTACAATATCACCTCAGGTCAAATCAAAATAATCATAGCCTAATTGATTTTTCAAGGAAAAAATGTCTCAACCTCAAATTGATTTGACACCGCTATCATGTTGAAAATGGCAAAAAAAAGCCGCGAAATTTCATCATGTCCGTCTCTGTATCAAGAGTATTTCACTAGGAAATTGTTACTCGCATTATATAAATGAAATTTGTGCGGTGAAATTTAGGTGAGGGCAATTGCTATACATGTATCTGAGGGATGAAAGAAAATACCAGGCACAAGATCTCATTAGAGGTCTTGAAAAATGAAATAAATGTTGTGAAATGTTATGAATGAACGGAATTATTCCGTTAAGTTTATAGTTGGTAAGTTATCATCTAAAGTATCCAAAAGATTTTCCTTCTACCTCTAACGACTCAAGTATTGAGTGGAAAATGGAGAAAAAATTCTAGATAATTGCTTTGAATAAGATATATTGCATAGTTCTCAAGATATGAGATATTTTCGGTTAACTTTATTACTACGGAACCCTCTTCTGTGCGTGATCCGAGACCAATAATTCGCGATCTTTTTAACCCAATTGAAGATAACTGTTTCTGTCGGTAGCATCGAATTTTTCCAATCATAAATCTAGCAGAAAAAATCGCTCCAACTTCCCTCCACAACACTTCAAGCAACTGAAGCCCTCCTCCCAATCTGGTAGGTGTGATAAAGTTGTAGTGCTGTTCATTTCTCGGCAGCAACGACCTACCCCCTTGTTCTAGGGCACGATATTTTCAGCAATCTGTTCTAAAATGTATGTCACGCGCCTCTTTTTGTCCCCGAGTTCGGTCTGTAGATAATTCTCCACCGACGACGCTCCGTCGAGAAAACAGAAGTGGAGGACTTTCGTAATTTTCAACGTTTGCAGTTCTCCGATTGAAGTGTCTTCCTCGAGGGTAAAGGATTATGGGGACTGACATCGTTGTTGAAGTCCATCTTGTCGATCTGAGGGATTGTCACGTCATAAAAAGTTTATTCTTCGATATAAAGTGAGACCCTCGAAGGTCTCCAATGATTGGATCGGATGTGATGGGAGAATATGGATTGGGTAGAAGAAAGTGTTCGGACCTTTATCCATTAAGACCATACAAGACCAAATAGAAAACTGGGTATTTTTTCTTGTTCTTTCTCAGGGTGAATTATTCAACTAGCTAGAAATAATTCAGTGTACTGACAGATTGGTTTTTGGAAATTTTCGAGAAATTCCGAAGGAGGGATCTGAGTAATAAGTTGGAACAGAGAAATTTCATGGACGATGGAAGAAACAAATATAATTTTCCATACCATCAAACAGACCTTCGTAAATAACACCAAGAGAAGACAAAAAGGATTGAAGCAATAATGACCAATAACTGTATTTATCTTCTTGAATTATTTCGTTTTGGTCAACCAATTCCAAAAGTAGCCAATAGTAGGGAAAATGCTTGCCATTAAGCCGAGTGATACGATTCTGCAGCAAACATTCGAGTCTCAAATTTCGGAGACGCTCCTGTCCGAATGATGCATCCCCATCGTCTCCCTGCTTACATATGTTAACCACAAGCAGATGAACGGACGTTCTCATTGAACGTCACCTTAATCACCCATTTGACCGATTGCGCATTCCGTGGAGGCGATGCCTTAATTAATTCGACCACGTATAATCTATTTGTCCAGGCCGGTCCGCCGAGTCGATTTAAATCAAATAGGGCGTGCATACAAGAACGTACAGTGACCATTAATACCTTATCGGCGAACGTTATGCGATCATTGTTTGAGCTCGAGACGATCCGGTGGATTTCAGTAATCGCTGAGGTACACTATCTGAGGAATTTGCACTACAAAAGTGGATTCCTTTATAATCTATGCCTTAATGGTGTCGCCACGTAGTGGATTAGCGAAAAGTTCCGTTGGCTAAGAGGTTTAGTCGGGGATAGCGGTAATTGATTTCAGGAGAGACGTATTTCTGTATGTGGATGAGGTTTATACTATAATGTATGGATATGGAGGAATCAAGACCTGTGAGTTCGAAAGATTCCAACAATTGGGTATTATTCATTATTAAAAACTAGAGGTGTATGGTTCATGAGCTGTTCCAGATATACCAAGGAATCCTCTTCTTGTTCCAGAATTCCAATGAACTCCAGATGCAGAAATGCACTCAAACATGTCTCCATTTTTCGTAATTCTATGGTTTTGGGAATATTTGCGCAGACTTCTGATTGTAGTTTGTTATGATGTGTTCAGGTAATTCCTTCTTCACTATGTGTTCATTTTTTGAAGGGTTATTCCCGAAGAGAGGAAGTCCTGTGGAACACGTAGAAAGTTTTCTCTGAAATCTAGGCAGGTTTCTCTTCTCTTAAATTTCAAGAACGAAGCCCTAGCCCTTCCCATAACATATACAGCTGATTACTTTGGAGCTCATCGCTTTGATAGCTTTCGTTTTTTTTTCTGTAGTTGAGTGATAAATCAGCAATCAAGAATACCAAGCACTTCATCAGAACAATTAAAACCATAAACATCAGAGGAAGTGGCTGAATGGTCAGTTTGGATATGTCAAGTACGTTCATGAACGTTCTAACTGATAAAACACTGGTTACTATCAATGAGGGTTCTCCAGAAATTCCATGGTCACACAGAGATCCATATTTATTATAAATGCCCTAATGGCATAACATCTGCTTCATCTTGTCCGAGGTCCATGCTGAAAATTCTTGTGATATACTTAGGATGAAGAAGGATCTCCTTCCTGGTAACTATGAGGAAATGATTCAACTAGATTCAAACCTCTTAACAAAACCAAAGGATGTGATGCCAACTATCTCAGATTTCAAAAGGTCCTTTGAAACGGTGAGATCTAGGCAGGTTTCTCTTCTTTTAAATTTCAAGAACGAATGGCTCTCTTCTCTTTCCTCCTGGTTTTTTATGCTAAGACATAGGAAAGTTTCAGTCCTTCAATGGAGAGTTACAGCCCTAGCCCTTCTCATAACATATACAGCTGATTACTGTGGAGCTCATCGCTTTGATAGCTTTCGTTTCTGTTTCTGTAGTTGATTGAAAAATCAGCAATCAAGGATACCAAGCACTTCATCAGAACAATTAAAACCATAAACGTCAGAGGAAGTGGCTGAATGATCAGTTTGGATATGTCAAGTATGTTCATGAACGTTATAACTGATAAAACACTGGTTACTATCAATGAGGGTTCTCCAGAAATTCCATGGTCACACAGAGATCCATATTGATTATAAATGCCCTAATGGCATAACATCTGCTTCATCTTGTCCGAGGTCCATGCTGAAAATTGTTGTGATATACTTAGGAGGAAAAAGGATCTCCTTCCTGGTAACTATGAGGAAATGATTCAACTAGATTCAAACCTCTTGACAAAACCAAAGGATGTGATGCCAACTATCTCAGATTTCAAAAGGTCCTTTGGAACGGTGAGATCTAGGCAGGTTTCTCTTCTTTTAAATTTCAAGAACGAGTGGCTCTCTTCTCTTTCCTCCTGGTTTTTCATGCTAAGACATAGGAAAGTTTCAGTCCTTCAATGGAGAGTTACAGCCCTAGCCCTTCTCAAAACATATACAGCTGATTACTGTGGAGCTCATCGCTTTGATAGCTTTCGTTTCTATTTCTGTAGTTGATTGATAAATCAGCAATCAAGGATACCAAGCACTTCATCAGAACAATTAAAACCATAAACATCAGCGGAAGTGGCTGAATGGTCAGTTTGGATATGTCAAGTACGTTCATGAACGTTATAACTGATAAAACACTGGTTACTATCAATGAGGGTTCTCCAGAAATTCCATGGTCACACAGAGATCCATATTGATTTTAAATGCCCTAATGGCATAACATCTGCTTCATCTTGTCCGAGGTCCATGCTGAAAATGTTTGTGATATACTTAGGATGAAAAAGGATCTCCTTCCTGGTAACTATGTGACTCAATGACTCAATTAGATTCAAACCTCTTGACAAAACCATATGATGTGATGCCAGCTATCGTAGATTTCAAAAGGTCCTTTGAAACGTCCTAGTGCAATAAATTTCGTAAATCGATTGAACCCAAAGTCATATGGTATACAGAGGATCTTTGAAACTCTGGGAAATGAGCCCTTTATTCCACAAACCGAGACACTGGCTGCCTACATCTGCGCTCAACGGTGTCTTAAAAGGAACTTCAAAGGGGCGCAGATCTTAATAACTACGGACAGCCAGGCCACGCTGAGGTCCCTGTAATCACACAGCCAGGGATCTTTGCTTACATGGGAATGCCGTAATACCTAAAAGCAACTGGCTGGAGGCAATAAAGTGACTATACTATGGGTACCAGGGCATTGTGACTTTATAGGAAATGAAAGAGCCGATGAACTTGCGATATGAGCATCGAGGTTTACACCTGCTGGACCTGGGCCTTTCTGTGAGCTTGGTAAAGGTCAATTTAAGAAATCGGTCCAACAATGGGATAATAGTCATCTGAAGGAACAATCCCAGATTTGCTCAGGCAATAAATTTGTGGTGTTTTCACCGATCTATACCAGAAAGCTCCTGAAGCTGCCACGAACTGGCGGGTGGTGGGACTGCTGATGGGTCACTGTCGGTAAAAATACCTTTTGTACCGCATGGGAAAGTCGACAGATGAGATTTACAGGCTCTGCGGATCGGAAGCAGAAACCGCTGCTCACATGGTATGCAAATTTCCAGAGTTGGCTGGTCTTAGAACCATTCCATTCCATGGAAAATCAAGTCTCGTATACTCGCGAGGTAACAGCCAAGGCTCGTAAGGATGTTGTCGGTTTTATCAACACCTTCGACTGCCTCCTTGGGCTTGCATGAATGAGTAGGGAAGAGAACAAAAGATCCACGTGGTCGTAGCTCCCGGAAGGCTAACCAAGCTACAACGAGGATTCTCAAATTTTTGATTCCAGAAGAGCCAACCTTTTGGCTTCACATACATTCATTTGTTGTTACCATTGAAATTTATTTGGAAATTCTTAGTAGCCTGGAATACTTTCATGACGAACTTTCTTGGTGTTCGGTGGAAAAAAGTCCCAAGTGACGATTACCTGGAGATAGAAGAAACTATGAAGATTTCAGACATTTGTGAGCGTTGGTCAAGAGATTTCTCCTGAGTACCAATGTTATTTGACTGGAGTGAAGGAAGAGATCCACTTAAACCTAGCAATCGAAGGGATTCCTGGAATGGTACAAGGTGATTGTAACCACCATAAAGAAACGAAGGCCATATTCGGTCCGTTTGCGGTACAATTCATCGAAATGCGAAGAATGAATATGTCTCACAATGGTAAAATTAATCAGATTTCTCCTAACCAAAGGAGAGGTTTGGTCTACCATGGAGAAATTTCGTGATGAAATCTTGACTGGTGAGGAGCAACTTGTTTTTTTATTTATCTCTTCCTGCTTGTTTCACTCTATTCATCTTATTATAGTGTAGAGTTAACCCAACTCTTTCCCTCCGTTCTCTGAAGAAGAGCTCCTGTTTCCGAGATTAAGAATTATATATACTATCTAATTCTGCTGTCCCTGGATGATGATGGTCAGGTTGATGCAATATTCCTGTTGATCTGCTCATTCGGTTTTTTTTCTGCTCACTTGAGTTAAATTCATTCGTTTTTGAATGGTGAAATCAGTTATATGTTCTATAATGGTTCAAGATCGTTTGAAAATAAGTTGGGTGCTGGGGTTAAGCAGGGATCTCATCTAGGTGTATTGCTGTCTTGTGGTATACATAAATGGTGTAATGAGTACTTTGAAATGCATGGCTTTGGCGTATGCTAATGACTTAAAGCTATTCTTGAGAAAACGTAACAGGGGTGATTTGAGGCTGCTTCAGTCCAGTCTGCAATTGGTCTGGTATCCAATTCCTAGGAAAGGTCTAGAGTGCTTTCAAATGACTTTCACTAGATTGCAGTGTTTAGGTGCCAATTACTTCAGTATAGACCACTTCTTTCCCTGCGTGGATCGAATAAGTCATCTTGGTATTTTGTTTGAAACTAGTCTCTCTCCAGATAGTTTGATGACTTAGAGGTGCTGAAGTTTTCTTCTTCACTCTTGTTATTAATGAGTTGGGGTATGACAGCCTTATTTAGTTTTTCATGTGCAACAGTCACCATTGGGCTTTTTCTCTCACAATTCAGAATTGGTTTCATCTCCTAGCTCTAACATTAAGCTCATGGTAACTATTGGCAAATGTATTCATTCCAATTCAGATTAGAGTTTCATTCTGCTACACAATCTTCGAAGAGAAGTCGATAGATAGAGATATTGCTGAATTATCCATAATTCGAGTGTTTCGTGTTTCATCATTAAAACAAGAGGAGACATCGACGTAGAAAATTCTCTTCGACAACTCGTCAATCTCCGTTGAGACGTAGCAAAGTTCCACGACAATCCGCTCGCTTTCGTGTAGATGCAGATGACCGAAATATTCTTTTCAAATAGACACGTCTCTTCTCTCCAATTCAGATCTACTGGGATACTGGGAATCGCTTTTATCCCGCTGGCTGTTCGGAATCCTTTTCGATATAAGTGGACGTTAATTGCAACAGCTGAATGGAATTTCCATCCTGCAGCTTCGATTTCTATCTTTTGCCACCTGCCTCCCGCTTCTTTCTATTCTTCTATTGAGAATTGTTGAATAGAAACTATCGGAATAGAATGCAGGTTTCGTCGATAACATTATTTGGTGTGACCACGGGATGTAAAATTCTATAAACTCCGTTTTTACCTTTTTGAGCGCTCGTACTACTTACACGAGGGCTATATCATTTCGTCACGATATCTGTATTTTTCGAATTTTGAGCCGAAAATGGTCTCAAATGACTTTGTTCGACTCACTGATGACAAATCCGTCGAAAAATTCGAGTCTGTCCGTCCGTCCGGCCGTCCGTATACACGATAACTCTCGAACGGAATGTCCTAGAAACTTGAAATTTTCAGGGTACGTTCGAATATCAAATGCCGCGGCTAAGTTCGTTATTGGACAAAATTCGCCGAGGGGTTCCGTAAATATGGCCACTCGAAATTTTGTTTTCCTGATTACTTTGAAACTACAGATTCGATCGAGGTGAAATTTTGTACTCTAAGGGAAAATGAGGTGTTCAAGCTACATGCAATTTTGTCAAGCTCGCATCACCAGAACCATAGAAACAATAGAAAATTGTAACTTTTGAACGGAAACGCCTAGGGACTTGAAATTTTCAGGATAGGTGTGGATCTCGATTGTCGTGATCACTTTATCTATGAGCAAAATTATACTAGGGGTTCCGTGAATATGGTCGTTTGAAATTTAGTTTTCTTGATAATTTCAAAACTACAGATTCGATCGTGACGAAATATTGTATACCAATGAAGAATTATATATTCGAGCCACATTTCTCTAGTCGCATGACCAGAACCATAGAAACCATAGAAAATCATTACTTTCGAACGGAAAGGCCTAGGGACTTGAAATTTTCAGGATAGGTGTAGATCTGAAATGTGGCGTTCACGTTCATCAATTTTTTTTTTTTTTTTATCGCTTTTATTGCAATTTACAATCTACTTTTATAAAGTATTGAGTAAATGAGCAGAATTATACTAGGGGTTCCGTAAATACGGTCGTTTGGAATTTTGTTTTCTCGATAATTTCGGAACTACGGTTTCGATCGAAATAAAATTTTGTATTTCAAACGAGAATGATATATTAAAGCAACATTTTGTCCAGATCGCATGACCAGAACCATAGAAACCAAAGAAAATTATAACTTCCGAAGGGAAAGGCCTAAGAACTTGAAATTTTCAGGGTGGGTTTGGATCGCGAATTTCACGGTCACGTTCATCAATGAGCAAAATACGACTAGGGGTTCCGTAAATATAGTTGTTCAAAATATTCTGTTCCTGATAATTTCGAAATTTCCGATTTGATTGGAATTATATTTTGCACCTAGATGAGGAATAATGTATTCAAACTACTTGCGAAATTTTATCCAGATCGCATCACCAAGACCATAGATACCGTAGAAAATTCTAGCGAATTAACGAAAAAAAATTGGTCAGCTGAAGCACTGACAAAGTCTGGAGTTTCGTCTAAGTTTGAGAATTTTTTTGACAGCTGTCGAAAATTCCTTCAATTGATTTCTAAAACTGGAAAATGCGAATCTACCTACAAGGTGGATGTACGAGCGCTCAAGAGCTGCTGACTTCACGGCAGTGCTTTTCGTAATTTTTTATTAGTTATTTCTAGATTTTAAAGAATGGTTCATTTCGTCGCAATGTCAGAATAAATATTTTATGCGAGTGATAATATTAAATTTTCATTCTGATTGAGTTACAGACTGAAATTTCTTCACGAACAGAAAGTATGAATCGTAAAAAAAATTCAATTGAATCTATTTATATAAACTTATTGTTTGAGATTTGTATTATATTGTATCAATATTTTTATGGTGTTTGAGGCCTAGAAAAATTAGATATGAAAATCGGATATATCAGAAATAAATCCAAGCAAAAATTTCGTATGCTAAGGAGAGGGAAAAAAGGCATAACATAGGCATACACTTCCTAGTGAAAGAAGAATTTAACTTAATTACAGAATTTTTCCCGGAATGAATCTAGAATTGAAATAACTTTTATCAAAACTCATCGAAAGAGACCGTTTCGTTGGAAGTTGTTCATATAAAATATACAATTTGAAAAAAGTGAAAAAAATTTCGCACGTAGTTTGAATACATTATTCCTCAGCTAGGTGCAAAATTTCATTCCAATCAAACCGGTAGTTTCGAAATTATCAGGAACAGAATATTTTGAACGGCCATATTTACGGAACCCCTAGTCTAATTTTGCTCATTGATGAACGTGACCGTGAAATTCGCGATCCAAACCCACCCTGAAAATTTCGAGTTCCTAGGCCTTTCCCTTCGGAAGTTATAATTTTCTATGGTTTCTATGGTTCTGGTCATGCGATCTGGACAAAATGTTGCTTTAATATATCATTCTTGTTAAAATAAAAAATTTTATCTCGATCGAATCCTTAGTTTCGAAATGATCGAGAAAACATTATTTCAAACGAACGTATTTACGGAACCCCTAGTATAATTCTGCTCATTGATAAACGTGAACGCCACATTTCAGATCTACACCTATCCTGAAAATTTCAAGTCCTAGGCCTTTCCATTCGAAAGTTATGATTTTCTATGGTTTCTATGGTTCTGGTCATGCGATCTGGAGAAATGTAGCTTGAATATATCATTCTCCATTAATATACAGAATTTCGTAACAATCGAATATGAAGTTTTGAAATTATCAAAAAAACTCAATTTCAAACGACCATATTTACGGAACCCCTAGTATAATTTTGCTCATAGATGAAAGTGATCACGACAATCGAGATCCACACCTATCCTGAAAATTTCAAGTCCCTAGGCTTTTCCGTTCAAAAGTTACAATTTTCTATGGTTTCTATGGTTCTGGTGATGCGAGCTGAACAAAATTTTGCATGTAGCTTGAACACCTCATTTTCAATTAGAGTGCAAAATTTCATCTCGATCGAATCTGTAGTTTCAAGGTAATCAGGAAAACAAAATTTCGAGCGGCCATATTTACGGAACTCCACGGCGAATTTTGCCCAATAACGAACTCAACCGCGACATTCGAGATTCGAACCTACCCTGAAAATTTCAAGTTTTTAGGACATTCCGTTCGAGAGTTATCGTGTATACGGACGGACGGACGGACGGCCGGACGGACTCGAATTTTTCGACGGATTCGTCATCAGTGAGTCGAACATAGTCGATCGAGACCATTTTCGGCTCAAAATTCGAAAAATACAGACATCGTGATGAAATGATATAGCCCTCGTGTAAGTAGTACGAGCGCTCAAAAACTAGATCCAATCGTCTTCTTGGCGTTGAAGCATAGAAAATGAAATTGCCTACTATGATCGATTATGATTATTTCAAAAATAACAAGGTTTATCATGTACACGACGTGCTTCAAGCCTTACGAGGAAGCAATGAAGTTAATGAAAAAAATAATTACTCCATCAAAGGCAATCAACAAACAATATGAAAACAAGCAACATTTTAATGGATGATGGATTGCTCAACGAAGAATCTTAATATGCAAGTTGTTGACATCATCGATCAACGAGATGTCAGCTGAATAACATGGGAAATATCAATAAATTCACCCAATATTGCGAAGAGGATTGAAATTCTTTCTGTAGTACAAAATCCGAAACACTAACGAAAAAGTGAATGGAGCATTACGATATACAGTTCTTCATACTCATGAAAAATAAAACACTTTCCGTTCAGATCATAAACTGTAAGATACATTAGTTCAAACTGAAAGTAGAACATTAATTAGATTCCAAAAATGTTTCAATATTTGCTTAGGAAAGTTTATACATGTGAAAAAACGATCTAGGAAATCTCTGTAGCTTCGATGATGATTAAAAAATATTGCAGAAGATAATGATATATTTTTTCCATTTTATGTATTGGAATTCGCATTGTTCATAACTGATAACTGAAACTATTCAATCATAATTTTCTGTAGAAATTGAACCTTCCTCTCTAGATTCGGTAGAATTGTCCAGAAATAGTTTCAAATTTATTATTGTAAATAACATTTCTGATTATGTTTGTTACTGGATATGAACAGCACAGTCATTATAGCGTCCTGATCTTGAATTGATCAAAAACATGGAGCAAAGTTTCATATATGTTACATAATAACTGTATAGTTATATAGCATGCATTTAGTTTGGATTCATCATAAATTTATCACAAATTATGGATCAGATAACCCTTTCCTTGATCTACCCAGGTAGCATCACAAAGATGTAGCTGATCACCTGGGTTGAAAGTATTCGACATCTTCCAACCAGTATGTCAGCATCAAACAAGGGTAAAGATGTTAATCTCGTGTTATAAATTTGTCCGTTATGAAAAATTCTGCTGCCTTAATAAGCGATATTTCTCGCCATGAGAAAATCCATTACATATTAATGCATGCTGTGCGGGATTAGGAGTTGAAGGGATCATTTATGAAGAAAGCTTATTTATCCAGGGATTATGGCCAGAAAAATGGAAGGAACAACGAAGCTGCCAGGAAAATCTGTTCATGAAAAAGAAATGTGATGAGTTTGAGTTTAAGAAATATGAGATGTTTGTCGGGAACATAAATTTATTTATAGAACCGAAGATATTAATGCAATATGTGGAAAATAAGTCACCGATATATCTCAGGGATTTCGACGTTTTTCGAAAAAAAAATTGGACCATGGTAGGAATGATAAGACAGTATAAGCCATCCATACTGGTTTCGATGGTGAAATCTAACGATGAACCAAAATAAGAACCGAATTATCTTCTTCATCTTCTAAACCATCGAGGCAGAAGACTAAGCTCTATGTGGTTCAAGAAAGCGCTGCACACAGACGCCTGTCTCGGTCTGAACTTCATCAAACAACGCTGATTTCGGCACTTATCTGGGAGTTAACTCGTTTAATCAGAGGTGTGAAATAAGTTCAGCAGTCTGAATTAAATTCATCAAAAGTAATTGTACCCTTAGGACCGCCGCCTGCAGAGTTGGAACAAGAAGTTGCTGTTCTCCGTGCTTTCACACTGTGAAATGGATTCGGAGGCCTGTTCTCTAGATGGTGGTAGATTTTTTTGTATTAAATATTTGAATGAAGTGAGATTATGCGGGAAACTCAACTCTGTAACTACAACTTTCGGAAACAAGAAGACTTTGGTGAATTTCGTCTGAGACGCATTCCAAGGAGACGGATTTATGCACATTGCAGAATTTGGGGTTTTATTATGTTCTGAGATACGATTCGTATATCTTCCTGAGTTAGCGCGAGTCGGATAATTTGTAGAGACAGTGAAAAAACTTTGAGCATCCAACTGAAATATTTTCATTATTGAGTCAAAACACGTTGTCAAATCGATCTGAAATGTTTCACCCAACTTCCGTTGTGATGACAATGGCTAGGTTGGTTGATTTGAACATATGATGTAAGTAAGAGTCTTTCGACAGGAAATGAAGAAAAACATACTCAAAGTGAATTTTGTCAGCGGAATAATAAAACATAAATATGTATACAGGGGTACAGGGAAAGTCATACTGAATATTAAAGGACGTTATTAATCAGGTCGTTTCTGATAGATTTGGTTCTATAATATGGTGTCCGAAACTTAACCATTATTTTGAATTTTGAAGATTTTTGAGAAAATTCTCTATTTTTAGGCTTTTTTATCAATTTTTTTTTGGATTGTAGCTTCAAGGGGACGTTTTTTTATGTATCTAGTTAAAGGGCATGACAATTAATGAAAATGATCAAGAGAAACTGAACCCACTACTAACCGCTTAATAAGACTGCTCGACAACGGTTAGAATCAAAGATTTTTCACTAAGTGTTTTTAAATTTGAAGCACCTTTTTTGAAAAAACCTTCTTGGAACTTATTCTGCAGAAGAGTTCAAAAACTTCTTTTCAGCTTTTCAAAAGGGTACAACACTTGCTATTAAATAGGCAAAACATTGACCGAATGACAGTTGAGGAAGTAGCGGCGGCCATGTCGAACATGAATTATAAAAATATTGCTCTGTTTTTCTTTGTTTTATTTACGTATTTTAGCTATTTTTGTGCTCGGGAGACAAAGACATACAGTCTCAAGTATGTCATTTTAAATCTTGGCGTATATTCTGCTCATGCGATTCTTTCGTGGTAGATATGTTTTCCGTAATTTTCTGTGAAAACGCGACTTGGCTTGGATTTTTGGACTGTTGCATCTTCTCACTGTGTGACGTGGCTTGTGACTGGACTTTGATTTGTATTGTGAACATGGCAAAGTTTACTAACGAGGAATATGCTGACATTCTGATGTGTTATGGATTTTCCGAAGGAGTGTAGTGGCTTGCACGCAATAAATACTTGCGACGGTATCCTACTCGTCGAGTACCTGATATTGGCGTTTTTGACATAGTTTGTCGAAGACTACGAGAAACTGGGTCTGTTCTAGTACGAAAGTCTGGTTCGTAATGCGCACTCCTGGGCAATACCCTTACCATTACACACCAGTGCTAGTGACAGAAGGAGGGGATATATTGGGGCGACTAGACTCCTGGTGATTTATGCTGAATGCCGATATTGAAGATCCGGTCTTTTTTTCGTGTGGACCGATGAGTCGAACTTTGGCATCACAAATCATCATAACGCCCATTATTAGGCTCCCAAAGCGCAAGATAACCCAAAAAAAGAACAAAGGGGTCAGAAGGAGATTCAGTCTTGAAGTGTGGATGGCCATAATATCAAATTACTTTAAAGGGCCATACTTCCTGCCTATTTTAGCTACTTTCACCTCAAACTAAAAATATACCCTCTACTACCTTAAGTGTTATTTGGTCAATGCTTTGCCTAGTTAATAGCAGGTGTTATACCTTTTTGAATAGCTAAGGAGGTTAAGAAGTTTTTAAACTCATTTGCAGAAGAAGTTTCATGAAGTTTTTTCTCATAAAAGCGCTTCAAAGTTGAAAACAATTAGTGAACATTCTTTGCTTTTAACTGTTGTCGAGCAGTCTTATTGAGCTGTTAGTAGTAGGTTCAGTTTCTCTCGATCGCTTTTATCAATTGCCATGCCCTTCAACTAAATACATCGAAGAAACGGCTCATAGGAGATCCAATCCGAAAAAAATTGATAAAAAGGCAAAAAAATGAAGGATTCTGCGGAAAATTTTCAAAACTCAATATCCCCATAACGGTAAAGTTTCGGACACCGTATTATAGAACCGAATCCAACAGAAATGACCTGAACAATAACGTCCTTTGATATCAGTACGCTTTCCCTGTAACCCTGTATATAAGAAATGAGAGAATATCCAATGGTCGCAAACTATTAGGTTAGACTCACAGATGAAGAGTTCTAGGTCAAATTCAATTCCGTCTGTCCGACCGTCCGTCGGCACGACGGTACGACACGATAAACTTTGATAGGCTGAAACATTCACAATTATAATTAGGTATCAACTTAATTCGAAAAAAACGTCAAAATTATTCAAGTAACATCACTCCTTTCGGCCAATTGGCTTGCACAGACGCACAGAGCCATTTTGATATTCAGTTCGTAAATTATTTCAAGAATCCGATTTCCGATTTATTATGGTGAATTATAGTTGTTTTTTCACAAATACTATCAATTGCTCAAAAGTAGTTGAATAATGAATATATAATTCAATAGAAGTAGACACAAAATATTCTTTTTGAAATCTTCGGTAAGTTAAAAACTATTCGCCCCATCCTGCTGAAATTTTGTTTCTATATGAAGGGTTTTCCAATAGGAATGATACAATTCAAACCTTACAAAACACATAAATTATTCAATGAGGTACAATTTTTTGAACGCTCGTACTACTTACCCGAGGGCTTTATCATTTCGTCACGATGTATGTATTTTTCGAATTTTGAGCCAAAAATGGTCTCAAACGACTATGTTCGACTCACTGATGACGAATCCGTCAAAAAATTCGAGTCTGTCCGTCCGGCCGGCCGGCCGTCCGTTTACACGATAACTCTCGAACGGAATGTCCTAGAAACTTATAACTTTGCAATGGAAAGGCCTAGGTGTGGATCTAGAATGTTGCGGTCACGTTAATCAATGAGCAAAATTTGACTATGGGTTCCGTAAACATGGTGGTTTAAAATTCAGTTTTCATGACAAATTCAAAACTATGAATTTGATCGTGATGAAATTTTGTATTTAAATTGAGAATGATATATTCGAGCTACATTTTTTCCAGATCGCATGATCAGAACCATAGAAACCATAGAAAATCATAACTTTTGAACGGAAAGGCCTAGGAACTTGAAATTTTCAAGGTGGGTTTGGATCGCGAATATCGCGGTCACGTTAATCAATGAGCAAAATTTGACTATGGATTCCGTAAATATGGTCGTTTAAAATTCAGTTTTCATGACAAATTCAAAACTATGAATCTGATCGTGATGAAATTTTGTATTTAAATTGAGAATTATATATTCGAGCTACATTTTTTCCAGATCGCATGATCAGAACCATAGAAACCATAGAAAATCATAACTTTCGAACGGAAAGGCCTAGGGACTTGAAATTTTCAGGATAGGTTCGGATCGCAAATTTCACGGTCACGTTCATCATTGAGCGAAATTAGATTAGGGGTTCCGTAAATATAGCAGTTCAAACTTTTTTTTTTCCTGATAATTTCGAAACCACCTGGAATGAAATTTCGCACATAGATGGAGAATACTGTATTTGAACTACGTGGGAAATTTTGTCCAGATCGCATTACCAAGACCATAGTTATCGAAAAAAAATTGCTCACCTAAAGCACTGACGTGAAGTCTGGATTTTCGCCTTAGTTCGAAATTTTCTTCGACAGCTGTCAAAATCTTTCCAATCGGTTTCTGAAACTGAAGAATCAGAATCTACCTACAAGGTGCATGTACGAGCGCTCAAAAGTTCCTGCCTTCACGGCAGTGCTTTTCTCAATTTTTTTATTTGAAAGGATTCATCCTGCCACTATGAATGGAAGATAACATTATTGAAATGACCCTCACGATTTCTCCGTACGTACTGCATTTTGTCAATCAAATTTTATTTTGAATAAATCGATTATTGATGTGTCTGTGTGGCAGGTGGCACCATCTTGTTGAAACCATATCCTCAAGACCATTCTCAAAAAGAGGCAGGAAAAAAATTCATTCAACATAGTTCTGTATCGCTCTTCTCCATTGACTGTTAACCAAAAATGAGCTTCATCACTGGATAACATTTTTTTTTATGATAGTTTTCATCATTTACGAGTTGTTCAAGACAAAAATCAGAAAATAAACGACGTTAATGTTGGTCTAATGGCTTCAGTTTTTGGGGCAGTTGGATTTTGTGAAGATGTAAACCTAAATCTTTTCTTTAACTTCTTCATGTAGCATTGAGAACTGATTTTGATAAAATAATACATATAACAATTTCTAAACGTTGTTGAAGCGTGTATCTCATGACAAATAGTTACCCAATAATGCCAATAACCAAAAAAAAATACAAAAACGAGAGTATCTTCCTGGTATTTTGGAGCAATTTCTTTTAACGTATTTGCTTATTTATTTTTGAATCAAAAACTGAGTTTATTATCAAACAAAAATGAGTTCTTCCATAGTTAAGCACAGGAATTTATTTAAAATCAAATCCTCTGTAACTCTTCATGGATAAATAAAAAAATTTATTATTATTATTATATCTTTCTATGATTAAATGGCTTAACCAACTGAACACAAATGACATTAGAAATGTCGAAAAATAAAACGCAGGGTTGCCGTTTTAACCATATTTAATTGTAAATTCCTATGGGAAAACTTTTCATATATAGGGCATGGATAAACAGAGTTATGTAGTAGTTTTTTTGCTATTCCACGTAAAATGATAATTGAGTTTTTCTGATCTCGTGATTTGATATATTCCAAATAATTCTGTGATTGCATCTCTTGTTTATTATAGTAGAATGACATCATTTGTTATTTTTAACAATATTCCAAATTTGACAGTAATTAACTGTTAATGTTATGTTATTTCGGTTCATAACTTAACCTTCAGTTTACATCAGATTATTTGACGAATAAACGTCAAAAAAACTGTCGAGGCTTATATTATTTTAAATTCGAATAGGCAACTAATTAATTCCGATATTGCTGATATTGAGTTTTATTGCACCTATGTTATATTGTTTGATATTAAAAAGTCTTTCTCAAAAGAATAAAAGAAGTAATAGACCTACTGTGTGTTGAAGAATAAAATTAATTCTGGGCGAAAATAATTGTTTTTTGATAGATCCTAAACTTTCCAACACATATTTCCAGAATAGTCTTCCATGAGGAGGACCGCCTGAATACATATCAGGAAAGTAGAGCCCCCACGTAACTGATGACCACAACGTGATTTTTGCCTCGGCGCAGGGCTCTTCGGGAAATTAATCAGTTTTTATCTTTCGGACAATTTGTCTGCGGATTTGAAAGTAAAATAGATGAGGAAATCGTGTTGTGGCCAGAGTAGAATCGGAAACTTTCTTGGAACTTCACGGACGGGTCCGTCGGTTCAAAACAATTTATCGAATCGAAAAAGTGGAATAGCCTGATTGGGATTTATGCTTGCCCCTCGGAGTTTATCGCTAATTCCGACCTAGTAAGCTGCGACCTCTGAAGTGCCCGAAAGTTGGAATTGACAAGCGTCGACTGGAATGGTTCGGTCTTTTGTTACGGGACCTGATGGAAAAGAAATATTCTCGATGTCGAATGGCCACTTCAGCGGTTTTCTCTATTTGACGGCGTGCATTCCCCCTTTTTTCCTGTTCTGAAAAAGTTTGATAGTTTTATACTTTCAGGGTAGAATTTGATCGAGTTCGATTTCACCGATATTTCGACAAGAAAGTGCCTACAGTAATTTAGACCGTAACTAAATACGGTGGATTTTGCCCGGGATTTGAACAGGAATTCTTCATCTGTAAGTTCAAGACCATTTTCGGCTCCTAATAACGAAATTATTATCTTCTTCGGGGTCTATCAATGTTCTCAATTCTTGACGTGTTGGCTTGCTTTCTCGGTTTTCCTCTTCTGCTCAGTCGCAGAGGAGTCCAGACACCTCACATTAGCATGTATATAGGAACCAAAAATGATTAACTTTGACCTTTCCTTTTTCCCCTCTTTCAACAAAATATTGAAACCCCACATCGGCATAAAAAATGCATGGCCCTTAACGGGATTGTTGACGAAATCCAATTTCAGCTATCTATCCCGCAGAACCTAATATAGGATGCAAATTCCCGTTTGATTTACCAATTTAGCCCGTCTATTTTGAAATTATCACACATTATTGCTGAGCCATAACAAACTAAATCATCCTGAAATGCAGTGATGCATGCCCGCGTATGTGCAGTTATGCGGATATGGCGGAATAGAATACAAGACGCCAATCAGGCCTGTTATTGCCGGTTTAATTCTGTCTAGATGCCAGTTAATCAAGCGTTAACGAGGGTTCAACGGTCTAATAGAAGTTCATTGGTACCATGTTCAGTTTTTCCACTAAAATACATGCATGGATAAAGGTTTTGTTGGCATACTTTACGGGTATTGCAGAAAAGGGGCATCTAGCAAGTTTATGGCCAAAATATGCGATGCTGAAATCAACACTAAATGTGAAAGACAATACTGATATAAGCTGATACCACAAACTGGTGATGTTTATTAAACGGAAAAGAGAGGGATATATCCCAAAAAAATCAAAAGTTTTCAAAAAAGAACATGTGAGAGAGTTCATAGCGAAGGTCCTGAGTGTTTTCTTGATGTCGAAGGTAAAAATAAAACTCAATTGAATCGTTATTCCAACTTATTCCCATATCGTTATAGTGAAATAACTATAATTGTTTGATTTGTAGGTCGCTTTGATATTCGGAGTAGCGGGTGCATTGAGAAAAGATGAATTGTTGAGGTTGCAAAGAAAGGATGTACAAGATATGGGATCGAAATTTTTGGTGACAGTGAATTCATCTAAAACACATTCGAACAGGATATTCACTGTGGTAGATAATGATGAGCATACACTTTTAAACATAGAAAAGAGATATATATATCCTTGAGGCCAGCTCACACTCCACACGAAAAATTTTTCGTTTTTTATAAGAACTATAAATGCTCAACACAACCATTTGGAATTAATACATTTTCTAAATTACCGTTAATGATTGCAAACTTTCTTAAATTAGAGCAACCACATTTGTATACAGGTCATAATGTCTTAATGTCTTCCAAACTTAACTGTGTCTCACTTGGACGACTCTGGCTATGGATCTTTTACTAACTGTTGGTTGCTCTTCGACTATTTCGAGAATCTGATCCGTCGGAAAATTCGAGTCTGTCCGTCCGTCCGGCCGTCAGGCCGTATACACGATAACTCTCGAACGGAATGTCCTAGAAACTTGAAATTTTCAGGGTAGGTTCAACTCTCGAATGCCACGGATAAGTTCGTTATCGGGCAATATTCGCCCAGGGGTTCCGTAAATATGGCCGCTCGAATTTTTGTTTTCCTGATCATTTCGAAACTATAGATTCGATCGAGGTGAAATTTTGTAGTCAGATGAAGAATAACGTATTCAATCTACATGCAAAATTTTGTCCAGCTCGCATGACCAGAATCATAGAAACCATAGAAAATTATAACTTTCGAACGGAGAGGCCTAGAGACTTGAAATTTTCAGAATAGGTGTAGATCTCGAATGTTGCGGTCATGTTCATCAATGAGCAAAATTAGACTATGGGTTCCGTAAATATGGTCGTTCAAAATTCAGTTTTCTTGATAATTTCAAAACTATGTATTTGATCGTGACGAAAATTTGTATTTGAATTTAGAATGATATATGCGAGCTACATTTTGTCCAGATCGCATGATCAGAACCATCGAAACCATAGAGAATTATAACTTTGTAATGGAAAGGCCTAGGGACTTGAAATTTTCAGGATAGGTGTAGATCTCGAATGTTGCGGTCATGTTCATCAATGAGCAAAATAAGACTATGGGTTCCGTAAATATGGTCGTTCGAAATTCAGTTTTCTTGATAATTTCAAAACTATGTATTTGATCGTGATGAAAATTTGTATTTGAATTGAGAATGATGTATGCGAGCTACAATTTGTCCAGATCGCATGATCAGAACCATAGAAAAAAAATCATAACTTCCGAACGGAAAGGCCTAGGGACTCGAAATTTCCAGGATAGGTTCGGATCGCGAATTGTGCGGTCACGTTCATCAATGAGCAAAATTAGACTAGGGGTTCCGTAAATATAGCCGTTCAAACAATTTTTTTCCTGATAATTTCGAAACTACTTATTGGATTGGAATGAAATTTCGCACATAGATGGAGAATGATATATTCAAACTACGTGAGAAATTTTGTCCAGATCGCATTACCAAGACAATAGATACCGTAGAAAGTTCTAGCGAATTATTGAAAAAAAAATTGGTCACCTAAAGCACTGACGTGAATTCGGGATTTTCGCCACAGTTTGAATTTTTTTTGACAGCTTTCAAAATTTTTCCAATTGGTTTCTAAAACTGAATAATGCGAATTTTGTCCAGATCGCACCACCAAGACCATTGATACCGTAGAAAATTCTAGCGAACATGAAGTGAGGAGTTCAGCCTAAGTTTCAGAATTTTTGTGAAAGCTGTCGAAAATTCCTTCAATTGATTTCTAAAACTGGAAAATGCGAATCTACCTATAAGGTGCATGTACGAGCGCTCAAAAGCTCCTGCCTTCACGGCAGTGCTTTTCGTAATTTTTTTGATATGTTTTAGCACCTGTCAACTTTCAGAAAATGAGGTTGAATTGAATTATTCCTCGTTATTGAATTTTTTTTAGCCGTAACGACATTTTAATGAAAAGTTGACGTTCCGATTCATGAAGATTCCCAGAAAAAAATTTTTGAAATGCTTGTAGATATTCGCCTGAAAAGTTGACTTCATACATAACATAACATAAGAATGAAATGCCATAAGGTTGAACTGAAACAGAGAATAACATAGAATGAGAAATAAGAGAACAACCAATAAAATTTTAATTATGAATGTAAGTTATCTGTGCTTAACATGCCCACTATGGTTTCCACATTAGGCATAAGCATAAAACTTTCATGGTTGCTTATGATAACTATTATGGTTATGTTATTTCACTGAAATAATGATCAGAGGCACGTCAGTTCATTTTTCTTACATAAGCCCTTGTAAGCTAATGTTTATGATATATCATGTTATGTTGTTATGATCTATTAATTCACATCAAGTAAACGAATGCCAATACAATCAATAAGAAGTAATTTTTTCATCATCTGGATAATTCCTCCAAGTATTCATTCAGAAACAAATCCTAGAATCTTCACGATTATAGATGACGATATACAATACCCAAACAACAGGCAAAGATATCATTCGTTGAACCTTATTATGCAATTACAGCCGAGGGTCACGTGTCTCAGTAAAAAAGATCCAGGTTTCATAAATCAGATATACTCGCAATCCATTTCACACTACAAAATTACAGATCAAATCGACATGAATGGAATAAAATATGAAATATATCACGGTTTGGGTGTATTTGACGATTTCGATTGCAAATCTGTGTGTAGTCTTCTTCCAACCAACTTATAAATTGCGATTTCAGCCTCTGGTGTTCATATCGATGGAATTTCTATCGGCTTTAGCTGAAAATGGCATTTCCAATAGGATATCAATTCGAATTTTCACATCAACCTCGTGGGATCGGATAAAAGAAATCCGTTTCCAGAGGTTTCCTGGATAGCAAGGTTAAATTGCAATCTCTAGAGTCTAGAGGTTCTATTTTTGTCGTTAGACCAGCAAGGAGAACGAAGGCTTGCAAAATTCTCGATAATGAAGAATCGGTAGACGCACTGAGGAAACTGGATTGACATATAGATATAAGAGTGCCGGCTAACATAATTTTGAATTAAGAAAAACTGAAGACTCTTAGAAAGCCGTTTATCATGATCGCAAAACATTTTATGCTATCTATTCTGCTAAGAATTTTTTATTGAGTCACTTCTCGAAGTTGCTCGGAGTTGCCATGAGATCCTTGGAAAGCATTATAAAACATTGAAACCGAATTTCAAAATCTCTATTTCCACTCTTTACCCCCATAACTCATCCAGTTCCACACCTATTCCCTTGGTATCAAACTGAATTACATAGTCATAAAGGCATATACGTTGCCAGTAATTGCTGGCAAAACCAGAAATTGCATAATAGACACATTGGCCGTCTTATATTGCACACTTTCCACTGGCTGCTCTCCAGCAGTGGCAATTTGCAGTAATAGTAATATGTTCACTCTTTATTGCCGGGATAAATATCAATGCAATGCGATTATCAAAATTATCCGAATTCAGCCTTGGATTCCATTTCGAATGTATAGGCTCACTGTGGAGGCATAAATAGTCTGCAGTATAAATGAATTATAATTTTACCGCAGTTCAGATTCACGAAGCTGTGGAAATGCTGGAAGAGGCATGTTCACTGAATCTCAAATACGTATCAACAATCAGTCCCCAATTAGTTACAGATCTGACACAAGGCAGCCTTTCCCCTTTCCGCAATTTCTCTTCATTCTTCCCAAACAATAGGTCCCTAGTTTTCGTTGAGTTCAAGGTTAATATGTATCAGAATTTGCCTACAAGTCATTGTAATTTTTCTACAAGCTTCAACTACATCATGGGATAAAAACGAGAGCAATATATAAGGTTCATAAATATTCAAAAATGTATGGTCCAATAACAGATCCATGCGGTATACCACATTCCAAGGAGTCCACCTCGCAAAACTCTTGTTTAGAGCTGAACCCCATAGACCACTCAGCATGGAAGAAGCAAGAGTGCTAACGGTGCGAGAAAACCGAAATTCCTCCTCTACACGGAGTAAATGGGATGGCCTACTCAAAGCTTGAAGCAGCCGAAGCCCTGGTCGATGCAATAGAACGAGAAGCTAGAATCAACTATACAGAAGACGATGACAATGAAGACTTAGAAGAAGATGTCGAAGGAAATGAAGAATTGATGTTGGAACCTCCGTAGGGCGATATCATCCCAAACCCAACAGCACCAACAGAGATTGAATAAATCATGAAGAAATAAAAAAATCGAAATGCTCCAGGGAAAGACAAAGTAACAAACTTTATGTTACGGAAAATGCCCAGAAGAAAAAAGCAGCGCTAAGCAATATAGCAAACGCAGTGATGAGAACAGAATACTATCCAAAAAGATGGAAAACAGCAGGAGTAATTGTGTTCAAAAATCCAGGAAAAGATAAAAAATTCCCACAAAACTACAGGCCGATAAGTCTACTGTCAGCACTACACAGGAAAAATTGTCGAGAGAGTCTTTGCAAAAAGGTTCAATGAAGAAACAGAAGCGCTAAATCTGATACCACCGGAACAATTTGGATTCAGAAGAAATCATTCCAAAGAACTACAACTGTTAAGGATTACTGAATCACTGAAAAATTTCAGAGTGAACAAGCCACAGGATTAGTGCTATTAGATGTCGAGAGAGCCTTCGACCGAGATTGGCACGAAGGACTTGCCTACAAGATGATGATGGCAGGCCACCCTACCAAAACCTGCAAGATAATAAAAAACTACATGAGGAACAGGAATTTTTATGTCAAAATAGATGACACATTATCTTCCACCAGGCAAGTAGAAGCAGGAGTGTCCCAAGGTTCAGTTCTAGGACCTCTACTCTACAACATCTATATCTACGATATTCCTAAAATCTCAAGGAATCTGCTAGCCCTATATGCAGACTACACAGGAATAGCCGTCAGGCATCGGTGAACAGACGTCATATACAGAGAATTACAAGAAACACTACAGGATTGAGACGAATGGTTCATTAAATGGGAATTCCAATAAACAGCAAAAAGAGGCAAGCTATTCTACTACAGAAGCGGACACTCAAAATAAATTCCAACCTGAGGAAAGGTGGAGAAGAGATAAAATGTTCAAATATCTAAGAGTAAATCTAGATGAAAGGCTCACATAGAGGAACCATATGCCATGACTAGACTTCATCCACTGCTAGGAAGGAAAATCCAAATGAACCAAAGCACCAAACTACGAACGATGAAGTCAATTGGAAAACTTCAACTAACATTTGGTTCGGCGGCATAGGGGCATGCAGCCAATAGCCATATAAAGAAGATTGAAGCAACAGAAAATGAACTGCTAAGAGCAGCAATGAATATGTCGTGGTTCGTAAGAAACCAACAAATCCACAAAGACTCAGAATAGAAAACTGTCACAGTTTTCCTTAAAAAAAAAGGCCGAGAAGATATTTGAGGAAGAATGTCACATCCAAATGATGAGCTAAAAAAAATACCAGTTGACTACAACCACGCAGAAGATGTGATTAGGATACCCACCCATCACAAAAGACAAAGAGATCCACTATGTTGAAACAGAAATTGAGTAAACTCAATTCCAAATATCAAGAAGAAGAGACTCTGAAAGTCATAGGTAACAGAATAATCACACGACAGAGATCGTGAAAGAGAAAAAAACAAAAAGAGTCAAAAAGTTAATAGGCAATAGATGCCTGGAATCTAAAACAGCAGGTAAGGTATAGTCGTGCTTCACACGAAGTCTCACACTGTTTTATCAATCGGAGATAGTTCATCCATGAGGATTTCCCCTGACTAAATAAAAAAAAACTTGTCTGTTTCCAGATACAGGCTGCTCGCCTCCTCCTAAGAAGTTTTAGATGAACCGAAGTTGATATTTTATATAATGAGTGAAATTGTCATTTTTCCTCCAATAATCATGATAAATTCGATATGATCGTTCACCATTCGTTTCGAAATGGAGAGTTGGGTCGGCAGGCCTCATCATTTTCCGTCCCTCAACGTAGCCCATGTCTTTGTCGCTACTTGTTCATTCTCTCGAAATCAAATTGCCGCTGGAACAAAAATCTGGGACGGGAGGTTCATAAAAAGACGCCCTTTTCACACGAAACTCCTATCAAAAAAACAATGAGTTTTTTATAGAGGAAATAGCAATCTCCAGTTAGCACAACGAGATGTCAGGGAGTCTTGGCTTCATAATATTTCAAGAGATGAAGAATTCCTTTATTTTGAACGTCAGATAGAATCAAATGAGAAACAAGAACAACACTTTCGGGTTGAAATATTCCAGAACAAACACAGAAGACTCTTCTATTATGATTTGATGATAATAAGAAAAAAGCATTGTCTTTGTACTGGAATTAATTAGTTTTAATGCGACTGAATCATTGACGAATGTATTGCCCTTGATGAAGGGTGGAGTGTGAAAAAAATGGAAAAACAAAAGAAAAAGACCAAGAACGGATTGTTCATTCTTAGATTATACTGAAAATTCTGAAAACAACTTTTGGAAATTTGGGATACAGCAAGCTGACAAGAATGTTAGGAATGCTAGAAAGACCTCATGTTCTTACTGCCTGAAAATTTCCATTCTGGTGAAACCAAACCGAAAACTTGAGAACATTTGGGAGTATTCCTCAATAATCTAACTGAACTAAAACCCAGCATCGGAGCTAAAAATGTATGCTCTAATCAGACTGTGTGAATGTTCGAACAAGAATTTGAAAATAGATAATTGTGTGTGCAATATATTTGCGTTGAAACAATAAACAGTCAGTTTGACAATTCAAGCATCATTCACGATGATTTGATTTGAAGAATTTCTTTAAATTTATTCAAGACTGGAGATGATTGCCTTCCATCATGGTCCTGTAGTGGTCTTCGAACATCTGAAGTCTGAAGTTCCAATAATCATCGCTTGGATGGTCAGAGACCAGAGACCTGGAAGTTTTATGTTTTAAATTCGAATATTCCGAAGAACAAATGCGCTTATGTTTCGAAGTAAGCCAACGAGCATGGTGTAGCGCGCATCAAATATCTCTGTTCCGTTACTCAAAACCAACAACCTCGTACAGCATCGACATGGATTTAATGCGGCAACTTCGAGGAATTAGAAGTTAGCGAATCCGCGACGGTGTTATCAATCATTTCACCCTCCAGTACCATATATAATATCGTGGTAACTATTTCATTTTCCCTCTGGTTTATTGAACATCTCCTGAAACACAGACGGGTAGAGGCATATTGAATACGCCAAACAAGCACACATCCGGTGAATCTCTTATACAACACCCCAGGAAAGCAGGCAATATTAAATATTTCATCTAATAATATCCTTCGTGAGACGTATGATAGATGCAGAATCAGATCCGTAGGCGTTATTCTTTCCGCCGTCCAAAAACCCAAATGGAAACGTGGAATGGCACTGCACTTATTTCATATTGCACCTGCTTATTCGGGCTTTTCGCTAACGAAAATGGAGCGACCTACATTCCCTTCCAACGTGCACGCGATTGGTTTTGCATTAGGGAGGAATCAGAAATGCTGTTTCCTATAATTCCCAATTGAGCGGAACGATTCGGATATTCTATTATTGGGCTACTAATATCTATCGCTATTGGGTCTTTGTTTTTGAGCGCTCGTACTAGTTACACGAGGGCTATATCATTTCGTCACGATGTCTGTATTTTTCGAATTTTGAGCCAAAAATGGTCTCAAACGACTATGTTCGACTCACTGATGACGAATCCGTCGGAAAATTCGAGTCTGTCCGTCCGTCCGGCCGTATACACGATAACTCTCGAACGGAATGTCCTAGAAACTTGAAATTTTCAGGATAGGTTCGAATCTTGAATGCCGCGGTTAAGTTTGTTATTGGGCAAAATTCGCCGAGGGGTTCCGTAAATATGGCCGCTCGAACTTTTGTTTTCCTGATTACTTTGAAACTACAGATTCGATCGAAATGATATTCTGCAATCTAATGGAAAATGAGGTGTTCAAGCTACATGCGAAATTTTGTTCAGCTTGCATCACCAGAACCATAGAAACCATAGAAAATTGTAACTTTTGAACGGAAACGCCTAGGGACTTGAAATTTTCAGAATAGGTGTGGATCTCGATTGTCGTGATCACTTTCATCTATGAGCAAAATTATACCAGGGGTTCCGTAAATATGGTCGTTTGAAATTTAGTTTTCTTGATAATTTCCAAACTACAGTTTCGATTGTGACGAAATTCTGTACACTAATGGAGAATGATATATTCAAGGTACATTTCTCTAGATCGCATGACCAGAACCATAGAAACCATAGAAAATCATAACTTTCGAACGGAAAGGCCTAGGGACTTGAAATTTTCAGGATAGGTGTAGATCTGAAATGTGGAGTTCACGTTTATCAATGAGCAAAATAAGACTAGGGGTTCCGTAAATATGACCGTTCAAAATATTTTGTTCCTGATGATTTCGAAACGACTGGTTGGATTGGAATGAAATTTCACACCTAGCTGAAGAATAATGTATTTTGTCCAAACCGCATCACCAAAACCATAGATACCGTAGAACCGAATTATCGAAAAAAAATTGATCAGCTGACGCACTGACATGAACTGCACTGGATTTTCGCCTAAGTTTGAGAATTTTTTTGACAGCTGTCCAAAATCCCTTCAATTGATTTATAAAACTGGAAAGTGCGAATCTACCTAAAATTTGGATGTACGAGCGCTCAGAAGCTCCTGACTTCACGGCAGTGCTTTTCGTAATTTTTTTTTTATTAATTTTATCACTGTTCATCATCTTGAATAAATTATTCAAAATCCATGCGCTCAGATGGAGAATGTCGTGTTCAAGTTACATGCAACATGCTACCATAGAAAATCATAACTTTTGAACGGAAAGGCCTAGAGACTTGAAGTTTTCAGGATAGGTGTGTATCTCGAATGTCGCGGTCAATGAGCAGAATTAGACTGGGGGTTCCGTAAATATGGTGGTTTGAAGTTAAGTTTTCTTGATAATTTCAAAACTACGGATTCGATAGTATTGGAATTTTGTATTTCAATGAAGAATGATATATTCAAGCTGCATTTTCACCAGATCGCATGACGAAAACCATAGAAAATTATAACGTTCGAACCGAAAGGTTTGGGGACTTGAACTTTTCAGGATAGGTGCAGATCTCGAATGTCGCGGTTACGTATATCAATGAGCAAAATTAGACTAGGGGTTCCGTAAATATGGCCGTCCAAAATGTTTTTTTCCTGATTATTTCTGAACGTCTGATCGGATTGTAATGAACATAGATGAAGAATAATGTATTCAAACAACATGCGAAAGTTTTTCCAGATCGCACCACCAAGACAAAACATACCGAAGAAAATTCTAGCAAATTATCAAAAACAAAATTGGTCACTTAACACTGACGTGAAGCGTGGAGTTTCACCTCAGTTTTTTTTGACAGCCGTCAAAAATTTCTTCAATTGGTTTTTAAAACTGGAAAATGCGAATCTACCTACAAGTTGCATGAACTAGTGCTCGAAAGCTCCTGACTTCACGGCAGTGCTGCTTTATAATTTCTTTATTGACTGTCGATGTGAGTTGATTATTTCGTGTTTTATCGACTGGAAAATGGTGGAAAAATAATTCGGGAAACTCCTGCTCGAAAACTTCACCCATAAAGAAGAAAACGGAACTTATCCATTCTTAAATTGAGAAATTACAACTTCCTCATGGAATACTCCGTGTCAACGGCCGATATCATCGATTCTTATTAAAATAGCGGTTGAAAAGTTTTGTCGCGCTGAGTGTTATGGATTAGATTTATGGCCTCCCTCTTTACGGGCGTGTTACGCTCAAATGTGTGGAATTATACGCCCATATTTCACGTCCGAGCCGTTAAAGAGGTTAAAGTCTGCCGGGAAATTACCACTTTATAAAATTTTATTTCTCAATGCCGAGTCTCACGACGGTTTTTCCGAATAATGTGTGGATCGAAGGATCAACGGATTATCCCTGTTTGCCTTGTCGCAATGGTTATTGTGTTGGTACAAATGATTACGAGAATTCACGACATGTGAAAGGGCACTTGGGCTTCCTTTTTTCTGTTTGAATACTCTGAAGTATGCCTTATCGACTAAACAATTCGATGATAGAAACGATGCAAATTTAACAAAGTACCCATTATATCTAGAGATTGAACATGTACCACTGGGATCGAACCTTCAACCCTCAAGTAATTTTTGATAAACTGATTGTTTTTCAATTCGATCTTCAGATTCGATACTACCATCAACGTTTCTGTAAAATTTCGAGAGATGTAAGATTAATCATTCGAATAATAATGAACCAAAAAATATGTGGTGCATTCGCCATTTTGCAACGCTGCTCGAATCTTCAGTTGCGAGATGAATCCATCTAACCAACATCAAACATAAAATTTTTGTCATCGTGTGACGTAATGAAGTGGCTCCACATGTCTTCATCTTTTCACTCATCTTATCTTTCCATAGTTTTATCAGAAATTGATTTAGCTCTTATACATTGAAGAAAGTGTTCAAGATCTATATTCATAAAAAAGAATGTATGGTTAACCTATGTGCGGGCATCACGTTCGAAGGAATGCACCAAATTTGATCCTTTTTCTTTAGTTGTGTTCTTAATTATCAGAATAAGGTTTATAGAACGGAAGATTCCCGAAAAAACCGTACGGAAAAGAAAAAAAAATACGAGAAGCACTGCTGTGAAGTCAGGAGCTTTTGAGCGCTCGTACATCCACCTTGTAGGTAGATTCGCATTTTCCAGTTTCAGAAATCGATTGAAGGAATTTTCGACAGCTGTCAAAAAAATTCTCAAACTTAGGCAAAACTCCAGACTTCATGTCAGTGCTTCAGCTGACCAATTTTTTTTTCGATAATTCGCTAGAATTTTCTACGGTATCTATGGTCTTGGTGATGCGATCTCGACTAGGTGCAGAATTTCATTCCAATCCAATCAGTAGTTTCGAAACTATTAGGAAAAAAATATTTTGAACGGCCATATTTACGGAACCCCTGGTCTTATTTTCCTCATTGATGAACGTGACCGCGATATTCGCGATCCAAACCCACCCTGAAATTTTCAAGTTCCTAGCCCTTTCCGTTCAAAAGTTACAATTTTCTATGGTTTCTATGGTTCTGGTCATGCGATATGGACAAAATTTTGTTTTGATATATCATTCTCGATTAAAATACAAAATTTCATCTCGATCGAATCCGTTGTTTCGAAATTATCGAGAAAACAAAATTTCAAACGACCGTATTTACGGAACCCCTAGAATAATTCTGCTCATTGATAAACGTGAACGCGACATTTCAGATCCACACCTATCCTGAAAATTTTAGGTCCCTAGGCCTTCTCGTTCGAAAGTTATGATTTTCTATGATTTCTATGGTTCTGGTCATGTGATCTGGAGAAATGTAGCTTGAATATATCATTCTCCATTAGTATACGAAATCTTATCACGATCGAATCTGTTGTTTTGAAATTATCAATAAAACTAAATTTCAAACGACCATATTCACGGAACCCCTAGTATAATTTCGCTCATAGATGAACGTGATCACGACATTCGAGATCCACACCTATCCTGAAAATTTCAATTCCCTAGGCATTTCCGTTCAAAAGTTACATTTTTCTATGGTTTCTATGGTTCTGGTCATGCGATCTGGACAAAATTTCATATATAGTTCGAACACCTCATCCTCCATTTGAGTGCAAAATTTCATCTCGATCAAATCTGTAGTTTTCAAGTAATCAGGGGAACAAAACTTCGAACGGTCATATTTACGGAACCCCTGATGGAATTTGGCCCATTAACGAACTCAACCGAGGCATTCGGAAACTGAACCCACTCTGAAAATTTCAAGTCTCTAGGTTCTTTCATTCGAGAGTTATCGTGCTTACGGACGGCCGGACGGACAGACCCGAATTTTCCGACGAATTCGTCATCAGTGAGTCGAACATAGTCGATTGAGACCATTTTCGGCTCAAAATTCGAAAAATACAGACATCGTGACGAAATGATATAGCCCTCGTGTAAGTAGTACGAGCGCTCAAAAAAGACTTTCTTTTTCCTCTAATCAAGCGAACAATCATAGATTACTTATATGTATTTCATGAGGATTTTGACACTTGAACAAAAAGTGATGAATTCTAGTGCCAAGAAAAGTTCGCAAAGAAAGTCTAGCACTTTATTTACTGTGGGGAAATGCATATGGCATAGTGGTTCATCGAAAATCTCCTATGTGAGAGATAACACGATCCAAAGTCGTATTGAGATATTGATGCAGTAGATTTTTCCGACTTTTTCCAAATTGAATATTTTATATGACCAACTTCAGGCGAATGATCTCTTTTGATGAGTTCAAGCACCTTTAAAAAAAAAAACCCTGTACATAGTGCTGAATATTGACGCTGTAGAGTTCATCGATATGCCGAGAGCGTTTTTCAGTAAATTCACAGGATGTATCTGCTGCATCTCTCCACTGTTCTCCTAGGGTGGTCATCAGATGAGCTACGCTGAATTGATGAAGCAGAAAGAAGTCTAAACCAGTTTGCTGCAGCTCACTTTATGTTCTTTCAATAAACCAATATTTCCAATGTTCCTCCTTTTAATGGTGATTTGGATCGGCATAAGATCTTGTGAGTCAAGAATATAATCCCAAATGCAGAATATCCCGATTATAATCTGCCATCATCGGAATGAAAATCGACGCCAGACGCCGCCGCGAAATAGGCGTGGAAACGTCGAAAATAGCGAACAGCTACGTGTACAATATCAATTGACGATGCAAACAATAGCTGCCTTTTCACGTCGCTCTGAAATATTAAAATCTCTACTCGACATCATGGGGGGGCTGAGATTGCAGACATCCCCGAAGTTGCACCGACCGCCTTTCTTGCGTCGCTATGGCAACTTATTATTTTTTTTCGGGCCCCGCCGAAGCAGGCTTCATTATTTTTTAATAGAGAAGGAATCATTGTTCACCTAACAGATAGGGTGACAAATAAGCGAATGAAGGAAATGAGATGAACTCGAGGAAAAAACTCGGATATTTTCTGTTCTCGAATCAAGGTCGGTTTTTGATGAAAAATTCTTTTAATGTTTCGTATACCAAGAGTTATTTGGAAACATCAAATAAAGATGAGATTTCCCAGGGTCAAATCATTTCATATTCTCTTCTGTTGTCTAATATGAGTCATAAATTCCATATGACAATAAATTTTCTGACATGATCAGAGTCCCATTGACCTCTTTCCTATAAATGATTTCTGATTCATTCCTGGCAAAAATAATTGTACATATAAAAAAATGATGAAAAGCACTGCCGTGGAGTCAGGACCCTCAGTTTTAGAAACAAATTCAAAAAATTTTTGAACTGAGGCGAAACTCCAGACTTCATGTCAGTGCTTCAGCTGACCAATTTTTTTCTCAATAATTCGCTAGAATTTTCTACGGTATCTATGGTCTTGGCAATGCGATCTGGACATAATTTCCCACGTAGTTTGAATACATAATTCTTCATCTATGTGCAATATTTAATTCCAATCCAATGGGTAGTTTCGAAATTATTGGGAAAAAATAGTTTGCCATATTAACGGAACCCCTAGTCTAATTTTGCTCATTGATGAACTGAAAATTTCAAGTCCCTAGGCTTTTTCATTACAAAGTTATAATTTTCTATGGTTTCTATGGTTCTGGTCATGCAATCTGGAAAATTTTGCATATATTCTGAACACGTCATTCTTCATCTGAGTGCAAAATTCCACGTCAATCGAATTAGTAGTTTCGAAGTAATCAAGAGAACAAAACTTCGATAGGCCATATTTACGGAACCCCTGGTCGAATTTTGCCCAATAACGAACTCAACCGCGGCATTCGAAATTCGAACCTACCCTGAAAATTTCCAAGTTTTTAGGACGTTCCGTTCGAGAGTTATCGTATATACGGACGGACAGATTCGAATTTTTCGACGGATTCGTCATCAGTGAGTCGAACTCTGTCGTTTGAGACCATTCTTGGCTCAAAATTCGAAAAATACAGACATCATGACGAAATGATATAGCCCTCATGTAAGTAGTACGAGCGCTCAAAAACCCAACTCTGAGTTATCTAGGATCTCAATGCTGAATTGAAATGGAAACAGCCAAATATAAAACAGATGGGTTCTATCTGTCAACAATATACGAAGGGATTGTCCTGTATGGTACGCTTCATATTCCATGATTCTTCTAGGTCCTAGGGTGGTAAAAAGCGTAACATATCATCAAAAAACTGCAACAAAAGTATTACACACCAGAAAAATTGGCAAGATATTACTTCATCCAAAAAAATAAAATCAAAATCGACATTGGTATGATACTCAAAGCCAAACACACAACAATGAAACTAAACCACCCATACTGCCTAAACAATATTCCAGCAAAACTCGAAAGAACATAAACCCGATGATATATTTTTTTCCTTTTTTGAGCGATCGTAATACTTACACGAGGGCTATATCATTTCGTCACGATGTCTGCATTTTTCGAATTTTGAGCCGAAAATGGTCTCAATCGACTATGTTCGACTCACTGATGACGAATCCGTCGGAAAATTCGAGTCTGTCCGTCCGGCCGTTCGTCCGTAAGCACGATAACTCTCGAACGGAACAACTTAAATACTTGAAATTTTCAGTGTGGGTTCAGTTCCCGAATGCCTCGGTTGAGTTCGTTAATGGGCCAAATTCCACCAGGGGTTCCGTAAATATGGCCATTCAAAGTTTTGTTTCCCTGATGACTTGAAAACTACAGATTTGATCGAGATGAAATTTTGCACTCAAATGGAAAATCAGGTGTTCAAGATACTTGTAGAATTTTGTCCAGATCGCATCGCACTAGAACCATAGAAACCATAGAAAATTGTAACTTTTGAACGGAAATGCCTAGGGACTTGAAATTTTCAGGATATGTGTGGATCTCGAATGTCGTGATCACGTTCATCTATGAGCAACATTATTTTAGGGGTCGTTTGAAATTTAGTTTTCTTGATAATTTCAAAACTACAGATTCGATCGTGACGAAATTTTGTATACTAATGGAGAAATTTATATTCAAGCTACATTCCTCCAGATCACATGACCAGAACCATAAAAACCATAAAAAAAAATTACTCTCGAACGGAAAGGCCTAGGGACATGAAATTTTCAGGATAGGTGTGGATCTGAAATGTCGCGTTCATGTTTATCAATGAGCAGAATTATACTAGGGGTTCCATAAATGCGGTCGTTTGAAATTTTGTTTTCTCGATAATTTCGAAACTACGGATTCGATCGAGATGAAATTTTGTATTTTAATCGAGAATGATATATTAAAGCAATATTTTGTCCAGATCGCATGACCAGAACCATAGAAACCATAGAAAATTGTAACTTTTGAACGGAAAGGCCTAGGAACCTGAAATTTGCAGGGTGGGTTTGGATCGTGAATATCGTGGTCACGTTCATCAATGAGCCAAATTAGACTAGGGGTTCCGTGAATATGGCCTCTCAAAATATTATTTTCCTGATAGTTTCGAAACTATTGATCGGATTGGAATGAAATCATGCACCTAGCTGAGGAATAATGTATTCCATAGACCATAGATAACGTAGAAAATCCTAGCGAATTATCGAAAAAAAATTGATCAGCTGAAGCACTGACATGAAGTATGGAGTTTCAGAATTTTTTTGACAGCTGTCGAAAATTCCTTCAATTAATATAATATAATAATAATAATAATAATAATTTATTACCAGCCGCATAAGTACAAAATATATGAATTCTTACATTGATTTCTGAAACTGGAAAATGCGAATCTACCTACAAGGTGCATGTACGAGCGCTCAAAAATTTCTGCCTTAACGGCAGTGCTTTTCGTAATTTTTTTTCAGGCGTTAGAACTTTTTTCAAGCTTTCTTCCAAATAGTTTTATATTTGATGTTTTTTCTCAGTTCTAAATGTCGTACACTATCGATATTCCAAATAGTTTTATATTTGATGTTTTTTCTCAGTTCTAAATCGTTCTAAATCTAAATTCTACTATCGATTTCGAGAAAATTAGAGAAATTGAATTGATTGAACTGAATTTGCAATTTGAAGATGTCTTTATCTTATGCTCATTTTCGTCAGTGATTAGTTCTAGTCGCAGAAAGAGACCGACGTTATCATAAATTGGCCCTAATATCCCCTTTAGCAACTATGAACTGATACACAAAAGTATGCATCAGGAAATGTAAATCGATCTTTAAATCCCAGAATTCGCTCAATGTCAAACAATCATTTCGAATACCCAATAGGGCAATCTGCGAAAAGTTCCAAACAAAAAACATTCTTCAATTCAAGATTGCTCCCAGGCGTCGAAAGACAAGGCAATCTGAAGATTCTCGAGCGCAAAACATTGGAGTGTGTACCTATTATTCCAGTCTTAATACAACCATCACGAATTGAAAAGGATTGTCTACTGGAAAATGACTTAATCACCAGCGGAAGTAGCTGTCTTGTTTAGCTGTTTGTGCCACTCTCACTTGATTGATATCACTGGCCACTGCTTGTGCTGTTGGAATCGCCAGAAAGGAGAGTGCTGTTTTCAATAAATTGCATGGAGCCTGAGCTGATCACGAATTTCATAAAGAAAACGAAAAAATTCCATAAACATACAAAAAAATGCCAAAAAATGTGATTGCTGTTATGATCTATTGTTGATATGCTTTGGGGTTCATGACAGAATATATTTTTTAAATTTCCACTATATATCACTTTCTAATATTCATCAAGACAAACATTCTAGATTGAGGGAATTGAACATGATTTTTTTTGGGAATATATTCATTTACGACTTAAATTTCATGAAGATCCTTGCGCGTTTATTATACAGGGTGTTTTCAACGGTAGGGCTTTTTTGACAGGTTCTAGAACCTAGAACTCATCAAAATAGATCAAAATTCCAAAATTCTCCATATGGAATATTCACCAAGGCCGTGTATTCTGATATCAAAGTTACCCGTGAATCTGAGAAGTTTCCAGTCCGGATCTTACGGTACGTATTGTTTTTGAGCGCTCGTACTACTTACACGAGGGCTATATCATTTCGTCACGGTGTCTGTATTTTTCGAATTTTGAGCCGAAAATGGTCTCAAACGACTATGATCTGGTGTTCAGCATATTTGATATTCGGTGAGTCCATCTCTTGAAGTTTATAAAAATGAAAGGAATATTTTTATCATCATAGATTAGTTATGGGGGGAACGCTCTTTCGACGAATTGAACCAAGCGCGCAATTCATTGCTTTTCAATTTTCCATAAAGTTTGATATTATAAATGGAAGTAAAGAAAAAAAATGCTGAATTAATAATCTAATTTATCTACTCCAATTGAATTATACAGGGTATTTCCAAATTCGACGTGAACATTGAGGGACGTGTTAGTATGACTTATTTGCTGTCGTTTGAGGCATATTCATTCCTGTCCAAAAAACAAAGTTTACGAGTTATCTGAGTTCTTGTTCGTGTTTTTGGAAAAATTACTGACCTAACTTCATTTTTCGTAAATTTTTTCTACGTTAACCAAGTTTGATTATAATTTCGGATTATTTTTATCAGAGAAGGATATGATATGTATGAAAAAAGCGAAAATATGCTGTAATAGATGTTGAAAAAGAATTCGTATGATTGAAAGTTGGTGTATGAGGGAAAGAATAGTCAATTTCTAATATCATTTCGCCTGCAAATTTCGAATTCCACGATTTATGTATAACAAAATTGTTTAAAAAACTTACCAATTTCCTTCTTCATTTTCTAAATAAGTTTTTGTTAGAATGCAGGCACTAGTTTCGTTCAGATTTTTGAGCGCTCGTACAACTTACACGAAAGCTTTATCACTCTCACGATATTTTTCGAATTATGAGCCGAAAATGGTCTCAATCGACTATGTTCGACTCACTGATGACGAATCCGTCGGAAAATTCGAGTCTGTCCGTCCGTAAGCACGATAACTCTCGAACGGATCAACCTAGAGACTTGAAATTTTCAGTGTAGGTACAGATCCCAAATGCCTCGGTTGAGTTCGTTAATGGGCCAAATTCGCCCAGGGGTTCCGTAAATATGGCCGTTCAAAGTTTTGTTCCCCTAATTACTTGAAAACTACAGATTTGATTGAGATGAAATTTTGCACTCAAATGGAGAATGAGGTGTTCAAGCTACATGTAAAATTTTGTTCAGATCACATGACCAGAACCATAGAAACCATAGAAAATTGTAACTTTTGAACGGAAACGCCTAGGGACTTGAAATTTTCAGGATAGGTGTGGATCTCGAATGTCGTGATCACGTTCATCTATGAGCAAAATTATACTAGGGGTTCCGTAAATATGGTCGTTTGAAATTTAGTTTTCTTGATAATTTCAAAACTACAGATTCGATCGTGACGAAATTTTGTATACTAATGGAGAATAATATATTCAAGTTACATTTCTCCAGATCACATGACCAGAACAATAGAAACCATAGAAAATCATAACTTTCGAACGGAAAGGCCTAGGGACTTGAAATTTTCAGGATAGGTGTGGATCTGAAATGTCGCGTTCACGTTTATCAATGAATAGAATTATACTAGGGGTTCCGTAAATACGGTCGTTTGAAATTTTGGTTTCTCGATAATTTCGAAACTGCGGATTCGATCGAGATGAAATTTTGAATTTTAATCGAGAATGATATATTAAAACAATATTTTGTCCAGATCGCATGACCAGAACCATAGAAACCATAGAAAATTGTAACTTTCGAACGGAAAGGCCTAGGAACTTGAAATTTTCAGGGTGGGTTTGGATGGCAAATATCGCGGTCACGTTCATCTATGAGCAAAATTAGACTAGAGGTTCCGTAAATATGACCGTTCTATATATTTTTTTGCTGATAGTTCCGAAAATACTGAGCGGATTGGGATGAAATTTTGCACCTAGATGAGTAATAATGTATTCAAACTACGTGCAAAATTCCAGATCGCACCACCAAGACCATAGATACCGTAGAAAATTCTAGCGAATTATCGAAAAAAAATAGATCAGCTGAAGCACTGACATGAAGTCTGGAGTTTCACCTAAGTTTCAGAATTTTTTTGACAGCTGTCGAAAATACCTTCAATTGATTTCTGAAACTGAAAAATGCGAATCTACCTACAAGGTGCATGTACGAGCGCTCAAAAGCTCCTGCCTTCACGGCAGTGCTTTTCGTAATTTTTTTGTAAACAACCTTCCGAATGTCCGGCATAGAAAATAGTAATTTGGCGTCAATGTTTGAATGGGAGCAATAGTAGTCGATTGACAGGCGTGATATCATTTTCCAATTTTCCCCGCTCACTATAGGCTGAACGTTCGTATGTTCAGGAACGAATTGTTTCCTAATCGGTGAATAGGTAGGGGAGGACCGATTTCGTGGCCAGCGAGAAGTCCGGATCTTACACCGTTAGATTTTCATGTTTGAGGCAGTTTAAAAGAAATCGTATATGAAAGAGGAATACATACACGTGCACAACTTGTGGAAAGAATAGATGAAGCAGTGAGAAAATTTATAGTAAATTTCAGGACTGAAGAAATTAGAAAAAGGGCACGTGCTCGTATAAGGAATGTTGGAGGACATTTTGAACATAATTTATGAATACATTTTCCAATGAAATTTTGAGTTAAATTGCAATAAGAAAAAATTTAATTCGTTACTTTTCTTTCTTCGCTTATATCCCCTTTCAAATCAAAATCTGCTGTAACGAAACTAGTGCCTGCATTCTAACGAAAACTTTTTTAGGAAATGAAGAAGGAATTTGGCTAGTTTTCGAGATAATTTTGTCATACATAAATTGTGGAAAGTTGCAGGCGAATTGATATTAGAAATCGACTATTCTTTTCTTCATATACCAACTTTCAAATCATACGAATTCTTTTTCAACCTCTATTACAGCATATTTTTGATTTTTTCATAAATATCATATCCTTTCCTAATGAAAAGAATCCAAAATCATAATCAATCTTGCTCAACGTAGAAAAAACTGACGAAAAATGATATATTCATTATTCAACTTCTTTCAAGCAATTAATAGTATCTGTGAACAAACAACGTGAAGATGAATTATTATGTACACCTTCAGAAATAAAACAATCAGCCAATGTTACCATACAGAATTTATTGCCAGTAAGAATATTAAGTTATCGTTCACAGAGAATGTCTTTTTGGCATATTTCAGTGAACTTAGTACTAGCATCGGTCCTATGGACTTTCTACTTCACGCTGAGAAGCACAATCAACATAAATAAAGCATTGTTATAGGTACCTAACTATTAAGATTTGTAAATGAAGTTCTTTCTCTGTACTTGTATCTTAGAATTTATTATTGCGGTAATGGTCATGGTGAGGTATGGTGAGTTATGACCTACATCACCGCTCGATAAATAATATACTATTAATTTACGGGGCTGCATTTCAATACACTCAATTTTACGATATTGTTATTGTAGAGAATTTCACAATTCAGCATGATTAAATTGAGATAATATAACAAATGGTCGAAATCATAATCATTCAAAATGTTTTCCAAGCCATCTTGATGGTGAAAGGAAACCTTCAATTCTTTGTTGTGTGATGCTTCAGACTGCCCAGGGCGTCAAAAAAGAAAATTCCCAGCCGGCTTTTCATCAGTCTCTGTATACTTTATATATATCCTCCCACCATGTAGCAGCCGCCACTGCTCACGAAATTTCATTATTTTTCGAATAAACCTCATAGTTTTCCCGTTCCGAGATCTATCCGACACCTCTGAATCCCAAACTTCAACTTGACGGCTGGGTAAGTCCCAAACTTTCATTCAGCGCCATTTTTGGGCCCCTGTTACAAGATGTTATGCCACATATACTTGCCAATAAATTTCGTCAGATAAGATCTCCCTGCTATCGCCCGGGACCCCGGACTCGCGAACCGAGTGTTCCGTAATACAAATGCATACATGTTATTCAGCAACGGGGGATTTACCGGAGCCCACTGTCGCGATAAATTCGTCCTCTATCTCCCGGTACATTCAATTAAGATGTTGCCCGGGTTCGTGGTTCGTACTGCTCCTCTCTGGATTTATGGGATTGGTCTGGCAAGCGTCCCGTCGAACGTCGCGGTCGGAACACCCGACACGTCGAGGTGGTGGTTGGGGGAGTTGGGGGTGTCCTTCGGAATGAGGAATCGCTGATCGAAAGTCGCATTCTTTCTGCAGTCATATTTGTTGTTGGCAAGAGAAAATGAATTGGTCGGGTAGACATTTCGTCTTTTCCTCCCCCTTTGGGGTGCTTTTGGCTTTATAATCACTGAACCAATTTATCCCATCGCCCTGGACCTCATTCTGTTTTGTGCGTTAGGGGTTCAATTCCCTGATGTACCTTGAAAAATTTAGAAAAGCACTGCCGTGAAGGCAGGAGCTTTTGAGCGCTCGTACATGCACCTTGTAGGTGGATTCGCATTTTCCAGTTTTAGAAATCAATTGAAGGAATTTTTGACTGCCGTCAAAAAAATTCTGAAACTTAGGCGAAACTCCAGACTTCATGTCGGTGCTTCAGCTGATCAATTTTTTCTGATAATTCGCTAGAATTTTCCACGGTATCTATGGTCTTGGTGATGCGATCTGTACAAAATTTTGCACGTAGTTTGAATACATTATTCCTGAGCTAGGTGCATAATTTCATTCCAATCCGATCAGTAGTTTCGAAACTATCAGGAAAAAAATATTTTGAACGGCCATATTTACGGAACCCCTAGTCTAATTTTGCTCATTGATGAACGTGACCGTGAAATTCGCGATCCAAACCCACCCTGAAAATTTCAAGTTCCTAGGCCTTTCCGTTCTAAAGTTAGAATTTTCTATGGTTTCTATGGTTCTGGTCATGCGATCTAGAGAAATGTAGCTTGAATATATCATTCTCCATTAGTATACTGAATTTCGTCACGGTCGAATCTGTAGTTTGGAAATTATCAAGAAAACTAAATTTCAAACGACCATATTTACGGAACCCCTGGTATAATTTCGCTCATAGATGAAAGTGATCACGACAATCGAGATTCACACCTATCCTGAAAATTTCAAGTCCCTAGGCTTTTCCGTTCAAAAGTTACAATTTTCTATGGTTTCTATGGTTCTGGTAATGCGAAGTGAACAAAATTCTGCATGTAGCTTGAACACCTCATTTTCCATTAAAACACAAAATTTCATCTCGATCGAATCTGTAGTTTCAAAGTAATCAGGAAAACAAAATTTCGAGCGGCCATATTCACGGAACCCCTCGGCGAATTTTGCCCAATAACGAACTTAACCGCGGCATTCGAGATTCGAACCTACCCTGAAAATTTCAAGTTTCTAGGACATTCCGTTCGAGAGTTATAGTGTATACGGACGGACGGACGGCCGGACGGACAGACTCGAATTTTCCGACGGATTCGTCATCAGTGAGTCGAACATAGTCGATTGAGACCATTTTCGGCTCAAAATTCGAAAAATACAGACATCGTGACGAAATGATATAGCCCTCGTGTAAGTAGTACGAGCGCTCAAAAATTATAAAAGCATGCCGTGAAGTCAGGAGCTTTTGAGCGCTCGTACATTCACCTTGTAGTTAGATTCGCATTTTCTAGTTTTAGATATTAATTGAAGGAATTAGGCGGAATTCCAGACTTCATGTCAGTGCTTCAGCTGACCAATTTTTTTTCGATAATTCGCTAGAATTTTCTACGGTATCTATGGTCTTGGTATTGCGATCTAGACAAAATTCTATTATTCTTCAGCTAGGTGTGAAATTTCATTCCAATCCAATCAGTAGTTTCGAAATTATCAGGAAAAAAATATTTTGAACGGCCATATTTACGGAACCCCTTGTCTAATTCTGCTCATTGATTGACGTGACCGCGACATTCGCGATCAAAACCTACCCTAGGCCTTTTCCTTCGAAAGTTATAACTTTCTATGATTTCTATGGTTCTGGTCATGCGATCTGGAAAAATTTAGCTTGAAAATATCATTCTCCATTAATATTATACAAAATTTCGTCACGTTCGAATCTGTAGTCTTGAAATTACCAAGGAAATTAAATTTCAAACGACCGTATTTACGGAACCCCTAGTATAATTTAGCTCTTAGATATACGTCATCACGACATTCGAGATCCACATCTATCCGTAAAATTTCAAGTCCCTAGGCGTTTCCGTTCAAAGTTAAAATTTTCTATGGGTTCTATGGTTATGGCCATGCGATCTGGACAAAATTTTCCATGTAGCTTGAACACCTTATTTTCCATTTGAGTGCAAAATTTCATCTCGATCGAATCTGTAGTTTTCAAGTAATCAGGAGAACAAAACTTTGAACGGCTATATTTACGGAACCCCTGGTGTAATTTGGCCCATTAACGAATTTAACCGAGGCATTTGGGAACTGAACCCAAACTGAAAATGTCAAGTCTCTAGGTTGTTCCGTTCGAGAGTTATCGTGCTCACGGCCGGACGGACGGACAGACTCGAATTTTCCGACGGATTCGTCATCAGTGTGTCGAACTCTATCGATTGAGTCCATTTTCGGCTCAAAATTCGAAAAATACGGACATCGTGACGAAATGATATAGCCCTCGAGTAAGAAGTACGAGCGCTCAAAAAGGCAAGACCATCATTAGCGAATCTATATTAATAAAGGAGGATCTATGGTTTATGTATGAACAAGCATCACGTTCAAACGACTGCACCAAATTCGATAATTCTTTTTTGTTGTGTTCATTATTATCACGACAAACTTTTTACGAGAAATTTTCCCGAAAAAACCGTACGGAAAAGAAAAAAAGGCTTTCTTTTTTCCTCCGCCCAAGCAAACAATCATAGATTACTTATATTTCATGAGAATTTTGACACTTTAGTGAGTGAAGTTTATCGTGTTTCTAGAAATTGCTTAGAAGTTTATCACTGTGCTTGATATGTATCGTTGTATTGTGGGCGAGTTCGTAATGATCGAGGTAATGTGCAAACAGAATGAGATATTCTCAATCAAGATCTGTCCTAGCTCCGGAAGAATCGATATTATCGATCTCAGGAAAGATACAACAAAATACAGAATCCAATGAAATGATCAACTTCGAGCGTTTGGCATTTAGATATGATCCCACAGTCGATTATGCTAGCAATATATTGGTGTCTTTTGGAAATACTGCAATGATCTGAGATATCAAAACGAACCCCCAGGATGATGTTGTTTGAATGGAAAAATCAAATTGCAACAACTGACAACGCCACCTATCTAAACATTCCTTGACATCATTTGGTACGAACATAATTGAGGGAGGAGGTTTCAATTCAACTTTTGAGGTACCTATTTTTTTTCTATATCGAAAACTTCACACATTGATCATAACACATACCTACCTAAGGGTTGGGTTAGGTTAGGGTTAACAATAATCCAACGTATACTTTAGCCACAGCAACGCGTGGCCGGGTCTGCTAGTAAAATATATAAGGGCGTTTGAAGCAAGAAATCTCCAAAAAATTGCCACACATGAAGAAGAAAAAAGTGCTCTTTTACCAACAAAATGCACCGTGTCACAAATCGTTGGCTACCATGGTCGAATGGCACGAAATGGGCTTTGAATTGACTCCGCATCCACCCTATCCTCCAGATTTAGCCCTCAGACACTACTACCTGTTCGCAGACTAGAAATAAACGCTCGGCGGAAAAAGATTTGGCTTGAATAAAGAGGAGAGTAAAGCTCATTTTGAGGCAAACGATTAATCGTTCTGCAAGAAAGGTACTGAAATGTTAGAAGGACTTTGGACTGATTGTATCACACTAGAAGGAAACTATGTTGATGAATAATAGTATATTATTTCATAAGGAGGAAAAGTGTCACTTTTCATGGCGAGCTTCTGTTTATGGTAATTGAAAGCGAGCCATAAAAAGTCACTTCTCCTCCGAATGGAGGAAATTCATTAAAATCTGGAGATTAGATTTATATTCACGATCATTATAATTGAGTGATCAATAGAAAGTTTGCCTAGTTACGGTTATCCCGCAAAATTAATTTTGATAGTTGGTTACATTTTTCTCCACGGTGTAAGGAAATGTAATTCATCGTTGACATTGCAACCACTTTTTCCACGGTGGAGGAGAAGTAGAACTTTTCGATGATCCTGTCAGACGAAATATGACGTTGTTTCTGTACGTGTACGTTGAAAAAAAAATGATTTTTGCCCAAAAAATTGTGTTTTCTTTGCTATACCGGGAAATTTTCAGTCGATTTGTCATAATATAATATAGATGGAAACCGAATCCTACATTGGTTTCTTTTGGCAAACACTCCCTTTCTGTATGAAAACATCACAACTTGCTAAATAACACATCATCCCTGCGCGGTTCTGATTCAGTAATCCCAACCAAATCCACTCAAGAATTTTCATCGAGAGCTCGATAATGGAAATATAAATTGAACATTTCAATTTCGTTTCTTTCGTTCCGGGGATGAAAATCTGCGGTTTAATCAACAAACACGAAATAAATTCATCGGAATCCAATTCCATCTGTTCAAAGATTTCCAATTTATCGACTTGTCGGCTCCTCACAATTTCTTGTAGTTCTGCTAATTTATGGCTCTCAAACTGAAAGGTTTTCACTAATTGCGATCCACTCTAACGATGGAAAGTTTGAGGTTGGTGTAAACCCTGTTGGATATTAATTTAGACTTGGAAGAGTCGAGAAGTTTCTGTTTTAATTCGGATGAAACTGCGATGAAAATGGTTCGAAATTATCATTTCTGACGTCTGGATCTTATTGCACAAAAGTAGATCCGTAGAGATGACTATTTATTTGGATATTGATCAACAAGCCATTGAAGGAGAAATTATTTGAAATAAACTATGATTTTTTTCGCTAAGCCGCCCGTAGACGCTAATTTTCCGTGCAAATGAAACAGTTCAGTTCTTGGGATGTTTTTGGGTGAACAGAAAAAATAATTTGAAGATATGCGAGATTAATCTAGAAATAAAAAAAAATTTGAATAGCAGTAATGTGAATTCAGAACTTTTGCGCGCTTGTTTGAATTTATAGCCTGAGCGGTCACCCATCCAAATCTTATCCCAAATATATTGAGGCCATTGTACATCTTCAACTATGCCGAAGCCAAAAAAATGTCAAATGAAGGAGCGGTAAATTTTATCTCAATTATTTACTTCTTAAATATGTATGTACAAGTTATTCATTTATTATTATTCAATGAACTCACCTTCTTGAATTTCTGATGGAAAAATGGAGTCAATCTGTAACAGAAACTAGTATTATTTTTATGATCCAATATTCCATCATTGTTAATTTCGCATTTCGAGAATTTTAAAATGCAATTTGGATATATCCGGTTCTCTTTATACTAATATATTATTCATCACTTATAATCATGTTACAGCCCACAAGAAATGTACAGAAAGAACATTCTCTTCATATTTTACCATATGCAAAATATTTCTTCTGCTCACTGCTTCTGGTGAAGATACAGAATGTAATTTATCTAACTTTCAAGCAAATGAATCATCTGAAACGCCCATTCTAGTCCGGAAAATCTGTTGAAGAAACACTCATATGCTCAATTCGGAGCTTTAAAACAGCAAATATTCAGATTTCGATCATTTATCTCTTTTGTTGCCCTATTTCGCATTTGAAATTTATTCGGGAAATCTGCGATTCGGAAAATCATGAATAAAGCAAAGCTTTTCAGGCCATAGAAAGCGATAGTATAAAAACATAACTCTTACTAGAAGAAGCCAAGAATAAAATAAGGTTATATGAGTTACCAATATAGGAAAAAAAATCATAAAAAGCACTGCCGTGAAGTCAGAAGCTTCTGAGCGCTCGTTCATGCACCTTGGAGGTAGATTCGCATTTTCCAGTTTTAGAAACCAATTGAAGTAATTTCTGACAGCTGTCAAACAAATGACAGCAGCTTTTTATCAATTATGCCGAATCGGCTGTTACAGAAATAAAAGGATTTTTCATTTAATAATTCGTTGAGGTTTAAAATGGTTCTGATTATGCGATCCGGAAAAAATGTAGCATTGAAAAACAAAATTTTGTCACGATCGAATCCCTAGTTTCGAAATTATCAAGGAATTTGAATTTCAAAGGAATTTTGCCCAATAACGAAGTTAACCGAGATTCTAACCTACCCTTAAAATTTCAAGTTCTTAGGTCGTTCTGTTCTAGAGTTATCGTGTATTAAGACGAACGGCCGGACGGACAGACTTGAATTTTTCGACGGATTCGTCATCAGTGAGTCGAACCTATTGAGACCTTTTTGTTTTCGATAATACGATAGAATTTTTTACGGTATCTATCATGCGATCTGGAGAATATTTCCCACTTAGTTTGAGTTATCTATGTGCAGAATTTCATTCCAATACAATCAGTCGTTTCAAAATTATCAGTAAAAAAATATTTCGAACGTCCATACTCACGGAATCCCTAGTCTGATTTTGCTCATTGATGAACGTGATGGCGACATTCCAAATCCACACCCATCCTAAATATTTCAAGTCCCTATGCCTTTGCGTTCGAGAGTTATAATTTTCTAAGGTTTCTTTGGTTCTGGTCATGCGATCTGGACAAAATTTAGCATGTAGCTTGAGCACGTCTCGAAAAGAGATATACTACATAGAGTGTCCCTGAAGTGATGCGACAGATTTTGAGGGGTGATTCTTCAGCCCTTGAAAGTTTTTGTTAAATACCTCCACTATGAAATAATTTGAAGAAAGGAAATTTGGAAGATACCACTAAAATAGACGGAGGTGAAAAATCAACCACTATATTATTATCTTGATGTTAACAATGGTCTGTTCAATTGAAAGTTATTTCGGTTATTTCCATCGTCCATGGGATTTGGAAATTTTTTCAATGTATAAAAGGTATTTACAAATTCCAGAGACGATAGGAATATCCCAAATATCTTCCAATATTCGTCGTTAGTAGGTTCACAAAAAAAATGAGGGATTATTATTTCTTGAAAGAAGTTTAAATGCCGTTTCTGACGATTTCTGTTACAAGAAGGTGAAAAATCAACCATTATATTATTCTCTTGATGTTGACGATGGTCTGCGGAGGTTATTCGCACTAGAAATTCCATAGACGATGAAAATGACTCAAATAGCTTTCCACCTACCCTGTAATATTTTGTATCATAACTTTCTGATGGGTCTATATTTTTGAGCGCTCGTACTACTTACACGAGGGCTATATCATTTGGTCACGATGTCTGTATTTTTCGAATTTTGAGCCGAAAATGGTCTCAATCGACTATGTTCGACTCACTGATGACGAATCCGTCGGAAAATTCGAGTCTGTCCGTCCGGCCGTCCGTCCGTCCGTCCGGCCGTCAGCACGATAACTCTCGAACGGATCAACCTAGAGACTTGAAATTTTCAGTGTGGGTTCAGATCCCGAATGCCGCGGTTAAGTTCATTATTGGGCAAAATTCGCCCAGGGGTTCCGTAAATATGGCCGTTCAAAGTTTTGTTTCCCTGATTACATGAAAACTACAGATTCGATCGAGATGAAATTTTGCACTCAGATGGAAAATGAGGTGTTTTAGCTACATGCGAAATTTTGTCCAGATCGCATGATCAGAACCATAGAAACCATAGAACATTGTAACTTTTGAACGGAAATGCCTAGGGACTTGAAATTTTCAGGATAGGTGTGGATCTCGAATGTCGTGATCACGTTCATCTATGAGCAACATTATACAAGGGGTTCCGTAAATACGGTCGTTTGAAATTTTGTTTTCTCGATAAATTCGAAACTATGGATTTGATCGTGACGAAATTTTGTATTTAAATCAAGAATGATATATTCGAGCTACATTGTTTCCAGATCGCATGATCAGAACCATAGAAACCATAGAAAATCATAACTTTTGAACGGAAAGGCCTAGGGACTTGAAATTTTCAGGATAGGTTCGGATCGCGAATTTCGCGATCACTATCATCAATGAGCAAAATTAGACTAGGGGTTCCGTAAATATAGCCGTTCAAACTATATTTTTCCTGATAATTTCGAAAATACTTATTGGATTGAAATGAAATTTTGCTCATATATGAAGAATAATGTATTCAAACTACGTGAGAAATTTTGTCCAGATCGCATTACCAAGACCATAGATACCGTAGGAAATACTAGCGAGTTATCGAAAAAAAAAATGGTCACCAAAGCACAGACGTGAAGTCTGGATTTTCGCGTTAGTTTGAAATTTTATTTGACAGCTGTCAAAATCTTTCCAATTGGTTTTTAAAACTGGAGCATGCAAATCTACCTGCAAGGTGCATGTACGAGCGCTCAAAAGCTCCTGCCTTCACGGCAGTGCTTTTCGTAATTTTTTGAGCTCACACCTATCTATCGAAATTCGATACTCCTTAACACAGATATGGGAATATTCGATAATATTCTTCTATACAAGTGGTGACTAAGTTTTGGTTGTATTTTTCTACATCTTCGAAACTGACTTCAATCGTGCTTCTCTCTTGGTTCAACAGTTCTTTAGCTGGTTCCAGATATTTTATCTCGTTGTCTTCTCGGAACCTGAATCATAAAATGACGATATTCTGAATTGAAAAGGATATGTGGACATAATACTTACTCTTTTTTTTTGACACCGTATTCCAATTTCATTTCTCTGCACTCTATGAACTGTTTGAATTCCTTGAAAATCCATATTACCAACTATAAAATGTTTTGAATCACTTTAATTCTATAGCACTTTATAGCCTTCTTAACATAACGTTAACTGAAAATTTAATGATAATTGAAAACAAAATGTATCAGCAGACAACAGGTATCAGTTTTTCCAATATCAATATTATGAATTTGCCGCGAAATTTTCTTATGAGCTGAAAACTGAAAAAATTGGTACTCTCATCAGAATCTCCGGTCAAGTCATTAGGACACACCCTGTACATCCCGAATTGATTTCGGAAGCGCTCTGCGAAAGTCCGTCTACTTCAATCTGCATGACAAAATGTGCCAATCCTGACCTGTTCTAGAACATACTTTCCATTTTCCATAGTATCCAATCTACCGCAGGGTGATAAGAAGTCAACCTTGATAATGTGATAATGCAAAAATGCTCAATAGAAAACCTTTTAAATTATATTCCTCCCATTACATTATGTAAACTGTTCGAAACGTATCAGGAAAAAGAAGAAAGTAGGCGCCATATAACAACCTAACCTACACTCCTAGTTTCTATGATTTCTCATAAGAAAATTTCGCGCCAAATTCATAATATCGATATTGGAGAAACTGATACCTGTTGTCTTCTGGTACGTTTTGTTTCCTTCAATTATCACAAAAAATTTAATTTTCAGCTAATGTTACGTTAAGAAAACTGTAAAGTACTATATAATTGAGGTGATTCAAAATATTCTATAGTTGGGAATTGTACTCGAAATGGATGTTCAAGGAATTCAAACAGTTCATAGGGTGCAGAGAGATGAAATTGGAATAAGATGTCAAAAACTATTTCAAGATTTTCTGGAAGAGTAACTATAATGTTCAAATATCCTTCTTAATTCAGAATATCCTCATTTGTTATTTTATGATCCAGGTTCAGAGAAGACAACGAGATAAAATATCTGGAACCAGCGAAAGAACTATTGAACCAAGAGAGAAGCACGATTGAAGTCAGTTTCGAAGACGTAGAAAAATACAACCAAAACTTAGCCACCACTTGTATAGAAGAATATTATCGTATATTCCCATATCTCTGTCAAGGAGTATCGAATTTCGTCAAAGATAGGTGCGAGCTCAAAAAAGACAAGGAATGTTATGTCAGTTTTACAGACGTTCCTACGCGACATAAGGTTCGTGAGTTGAAAACCGAAAAAATCGGTACTCTCATCAGAATCTCCGGTCAAGTCATCAGGACGCACCCCGTGCATCCAGAATTGATTTCAGGTGAGATAAATTCGAATATATTGGACGTATTCATTTTGGTATTCTCGTAGGTACTTTCGTGTGTTTGGACTGTCAAACCGCCATAAAAAATATCGAGCAGCAATTCAAATTCACCAACCCGACGATATGTCGAAACCCCGTATGTATGAACAGGAGACGTTTCATGTTGGACATAGACAAATCGCTGTTTATCGACTTTCAAAAAGTGAGGATTCAAGAAACTCAGGCGGAACTGCCGAGGGGTTGCATACCCAGAAGCGTAGAAGTCATATTGAGAGCGGAAAATGTGGAGACCGTGCAAGCGGGCGATCGCTACGACTTCACCGGAACGCTCATCGTCGTTCCCGACGTGGGAAGGATCTCGCTTCCGGGAGCCAAAGCGCAGATTAATTCGAGGCATAAGGGTGGGGATGATGGAGAAGGTGAGCTTTTATCTTTAATATTTCTTAATTTCGTTGTTGATTGTTCTAAAGTTACATTTTTTGACATTGTTGCTATGGCAACCTGTGTCAGTTTGTGTTACGTTGTTTCTTTTAATGTTACCAACAGTCGATATTGTAACATTCTCTGAAATATACTAATTATTATTATTATATCAATAATATAATTTTGAGTATGTTTCCTATAGTTACGAAGCTTTTTACGGAAATAGTTTATCATGCCACTTATTTCGGTTTTGGCAATGACTTTGGACTGCATTTCGAGCAATGTCTTGAATTTAAATTTTTATTTTATTTTGTGTTGTTTGACGCCCCTATTGGTTTCATAATTTGAAATCCATCGAATTTTCTTAGGTGTTAGAGGCCTCAAAGCTCTCGGAGTCCGGGATCTCCATTACAGAATGGCCTTCTTAGCGTGTAGCGTTCAACCCACGAATCCAAAATTCGGAGGCATAGAGATGCCGATGGACGAAATTACTCCGGAGATTATGAAGCAACAAATGACTGACGGAGAGTGGAAACACATGTACGAGATGTCCCACGACAAAAACCTGTATACCAACCTCATAAACAGCCTGTTCCCGAGCATACACGGGAACGACGAAGTTAAACGAGGTATATTGCTCATGTTGTTTGGTGGCGTTTCGAAAACTACGATTGAAGGAACAACTTTGAGAGGAGACATCAATTGTTGCATTGTCGGGGACCCGAGTACCGCCAAGTCCCAATTTTTAAAACAGGTTAGTATTCCTAATCTATACTTATTTGACAACAAATTATTTAATTTAGGAATGAAAATTGGAAAATTATACTAGCAAGCCAACAAAACTTACATAAATCACTTCGCTCAGTACGAAAGAACATTACTATTATATTCATGAAATGATTTAATTAGATGACTCGCTTCGCTTGTTTTGGCAAATATTACACTCGTCAAACGTTTTTTCATACCTGATTACGTAAATAACTATTATCGAGTTTATTTCAGGTGTCTGAATTTTCCCCAAGGGCGGTGTACACTTCGGGAAAAGCCTCGTCGGCTGCAGGTTTAACAGCTGCGGTCGTGAGGGACGAAGAGACCTCCGATTTCGTCATAGAAGCGGGAGCTCTCATGTTGGCAGATAACGGCGTCTGTTGCATCGACGAATTCGACAAGATGGACCTGAGGGATCAAGTGGCCATTCACGAAGCCATGGAACAGCAAACGATCTCCATCGCCAAAGCGGGAGTTAGGGCGACTTTGAACGCAAGAACATCGATTCTGGCTGCCGCAAACCCAATTGGTGGAAGATACGACAGGGCGAAGTCCCTCCAACAGAACATAGCCTTATCGGCCCCCATCATGTCCAGATTCGATCTGTTCTTCATCTTAGTTGACGAATGCAACGAAGTTACAGATTACGCAGTCGCAAGAAAGATAGTCGACTTGCACAGCAACATCGAAGACAACATCGATAGGGTTTATACAAGACAAGACGTCCTTCAATACATCTCTTTCGCCAGGAAGTTCAAACCGGTTATAAGTAAGGAAGCTGGAGAGCTTCTGGTGCGTCATTACAACCATTTGCGCCTAAGGGACAGTACGAGCACCGGAAAGTCCACTTGGAGGATCACGGTGAGGCAGTTGGAGAGCATGATCCGTTTGGCGGAGGCCATGGCGAGGATGGAAATTTCGGACGAGGTCTCGCCCAGACACGTCAAAGAAGCTTACAGACTCCTCAATAAATCCATTATCAGGGTTGAACAGCCCGATATTCACCTCGATAGGGACAACAGAGGAATGGTCGAAGAAGAAAAGGCAGTGGAAGAACCTGAAACTCCGGCTGAAGAAACACCGGTGGTGCAAAAGAAGAAACTTGTACTCAGTTTTGAAGAGTACAAAACGTTGAGTAATATGATTGTTATTCACATGCGAAGGGAAGAAGCGAGGAGTGAGGAAGAAAGCTCTGAAGGGATGCGTAGAAGTGGGCTGATTGATTGGTACTTGAATAAAGTTATAGATCAGATTGAGACTGAAGATGAACTGGTGGAGAAGAAGCAACTTATCGAGAAAGTTATAGATAGGTTGATTTATCATGATAATGTCATCATCGAGTTGAGCAAAGTAGGTTTGAAGGGATCTGAAGAGGAGCAGGAGGAAGACGATCCTCTCCTCGTAGTTCATCCAAGTTATATAATCGATTGAAATGTTTGATGCATTTATTTGTATTTATTCTCTAATTTAGCTTATTTTAAATAATAAAGTTAGCCATATACATCAGTAAAGATCGTTTCAATGAACCTAGTACCCATCCAGTGCTGCTACGTTTTCAATCTAAGCGAATTTTGTGGATTTCTAATTTGGATAAAGCTCGGGTTTTCTCGCAATTTTCGAACTTGAGAAATATCAATAATCATTGGATGTGTATAATATTCTCAATAGGGAAGATCACATATTCGAGAAAATTTGGGTCTTCTTCGATAACTTCCCTGAATGTGGCACTCACACGAGGGCTATATCATTTCGTCACGATGCCTGTATTTTTCGAATTTTGAGCCGAAAATTTCAAAACTACGGATTCGGTCGTGACGAAATCTTGTATTTTATTTTATTAAATTTGACAGCTGTCATTTCTTGACAACTCTAATTTTTTGAGAGCTGCCATCTCTTGACAACTGTCATTTTTCTGACATTTGTCATTTCTTGACATCTGTCATTTTTTTCGAAAGCTGTCATTTCTTGACATTTGTCATTTTTGACAGTGAAATTTGTTTGGAAAGCTTTCAAAATTTATCCAATTGGTTTCTAAAACTGGCGAATGCGAATCTACCTACAAGGTGGATGAACGAGCGCTCAAAAGCTCCCGACTTCACGGCAGTGCCTCTCAAATTTTTTTATTTGAGAATTTATTTCACGCCTTGAAAAGTCAGGTCACAAAAATTCAAATGGGTAATTATTATATGTTGAAAAAGTGAGCATGGTATTCTGTACACAGTCCTCATCTGAATTTTACTTTCCATGAAAATCTATGAGAAATTTGCTTGATAATAACATGAGGGATGAAGTGTACAACACAAAATCTAATTTTTCCGTTGAATGTGAATTTTTAATTGAATATGGCCTGACCGATTTCCAGAATTGAATCTGTTGGATTATTTCAAAGAATACAGAATTCAATGAGTCGAAGAGCAGAATCGTGCGTTTTTTGGAGAGCCACTATGAACATAGATTTTTTTTTTACAATGTGAAAACATCATAGGTAACCAAACAATCCGAATTCTTCCATATAAAGATATTCAATGAAATCTAGTTGTTCTCCCCAACTTTGAAGGGCTGTAAGGTGGCAGGGAAAGGGTTTGGACAATAAATTATATAAAACGACCCCCATCGTTTTTTTTCTGCAAATCATATTTTAAATTCTGTCGAATCGATTTCGAATTACCTTGTGATACTTTTTAAGAAGGAAAAAAACAATATACCACAGCAAGCAAACATCTGCACTTTTTTTTTCTCGCCTCATCTTCCACGCATTCGATAGAATCGAATACAGCAAATGATACTGAATATTTTGATGAAAATACAAAGAACAGAGTTTTCCATACACCCATACCTTCACACAACTGACTAAAAACAGGTCAAAAACGTTAAGGATTATCTTGATTTAGATAAACTCAGTAGTTCACTATTCAAGCAATGAAAGGGTAGATTCAACAAATGGAGAGGGAAACATCACATTTCCCATTCGCCAGAGCCAACAGCATAACGCTCCTACCCAAAGGCTGTTTGTATTATGTACCATCCGAAGCACCTACACTACCACTACACTTGTTTAGTTAACGTATTTCATCTCGGCCTGAAACAACAATGAAGACGGTTCCCAAGGAAACTATCTAGACGTTCAAATCGACTGCACCATAGGCGTCTTCAGGGGAAATTCCTATATTGCTTCACAAATATAGATAGATGGAAATCGGGCACTAATCTAGGATGAGTTTGGTTTTAGTATTCCACCTGAGGGCTTCTTGATGTAGTTTCGAGGGTCCTCAGAGCGGTTACATCTCAAATGATATCATTAATATTGACAATAACTTGTATTAGAACTAGAGGGGTGAGGACATTGATGATGCTGTTCAATTGAAGGTATATAGTGTCTTCCACTATTCACCGGAAAATAATCACCATAATATATTCTAGAAGTCATAACAATTAATGTTGGCTTTGAAAATGTTGTCCATTATTCTTTAGACAAAAGTATAACCAAATTTCAAATTCGGCCTTAACGTTTTGGGAAACTTCAACTTTAATTTCTCGGCATACTTTGCGTATCCTTACTCCCTTTCTTCTATTATACATTTCAGGGTACTAACAAAAAGGGTCGAGTGTATTTTTGAAAAGGCAATACCTTTGAAACAAGGTGTCACTCAACCTCCCTTCCCATTTACGATTTTAGGAGTTGCTGTCATCACGCTCACAGGGTTGATACAAAATGATTGCAATCAACCGTAAAAAATGTTTACTTTTTTCCTGATTTCGCATGGGGGTTGAGATATTAAGGATGCTACCTTTTCTAATTAACACTCATTATAAGGCATACAAAAAAAGTTGAGTAGAAATTCAGCTTTTTAGCTGTTCCACGTGAGAAGAAACTTGTGTTTATCTGATCTGGTGTTGAGATAATTCGATATAATATTGCATTTAATTCGGCGATTTCATTCCTGGAATTTTATAAAAATAAAATGATATTATGCTCCTGACTCCAAGTCAGTGCTTTTCTCGAATTTTTTCGATGAAGATTCTCTCACTCCCAAGTCTTTCTCCCTAGAAAATAATTGGGGTTATGAAAGTGACCAAAGTCTAGCCACAAGTCCTTATGATATTGTAGGTCGCAATAAATCTTATCTTCTTAACTTTCGTAGAAAACTATGAACTGATGAACTGATGAACTTTTTCTAGGACTCGGTCTTCAAAATTCATCTAATTTCTTTGTTGAAATATCCAGTGATGGATAAATTGAAAAAAAAGTCTATCGGCACATTTTCATGTAATCTTCTACACCTCTTCTGATATAAAAGGTGTTTGATTACTAATGGAAACAGTCTAGGCGAAACTCCATCAAACAAAGCACCAAAGATTTATCGCACAATACCTTTCCGACAGCGTTCTCAAAACTTGTACATTGAAACAATCCATCAAGACGAGCCCAGAAAACAGAACGAAACAACGCATTATTCCTGCGAGTCTGAGTCTCTGAAGACTCTTGAGCTCCTCCAACTTTCCACGACCAGTGAAATTAATTTGCAAAGTTCTTGCGAATTTTAATTGAGACAACATTATGTTTCGCCTGTCCTGGATGTGAATTTGATTGAAATTTACTTTCGCCATAAACAGGCGATGCGATGTTCGTATTCAAGTTATCGGAAAGTCGGCCGAAGTTTCCATCAATTTTCGAGCGACAGGCAGAGGAACGAGTTCGGTAATTCCATTTTTATGTCGGACACGTTGCAATAAAGTTTCGCCGTTGTTTAGTCCGGAACAGATTCGAAATTTATCATGAATGAACTTTCGTTTTGATGCTCTTTCGTGGACTTATCGAAAGTCGCGATTGTCAGGCAATATAAATCGAATTCTTCCACGAATGGATGCCTTGAATTCGATTTTCGCGATTGGATGGACAGTAGAATCGAAAATTTCGTCCATGGATTGTTGAAATGAAGATTCCAAGTATGAAACGTATCGATACATGTTTTCACCCCGAATTTTCGATACACAAATAGTTATACTTAAGTTTCAATGACATAGTAGATACTCCTACCATAAATTGGATACAATTCATGCAAGTAGGTACATCGTATTTGTGCATTGAAGCTGATTTGTGCGCAAAAATATATTTTGAAGTAGGACTGCAAAAGTTTGCAGAAAAAGATACTTTCAAATTTTTTTTGAATGTTATGTCTAATAATATTGAATAAACACTCTGAAACAATAAGATTGTTGAATAATAATAATGGCTGTTTATCTGAATTGATCGAATTCAAGAATGAAAATTGAAAAATTTCACGAGATAAACTAATAAGCAAGCCAACAAGACAATTCATGTATCCCAGATACCAACGAAATTTATCACTTGCAACCGTAGACCGGTTTCGATCCATTTCAGATCTCATCAGTACGACTATGCAACGTGATAAACTCGATGAATGAAACAAAAGATCTTAAAACATAAGGTAACGTGGAACTGAGAAAAATTTCCCAAATCACGCCACCTGTCTGTTCCAAAGTCAACTGTCTCAAATATATACACATACACATGTATGACAACGCCGTAAACATTACGAGCATAAATAGTCACACATGGAAATTCAAATCAAATTCAAATTGTCTTGTTGGCTTGCTTATTAGTTTATCTCGTGAAATTTTTCAATTTTCATTCTTGAATTCGATCAATAAGATTGTTTCGTCATAGTTGTTTCAGTTATGTTTATCTTATCGCCATTAAGTGAAGAGGTCTGTTTACGTTATTTTTATTTTTTTTTTCATAATTAGGAAAAAAGACAAAAATTTTTACTTCAAAAAAGGTAACAATTTTTGTCTGTCTTCTAAATTATGGAAAAAAAATAACGTCAACAGATCTTCTCACTTGATGGCGGTAAGATAAGCATAATTTCATCCTGGGAAGGCGTCATTGAGGTATCATTAAATATTCATCCCACACAAGAAGTGGGACCTAGAGACTTGAAATTTTCAGTATGGGTTCAGTTTCCGAATGCCGCGGTTGGGTTCGGGGCAGAATTCCACCAGAGGTTCCGTAAATATGGTCGTTCGAAATTTTGTTCTCCTGGTTACTTCGGAACTACTGATTCTATCGAGATGAAATTTTGCACTCAAATGGAGAATGACATGTTCAAGCTACATGCAGAATTTTGTCCAGATCGCATGACTAGAACCATAAAAACCATAGGCAATCATAAATTTCGAACAGATAGGACTTGAAATTTCTAGGATAGGTGTGAATCTCAAATGTCGAGGTCACGTTCATCAATGAGCAAAATTAGACTAGGCCGTTCCTGATAATTTTGAAACTAATCATTGGATTCAAATGAAATTTTGCGCATAGATGAAGAATAATGTATTCTAACTACGTGCGAAATTTTGTCGAGAACTCATTACCGAGAACATAGATAGCGTAAAAAATTCTAGCGAATTATCGAGGAGCACACACGTGAAGTCTGGAGTTTCGCCTTAGAAGCCTTCAGAATTTTTTTTGACAGCGGTCAAAATTTTCCTCAATTGGTTTCCAAAACTGGAGAATGCGAAACTAACTACAAGGTGTATGAGCGCTCAAAAGCTCCTGACTCCAGGGAGGTGCTTTTTTTCACTTTTTTTGTTATCACTAGTGTCTAGTGATCGCATATTCGTGTATAGGATGGTTGGTTTTTTTCTGATTGCTGAATAATGAATCAATAAGGAACATCCCTCTTCAATTTCTGACCAAGTTCTGATCACCCAAAATGTCTAGGAAGTATGCAGTGAAGCAGGGTCTATTAGCTATTCCGCTAGATCCCTTCCGACATTCAGTAAGGATCAACAGCAATGCACCGAACCCGTTTTCGAATGCATTGGGCTCTAATTGAGTTGGGAAGTAGCAATCCAGATAGTTTCGAATAGGTTCTCAGTGTTTCAGATCATATTGAAAGCCGATCTCTTGTCTGCATTCCGCAGAATATTTGCCTGTTGACGGCCATTTTCTGTTCGATCGGTCCTTTGTTCATCTGGAGGAGTTGGAGAGAAAATGAGAAATTTGTTTCTGGAGTGTTGGCGAAGTTCTGAGTCTTATTAATTGGAGATAGGTTCACGCTTTTGAATGGTTGTTCTACAGAGTTCGATTGTCCTCTCTAGTGGCTAGAGTTTTACCAGCATCGTACATTGACTGCGCTTATCTTTTGTAAATAGCTTAAGGGTTCACTTCAGATTATTGTAAGAATCAAAGCATGGAGGTGTTTCAAATTTCCGAGGTGAATTATTGGAAACCCTTGAAATTTCACATGTAACTTCACTGGTCACTTCGCTTAGTCAAATTCAGGATCTCCTCCAAAAAGAGATAATCGGCCAACACAATAATTTCAATTTTTTCGACACTCCAACATGCCAAGAAGGCCTTGAACAATATTGGAAATATCTCTCAATAATCAAAAAAAGTAACGATTTTAAACTTCCCAGAGACGAACCAACTCAGTAACGTTGAGGTCAGCTCTAGAACTCACCCATACAGACAAATGAATATGAATAAAAAATTGTAGAATTGACTGAATAGAGTGATATTCTGGAAGAAGAGCTACCTCCATCCAGAGGTAAACTAAGAGGAAACCAACAACGATTTCCTCACCTTTCGAAGACTTGAGGTTGGTCTTGCAAGTAGCATTATATTTATTCTTGAAGCATTTGATCTCGTATTTCATTTGATTTCAATGAGCAATAGAATCCATTGCAATGATGTATATCTAGTTTCATCACGACTCTTAACATTCTCTATCACCTAACTTTTACACATTGGTTTATTATTTCCCCTTTATGTATTTAATTTCTTAGCTGTCCTTATTTTATGAAGAAAATTGAATTTCATAGCATATGGAACTTTCAAAAGAGCAATAACTGTGTCTATTAAGCGAGCGAGACAATTTGGGGGGTACGATTTTTTTCCCTGGTGAAGTAGGGTAATCCATTGATTAACATGCTACTAATACCTATATGTATTGAATTCCATCATTCTTTTCTGAATAATTGAAATCTTTTTCGAATTGGAGAAATTGTATTTGGGGAAGAATCTGAAATAATTACAAAAGATATTATTATTATTACCTGATGACTCATTATGATGGTTCATATTTCGAAGTGAAACCAGAAGTGAATTTCGAATTCATTTTATTTTTTCAATTCGAGGAAGATTTTGAAAAACTATTCATCCAATTACGTAGGTATTTTCTAGAAAAAAACCGAAATTATTTCCTAATTGAAAGGAGAAAACTATTTCTTAAGGAATTCAATCTGATCAATATAAATATAATTCAAATTAACTTTCTAACTATCTGAATAAAACTACTTATATATAAATTATTGATCACTGCCGTGAAGTCAGGAGCTTTTTAGCGCTCGTTCATCCACCTTGTAGGTAGATTCGCTTTTACCACTTTTAGAAACAAACTGAAAAAATTTCAGCTATCAAAAATCAGCTAAAAATAGTTGAAACTCCAGATTTCACGTTAGTGCTTCAGGTGCATGACCGATTTTTTTTTCGATAATTCGCTAGAATTTTTTATGGTATCTATGATTTTGGTGATGCGATCTGGACAAAATTTTGCACGTAGTTTGAATACATTACTCTTTATCTATGTGCGAAATTTCATTCCAATCCAATCCAGTTTCGGAATTATCAGGAAAAAAATATTTCGAACGGCATATTCACGGAACCCCTAGTCAAATTCTGCTCATTGCTGAACGTGACCGCGATATTCGAGATCCACACCTATCCTGAAAATTTCAAGTCCCTAAGCCTTTCCGTTCGAAAGTTATAAATTTCTTTGGTTTCCATGGTTCTGGTCATGCGATCTGGTGAGATGTAGCTCGAATATATCATTCTCCATTAGTATACAAAATTTCGTCACGATCGAATCTGTAGTTTTGAAATTATCGAGAAAACTAAATTTTAAACTACCTTATTTACGGAGCCTCTAGTCTAATTGCTCATAGATAAACGTGACCATGACATTCGAGATCCACACCTATCCTGAATATTTCAAGTCCCTAGGCCTTTCCGTTCGAAAGTTATAGTTTTCTTTGGTTATGGTTACGCCATCTGGACAAAATTTCGCATGTGGCTTGAATAAGTCATTCTCCATTTGAGTGCAAAATTTCATCTCGATCGAATCTATAGTTTCGAAGTAATCAGAAGAACAAAATTTTGAACGGCCATATTTACGGAACCCCTGGTGAAATTCTGCCCATTTATGAACTCAACCGCTGCATTTCGGAAGTGAACCCACACTGGAAATTTCAAGTCTCGTCGATTCGTCATCAGTGAGTCGAACCTTGTCAATTGTCAATTGTCTTATCGTGACGAAATGGTATAGCCCTCGTGTAAGTAGTACGAGCACTCAGAAATAACTGTGTCTTCAACTATTTTCCGAATTTCTTCTTTCAAACAGTCTTTATTATTCCTTCTTTCTTGCTTCTTTCTTCCTTATCTCCAAAACGAATATATTCTTCTTTCTTACTATTCAATGCTTTTCCAATTTCAATTTTCTTCTTGAATTCTTTTCTCTCTTCACCACAGCAACCAACTCATTATATCCTGAATAATTATTGAGTAATTTCAATAACACGACATGGCAAAACAAATTAATTGATTGATGCTTTATTTACTTGGAATCCTCATACAAAAACTCTTCATTTCAGTTACCATATGCCGCTCGTAACTGATGTGCCAATTAGGCCATCGGCATCGTCAGAAGAAGCTCCGGAATTGAACATAACGTAGAATTAATATTTATTTGTTTTGGTTAATTAATAAAATACAAGAGGATTGTTCAGAAAAAAAGCTACAATTGATTTTATATTCAGTATAAAAAAATCTTTCAAGTCCGATGATTTAATTGAGTTCGAACTTCAAACAGCGTTTGTTAGTTCACTTCTGTTCATTTGTTATTTTATTACAATCAATTATTTACATGCAAATCCAAAACGCTGCGAATTTGATACGACGGTTCACTATATTTACATCACAAAAAAATTTTTTCAGGTAATTCTGTTCCTGAAAATAATGTCCCACTTAGTGATGAATCATATAGACTCTAGCAATTGATGAACTTAAATGAAATGAATTGAACCAAATCACATAAAAAATATATCGTGTGTGAATATATCGTTTCGAGAATTAAAGATGAAGTGGAAATAATGGAAAGAAATCAGTCGACAAAGGAAGAAAATCAAATAACGAAGATTGATCAAAATGTTCACCCCACCAGTTATCATCACACAAGTTATCAGCACATGTTTCGGTTTGAACCTAACCTTACCTTATAATATAACTTCACATAGAAACCAAATTTCCCAGAACGAGATGAATAATTAACAGTTCCAAGACAGAGCTATGTATTATGGATTAACAGTTCCAAGACAGAACTATTATGTACTCCATTTCTTTCTGTCTTCAGTCCCTCCTAATGTATAGTTAAGAGTGGAATAATCGAAGTGAGCCCCCTCTTTCTAAGGTCACATCAGCATCCAAACCAGGAATCACGTCACACCCAATCCATATATTATTAGGTCTCTGGTTTCTTCATAACTCGTATAAGCTCTAAAACCTTCGAAAGTTTTCTGAGGGCCTGGAAGTCAAACACTCCTTCTGTGCCTCTGAATATGTCACTCCAGAGATCGACGTTCATCCGGAAACCCTCCCCGGCAACCATCAATAAAGTTTTTACGAGTAATGCAATCTGAAGAAGGCTGAATAAAACATGGACCGTCACATCATATCACGAAGTACGTATTACAAGAAACTCCAATTGGGACTTCCAATAAACCGATGGGTCGAGTGTTTGTCCCACTTTGTCACGTATAAAATGGGAGATAAAGACGCGATTTTCTTGATCGTGCTAGCTTTACCACGAGGTGTAGATTGGCATGAAAGTAGGGACGAATATTATTTTTAGTAGCGAAATAGATCAAAAATCATGTTCACCCGTTTTATCAGTTATCGAAGTAAATACTTATAAAACCACTAATTTATCCTTTTTTTCGGTTTGAGAAATGGAAGGATATCGTACAACAAAGCTTGTTTTCAAAAACAGAATAGAGTTGAATTTCGCATATGGCTTGTTGGTGAGATGATGTTTTGCCTTACCTCTGAGATTTTGTGCATGGCTTTTTATTCTAGAAAAATCACTTTTTTTAATTTGATCTGAACATTTCAGTAAGACCCAGATCCACAACCAGAAGACAGGACAAGTCCTCCTTCGAGGATAGCTGATGGTTTGAAGAAAATAAAATTCAGTGATGAAATACGGAAAATTATTTCAGATAAACTGATAGCAAGCCAACAAATCAATTTTATGTTACCCCAGAGAACACTACATCCATCATTTGCACCTCAAGACTGTTTCCATTTCATATCAAGTCTCTTCAGTACAGTTAGCAAATGATGAATTCGATATAAGAAACCTTTGAAACATAACGCAGCGGTGATCAGAGAAAATTTCTGCAATCACGCTTTTATAGCGGAAAGGTGGCGTGATTGGAGAAAATTTTCTCTGATCACCGCTGTGTTATGGTAACATGAAATTGATTTGTTGGCTTGCTATCCGTTTATCTAAAATAATTTTTCGTATTTTATTACTGGATCTGGTAATCTGAGATAAACAGTCAATATATTATTCAGTCAATTATTCAGACGAATAAGGTTGTAGCTTGAACCCGTAATTTCTATATGTGACAATATGTTCGTAATGTTTACGGCGGTCACACATTGTGTCTTGGAAAAATAGGAATATTTATACTTGAAATGGGAGAAAGTATAATTTGTCAATGATATGGCATTCTCACGATACGTTTTTTCCAGTTTCCCACAAGGTTATTCTGTCGGATCAATTATAAAAAAAAAGAATAAGACTTAACGTTTCTCGAGTTGTTGCCATAGCACTTCTTAAATAAGCGAATTGGAACACCAATAATAAAAAAAAATAAGTTTTTCTGATATATTCAATATAATTCGGTAATTCCATCTATTGAAGTTCTCAGAATTAATTGACATTTTTTATTATTATTATTTATTATATTACCCCCCCCAGAGCACTGGAAAATTTTATTTAGGAAAAAATGACCAACAAGAAAATAATATAATAATGCAATAAAATTAACAGAAAAAAAAATCAAAACAGAAAAATCAGTAAAATAAATGAAAAATTCTGAAGTTTTACTTTCAGTCGTACGTTTTATTTTTGAAGATCATATTGCATAAAATGTATAAGTGGTGAGTCTGTTGTTTGATAAGATTGATACCTAAACTGCTCATGTTGTTTCTTGAGGGGGTAATCGATAAAAAATCTCGTCAAGTATAGGTTTGCGATAATTCTGAAACTTTATATTTTGGAAGTCTTAGGGGGTAATTAATTACCCCAGTACCCCTCCATGTGTTGTTCAGCCTGAAGAAGAGAACATTTGTTTTCCGAACGATTTTCTGATTAAGAAGGTGTTGGATTCGTAAGAACGTGGCAATTAGAATTGGAAAGTTTGTAAAAAAATGTATAAAAAGTAATGCCGTGAAGTCAGGAGCTTTTGAGCGCTCTTTCATCCACCTTTCAGGTAGAATCGCATTTTCAAGTTTTAGAAACCGATAGAAAATTGTGAAAAAAATTTAAAACTGAGCAGAACTCCAGACTTCACGTCAGTGCTTTAGGTTTCCATTTTTTTTTCCGATTATGCGCTAGAATTTTATACGGTATCTATGGTTTTGGCAATGCGAGCACTAATCCGGAAAACTTTTTTTGAATTGTTCATTGAATTACCCCCTCCAGAAATTCAGCCTAGGACCACCCTTGGAAATAAGATACCTATTTCAAGAATTGAAATAGTCTTTGAATTAGCATTAACTTGCTGAAACTCTCAGATGGTTATTCCGCTATTATCGAACAAATTCCCTGGAAACAATCAATAAATCTTCGCCCTAATGAATATTTTATTCCATACCCAGTGGTAACTTCGAAATCATCCTGTTTCAATTCCACTCTCACTCTCGGCATTATTCAAATGGATCTTGGCCTAACTTCCTAAGTCTCAAGAGGAGTTATGAAGTTCCTTTAATTATCCATGTCGAAAAATATCGCTGGTTAATCTTAATTCCACCGCAAGTAACTCAACAACTTACAACTCCTTCGAGAAAGGTTCCGGAATCCATTTATTCCCAGACCCTCTTCTTGGCTGCTTGCATTCTGGCACGAACTACTCAAGATGAATAGTTTGGATGAATTCATCTCCTTGAATTCCTAACTACGCCATTGGATTTAGGCCAGCGTTTTGGCCCCGCCGTGAGCTGCAGGATAAGACCTGACCTTTCCTGGCAATTTCATTTTATGCCAATATAAAGTTGTTGCTGTTTCCTGTCCTAAAACTTCCACCGTATTTATTCGGGGAATCGAATAACATCGATCGAGGAAGTTTGATGTTTGCATGATGTAAATTCAATATTGTGCACATATAAAATTGTCATGTGCTGTTGATTTAGGTAATAGATTTCTCGAGAGGGATCTGGATGATAATAAAATATGTGTCCAGGTTTTATGTTGGAAATTCTGCTGAAGCATAACTTGCTCCACGACTGGTTTAACTCATAAGATGGAAGGAGTTGGAAGTTTTTCGATCTGTTGTTGAAGGCACCAAATTGAAGTAATCTACTTCGGCTGATGTTTATGAAAATTGAAGCATGAATTCCATATTTTCATCCAGTTCTGAAATTTTTATGGACTCCAGTAGCTGAGAGGGCTTCCGGGAGAATAGGACAACATCCTTGATGACTTCATAGACCAAGAATTCTTTGCCTTGGCTTTCAATGATACTAGGAGTTCCGACTTTCCCTCCACAAAAATTGTATTCCTTATTTTCTTCTCAACTTAATTGCATCACATCTCTGAGCTAACATTGTGAGAAGATGTAGCATGTTTTTGCAATAACCTCATGCTACTCGGTGTTGAGTTATTTATCAAAATCGTGTACAATGATGAATTCGAGGCTAATATTCCATGAGAATACAACAATTTTAATTCTATAAAACAAATTTCATCACTATCAGTTTCAACAATAATTAGTTCAAACTGGCTGAACGAGAGGCAGATAATTTCGGAAGAAATATGAAAGTTTTCTCGATACACGACTTCAAGCGTTCATTTTCTGAAATAAGCAGATACTTCAAAGATATACAGGTGTTTTCAAAGGTGAGGCTTCTTTTAACAACAATAGAACTCATCAAAATAAGTCAATATACCAAAAATCGTTTTTATAAAATATTCACCAGGGCGTATCCTGAGATACCAAAGTTTTCAAAAAGACTTTTTTTACATCTTCTAGTGCTCGCGAAAACTTATTTTCCGATTTCAACCTATTTCCTTGAAAAAAAATTACGAAAAGCACTGCCGTGAAGGCAGGAGCTTTTGAGCGCTCGTACATGCACCTTGTAGGTAGAATCGCATTTTCCAGTTTTAGAAACCAATTGAAGGAATTTTTGACAGCTGTCAAAAAAATTCTGAAACTTAGGCGAAACTCCAGACTTCATGTCGCTGCTTCAGCTGATCAATTTTGTTTCGATAATTCGCTAGAATTTTCTACGATATCTATGGTCTTGGTGATGCGGTCTGGACAACATTTTGCACGTACTTTGAATACATTATTCCTCAGCTAGATGCATAATTTCATTCCAATCCGATCAGTAGTTCCGAAACTATCTGGAAAAAAATATTTTGAACGGCCATATTTACGGAACCTCTAGTCTCATTTTGCTTATTGATGAACGTGACTGAGTGCAAAATTTCATCTCGATCGAATCTGTAGTTTTCAAGTAATCAGGGAAAAAAAACTTTGAACGGCCATATTTACGGAACCCCAGGTGGAATTTGGCCCATTAACGAACTTAACCGAGGCATTCGCGATCTGAACCTACACTGAAAATTTCAAGTCTCTAGGTTGATCCGTTCGAGAGTTATCGTGCTGACGGACGGCCGGACGGACGGACGGCCGGACGGACAGACTCGAATTTTCCGACGGATTCGTCATCAGTGAGTCGAACATAGTCGATTGAGACCATTTTCGGCTCAAAATTCGAAAAATACAGACATCGTGACGAAATGATATAGCCCTCGTGTAAGTAGTACGAGCGCTCAAAAAGATGAATTCATAGTACTTACCCTACTATGCTCTTGTTTTTTCAGTTCATTAAAATATACTTATCAGGCACTTGTATTCTTCGCAAACCTCATACTGAATTCAGTTTCAATTGTGCCGCTTTCAGTTACGATTCTATATTTATATTCTTCAGTTATAATTCTGACAGAATTTATTCATTGTTACCAGAGCTGTGCCGAGCACTGAATATTAGTGCTTCGAGCACTAAGCACTAAGCACTTGGAAAAAAGGGCTCCCGAGTCACGAGCACTAAGCACCAATTTCCACAAAAGGCTCGCGATTACTAAGCACTTTGTGAAAGTAATTCGATATTTCGAGCACTAAGCCCTAAGCACTTTTTTAAGAACTGTTGGGGTGAAGTTACTTTAATCGAAAGAAATATTGCACCTATTTAGTTGAGGTTTTATAATAATTATAATAATAATTTATTCGCACATGATAAGTTAATACAAAAAAAGGATTCACATGTACAAATAATTTGCCATCAAATAAATTCATGGCTTGTCAAAGGCTATGTATAGATATATCTATAACGAAAAATAGAGTATGCACATAAATACAATAAATATTCACATATAAACACTCGAGGACTGAAAACAATATTTTTCATGTATATATATATATATGAGATGTGAACAGTGCTCAAAAAAAGTTATTATCTGTCCAAAAAATCACTCAACCCATAAATAGACTTCTCTAATAGAATACATTTTACCTTCCTACTGAAAGCTGCCGAACTCAATTCCTTAATCTCTTCTGGTAGTTTGTTATATAATTTCAAACATATATGATAATATGTGAGATTATTGATGTAAAGGGGGTCCCGAATTCGATTTTCACTTTAAGCATGTCGAGAACTATGTGTGTTGGAAAAAAAATTGCAAGGACTCCGGATCTCTTTGGTTGAAATAATATGAATTCATAAATATATTTCTATTCATTTTCACTGGACTGAATATCTATAATAGATCTCAAGGTATCAAGGCGTTGGCGTCGATCGCATATATTCGTGTTACGACAAGATTGGGAAAGGGCTTAGTGCTTAGTAATCCGCAGAAGTGCTCGGGAGCATTTCAGTGCTCGGGAGCACTTTGGGGATTACTAAGCACTAAGCCTTTTGCTGAAGTGCTTCGATTACTAAGCACTAAGCACTGCTTTTAAAAAGTACTCGGGAGCACAGTGCTTGGAAGCACAAAAGGGCTTCGAGTGCTTTCGAAAGTACCAAGCACAATGCTTTGGCACAGCTCTGATTGTTACCAAGGAAACTAAAGGTCGCATATAAAATAGTTATACTTTTGGAATGAGCTCACCTGCTATCAGAAACTCTATTAAAACCATTATGGTCACTGCAACTCAAGAAGTAAATAATAAGTTTATTACTTCATTCATCATCGAACAAAAAATATCTGGAGGCATTTCTCGGCAAAGGCAGTACCAAAATTGATGAAGTTAGGATATCTATTCACAGCATTCAGGATTAATTCATTCGAAAATAAATTGTAGAGGGAGGAAATTCCCACGAAAAATTTTACGAAAAATTTTTTTTGAACTTTTTGAAACTTTATGAATGTTTCGATAATGAAATATGTAATTATATAACCTACTTACCCCAAAATTGAAAATAAATTTAAAAAAAAATTATGTTCCTTTTTGTTTCATCAGGGTGGTTACCTTGAATGAACAAAATATATATTACCATGTACGAAAACTTTTATTTTGAGATATTCACTTGGTTTTGAGGAAATTGATTTGTTATCAATTCCTGAACAATAGTTCAACCAATTTTAATGAAATAAACATATTCTTTTCGCATCTTGGTGATATATGACATTTTTGGTATATTCCGAGCCCACATTACAAAATATTACTTGAATATGAATTAATGAGAATCAATGACTATAAATATCTTCGAGGGATTATAATTGCATTAGAATAATTAGAACCTTCCTCTATGTATAGCCTTTATAAAAAGACCTTAAGGTCGCAGTGCAAAATCTATCCACAAAATCTACAATCTATAGCCTATATTCAATATGAATTCGTTCTCCATGAACCCTCATTTTCAGATGCTACGAATTTACAAGAAAAAATTACGAAAAGCACTGCCGTGAAGGCAGGAGCTTTTGAGCGCTCGTACATGCACCTTGTAGGTAGATTCGCATTTTCCAGTTTTGGAAACAGGAAATTTTTGACAGCTTTCAAACAAATTTTCAAACTGAGGCGATAATCCAGACTTCAAGTCAGTGCTTTAGGTGACCAATTTTTTTTCGATAATTCGCTGAAATTTTCTACGGTATCTATGGTCTTGGTGATGCGATCTGGACAAAATTTCGCACGTATTTTGAATACATTATTCCTCAGCTAAGTGCAAAATTTCATTCCAATCAAATCGGTAGTTTCGAAATTATCAGGAACAGAATATTTTGAACGGCCATATTCACGAAACCCCTAGTATAATTTTGCTCATAGATGAACGTGATCACGACATTCAAGATCCACACCTATCCTGAAAATTTCAAGTCCCTAGGCCTCTCCGTTCGAAAGTTATGATTTTCTATGGTTTCTATGGTTCTGGTCATGCGATCTAGAGAAATGTAGCTTGAATATATCATTCTCCATCAGTATACAGAATTTCGTCACGATCGAATCTGTAGTTTGGAAATTATCAAGAAAACTAAATTTAAAACGACCATATTTACGGAACCCCCAGTATAAATTTGCTCATAGATGAAAGTGATCACGCCAATCGAGATCCACACCTATCCTGAAAATTTCAAGTCTCTAGGCGTTTCCGTTCAAAAGTTACAATTTTCTATGGTTTCTATGGTTCTGGTGATGCGAACTGAACAAATAATTTTCCATTAGAGTGCAAAATTTCAGCTCGATCGAATCGGTAGTTTCAAAGTAATCAGGAAAACAAAATTTCGAGCAGCCATATTTACGGAACCCTTCGGCGAATTTTGCCCAAAAACGAACTTAACCGCGGCATTCGAGATTCGAACCTACCCTGAAAATTTCAAGTTTCTAGGACATTCCGTTCGAGAGTTATCGTGTATACGGACGGCCGGCCGGCCGGCCGGACAGACAGACTCGAATTTTTCGACGGATTCGTCATCAGTGAGTCGAACATAGTGGTTTGAGACCATTTTCGACTCAAAATTCGAAAAATACAGACATCGTGACGAAATGATATAGCCCTCGTGTAAGTAGTACGAGCGCTCAAAAATAGTAACAAAGCACGATGAACAATTTCCAGCAGCAATAAACGCAATCGATAGTAACAGAAGTGCCCACAGAGTTGTAAGGTGTTTTAGCAATTTCCAGTTTCACGTTTAAAGTACCTGAAATTGAAGAGGAATGATGAGTAACTTCCAGGGCAGTGCCCAGGAAAAAATTTCGGGGGGATGGGGTTGAAATATTTTAAAATCAAAAATTTTTTTGAAGTTGATCGTCAAATGTCGCATTTTGAGATCGTTTTCAACTCTTTATTAACGATAGTTCAGAGGCAAAAAACGATGGTTTGACTCGAGAATGTTCACTAAACAAAAGTTAAAAAGATTTTCGTGACATCAGAGTGTTCTTGCATTTACCTATCATATCTTGACCCTTCAGCATGAGAAGATTTGAAAACTGTAAGCTTATTACGTTCAATTGTATCTTCAGAAAACAGTAATTACAATATTACAAAATATAAATTACAAAATCCGTACGTCTGTTCTTTCTTCTTGCAAATTCATCTATAACTTTATCAGTTTGGATCTGATGGCTTCTGTGAACCAACATGAGAGCAGTCCACTGAGTCTGCCTTGTCCACAAGCGTTCCTAAGGCACTTCTTCAATCGCCTAAGAGTTGAGAATGTCCTTTCCGCAGTCGCAGTGGTCACTGGCAAAGGAGCAAGTTTTTTAAGTAGTCAGAATATGTTAGGGAAAATTTCCCTATAACCTTCACTTAAGGCCTCAATGGCACAAGAAGGCTTGTCCTCTTCAACTTTCTTCTCCCCTTATAATTTCCACAACGAATACTCGCCAGACACTAGCTCCAGATCAACCTTATTTTCATACAGTTTCAAAGACTCAAAATCTATTGTCTCAGTTATTGAGGTTGGCATAAAGCACTGAAGGGTTCCTAAAAGTTCTTTGTGGCCGCTGAATCTGCATTTTGGCTGATCTATGAGATCGTCTAGGATCGGGATTGCTGTTGATATTCTTCAAAAGGTTTGAGGATCTTTGGTAGACTAGTTACTTCTATCGCGTTGGCGACGAGCGAGTCTCGGTGATTTCTTCACCAACGGCACTTATTAAGGTTTCTGCTGTTTTGAAGATCTTGGAGAACTTGGAGAAGATCGATTATCCTTCGGCTTTTTTCAAACTGGTGAACAATATTCTCAATGTGGTCAACTGCAGACTTCAGGTCACAATAGGGAGACTGAAGTACTCTGCAGACCGGAATTTTGGCTGGGAATATGTTAGCCAAGAAACAAAAGCACACCACAAATTCATCAGCAAGCATATACCTCAAGAATTACGATGCTTTAGAAGATGTCCCAGTATCCAGACTTAGACTTTCTAGAGTTTCAGCAATAGCCTTGAAGATCCCTTCAAACTTGATCAAACTGTTGTGATTCGACACCCATCTGGTTTCGCACGTGGCTGTTGAAGTTTCTTACTACATTGGTAAAAGCGCCTCTAATTTCAGATCCTTGAAGAAGATTCGTTTCTTGTTCAAGATCCCAGAATATAACCGCCGTGGATTTAATCCTATAGTAAGATTTTATGATCTCCCTGGTTTCAGTCCCAGAGGGAAAGCTAGAAATATCAAATAAGCGAGACATCTCTCGAAAAACCGTCACTTGGAAGCCTAAACGTTGGCATTGAACATACAGAACTTATTCATCAAAGCTCTCGAAGGAGCATCGAGTACCAGTTAGCAAATATCAAACGAATAAAGTGAAATATAATGAATTTTTCAATAATTCGACCTGCAAATCCATAACGAGCTCAATCTCAAAATTCCTTTTTCTGCACAAAATACTCAATAAAGGTGATGTAACTTACCCTTTTTTCAAAGGAAAATCGGTCTGAATAAAAAACCGCAACAATCGTACCAACGATCTCGGATTTACCAAATTTCACCACCATAAGTAGTCGCAGCAAAAAAAAATTACGAAAAGCACTGCCGTGAAGGCAGGAGCTTTTGAGCGCTCGTACATGCACCTCGTAGGTAGATTCGCATTTTCCAGTTTCAAAAATCAATTGAAGGAATTTTCGACAGCTGTCACAAAAAATCTGAAACTTAGGCGAAACTCCAGACTTCATGTCAGTGCTTTAGGTGACCAATTTTTTTTCGATAATTCGCTAGAATTTTCTACGGTATCTATGGTCTTGGTGGTGCGATCTGGACAAAATCTGGCACGTGGTTTGAATACATTATTCCTAAGCTAGGTGCAATATTTCATCCCAATCCAATCAGTAGTTTCGAAATTATCAGGAAAAAAATATTTTGAACAGCCATATTTACGGAACCCCTAGTCTAATTTCGCTCATTGATGAACGTGGCCGCGATATTCCCGATCCAAACCCACCCTGGAAATTTCAAGTTCCTAGGACTTTCCGTTCGAAAGTTATGATTTTCTATGGTTTCTATGGTTCTAGTCATGTGATCTGGAGATATGTAGCTTGAATATATCATTCTCCATTAGTATACAAAATTACATCTCGATCGAATCCGTAGTTTCGAAATTATCGAGAAACCAAAATTTCAAACGACCGTATTTACGGAACCCTCAGTATAATTCTGCTCATTGATAAACGTGAACGCGACATTTCAGATCCACACCTATCCTGAAAATTTCAAGTCCCTAGGCGTTTCCGTTCGAAAGTTACAATTTTCTATGGTTTCTATGGTTCTGGTCATGCGATCTGGACAAAATATTGTTTCAATATATCATTCTCGATTAAAATACAAAATTTCATCTCGATCGAATCCGTAGTTTCGAAATTATCGAGGAACCAAAATTTCAAACGACCGTATTTACGGAACCCCTAGTATAATTTTGCTCATAGATGAACGTGATCACGACATTCGAGATCCACACCTATCCTGAAAATTTCAAGTCCCTAGGCGTTTCCGTTCAAAAGTTACAATTTTCTATGGTTTCTATGGTTCTGGTCATGCGATCTGGACAAAATTTCACATGTAGCTTGAACACCTAATTCCACATTTGAGTGCAAAATTTCATCTCAATCAAATCTGTAGTTTTCAAGTTATCAGGGGAACAAAACTTTGAACGGCCATATTTACGGAACCCCTGGTGGAATTTGGCCCATTAACGAACTCAACCGAGGCATTCGGGAACTGAACCCACACTGATAATTTCAAGTCTCTAGGTTGTTCCGTTCGAGAGTTATCGTGCTTAAAGACGGACGGACAGCCGGACGGACAGACTCGAATTTTCCGACGGATTCGTCATCAGTGAGTCGAACATAGTCGATTGAGACCATTTTCGGCTCAAAATTCGAAAAATACAGACATCGTGACGAAATGATATAGCCCTCGTGTAAGTAGTCAAAAAGACAGAGTTTATTCTTAATACCATCTGCGATTCCGGAATCCTTATTCTCCTACATCGTTGCGAGAAAACGAAAGTTGACGAACCACCGAATTTAATTCCGTCGATTTAAGTTGTCGAATCAATATCGCAGAACATCATAAATTCGGTGACGCAGATTTGCGTAGAGGAGTTCATGAACCGATTGGATAATTGAACCGTTACACCCTGTAGTAGAATAATTCCAGGCAAAACAGGTTATAACACTATCAGAACATTATTATGGAATTACTCAGGAAATAGGGAAATAAAAAAATTACGAAAAGCACTGCCGTGAAGGCAGGAGCTTTTGAGCGCTCGTACATGCACCTGGTAGGTAGATTCGAATTTTCCAGTTTTAGAAATCAATTGAAAGAATTTTTGACAGCTGTCAAGAAAATTCTCAAACTTAGGCGAAACTCCAGACATGTCTTCAGCTGACCAATTTTTTTCTATAATTCGCTAGAATTTTCTACGGTTTCTATGATCTTGGTGATGCGATATGGACAAAATTGCACGTAGTTTGAATACATTATTCCTCAGCTAGGTGCAAAATTTTATTCCAATCCGATCAACAGTTTCGAAACTATCAGGAAAAAATATTTTGAACGGCCATATTCACGGAACCCCTAGTCTAATTTTGCTCATTGATGAACGTGACCGCGATATTCACGATCCAAACCCACCCTGAAAATTTCAAGTTCCTAGGCCTTTCCGTTCGAAAGTTACAATTTTCTATGGTCTCTATGGTTCTGGTCATGCGATCTGAACAAAAAATTACTTTAATATATCATTCTCGATTAAAATACAAAATTTCACCTCGATCGAATCCGTAGTTTCGAAATTATCGAGAAAACAAACTTTCAAACGACCGTATTTACGGAACCGCTAGTATAATTCTGCTCATTGATGAACCTGATCACGACATTCGAGATCCACACCTATCCCGAGAATTTCAAGTCCCTAGGCATTTCCGTTCAAAAGTTACAATTTTCTATGGTTTCTATGGTTCTGGTCATGCGATCTGGACAAAATTTTACATGTAGCTTGAACACCTCATTTTCCATTTGAGTGCAAAATTTCATTTCGATCGAATTTGTAGTTTTCAAGTAATCAGGGAAACAAAACTTTGAACGGCCATATTTACGGAACCTCTGGTGGAATTTGGACCATTAACGAACTCAACCGAGGCATTTGCGATCTGAACCTACACTGAAAATTTCAAGTCTCTAGGTTGATCAGTTCGAGAGTTATCGTGCTTACGGACGGCCGGACGGACGGACAGACTCGAATTTTTCGACGCATTCGTCATCAGTGAGTCGAACATAGTCGATTGAGACCATTTTCGGCTCAAAATTCGAAAAATACAGACATCGTGACGAAATGATATAGCCCTCGTGTAAGTAGTACGAGCGCTCAAAAATATACATCTCAATACAATAAAAAATTTTCTACGTTATTGGTGATGCGATCTGGACAAAATTTGGCACGTAGTTTGAATACATTGTTCTTCAGCTAGCTGTGAAATTTCATTCCAATCCAATCAGTACTTTCGAAATTATCAGGAAAAAAATATTTTGAACGGCCATATTTACGGAACCCCTAGTCTAATTTTGATCATTGACAAACGTGACCGCGACATTTGCGATCCAAACCTACCCTGAAAATTTCAAGTTCCTAGGCATTTCCTTTCGGCAGTTATAATTTTTTATGGTTTTTATGGTTCTGGGTATGCGATTACGAACGGACGGACAGACTCGAATTTTTTGACGGATTCGTCATCATCAAATTCGAAAAATACAGACATCGTGACGAAATGATATAGCCCTTGTGTAAGTGGTACGAGCGCTCAAAAATATACGTTATTCATTACAAATTCTGTTTGAAAATGTTCATGAAGACAGTTCGAAGTAAAAAGGTCTTAAGTTTGATTTATGTTGATATTATAAGAACCTGAGGGTACATGATATTATCAGAAGAATAGCCATTGGAGCTCCCCAATTTACCATATATTTTGGATACGTATCCTCATTTTCATAGTTAATCAACTTCAATACATCCAAAGCTCTCCATGAAAATGATATACCTAACTGTATAATTACATTTAGGGGATCGTTGATATTCGAAGTTAAGGGTTACAAATGCGCTACGATAGCAAAATCTATTGTGCCTTGAGCTATTTTGAATAGATCTAGCATATTCTTGATGAGGTCAAGATAAATTTTCGAATTTTCAGTGTTGAAGTTTCTCAGGGTATGAAAATAACATTTCTTCTTCTATGTTTAGGTATCATTGCATTGAACATATTATTTTATGAATATCCCTCAAGTTATGAACAATATTATGTTTAAAATTAGTCGATCCCAGAATAATTTAAAGCTCAAAAATTTTAAAAGGGGCCTAGGGATCATCACTCCTATTTTCTTCCACACCTTTCAGTCGATTTCCATTCCTTATTTATTACCCGATTTCTCTTCCCGATACTTCAATCCAGGATTTCCGCTAAAAATAGCAGACGAGAAACATCCACCTCGCACAGATTGGACTTTTTGCCGAGTTTCACCACCGGAGAATGCGGTCGTGAAATTTTATGAATAAGCACAATTTCTCGGTCCTACTGCTCCCTGGAAAATCGCCGAAGTTACCGGAAAACTCGTGTTCGGCCGTAATGTTTTGCATAATTCAGACGAGACGGGAAGATGTTCGGGAAACCGGCGGTCTAGTGTCGGGAAACGGTCGTTTTCTAAGATTCGTAGGAGTCTGCATGTGTGCAAGGTCATATGCTTCGTTACGAACAATATTGCCTGATTTCTGAACCAGGTTGACCTGGTATCGATTTTCGAAACGCGAGACAGGAAAATGGGAATAATGTGAGGAAGAATCCTGAACAAAAACGTGAGATATCATACATAACATACAGAGGAGAGGAAAGAAAAATAACATTGCTTGAGGTCAATATAATCAGTATACCGCAAAATCCTTTGTACGGAATTTTGTGAACCGTATATTTATTTTATCACGTTTTTATCAACTCGCTTTCTTGTCTGTCTGTTTGTTTGTTTGTTTGTTTGTTTGTTTGTTCTACCACATTTTTATTTATTCCTGCAACTTGAATATAATAACAGATTGATAGGGTTTCGTTGAGAACTCCCTTGAAATTATCAAGATCCCACTAAAATGAGATCGGAATATTGGAAAAAAACAACCAACAAACCAAGTTAATTTCATATAATTTAATGAAAAGTACTAGTAAAACTGTGGCAAAGCGAGACATTTCAGGAATCGTACCCTTTCATTAATGACTACGTAGGTGGTTTATTACGAACAAAGTCGTTGATCGGTTGGAAGCTCGTTGTTCCACCACCAAGACAATTTTATGGAGAGAACGAAAGAGAGGCAGAATGCGAGCTCAATCGCACGAATCTAGATTTTGATCATAGGTAATTGACACCACTATCATAAGGGAACAGGAGTTCTTTCTAAAAAAAATTCAGGAAATTCATTATCCTCAATCAGTCTCAATCAACAATTTCCCATTAAGCCATCGCCCAATCTTTTCACGTCCAATCAACAGAACCCTATGTCGGCTTCCCCATCGTCTAGTCTATTAATTTCTGCAGTAGGGAAAAGAGGAAAGGCTCTCTCTTTGTAATTGGACCAATAATGTGTACTGACCAGATAGCCCGGGCGTGAGGCTCTTACCAAACAGCTTCGTAACAGGGTCGAGGAGACTGGGGGATGTGTTCGTTTCAAGTCAAGCTTGAATTCATGGGGTTCAATCAATAGGTGAAATTCGGAAGAATGCCGAAAGCACAGAATTGAACGGATGTAATCGAACCGTATCCGTTCTCGTTATTTATCCGAATACAGAATAACAAAGGTGCGAAAAATTCAGCTGGGTGGGTTTATTGATTGGAAGAACTCTCACACCTAATAGGGATACTTCTATTTTAATGGGTTTCCACTGGCTGGGACATTTAGTGGCAGTCCTGTGTAAAATAGATATTATATGTAAAATACTTATGTATCCACAGATACAATCAAAATGTATATTATTTTGGTAGAGACAATAAGTTCGGGCAAACCAGAAAAGACGACAATCTAGATGATTTCTGTAAGTTTGCCCAGTTCGCAGATGACTGTCTACTTCTCCAGCAGAATTAGAACATCGATAACCAAGCAACTTCAAATAGACTTGGAACCACTGATGTGCTTTTTCGAGAAATTGAGATTCAAGATAAATATAAAGAAGTTTGAAAAGCACGGCCGTGAAGTCAGGAGCTTTTTAGCGCTCGTTCATCCACCTCGTAGGTAGATTCGCAATTTCCAGTTTCAGAATCCAATTGAAAAAAATGTTTGACTTAGGCGAAACTCTAGACTTCAGTCAGTTCTTAGGTGACCAATTTTCTTTTCGATAATTCGATTGAATTTCCTACGGTATCTATGGCTTTGTTGATGCGATTTGGACAAAAACTCGCACATAGTTTGAATACATCATTCTCCATTTATGTGCAAAATTTCATTCCAATTCAATCAGTAGTTTCGAATTGATCAGGAAAGAAATATTTTAAACAGCCATATTTACGGAACCCCTAGTCTGATTCTGCTCATTGATGAACGTGACCGCGACATTCGAGATCCAAACCTACCCTCAAATTTCAAGTCCCTAGGCCTTCCTGTTCGAAAGTTATAATTTTCTATGGTTTCTATGGTTCTGGTCATGCGATCTGGACAAAATATAGCTTGAATATATATTTTTCCATTATAATGAAAAATTTCGTCATGATCGAATCCGTAGTTTTGAAAATATCAAGGAAACTAAATTTCGAACGATCATATTCACGGAACCCGTAGTCTAATTTGGCTCATTGATGAAAGTGACCGCGACATTCGAAATCCACACCGATCCTGAAAATTTCAAGTCTCTAGGCCTCTCCGTTCGAAAGTTATAATTTTCTATGGCAGCTTGAATATAGCATTCTCCATTAAAATACAAAATTTCGTCACGATCGAATCCGTAGTTTTGAAATTTTCAAGAAAACTAAATTCCAAACGGCCATATTTACGGAACTCCTAGTCAAATTCTGCTAATTGATAAACATGACCGCGAAATTCGAAATCCACACCCATTCTGGAAATTTCAAGTCCCTAGGCCCTTCCGTCATGCGATCTGGACGAAATTTTTGAAATATTCCCATAAGAAACTATCCAATGGGGTTGAGTCGGGAATGATCAGAAGAAAGAGCTCTAACGATAAGGAAGATAAAATACAGGGTGTTCCATTAAAAAAATACCAGTTTACATAAAATTTTCAGGTTTACGATGCATTTCTGCATTTCCTAGTACCTACTGAATTCTGAATGCTCAAAAAAATAGGTACTTCATATTTGCCTATTTAAACGTTTTTGTAGGGCCAATATTAGCAGAGATAGCTATTGAGTAAAAAATAAACCCGGTACACAAGTGTCAACTGGTACAATGTTGAGAGTAACAGGGAAAAATTACGAAAAGCACTGCCGTGAAGGCAGGAGCTTTTGAGCGCTCGTACATGCACCAGGTAGGTAGATTCGAATTTTCCAGTTTTAGAAATCAATTAAAGGAATTTTCGACAGCTGTCAAGAAAATTCTCAAACTTAGGCGAAACTCCAGACTTCATGTCTTCAGCTGACCAATTTTTTTCGATAATTCGCTAGAATTTTCCACGGTTTCTATGGTCTTGGTGATGCGATATGGACAAAATTGCACGTAGTTTGAATACATTATTCCTCAGCTAGGTGCAAAATTTCATTCGTTCAAAATTATCGGGAAAACAAAATTTCAAACGCCTGTATTTACGGAACCCCTAGTATAATTCTGCTCATTGATGAACGTGAACGCGACATTTCAGATCCACACCTATCCTGAAAATTTCAAGTCCCTAGGCCTTTCCGTTCGAAAGTTATGATTTTCTATGGTTTTTATGGTTCTGGACATGTGATCTGGAGAAATATAGCTTGAATATATCATTCTTCATTAGTATACAAAATTTCGTCACGATCGAATTTGTAGTTTTGAAATTATCAATAAAACTAAATTTCAAACGACCAAATTTACATAGATGAACGTCATCACGACATTCTAGAACCTCACCTATCCTGAAAATTTCAAGTCTGTAGGCCTTTTCGTTCAAAAGTTACAATTTTCTATGGTTTCTATGGTTCTGGTCATGCGATCTGGACAAAATTTCACATGTAGCTTCAACACCTTATTCTCCATTTGAGTGCAAAGTTTCATCTCGAACGAATCTGTAGTTTCGAAGTAATCAGGAGAACAAAATTCCGACGGATTCGTCATCAGTGAGTCGAACATAGTCGATTGAGACCATTTTCGGCTCAAAATTCGAAAAATACAGACATCGTGACGAAATGATATAGCCCTCGTGTAAGTAGTACGAGCGCTCAAAAAGAAAACGACAAAGTACATTGGACAAAATAATGACAGCTATAGGTGCTCCTTGGAATAATACGTCAGGGTTGTACAAATCAGAAAAAAATTGAAAGTGGAAACTATAGAGAAAATAAAAGACAAACAAACTAAGCAGAAAATTAAAAATTTGAAAGACAACGAACACAAAAAATAAGAAGGATATCAATTATACCAATCCAAACGGCACACAATACCTCTAGCAAAGGAGCCAATAGATGAACTTCAAAGAACCAAGCAAAAGAGAGGAGGAAGTAAATAACAGAAGAGAAAAGACCGAAACGAGATAAAAGTCCTTATTCAAAAATCAAAAACCAAGAACAATATCGTCGCTACTGATGATGGGTCAATAAGTTCGAAACTTAGATTTTCTTGAATAGCTTGCTGCGGACAGTATTGTCCCCACTTGTGCACTAAATCTCTGTCGTACTAAGTATGACAATTTTATTTTCGGATAGGTGGGAAAGCTAAATCAGAAATACAATCCAATAAGAGACGAAAACTGTTGAAATCAAAATCCTGTAAATAAGCTGGGAAAAGTTCCTGGCGAAACTTAACAAGATGCTTCAATGAAAAAATCAAGGTGTCATTATAAATAAACCTACTGTTACCCCCAAAATTAATCTGATTTATCAATAACAAGAATTCTAATTTTGTATAGATTTAGGTTTGAGGAGGGTTTCATTGCACTGCAACCTTGAGTTCTATTGTGAGATACCGAAGTTTTTAAAAGGCATTTTTTTTAATTCTTCTCATGATATGATCCCCACATAAATCTCCGTGTCAAATTTCAAAATGAGACAAGAAAATATTTTCTTGTCTCATTTTGAAATTTGAAAACTTCAGATAGACGACCAATATTCTTTCATCCGTGTCGTTATCTTACAACAACAAACTTCAAAGTTGCAATTCACTCGAATCAATATTTCCCGAATTATTGATGGAAAAGAATCCGGATGGCTATGTCAACGAAACCCTTCTGTGGATTTCGCCGATTTATGAACTCAACCGGCGAATTCAGACCTCGAATGTACCCTGAAAATTCCAAAGGGCAAGTTCTTTTCTTCTTGTTTACGGACAGGCGGACAGTGAAGTTGACCTCCAAAATCTCATATATTTGGGCAACATGATAATGTTTTTGTTCGTAGAGCGTGGAGTTTTTGTTCGTAGAGCGTAGAGTTTGAAATAAAGTTTCACAACATGACATTATTTGTAACACTGACAGGACTTCAAGCTAAGCAGAACTGTTCTGGTTCTGGTTTCTGATTCAGTACCTGGTTTGCTGACCGCTCTGGCCGATGAATTTAAACGAGCGACAGTGCTCTTCTTGATTTTTGTGCGCTCGTACTACTTACACGAGGGCTATATCATTTCGTCACGATGTCTGTATTTTTAGAATTTTGAGCCGAAATGGTCTCAATCGACTATGTTCGACTCACTGATGACGAATCCGTCGGAAAATTCGAGTCTGTCCGTCCGTCCGGCCGTCCGCAAGCACGATAACTCTCGAACGGAACAACCTTGAGATTTGAATTTTCAGTATGGGTTCAGTTTTCGAATGCCTCGGTTAGTTTCGTTAATGGGCCAAATTCCACCAGGGGTTCCGTAAATATGGCCGTTCAAATTTTTGTTCCCCTGATAACTTGAAAACTCCATATTTGATCGAGATGAAATTTTGCACTCAAATGGAGAATGAGGTGTTCAAGCTACATGTGAAATTTTGTCCAGATCGCAGAACCAGAACCATAGAAACCATAGAAAATTGTAACTTTTGAACGGAAACGCCTAGGGACTTGAAATTTTCAGGATAGGTGTGGATCTCGAATGTCGTAATCACGTTCATCTATGAGCAAAATTATACTGAGGGTTCCGTAAATATGGTCGTTTGAAATTTAGTTTTCTTGATAATTTCAAAACTACAGATTCGATCGTGACGAAATTTTGTCTACTAATGGAGAAATATATATTGAAGCTACATTTCTCCAGATCACATAACCAGAACCATAGAAACCATAGAAAATCATAACTTTCGAACGGAAAGGCCTAGGGACCCGAAATTTTCAGGATAGGTGTGGATCTGAGATGTCGTTCACGTTCACGTTCATCAATGAGCAGAATTAGGGGTTCCGTAAATACGGTAGTTTGAAATTTTTTTTTCTCGATAATTCTGAAACTACGGATTCGATCGAGATGAAATTTTGTATTTTAATCGAGAATGATATATTAAAGCAATATTTTGTCCAGATCGCATGACCAGCACCATAGAAACCATAGAAAATCGTATTTTTTGAACGAAAAGGCCTAGAAATTTTCAGGGTGGGTTTGGATCGCGAATATCGCGGTCACGTTCGTCAATGAGCAAAATTAGACTAGGGGTTCCGTGAATGTGGCCGTTCAAAATATTTTTTTCCTGATAGTTTCGAAACTGCTGATCGGTTGAAATGAAATTATGCACCTAGCTGAGGAATACTGTATTCAAACTACGTCCAAAATTTTGTCCAGATCGCATCACCAAGATTATAGAAACCGTAGAAAATTCTAGCGAATTATCGAAAAAAAATTGATCAGCTGAAGCACTGACATGAAGTCTGGAGTTTCGCCTAAGTTTCAGAATTTTTTCGACAGCTGTCGAAAATTCCTTCAATTGATTTATCAAACTGGAAAATGCGAATCTACCTAAAAGGTGCATGTACGAGCGCTCAAAAGCTCCTGACTTCACGGCAGTGCTTTTCGTAATTTTTTTTTGATAACGTTTCGAATCAGCAAAGTTAGCTGCGCATCGTGTATTTATTTTTTGCTATTAGGTTAGATCTGTTTTGTGTTAGTGTTTCAATATTATTCTTGTTTAGTGAAAGGTTTGTGTACTATTTGCTGAATTATCAGCGGTATAAGCCAAGACATGTCGGCGCTCTATTTGCTCATAAAACAAATGTCGCCGGTCTTATTTTTTATCGACATAACTCAGAGATTTATTTGAGTATCCTCACAACACACACGACCCTATCCTATTATTTTAGATCCTTCTCTTCGGTTCGGTAGGCAGACCCTAGGCCCCAAAACGTTTCAGTTTCTGTCGAAGCGGAACAACCCCTAGAAGTTCGCAGTTCACCTCTTGAAATCCCATATAAAAACATTAATCCTCACACACGTGCGATAAAAACACAATGGATAGACATACTGTCCATCAAAATCGCTATTACATCAGGGTTGATGTTGTAGCTGATCTCATTTCTTTCATTGCTGTCACGTCTTTCAACTTCTGATTTTTGTCAGTTCACCCCCTTCCCTTACGTCGCGTATTAAGCCATTTATGTTTTTCCTGACCTTTTGAGGTAATCAGTATGGACCGCGAGTCGTGCCTATTTGGTGGACGTAAGGAATTTTAAGTTATTTATCGGTATGTTCTCTAAGAGAGTTTTCGTGATGATTTTTCAGATTTTTTCTGTTGAAGATTTTATTATCGAATGGAGTCAAGCAGAAATATTTCAGTAACAGATATTGAAATATCAACCCGAAATGCTTCTGAAAACTCAGGAATCACATGATCCTCTTTTTTTGTTTGGTTAAGACCCATGTGTCGATTATTGGCGCATTTTTAATAGTTGAGACAAAATTAGGAGAACAGATGAATTTGAATATTATGTTGTGGCAAATTTTTCTGGAATACGTTTAGGTTGGTTCCTTGAATAACATTCCAAGGTACCAAAGGTTTTTCGCCTGTGATTTTTAAACGATGAACAGTACAGAAAATTAAGATGAAGGCTCAGAGAATATATCTGAGGCCATCAGAAGATTTTCAGTTGTGATTTGTACAGAAAAGTCATGCCCTTGTTAACGGTTAGTATTTTGCGAATAATTTTCTAATATTTTCATTATATGACCATGAAGAAGAAGTTTGGCAATTTTTTTTATTCCAACTATTTTATCTTTCAGAATTTTGCAAATATTTTTTAATGAGCTTGGCGATATCATGCAACAGTCAATTTTTCCTACAAAATTTCCTCGAAGTAACTGCCAAATTTTGAATTTTTCTCCTAAACTATCAACTTTTATCATGAAATTTCACGGGTCAAACTTATTGTTTGCCCCAATACCTTTCCAGCCAATTCGAAAAACAATGTTTCAAAAGAATTGAAAAACTGGTGAAAATATTAGATCTCATGAAGTATTACTTTTTGAGCGCTCGTTCTACTCACACGAGGGGGGATATCATTTCGTCACGATGTCTGTATTTTTCGAATTTTGGGCCGAAAATGGTCTTAATCGACTCACTGATGACGAATCCGTCGAAAAATTCGAATCCGGTCGGCCGTCCGTATACACGATAACTCTCGAACGGAACGTCCTAGTAACTTGAAATTTTTAGGGATGGTTCGAATCTGGAATGCCGCGGTTGAGTTTGTTATAGGGCGAAATTCGACAAGTGGTTCCATAAATATGGCCATTCAAAATTTTGTCCAGATCACATGACCAGAAACATATGAACCATAGAAAATTCTAACTTTCGAACGGAAAGACCTAAAGACTTCAAATTTTCAGGGTAGGTTTGAATCTCGAATTCCACGGTTGCGTTCGTTATAGGGCATTATTTGACTAGGGGTTCCGTGAATATGGTAATTTAAAATTGTTTTCTTGATCATTTCAAAACTACGGATTCGATTGTGACGAAATTTTGTATTTAAATGGAGAATGATATATTACAGCTACATTTTACCAGATCGCATGATCAGAACCATTTTGAATTCCAACGAATTATTGAATTAAGAATCATTATATTCATGTAACAGTTGATTCGCATAATTGACAAAGAGCTAATGTAATTTTTTTGACAGCTGTCAAAAATTTCTTCAATTTGTTTCTGGCATAATTGACAAAGAGCTAATGTAATTTTTTTGACAGCTGTCAAAAATTTCTTCAATTTGTTTCTGAAACTGGAATATGCGAATCTACCTACAAGGTGGATGAACGAGCGCTCAAAAGCTCCTGACTTCACGGCAGTGCTTTTCATAATTTTTTGAGACCAGTTAAACACAGTTTTGGATAGTTATTCAATTTCTCAAAGTTTGCCACTTTGGGCAATTGGGGAAAATAATGAATTCTACCATAAAATTTTTAAGAAAATTTGATGGTCTAGAACTTTCGTGATGCATACGGTACCCAAAGAGTCGATAGTCAATGATTCATTGCACCATATTTATGTCAGACACTTATTCATGTAGGTAGATGAAATTTATATCTGCATTCATTTTAATCGTCGAAAATAAGCAATCCAAATATGAATCGAAGGTAAAATTATAAATTTTATCTATACTACATGAATAAGTGTCTGACATAAATAAAGTGCAATAAATATCAGATGTGAACGTACCGTTCTATTCATATGAATATCGTGTGAATTGAATGATGAGCTGATGGAGGTTGTAATATTTCATCAAGTTTCTGGAGATGATCACAAAGATGGTGTCAAAAAAACATAATATTTCATTCCAAAAATAATGAACGCATCTTTTCTCATTTATTTTGGTCTCAACAGGAATTCGAAACTTAACCAGCTTCTTCAAACACAATTTGTTCATTTTCCCAGTCTATCAACTTTGAATGAGTTTCAGAATGTGTACAATGAGCAAAAACGACTCTTTTGATTTATGCTTCCACAAACTTGCACATACTGTTTCCCACGTCCATGATGATAAATTTCGAACTTTTCTGTAATAGCCCCAAAAATACAGGCAGTAATGGTTTACTGCATCACCAACGTTCAGGAGCTTTAAATTATCATATGAATAACTAAAAACTGGAGAGGACCATAAATGCATGTCATAAATAACTTCAAAACGATGTAGTTGTGGGCGGTTTTTAAGTCTGGGCTTTTTTCCGCACTTCTCAACATATCGAATAAAATGCAGTTGGAAAAGTTTCGTTCGGAACACATGTGGATCTCATTAAGAGTAATTGATATGGGGCAGAGCAGTACCCTTCATTCGAGAGCGGCATTCGTTTCGCTGATAAATATCAGTTTTTAGAGAAGGATAATTTGTTTCATCATAAAAGTGGATGACTGTTTTTGGATTTCATAATTCTATTTCGCTTTTTATCTATACCCAATATGGTTGCCCACTTTCCTTGAATATTTTCGAGGCTATAGATACGTTTTGGAATTCAAAGAAAAAATTACGAAAAGCACTGCCGTGGAGTCAGGAGCTTTTGAGCGCTCGTACATCCACCTTGTAGCTAGATTCGCATTTTCCAGTTTTAGAAATCGATTGAAGGAATTTTCGAAAGCTGTCAAAAAAATTCTCAAACTTAGACGAAACTCCAGACTTTGTCAGTGCTTCAGCTGACCAATTTTTTTTCGATAATTCGCTAGAATTTTCTACGGTAGCTTTGGTCTTGGTGATGCGATCTGGACAAAATCGCACGTAGTTTGAATGAATCATTCCTCAGCTAGGTGCAAAATTCCATTCCAATCAAATCAGTAGTTTAGAAATAAACAGGAAAAAAATATTTCGAACGGCCATAGTCTGATTTTGCTCATTGATGAACGTGACCGTGAAATTCGCGATCCAAACTCACCCTGAAAATCTCAAGTTCCTAGGCCTTTACTTTCGGAAGTTATAATTTTCTATGGTTTCTATGGTTCTGGTCATGCGATCTGGACAAAATGTTGCTTTAATATATTATTCTTGTTTGAAATACAAAATTTTATCTCGATCGAATCCGTAGTTTCGAAATTATCGAGAAAACAAAATTTCAAACAACTGTATTTGAGGAACTCCTAGTATAATTCTGCTCATTGATAAACGTGAACGCAACAATTCAGATCCACATCTATCCTGAAAATTTCAAGTTCCTAGGCCTTTCCGTTCGAAAGTTATGATTTTCTATGGTTTCTAGGCTTCTGCTCATGTGATCTGGTGAAATGTAGCTTGAATATATCATTCTTCATTAGTAAACAAAATTTCGTCACGATCGAATCTGTAGTTTTGAAATTATCAAGAAAACTAAATTTCAAACGATCATATTTGTGGAACCGCTAGTATAATTTTGCTCATAGATGAGAGTGATCACGACAATATAAATGCACACCTATCCTGCAAATTTCAAGTCCCTAGGCGTTTCCGTTCAAAAGTAACAATTTTCTATGGTTTCTATGGTTCTGGTGATGCGAGCTGAAGAAAATTTCACATTTCACGTAGCTTGAACACCTCATTTTCCATCAGATTGCAAAATTTCATCTCGATCGAATCTGTAGTTTCGAAGTAATCAGGAAAACAAAATTTCGAGCGGCCATATTCACGGAACCCCTCGGCGAATTTCGCCCAATAACTCAACTCAACCGCGGCATTCGAGATTTGAACCTACCCTGAAAATTTCAAGTTTCTAGGAAATTCTGTTCGAGAGTAATCGTGAATAGGACGGACGGCCGGCCGGCCGGACGGACAGACTCGAATTTTCCGACGGATTCGTCATCAGTGAGTCGAACATAGTCGATTGAGACCATTTTCGGCTCAAAATTCGAAGAATACAGACATCGTGACGAAATGATATAGCCCTCGTGTAAGTAGTACGCTTCTCCATGAGTGCAAAATTTCATCTCAATCAAATCTGTAGTTTTCAAGTAATCAGGGGAACAAAACTTTGAACGGCCATATTTACGGAACCCCTAGGCGAATTTGGCCCACTAACGAACTTAACTGAGGCATTGGAGATCTGAACCTACACTGAAAATTTCAAGTTTCTAGGTTGATCCGTTCGAGACGGACGGCCGGACGGACGGACAGACTCGAATTTTCCGATGGATTCGTCATCAGTGAGTCGAACATAGTCGATTGAGACCATTTTCGGCTCAAAATTCGAAAAATACAGACATCGTGACGAAATGATATAGCCCTCGTGTAAGTTGTACGAGCGCTCAAAAATAGACCGATCCGAGGTCTGTGTCCGAATCCTTTTACGTTGCTTCAATACCCACGTGTAGTTTCCAAAAATTTCTGATCAATATTATCAAGTTGTGAACGTTATTCCAATGGCTGTGCCTTCATTTTCTTCATTTCGTCTAGAATGCAGTCGTATTGATCTCAAACAATTTTCTATCCTCATAATATGTTCTTAATTACATGTTTAGGTTTTAACCAGAATTCATAGCGCGATACCATGGAGGTTATGAATGAATCATTTCGTTCATTGTGGCCAGTAAAACGGATTTGAACAGACAATAGCTCCTGAATTCACGTCAAAGCTTTTCAAATTTGTTCATATGAATAGTTCACTTCATTCACGACATAATTAACGCAGAAAATGATTCAGACGAACTTTATCGGCGAAACAGAACTAAACTGCGATTTAATCTAGTTCAGACCCATTGGCATCCGAAGAATTTTCAATTTATAGTCGAACGCAAACATATATTTTCCGGAACGAGGAGACACGTCCCATTTCGGGACATGAACGGCGATGGGAAGATACATCTGACCAAGGCTTTCCAAAGGAAAATCTAATGTTCCCGAAGAAACATTCTTGCATCAAGTCGAACCATAAACCTCCCCACGTACTAATGATCTCCCGCATCTTCTCCCACTTATTCACAACTGAAGCTTATGAATAACAAACAAACTCCAAGATTAGATGTTCCGAATTGCTTTCGGGAAATATCATATCTGCGTTCTTACATTTAATGGGGGACACGTAGAAGGCTCATATAAATTAGCGAAGTAATTAGAAGGGTAAATACTAAGTGCAGTTTTATTCAGGGAACAATTAGCGTAGCTGGAGCTAAATATTTTTAATCTGAATATTTCAGGGATATATTCATTTGGGAAATTAACGGAATCGTGGTTGGAGGAAAATGAAGATAGGAGATAGGGATGTTTGGAATGGACTACGAGACGAGCAAATCCAACCACCGAGTGCAGATGTTTTTATTTCAAATAATATTCGTGTGAATTTGCGCTGAGCAAACCTCAGTCGAACATGGCAAAAAACAGAATCACACTTCGAATAATGAGTTGACGCGCCACGATTTGTGTACATTGGAGGTCTGTTCCTGCAGGTCACTTTTGATCGTTCAGTTTACGGTACAAGGGATCGCCTTCATTGAATATTTGTGCAGGTCAATGTTGTTTACGGTTCCAAATGCTGGTCCATAATTTGTTGTTGGACCGGTTTTGTGTCAATTGGACAGTTTCAGAAGAACATCCTGTGTTTACAAGTACGTCACGATTTGAGGTTGGAATATCCTTCTTTCTCCATGTTGTGTATTTATCGAAAATAAAGTTGTCACGCTGGCATTGTAATGAAAGTACAACAACATGAAAGCCATCATTCGAAAAAAAAGAATAATTCAGAATTGGTGCGTATTTCTACATTTTAACAGAAGGAAGCTAGAGACGAAATAGAAGAGATTAATTATGTGAACGAAACCAAGCTGAATAAAATATTTTTGAGACCACGCACAGTGGATAGGTTCCGTAGTAATAGCTTTTAACCGCTCACAAACCACTCAACAAATCTTATTTAAACCAATTTTCGTTGGAAGGGTTTAGTAAGTTCTGAGCACGATTTTTCTCAGAATTTTTCAAAGCTGGTGAGGGAGTTGGAATGACACACTTTGAACGACTTCAGAAGCTCATATCTTACCAATTGTTGACATTTCTGAACATTCATATCATATTTGAGGACCTATCTAACGATATCCCACATTTGTACCGAATTTTTCTTTGTATGTATGGTGAGTGCCTCCCAATATTTTTTCCGTGATTTGACTTCATTATTCTCAGGCAAGACCCCTGCCCTTCAAATGTCATCCATATAGCGTCAATAGTCTCCGAGGAAAATGGCTTTCACATACGGACAGACTGGCGGAGATCAGACGAAACTGAAAGGGTTTTCCGTTTCTGCTATTATGACTACGTAACCCTAAGAAGGAAGTTAAGCTCGAAATTTCTGAGATTGAGGAACATTTGAGAAGAATAGATATTCACTGACTTCATATTTTACATAACAAGTGGTTTAGAGTCCAAGTGGAAAAGTCAGGAAGACCTTGGAAGTCAATAATTCGACACTGTCCCAAAAATTCGGTAAAACTGCATTCGTAATCAATGCGCTGGCCGAATGGCATCTCGGTATAAAAGTTGGCAAGGAAATTATCATTCGCAATAAAATTCGGAGTTCGATTCGGAATACGCTCTGAAGTTTGGTTTGTAGCATATCTGTCATAGATAATCTAACTTTAAGTAGACGTGAACTAACTAAATGAAGAAAAATCGTCTGTAAACCTAAACAGCATTCCAAACATGTTTGTATTTTCGTTCTTTCTGTTTCTTGTTCATTCAGAAAGTTAGTTTTTCTTCTGTCGAAATATTGTAAAGTCTAAAGACGATGAAGTATAAATCGAATCAGCATTATATGGAACAAAACACAAAATACTCAAATAGCAATTGACCCAAACGGAAGCACTACGCATGATCCATAACCAGCCCGAAATTTCATGCTTTAGTGAAAGTTTGCAGTTTGCAAGAAATTTTCCTCTTTCCTTGCGTGCTGGACTCAAATTTTATTACGAATGATAACAGAGGACGCCATCTGCTCAGCTTGGGTGTCGAAGTGCCACTCCGCAGATGAAACTATTTGAATTTGGGTGGTTTTTTATCCGTGACTATTTTTGGCACAACTTCACTTGTCCTATTAATTTAATTAAACTATTAATTTGACACAAATAGACCTAGGCAATCTTGATTTCTCGTTAAAATGTTACAAATGATAAATTTGGTGGTCTCTGGGATACATGAATTGTTTTGTTGGTTTGCTGTTAGTTTATCTAGTATAATTTTTCTAATTTCATTCCTGAAATTGCGATTTGAATTATTTCAGGCTCTATTTTTCGGAAGGGCTGGATAAGTCGAAAGTTTTCCGATTTCAATTTACACAATCTTAATTTTTCGACTGCTGCAAAAAAGCGGGAAAATACGTGCAAAAATGACCAAAACCAGCCGAGCGCTAGAATGCGGTCAATTAATGGGGAAAGCCGGCCGACGCGAAGAAGTGCATATCATAATAAAAGCGCGGTGCGGCCGAGCGCGAATCTTTACATTTTTACCCGCACTACTCGACGGCGATAGAGAGCTCGGCTGGTTTTGGTCATGTTTGCACGTTTTCTTCACCTATTTTGCAGCATTTTAACGAAACATCAAGATTGTTGTTTTGTAGTACTTTACTTCTACTTTCAAAATCCGTTTTGGGAATTGAAATCGAAGAACTTTCGACGTATCCACCCCTTCCGCAGAATAGTGCCTGAAATAATTCAAATCGCAATTTGAGAAATGAAATTAGAAAAATTATACAAGATAAACTAATAGCAAACCAACAAAACAATTCATGTATCTCAGAGACCACCAAATTAATCATTTGCACCTGTAGACCGGTTTCGATCCATATCAGATCTCGTCAGTACAGTTAGCAAAATGACAAATTCGATGTGGGAAACAGAAAACCTTCAAAACATAAGGCAATCTGGATCTTTGAAAATTTCCCAAATCACGCCACCTGTCCGTTCCGAAAGCAACTGTCTCAAATAACTGTAGATCATGAATCGCCTTCCCAACTCCCCAAGACAAAGACACATGTGTAACCCGCCGTAAAAATTACCCTACCAAAACAATAGACACGTGGCTACTAAGTGTGCTATTGTAAAGATTCCGGTGGTTAATAGTTTTGGCCACCTACATCGTGAGATTCGATTTATATACTAGGTACCTTACCCAGAAAAGGTATAACGAAATTATGCATCACCACTAGAGTTTGGTTAAAGTATCCAAATCCTGGAAGAATGGGCTAAATATGCAAATATACAGATACATTTGATCATCACCATTGAAATCATCGAATTTTTGGCCGAGCAACTATGAAATCCGCCCCAATTATCAAATTAGCGACGAAATGCATCCGAAGCCAGATCACTTACGTTCCTCTCCAGCCTCTCATGCCTTCCACCCGTCTCCTGCTACAAAATACATTATGCATATGCATCTTCAATCTACTGAACGCGTCTATTTATCTTGAAACTGCGGTGCTGCGTTAAGTTTAATGTTTCGTCAACTTGAACGCCCTCCAATTCGGTAGCGACCTGATTTGCAATGCTGACACCATAATTACAGTATCGTGTTATGTGTGAGCTAGGCGTATTCTCTCTGCATTTCCACGAATGTTTATCCTTAATGACCTGTTAGATGTTCCTTGATTATGGGAGAGGAAGGTCGGATTTCATGAATAATTCAAGAAAGCTTTACTCGTATTGAAGGACCGGCGGTAAAATGATTAACATGAAAAATTGATGCAGGACAAGCTTAGTACAAGGAACTGATGGTCATACATTTTATTGGCCAAGACCAAATTTGCTTCAATGATTACAAATAGAATTGCGACCCTGTGTTAAAGTATGAATAGTTCCGTTGACTGTGAAAATACAACTGTTCAACACAAATAACCTTCTGTACATTGGTTATCCTTGTAAAAACCTTCATATCCCTTCAACTTGTGTGGCTTGTGATCTCTTGGGTGTATGCCTTTTTATTGCAAACGTCATGATCCGGTTTGTATTTTTAGATTTACTCAGCGTAAACCTACTCAAAGGTTTGTTACCTTATTTTTGACCACCAATATATTCGACGAAAATAAATTAGAATGTAAACATTGATCTGGATTTTTGAGCGCTCGTACTACTTACACGAGGGCTATATCATTTCGTCACGATGTCTGTATTTTTCGAATTTTGAGCCGAAAATGGTCTCAAACGACTATGTTTGACTCACTGATGACGAATCCGTCAAAAAATCCGAGTCTGTCCGTCCGGCCGGCCGTATACAAGATAACTCCCGAACGGAATGTTCTAGAAACTTGAAATTTTCAGGGTAGGTTCGAATCTCGAATGCCGCGGTTGAGTTCGTTATCGGGCAAAATTCGCCAAGGGGTTCCGTAAATATGCCCGCCGAAATTTTGTTTTCCCGATTTCTTCGAAACTACAGATTCGATCGAGGTGAAATTTTGCAATCAGATGGAGAATTACGTGTTCAAGCTAAATGCAAAATTGTGTCCAGCTCGCATGACTAGAACCATAGAAACCATAGAAAATCATAACTTTGTAATGGAAAGGCCTAGGGATTTGATATTTTCAGAATAGGTGTGGATCTCGAATGTTGCGGTCACGTTAATCAATGAGCAAAATTTGACTATGGAAATTGGAATATGGTCGTTTGAAATTCAGTTTTGTTGACAAATTCAAAACTATAAATTTGATCGTGACGAAATTTTGTATTTAAATTGAGAATGATATATTCGAGCTACATTTTTTCCAGATCGCATGATCAGAACCATAGAAACCATAGAAGATCATAACTTTCGCACGGAAAGGCCTAGGGACTTGAAATTTTCAGGATAGGTTCGGATCGCGAATTTCGCGGTCACCATCATTGAGCAAAATTAGACTAGGGGTTCCGTAAATATAGCCCGTCATACTTTTTTTTTCCTGATAATTTCGAAACTACCTATTGGATTGGAATGAAATTTCGCACATAGATGAAAATAATGTACTCAAACTAAGTGGGAAATTTTGTCCGGATCGCATTACCAAGACCATAGATATCGAAAAAAAATTGGTCACCTAAAGCACAGACGTGATGATCTTCGCCTTAATTTGAAATTTTCTTTGACAGCTGTCAAAATCTTTCCAATTGGTTTCTAAAACAGGAGAATGCGAATCTACCTACAAGGTGCATGTACGAGCGCTCAAAAGCTCCCGCCTTCTTGGCAGTGCTTTTCTCAATTTTTTGAGTTGGGACTTGAATTTACTTCCCTTAGCCTTTAATCTCGTTTTGTCCTCTATATCTGTTCTTAACCAACTAAAAGATGCCCTCCTCTATTTTGCCTGAATTTTTGGTGTTCACCTGTTGGCTTCTTTGCAAGAGGTATACAATCCTATTTATAGTTCTGATTGGTATCTTCAATATACTTTTATATCTTTGTTTTCGTGTTCATTCTACGTTCCAATTGTCTTCTTAGTTTCCTCTAATAGAATTCGCACGTCTACAGGTAGAGGACACTTCTTCGGCATTTGTTCGACTGTGCTTGTGCTTCGGTGATTCTTTTCTCTAGATCTTCTATTGCTTCTTTGTTTTTCATATGCACACTTCTGAATTTGAAGACTTCTCTGAACTTCTTCCAGTTCATTGTTTTTCTGTTGGAAGGTGATATGTCTCTTCCTTTTTGAGCGCTCGTACAACTCACACGAGGGCTATATCATTTCGTCACGATGTCTGTATTTTTCGAATTTTGAGCCGAAAATGGTCTCAATCGACTATGTTCGACTCACTGATGACGAATCCGTCGGAAAATTCGAGTCTGTCCGTCCGGCCGTCCGTCCGTCTGTAAGCACGATAACTCTCGAACGGAACAACCTAGAGACTTGAAATTTTCAGTGTGGGTTTAGTTCCCGAATGCCTCGGTTGAGTTCGTAATGGGCCAAATTCCACCAGGGGTTCCGTAAATATGGCCGTTCAAAGTTTTGTTCCCCTGATAACTTGAAAAATACAGATTCGATCCAGATGAAATTTCACACTCAAATGGAGAATGAGGTGTTCAAGCTACATGTGAAATTTTGTCCAGATCGCATGAACAGAACCATAGAAACCATAGAAAATTGTAACTTTCGAATGGAAAGGTCTAGGGACTTGAAATTTCCAGGATAGGTGTGAATCTTGAATGTCGTGATCACGTTCATCTATGAGCAGAATCATACTAGGGGTTCCGTTAATATGGTCGTTTGAAATTCAGTTTTCTTGATAATTTCAAAACTACTGATTCGATCGTGACGAAATTTTGTATACTAATGGAGAATGATATATTCAAGCTACATTTCTCCAGATCACATGACCAGAACCATAGAAACCATAGAAAATCATAACTTGCGAACGGAAAGGCCTAGGGACTTGAAATTTACAGGATAGGTGTGGATCTCAAATGTCGCGTTCACGTACATAAATGAGCAGAATTATACTAGGGGTTCCGTAAATACGGTCGTTTGAAATTTTGTATTCTCGGTCATTTCGAAACTACGGAGTCAATGAAGATGAAATTTTGTATTTTAATCGAGAATGATATATTAAAGCTATATTTTGTCGAGATCGCATGACCAGAACCATAGAAACCATAGAAAATTGTAACTTTTGAACGAAAAGGCCTAGGAACTTGAAATTTTCAGGGTGGGTTTGGATCGCGAATTTCACGGTCACATTCATCAATGAGCAAAATTAGACTAGGGGTTCCGTCAATATGGCCGTTCAAAATATTTTTTCCCAGTTTCAAACTACTGATCGGATTGGAATGAAATTTTGCACCCAGCTGAGGAATAATGTATTCAAACTACGTGCAAAATTTTGTCCAGATCGCATCATCAAGACCATAGATACCGTAGAAAATTCTAGCGAATTATCGAAAAAAAATTGATCAGCTGAAGTACTGACATGAAGTCTGGAGTTTCGCCTAAGTTTCAGAATTTTTTTGACAACTGTCGAACATTCCTTCAATTAATTTCTGAAAATGGAAAATGCGAATCTACCTACAAGGTGCATGTACGAGCGCTCAAAAGCTCCAGCCTTCACGCAGTGCTTTTCGTAATTTTTTTAAATTCTGGATCCATGTTGGTTTCGATCAAGTAATTTGTTCTTGTGTTCTTCATCATCGTTACCTATATACAATACATCCATCGTTCCTGTTGCTTCATGGATGTGTGTGGTCTTTTCTGGACCGACAACTTATGAATTTTTATTGTCGGTAATTTGTTTCAGCTTGTTCCCATGACAGTTTACTCTTTTGATGTTCCAGTCGGGGTGTTTTGCATTCAAGTCTCCTGCTAGCATGGTTCGCCTTTCGTTCTGGAAGAAGGCTATGATATTCTTTTCTTCTAAGTTGTTTTGGGGTTAGAGCTGTAGACAAAATAAATGTCCATTTCACGTTGTTTCCAGGGACAATTGGTAATTCGAGACGGCTAATAACTTTTTTCCCTAGGACAGTTGTTCCACCTCCTCTGCATGTTTCCCTGTCTCTTCTATACACTTCATAATTTCTCACTTTCATCATCTTTGTTGTCTTGAGATGGTTTTTTCCCAAGGGAAGAATATCGATTTCAAGAACGCAATATTGAGAATGTAACCACGAAAATTGATAATGACTTCCGAACTCCTACCAATCCGCTTTCTACAACGAGGGAATCCTAAGATCCAAATCACGAAATATTCCTGAGCTCAGGCGTGTTTCCGTCCAGAGATAAATTGGAAATCCAGTCATATCGCTTATCCTTCGACAAAAGTGCAATCACCATCAATATACACTTTGGAAGTAGAGATCACGTACACAGCGAGGCAGGGGAAAAAAGATGCGAAAAACTCCAGAAAACTGGGAATAACTGGAGTTCGGGAAATTAAGATAAATCGACGAACGCAGGTGTGGTATCCAATAAAACTGGATGAATATTCGAGGGGAAATCGAGAGGAATAAAAGTAGAAGAGGGAAGAAGTAGCATATTGCAAGCGTCGGCAATGATTTATGCATTATTATTGTACATTTCGAACAACATACCCTTCTGAATTTTTCAGCTAAAGGTGCATCGTTCTATTTCAGACTAGCTAACCAGGCTCCGCAAGGCCAGATAATTTTGAGAGGAATCAAGAATAAAAGTTGAATGTTCCTTTTCGTGGGGATAGCACAAATCAATTATATTTGCAAGTAACGCGGAAAAGTCAAGTTACAATTTTAATGGACCCTCAAGGGGACAACACTGCATTAACTAAAACACACATGAATTTAATGCCTCATATATTTATTTCTATCTTCTTTATTCTCGAAAGCTTTACCAAATTCATTTGACGGTGAAATATGCACACATAAAATTGAGAGAATTGAGGTAATATCTCACACACAACTTGGGTTATTCGATCAAATTACCAATAGTAATTCAGTTGATGTGAATAAGCTTCAGCTCCTGTAATCAGATTGGGGCTGCATCAAGCCATCAAACATGTTATCCCTCAAGTTGATAGCAAATCCCATGAATTGCGACACAGATCACAACATCACATGATCTGGCATAAAGATATGTGAAAGCTCCCATATTGAAACAAGAAGCAGTGGATAGAATAATATTATCCCCAGTTTTATTACCCAACATAAAAACATTCAAGAGCTCCGGATGTCCCATTATCGATGTCTTCATCAGTTAAAAACGCTTCGGGCAAATATTTGAATGAAATATTCCATCATTTTGAGAACTGAAAGGATGGGGCAAGAAGAGGCTTCATTCTACCCTTGGAAACGACACAGATTTTAATATTTTAGCGGCACTGTAGGAAATGTTTCATTTCATTTCAAGTTTGGAGTACCCACCTACTTCTCTCTATTTAGGGAAGGCTTCGCGTTCGAATGTTTCCGTAATTTGATGGATATGGACTTCGTCTTATGGGGTCAATTTTTTTATGAAGGGGTCTCATCTGGGAACAATTCTAAATATCACTTTTTGATCAAAAATTAATGGACAGGGCAGTTTTTTTGATTTATTTATATCATTTTTTGAGCGCTCGTCCTACTTACACGAGGGCTATATCATTTCGTCACGATGTCTGAATTTTGATCCGAAAATGGTCTCAATTGACTATGTTCGACTCACTGATGACGAATCTGTCGGAAAATTCGAGTCTGTCCGTCCGTCCGTCCGGCCGTAAGCACGATAACTCTCGAACGGAACAACCTAGAGACTATAAATTTTCAGTGTGGCTTCAGTTCCCAAATGCCTCGGTTAAGTTCGTTAATGGGCCTAATTCCACCAGGGGTTCCGTAAATATGGCCGTTCAAAGATTTGTTCCCCTGATTACTTGAAAACTACAGATTTGATCCAAATGAAATTTTGCAGTCAAATGGAGAATGAAGTGTTCAAGCTACATGTGAAATTTTGTCCAGATCGCATGACCAGAACCATAGAAACCATAGAAAATTGTAACTTTTGAAGGGAAACGCCTAGTGATTTAAAATTTTCAGGATAGGTGTGGATCTCGAATGTCGTGATCACGTTCATCTATGAGCAAAATTATACTAGGGGTTCCGTAAATATGGTCGTTTGAAATTTAGTTTTCTTGATAATTTCTAAATTACAGATTCGATCGTGTTGAAATTTTGTATACTAATGGAGAAATATATATTCAAGCTACATTTCTCTAGATCACATGACCAGAACCATAGAAACCATAGAAAATCATAACCTTCGAACGGAAAGGCCTAGGGACTTGAAATTTTCAGGATAGGTGTGGATCTGAAATGTCGCGTTCACGTTCATCAATGAGCAGAAGTATACTAGGGGTTCCGTAAATACGGTCGTTCGAATTTTTGTTTTCTCGATAATTCCGAAACTACGGATTTGATCGAGATGAAATTTTGTATTTTAATCGAGAATGATATATTGAAGCGATATTTTGTCCAGATCGCATGACCAGAACCATAGAAACCATAGAAAATTGTAACTTTTGAACGGAAAGGCCTAGGAACTTGAAATTTTCAGGGTGAGTTTGGATCGCGAATATTGCGGTCACATTCATCTATGAGCAAAATTAGACTAGGGGTTCCGTGAATATGGCCGTTTAAAATATTTTTTTCCTGATAGTTTCGAAACTACTGATCGGATTGGAATGAAATTTTGCACCTAGCTGAGGAATAATGTACAAAAAAATTTTGTATTTTAATGAAGAATGATATATTCGAGCTACATTTTTTCCAGATCGCATGACCAGAACCATAGAAACCATAAAAAAGCATAACTCACGAATGAAAAGGCCTAGTAACTTGAAATTTTCAGGATAGTTTTGGATCGCGAATTTCGCGTTCACGTTCATCGATGAGAAGAATTAGACTAGGGGTTCCGTAAAAATGGCCGTTCAAAATATTTTTATCCTGATCATTTCGAAACTACTCATTGGATTGGAATTAAATTTCGCACATAGATGAAGAATAATGTATTCAAACTACGTGCAAAATTTTGTCCAGATCGCATCACCAAGACCATAGATACCGTGGAAAATTCTAGCGAATTATCGAAAAAGAATTGATCAGCTGAAGCACTGACATGAAGTCTCAGTCATCAGAATTTTTCTGACAGCTGTCGAAAATTCCTTCAATTGATTTCTAAAACTGGAAAATGCGAATCTACCTACAAGGTGGATGTACGAGCGCTCAAAAGCTCCTGACTTCACGGCAGTGCTTTTATAATTTTTTTAGATGAGCTTTGGACGCCAGACGGTTTTTTCAATTTGTATATTCTACCCTACACAAAAACTGTGAGAAATTTTGGCAGTTGGAATTTATTTTCATCAAATGGCTATATGGTCACAATTGTTCAATTGCGAGTTATAGTGGTTTGTAGTTTTTTTTTAAATTTGCGAAAAGACTTTTTTTGTTGAGTAGTATTATTTGTGCAATTTTATATGTCGTGAGTTGAACTATTGGAAATGTTACTCTGAAAATAAATCTTGGGAAAATTGTAACGGCATGTCCAGTGAGATTTTTATTATAATAAATAGCTGAATGCTTTATTTTGAAAATACACAATCTCCACGAAATATCCAATTAATAGTTAATCAGAATAATTTTGGAATGAATATAACCGCATATTCATTCACAGCCTGAATTATGCAAAACAAAATAATTAATTATTGAAATTTCTAAAACCATAATAAATGGATTTTCCATTATCATCATAATTTACCTCTAAACGTTTAACGAGGAAACAGTGTCGTTTAGTACTTTCTCTCTTCAATTGAGAGATGAAAGTCCAAATGTTAGTTATGACAACAGCCGCATCCACGAAAGAAATAGTATTATCGAGTGTGTGAAACATTCATTTGAAGACCAAAAAGACATCATATCTTTCATCTCGCATCTCTCATTGTTCTTCTTGTGTGCTCTGCATATCCGGCGATATATACAGAGGCTTTCCACGATAAACATCGACCAATTGCTGTTGTTTGGAACATGAAGAAAATCGGGATTGTGCAGGATTGACCGAATTTTCAGTACTGATCGAGCAAGAAATATATTTATTTGGGATTTAATATCTCTACTTCGAAAAAGGTTGACTCCGAGCATTACTCGACCAAAAAAATATCAGTCGTTAAAAAAAAATTTTAATCAATAATGAAACAAAGACTATATGCATAGATAACAGACCTAACAGACAAAAAAAAGTCATTCCATATTCCACCCTTGAAATGTATTGATCGGGTTTTAGACATAGGCAGATCGATGCCGGATTATTTATTATTTTTCTACAAAATTCGATGTTATTAGCCCCCAGAATTTCGAAGTCGAAAATAAATAATTCGTTCCTAATACATTCATATAATTCATTCTTGAATTACAAACAAACCGTGAAAAAAGTCTTCTCTCCATGAACGAATTAACGAAAAAACGCAATGGTTCAAAGAGAAAATCAATGGTGAAATCGAAAACCATCATGTAAAATTCTAGCACAGGAACAAAGCCCATTTGAAAAATTGCTCCCTGGAATGACAAACTGAATTATTCATGTTCATGGATCCCCCTTGTACAATGGACGTGAAACATCAGTATCATATGGAACATCAAAGATTCAAGAGATATCCCTTTACTCCACAAGTTGTCAAACAAATGTGTTGGTGCTTTAGAGTTTCCTTTAAAGTTGTACGAAATTTGGTGAGTCGTTGTTTTGGGGAGCTTTTGTTTTGTGTATACGGTATGTGCCTTGTTTGTTGGTGTTCCAAGAACGGATACTATGCGGACGACGATACAGAAAAAAATGAAGGTAGGTATTCGTATGGCATTTGAACTGTTTACTCTAGAGTTAGAATTGATCACTTTTGAAGTGGTTTGAAAATGGAAAATTCTTGTTTTGGTAGGCAAAACGTGGAAAGCTCATAACTGATGATAATTCATCTCAAAATCGATATGTTGTGACATCAATGCAAACAGCGAAGTCTAAATTATGTTCGAAATAGTTTCCCCATCGCTCATCGAGTATTTAACCTAATGGTTTTTCATAAACGATTTTCAGAATTCAATACGAATATATCTTCCAGGCTGTATGTCTATTACGATTTTCGCATTAAGTCCAGAAGTTGAAAGGGCCGAAGAAACCATTTCAGTCGGGGTTTACAGAAACAGAATCAAGAACGCCTACCCCAATCATAAATCGACCGCTGCAATTATATATATTGGCCGGAAACTTTTGACATGGCATGAAAAAACTTTTCAAGTCTCGACACAGTAGAGAAAAGGTAAACAACGGGGAAACGTCTGGAGCAAACGTTAAGTTCAATGACGGTTCTTTCCTTGAGTTTCCCATTACTGGAAACTTGGACTTATTGATTTATTGCGATCGAGGAATCCTAAGACCGAAAGAGTTGCGTAGGGGGAGGCAGGGTCGGATTAACAGGAATAATTTTAAGCCTCAAATATACTATCAAACTCAAATAATAGACTTATAGTCCATTTAAGAATTATTGACATCGAAGCAGGCCATGAACGTCCAGTCGAGGCTTTATTTCTGGTTACAGAAAGTAACTAAATTTCATCATAGAAATAACACATAAATATAACCTAGAAAAGTGTTGAGTATACGAATTATCGAATAATTAAGCCGGAATATTTCGATTGCAGTTTCTACATGGGAGTTCAGGTTTGAAAGCGCAAAAATATCGTGGAATGCTTTCAAATGAAATTATCTCATATAAAAGTCAATCATGGAAAATTGAAGATCATTCAAATGAATATTTATTTTCACTCAGGACCATGCAATATTTATTGGTATTGGAAATCTTGCAAAATTCTAACCATATAACTATAAGAGTACCATTTTATGTCAGGATTCAAGAAGGATAATTAATGGAATTCTAGCAGGTAGCTAGTGGTGCAACAGAAAAAAATTTTTGGATACTTCGCAAGCACAGGGCCAAAAGAATGGATTGGAAAAAACGTTATAATGTATTAAGAAGTAAGAGAGAAACAAAAATTAAGAATCTATGTAGTACATGAAGAATTTTGACATGAAATTTGTACCGAACTATCAATATATGAACCAATTTGTGAATTATTTATTGCTCGGTGTTGAATACTTCAAGAAAGTCAATTTTTATTTTCATTCATTGAAACTGTACATGAATTATTGAAAATATTATAATTGATGAGCAATTTTACAATTATTCAGTATACTTTTGAATTGGGAACAATATAGCATGTGTATTAGCAGAGGGAATGTGAACAGGGTACCATACAGTATAAGTATAATAAATAAACTTAAAATATCTATGAATGATACAAGAGCAAAGATAAAAATATTGAAAACTTTGTTTCCACATATAAGTGTAGTGATTTGGATGTGTTTATTGAATAAGCTGACATAATCCTATTGATGGGCATCCTTTTGCAGGGAAGGTTTCAATATTTCAATAACAATATTTCCAGCATTCAAAATAGTGCACCCTCTGCCTTTACCCTTGAATATAGTCGGCATACCTTTTGGATTATTTTCTAGTGTCCACTGACCAATTTGAATACCGTTTTTGAATATCCAAATTTCATCTAGATGAATGAATTTTACATTTTGTTCCATGTATTCTCGGTTTTTATCACAATATCGTACTATTTTCATTATATTTTACTGTTTATCAGTAAGAATTTTCCTTCGATCAACTTTTTTGTATTTGTATCCAATTTTTTTTATGATATAATATGATGTTGACTTCGATCAATTGAAATCTAGGTGCTCTTTGGCCAGTTCGAAAAGGATATCTAAACTGATATATTCATTGTTTTTGATTTTAGCAAAAACAAAGTCATTCAATGTCTCTTTGAAGGAATAATCGTATCGCACAGGTTTTCTGCCACTGCTAATTCCAGGCTATAATAACATGCTAATATTCTACGGACAGGGCTTGGTGAAATCTGAAAATTTAAGAGACATTGATCAATCAGAATACACTTTGAGTCGGTGAATAACAGTTTACCTGAAACACTAGCGGAAATATATGCCAAGTCTTCGAAAAACTCGAAGTAACACCGACAAACTGCCTGGCGTTCTCTTGTTAGGCGCGATGTATCCTGGTCAATTCCAGCCATTTTAATAGCAAAAGACAAAAAAATATTCAAATTCAGAGCAAATTTTTATAATTACATATTCACCAATATCTTCGATAAAATCATCAAAGCAAGATTCAGATTTCTATGGGTAATGTGAGTGTTATTCCTATACCAACCTGAATTCAGCAACCCAAAATATTACTGAATAGTCTATTACCAACTTAAATTCGATTTTTCACAGCCAACCGAGATGTCAATAATTCTTAAACAATTATAAATGACAATTTTTCAATTTTAGATCTGACAAGAGTAGGTACCTTGTCACGCCAAATAAAATATTACTAAATGCAAAACCTTTATTAAAACATTATTCAACAATTTCAATTTTATAAATGAAAATGGAAAGTGCAGTCGGTATTTTTTTCGTAATCATCACATTTAAAACCCTGATTGCGACTTTTCCTATGAGAAATTATCGTTAGAAGTGAAGTCTCGGTGCTGTCAAAATTTGTCTTTTTCATTTTGTAATAATAAACTGGAAATGTAATGAAATACGTATTATTACGTAGGAAAAACGTTTCAATTACTTACTCACCTAGATTTCTCTCTTTTATTCTTTTTAATCCATCTCTTTCGAGCACCTTCAATGTCTCTCCATTTTGACATTGATTCTGAAAAGCCCTACTGTTCCCCTTAGAGAGTTCACTAGAGGTCAAACCGAACCACATCATTTTTCAGCCATGATATTCTTCTTCGGTCGAGAGACCTCTTTCCCCTTATTTTGTAACAAGTAATCCAGGAATTCCACATATAGTAGGTAGATCAATACAATAAGTAGATCCACATCAAAGGTAGACCCACATTATAAGAAGATCCACATAATAAGTAGCCCCAGCATGTTTCGATCTTCGATCTCTAGTTATGGGCTTATAATAATACCCCGGAGAAAATGATACAACAAGTTAGTGAGAATTCCGTATTTTGACATTTTTGAGCGCTCGTACTACTTACACGAGGGCTATATCATTTCGTCACGATGTCTGTATTTTTCGAATTTTGAGCCGAAAATGGTCTCAATCGATTATGTTCGACTCACTGATGACGAATCCGTCGGAAAATTCGAGTCTGTCCTTCCGGCCGGCCGGCCTTCCGTCCGTATACACGATAACTCTCGAACGGAATGTCCTAGAAACTTGAAATTTTCAGGGTAGGTTTGAATCTGGAATGCCGGGGTTGAGTTCGTTATCGGGCAATATTCGCCCAGGGGTTCCGTAAATATGGCCGCTCGAATTTTTGTTTTCCTGATTATTTCAGAACTATAGATTCGATCGTGGTAAAAGTTTGTACTCAGATGCAGAATAACGTGTTCAAGCTACACGCAAAATGTCCAGCTCGCATCACCATAACCATAGAAACCATAGAAAATTATAACTGTCGAACGGAAAGGCCTAGGGACTTGAAATTTTCAGGATAGGTTTGGATCTTTAATGTCACTTTCATCAATGAGCAGAATTAGACTAGGTGTTCCGTAAATATCGCCGTTTGAAATTCAGTTTTCTTGATAATTTCAAAACTATGTATTTGATCGTGACGAAATTCTGTATTTATATTGAAAATGATATATTGGAGCTAAATTTTTTCAGATCGCATGATCAGAACTATAGAAAGCATAGAAAATCATAACTTTCGAACGGAAAGGCCTAGGGACTTGAAATCTTCAGGATAGGTTCGGATCGCGAATTGTGCGGTCAGGTTCATGTGAGCAAAATTAGACGAGGGGTTCCGTAAATATAGCCGTCCTATTTATTTTTTTCCTGATAATTTCGGAACTACCTAATGGATTGGGATGAAATTCCGCCCATAGATGAAGAACAATGTATTCAAACTACGTGGGAAATTTTGTCCAGATCGCATTACCAAGGCAATAGATACCGTAGAAAATTCTAGCGAATTATTGAAAAAAAAATTGGTCACCTAAAGCACTGAAGTGAAGTCTGGATTTTTGCCTTAGTTTGAATTTTTTTTCGAGCTGTCAAAATCTTTCCAATTGGTTTCTTGAACTGAAGAATGCGAATCTACCTACAAGGTGCATGTACGAGCGCTCAAAAGCTCCTGCCTTCACGGCAGTGCTTTTCTCAATTTTTTTTTTTATTTTTTCGGAAAAATATGATGAAATATGAAGGATGAAAAATTTCAACACTCGGAATTCTAACTATGAATTGAATCATTTTCAACAGAAAAAAAAAACTTATGACCCGCTCGAAATTGGGATTCGTTTTCTCCGTTTTAGACCGTCATTTAAATACTTCCATGCGTTTAAATAATCCCTGCCGCTAGTGACAACTTCGCGAATCTGTCCAAGCTTGAATTATTCTCGAATAATGTTCGGAATAATCTATAGATGTCCAAGAATTTATGATCCACATATTTCTGAAGAAATCATATTCAGGCCTGACAATAATTATGCCATACTTCGCTGAAATATTCAAGTTAAATATTTGCTGAAAACGACCATTCGCCCTGCCACCTCTCCAACGTGCATTCCTCAATCCCACCCCAACTCCCAAACAAAACTCTCTTCCACCGAGTATATGCCGACATTACGACATTTTATGATCCGGAAGCCCTACGAGACCCATAATCTGCTCGTTCGGTGCCGCAAAATTTGACTACGCTCCATAAAACCCCCACCCTTTGATCAGCCGGACCTGGAGAAGTTGAGCTGGAGTTGTAAAATACCGGAAAAGTGAAGAAATTACTGCTGTCAGGACGTAAAATGCTAAAGTAGGTTGTAAAATTAATCATCATCGCCAGAGATGAATTTATGGGAAAAGCGATCGTTGCCTGGGCTTTTTGCCGATATAGCCGTTTTTTACGATGATACAGTTCAATTTCTTTTCAATTATGCAGGTCGTAATAGGCCTCGTTAAAGAGGGTCCATTTCTCTTCCATCGTTTATTAATGAGTCTCTGAAGGTAGGGCGAGATACCTCAATCTCTGCAAACATGGATAAAGCTGTCTTCAGAACGCGCGACTCATCAAGTTAAATCCGAATTCCCATTATCGTTTTTTTTTTATTATACTTTATTCAGCAATCCGCTAATACAATTTCATGAGCTATACTGGGTGACACCAGGCAATCCCCCTCTATCCCCCTTATTTCTTCAGCTATATTTCTGAAATTTCAATATACTCACTTCTACATTTGACATTTGACGAAAAATAAAATGGGTGTTCCGATTAATAAAATATCTAAAACTGAACTCGATAGGGACTCTACATAACATTCAAATCTTTTTTAGGCGTAATTCACGGTTAACATCTGTCTGAGACATTGAAACCTCTATTATACCTGTACTTTCCTCTCCTCTGTATTAATCACATTATATACCCCCCTAGCCATCGGAAAGAATTTATGTAGTGTTGTGGTTCTTCGCGTGCGAACTTCCACTACATCGAATTTAATGCCCAGATCTGTCAGGAGAGTATTGTAGTCTCGCCAACAAAAAAAATTCTCCATTTCCCAACTAATAACTGCGGACGCCAAGCCCTATACAAAATGATATATCTCTCTCATTTCAGAGGACCAGGTGAGGGAGGAATTCTACAAGAACGTGAGCCGAGAAAAGGCCGAATACCTCCTAGAGAGCCGTCAAGACGGCACCTTCATCATAAGGCCGTCGAACGGATCGAAAATCGGCGCCCTGTCCGTAGTACAAGACAGCAAAGTTTTCCACCTAAACATCAGGAGGAGAGACGACAATTTGATAGCTTTGGGGAGTAAAAAAATTAATGAGAAAACTTTCGAGGACCTCGATAATCTCATTAATTACTATATAAGTAATTATCTGGTTTTGTATTCGGACGAGCAGCAAACTTTGACGCTGTTATTGCCTTATAGGGGAAAAATAAATTACTGAAAAAATGAGTGAGCTTTAATTGGGGGTGAATTGACTGTGTCTGTGTTTCTTTTTTGTGAAAGTGTATATAGAGACTTCGATTTTTGAATAATACGAAAAAATGTAATGAAAGTTTCTTGAAACTTTAACTGGTTTCATTGATTATTAAAACTAGTTTTTTTTCGTAGCATACTGATTTATACATTATATTTTATTTTGATTGTTGGGTGTTGATTGTTTGATTCATTAAAAACGTTTTGGAGAATCAAAATGCACTAAAATAGATGAAAATTCTTCTTTTATTATAAGCCCATAACAACAATTTTCCAATGTTCAAATAGAAGGTATAGGTTTCTTGTTTGACCCATGATTTCCCAAGCTCAAAGCCAATTGTCATGAACCACGTATGTCGAATTCCTTTTTTGTTATTTTCTGGTTTGAGAATTTTATATTTTATCATTTTTCGTGGAGTTATTTTTGTGAAAAAATTCAATAAATTCCCAATAGTTTATTCTTCTAATTTTGAAAAAAAAAACTCAGAAATCATAGAAGTTGTGAGTGAGTAGAGTGTGTACTTAATAATATCGTTTATAATGGGTCTCCAGATAACGATCTCGTCAATGAGGCCCACAGGTTGGGAAATTTTTTTCATGAATATTGGGGACACTTTTGAGTTCGTAATTCGAGCGCTATGGGGCGAAAATTCTCGAAAAGTAGATTGATTGATTGGCTAATACATTGGAAACACCGTTTAACAGCTTAGGTAATACCTTCGTGCTTCGTGCCTTTTTTTCTCATCCACCTGATGATGCTATTGTATAGCAAAACACGTGTCTTGGTTTAGTAAACCTCTGAGTAGTGGAAATCGTAGTCGAATGAATTAGTGAATACTGTATAAATCTCCCCTATTATTTGATTGGGTAAACTTTTTGAGTTTAGACCAAAATAGGAATTTCTGTCATCGTTGTAAAAATGTTTTTTTTTTTCATTTACTTGACAATGCATTCGATAGAGGAACTTCTATTTATTCCAAAAATTTTGTCGGAAATACAATGACTGTTGAAAATAACCATCTACACCCCCCGTTTTTGCCAATTAGAAGTAGACAAAAATCGAAAAACAATGGTTTGAAGTCAGGAGCTTCTGCACGCTTGTTCAAATTCTTCGCCGGGGCGTTCATCCATCCAGGTGCTTCAAAATTACTCAAAATACAGGGAAATGTTCTGAAATGATCGAGAAGAAACGTATTTATTTCTCAACACTAGATCAGAAGAACTCATTTTTTTTCACGTGGAACAGCAGAGAAGCTGGATTCCTACCTGCGTGTCTTTATCTCATGACTAACTAAAAAGTTGCAATTCGATCGCTTATGTATCTTTCGTGTTATTGAGGAAAAAAATCAGATGGCTGAGAATACGAAACGGATTCATATTTTATCGAGGCGCGTCTTCTCGTTTGGAATATAAGTTCAGCATTTCATGTTGGTCTTCATCGTCGACTGAGTTATGCGGTACTGATGAACTATGCAAAAACACAAGTGATGCCAATATACGGAAAGAGAAATATCAGAGAAGGAATATTAACAATGATATATCTCAGGCATGCAAACAATCAAAATAAAGTAATACAATCCACATTCGAGTGAACAATAGGTACAATGATGGATGAAATTGTCCCTTATCAGGTAATTCCACGCGTTTATGCATACTTTGGCATCAAAGATAAAATATATGCTACATTAATTATAATAGGAAAAAACAAATCTGAATTTTGCAGTATTCAATTCTGGTTTATTATATCATTAATTCCTCCTCTTGTTTGACTATTCAGCCAATCCCTCAAGCAACGTTTCAAAGTGGTCTCGGATTTAATTAATTTTTTTCTCTTTGGTAAATATAAGACTCTCAATATATTCCTGGTTTTATACGAATGAGCTTCTTTTTTAATTTAATTGTCTTTCCAAAAATATAACTGCTTGGCATCCGAGACTCCACTGTTCTAAAAGGTCCTATCACTGGAACATCTACGGAATTTATTGTACAAAATTTCCAATCTGTTGTAGTTGTATCATAACTATCATATATACACCTGCCCATCCCAAAATACCATAGCTGATTAGAGACTGAACCAAAGAAGAATATGTATCCTCAGTTGTTGGGTTCCGAGAAATCTTTTAATGTCGATTTCACTTGTTCCGTTTCTGGTAAATTTTTACTTTAGCGCCAACTCACCAATTTTGAAAATAATTTGCATAGTGATTCGTTATGATGTTTCAACTAAAGGTCTGGCAAATAAATATTTCCCGAGAAAATCGAAAAAGAAAATTGAATTTTCAAGTAAATTTTTCCTGAATACTTGCCTAATATTCAACGTTTAATAATTCTGGATACTACTGGCGTTTCTTTCTGTTGAAGACGTACAATATTGCCATGCTTTTTGAGCGCTCGTACTACTTACATGAGGGATATATCATTTCGTCACGATGTCTGTATTTTTCGAATTTTGAGCTGAAAATGGTCTTGAACTACTAAGTTCGACTCACTGATGACGAATCCGTCGAAAAATTCTAGTCTGTCCGTCCGTTCGGCAGTATACACGATAACTCTCGAACGGAATGTCCTAGAAACTTGAAATATTCAGGGTAGGTTCGAATCTCAAATGCCGCGGTTAAGTTCGTTATTGGGCAAAATTCGCCCAGGGGTTCCTTAAATATGGCCACTCGAAATTTTGTTTGTCTGATTACTTCGAAACTACTGATTCGATCGAGGTGAAATTTTGCTCTCTGAAAGTGAGGTGTTCAAGCTACATGCAAAATTGTGTCCAGTTCGCATCACCAGAACCATAGAAACCATAGAAAATTGTAACTTTTGAACGAAAACGCCTAGGCACTTGAAATTTGCAGGATAGGTGTGCATCTCGATTGTCGTGATCACTTTCATCTATGAGCAAAATTATACTAGGGGTTCCGTAAATATGGTCGTTTGAAATTTAGTTTTATTGATAACTTCAAAACTACAGATTCGATCGTGACGAAATTTTGTATACTAATGGAGAATTATATATCAAGCTACATTTCTCTAGATCGCATGCCCAGAACCATAGAAACCATAGAAAATCATAACTTTCGAACAGAAAGGCCTAGGGACTTCAAATTTTCAGGATACGTGTAGACCTGTAATATGGCGTTCACGTTTATCAATGAGCAGAATTATACTAGGGGTTCCGTAAATACAGTCGTTTGAAATTTTGTTTTCTCGATAATTTCGAAACAACGGATTCGATCGAGATAAAATTTTGTATTTTAAACGAGAATGATATATTAAAGCAACATTTTGTCCAGATCGCATGACCAGAACCATAGAAACCATAGAAAATTATAACTTCCGAAGGGAAAGGCCTAGAAATTTGAAACTTTCAGGGTGGGTTTGGATCGCGATTTTTACGGTCACGTTCATCAATGAGCAAAATTAGACTAGGGGTTCCGTAAATATGGCCGTTCAAAATATTTTTTTCCTGATAATTTCTAAACTACTGATTTGATTGGAATGAAATTTTGCACCTAGCTGAGGAATGATTTATTCAAACTAGGCGCGAGATTTTGTCCAGATCGCATCACCAAGACCATAGATACCGTAGAAAATTCTAGCGAATTATCGAAAAAAAATTGGTCAGCTGAAATACTGACAAAGTCTGGAGTTTCGTCTAAGTTTGAGAATTTGTTTGACAGCTTCCGAAAATTCCTTCAATTGATTTCTAAAACTGGAAAATGCGAATCTACCTACAAGGTGGATGTACGAGCGCTCAAAAGCTCCTGACTTGACGGCAGTGCTTTTCGTACTTTTTTTATTTTTCAGTTTTGTTGGAAATCAATATGAATACAATTCAGTGGTTATTATATCTCATCTCATACATTCTAGCTTTGATTATCAGGTAAGTAGATATTGCGAACTTCATTTCTGTAACTCTCGGGAGGGAGTCGATAAGTTCCACTTGATGAAAAAAATAGAAATCAGATCATATGTGAGGAGATGACTTATCCCTGAACATTTATGAATGTTGGGGCATTGTTGAAACAATTCTGGAAATGAATTAATATTTAGGTTAGGTTGGGTTAGGTTAAGTATGGACAGTGTTGAAACAATTCTTAAAATAAATCAATTTTTAGGTCAGGTTGAGGTTGGACAGTGTTGAAAAAAATCTTGAAATGAATTAATACTCAGGTCAAGTGATGAGGACAGTGTCCTATATATATTCTAAAGAGATCGAGTTGCCTGAGAGACTAAGCTGTTTTGAGGAAATACGACCGTTAAGCGGTCGGAATCAGCGCGTTAATTTTTGGGGGAGAAACGAGTTTTCGACTTCGTAATATATGTAAAAATAACGTTCGTAAAAGTTTGAAAAAAGGCGAAAACCCATAAAAGTTGTCGTTTTTTCTTGCGAAGAAACGAGCTATCTAACGGTATCAGGCGCGTTCCTTTTTCGATGCCCACATATAAATAAAAAACGTTCGGAAAAGGTTGTCGTTTTCCGAAAGGAAATTATAGGTTTCGGGCATCGCCGATTACTACTTGAAAAGTAGGCCAATTTTTGACACTTCGTTGAACACAGATATTACGTGCCATTCTCCCACATTAATTTATTTCGATTTTTGACAAGATTTAGATTTCTCTCCAAACTCTGGCATTTTGAGATGAATCAATCGTGGTTGTTGGAGTTAAATTTCCTTTTTTTTTCATTTTTGCTTGGTTTCATAGATCCCAGTAATTTTTTTTTCTTTTGGATCGTAGATATCGAAGATGTCAAAATTGTTTCATTTCAGACATTTTTATTCTTCAAATCATTCCCTGAAATTTGAATTTTTTCGAAAAGAATCTGTTTATGTGTCGGAAAATGGTTGTTGTGCCAAAGAAAGGGCGTGTCCGGTGTAATACTTTAGGTAGTGTCAACGTCGAACCTTTTTTTGATCAGACGCATCTCGAATTGGAAAAAATATGTCGCCTAGATTCTGGTTGGAAGCACCCTCCTGTTATTTTGAGACGTATGATCCCTTGTTATGGTCATAGGAGGCACACCTCCTGAAAGGCGGTCGCTAAAGGTAAATAATTTTTTTTTCTTTATGCATGTTGAATTGTCTGATTGTTAATATGAGTTGATTATTATTTCCCCGATAACAATTGCAATCGTTATCGTTTGCCATCTATGTTCGTCTAAACTGATTCCAGTTCCGGCTTTTGGTTCTTTTTCGATTTATTTATTAATTTTTTTAATTTAATAATTTAAAATTGGCTTTAAAGTGAAAATTCACCCAAGTGGTATGTAATTAATTAATCATCAATGTGCTGAATGGACTATGTATTGCTTGGTTCTATTACTACTCATATCCCTTCCTTCAGTTTTTTCATGCTGCTTCCTACATATAACTGTATAATCTAGGCGTTTTCTTTCGAAAGTCCAAATTAATCTTTCAAGGCCATTCTCCACTCAAAATTGAAACCTTACATACATTCGGACAAAATGATAACGCTTTTGTTCAAAGTAATAAGCGCGCAAAAAAATCCAGGAGAATCCAGACAACAGAACATTATTTCGATTGTTTAGTCCTTTTAGGTAGCCGTCCAGTCCAGTCCGAAGACTTCATTCCACTCGACAACAAACAAACCAATTGACGGCATGAAAATTCATTCCGCAGTGCTTTCAGGACCAACTCACTCGTCCTCGTTCGCCATACGTTACGCAATATTGGCCTTTTATTGGAATATCCAGTTGAAAGCATTATTTCGACATACATCTGCAGGTACTGTTCATGAAATAGAGCGATGTAGATTGATAACAAAGAGAAAAACGGAAGAAACGCCAATTTATCAAAACGTGTCAGATGTATTTTGAGCTCATATTGTACTCTGAATGCGTCCATTAGGGCGTCAGGTTGACAGGACCGGCATTAAAGATTCAGCATCCACGCCCTTGGTACATTTTCGTTTAGAATGGATTTCAAGCGAAAATTGAATGTGACAGCGGGAAGGAAAAGGATGGAAATTTTGTGAGCTGTAATTTGTTGCTGATAAAATGAAGGTTATGGTATTCTTCGTCGTGCTTTTTATTGAATTCATTTCAATCTGAACCCTTCACGAAAAGAATTTTTCTAACAATACCAAATGAAATATAATATGAATATAAAATAACGTCATAAGCAGAATGAGAGAATTGGAAACGAGTTCTAGAGCTGGTAGGTGTTGCTATTCCTTGTGCTCAAATAGGTGTCACTGGCAACAATGTGGAAAACCTCATGACGACCATTAATATTAACGTTCGCCGCCAAAACAAGGACAGCAACTTCCAAAACTGAAAACTCAATAAGTAAACTCCGGATGATAGCAGGTGAGGACTGTGTAACCTGGTGATGCACTGACAGGATGGAGGCAAGCCCGCTGCTGGAAAAAATTTCGGGGGAGGTGAAATTTTTTTGAATTCGAATTTTTTGTTAATTCAATCGTCAGATGACGCATTTTTAGGCCGTTTTTAACCCTCAATTAACAAGTGTTTATGCGCAAAAAAACGATGGTTTGACTCGAGAATGTTCACTGAAAGTTACAAGGATTTTTGAGACATCAGAATGTTCTTGCATTAACATATTATATCTGACGCTTTAGCATAAAAAAATTTGAAAACTGAGATTAGTAAGTCTTTCCTATAGTCCACTAAGATAAGAAATAATTCACAGAGAGAGTAGAAATTCTTGTGCACGTTTTTCAGGTTAATGCTGTATCCGATTTCGAGTATCTATCTTATATTTTCCATTTTTTTTGACTGACAATTGTATTTTTATTATTTCAAAGCTTCCTTCAGGTTGCAATTCATCTTTTCTGTAAAATTCGGTTGTTTTAATGACATATTTAGACCTTAAGGAATTCTTGGAAAACTGTAACTGATTCTAATGAATTGTGAAGAATCCACAGCTCTTTCCCTGGCATTAGAGAAGTTTTTCGCCTGGGATTTGGGAATTTGTTTCCCTTGAATTTGAAGATTTGGTTCTCTTGTGATTGGGAAATTTAGTACCGCTCCCTAAGGCTTGCAACTTGGTGTTATTCCGAGAGGGAGACATTTCCCTGGAATTATATTATTGAAAAATTGCACCGTATCTGCAAATCACTGGTTCCGACATTTTTTGGAGGAAATACCCACGAAGATCTGGGAGAAATAATTAAGTAAAGTATTACTAATATTGTTCAGAGGCCGATCTCAACTTGTTGTCAAAATTGTGCATTTGAAGTTTTATTATAACTGTAAAACCTGAAGGGAGTTATCAATTCTGTCAGGAACCCTGAGATTAACATTTCAGAAAATTGTTCGACGGATTTCGCCAATTCAGGAACTAAACCGTCGCATACAGTGCCTGAAAGTAACCTAAGAGTTTCAAAACACGTTCTGAAGTTTAAGACCAACCATAGCTCAAAATTCGAAAATTGCCGATAATTGGGCAAAATGAAAACGCTGATATTCAAAGATACGAGCGCACAAAATTACAAAGCTCTACGCCTTTTTTTTCGAAATTCATGAGTTCACAAACGGAGGGCAACATGGAGGGAAGGACAGAATTGGAATTGACCACGTTGACTTCGTCTGTGAGTCGACAGTTTTCAGCTCGAAATAAAAAATTACAGCCTTTTGGACACAAATATAACGCTATTGCTCATGCAAACAAGGGAGCAAAAAGATTAAGGAAAATGTAATAAAAGAGACGAGGGATGAGAGAAAGTGATTCTGGTCCTCATATAAATACGAAGGATCTGAAATGAGGGTGGATAAGCTCACTGTAGGTACTGACGAGCCGAAAGCGGCCAACAGCTGCTTTCTGATGGTTATTCTTCTTTGGTCTGGTTACTCAGGCCATCTTTAGGGTAGCCTGAGAAGGGCTGGTAATCGCCCGATCGCTCATTTTTGAGCGCTCGTACTACTTACACGAGGGCTATATCATTTCTTCACGATGTCTGTATTTTTCGAATTTCGAGCCGAAAATGGTCTCAATCGACTATGTTCGACTCACTGATGACGAATCCGTCGAAAAATTCGAGTCTGTCCGTGCGTCCGGCCGTCCGTATACACGATAACTCTCGAACGGAATGTTCAAGAAACTTGAAATTTTCAGGGTAGGTTCGAATCTCAAATGCCGCAGTTGAGTTCGTTATTGGGCAAAATTCGCCGAGGGGTTCCGTAAATATGGCCGCTCGAAATGTGGTTTTCCTGATTACTTTGAAACTACAGATTCGATCGAGGTGAAATTTTGCACTTAGATGGAGAATTACGTGATGAAGCTACATGCAAAATTTGGTCCATCTCGCATGACCAGAACCATAGAAACCATAGAAAATTATAACTTTGTAATGGAAAGGCCTTGGGACTTGAAATTTTCAGGATAGGTTTGGATCTTTAATGTTGCGGTTACTTTTATCAATGAGCAGAATTAGACTAGGGGTTCTGTAAATCGTCGGCCTAATTCGTTATCCTGCTAAGTCGATTTTTTGGTCAATTTTACTTTTTGAGCTGATCATAAAGTTCAGACGATTACCTACCTTATGGCATAAGAAATAGGTTGATATCAGTATTCAATGTGGTAAAAAAGCCGTGCATGAAAAACTGCTTTGTACCCAATAGCAAATATACTACGTAGAAAACCTGCTAAATCCCATTGGAGACTCAGTTTTGTACTGACGCTCGAAGTTAGACAATGTTTTGATCGAGTTTTCATTTGCATAGTGTTAGCGAAGGCCAAAATTATAGACAAGTCGAGTCTCTTTTGTTCTATCATTTAAGATATACACTCCCGTGCAAGAAAAAAAACAACAAGTTAATATTTTTTTGTGAAATTTGAGATCTCGTAGTTTCTTTATTTTTGACCCAATTTTCAAATTTTTTCAGCAAACTGTAGATAAATTAATTAATTTCATCTTGGTCATTCATTCCTTTGTTAAAAGCTGGCTTATAAGTCATTATACAGTGTTAATTAGAAGTTTGTTGTTGAACCCTAATTTTGAAACATCGTGTGGAATAATTTCGTGGTCAAATTCTTTCAAAATACCAATTTCTGTAGAGAACTATTCCTTTTCAACATTTTTTTTTTGATTCATGCCTTTGAGTGCTCTAGTTCATTTTCAAGAACGAAATGAACTTGTCATCAACGGTTTACTTCAAGAATTGTGATTTTTTGAAGAGGTGAATTGGGGGAGGAAAATTGCACAAAGGCTGTTGCTCTTGTTGAAGATGAACGTAATTATAAATATGTTGCAAGAATTCTTCATGTTCATCGCTCTACCGTGAAAAGAGTAGTCGAAGCTTGCAGACCAGTAACTGGACCCAAATTACTTCAGCGTCATCGAGTATCTTTACTGAACATTTACATTGGACGAAGCAATGTTCTTTTCACTGACGAATCCAGATTCACATTCTCCAGATGGATGGAAAAGAGTATGGAGAAGGAACGGAGAAAGATTTTTTTTTTTCTTAAAATTGGGTAAACTGTTGTTCGGAGTTCATTTCCCTCTTGAAATTCAACTTGGTGCACCTGAAGACATGAACCAAAAAACAAAATGTTGAAAATGACTGGTTCTTAACCTAAATTGGTATTTTTGAAGAATTCGACCGCGAAATTATTCGACAGGATGTTTTGAAATTAGGGTTTAACAACAAACTTTTAATCAACTCTTTATAATAACTAATAAGCCAACATTTTACAAAAGACCGAATGAGCGTGTTGAAATTAATAATTGTTTCTACAGTTTGCTGAAAAAATGTTAAAAAATGGACTAAAAATAAGGAAACTACGCACGTGGGTATATTTTCATTCAGTGTTACGTTATGAAAGCAATAGATCTATTCTCTATAAAACTTTTATTTTTTTAACTTTTTTTTTAAAAGGATGACTGGCAACTTTCACCGCAGAGAAGGTCTTCATGATTTCATCCTTGTGAGACTAGTGATTTAACGCAATTGCACCAAAATCGACGCAAAATCACTGTTCGGAAAAACTGCTATATCCTCAATCGAATGTAAACTTCATAACGAAAAGCTGCTAAGTGATTATTTTCCCGATTTTTTCGAACTGTGCTCAAGATATTCCAAAATTACAAGAATCATTATAGGAGCCAAAGGGATTTTCAGAATCTTTACATGTAAAATAGAAAAGATTTCTTTCAGTTTTTTCTCTCTCCTGTAAACTATGCCAAAATGGACTTAGCAGGTTAACGAATTAGGCCGACGAAATATGGCCGTTTGAAATTTAGTTTTCTTGATAATTTAGAAACTATGGATTTGATCGTGACGAAATTCTGTATTTATATTAAGAATGATATATTAGAGCTGAATTTTTTCAGATCGCATGATCAGAACCATAGAAACCATAGAAAATCATAACCTTCGAACGGAAAGGCCTAGGGACTTGAAATTTTCAGGATAAGTTCGGATCGCGAATTTCGGGGTCACGTTCATGAATGAGCAAAATTAGACTAAGGGTTCCGTGAATATAGCCTTTCAAACAATTTTTTTCCTGATAATTTCGAAACAACTTATTGGATAGCAATGAAATTTTGCACATAGATGAAAAATAATGTATTCAAACTACATGGGAAATTTTGTCCAGATTGCATTACCGAGACCATAAATACCGTAAAAAATTCTAGCGAATGATCGAAAAAAAATTGGTCACCTAAAGCACTGACTTGGAGTCTGGAGTTTCGCCTTAGTTTGAGAACAGCTGTCAAAATTTTTCCAATTGTTTTCTAAAACTGGAGAATGTGAATCTACCTAAAAGGTGGATGTACGATCGCTCAAAAGCTCCTGACTTCACGGCAGTGCTTTTCGTAATTTTTTTACAAATTAATATGGGATCACAATCCACTCAGTATGGAATCGAATGATATCGACTCGAAGATCTATATAAAGGGCTACATTAGGAATCTCCTTGAGAGATCATATTCGAAATGAAGAGCACAGAAGAAGAAAAAAGTTAGAAGACGTAATAGGGATTCGCGGGATCGCGGAAATGGAATGTACCTGGGTGGGGCACGAGGCTCGGCAGGAAGAGAACCGATGGACTAAAAGAATTGTACGATGGAGACAGCAAGAACATTAACGAAGTGAAGTAAGACCACCAAAACGCTGGTTAGATGATATCAAAGCAAAGATTGGAAGATGTTGGCACCAGTTGGCTCAAAATCGAATAAATTTGAAAATTCAAGGGGACCCCTATGTCCAGGAGTGGATGCAAACAGGCTGTTGAAGAAGAATATGGGTTCTTTTATACGTCAAATATAATAGATGTTCTGGTACCTTTCGTGCTGGTTAAGTTCAATGAGTAATCTCTTAATGACCAGCCTTCACAGGTACCTTATTTCCTTCGCCTGATAGGATTGGGATAGGATTGTTTGTTTCAGCAATCTGAGCTGATTCTTTCAGTTTTCCCCTCGTCCAGTGTTCCTCCTGGATATTCAAGAGAGCTCTTCCTCATTACACTATTTGGCTTTCGAAGTGACTCATTCTTTTTTTTCTTTTTCCTAGACTCGTCAATATTAAGTGTTCTTCGACTCTGATTCTGAGGAGATGTTTGGACTATCTCCCATGTATTCTTTACCACACCCACATTAAGGATACATAGTCTTTCGTGTACCTGCAGAACCTTTTTTTATGAAGTTCTTCTTTAGGAGTGTGAAATGCAACAGCTAGTTTTTCAATGAACTTCTCAACAGTAGTCATGTCAACTCAAACGGCTCGAAGCGGCTATGTATATGCAAATGGAAGACTACTCTTGTTTAGTGATCTTCTACGACGCAATGGACGCAATTCACAATTGAATAATATGATAGGTTGTCTTTCGACATTTCATCCATATAATAAATTCAGGAACAAGAACGAGCATTGAACTGGAAATTTCCTCGAAATGAATCAAAGAGAATCAATCGATTGGAGAAAGCTCTCTTTTACCTCCACCATCTCTACGAACCTGTCTGAAACATGAGGAAATACAAACTGAAAATGCGTGGGACTAAAGAACCGTTCTAGCTATTACACTTCCATGAGGGAATACTTTATTCATCCATTCAGCTTTTTATCCAATTCCGACAGAATTCCTATCGGGACACACTCGGTATTTCCCTATAACCGACATCGTGGAAGTTTTTAGCTTTCACGATGAAATGTAACACCCACTTTTTTCAGGGTATGCTATTGTATAACTTACACAAAATCGATATTGAATTCCTCCTACTCGTTTATAAAGGGAAAAACCCTACTTACAATTCTTACAAACAATTTTCCACATCAATCCGTTTCCCTCAGCTAAATTTCATTAATTGTTCTTGGACCTGTCGTACCAACAGAGGCAGATCAATTTCCCTTCCTATTTCCAAACTGATATTCAAAACTTTATAAATCAAGAACTTTCGACACAAGAGCTGTACGGTCACGGTCCTGCTCTGCTCTGAGAATTTTCAAGTAATTGTACTACTAGCTAGCTCTTGGGCGGAGACAATTTATAAGACGCCACTATTTTTCTTTTGGTCTTAAATCGACAGGTGCACCTGCACGATAAGTTTCGATCAAGTACTTTATGTGAAAAACATAGAAATAAGCTATTTCTGATCTGAAATTCACTGTTTTGTTTGTTCAAAACGTTTCATTCCATTTCAAAACTTACATTTCCTATGCCAACGACAGTTTGAAGTGCAACTGGAAACTATGTACCAATAATGCAGCCAATCTCTTATAATTCGGTTCAAATCCGCTACAGCAATGTTTAATTCACACTATTCACACAAAGTCTTCCAAAAGGAAACATGACATCTTAGAAAACACTCAGATGTTAGATGCGATCGACAGAGACAGTTAGTAGTTAATCATTAATAAAAATTCTCCCTGTAGCCTGCAGTTCTCGCTAGTAGAAGGCGCTCTCAGTAATAAATATCGTTAGGCGGCAGTTTTTATGATTGCATAACATAATTACAGTACTCATTCCGAATTCCATGAGTTCATTCTGCTCATTCATTCTGGGTAGTTTTTCATCAATAAATTTTTTTTCAAATTTTATTCATCGAAATTCATGGATCAGCTTCACAAGGTGTAAGCAGGATAGCAACACATTTTATACGAAATTTCATTTGAGGAATGATGATTTTGTTTTAGATTGTTGAATTCTACTTTTGCTACTAATCAGTGATGTCCTCTTGAAGATCGATCAAGAAGCTCTCATCCAAGAACTTCCGGGTGTTCACACTGATGACACTGGTAAAAAATTTCCTTGTTGAAGTATAGGATGCAACATTTTCATCGTAACAGTTTAATCTAATGACCAAGACCTTTCAACCCACTTCGTTCCCTACTTTGGCCATAAAAACCACAACAAGGAGGAGCAGAAAAATACATTATGTCCACATGTTAGCAACATCTGCGTCTGTATGTGTGTGTTGAAAAGAATGATAGGAGACCAAGTCTCGTATAAAACTTTATTTCGCCACTAAATCAATGCGTTTTATTGGGGTCCATATCACGCGGATTTGATTTTTATTCGGTTTTCGGTTATTTACGGCCATCTATCAAGAGCCCAGTGGATATTTTGTGTTGATTTGTATCCAAATATTAAACACTGATTAGATTAAAATGTCTGTAATTGTTCGACCTATGACTTTTAGTTGCCAATTTCTCTTAGTTACCGAGAAAGCTGCAACAAGTTTCAATATCTCTTTTCATCCCTCAATTCTGATGAAATAAATACGTGAACATCACGTAAAAATAAAGGTCCACAAAAATCGATGGCGTAACATATAATCAATTAATAATAACATATATTGTTTCGATCGAGTGGGCCACAATTTCAATTACATTTTGAAATTCGACTATACATTTGGGTAAAATTCCGAAGTCTATTTCAGTTAAACCATTCAGTATTTAAATATTCTCTAATCAGGGGTCAAACCGATTTATATTGAAGGTTCAATGGGGATAATGCAGTTTGAAACTATTAAACAACCTAATCCTTCAAGGTTATTCCAGGCCAAGTTTCAGCTCCTCTGGTATACATTCCAATCTGAATTTTCTTCGTTGTTGGTGCGATGATACAGCGAAGGGATAACTGGGAGAAATGACTGGATTAAATAGGACATTAGAAACTTGGGATTGTTTGTAGTTTACCATTTGTCACAGAAATTCTACGGGGACGGTCCGGATGTTCCAGATATTACCCAGATATTTGTAATGGAATTTGACGGCCTCTTCAGAATATCAATTATTCAGCAACGAAGTTTGGTCTGTTGTGAAATGAGGTATCGTTTGATGCTGACGTCTAGTTTACTGCTCGTTTCCTTTAAGGATATCTCTTATGTCGTTGGTAGAGAGATGGGTTAAAGGTGTATCATCATTTCATGGTTTTCCAAATGATCAATATTTCAATTATGTGGATAAGTTTTGTGCCACAAATAGAAGAAGAAGATAGGAACCACGCACAGTGAAGTGAGTATCTCCGATAGATAGAACAGTGTGAGACTTCATGTGAAACACGACCTACTCTAACTAAACCTAACCTGCCGTTTCAGATTCCGGGCATTTATTACCTATTAAGCTCTTGACTCTTCTTGATTGTATCTCTTTCACGATATTTGTCGTGTGATTATTGTGTTACCTATTAATTTGACTTTTATAGGAGTCTCTCCTTCTTGATATTTAAAATTGAGTCTACTCAATTTCTGTTTCTACGTAGTTGATCTCTGGATCTTTTGTGATAGGTGGGTATCCTAAGAACATCTTCTGCGGGGTTGTAGTCAACTAGTCCTCCTAGCTCATCCTCTGGGCGTTGACTTGCTACCTCGAATATCTTCTCGACCTTCTTTTTCAGGGAATCTGTGACAGTTTCTCATTCTGATTCTCTGTGGATTTGTTGGTTTCTTACGAACCACAGTATATTCATTGCTACTCTAAGCAGTTTATTTTCGGTTGCTTGAATCTTATTTATATGGCTATTGGTTGCATGGCCCGATGCCGCCGAGCCATATGTTAGTTGGGGTCTTGCAATTGACTTGATCATTCGTATCTTCGTGCTTTGGTTCATTTGGCTCCTCCTTCCTAGCACTGGGTAAAGTCTACTCATTGCTGAGTTCGTTTTATTCACTACATATTTTATATGGGTTTTCCATGTAAGCCCTTCTATCTAGTTTTACTTTTAGATATTTGACTTCATTTTCCCATTTTATCACTTCTCAATGGCTATTTATTTGAATTTTCCATTAAATGAACCATCCTTCTGAATCTTCTAGTGCTTGGGGCGGTCTTCTGGGTATGACATCTGGTCATCGATGTCTGAAGGCTATTCCTGTGTCGTCTGCATAAAGAGCTAGCAGATTTCTTGGGTTTCAGGGAATATCGTAGATATATATATTATAGATTAGAGATTCTAGAACTGATCCTTGGGGTACACCTGCTTCTACTTGTCTGGAGACAGATAATGTTTCGTCTATTTTGGAATAAAAATTCCTGTTCCTCAGGTAGTTTCTTATTATCCTGCAGGTTTTGGTAGTGTAGCCTGCCATCGTCATCTTGTAGGCAAGTCCTTCGTGCCAAACTCGGTCGAAGGCACTCTCGACATCTGATAGCACTAATCCTGTGGCTTGTTTATTCTGGAATCCTTCAGTGACATATTCAGTGATCCTCAACAGTGGAAGTTCTGTGGAATGATTTCTTCTGAATCTAAATTGTTCCGGTGGTATGAGATTCAGCGCTTCTGTTTCTTCATTGAGTCTTTTTGCAATGACTCTCTCAACAATTTTTGTGTGACAGTGCTGACAGTAGTCTCATCGGCCTGTAGTTTTGTGGGAATTTTTATCTCTTACTGGCTTATTGGACACAAATACTTCTTATGTTTTCCATCTTTTCGGATGGTATTTTGTTCTTATCACTGCGTTTGCTATATTGGTTGGCGCTGCTATTCCTTTTCTGGGCAATTTCCGTAGCATAAAGTTTGTTACTTCGTCTTTCCCTGGAGGTTTCTTGTTTTTCAATTTCCTGTTGATTTCTTTAATCTCCGTTGGTATTGTTGCTACTCTAAGCAGTTTATTTTTGGTTGCTTGAATCTTATTTATATGGCTGTTGGCTGCATGGCCCGATGCCGCCGAGCCATATGTTAGTTGGGGTATTTCAATTGACTTGATCATTCGTATTTTCGTGCTTTGGTTCATTTGGCTCCTTCTTCCTAGCACTGGGTAAAGTCTACTCATTGCTGAGTTTGTTTTATTCACTAAATATTTTATATGGGTTTTCCATGTAAGCCCTTCTACCTAGTTTTACTCCTAGATATTTGACTTCATTTTTCCATTTTATCACTTCTCAATGGCTATTTATTTGAATTTTCCATTGAATGAACCATCCTTCTGAATCTTCTTGTGCTTGGGGCAGTCTTCTGGGTATGACATCTGGTCATCGATGTCTAAAGGCTATTCCTGTGTTGTCTGCATTAAGAGCTAGCAGATTTCTTGGGTTTCAGGGAATATCGTGGATATATATGTTATAGAGTAGAGATCCTAGAACTGATCCTTGGGGTACTCCTGCTTCTACTTGTCTGGTGGAAGATAATGTTTCATCTATTTTGGAATAAAAATTTCTGTTTTTGGTAGTGTAGCCTGCCATCGTCATCTTGTAGGCAAGTCCTTCGTGCCAAACTCGGTCGAAGGCACTGTCGACATCTAATAGCACTAATCGTTTGGCTTGTTTATTCTGGAATCCTTCAGTGACATGTTCAGCGATCCTTAACAGTGGAAGTTCTGTGGAATGATTTCTTCTGAATCTAAATTGTTCCGGTGGTATGAGATTCAGCGCTTCTGTTTCTTCATTGAGTTTTTTTTGCAATGAATCTCTCAACAATTTTTGTGTGACAGTGATGACAGAAGTCTTATCGGCCTGTAGTTTTGTGGGAATTTTTATCTTTTACTGGCTTATTGAACACAAATACTTCTGATGTTTTCCATCTTTTCGGATGATATTTTGCTCTTATCACTGCGTTTGCTATATTGGTTAGCGCTGCTATTCCTTTTCTGGGCAATTTCCGTAGCATAAAGTTTGTTACTTCATCTTTCCCTGGTGCTTTCTTGTTTTTAAATTTCCTGTTGATTTCTTCAATCTCCGTTGGTGTTGTTGGGTTTCGGATGGTATCGCCCTTCAGAGATTCCAACATCAATTCTTTATTTCTTCCGTCATCTTCTTCTAAGTCTTCATTGTCATCGTCTCCTATGTAGTTGATTCTGACTTCTCCTTCTATTGCGTCGACCAGTGTTTCGACTTTTTCAAGCTTAGAGTAGGCCATCCCATTTGCTGGGGAGGAGGATTTTCGGTTTTCTCACGTCGTAAGTACTTCAGCATCTTCCATGCTGAGTGGTCTATGGAGTTCAGCTCTTTGAATCTTTGGTTCCATCTGTTTGTTATCAGTTCTCTCAGTGCATTTTTCAGCTCTTGACTGTGTTTATTCAGCTCTTTCTTGTCTTCTTCTCCATGTGAAGTTCTGAAAAAGTCATCCTGAAGCTTTTATACCAAAATGCGCTTCATTTCAATCTCCTAAATGTGGTCATCGGTACTGCGCCACCATGTATGATTCATTAAGAGAACACCGAAGAACAATGCTAATGTGATCGAAGCATCCACAAAAACCTCTTTTCTCAGTTTACTAATGAATAAATGATATAATTCCGTACTCAGTGTCTCAAACTTGTTCCACCAGGACTGAAGATTATTCAAAAAATCAGAAATGACTTACAATGATATCCTAAAGTTTTAATTCGAAGCCTGTTAAGCACTTTTCGAATATCTGTGTGGCCACTACACTCAAAACTGTGTATTCAGATTGATCCGCAAGATTGGCCCTCCAGCAAATAACTTCCGATGAACGCGGCATCATTCAGAAACTCAACCACTCCAAATAAATCCGGCGATTCCGCCCTGTCCGTAGCAGAAATCCCCGGAACATGTTTTTCCGGCAAACAGACCGAAAACCATGACCATCCCTCAGCCCGGACGATCCTGGAACGGAGCCTTCCTAAGGGAACTCCTGTCGGAGGAAAGCGAAATGGCCAATTCCGCGAACTACCAGAAGAATCGGATATTTGATTCCAGAAATTTCAGACTCGGCGGGGGATACGGCGGACGGCCGGGATTTTGCCGTGCAAATTCAGCTCCGGCTCAGGTCTAACGTTATTTTATTATTTAATCAAGTTTTATTCGAGGCCGGCTATACGGACAGAACTTCAGACAGACAAATATGGTCCGTACTGCAATTCAGTTTGCCGACTTATATTCTAGACGTGCCACTCTCGATAAAACTGTGGAAATCCAGACTGACTCCGACTTTTGTCAATTGTAATTGCGAGGATTTGGGGAGTTATCCTAGATTCATATTGACTTCACCAACATCAAAAGGGCGGTCCGATTCGAGGTTTCCATATTGGCAACGTTGTATATTGAACGGCGGTTATTTTATTATGATTATTATTACTAGCATTCTGGGACATGATGGTATATTATGCCCCGGGATTTTAATGAACTCCAGTAGCTATATTTCCATTTTCAATGTTTTTGTGGTCCAAGCATTCTTTGCGTTGAATTCCATTGGTGAGGCCTTCAAATACTAGGAGTTTCTTTCTCTCTCCACAGAATCAACATTTGTTATTTTCTGCTAAACATTTTTTAAGGACAAAGTGCCGAAAGGGACCTCGGTCAAGATCAGTTTTTTTTTTTTTTTGCTCCAAAAAAAATTTTTGCCATGTTCGAAACCTAGAAATTGTGGCCGAGTGTTTCCTCTTTCTTCCCAAACTTTTCTTCATAACTTTTGTTGCCTATGCTCTCAAGGGTTATAGTCCTACTGAAGAAGTTATGGCACCTTTTCTAATGCTTGCATCGGCTTTTTTCTTTCCTCTGATTGTCAAGTGTTTGGGATCCTAGCCAAACACAGAGACTCTGTTATTCTTTCCCAGATTTCAGATTCTTCTAGAAACACCTATACTTTCTTGGAAGTGATGAAATTGGAGCTCAGAACTCTGATGTCCGCTTGCTGTCAAATTGAATCGCCATTTCACATCTTAGATAATTTTTGAGCGCTCGTACCTACTACTTACACGAGGGCTATATCATTTCGTCACGATGTCTGTATATTTCGAATTTTGAGCCGAAAATGGTCTCAATCGACTATGTTCGACTCACTGATGACAAATCCGTCGAAAAATTTGAGTCTGTCTGTCCGGCTGTCCGGCATGATAACTCTCGAACGGAACAACCTAGAGAATTGAAATTTTCAGTGTAGGTTCAGTTCCCGAATGCCTCGGATGAGTTCGTTAATGGGCCAAATTCCACCAGGAGTTCCGTATATATGGCCGTTCAAAGTTTTGTTCCCCTGATTACATGAAAACTACAGATTTGATTGAAATGAAATTTTGCACTCAAGTGGAGAATGAGGTGTTCAAACTACATGTGAAATTTTGTCCAGATCGCATGACCAGTCGTTTTCTTGATCATTTCAAAACTACAGATTCGATCGTGACGAAATTTTGTATACTAATGGAGAATGATATATTCAAGCTACATTGACCAGATATATTCAAGCTACATGACCAGAACCATAGAAACCATAGAAAAACCATAACTTTCGAACGGAAAGGCCTAGGGACTTGAAATTCTCAGGATAGGCGTGGATCTGAAATGTCGCGTTCACGTTTATCAATGAGCAGAATTAAACTAGGGGTTCCGTAAATACGGTCGTTATAATTTTGGTTTCTCGATAATTTCGAAACTACGGATTCGATCGAGATGAAATTTTGTATTTTAATGGAAAATGATATATTAAAACAATATTTTGTCCAGATCGCATGGCCAGAACCATAGAAACCATAGAAAATTGTTACTTTTGAACGGAAAGGCCTAGGAACTTGAAATTTTCAGGGTGGGTTTGGATCTTGAATATCGCGGCCACGTTCATCAATGAGCAAAATTAGACCAGGGATTCCGTAAATATGGCTGTTCAAAATATTTTTTTCCTGATTTTTTCGAAACTTATGATTGGATTGGAATGAAATTTTGCACCTAGCTTAGGAATAATGAATTCAAACTACGTGCCAAATTTTGTCCAGATTGCACCATCAAGACCATAGATACCGTAGAAAATTCTAGCGAATTATCGAAAAAAAATTGGTCACCTAAAGCACTGACATGAAGTCTGGAGTTTCGCCTAAGTTTCAGAATTTTTGTGAGAGCTGTCGAAAATTCCTTCAATTGATTTCTAAAACTGGAAAATGCGAATCTACCTACAAGGTGCACGTACGAGCGCTCAAAAGCTCCTGCCTTCACGGCAGTGTTTTTCGTAATTTTTCTCTATTAGATTATACCTACATATCTTTCAATTGCCTAACTTTCCGCCTGAAGGAGTCGAGAGTAAGAACTCATTGCTCCTGAGTAATATTTGTTAGCATAAACAAATTTACGAAATGTTGTAATTTTTCAGCTTTTCGAAAAAGTCACAATTCTGGATGAATTTCGTATCGAAATTCAAGAACAGATCGAACATCTCACTGAGCGAACAATTCGTAGAGAAAGTAATGAGAAATTCCTGTTAGTCTAGAAACCAAACAACAAATTTTACTTCGAAGGGTACTTTACCATCATGATATCACAGACCACCAATTAATACAAAGATAGCTCGAGAATGATCGAGAAGACGGAAGCCGAGGTTTTAGTCCTGAAAGGAGATACTCAGAATACCCAGCATATTTTAGGAAAAAATGTATTACAACGGTTTTATTCTTCAATCAGTTTGTAGACTCCTTCAAGTTCCTTGGCATCACCGAATTCATGAAGTTCTGCGATATTGATTTGACAATTATAACCGCAGGAATTAAATTTGATGGTGTGGCAATTTTGTTTTCTCGCATCGATGTCTACTCGGAGATGAAAATAAAAATGCGATCTGTTCCTTTTTTGAGCGCTCGTTCTACTCACACGAAGGCTGAATAATTTCGTCAGGATGTCTTTTTCGAATTTTGAGCCGAAAACGGTCTCAATCAACAATGGGAGTAAGCACGATAACTTTCGAACGGAACGACCTAGAAACTTGAAATTTTCAGGGTAGGTTCGAATCTTGAATGCCGCGGTTCAGTTCGTTATTGGGCAAAATTCGACCAGGGGTTCTGTAAATATGAAATTTTGCACTCGGATGGAAAATTTCGTGTTCAAGCTACAATTTTATCCAGATCGCATGACCAGAACCATAGGAACCATAGAAAATTATAACTTTTGAACGGAAAGGCCTAGGTAGTTGAAATTTTCAGGAAAGGTGTGAATCTCGAATGTCACGGTCACGTTCATCAATGAGCAAAATTAGACTAGGGGTACCATAAATATGGCCGTTCAAAATATTTTTTCCTGATGATTTCGAAAATACTTATTGTATTGAAATTGCAAATAGATGAAGAATAATGTATCCAAACTACGTGCCAAATTTTGTCAAGATCGCATTACCAAGACCATAAATACCGTACAAAATTCTAGCGAATTATCGAAAACAAAATTGGCCACTTAGCACTGACGTGAAGTCTGGAGTTTCGCCTTAGTTTGAAATTTTTTTTCACAGCGGCCAAAAATTCCTTCAATCGGTTTCTAAAACTGATAATGATTATTTACCTACAAGGTGCATGAATGAGCGCTCAAAAGCTCATTGCTCTTTAAACATTTATAATGAATAGTTTTGTACATAGTTATGCATTTTGAATAAACTTTTTTGATCACACCATCGCATGTTTTTTATATAGAATTTCATTGTGGTATTTAGTACCATAATGAATTCATTATGGGACTTAGTACCATAATGAGCTTCCTTATGTCATCAAAATTGAGTGACATAACGTTGTCATTATGACATGCCATCAGATAAATAACTATTATGGCTTTCTGGACACTTTCCTTCTGTTCCTGCTATATTCGATATATTTCTTCCGATCGAGTTATTCAATTCCATTTCTCCAAAGGAGAAACATACTGTGATTTCTCAAATCGTCAAATCTGCCGACCTAAATAAAAAATCTGATCGATTTCATAATGATGAAGACGACGCAACTGAACATAACAAGATATGCCCATCACTAAACGCAGTTTGGATTGATAGTGATCATAATTTGATGGCTCGAGATTGATATTACGAAACAGGAACCATAGGAAGGGCGTAAAAATTTCCTTGCAAGACATCAATCCTTGCCAAGGCGGACATTTAGATATCAGAGCTGAAAACAACGCAGACAAGTCCAACAAATTGCTTTCAATTTCTGTTCGCAACATAATCGGTTATTTCGGCCGAAAACAGCGTTTTTAGCTCTCTCTGACGTGCGTTTGAAGACAAGACAAAGGGATGAAGAAGAGAGAACAGTCTCTTTCATTAACGGGACAATTGGATGGGGTTAGTGAGAGGAAGAATGATGGGGGGTGATGAATAAGGGTCGAAAAGAAATTGACAGTATAATTGCTGTAGAGGTGCGTTAGCCGATCGTGAAGACAAAGTCTCATAGCCTAAAAGCCCATGGCTCGGTGCTGCGAATATTTGGGACGGTGAACCCTTGGAAACTTCCCGAGTAAGGGATGGAAAGGCCGTAAGCAAGTTATGCAATGCATTCAAAGTATTTTCACTGAAAATCAATGCCAAAAAATGCTATAGATAGTTTATATTTCCATGTCACTTCTTCTCATTTTTTCTCTATACAGGGTGTCCCAGAATGAATGGATAATCCTGTAACACTGTAAAGAAGAGCTTTTGGACTCTCTGAAAAAAATAAAAAAAAAAAATCTATCCCACTAGAAATTTTTTTTTTTCAAAATAATGATTTCTTGCTCTTCACGTTGCGTTTCTGTGCGTCACGCTCACAAGTGGATCAAGTCCATCAGTTTTTTCATGGTGAAATATTTTTCCTTGGAATACCAAAAGATATGCTGAAAAACGTATAAATATCTGTTGTAACTTTTTTGGAAAAAAATATCCAACTTCGAATTTCATCATTGAATGTTATGAATATTTCATAATGTGGAAGTTTAATCGTTCATGGCGAAAATAAAATTTTGGAAAGCCTGAGTGGCCAACTCAAAAAAAAATATGCCCCTTTCAAGTAAATATCAAAATGGTACAATACATCTTCATAACTTATTTCACCATGAAGAAAAGATTGATTTGATTAATTTGTGAGCGTGTTATACAGAAACGCAACGTGATGTGCAAGAAATCATCATTTAAAAAAAAAATTTTTAGTGGGGATTGATTTTTTTTGTATTTTTTTCAGAGAGTCCAATAGCTCTTCTATATAATGTTACAGGATTTTTCATTTATTCTGGGACACCCTGTATATACAGAGTGTGGCGTAATGAATGGATAATATGTTACCTGCGTTGAGATAACTTTGTGGCGCTCCAGAAAAATACAAAAAAAATGAAAAAATAAAAATAAATTCTAAAACCAATAATGGAAAAATTTCACTTCAATCTAGGGGACTTCTGTTCGTTGAAAACCAAGCATTTTATCGTCGTTTATGAAGCCTTCCACATTTACGGTGAATTTTTTGTTATTTCCTATCAGACTTACTGGAAAAAAAAAGATGAGTAACCAAGTCCAGAATAAATCGTCGACGTTCCTCATTTAAAATATTCAAACACCTTGTGGAATTCTGGCGCCCCAATATCTGGATGCGGCCTAGAATAAACAATTCCTCATTAAATATTCATGAAGGGCTGAGATATATTCTTGAGGGGTTGTCACTGGTTGCAATAAACTCACTGTGTGCGAATTATTATGGACGATTTTGAGATACGTGCCTGCTCAATATTTAACTGAAATATTCGGGCAAGAGATTTGGTTTTCCTTCTGGAAATAACACCGATGATGGTTCCATGAACGGATGGATCTACTTATTGTTGAGTTTAGAGAACAACCCCAATAAATTGGGAAATTTGGTCATCTTCATAGAATATTTCTTAATGTCCTCGACTTTTCGAATCAAGACATTTCGGTTAGAGTAGACCTCAAGGATTACCTCGAAAATAAGGTGGATTATTAATTGGAAGATTTCATTAGGTAATGAATTTTTTTCTCTGATACAACTAGTATGCTACCAAATAATGAAAAAAAGTTGTTGTTGTGATCCTAAAATTTTGTCGCAACCCAACAAACAAGATCCCCCGACTCGCTATATTCAATTTAAGGCACTATATCTCAACGTTACACATTTCCCAAAAGGATGGTAATTTCTTGATCGAACCGGCACCGCAGGATCCAACATTTCGGGTTTATGCCAGAAGTTCATCCGGCAGTCATATTTTTACATTTCTAAGGAACTTTTCGAACATAAAACTTGCTAAACTCCCGGAGCCTCTTTAAATATGAATGTTCCTTTTTATTCTCGACTGTATTAAATCACTCTCAACGAGAACTCGGTAGCACTTCCGCAAAAAGTACTGGATTTTGGAGAAAAAAGTTCCACTGAATTGAGATCGGTTTTTTTCGGATTAGAATATTCATTAATTAGATCTTGGGCCCCATGATGTCATCACATTTAAAGTTGAAATTTATGGTTGCTCGCTAGATGAGCTTCCTCAGAATTTAGTGAACTGGAAATTGGCAGAAAAACATCTCACAACAATCGATCTTTCTTCATCCATCGGAGACTAGAATGATATTAATTTGCAATATTTTAATTTCCTTGTCCTTCTTGCCTCATCATTTACTGTTGAAAAATATATTCGAGTCAAAGACTCACCCTGTGTATTTCCTTTTTTTCCGTACTGAAAAAGCATAAAATAATGAACGACCAAAAAAAAATATGGAACATGAACTGTGCCAAGAGTCGGCGTTGTATATAAAAATAAATCTACCAACTTTACCACCATTGTTAATTTGAAACTACAGTTCCGCTGTTAGTTTCCACAAGCTGCTCGGTGAAATCCTTCGACCGCAAACTGTCGCAATAATACAATTTTGTAAACATCGGAAAAACCACAGTCACGTTCGGAGTTGCAATAATTTATTCAGCACTCCTTCTTCATACTCTATTCCGAAAGCCATCCCACCTGCAGTTCGTATGCAGGACTTTTCCATTTCCACGCCGAATGCAAGGCCCGCAGAGCTATCCTTCTAAATTTTTCATCGTCTGGTCATATTCTGGATGCGCCTAAATAACCCTGAATGGGCCATATTTCAAGAGATGGTGTTGTAACAATTTCATTATTGATCAGAAACGTTCGGGATAGCCGGATTTCCTGGGATATAAATCGTGAAATTTGGCAATAGATGACTGTGCCACACTATAATCCGTTGTCGCTGACATATTTTACACATGTCCTGTTTCCTGGGCGTTCCATAACGAAAACAAGTTGGTGAAAATTCAAACTTATACTGCAACGTCTATTTTTTTGCTTCTAGTGAAAACCTAGGAAATTTAGTGTGAAGGTTACTGAATTTGAAGTGTGGGACCATATACAGTGAAGGATTCCGTAGTAAGAGCGTCTAACAGAAAATAACCCATATTTCGAAAAATCACATTCTTATTCAAACTAATTTTTGTTCGAAGTATTTCGTTTTCCCTAACAGCTTTCGGTTAAGTTTATCATCTCATATCTCACTAACTATTGCCTTATCTGAAAAGTCATTTCGAAATTTTTGGTTCTTATTTAGATATCCCATCCACTGGCCGATTTTTTCATCACTTCGTTTCGTGTAAAGGGCTTTGAATTTGATCTATATAGTGCTAAGAGTGTCCGAGAAAAATGACTGTGACCTACGGATGGACAGAAAAACATGAAATATAACTGTTACGTTTTTGCTAGTGTGTCTACGGTGGGAAATGTTCTCCTCTCGAACATTCTCATTATGTTCAAAACACATTTTTAGACAAGAATATAGAAAAAAATCTATTGAAGAGAATAATAATCTGAATTTGCTTGTTCAAAATCCATTCATCAAGACAGACTAAAGCGAAACTTTATTTTCATCACCTGGATCTACAGGTCTGGTAAGGTTACATCTTTGATCTTGGGATAGAGCCTCTTTCCTTTTCAAATTCCAATGAAAAATTACGAAAAGCACTGCCGTGAAGTCAGGAGCTTTTGAGCGCTTGTACATTCACCTTGTAGGTAGATTCGCATTTTCCAGTTTTAGAAATCAATTGAAGGAATTTTCGACAGCTGTCAAAAAAATTCTCAAACTTAGGCGAAACTCCAGACTTCATGTAAGTGCTTCAGCTTCAGCGATAATTCGCTAGAATTTTCGACGGTATCTATGGTGATGCGATCTGGACAAAATTTCGCACGTAGTTTGAATACATTATTCTTCAGCTAGGTATAAAATTTCATTCCAATTCAATCAGTAGTTTCGAAATTATCAGGAACAGAATATTTGGAACGGCCATATTCACGGAACCCCTAGCCTAATTTTGCTCATTGATGAACGTGACCGCGACATTCGCGATACAAACCTGCCCTGAAATTTTCAAGTTCCTAGGCATTTCCCTTCGGAAGTTATAATTTTCTATGATTTCTATGGTTCTGGTCATGCGATCTGGACAAAGTGTTGCTTCAATATATCATTATTATCGATTGAAATACAAAATTTTATCTTGATCGAATCCGTAGTTCCGAAATTATCGACAAAACAAAATTTCAAACGACCGTATTTACGGAATCCCTAGTCTAATTTTGCTCATTGATGAACGTGCCCGCGAAAATCGCGATCCGAACCTACCATCAAAATTTCAAGTCGTTATGCCTTTCCGTTCGAAAGTTATGATTTTCTATGGTTTCTATGCTTCTGGTCATGCGATCTGTAGAAATGTAGCTAGAATATATCATTCTCCAAATTCTTCACCATCGAATCTGTAGTTTTGAAATTATCAAGAAAACTAAATTTCAAACGACCATATTCACGGAACCCCTTGTCTAATTTTGCTCATAGATAAACGTGATCACGACATTCAAGATCCACACCTATCCTGAAAATTTCAAGTCCCTAGGCGTTTCCGTTCAAAAGTTACAATTTTCTATGGTTTCTATGGTTCTGGTCATGCGATCTGGACAAAATTTTACATGTAGCTTGAACACCTCATTTTACATTCAAGTGCAAAATTTCATCTCGATCAAATCTGTAGTTTCCAAGTTATTGTAAACGAGGGTAATTACCTCCCCCCCAGAGTGATAGAAAATTTTATTTAGGAAAAAATGACCAACAAGAAAACAATATAATAATGCAATAAAATCAACAGAAAAAAAAATCAAAACAGAAAAATCAGTAAAATAAATGAAAAATTCTGAAGTTTTACTTTCAGTCGTACGTTTTATTTTTGAAGATTATATTGCATAAAATGTATAAGTGGTGAGTCTGTTGTTTGATAATATTAATACCTAAACTGCTCATGTTGTTTCTTGAGGGGGTAATCGATAAAAAATCTCGTCAGGTATAGGTACATCAAGCCTTGGCGATAATTCTGAAACTTTATATTTTGGAAGTCTTAGGGGGGTAATTGATTACCCCAGTACCCCTCCATATCTACGCCCTTGTGTTGTTCAGCCTGAAGAAGAGAACATTTGTCTCCCGAACGATTTTCTGATTAAGAAGGTGTTGGATTCGTAAGAACGTGGCAATTAGAATTGGAGAATTTGTAAAAAAATGTATAAAAAGTACTGCCGTGAAGTCAGGAGCTTTTGAGCGCTATTTCATCCACCTTTTAGGTAGAATCGCATTTTCAAGTTTTAGAAACCGATTGAAAATTTTTTTAACAGCCGTCAAAAAAATTTAAAACTGAGCAGAACTCCAGACTTCACGTCAGTGCTTTAGGTTTCCAATTTTTTTTTTCGATTATGCGCTAGAATTTTATACGGTATCTATGGATTGGCAATGCGACCTGGACAAATTTCGCACGTAGTTTGAGTACATTATTGTCTATGTGCAAAATTTCATTCCAATCCATTCAGTATCAGAAAACAAATTTTCTGAATGGCCATATTTACGGAACCCCTAGTTTAATTTTGCTCATCGATGAACATGACCCCGACATCGGCGATCCAAACCTGAAAATTTCAAGTCCCTAGGCCTTTCCGCTCGGAAGTTATAATTTTCTATGGTTCTGGTAATGCGATCTGGACAAAATGTAGCTTAAATAAGTCATTCTCCATTAAAATACAAAATTTCGTCACAATCGAATCCGTAGTTTCGTAATTATCAAGAAAACTAAATTTCAAACGACCATATTTAAGGAACCCCTAGTCTGATTCGGCTCATTGATGAACGTGACCGCGAAATTCGAGATCCAGACTTATCCTGAAAATTTCAATTCCCTAGGCCTTTCCGTTCGGGAGTTATAATTTTCTATGGTTTCTATAGTGCTGGTCATGCGATCTGGAAAATAGTAGCTTGAATATATAATTCTCCATTGGAATACAAAATTTTGTCACGATCGAATCCATATTTTTGAAATTATCAAGAAAACTAAATTTCAAACGACCATGACGAAATGATATAGCCCTCGTATAAGTAGAACAAGCACTCAAAAAATAACACCAATAAAAAGAACAGCAAAATATTAGTTCAAAGAAGTTTACACAAAAATATTCCCTTAGGGGGGGGGAGGGGCCGGTGATGTTGCATTATCCCGGAAAAAATTTTTTGAATTGTTCATTCAATTACCCCCCCCCCCAGAAATTCAGCCTAGGACCGCCCTTGACGTGGCAGCACTTCAAATATGTGATATTGCAAACTCGATGACATCAGAGATATCGTCAAAAGCGAGGAGGTAATTTTATGTATTAACTTATTCATGTATTCCAATTTTCAGAATTACAGGGTGCGGCAAAATGACTGAGTTTAAGAGTTTTATAGATGTAGCGACTACAAACTTTTGTGAAGCTTAGCACAGGTCCTAGATCGACCACACGTTGTAGTCCATGGGATCGAGATCCGGCGAGTGGGCCGGCCATTCCATAGAAGAGATGACCTCCGGAAAACGCTTATGCACTAAACCTTCGTTATTTTCGGCGTGTGGTGTGCTTTATTGAATTTGCCTCGATCCGAGAGTGGTTTTATTTCTGGCGCGAATTCCATCCCTGGCCGTGACGGACTGCGGTTTTTATCGATGCCCGGCGATGGCCGACGTGCCGGTATACTCTGAGGACTAGATCCTGTCCTTTTGGTAATTGTGTGCCTGTTCAGCGCTGAGCAGCTTCTTGTCGATAAAGAGGATGCGCTCTCATCGCTGACCTACGGCCTAAAATTTCAATTCACGTCTAGGCCTGTGTATCGCTGCTGGAGGGGGCGCCACTTCGGAACCGGCTGCGTATCATGAATGATGATTCATTGTTCTTGTTAGATTCTATAAAAATGTTCAACAACAGCATTTATTCGATCAATTTTCTTCTGTAGACGTGGTGAACTGACTATAACCTGGTCTTACTCTTATGTTACTAGGGTTGTCCAATCATTGTATGGGGTACGGTCATTTATGCAATGCTGTGTCAACGAATTCATGAAGTTCTGCAATATTAATTCGACGATTCTAACCGCCTAACCGCATTAAGTTCGAAAGTTTCACATTTTCTATTTCCCGCATCGATGTGGAGAAGTGGGGATACCGGAATCTGCGATCGTAGACCTTAGTAGTGAAGGTATTTTGAGTTGTCTTGAAAAAATTGTCGGTAAATCCAAGACCATCGGGTTTTCTTGATTAAGGGAGTTTTTTTTTCGAAAAAGCGATCATTCACATTACCACTGTTGAGAGAAGAAGGAATGCCATAGGCATTCAGTTTGAGCCTGTTGAGGTTTTTTAGTATAATTCTTTTTAGCCATCTGAACCAAGTTTGTTTCAAATTATTGTACGATTAATAAGATTTCAGCTTATTTATTTGATATTTGTTGAATGTTATTAGAAATGCTGCAAATTTATGTTTTGTGTAATTCAAAGAATAAGTTCTGTATGTCCAACACCATCATGAGGAGGTTTTAAAGGACGTTCTGTTGGTGAATGCCCTGCTCATTTGAATGATTTTTCTAGCTGTTTCTCTGGGAAATCAAACCTGGAACCACCCTTCCCTTGGTATCTGAAACCAGATGCGATCTTCCGCATGGGACCTTGCCCCAGAGCCATTCGCTGTGTTTCTTGAGCGTCTTGGGGAATTTCGATTGGAGAGGACTATATATCCACTTTTCTAGGACATTACACTAAAGACACTGTCATTTGCTTGCGCCTCGAGCGTCATCAAGAACTTTCATTGGAGAGGATTACATATCGAAGATGAGTCTTGCACTGTTCGTTTCAACCATGATTTGATTCAGTTGAAGTTTGTACCTGAATGATGGCAAGATTTGATTTCCTAAGCTAATATTTGTACTTTTGAGGAAGTTTTTCAGAGAATTATATGTTCAAGATAAGCTCCAGACACTCATGAAACCCCTCGTAAATGCCATGGGTAAATGCCAATGGCACCAGAACGTGGAGCCTTTTGAATTCATAGACGACACTAGACACGTAGAAGCTGGAGTGTCCCAAGGAGCAGTTCTAGGACCTCTACTGTATATCAGGAAATCTGCTAGCCCTTTATGCGGACGACACGGAAATAGCCTTCAGACATCGACGACCAGATATCATACATAGAAGACAGCAAGAAGCACTAGAAGATTTAAAATAACGGTTCATTAAATGAAAAATTCAAATGAATACCAAAAAGACCCAAGCTATTTTACTACAGAAGCGGAGACTTGAAATTAATTCCAACCTAAGGATAGATGGAAAAGATATAAAATGGGAAAATGAAGTCGAATATCTAGGACTGAAACTAGATAAAGGGCTTACATAATAAAACCATATAAAATATGCAGTGAATAAAACAAACTCATCAATGAGTAGACTCTACCCACTGCTAGGAAGAAGGAGCCAAATGAACCAAAGCTCGAAGCTACGAATGATCCAGTCAATTGCAAGACCCCAACTAACATATGGCTCGGTGGCATGGGGCCATGCAGCCAATAGCCATATAAAAAAGATTCAAGCTACAGAAAATAAACTGCTTAGAGCAGCAATGAATATGCCGTGGTTCGTAAGGAACCAACAAATCCAAGGAGACTTAGAAGGGAAGCTGTCACAGATTTCCTGAAAAAGAAGGCCGAGAAGATATTTGAAAAAGCAAGTTAACACCCAAATGATGAGCTAGGAAGATAAGTTGACTACAACCCCGCAGAAGATGTGCTTAGGTTACCCTCCTATCACAAAGAACCCAGAGATCATAGAAACAGAAATTGGGTAAACTCAATTTCAAATATCAAGAAGAAGAGACTCATATGGAATTCAAATTCATAGGTAACACAATTATCACACGACAAAGATCGCGAAAGAGATACAAACAAAAAGGTTCAAAAGGTTAATAGGTAATAAATGCCCGGAATCTAAAACAGCAGGTTGGGTTTAATTAGAGTAGGTCGTGCTTCACACGAAGTCTGACACTGTTCTATCTATCGGAGACAGTTTGTCCCTGAGAATTTTCCCTGACTAAAAAAAAAAATTGAGTTCATTGAAGATACCACTGTGCTTCATTTAAAATACTTTTTTATCCATCGTAATTCATTCCATATTATTATTATGAGCAATACATAAATAATTTCCGCTGAGCAAAAAGTGCGAATTGAGTTCAAGTTATTCTTCCATATACAATGTCAGGATGTAACCTCAAGTAGCAGGAGAACATCAACAACAACAAAGGACAAAAAGTTGGCTGGCTGAAATAAAAACGAAGCAAGAGCGTGACATATTTCTTAAGTCCAGAGCCATACTTCTTTTGGCAAATTGGCACTCCACTTAAATTAGGAGTTATCCAATCTTCCGCCCTTTCCTGATAACTTTGTTTTATGATCAACATTCCAGAACGTGGCTCAGTATAAATAAACGTATGATTCCAAGGATTACACCCCATTTTACGGGACCACATGCAGTCCTCGAGTTTGTCGTCTTATATAAGAATATTGTAACATGTTTCTTATTTTCTTGCAGGCGAAGATACGATGTGTCTTACTCCGAGACTGAGGAATATGAGATATGAGTTCTGCAGCGAAATTCCTATTGATGGTAGTTTTATATCTTCAGGTTCAAGGTCTGTTGCGGGATTTACGATTCTTCCTTCGACTCGTCCAGATCGTCCCCAATATAATCCCAGGATCACATGTTACAACGATAAATCGTTGTGTTAGAGAATTTTCGAGTATTGGGGAGGCAGTGAGCAGCTTGAATAGAAGCATCTTTCTGCTACCCCGATTCATGGACATAAAAGAAGGCTTTTTCATAAGTTGGTTAGATGAACTGGCTTTCGGTTTGCTTTCACGGGTACTTTGTATTGAGGTATGTTTATGAATTCGACTCATTTGTATTTTATGAACTATAAACTTTCATTTGCATTGTATAAAATCAGTAGAGCATTTTAACGACGACAACGTACTAAATAGGAAAAGACAGTGAATTTTGTCAGCAATTTAGCTTCTCGCGTCTACACAAGGTAGCTTTCTCGTCCAGATGGAGAACTTTGAGAACCCGGTCGGGTTCCTTATCACCTGTTGATTCTTAGTTCAACTCAATAGAGATAGATGCAATTCCTTTATGTTTTGGATTGGGGAATTTAATATTCATATGATGAAAGCTGCTGTGTACATAACCTTCTGAAGTTAGTTGTTTATTGAACGCTCATTATTCACATAATATTATATGAAAGGTCTGCTTCTAATCAAGAATCATATCCAATATTTAATCAAGCGGGCTCGCCGAAGGAGAACGACCAAAATTGGAGTTGATAAAAGATTGAGGAACGGTAGGATTCTAATTCAAGCCACAAACTCCCTTTCCTTAGGTTGGCAGATTGAAGGGAAAAGCATGCACGGCAAACACACAGCGTATTACGCCTTGAGAGACATCAGACCTTTATTGAAAAGGAACTTTCCAGAATTAGGGAGGAAATTCAAGTTTCAGGAATATCCCGAACGGCTTTATTCTTACGCGATGTGGAAAACCGCATCTGGGCTCGACATGTGCTTGTAATGGTTATGCCTTCCTAATTCGTAAGGGAAGGTGCGCCATCAGCTAATGACTATCAAGCAGGCTCGATTTTAATACTGTCGCCGACAGGGATTCTCAAAATGTTGGTGTTCTTCCAACCATACGCTTTATCCCTCTTTGAGCCCCATTTGAATTATTTTCGTTTTCTCAATGCTTTAATCTGAGTGAAATCGCAGTCTGTTTTGGATGCATTGTACTTTTTCTTGAATACCTATTGAAAAACACTAGGAAACGACTCCATTCGAAAGCTGAAATATTGAGCCCCAAATAAAAAATTTAGAAAAGCACTGCCGTGAAGGCAGGAGCTTTTGAGCGCTCGTACATGCACCTTGTAGTTAGATTCGCATTTTCCAGTTTCAGAAATCAATTGAAGGAATTTTTGACAGCTGTCAAAAAAATTCTGAAACTTAGGCGAAACTCCAGACTTCATGTCAGTGCTTCAGCTGATCAATTTTGTTTAGATAATTCGCTAGAATTTTCTACGGTATCTATGGTCTTGGTGATGCGATCTGGACAAAATTTTGCACGTAGTTTGAATACATTATTCCTCAGCTAGGTGCATAATTTCATTCCAATCCGATTAGTAGTTTCGAAACTCAGAAAAAAAATATTTTGAACGGCCATATTTACGGAACCCCTAGTCTAATTTTGCTCATTGATGAACGTGACCGTGAAATTTGCGATCCAAACCCACCCTGAAAATTTCAAGTTCCTAGGCCTTTCCGTTCAAAAGTTAGAATCTTTTATGGTTTCTATGGTTATGGTCATGCGATGTGGACAAAATATTGCTTCAATATATCATTATCGATTGAAATACAAAATTTCATCTCGATCGAATCCGAAGTTTCGAATTTATCGAGAAAACAAAATTTCAAACGACCGTATTTACGGAACCCCTTGTATAATGTTGCTCATAGATAAACGTGATCACGACATTCAAGATCCACACCTATCCTGAAAATTTCAAGTCCCTAGGCGTTTCCGTTCGAAAGTTATAATTTTCTATGGTTTCTATGGTTCTGGTCATGCGATCTGGACAAAATTTCACATGTAGCTTGAACACCTCATTTTCCATTTGAGTGCAAAATTTCATCTCGATCAAATCTGTAGTTTTCAAGTAATCAGGGAAACAAAACTTTGAACGGCCATATTTACGGAACCCCTCGTGGAATTTGGCCCATTAACGAACTCAACCGAGCCATTTGGGAACTGAACCCACACTGAAAATTTCAAGTCTCTAGGTTGTTCCGTTCGAGAGTTATCGTGCTTGCGGACGGACGGCCGGCCGGCCGGACGGCCGGACGGACGGACGGACAGACTCGAATTTTCTGACGGATTCGTCATCAGTGAGTCGAACATAGTCGATTGAGACCATTTTCGGCTCAAAATTCGAAAAATACAGACATCGTGACGAAATGATATAGCCCTCGTGTAAGTAGTACGAGCGCTTAAAAAGAAAAGGACTTATGCGTACCGTTTTCTCCACAAAAGTCCAAGCAATTACTTATTAGGTAACTTATCATTCACTAATTAATTAGTCTACGATTTTCACTAATTGAGAGTAAACACAACACGTGTTTCGCCATACCATCAGGTGACGAGATAAACTTATTGTTGCACTTGTTCGGAAGAAATACCAACTTCCTAAATAGTAGGGGGAATAGTTATGGGTTGTTATCTACATACCTGATCCTTGTATCATTAGATTCTCGTTGAACGGTCGAACAAATTCAACAAAAGAGAATTATTCAACTCTACCTGATCGCTAAGCAAATTTGGTGAACATTTTTGTTTGTTGATTTCCATGCTTTCTAACAACAATGCTTTTCCGTCAATAATGAAATTCTGAATATTGAATGTAAAGGCGCAAAACTTAATTTGTTAGGAAGCATAGGAATCAACAAACAAAAATGGTCACCGAATTGGCTTAACGACCAGGTAGAGTTGAATAATTCTCCTTTGTCGAATTTTTTCAACCGTAACGACCGTTTAACGAGAACCTAATGATACAGAGATCAGGTATGTAGATAACAACCCTTATATGTACTTCTATTCCCCCTACCTTTAAGGAAGTGGGTTCTCATTCCGAACAAGGGCAAACAATAAACTTAGTTTATCTCGTCACCTGATGAAGCCAGGTGTTGTGGTTTTGTTGAACTCTCAATTAGTGGAAATCGTAGACTAAGTTGATACGTGAATACTAAGTTAATGAGGATTTTCATCAAGATTAGATCAAATGTCGTAAGGGTTAGCCAGATACCCCACCTCGTCTCTGACGTGTCAATGATGTTCCTTTTCAATTATTAGATTCAGCTTTGGTCAGCTCTGACGCTGGCTCTCTCTTATATTGCCTCAGTAGTGATGTCTTCAACTTCGACAGTGATCCTTTTAGGAATCAATTGGCATGGGGGTTTTGGTCCCACCAGCACTGAGCCGTTTCTTCGACCTATTTTCCAATGGTATCTCTGACTACTGCTTTAGCTATACCACATCAGGGTGCTGAGTTAAGGAAAGTCATCGATAGGTCTTGTCTGACCAATAGAGTTGATTGTCCTATTTTTATGAATTTCTGCGATATATTGGTGTATTACTGATATTTCAGCTTGGAATGCTCTGGTATGTTTTGTTTGGTTAACTAGAATCATGATCCTCGGTTTTCGTCCATCGATTCCGGCTCTGACCAATTATACCAATCTCAAAATCAGATATTGTAGGGCGGTATCAAAATATTGAAAACTTCACATGAAACCTGAATTGGGTACCAATGCTTATCCGTTGATGAGTATAAAAGAGCAAAGCCTCAAGGTGGAGTCCAATCCAAGACTTCAAACAGACTGAAAGGACCCTCCTACTGACTAGGTATCTCTGAAAAAAATATAGGAGTTAGCACAAAAGATGCCACTTCTGCCAAGCAGAGACTGAAACAGGTACTCCCCTTTTTGTTAAGTACCAAGTAATTGCTTCATAGAATCAGACCAAGTAAGTGAATCAAAACCTGAAAAAGTCGCTAAGTTCGACTAGGGGTTCCGTAAAGATGGATGTTCGAAACTTTGTTCTCTTGATTACTTCGAAACATCTGATTCGATCGAGGTGAAATTTTTCACTCAGATGGAGAATGACGTGTTCAAGCTACATGCGATTTTGTCTAGATCGCATGACCAGAACCATAGAAACCATAAAAAATTATAACTTTGTAATGGAAAGGCCTAGGGAAATTTTCAGCATAGGTGTGGATCTCGAATATAGCGGTCTCGCTTATCAATGAGCAGAATTAGACTAGGGGTTCCGCAAATATGGTCGTTTGAAATTTAGTTTTCTTGATAATTTCAAAACTACGGATTTGATCGTGACGAAATTTTGTTTTTTAATGGAGATTGATATATTCAAGCTACATTTTCTCCTAATCGCATGACCATAACCATAGAGACCATTGAAAAGTATAACTTTCGAACGGAAAGGCCTAGGGTCTTGAAATTTTCAGGATAGGTGTGGATCTCGCATGTCGCGGTCACGTTGAGCAGAATAAGACTAGAGGTTCCGTAAATATGGTCATTTGAAAATCAGTTTTCTTGATAATTTCAAATCTACTACGGATTCGGTCGTGACGAAATTTTGTGTTATGGAGAATGATATATTCAAACTACATTTTTCCCAGATCGCATGACTAGAACCATAGAAATAATATCATTTATATTAGACCATTCAGTAAAGCATGAGTCAGTAGATGTCTTAGACATCTCCTGCATGTATCTTTGCTGAAACTGTCAGAGTAAAATCGTCTAAATAAATAAAAGTCCTTCATGCCTTCATTCTCATAACTCTGGCGTACACCAAGAAGAACACTAAGACATCCATAACAACATTCGTGATTCGAGATCTTCTCATAGTAATAAAACTAATTCCAAGCATAATAAAGTCGATCTCAGATACACAAAACAGTTTGGGAATCCCTGGAAGCGGAAATCCTGTTACCGATTAGGGATCTTCGTACCCTAAGAAACAGGAATTTTCGATTGCTGATTTACGTCGTTATAACCCTACTGCGAAAGGTTCGAAGATAGCATTTAGTCGTAATAAGACGAAAATTAACAAACTTCGTCATATTGTGCAGATTCGATTTAATCAGATTGTAAGTTGTCTTCAGGAAGCAATCGTCTTCTCGAATCTTTAGAATGTTTGGAAGTGCTTTCGGAACTAAACCGTGGAATTTTCGACAAGATAGAATTCATTAATTTTCGTGATTCCAACACTTATTGATCGTTTTATTCTGAAGGTTATAACAAACTACAACTTGAAGCTTTTACTGATGTTAATCCTCTGTTGATTATTCTATTGTGTTAATGACAACGGACCATATATTCAACAGAGCCAGTGCTGAAATTCAGATGGCTCTATCTGCGCAAACCCTTCGGCGGATTTTGCCCATTTACGAATTCAACTGGCGCATTCGGAACTCAAACATCCCCTGAATATTTCTAAACTCTCTACCTTTTTTTCCGGAAGAATCTACATTCGTCGTCATCTGCTATACTTGATGTTACAGAGGTATTTCCGAGTTATCTCTACGAAGAGAATTAGAGGCCCTTCCAACAATGGAATCTTTCACAAGGAAACACCCATATTTTCATTCGAATTTCGCCACTACCTCATTGAACTAAAAATAGGCGTGAGTAATTTTCGTCTGCGAAATTTCATCCCCAATCCAAAATCGAAGAGGCCTCATCTCAAGACGCGTCATTTGTCGCCGGCACCAAACAAGCCGATCCCTATAGATCTTCCGTTATGGTTCCTCCGCGAAGACAAGCGAAATTAAAACCTTCTAATTCCTCGATCGTTTAATGTTGACACCGTCTGACAAGCCATTTTCATTAATTACGGCAAGCCATCCGGATCGCACAGCACCGTCTGCAACTAGGGACTCGGAATTTATGGTCCTTCCTGCCGTATCAGAAGGGAACATCGTTGAGCTCTGGATAAGACCCTATTTCTTTCGGTACATATGTCAGGCTGCCAGAGATCGCTGTACGTCTTCGAACTTCGAAGGTTGAAGGATGTCGTGGGTTTTTTTCCACAATGAAGAGGAAATCCCCAAGCTGGGAGTGCTCAACAAGTCTCGCAGTTCGAACAAAAAGGGTTTATGAATTGGAAAGCTTCCTGAGTTAGCAGAGGGGTCGAGATAGTGGCTTCTGTCGGAAACCTTAGATTATGAGAGAACGGGTCCGGAGTATTGAAAAAACTGAAGAGTCAAAGAAGTTGGTAACATTCTTATTCTGAACATCTGAAAAAGAATAAGTGGATGAAATAACAAACTAGAGCAATTGAAAAACTATTCCGAATTAATATACGATGAAAAAGGGTTTCAAAAAGAATTAATAAAAGAAATATGAAACAAGAAAGAAAATAGGGACCAACACAATACAACTTCAATGAGGATGAAAGGGAAAAACTGGAAAACTCCTGAACTATAAGAAAATCGATATGAACAGGGCACAACACGAAATATGGATGATCCCACCAACATAAATATACGATTACTGCGACCTCTACACATATATGGAAGAAAACAAAAATTATGGACCTACCACTCACCCAACTGTCGGAGAGTATAAACCTCAGAATTATGAACACCTGGAAATAAAACAGAAGTTGTGAAACAACGCCATAAAGTTTCGTGAGAATCGTATCATTAGAAGAATTCAAAAATATTTTTTGAAAATTACATTTTCTTTGAGAAAGTTGTATATTCCTTCTCTTGAAGTGTCGATTTTTGAAAAATGACATAATTTGTGATACTAACTTTGAGAAGACTTGAAGCCAAGCAGCGTTGTGTGGGTTCAGTACTTGGGATTTCAACGAGCGCGAAAAAGCTCCAGACTTCACGTCAGTGTTTTCCAAATTTTTGAGTGCTCGTACTACTTACACGAGGGCTATATCATTTCGTCACGATGTCTGTATTTTTCGAATTTTGAGCCGAAAATGGTCTCAATCGACTATGTTCGACTCACTGATGACGAATCCGTCGGAAAATTCGAGTCTGTCCATCCGTAAGCACGATAACTCTCGAACGGAACAACCTAGAGACTTGAAATTTTCAATGTAGGTTCAAATCTCAAAAGCCTCGGTTGAGTTCGTTAACGGGCAGAATTCCACCAGGGGTTCCGTAAATATGGCCGTTCAAAATTTTGTTTTCCTAATAACTTCGAAACTACAGAATAGAATAGAATAGAATTTTATTAATCCCTCAAGACATGCAAAATATGTATAGGACAAGTCATCAATATCAAGAAAAGAAAAACAAATCACAATTCCCAAAATTCATCATCTTCCAAGAACTCTCTCACAGTATAATAACTTCTACGGATTAAATTACTTTTTCGATCGAGATGAAATTTTGCACTCAAATGGAGAATGAGGTGTTCAAGTTACATGTGACATTTTTTCCAGATCGCATGACCAGAACAATAGAAACCATAGAAAATTGTAACTTTTGAACGGAAACGCCTAGGGATTTGAAATTTTCAGGACAGGTGTGGATCTCGAATGTTGTGATCACGTTCATCTATGAGCAAAATTATACTAGGGGTTCCGTAAATACGGTCGTTCGAAATTTAGTTTTCTTGATAATTTCAAAACTACAGATTCGATCGTGACGAAATTTTGTATATTAATGGAAAATGATATATTCAAGCTACATTTCTCCAGATCGCGTGACCAGAACCATTGAAACCATAGAAAATCATAACTTTCGAACGGGAAGGCCTAGGGACTTGAAATTTTCAGGATAGGTGTGGATCTGGAATGTCACGTTCACGTTTATCAATGAGCAGAATTATACTAGGGGTTCCGTAAATACGGTCGTTTGCACATAGCTGAAGAATAATGTATTCAAACTACGTGCCAAATTTTGTCCAGATCGCATTACCAAGACCATAGATACCATAGAGAATACTAGCGAATTATCGAAAAAAAATTGGTCAGCTTAAGCACTGACTTGAAGTCTGGTGTTTCGCCTTAGTTTGAGAATTTTTTTGACAGCTGTCAAAAAATTTTTCATTTTGTTTCTGAAACTGGAAAATGCGAATCTACCTACAGGGTGGATGAACGGGCGCTCAAAAGCTTCTAACTTCACGGCAATGCTTTTCATGTTTTTCTTATATAAATTGTAAGAAACAAAGGCTAAATCTTTCTGGAAACTTAGGGTTATTAACCACATGTTCATGAGCCAATTATTCTAATGTTCATTTCGATTTCTTGCAAAGTAATAGTTTACAATATGTCTTCAGTCACCTGGGTGAACTATTTTCTCTAAAAACTCCGAAGGTTCAATATAGGAAATATTGAACCAAACCTCACCTTCTCAAATGAGCCTCAAACGGAAATAAATGCAAACCAATGAAAACTATCGACCCATATCGTCACTTAACCCCTAAAGATTGATACCGTTCCGCCCAACGACCTTTCAGGCTCCATTTATTACGTCAGTGACATCTAAATAACCCCGAACTGCGTCGTAAAAAAATCATAACTCTTTCGTGCGTGCGTCAACCAGGGTTCCGACACTAGCAACTTCCATCAACCCCGTTCCATCGCCACATTCCATAATAGGATCAACCCGAAGGGGGTGATTTTAATCCGACAATCAAGACCAGCCGATCTGACCCCCGATTTTTAATAACGCTCAGATTGGTCCCTCATTGCCCCGTGACAGGCTCATTATCGAAGGGTTTGCTGCTTCAGCTACCACTCCGAGCTCCAAAGGGGCGTAATTGCCAAATTGGAAGAGATTTCATTAAAATCGGGTTCGATCTCGTATCATCTTCAATTACAAATAGCGTAGTGTCTGATATAATTCATCCTGATCGTATCTAATTGAGTTATCGATTTAGTTCTCAGGTCAAGAGGCAAAAGTTGCCCCTCGCCAAATACAAGGAATGCACTGACGTAAACAATTCCTGCTATAGAAGATATCGAAACTGTTTGTTCTTTCATCTTGCTTCTAGCATATTAATCTCCACTTCTACCTGGAATTGACTGGGAATTATTCGGGAAAAATGACTGGTGGATTTGATCAGGTACATGATGATAATAATAATAGCTTAACCTAATCTAATCTGCCTAGTGATGTTATGATTAAAAGAGTTAGCATTGAAAAGAACTTCAACACTATGCTATGTGGAAAGAAAGAATGGGAAAAGCAATACACTACCCAAAATTTCAAAGTGAATACCATTAAATGGTATACAGATGATTCTTAAACCAACGCTGGAATATACGGGTCAAGAACCAAGTGTACACTATCGTTAGGCTCCCACTCGAGTGTTTTTCAGGCAGAAACACTGGCAACCAAAAGATGCATAGATATATACATGGAAAGAAACTATCAAGGGTATGACATTGTGATCCATTCTGAAAGTCAAGCTGCTATCGAAGCACTGAACTCCTGTGGCATTGACTCGAAGCTTATATAGGAGTGCCGGAGGAAACTTAATGAAGTAGGCAATAACAACAAGGTCTCTTCAGTCGGGGTCCTGGTCACTCAGAAATCAAAGGAAAGGAAGAGGCAAATACACTTGCCAGAAACGGAGCACAAACGCCACTTACTGGCCCAGAAACTTTCTGTGGCATAGGCAAATACACCTATAAGAAAGAGTTTTTGGAGAAGGAAGAGACTGAAACAAAAGCATTCTGGAATAATCTTCCAGGAATGGATCACTCCAAAACATCATTTTGAAACTGCAAGATTTGAAAAGTATTTGGAACTCAGTAAGAATAAGATACGCCTCTGTACTGGCTTCCTTACAGGACATTGTCGCCTTTTGAAGCATATCATGAGAATGGGCTTATCAGCAACTGATGAATGCAGATTCTGTGAGGAAGAGGAGGAAACTCCTATTCACCTAGTTACAGAATTTCTCGCCATCGCAAGCCAGCGCAAAGAATGTCTTGGACAAGAAAATAATAGGAGGAACGAGGATCTAACCTCCTTGAAGCCTTCTCAGATACTGGAGTTCATTGAAGCTCTGTAGCTTGTGAATTTAACCCCCTTACCAAACTATAAACTAATCTACTAGAACGAGGAAGACGGATAGTGGAAAAGGAATCGCTGTATTTGAATGGCTCTACTGAAAAGGCAAAGAAGGAGCAAAATACCACTTTTAATAACAAGGGATTTGACAGTGCATTCAAATCCTCCAACACCACAAAATACATAAGAGAGTCCAAACGTTTCCTCAAGGTCAGAGTGGAAGAACAGTAAAGATTTCTTTTCGAATATTGTAGGATCTATTATGGAAAAAATTACGAAAAGCACTGCCGTGAAGTCAGGAGCTTTTGAGCGCTCGTACATCCACCTTGTAGGTAGATTCGCATTTTCCAGTTTTAGAAATCAATTGGAGTAATTTTCAACTGCTGTCTGAAAAATTCTGAAACTTAGGCGAAACTCCGTACTTTGAAACGATATTCGCGATCATGAAAATTTCAAGTTCCAAGGCCTTTCCGTTCAAAAGTTACAATTTTCTATGGTTTCTATGGTTCTGGTCATGCGATCTGGACAAAATATTGCTTTAATATATCATTCTCGATTAAAATACAAAATTTCATCTCGATCGAATCCGTAGTTTCGAAATTATCGAGAAAACAAAATTTCCAACAACCGTATTTACGGAACCCCTAGTATAATTCTGCTCATTTATGAACGTGAACGCGACATTCCAGATCTACACCTATCCTGAAAATTTCAAGTCCCTAGGCCTTTCCGTTCCAAAGTTATGATTTTCTATGGTTTCTAAGGTTCTGGTCATGTGATCTGGAGAAATGTAGCTTGAATATATCATTCTCCATTAGTATACAAAATTTCGTCACGATCGAATCTGTAGTTTTGAAATTATCGAGAAAACTAAATTTCAAACGACCATATTTACGGAACCCCTAGTATAATTTTGCTCATAGATGAACGTGATCACAACATTCGAAATCCACACCTGTCCTGAAAATTTCAAGTCGCTAGGCGTTTCCGTTCAAAAGTTACAATTTTCTATGGTTTCTATGGTTCTGGTTATGCGATCTGAACAAAATTTCACATGTAGCTTGAACACCTCATTCTCCATCTGAGTGCAAAATTTCATTCCAATCAACTCTGTAGTTTTCAAGTAATCAGGGGAACAAAACTTTGAACGGCCATATTTACGGAACCCCTGGTGGAATTTGGCCCATTAACAAACTCAACCGAGGCATTCGTTAACTGAACCCACACTGAAAATTTCAAGTCACTAGGTTGTTCCGTTCGAGAGTTATTGTGCTTACGGCCGGACGGACAGACTCGAAATTGCTGACGGATTCGTCATCAGTGAGTCGAAGATAGTCGATTGAGACCATTTTCGGCTCAAAATTCGAAAAATACAGACATCGTGACGAAATGATATAGCCCTCGTGTAAGTAGTAGGAGCGCTCAAAAAGCCAGGAGACTCAAATTTTTGACATAAAATTCTTCATAATTTGATTCGAGAGTCTAGTGTAGTATCTTCCAGATGCAACATGCACACGAAATGGAGGTAGATAGAAGAAGCATTGCAAGTCAAACTCACTCTGTAGGGCGAAAAAACTGCCGACTATAAATCTTCAGAAAAGTGGAGTTCATGTGATGACTTTGATTAAGGCAATAGAGCCTACCAGATTAAAAATTATCTCCACCGTAGTAACATAACCCACATTCTTCGTCGAGAACCACTGCTAATCTTCTCAGAAATAGGATATCCGACCTAATTTACTTAATAGGGGTATGTAGGCATGAAAAGGAAATCAGCGTAAAGAGCCAACGGGGACAGATTATTCAGTTATAAAGGAAACTCATCAAGTTTGCTTGTGAACGAATTAACATAGTTAACGAATTCGAAACGAAAATTGCTTGAATTGGTAAAAGCTCTAACTCCTGCCAGTCGAGGCAATCATGAAGTTTTTCAACATCTTCAGTAAGGGAACTATCGAGTCTCGTATATTGCTTGTTAAATTCTATATGAAAAAGGGTTTCGTATATCTTCGAGGATCCCGAAATACTGGAGAAATTCACTTCTCAGGAAAACTATGAATAGCTTAACAAAATACGCATCTCTGAAAGAATATATTGTATTGTTTTTTTGTTCGTCAGATGCTCACGTACAAAACCAATAGTTATATTTTTCAATCTATTCATCAGTTAATCATTTCCATTGTCATCATTGGGGAAGTTCAACATGCGAATAATCAATAATTCAAATTCTCGATTGAAATCGAATAACCTAATGAAAATGGAACTGTATGAATAAATTCAATAAATGTCTGTAACATCAATAATGAAATTTAAATATTTGCATATTTTTCAGCAGGTAATTGAGTGATTATCGTTAGGTTTCACGGATGATAGATATAACAATATATATTTGTACTTTGTAACCCCAAAATGGAAGTTTCGTTCTATAATGATGAATGATATCGAATTATGTGCAATTGTTGGAACGCACCTCTACCAAATTATCCCCTTTTATCAACAAAGAGATGAAATTAGGGTCCCGTTTCAATCATAAAAAATGAAAATTAATATCGTTTTAGTACGCTCCAAAACACAGGATTATTCTAGTTATTCTTATTACATATATTTAGAATTGATAAGCATGGAATATGGAAAATGTGACCACGTAGCGGTCGTCGGGAGCGCGAAATCCGACTTTTCGATGGTATCCATACGCGGTTTTTCGAGCCTGTCCGGAAGTGTTTCAATATACTGTTCGGAAATGGACAAAATTCGCCAAAATCGACCATAAGTGTCCGATGAGAATCAAACTTTTTTTCCATCACCTGTCGGGGGCTTCCGTTAATTGGGATCAATTCTCGAAGAACCGTATGATATCAATGTGGCGTTTCCTATTTTACTTTTTTCGCAAGTTAGTATCGGGAAATCGTACATTTTTGAATACAAATTACTTCCAATTTCAATGCAGGTCCCGCCTTCGGTCATCTGTCATCTTTCGACTTGGAATGTTAAGGGACAGAAACCTCCCGAAAAATCATCGTGAACGAAGTGAATCAAGTGAAAATCAAAGGTCAGTAACGATTTCTATCAAATTCCCAAACCCACGATCCGTTTTTAAGCGCTTGTTCTACCTACACGCGGGCTATATCATTTCGTCACGATGTCTATATTTTTCGAATTTTGAGCCGAAAATGGTCTCAATCAACAAGGTTCAACTCACTGATGTCAAATCCGTCGGAAAACATTTTGTCCAGATCGCATGATCAGAACCATATAAACCATAGAGAATTATAACTTCCGAACGAAAATGCCTAGGGACTTGAAATTTTCAGGCTAGGTTTAGATCTCGAATGTCGCGGTCACTTTTATCAATGACCAAAATTAGACTAGAGGTTCCGTAAATATGGCCGATCAAAATATTTTCTCCTAATAATTTTGAAACTACTGATTGGATTGGAATGAATATAGAGGAAGTATAATGTATTCAAACAACGTGCAAAATTATGTCCAGATCGCATCACCAAGACCATAGAATATTCTAGCGAATTATCGAAAACAAAATTGACCACTTAGCCCTGACGTTAAGTCTAGAGTATCGCCTTAGTCTGAATTATTTTTTGACAGCTGTCAAAAATTTTTTCAATTAGTTTCTTAAACTGGAAAATGTAAATCTACCTGCAAGGTGCATGAACGAGCGCTCAAAAGCTCCTGACTTCACGGCAGTGCTTTCTCTAATTTTTTTTAGTAGGTCATATCGATATTTGTGAAATTGGCAGATGCCTGGAACCTCGATGGATTTCAGTTCGTATTTCAAAGAAATATTTTTATAAGATTTCGGTAATTTTCAGATATTTACAAACAACATTCTTATTATGTATTCCTACGACACATTGACACATAACTGGAAGCAATCAATTCGTTCGTTCGTATTTTGAAGGAAATACCCCATTGCGGTTCCAAATCAGATGAAATAGACAACAAACCCACGTCATTTTCGAAGGTTTTTGGAAGATTTAAAAACAGTTTTTAGCAGACAAATTATCACGAGATCAATAACACCACTAGGCTAATTGGTGGACACTTCGAATATATCAATAGCAAATTCATACATACAGCATCTATGCATTCTATCACATTGTAAATTCTATTGTCTACGAATGATCTCCTAGCTCTTGATATTGTTTGAACCATATAAAATCTTTTCATTTCTATAAATTTATCACTTCACAAAATGTGTGTTTCCGGTCTGAAAATAAAATGGAACCAAAAATCACCACCCATTGATGTTCTAAGATTATGATCGTACAAAAAATGTACATGACATACAGAAGGTTCCTCCTCCAAGGAAAGTAAATCCAAACCATCCTATTAAAAATAATAACAAAATAGAAAACGATAAATCATCACAACTTTTTTTCTTTGCGAGAAAAATTATTCGAATTGAAATCACTGACATCAGGCATATTCCACTTCTTTCCGTTTCATTTCAACCGTATAAATCTACCGGTATCACAATCCAATTACATATATCCGAAACTCCCAGATTAAAAAAGCGCGTTTCACGTTATGCGCCCTCAAATTTGCATTTAACCCATGAATATTTAGAGGAACATATTCGCGGCCTGTTCCCAAAACCAGGAACGAACAAGGAGGCATATTATAAATTTCAAACCATCCGGAATAAATTTGAATCGAGTTTTTGACTCGACTTTTCGGATTTGCATCAACGATAAACGTTTGGAATCATTTAGAGTCGGCATTGCTCGATTGATTCAGTGATCAATTCCTCTAGAATGAAATAAGCCGACAGGAAAGTGATGGTGAACTTTACTGCGCCGAAAATGGGCTATTGAGTTTTATTTATTCATGGAAATCTCTTTTTCTTCTTTGTCTCATTCGTTCCAGGTGTTATTCTGGTGAATTCTGATCACATTATTATTTCCTTTGCATCAGAACGTTGTTTCTATCGAAAACTGGAGACACCTTACAAAACATGACAATCAAACTTCAACTCTTTTTGAGCGCTCGTTCTACTCACACGAGGGCTATATCATTTCGTCACGATGTCTGTATTTTTCGAATTCTGAGCCTGAAGACTTGAAATTTTCAGGGTAGGTTTGGATCTCGAATATCGATGTCATTTTTATCAATGAGCAAAATTAGACTAGGGTTTCCATGAATATGGCCGTTCAAAATATTATTTTCCTAATTATTTCGAAACTACTGATTCGATCGAAATGGAATTTCGGAGATGAAGAATAATGTATTCAAACCAAACTACGTGCGAAATTCTGTTCAGATCGCATAACCAAGACTATAGAAACCTACAAGGTGGATAAACGAGCGCTCAAAAGCTGCTGACTTCACGGCAGTGCTTTTATAATTTTTTTCCAAATGTCTGGTCTGTGAGTGGATATCAATGTGAACTTTCGGCTTTCTAGATGGGGATGAAAAAATCGTTCAGCCTTTTCCAATTGAGTCAAGTGGATGAAACGGGCATTACGGAATGTTACATACTCGTGGAGTTTAATTTTCCTTCGGAACAAGGGAAAGTAGGAGAGATTGAATCTGAGATTGTAGTAAAGTTCATGCATGGAGAAACTCGGTGAGTTTTGTACCTAATGGAGCTTGATGTTGGGAAAAGGTGCGGAAATAAAAGGTAATGACGAATATTATTCGAATTGAGAAAAAATGGTTAATTCATTCGAAGTATGAGGATTGTATATGAACTGAAAGGAAAAGTATATTTGTCGAAATTTTAGTGTCATCACACTCTTTCCTGGCCCTGGGTCCTAAATCAGCTCAGCATTGGTTTCTATGAACAAGAGCCTTATCATTTTGCCTAAATGCCTGTAATTTTCGAATTTCAAGCCGAGAATGGTCTCAAACGATCAATGGACACACAGATTCGATGTCAAATTCACTTCTGTCTGCCGTAAAAACGATAATTTTGGAAATAATTATCATTTGGCTTCAACGTTTGTCGAGTTGTTGATGTGGCCATGGCATTATTTGAATAAGTTAATCTGGGCACTAATAAAAAATGGTTCTTCTGATTATATTCAATATATTTTGGTGATTCCATCTATTGAAGTTTATAAAATAAAAATATATTATTTTTAATACGGATTAGGAACACTGAAGGCCGTTATGGTACACATGAACAAGCGCGCAAAAGCTCCTGACTTCACATCACGGGTCAGCTGAAAATTTTTGTCGATTTTTTTTCGAATTTACCCGCAAAAAATTCTACAATTGTGGCGCAACATGGCATACTGCTCGTGGAACAATTTCCTTGTTGCGTGAAAAAATGCCTGGATGCGTAATTTCTCAGAATGGGGACATCAATGAATCAGCGAGATCGCGCGATTTAACAGATTCTTTTATTTGGGGATGGACGATTCAAGATTCAAGCGCTTTAAGATTACAAAAAAACTGGTTTTTAGCGAAATAGAGTCACAATGATACGAAAACATTTTATTAAAAAAATGGCTGTCGGTGAGAACAGCTGAGCCGGACATTTTTCAGATACTATTTTGCATTAGTTATCTTCAAAGTGTGCACGTTGAATTGAAATAAAAATTCGAGAAAAGAACTGACGTAAATTCAGAAGGGGGTATTTTGCGCATTTATAGACTTCACGTTAAGTTATCTTATTTACGTAAAGAGGAAAGGACGGATGGACCTAATTGAATTTTACCTCGAATTCTTGGCTCAAAATTGAAAAATTACAGTTATTTGGGAAAAATGATAACGGTCTTTTCGAGCGCTCGTCCTACTCACACGAGGGCTATATCATTTCGTCACGATGTCTGTATTTTTCGAATTTCGAGCCGAAAACGGTCCCAATCTACAAAGTTTGACTCACTGATGACGAATCCGTCAAAAAAATTCGTGTCTGTACGTCCGTCAGCACGAGAACTCCCGAACGGAACAACCTAGAGACTTATTGTGAATCAGATGGAGAATGACGTATTCATGCTACATGCAAAAACTTTGCCCAGATCACATGACCAGAACCACAGAAACTATAGAAAATTATAACTTTCAAACGGAAAGGCATAGGGACTTAAAATTTTCAGGATAAGTGTGGATCTCGAATGTCGTGGTCACGTTCATCTATGAGCAAAATAAGACTAGGAGTTACGTAAATATGGTCGTACGGATTCGATCGTGACAAAATTTTGTATTTTAATGGAGAATGATATATTTAAACTACATTTTGTTCAGATCGCATGACTAGAACCTAGAAAATTATAAATGTCGAAGGGATTTGAAATTTTAAGGGGAGGTTTGGATCGCAGATGTCGCTGTCACGTTTATCAATGAGCAAAATTAGGCAAGGGTTTTCTCAAATATGGCCGTTCAATATATTTTGTTCCTGATAATTTCGAAACTTCTTTTTGCACATAGATGAAGAATAATGTATTCAAACTACGTGAGAAATTTTGTCCATATCACATTACCAAGACCATGGATACCGTAGAAAATTCTAGCGAATTATAAAAAAAATCACCTGAAGCGCTGACGTGAAGTATGAAGTTGACACCTGTCAAAAAATCTATCTATAAGGTATACTCCGTTTAAGAATTATTGACATCTCGAGAGGCTGTGAAAAATCGAATTTAAGTTGGTAATAGACCATTCAGTAAGGGCCCCCGCAGACTGCAGACTTTTTATCGGCCGATAGTTTGGTCGGCTTCTTAATCAGTATGGAGAGGAATGCATATGCGCACACTACAGCGATTCAGTATCGGCCGATAAAAAAGTTTAATGGGCTACCCGATTACATTCAAACTAATCTGTCGTCCAACTATCGGCCGACTGTTTAATCAGTATTGGCGCATACACGCCTGCGCATACATGACGATTGTTTAGTCGGCCGATAGTTCAGTTCGCTCTGTGTTTGGCTTCGTGTGCGTGTATTTTGAATATGGCGTTCAACAGTCAGTTACAAACTAGTTCGAGAATAGTCGGCCGGCTGTTGGATAGTCTGCGCCCTGTTCACCAACCAAACTGTTTAGTTGGCTCGGTGTGCGCACTTTCAGCCCAACCCGACTAATCTATCGGCCGATAAAAAGTCTGTAGTCTGCGGGGGCCCTAATATTTTGGTTTGCTGAATTCAGTTTGGTATAGGAATAACATTAACATTACCCATAGAAATCTTGCTTTGATGATTTTATCGAAGATATTGGACAATATTGGTGAATAATTATAAAAATTAGCTGTGAATTTGAGTATTTTTTTGTCTTGTGCTATTGAAATGGCTGGAATTGACCAGGACACATCGCGCCTAACAACAAGAGAACGCCAGGCAGTTTATCGGTGTTACTTCGAGTTTTTCAAAGATTCGGCAGATATTTCCGCTAGCATTAATCGAGTTTCGCTAGTGTTTCAGGTAAACTTTTATTTATCTACTCGAAGTGTATTCTGATTGATCAATGTGTCTTAAATCTTCAGATTTCTCCAAGCACTGTTCGAAGAATATTAGCGAAAAAAGAAGAAGGCATGTCATTACTGCCTGGAATTAGCAGTGGAAGAAAACCTGTGCAATATGATTATTCCTTCAAAGAAACATTAGCTTGGATATCCTTTTTGAACTGGCTAAAGAGCACCTAGATTTCAATCAATCAAAGTCAACATTATATCATATGATAAAAAAAATTGGATATAAATACAAAAAAGTTGATCAAAGGAAAATTCTTATTGATAAACAGAAAAATATAATAAATAGAGTACGATTTTGTGGTAAATACCGAGAATACATGGAACAAAATGTAAAATTCATTTATCTAGATGAAACTTGGATATTCGAAAACGGTAGTCAAATTCGTCAGTGGACACTAGAAAGTAATCCAGAAGGTATGCCGAGTATATTCAAGGGCGAAGGTAGAAGGTATATTATTTTGAACGCTGGAACAATTGATGGATTTTTACCTGGATGTGATCTGATTCTTGACAGTGGTATTAATGATAAGGATTACCATAAAACTATGAATGGTGTATTATTTCATAAATGGGTCATTGAAAAATTTATACCTTCTCTGCAATTACTTGATACAAGGTGTGTTGTTATCATGGATAATGCACCATATCATTCGATTAAAGTTGATAAATTACCAACAACTGCTGCTCGTAAAGAAGTAATTCAACAATGGTAACAAGAACATAATATTCCATTTGAAGCGAGTTTCACTAAAACTGAACTTCTTAGTTTGATAAAACCATTTTCTGACGATCCAAACTTTAAAAAGTACCATATTGATCAAGTACTAGAAAATGCTGGACACGAAGTCCTCAGATTGCCTACATACAATTGTCAGTATAACCCTATTGAATTGGCTTGGAGTTTTTGTAAAATGTATTATTATCAAAGAATACAGGAAGAGTTAGGAGATAAGAAACGAGTGAAATGTCTTTGGAAAGAGGCACTTCAAGAGTGTACAGCTGATAAATGGAAAGCTTACGTAGAGCACGATGAGAAAGAAATAAGAGAAGATTGGACAAAATATATGGGATATCATGATGTTTCAGACATACCACCTTTCATCATAAATACAAGTCCTGATGATTCTGATTCTGAGGATGATTGCGAAGACTGCGAAGAGTTATGTTCAGATGAGGAAATAATAACAGTTTTGGTTATTGATTCTGACTCTGCCTGAGTTGTGAAGGGGTGGATTGAGTAGCTCAAACACAACTCTGCCGGTCCCAAGCCCGGATTGAGGGGGAGGGTTTAAGGTAAGGCCAGCTACTTGCCTTTTGTAAAAAAAAAAGAGGGCTCATAGAGCAATCACAAAGGCCTTGGAACCGGACTGATTAACGCAGACGACAAATGTACGAAATAGGAAACAGGTAAGAAGGAATGTGAAATTTTGGAATGAATATGTGTCCAGAATGGGCAATGAGATATTAGCTAAGATTGCATGAAATGGAAAACCAGCCCCCAGATGCAAGAGGAAGCAGAATACTATTATTTTGGAAATTGAAGGGATTTTAACTGACATACAAGTTATGTATTGATTAACTTTTGAATGTTCCAATTACTGTAGTGATCTTCTAAACAATTCAGTCAATGATATATTATTTAATGCTTTTTTCTGGTTTTTCTGGTTGTGTTTCAGATCTCAGTACTCTTTTCAAGATAACTCGTCAATAGAAATGGAATAGAAGAAAAACGATTGTTTGAAGGAAAAGGAAGCCCATCAAAAGGATTATGTCAGCTTATTCAATAAACACATCAAAATCACTACACTTATACGTGGAAACAGAATTTTCACTTAGAATTTTATCTGTGCTCTTGTATAATTTGTAGATATTTTAAATTTTAAGTTTATTTATTATACTTTCACGGAGGCAGGGTTTTTTCAGCTGAGGTTTTTCCCTGAGCTCTTGTATCATACTTAGAATTGTATGGTTCCCTGTTGCACCAACTTCAGCTAATTGTGTTTGTTTGATTTATATTATGTATTTGCTCTTAATCAAAAGAATATAATATATATTTATGTATATAACGTAGGTGTATAGTACCCCGTTCAAATTCCCTCTGCTAATACTGACATTGAACACAAGCTATATTGTTCCCAATTCAAAAGAATTCTGAATAATTGTAAAATTGCTCATCGATTATATTTTCAATAATGCATGGACAGTTTCAATAAATACAAATAAAAATTGACCTTCTTGAAGTATTCAACACCTTCCACTAAATAATTCACAAATTGGTTTATATATTGTTAGTTACAGTACAAAATTTCATATCGAAATTCTACATGTATTTGGTGTACAACTTTGCTTCCGCCTCGGATTATCACTTGTTTCGATCGATGGCACACGGCCTGGCTGACCAGCACTTCCGGTCTTATGAAGAAGTTAAAAATTGGATCTATTCAAAAGATGACCAGTTTTTTCAGAGCGGGATTCGTATGCTGCCTGAAAGAAGGGAGAAAGTAGTGGCCACCGATGGACAATACTTAGAATCATAAATGTTTAACCAGTTTTTTACAATAAAGCCTCGAATTTCGGGAAAAAACGGCGGAAGCAAAGTTGTACACCTAATACTACATAGATTCTCAATTTTTGTTTCTGTCTTATTTCTTAATAATAATTTTTTTCCAATCTATCCACGTGGCCCAGTGCTTGCAAAATATAAAAAAATATTTTCTGTTGCACCTCCTTATAGGTGCCTGCTAGAATTTCACTAATTATCCTTCTTGAATACTGGCATAAAATGGTACTATAAATGGAGTTATATTTTATTTATATCCCGTCTCTCCTAGGTCTCTGTTAGAATTTTGCAAAATTTCGAATACCAATGAAGATTGCATGGTCTTGTTTTATTGATCTTCAATTTTCCATGGGTTACTTTTATATGAATGATATCTCAGCATTGCTTGCTTGGAAGTTATAATAATTTCATGTTAAAGCATTCCACTTTTGCGCTTCCAAACCTGAATTCCCATGTTCAAATTGCATTCCGGCGTAATTATTCGATTTCGATAATTTGTATACTAAACACTTTTCTAGGTTACATTTATGTTTGACATTCTTTGATGTTTTATTTCTATGATGAAATTTAGTAACTTTTTTGTAACTAGAAATAAAGCCTCGACTGGACGTTCATGGCCTGCTTCGATGTCAATAATTCTTAAATGGACTATAGATGAATGAGCGCTCAAAAGATCCTGACTTCAAGGCAGTGTTTTTCATAATTTTCCTTTTAAAACATCATTAGATGGAATTAACGAATTTAATTAAATGAATCAGAAAAACTCATTTTTTCGTGCCAAAATGATCTGCGGGGTTCATTGTCAGTATGACAGGTCCTGTCATTTCATTGCACTGAACATCAAAATATGGGATCACCAAATTATTTCGAATATATCAGAAAAACTCAATTATCTTTTCACGTAGATCAGCTAGAAAGCTGAATCTCTACATAACTCATTTTATTGATGCCTCGCGTGTAGACACAAAAGTTCAGCAGGATATGACAAATAGTTTCTGAGATATGTTTTGAGGGCGTTTTTTTCAAATCTTCTTGTGATACGATACTTTCACATCTCGAATGAACCTTTGTGTCTTTATCAACAACTAACTTCAAAGTTTCAATTCGGTTCTTCTATCCACATTCACCTTAATTTGAATATTAAACTTTTTGAGCGCTCGTTCTAGTTACACGTGAGCTATATAATTTTTCGTATTTTTCGAATTTTGAGCCGTAGATGATCTCAATCGACAAGGTTCGACTCACTGATGACGAATCTACCAAAAAATTCAAGTCTGTCCGTCCGTCCGACTGTATACAAGACTACATTTTGTTCAGATCGCATGACCAGAAGCATACAAATTCATAACTACGGACGGAAAGGCCTAGGGACTTGAAATTTTCAGCGTGGATCTCGAATATCGCGGTTACTTTTATCAATGAGCAGAATTAGACTTGGGGTTCCGTAAATATGGTCGTTTGAAATTTAGTTTTCTTGATAATTTTAAAACTACGGATTCGATCGTGACGAAATTTTGTATTTTAATTGAAAATGACATATTCAAGCTACATTTTTTCCAGATTGCATGACCAGAACAATAGAAACCATAGAAAATTATAACTTTCGAACGGAAAGGCCTACGGACTTGAAATTATCAGCGTAGGTTTGGATCACGAATGTCACGGTCACGTTCATGAATGAGCAGAATTAGACTAGGGGGTCCGTGAATATGGTCGTTCAAAATATTTTTTTCCCGATACTGATTGGATTTGAATGAAATTATGCACATATATGAAGAATAATGTACTCAAACTACGTGCGAAATTTTGTCCAGATCGCATAACCAAAACCGTAGATACCGCAGAAAATTCTAGCCAATAATCGAATGACGTGAAGTCTGGAGATTGGCCCCAGTTTGAAAATTTTTTTCACAGCTTTCAAAAAATTTTTTCATTGTTTTCCAAAAATTGAAAATGCGAATCTACCTAATAGGTGGATGAACGAGCGCTCAAAATCTCCTGACTTCACGGCAGTGCTTTTCATAATTTTTACAACCAATTTCGATAAATTTTTGGGAGGTTGCTTATACTTTCATGTTCCTTATGTCTTATGTCCTGATATTGATTTTCCGAACAGGGTGAATGAATATGTTCAGATACATGGCAGCACAAAATACTGCATTTTACGCTTAATTTCAGTTCCTAAATTTTTCTACAGGATGTTCAGAAGTTAAGCGTAAAATTAAATTTTTTGTTGTACCATGTATCTCGACTTCTCTCATCACCATGTTCGTAAAATCGATATCAGGACATGATTAAGAAAAAAAACATCAGCAACCGGTCAAAAATTATCGAAATTTGTCGACAAACTTACAAATTATCCAAGATTGAATTCAGGCAAATTTTTGTCCGTCAAATCCAGTGTAGTTTTGCGTGAATGTGTACAAATATTTTCAGACAAGAAAAGAATACTGAGAAATATGAGCAAAAATCGCAAGAATCGTTGCTTTCGAGTTAACAAGGAAGGAATAGATTGGGAGCATCAGAAATCTTGCTGAAGGATATATAGATGGATAGATAGTTTATTCATCCTTTTAGACATTTACAAATATATGGGACAAGTCGTACAATGAAAAAAAGAAAAAACACATATTGCATACTCACACTGAGAAAGGAGAAGGAACTAGAATAAGAGGATAAAGAAGGATATAGAAATAATTTAAGAAGATCTGAAGAAAAATTGATACAGTGATGGACAGGCAATGCCACCAAAATTTAAGCTTCGATAGTTGTAAGCAAATAACGTAGGCTTTTATCTACTTCTCACGTTCCAATTTGCGTATCAAGTTGAAAGCAAAGCAGTATGATTCATCACTTGAACCATTGAGTATTCAACTACAACTAACTGAATATTAAATGATTCAATGCTTGAAAGACCCAAGTTTGAATTGGTCAAACAGTTAATCAACTACAAACTTGATTCGTGGTTGAAGGAATCGTTGTTGATCAACTAAAATCGATTAACTAAACTTTAATCGTAAAAACGCACCCTAAAGCCTTTCAGTAAGTCAAACGTTCGACGATAGAGAGATTAGACGACGCTTAGTAAAGGACTCTTCCTGGTCATTGTAAAACGTGAATGCCACCTAATCGTGGCGCATTCAATGAACCGTTAACATAAAGTGTGAGTAAACGTGTATGGAATCGCAGTGACTTTAATTCATATTCTGAGAACAAAGTGCTAGGGAAGACGAAAAGAGCAAGTTTGTTCAATTGTACTCCTAGACAAACTAATAAACTAAGCATCTACTATTTTGAAGGAAACAATATCGATTTACATATATGTATGTAGAATAAATAAAACTTCTCCAAGAAGAATACAAATCACTGTTATTTGTTCAACACATCCATACACTGGTAATTCGAAATATTTTTCGCAAACATAAAACGAGCCACAATATTTCTCTTTTGTTTCGAAGTTGTCTCTCATCACTTCCAATTCGATCAGACCCAAATGTACGGGCGAGGCAAATCAAACTTCTCCAAAGGCGCACGAAGCTGATGCGAAACGACCCAGCCCTCGACCCTCCTCGAAGTTTTCATTTATATCACTTTTCCGCAAATGTCCTTGCGAGAGGATCCCGAAATTTGCGTATATAGGCGTAATTTATTCCGAAAACTTTTTCTTTTCAACGTAATCCAGGATACGTGAATTTGCTTTGTGTGTTCTGACGAGATGAAACCTCCATATTAAGTATTCAAAATGTTCCAAGGGCTTCGTCGTTCCCGATGTCCCGTTTTTCGTTGTTGCCGCGTAAGAAAAGTTTCTATCGTGAGGAATAATTACCCGAAAAAATGAGGTGCTGAGTTGTTTCTCTCGAGGAACATTCGTTGTTGTTAAAAAAAGATGCAAATTGTACGAAGTTTTATTATTTCCATGTCACAATGTTTCCGGTATCTTCGGATGGGTTCTTTTTCATGCAGAAGCAAATATTAGAGAAAGCTCATTTATAGAGCGGTCAGAGCACTTCAAGATAAAATTGCAAAATTATCCCAGATCAAAAAGGGAAAGAGTAAGTCTAGAAAGACTTTGAAGAGCATTTGGAGAAAATAATGGACCCATCAAGAACTCGATTATTATTACTTATTACTATTCTCGTTGGTTAAATAAAATTTTTCTATGGTGCCAATAATTCCTACCACCATTTTTCGTTTCCATAAAAAAACATCGAGGTGTGAAAATTAAAGAAAATTTCAAATGTCTGCTTCTCTACAAGACATCTCACTTTTTTGAGCGCTCTAATTCGAGGGCTATATCATTTCGTATTTTTCGAATTTTGAGCCGAAAATGGTCTCTATTGCCAAGGTTCGACTCAGTGATGTCGAATCCGTCGAAAAATTAAAGTCTGTCCCACAGGCCGTAAGCACGATAACTCTCGAACGGAACGACCTAGACACTTAAAATTTTCATTGTGGTTTCAGTTCTCGAATGCCGCGGTTATCCCAGTGCATCCCAGTGCAATAAGAGTGCATTTATACTTTCTCATATGTAGATAACCTGTATGGCTGGCGTTATACAAAACGCTCATGATAAATGATAATTATCGAAACCAAGAACCATATATTAGCTCGTTAGTGGACTTGTGGGTAGATAATTGCGCAAGTTAATGATATGATTAGACAATAACGCGCTATCTGAACGAGGAGACAAAAAAATTTTCGATCTCTCTATTAGAAGTTTCCAACCGTTTATTTTTTAAACCAGGAACGATGGTCGAATCCAAGAGTTCTACTTCTGCCGTTGTTCAGTGTAAATTTCCCCAACTGTGTGTGGGCAGAATTCCACCAGGGGTTCCGTAAATATAGCCGTTTGATCGACTGATTCGATCGAGATGAAATTTTGCACTGAGATGGAGAATGACGTGATCAAGCTACATGCAAAATTGTCCATAAAGGGCCTAGGGAATTTTGTATACTAATGAAGAATGATATATTCAAGCTACCTTTCTCCAGATCGCATGACCAGAACCATAGAAACCATAGGAAATCATAACTTTCGAATGGAAAGGCCTAGGGACTTGAAATTTTCAGGATAGGTGTGGATCTCGCATATCGCAGTCGAGTTCATCAATGAGCAAAATGAGACTAGGGGTTCCGTAATGATGGTCGTTTGAAATTTAGTTTTCTCGATTCTCGATCTCAATTTCAGAACTACGGATTCGATCGTGACGAAATTTTGTATTTCAATGGAGAATGATATATTTTAGCTACATTTTTTTCAGATCGCAAGATCAGAACCATAGAAACTATGGAAAATCATAACTTTCGAACGGAAAGGATAAGTGTGGATCTCGAATGTCGCGGTCACGTTTCATCGATGAGAAAAATTGAACTAGGTGTTCCGTAAATATGGCTGTTCAAAATATTTTTTTCCTGGTAATTTAGAAACTACTGATTGGATTGGAATGAAATTTCGCACATAGATGAAGAATAGTGTATTGAAACTACGTAGAAAATTCTAGCGAATTATCGAGAAAAAAATTGGTCAGCTCAAGCACCGACGTGAAGTCCAGAGTTTCGCCAAAGTATTATGCTCAATTTTTTTTGACAGCTGTCAAAACTTTTTTCAATTAGTTTCTGAAACTGGAAAATGCCACAACTTACAAGATGGTTAAACGTGCGCTCAAAAGCTCCTGACTCAATGGTAGTGCTTTTCTCGATTTTATTTGGATTCGTTTTCATTTGTCCTCTATTTGTTACACTTTTTATTTGGTTTCATCCTTGAGGAATTCAATATAATTGTATTTGGTTCAGTTGCAATCAAGTCATAAGGTAATTACGAAAATTTCCAAAGTTCGAAAGACGTGCGTGTACCTCATAAATCTCAAGCTTCTTAGGCGAAGAAAATTAACTCTGGAAGTGGAAATAAATCCATGAAAAAATTATATAGTTGGAATGTCTTCAGTTAGTTAACTGCTCAATTTTCTTCTTCCGCCGAGTACGGCGTTCGACAGGGAAAAGGAGTGTTTTTTAGGGTTTTTCGCTTATATTTTCTAAACTAACCTCCTTTTCAGGAAAATGTTGAATATAAAAGTTGTAAAGAATCAAATTTGCATCGAATGAGACAACAGCATATTTTTTGTTACCTGAGCAACATAAGTGGCACCAAAATTAGAGATATCTGAAATTAAGGCTGCCATCTATCCCCCGATTTGTCCTAGTTTTTAGCGCGTCCGGGGAGCGTCCGGGCCGGTTTTTGAGCGCTCGTACTACTTACACGAGGGCTATATCATTTCGTCACGATGTCTATATTTTTCGAATTTTGAGCCGAAAATGGTCTCAATCGATAAATTTCGACTCACTGATGACGAATCCGTTGGAAAATTCGAGTCTGTCCGTCCGGCCGTCCGTAAGCACGATAACTCTCGAACGGAACAACCTAGAGACTTGAAATTTTCAGTGTGGGTTCAGTTCCCGAATGCCTCGGTTGAGTTCGTTAATGGGCCAAATTCCACCAGGGGTTCCGTATATATGGCCGTTCAAAGTTTTGTTCCCCGGATTACTTGAAAACCACAGATTTGATCGAGATGAAATTTTGCACACAAATAGAGAATGAGGTGTTCAAGCTACATGTGAAATTTTGTTCAGATCGCATGACCAGAACCATAGAAACCATAGAAAATTGTAGCTTTTGAACGGAAAGGCCTATGGACTTGAAATTTTCAGGATAGGTGTGGATCTCGAATGTCGTGATCACATTCATCTATGAGCAAAATTATAATAGGGGTTCCGCAAATATGGTCGTTTGAAAGCTCCTGACTTCACGGCAGTGCTTTTCGTAATTTTGATTTGTTGTCCGGGTAATGCAACTTTCAAGTGAAGTCATTTTTCTCGAGTTGATCCCGGTTCAAAACTATTTCGAAAACATTTCGTAGTTGACGTCACCAGTTTGTGTATCGCTAAAATGCCATAATTTCAGAACGCTGGAGTCCTACCACTCAAATCTTCACAAAACGCATAAATGAACAAATCCATGAAGAAATCAACAAATATAACCAATATTCTTTAAAAAGCTGTTTCCGAACGCGGTCAGAAACCAGTCTATCCATGTCATAAAAGTACAAATTACAGTCCGAACTATCCCAAAATTATTAGGCGCTCTGAATAAAGTACAAAAAAAATCTATCCCCGGTGGAAATATCTTTCTTTTTATTAAATAATGATGTCGAATACACCACGTTTCAGTGTAACACGCTCACAAATAAATCGAATCCATCAGTTCCTTCAAAGGAAGATATTCTTCATTGAAATACCAATAGAAACCGTATTAATAACTGTTTTTTTGGAAAAAAATATACAACTTCAAATTTCATCAGAAAATATGACCAGTATCTCATTAAGTGAAAGTATGATATTTTATGATGAAATTTGAAGTTGGATATTTTCTTCCAAAGAAATGACAATAGTTCTTCACTCAGGTTTCTGTATATCTATTGGTATATTGATGAAGAATATTTTACTATGAAGGAACTGATGGATTAGATTTATTTGTACTCGTGTTACACAGAAACGCAACGTGGTGTATTCGACATCATTATTTAAAAAGAAAGAAACGTGATGGAGTAGAAAGCATTATTATGAAAAAAAAAGAAATTTCTATCGGGGATAGATATTTTTTGTATTTTTTTCAGAGCGTCCAATAGCTCTTCTTCACATTTTTTCAGGATTATCCAGTCATTCTAGGATACCCTGTATAAAAGAGTAATAATTCATGGTATTTTTCAAAAATTGAAAAAACATGTCCGGGTTTTCAGATGCAATGTCCGGAGTTTTTAAGCTTCTTGTCCTAGATTTCAGATTAACGAGATGGCAACCCTATCTGAAATAAACAACAACACCGGACGAGATATTCGCGGAGGGATAAGAATTCAGTTCCTCGGTAACGGGTTGTCCTAAAATTTTGCGGTTTGTACCATTCGACGCAGAATTCAATACTCTACAACATTTTGTTTCAACGTTTTTATGGAAAACTGGATATACATAAGCGAAAAACCGTAAGACATCATCAAATTTTCATGGCCCTTATCCCAAGATACCAAACTTACAATAGAATAACTAATATGATTTCCACTACATTGGGTACAATTCCACGACACGTGTTTCGATGAAAAGCATCATTTTCAGGTGGTTAGGGTATAACTAAATTTATTATCTAAACTATAAAGCTACCTACTAATACAAACTAATCTTATCACTAGGTGGGGGTAATGGTCAATCCTATGCGCAACTCCTTGTGCTGGATGAATATTTGATGATATCTTAATGAAGCTTCAAGGATGAAATTATGCTTATCCTACCGCCATCAAGTGAGAAAATCTGTTGACGTTAGTTATTTTTTTGTTCCATAATTTAGAAGAGAAGCAAACGTTTCTACTTCAAAAAAGATTCGATAATGCTGAATTGTTTTCTGTATGCCGAATGTCCTCTACCTTTTATAAAACAATTTCTATATTCTAGTACTCCTGTTTGGGAATTCCTACCTGTTTGTCATATGTAAAAACATGAGCAATCTCCGCAAGTTAATTTATATACACCACATATTTATTCAATTTATCCGTTTCATCTCAATTGTTTTTAATATATCTGCCCAAATTTTTCGTGGTCTTATAAGCAACTGAAAAATCCATTGTTTTTAAAAAATGAGAAATTCTTTCCGAAACTTCATAATGTATCCGTTGTCCAAAGCCATTTGTTCGATAAATTTCAATTCTACATTGAAATTCTTGTTACTCAAAGGGACTCTTAATTGAGAATGAACAAAGGTCGAACGTTACAAACTGATTAGGAATCAACAATATCCTTCAAATTCATCCGTATATCGAATAGAAGATCAGATGCCAATGACAAAAGTAGAAGCTTCACTCAAAAATGGAACTTCCCTGGTTGAGCTGAAATTATGTTCCATTGGCATTCAGATATTTCATCTGGGATAATTAATTACAAATATCTGGCTGGTGCCGACGTTTATCACAATCTCCAGGAAGCCAAATTGTAGCGATTTCTGCACCATAAGCTTGATCAGCATTGTATAAAATCCTCCAACACCTCTAGATCGGTTCTTTCCATGTATAATATATTTCAGCATATTTCTGTTGGCCTCTTCTCACTTAGACCTATTCAAAGTCGTATTGAATGCACGAAACATTTCAATTTATTCAAGATTCTTGACTTTCCATGTAGCCCGAATGTCGCCAATTAATAATAAAAACGATTTGGTATGCAACAAAGTGATGAATAATTAGTTGGGCGCGACCATGAGATTTGCTCACGCAACATATAAAAACCAAATTAATCTTCCCCCGGCAAACTTCATACTAACGCTGAGCTCAAGTACAAGGTACAATTTTTTTGACGAAATGTAAAAGTCTCTTCGGGCGGCCAGGCGAATGACGCGATATAATTAATCAAACCGAACTTTAGAGAATGAAAGTATTTAATTTGATGCTCAACACAGGGATGGTGTTATTGTTAATTAATGGGTTTCGGGGTGGTAAAAAAATAACATCGTAATTTATGGAAAATGGAACGAGTGGGTTTTTTCGTGGCGACTGTTTAGGCTTGAGGGTTGGTTCTGGTTTTTTTTTCTTTTGAGGTTGTCGGAGTTTGTTAGGAAGCTTGTGATGATATTAGTCTCGTGTCTAGATGACATTGATTTATATGATATTCTATTGAGTTGTTTTGTTTCATATCGCCTGAATGGCCCCATGAATATTCAATCTCAGTCAATTTTAATCGGACAACTAAATTTTAGACATCATGTTTGTATTTTGAACCTCCAAAATATGTTTGGTAAAAAATTCCTACCACTTCATGGTGTTGAGGTTTCCATGTCACTGCGTATATTCACGTATATGTTATGCTTCAGCTTTTAGTAATGAGCAATTGGATTGCTTGAGGTCAAAAGTCTAGTGCTCCTGACCACCACAAGACATCGCATTTTTTCCAGAAAGAAAACTGACCTTGGAAGAATTATGCAACGAAGTGAATTGTCAACTCTTTGTTGAGAGATCGATTCTGGATTTATGTGATGGAGAATACGAAGCGGCAATGGAGGTCCTCGAGTATCAGAAGAAGAAAGTTTTTGTTTACTTGTTTTTTGTATCGCACCATCCTTTGAATGTTTTTGTGTCTGAGATCTGAAGGTTTGCTGTTGACAGCAGAACAACAAAAAATATATATGTTTTCTTTGTTAACAATACCTTAGTTCTGAATCTATGAATATGTACTAAATCAGATCAATTGCGTGGAAATCTATACGAGGTTAATAAGGTCAGAACCGAAAAACGATCAAAACATAGAGCCGAATGATCGGATGGAGCGCCACGACAGAAAACCGCTGAAAGCAAATGCACGAACTGAATTTTTTTTATTCACAGGTCAGTTTGTTCGTTTAATCTGTATTAAATGAACGTAGACCCGAAATTTAATATTCATCCAGGCATTTACTTGATGTTCCGCATGGCTTTTCCATCGAAACTGTCATATCCCAAATTAATACTGGCTTTATTCGCTATATTTTCAAATTTCAATTTTGCGAAATGGCAGAAAAAACATCAATCCAGTATTTCATCCATCCATTAGAGATTTGTATTTGACAGGAATTTTGTGATAGTAGCTGCGGGAACCATCATTGTTTTTTTTTTCAGATGATAGGATTTTGAAATGAGAATTATTCGTGAATTTCATTTCGTATATATGTGGTTTCAGTCGACCTAAGTTTAAAAGGCAATTTTTTACCTGGGTATTCGCCATTTTCCAGCAGTTGCTCATAATACTTCTGAACTTGACCAATATGAACAATCAAATTTTTTGAGCTATTTCCACAATAATCCAACGGTATAATAAAAAATAAATATTATTCTGCATAGCCATTATTTCGATCTTGATCAATATTATTCGGCACGTTGAAGAACAAAAAAAGTAAACCATGCTCAGGTTAGGCTCATGTTCTGTACCTTCACACCATATAAAGTATTCGCTTGATTTTAATAATAATTATATTAATAATCTTCATTTCGAGGAAATTTATAGCTACACATGCATACAACATTGAACAAAATAACGTCGAACAAAAAAAAAATTCTCAAATCAATTAAGCAAAAAATTCATTCAGTGTGTAAGGCTCAATATCAACGAAAAAAATGGAAAACACTTCTCTTGAACAGCTTTATATTTTCTTCTTGTTTTATTTCCTCAAATAACATTTTTGAGCAGTTATAAAAACAGGAAGATGAGGATATTTTCCTAACTTTCACATAAAAAGCAATGATCAATGAATAATTTGTCAAACAAAGAAATAATTAAGGAAAATTCATCAAGTCAAATCACAATTTCCTTAATTTTAAGATTCTAAGATTTAGTGTTTATTTTAATGATGAAATCTGAATAAGTCTTATGTTACACGAGCAAAATTAGGAGCTTGTGCGGTAACACACAAATACTTTGGATTTGGGTGAAATTAGAAAACTTATATTCTTTAAATTTTCATTCAACAAATATTATTTTCAATTAAAAAATTAATTTCTCAAGAATAAGGAAATATTTCGGCTAAAAATTTAATTGACTTATAATTACATGTTCGATTCAATAATATTTGAGGATTGTCGACAACCATATCCTCGAAAAATATGCCATAAAGAGAAAGCATATGAACAAATTCATGAACTTCCCAATTTTGAAAAAAATAATTGAGAATAAATCTGAAACAATAATTCCGTTGGTTCTTCTTCTCCTGAAAATGAGATTTCATGTTATGCTTTAACGCTATCTCCGATATCATCAAATGAAATGTGGAAATGATTTGTTTTTGGTTTCAGAAATTTTTTTGGAAATTCAATTGGAAAAATCTTTATAGGTTAGTTCCGCGTCATGAGATAATTGGTAAATGATCGATTCATGATATTTGTTTACTTTTATTCCGAAATATTCACTACTTTGCTTTGCTCAGAGAGTTAATCCCTCTATATGCCCCATACATTTCAATATACACTAGGATCATTGCATCATATCAGAATCCTTACTTTGACAAATACTCCCAAACACATTCATGGTTGCAAAATGGTGGATGCTCCAAAGAATTTCCTTTTGGATAATTCGATCCAATGGATTTTTTCCTATCCAAACAGGAATTTCAGTTGAAAAAATCTTTATAGGTTAGTTCCGAGTCATGAAATAATTGATAAATGATCGATTCATAATTTTTGTTTACTTTTATTTCGAAATATTCACTACTTTGCTCAGAGAGTTTTTCTCAAAAATGTGAATATACACTAGGATCATTGCATCATATCAGAACCCTAGCTTTCAATCAATCATGTTTATACCGGCCGGTGTTTCAGTTATATTCATAATTTGCCATGGAAGAGGAAATTTGCGAAGTTCAAAAGATCAATTTTCCCTTTACCTCAGGATAGGCCAATCTCCGAAACTTCTTCAAAAAATAATCGAAACCCGAATTTAACCCTAGAAAATTTCCATAGAGGTGAAAAAATCGATAGATTACTGAATTACTACATTGTTATCACTCTCAGTTTAGTTTCCATATTCTGGATACTACGGGTAGAAAAAGAGTGACAAATACATTCATGGTTGCAAAATGGTGAATGTTCGAAAGAATTTCTTTTTGGATGTTTTGATCCAGTGGATTGTTTTCTATCCAAACCGGAATTTCAGTTGGAAAAATTTTCATAGGTTGGTTTCGAGTCATGAAATAATTGATAAATGATCGATTCATAATATTTGTTTACTTTTATTACAAAATATTCACTACTTTGCTCAGAGAGTTTTTCCTTCTTTGTGCCTCATAAATGTGAATATACACTAGGATCATTGCATCATATCAGAACCCTAGCTTTCAATCAATCATGTTTATACCGGCCAGTGTTTCAGTTATATTCATAATTTGCCATGGAATAGGAAATTTGCAAAGTTCAAAAGGTCAATTTTCCCTTCATCTCAAGATAGGCGAATCTTCGAAACTTCTTCAAAAAATAACCGAAACCCGAATTCAACCCTTGAAAATTCCTATAGAGGTGAAAAAATTGATAGATTATTGAATTACTACATTGTAATCACTCTCAGTTTAGTTTCTATATTCTGGATACTATGGGTAGAAAAAGACTGACAAATAATACTCCCAAACACATTCAGTGTTGCAAAATGGTGAATGCTCCAAAGAATTTCCTTTTGGATAATTCGATCCAATGGATTGTTTCCTATCCAAACAGGAATTTCAGTTGAAAAAATCTTTGAAGGTTAGTTCCGAGTCATGAAATAATTGATAAATGATCGATTCATAATATTTATTTACTTTTATTACGAAATATTCACTACTTTGCTCAGAGAGTTTTTCTCAAAAATGTGAATATTCACTAGGATCATTGCATCATATCAGAATCCCAGCTTTATACCGGCCAGTGTTTCAGTTATATCGATAATTTGCCATGGAAGAGGAAATTTGCGAAGTTTAAAACATCAGTTTCCCTTTATCTCAGGATAGGCCAATCTTCGAAACTTCTTCAAAAAATAACCGAAACCCGAATTTAACCCTAGAAAATTCCTATAGAGATGAAAAAATTTATAGATTACTGAATTACTACATTGTAATCACTCTCAGTTCAGTTTCTATATTCTGGATACTATGGGTACAAAAAGACTGACAAATACTTCCAAATACATTCATGGTTGCAAAATGGTGAATGCTCAAAAGCATTTCCTTTTGGATTATTCTATCCAATGGACTGTATATTATCCAAACAGGAATTTCAGTTGGAAGAATCTTTATAGGTTAGTTCCGAGTCATGAAATAATTGGTAGAAGATCGTTTCATAATCTTTGTTCACTTTTATTTCGAAATATTCACTACTTTACTCAGAAAGTTTTTCCTTCTTTATGCCTCATAAATGTGAATATATACTAGGATCATTGCATCATATCAAAATCCCAATCAAAATGTTTATACCAGCTGGTGTTCGAGTTATATTGATTATTTGCCATGGAAGAGGAAATTCATCTCAAGATAGGCGAATCTTAGTAATTTCTTCAAAAAATAACCGAAACCCGAATTCAACCCTAGAAAATTTCTATAGAGGTAAAAAAATTGATAGATTACTGAATTACTAAATTGTTATCACTATCAATTTAGTTTCTATATTCTGGATACTATGGGTAGAAAAAGACTGGCAAATACGTCCAAACACATTCGTGGTTGCAAAATGGTGAATGCTCCAACGAATTTCCTTTTGGATAATTCGATCCAATGGACTGTTTCCTAACCAAATAGGAATCACGTAAATGTCAATGGATATTGGTCATGAAGTATATTAGTGATAACTAGCAGGAATGTAACGGATTCAAAAAAATCAGCTGGAATAAAATTTTGCGTGCTGTTTTATATGTTCGCAGCTCAAATCGAATTATTCTTTTTAGTTATTTTTGTATCAGAATGAGTAATTTTTCAACGAATTGGTTCATTCTTGTTGATATTATTTTCAATCAATTATTCTGAAAGTTCTCTCAAAATCTGCTTACCTGTCACCGCTAACCACGTTGCTGTCCTAACCTAGCACAAAAAATCAAAGTCACCGCTCCGACAGAAACGGTCCTGACACAAAACACGGCGGCGAACACCGACAATAATTGACGCTTAGAGTCACTCGCGCGTTGTCGAATGACGATCGTCCTAACGTCAAAATCGACACGAACGTCAAGCACACCGCGGCCAGCTGAGATCTAGCTTAGAGTCGGGGTGTCGAGGCAGATCGCACGGAGTTAGAGTCCGGACTACACTGCGGCTCCGGGTTGGCGCTCGAAGGAAGAGACCCGCCCGCCTGCGCGTCCCGATCGATTTTACCGGACCTAACCTGGCCTACTCGGATCTATTATACATAACCCACTCGTTCGTCTCAAGAAATTATGATCACATGAAGACGCTGCTCTGCCGAATTAGGGGAGCTGCAATAATCTGGATGCCACAACGTCTTCTAGGTCTCCACTTGTTACTTGGGGAGACAGACAATTGGATTGATAACTGCAATTAGGCGTTCACTGGACGCCAGAAGATGCATAGATCGCCGCGATGTCATGTTTCGGTTATGTGTGGAATATTTAGCCCTAATTGTGCTTCTTCATCTGGCTGAAATTATTTGTTCTTCATCCGACATTGAATTGCATCTTATTGCAACTTTAGATGAAGGTGTGAAACATAAATTAATTATCCCAAGGTCATATGTGGACATTACCATTGAAGAAGTGGCTTCTTGAGTTTGACTTAAAAGAAATGAAGCAGATGTTTTTATCCATTCCATAAGTCATATATTGCGGCAGGGAATATTTATATCGGTAACTTTCCCGAGTCGGACCCTTAGTATCAACCCATATCTCTTTCCCTCATTCAGAATAATCGCCAAATCTCTTTTCCTTTTCCTCATTTTCTGAGCTCAAGTGCATTATTATTAATGGAAATATCCCATTTTCGAAGTGATTTTGAACTTTATCAATGAAAAAGCAAACTCGCAAGAACAACATACATCTCATCAGGAGACCTGCCCAGTGACGAGATTATAAAGGAACCCTGCCAAAAATACCACATGAAATCTCACGAAACAATATAGACAATTTATGGGAGTCTATAAGGATCTATGAGGAGAGTCTGTAATCTATGCGAACGTTATCCGTGACACAAACTTTTTATAAGGTTTTATGAGAATTGATAAGTAGATGTTATTTATGAGCATATCCGAATACATGGTGCACTGGTTTGTATCAGGCAGTGGTGCTTAAAGGAGTCTATGAGATTCGATGAGGTTTTCCACTTTCAATTATAACGATATTATATGCTCAGTCATAAGCTTGAGAACGTATCAGAAATGAGTGGGAATTCACAATTAAAATCTTATTGAGTATCTTGGGTTTTGATCAGGGATTCCTTATCTAATTTTATGCGGTTTCTATAAGCGTTTATATGGCTAAGAATAACTGAGGATTTATAAGTTTCGAAAGGAAAACATGAAAACAAAGTATAAGAGTTTGTATTAGGCAGTGGTAGCAAGGTCGTAAATCTTTTTCTTGAGGGGCCGAGGGGGGTAATCGATAAAAAATTTCGTCAGGTTCATTTTTATGAAATAATTTCGTTCTTCTTGGCGATAATTCTGAATTTTATATTCTGGATGTCTTGGGGGGGGGTTCAAAGTACCCTCAGTACCCCCCCCCCTATATCTATTCTATCTAGTGGAAGTTCGAAGATACTATAAGATTCGATCAAGGGGGGGAGTCTTTTGTGGTCACGGGGGCACGTGCCCCCACTCCCCCCCTCCCCGTGCCCCCTAGACGGTATTTTTGTGTATTTCGGAGATTCCATCACAGTGCATACTTAGAAGATTTTTTTGCCTTCCGCGTCTTGTGCCACCCCCAGAAAAAATCCTGTGCCCCCCCAGAAAAAAATCCTGGATATCCGCCATTGGATTCGATTGAGGGAAATGTTTGGGTCAAGGAATAACTTCCCAAGGGCGTAGATATAGGGGGTACTGGGGGCAATTATACCCCCCCCCCCCCCTTCCCCCCAAGACATCCAAAATATAAAGTTCCAGAATTATCTCCAAGACTTGATGTGTACCTGACGAAATTTTTGTATCGATTACCCCCCCAAGAAAAAAGAGAGATCTTCGCCCTTGTAAATTCCTTATCTTCTTCGGACGTCCTGAATTCTGAATACCACAATATCTCTGAATATCACAGCCCAATATTTTGATCACGCTGTTACAAAATGTCCAGTCACTTGAATAAACATAAACAAAGGCGAACTAGCGAATTCCGAAGTATATTCGTTATTCCAACCAGCTGGCTATGACGAATGACGATGCAACAACATGAACGTAAACTAGTAGGTTTTCGGAATTTATTGTGGTGAAACGGATTATTTTAGGTGATTTTCAGGTTTTTCTTCGATTTTGTGTGTTTTATGTGAAGACTTTTTAGTAAATGATTGGATTACTGATAGAGTAGTGTCAAGTTCATTGATTCCAGGTGAACAAATTGGTTTTTTTAATATTAATTATATCGAAATTGATAATAATTCAACAGTAAAAATGGAGCACCATTTGAGTTTGATGACAGTGTTCAATTATTTGGAAGCTACACTTTATATTCGATCGTTTTTGAGTCAAGTAGTGTGAACGCGTCGGAGGACCGAATATCAGAGGAAGGATGCAGCAATCCAAAAGAGAGGGAAATAGCTGAACTATTATTATATTATTGTATGAATCAGATATCAGCAATTAAAAGACACTGTAGCGATTTTTAAGTTCAAATAAGGAACATGTGTACCAAATATAAAGAAAATATACCAGGTGGTTCCTTTGTTATGACCTCAAGAAGAAATGAGCAAAATTCATACAACATCCTGTATCTCGGTCACAAAGACAGTCAGAGCCAAAAAATGTGGTATTTCTAGAACCACCTCGGTGCCCTCTATCCATATTTTAAGTATTTCCGTTTCCCAATGACCCTGTATAAGACACTCACAAAATATTCTTCATGACAGTATTGTTTTTATTCCATTTCAATATTTACAATATTTCTCGATTCACAAAAAAAAAAATGACGAAAAGCACTGCCGTGAAGTCAGTAGCTTTTGAGCGCTCGTTCACCAACCTTGTGGGTAGATTCGCATTTTCCAGTTTTAGAAATGAATTCAAAAAATTTTTGACAGCTGTCAAAAAAAATTTCAAACTAAGGCGATACTCCAGACTTCACGTCAGTGCTTTAGGTGATTTTTTTTCGATGATTCGCTAGAATTGTTTACGGTAGTTATGGTCTTGGTGATGCGATCTGAACAAAATTTTCCACGTAGTTTGAATACATTATTCTTCATCTATGTGCAAAATTTCATTCCAAACCAATGAGCAGTTTCGAAATGATCAGGGAAAAAATATTTTAAACGGCCATATTCACGGAACCCCTGGTCTAATTTTGATCATTGATGAACGTGACCGCGAAATTCGCGATCCAAACCTACCCTGAAAATTTCAAGTCCCTAGGCCTTTCCGTTCGAAAGTTATAATTTTCTATGGTTTCTATGGTTCTGGTCATGAGATCAGAAAAAATGTAGCTTGACTATTTCATTCTCCAATAAAATACGAAATTTCGTCACGTTCAAATCCGTAGTTTTGAAATTATCGAGAAAACAAAAATTTGGAACGACCATATTTACGGAACCCCTAGTCAAATGTTGCTCATTGATAAACGTGACCGCAAGATTCGAGATCCACACCTATCATGAAAATTTCAAGTTCCTAGGCCTTGCCATTACAAATTATAATTTTCTATGGTTTCTATGGTTCTGGTCATGCGATCTGGACGAAATTTTGCATGTAGCTTTTCCATCTGAGTGCAAAATTTCACTTTGATCGAATGAGTAGTTCCGAAGTAATCAGGAGAACGAAATTTCGAACGGCCATATTTACGGAACCCCTGGTCGAATTGAGATTCGAACCTACCCTGAAAATTTCAAGTTTCTAAGTTGTTGCGTTCGAAAGTTATCGTGAATACGGCCTAGGAACTTGAAATTTTCAGGGAGGGTTTGGATCGCGAATTTCGCGGCCACGTTCATCAATGAGCAAAATTAGACTAGGGGTTCCGTAAATATGGCTGTTCAAAATATTCTTTTCCTGATTATTTCGAAACTACTGATTGGATTGGGATGAAATTTTGCACCTAGCTTAGGAATAATGAATTCAAACTACGTGCCAAATTTTGTCCAGATCTATTTCGTGGTCAGCAAGAAGTCTGGAACTAACACCGTTAGATGTTTTGGGCAGTTTAAAAGAAATAGTATATGAATGTATGTATATGAAATACATACAGAGCACAACTTATGGAGAGAATAGACGGAGCAGCGAGAAGATTGAGAGGGCACGTGCTTGTATAAGGAATGGTGGAGGACATTTCGAACATAATTTATGAACAAATTTCCCAATGGAAATCTGAGTTTAATTGCAATAAAAAATATATAATTCTTAACCTTTCTTTCTTGGCTTATATTCTCTTTCAAATCAAAATTTGCTGAAACGAAACCAGTGCCTGCATTCTCACGAAAACTTCTTTAAGGAATGAAGAAGGAATTTGGCAAGTTTTGAAAATAATTTTGTCATAAATAAATTGTGGAATTCGAAAGTTACAAATTGATATTAGAAATTGACTATTCTTTTCATCATAACCAACTTTCAAATCATACTAATTTTATTTCAACAGCTATTACAGCATAGTTTTGCTTTTTTCATACATATCATATCTTTTTCTGATGAAAATGATCCAAAATTATAATCAAACTTGGTCAACGTAGAAAAAATTGACAAAAAATGAAGTAAGGTGAGAAATTTTTCAAAAAACACAAGAACTCAAATATCTCGGAAACTGTTGATTTTCTGTTATCAATAAATATGGCTCAAAGGACAGCAAATCAGTGATGCTACCACCTCCTCCAAGTTTTACGTCTAATTTAGAAACACCCTGTATATTTCATCTACGAGTTCAAACTCACTTCAGAATAATGTTTCTGTACTCTCACAGAAGACATAAATTACATCATCGGGTGACTTTGTGAGGCCAGTGCTCGATGAACTGTAGAAAAGACAAGTGGTTGTTTCCAATGAATACTATTAAATAATTGGTGCATTTAATGTTAGCCTTGAGACATTTCAGAACGAATACTGCTTCGTCCGCAGAATATTCTGAAAGGCTAGGTAATGGAAGAAGATGTGTTAAATCATACAAAGTAGTACTTTCCGCTCCTCTGAACGAACCACCACCAATGAGTTATAATATGGTCGGAAGAACACTGTTAGTGTTGCAAAGAAACTCAATGCTCAAGTGCATTATTATTGATGGAAATAATTCATTTTCAAAGTTATGCTGAATTAAATCAACAACAAAGCAACTTGAACTATCAACAAGAACTGGAGAAATGTCATTACCTGTCGCAAATATAAGATTGGTTCTGCAACTGTATCATACATATATTATTCTTTAGGCATTTTAATCCTATTTTGATTTCATTCATATGAGAAAAATAATGCGTAGGGTAAACACTACAGTTATTGACACCTTAAGCCAACTGTCCCAATAGAATATGAATAATTTGTTATTTGGGTATGAAATGAAAATATTTCTTTTTCGAGGTTATGTGTTGGTTTATACTCGATTCAAATTAACAACCGAAAGTGGAAAAACCTTTTCAGAAGAAGCTTTAAAACACATCGTTAACATCATGTGTCAATTTTCAGTGATTGACACTGTAAAATCTATTGTTGACACCACCTGATACAGTTATTGACATACTGTTGTCTCTCATATTTTCAATCAGCTAAACAAGGATGTGGATAGGTATAATATAAAGTAATGGATCATAAGATTTATTTATAAGTTTTGCATAGAAAAATATTCGAAATGGAAACCTTCTCTATGAAGACATATTTCAATAAACATTAAACATGGAATTTTCATGCACAGGAAATGCATTTAATTATTTAATACCATTTAAATCCAAATTCTTTTTGCAAATAGGACACAAGCCCTGGCAGTTGGTTCTCCAGTAGCCGTTTATAGCAACTTGGTTTTCATTGTTATCCCAGATTGTGTCTTCAGATGTACAATCCATGTCCATATTGGACTGTTTCATGACTGTATAAAGGATTCTTCATGAATTTCATCATCAAGCTTTATGTTTGAAATATTTTTTTTTTTATTTTTGTCTATTCTATCACATAATTTGAGATCTTCTCCATAGGTTAATACAGGGCAAGGTCCGTGATTTGTTGAGCGCTCGTTGGACTTACACCAGGGCTACATCAATTCGTCAAGATGTCTGTATTTTTCGAATCTCGATAACTTTCGAACGAAACGACCTAGAGACTTTAAATTTTCAGTGTGGGTTCAGTTTCCGACTGCCGTAGTTGAGTTGGTTAATGAGCAGAATTCCATCAGGGAATTTTGATCTCCTGATTACTTCTAAACTACTGATTCGATCGAGATGAAATTTCGCACCCAGATGGTGCGAATGACGTGTTCAAGTTACATGCAAAATTTGTCCAAATCGCATGACCAGAAGAAAATAATAACTTTCGAACGGAGGGGCCTAGGGACTAGACATTTTCAGGATAGGTGTGGATCTCGAATATCGCGGTCACGTTTATCAATGAACAAAATTATCAATGACCAAAAGTGGATGTTCAAAGAAATTTTTTTTAGGAAGATTCTACCTACTAGGTTGATGAACGAGCGCTCAAAAGCTCCTGACTACACGTCAGTGCTTTTCATTTTTTCAACAAGTTTTCCACTCAACCAAAAAATTATTGTACAACGAGCAACGCCATAGGTTTGGGAGGCAAGTTTTCTTGACATTCCTTCTGATTTTACTGCTGATAAGGCAGAAATAATAGCATCCTCCGTGTAATTTTTCTTATAATTGCTTCCTCTTTTGCTTTTGCCATGTTGTTGAGAATGAAGCGTGGAAAATCGATTCAGGGGGTAGGGACAAGAAGTAGGAACTAGTTGAACTTGCAATATAGTTATTGACACGTGGAAATTCACAGAGATTGACACTGGTGTCAACAACTATCTAGAACAAAATTAGATAAAGTTCAATCATTTTTCAGTATTCATTGAGAAATTGAGGCCTGAATAGTAGGCAATACGGACTAATTTTGCAAAATTTGAATACGACAGTTATTGACATAGTATGTCAATCACTATTCATCCACATATTTTCAAAGGCAATTATTGACACCCACAAAAAAACGCGAAACCTTCAACCAAATAGATTTTAAGTTATGAAAAAGTATTAATTGAAGAGTTTCAATAATTCAAACAAAAATTATGCTTCAGACAAAAATTAGAACAATTAAAAAAATGTTATGAACTTGAGTTAAGTACTTTGAGAAAATGGCAGTATTTTTCTAATTGCAATGATCGTCAGCACGCTGCACATTGATAAATATATGGTGAATTAGGAATGCAAACCTAACCCAAATTAATACTAACAGTCCAAACTTGAAAAATTGAAATTTTTTTTTCGAAGCTCCATGTTTTTAAGGCCTCCATCCAATTCTTATAATTCAAATATGAAAATGAGGGTGTCAATCACTGATAGGGTGTCAACAACTGTACCTTTTACCCTATCTGTTTGCTCACATGAGAGCTATCACTTTAACGTTCAGACAATGTGCCCGATCAATCTGTCCAAACTAAGTATCGAATAAATCTCACAGTAACTGGCACCTTCGCCAATTTGCAACCATTGCAATCAATTTATTATGGGGAATCGGTCAAACTTATTGCATTACCATAATCTTGATTTCGATTCATCTTCTACGATTTATTATTTATCTCAGAAATCAAGAGAATAATGACTTCTAACACAGCACTTGTCCTTTTCTCAAACTTATGTAATCTATTTAATTCATAATAATGAGAGGATATTATTGATGACATATAAATTGAATATTATTCATGGCAGTATTATTCTATTTTTTCATATATTTTCAATTACTGATAGTGCCTTAAAATAAAGTTAGTATATGCTACGAGTAATATTAGATTTTGGTATAATCAAGCAATAAGGGAATAAAAATAGTATGTTTCGTTGATGAATGCCGTACGGAAGTTACTTTGGCACTCTCTGAGATGAGCTTAGTTTTGTAGTGTTACTTTATTTCCAAAAAATCAAATGAGATAATACGAACCCATGTTTCTCCATTAGTGCTTATTCCAGCTCATAAAAGTTTAACTTGCGGAAAACCAGTTTGGTTAATCTCCGCAATGTTACTTCTTCCAGGGCTTCAAAATAACGTTTCTGCACCCTCACAGAGATTAATCATATCTTCAGATGCCTCAGTTAGGCCATTGTTCAGTGAACTGTAAAAAAGACAAACTGCTCGTTTCCAATCAATGCTATCAAATAATCGGTACATTCAACCTTAGCCTTGAGACCTTTCCAAACAAATCTGCAGAGAAGCTCAATGCACAAGTGTATTATTACTAACGAAAAAAATCAATTCTCAAATTTATTCCGAATTATATCAACGACAAAACAACTTGACCTATTGAAAAGCACAGGGAACAAGTCATTTCCGATTTTTCAACTGTCGCAAATATAAGATTAGTTTTGCGACTGTATCATACATATACTCTTATGGCTTTCTAATCCTAGTGTTATTTCATTTCTATAAGAAATCTAATGCGTATATTTTTGATCACATGAGAGGTAGCACTTTTACATTCAAATAATGTGCCCGATCTATCTGTCCAAACTAAGTATCGAATAAATCTCACAGTAACTGGCACCTCCGCCAATTTGCAACCATTGCAATCAATTCATTATCGGGGGGAATCGGTCGAACTAATTGCATTACAATAATCTTAATTTCGATTCATTTTTTACTTTCTTTTTACTCATCTCAGAAATCAAGAGAATACTGACTTCTACTTGTCCTTCCTTCGAACATATGTAATCTATAAAATTCATGATAATGAGAGGATATTATTGATGACATATAAATCACGGAAAATTATTGTTGACGGAATAAGAATAATCTGCTTTGTTGATGAATGCCATATGGAAGTTACTTTGGCACTCTCTGAGTAAGCTTAGTTTTGTAGTGTGACTTTATTTCCAAAAAAGTAAATGAGATAATCTGAACCTCTCCATTGGAGCTTATTTCAGCTCATAGAAGTTTAACTTGTGGAAAACCAGTTTGGTTAATCTCCGCAATGTTACTTCTTCGAGGGCTTCAAAATAACGTTTCTGCACCCTCGCAGAGATAAATCATAACGTCAGAGGCATTAGTTGGGTCAGTGTTCAGTGAACAGTAAGAAAGACGACTGGTCGTTTCCAATCAATTCTATTTAATAATCGGTACACTCAAACTACGCCTTGAGACATTTCAAAACAAATGCTGCTTCATCCGCAGAATACTCTGAAAGGCTGGATAATGAAAGAGGAACGTATTCGGGATCAATATGTGTTCAATCGTCTAAAGCAGTACTTTCCGCTTCTTTGAACGAACCACCAATATAATGTTATATGGTCGGAATCATACAGTGTGATTTCGACCATCAAAGAAGTTCAATTCTGAGCTCAGGTGCACTATTATTAATTGAAATTTTCAAGGTGATTTTAAATTGAATCCACAAAAAAATTACGAAAAGCACTGCCGTGAAGTCAGGAGCTTTTGAGCGCTCGTACATCCACCTTTTAGGTAGATTCGCATTTTCCAGTTTTAGAAAACAATTGAAGGGATTTTCGACAGCTGTCAAAAAAATTCTCAAATTTAGGCGAAACTCCAGACTTCATGTCAGTGCTTCAGCTGATCAATTTTTTTTCGATAATTCGCTAGAATTTTCTACGGTATCTATGGTCTTGGTGATGCGATTTGGACAAAATTTCGCACGTAGTTTGAATACATTCTTCAGCTAGGTGTGAAATTTCATTCCAATCCAACCAGTACTTTCGAAATTATCAGGAACAAAATAATTTGAAAGGCCATATTTACGGAACCCCTAGTCTAAATTTGCTCATTGATGAACGTGGCCGCGAAATTTGCGATACAAGCCTACCCTGAAAATTTCAAGTATCTAGGCCTTTTCCTTCGGCAGTTATAATTTTCTATGGTTTCTATGGTTCTGGTCATGCGATCTGGATAAAATGTTGCTTCAATATATCATTCTCGATTAAAATACAAAATTTTATCTCGATCGAATCCGTAGTTTAGAAATTATCAAGAAAACAAAATTTCAAACGACCGTATTCACGGAATCCCTAGTCTAATTTTGCTCATTGATGAACGTAACCGCGACATTTGGGATCCAAACCTACCCTGAAAATTTCAAGTTCCTCGGCATTTTCCTTCGGAAGTTATAATTTTCTATGGTTTCTATGGTTCTGGTCATGCGATCTGAAGAAATTCACCTTGAATATATCATTCTCCATTAGTATACAAAAAAATTTCGTCATGATCGAATCTGTAGTTTTGAAATTATCAAGAAAACTAAATTTCAAACCACGATATTTACGGAACCCCTAGTCTCATTTTGCTCATTGATGAACGCGACTGCGATATGCGAGATCCACACCTATCCTGAAAATTTCAAGTCCCTAGGCCTTTTCGTTCAAAAGTTATGATTTTCTATGGTTTCTATGGTTTTGGTCATGCGATCTAGAGAAATGTAGCTTGAATATATCATTCTCCATAAGTATACGAAATTTCGTCACGATCGAATCTGTAGTTTTGAAATTATCAAGAAAACTAAATTTCAAACGACCATATTTACGGAACCCTTAGTATAATTTTGCTCATAGATAAACGTGATCACGACATTCGAGATCCACAACTATCCTGAAAATTTCAAGTCCCTAGGCGTTTCCGTTCAAAAGTTACAATTTTCTATGGTTTCTATGGTTCTGGTAATGCGATCTGGACAAAATTTCGCATGTAGCTTGAACACCTCATTCTCCATTTGAGTGCAAAATTTCATCTCGATAAAATCTGCAGTTTCCAGGTAATCAAGAGAACAAAACTTTGAACGGCCATATTTACGGAACCCCTAGTGGAATTTGGCCCATTAACGAACTCAACCGAGGCATTTGGGATCTGAACCTACACTGAAAATTTCAAGTGTCTAGGTTGTTCCGTTCGAGAGTTATCGTGCTTACGGACGGTCGGACGGACGGCCGGACGGACAGACTCGAATTTTCCGACGGATTCGTCATCAGTGAGTCGAACATAGTCAATTGAGACCATTTTCGGCTCAAAATTTGAAAAATACAGACATCGTGACGAAATGATATAGCCTTCGTGTGAGTAGTACGAGCGCTCAAAAAGCAACCCCGACCTATCATCACGAAGGAGTACGATATCATTGAAATTAGCAATAAGGAATATGTTATTTTTCATTTTTTTTTTCTCTCCGGAAAACCCCAAAATATAAGCTTCTCCAATTACTTATATTTGTCTAGGCACCTATAAAATTCACTAAACCCGAATTCTTACGAGAACAAACTTCGTTTTCCGTTTGCTTTGGAAAATTCACATATACATACGAGAATATGTTATATAATCTTGATTAAACAATTTCTACATGTCGCCTGCTTCTCGGAAGCAACCAGAATTTGAGAAATAACTCTAATTACGAGTCAGCAGGAGCTCAGGCGTCATAGAACAGCGTGAACGCCTTGTTTTATTCATGTGTGGAATAATAATTCTATTTCCTGTCTCCTAATTCAAGCAAAATATATAGCAGTTTGTTGAGCATATTGAGTAAGTGAGTATTCGCTAACCTCATTTCCCACCCTTGATGAAGTGTGAACTGGATATTAAATGTTTCAAGGTCACATTCCGCCAACATAGGTTGAATCGAATTATGATGAAGAAATCACTAGGTGCAATTAAACATATGAAGTTTCTAATGTTATTTTCTTACGAGCGCGGTTTGAAAATAAGAAGAAAAAGCGAGTATATTTTTGAAAAAACTCACTGAAGATTATACGAAAGTTTAAAGAAAATCAAAACACATACCCTTTCGAGAGTACAGTTTCAATGTTGTCAACTCTGATTTATTCGACTTGTAGAGTGAATATGTTATACAAAATATGAGAAGTTAGGAACTTTTAGTGATGGAGCTTTCTGGCAAATTTTTTTTCAATTCAGTGATATCATATATGATTGAGAAGACAAACGATAGCACGAAACCTCGTAGGGAATCATCTCATTGATCATTTTTTTCCAGATTCATGGACCCCACCAAAAAAGCATCTATAATAGACCAGAAAAAATTTTATAATCGATCTTAACTTGCCATATTCTTTTCGTCCATTCTCATGGAACTGTTATTCATTCCGTTTTGTGAATTTTAAGTGAAAAATATACAAGTCACTGAATAAAGCTATCAAATCAATAGGAATACCGGCACCTTCGCCATTCTGCACCAGAGCTCATCGACTATTGTAGCTTTTTATTGAAAGATGAGAAAATTTTAACCAATTCGCTTGGCATTGGATGGGTTTCTTCTGAATATTTAAACATTTCAGGCGAATTGATACACGGAATAACATAAAACACCATAACATAAACATATAAGAGACCAAGGAAATTGAAATGAACAGACTCGTCTCTAACCATTTTACAGTAGAATAACATACAAGGTGACCCAGGGTAGAGGCGTCAAATGTTCTGTACTGGTTTTTCAGGAAAAATAATATTTTCATGTGTCCTAATTCCTGATATAGGGTGTCAATCTCTTTTAGAAAAAAATAGTTTTTGAGCGCTCGTACTACTTACACGAGGGCTATATCATTTCGTCACGATGTCTGTATTTTTCGAATTTTGAGCCGAAAATGGTCTCAATCGGCAAGGTTCGACTCACTGATGACGAATCCGTCGGAAAATTCGAGTCTGTCCGTCCGTCCGTCCTTCCGTATACACGATAACTCTCGAACGAAATGTCCTAGAAACTTGAAATTTTCAGGGTAGGTTCGAAACTCGAATGTGACGGTTAAGTTCGTTATTGGGCAAAATTCGCCCAGGGGTTCCGTAAACACGGCCGCTCGAAATTTTGTTTTCCTCATAACTTCAAAACTACTTATTCGATCGAGGTGTAATTTTGCACTCAGATGGAGAATTGCGTGCTTCAACTACATGCATTTTTGGTAAGGAATTTACTTTTCTTGGTTGGTGTTGAAGTTCATGGTTTCCCGTATCAATTTTTCTGTTAGTTGTAGTAAAAAGCATAGCGTTAATGTGGGTATAATCATTTTTCATGATATTTATTCCAGTAAAGAAGAAAACTTTTTATTTTCAAATAATCTGAACCCTCTTGAAAAAAATCATTTTACAATAATTTATACTTTGTTACAATACCATGTTTGAAGGTTCTTGAATTTTGGTGATATAATTTGAATTTATTTTTCATTTTTGGATTTTTATGTCAGTATATATGTGGCAATAAAAGACGTTTACTACTACTTCTATTTTGCTTATAAAAACTAAGAAAAAATATTTTGTCCAGCTAGCATGACCAGAACCATAGAAACCATAGAAAATTATAACTTTGTAATGGAAAGGCCTAGGGACTTGAAATTTCCAGGTAAGGTGTGGATCTCAAATGTCGCGGTCACGTTCCTCAATGAGTAAAAGACTAGGGGTTCCGTAAATATGGCCGTTTGAAATTCAGTTCTCTTCATAATTTCAAAACTATGGATTTGATCATGACGAAATTTTGTATGTAAATTGAGAATGATATATTCGAGCTACATTTCTTCCAGATCGCATGATCAGGACCATAGAAACCATAGAAAATCATAACTTTCGAACGGAAATGCCTAGGGACTTGAAATTTTCAGGATAGGTTCGGATTGCGAATTTCGCGGTTACGTTCATCAATGAGCAAAATTAGACTAGGTGTTCCGTAAATATGGCCGTTTGAAATTTAGTTTTCTTGATAATTTCGAAACTATGGATTCGATCGTGAAGAAATTTTGTATTCAAATTGAGAATGATATTTTCGCGCTACAATTTTTCCAGATCGCATGATCAGAACCAAAGAAACCACAGAAAATCATAACTTTCGAACGGAAAGGCCTAGGGACTTGAAATTTTCAGGATAGGTTAGGATCGCGAATTTCGCGGTCACGTTCATCAATTAGCAAAATTAGACTAGGGGTACCGTAAATATAGCTGTTCAGAACTATTTTTTTTTTCTGATAATTTCGAAACTCATCATTGGATTGGAATGAAATTTCGCACATAGATGAAGAATAATATATTCAAACTACGTGGGAAATTTTGTCCAGATCGCATTACCAAGACCGTAGACACCATAGAAAATTCTGGCGAATTATCGAAAAAAAAAATTCACCTGAAGCACTGACTTGAAGTCTGGATTTTTGCCTTAGTTTGAAAATTTGTGTGACAGCTGTCAAAAATTTCTTCAATTGGTTTCCAAAACTGGAAAATGCGAATCTACCTACAAGGTGCATGTACGAGCGCTCAAAAGCTCCTGCCTTCACGGCAGTGCTTTTCGTAATTTTTTATGATCATTTTGGCTTATTCAGTTTGGCATAACCAAAGCCTCAATTTCAGTCGAGATCGTGCCGGCTAGCTTTAATTCTTGAATCTGACGAAGCTTGATACGAAAAAATTTCGGCAGGCAAAACATTTGGGTTTCCAAGTGCCCAATCCAAGAGAGAGGATTAACATATGAAAAACAGTTACGTACAATGATTTATCCTAATTTCAATTAATCACCTGGTGGGAATTGATGATTTTATTTTCATGATATGAGCACCTCATTGCCCCAAACATACTTGCCAATTTTCATCAAAATCATCCAAAATGTTTTTTTAGTAATTCATAAAAAAATATTTCTTTCAAAAACACTGCCACTCTACAACACGAAAACGAAAACAACTCAAATTGTATTTTAATCGAGAATGATATATTGAAGCAACATTTTATCCAGATCGCATGACCAGAACCATAGAAACCATAGAAAATTATAACTGCCGAAGGAAAAGGCCTAGAAACTTGAAATTTTCAGGGTAGGCTTGTATCGCAAATTTCGCGGCCACGTTCATCAATGAGCAAATTTAGACTAGTTCCGTAAATATGGCCGTTCAAAATATTTTTTTCCTGATAATTTCGAAACTACCGATTTGATTGGAATGAAATTTTGCACCTAGCTGAGGAATAATGTATTCAAACTACGTGCGAAATTTTGTGTAGATCGCATCACCAAGATCATAGATACCGTAGAAAATTCCAGCGAATTATCGAAAAAAAATTGATCAGCTGAAGCACTGACAAAGTCTGGAGTTTCGTCTAAGTTTGGGAATTTTTTTGACAGCTGTCGAAAATTCCTTCAATTGATTTATAAAACTGGAAAATGCGAATCTACCTACTAGGTGGATGTACGAGTGCTCAAAAGCTTCTGACTTCACGGCAGTGCTTTTCGTAATTTTTTAATCCTCAGTATAGATCATCGAAGTGAAACCTCATGTCATGTTATTCTTATGCTATGTTATTTTTATGTTATTCCGCGGTGTAAAATCACTTTTCTGGACCTGTATGAAAATTTCGAGACCGATTCCAAACACGCAATTTCGAAAATGCGGAACTAGGACAACCTAACAAACCCAATAACGACCGCGCCGATTATCCACAAATATCCCGTCAATTATGTCGTTGGAATTCAAATGACCATAACGATAACCCTACCCGAAATGTATACGTCGCGTGACCGAAGACTTAACAGGCAGACACCGGCGAATGTCCCGAGCAATTCCTCCCGATCTTGCCGGCAAACATGAGAATCATATAAAAGTCCGATCATAAAATAATACAAGTTGGCAGTGAGTGAATTACAAGCTCGGACTGACCTCCGGCTACTTTTGTCGTGCTTCTTTCCGACTGACGCGACATTTTTTTATTGTCGGGGCGATTCGCGTGGGTTTTAACGCCCCCAATAACCATATTGGACGAACGTGTCTCATATCCTGGCCAGACTGGCTCGATCGGTGCGAGGTCCTGGAGAAAATAAGGGGATATTCCGTGGTTCGTTTAGAAAACAACACGTTTTGTGATTTGAAAATTTCTTCAGCGAAGTTGGGGAGAGTTTCTGCAATTCAGTGTCTTGGAAGTACCATTCCTATCATGGAAAATTGATACTTCACCTGTAGTTTTTTTTCATGTTTTCAATCCGGCTCTCCTAGATAATTGTGTGACCCATCAGAAGCTCGTTCGTAATTTAATAATATAGTAATATCGTTGGACATATAACTCCTGATTGTGTAACTCAGGGTTCTTATTCCGATGCCTCAATTCTATTCATTCGCCAGGTTATTACTTAAAAAGAACATATCTCACTGAGGGAATCGTAGGAGATTATCCGACTTTATAGTTATTGTGGCGCATCCGCCATTTCCGAAAAGGTTTCTCTTGAAAAAAGTGGGATATTTTAGTGAGGACATGCGGGAGTAAATTCTTTCTCAAAAGTAAGAGGAAACTACCCATGAATTTTGTTCTGAAGTAGAGCAGTTCCCGAGATATCAGTTCATGATTTTTTTCAGAAAATGTTCTTTGGAATTTGCTTGGTGTTTTCACAGAAACCAACCACTTCGTGCAATTGCAATAAATTCCTAAATTCTAAGAGCCTCATAGTGAGCAACTATGCTCTAGGCTTTTTTTTATGCTTATTCTAATCATCAAATGAAATGAACAAGAATTTATTGTTGTTTGATTCTAGATTTCATATGATATGTAATTAATGAGTCATCAACGATGAAATTCGAAATTATCGTATATTCAAGGAAAGTTTCGAATTTAATCTTATAAAAAAAACTAATGTAATACATTCGTTTTCCGATTTTTCCCCTTTCTCTTGAAACTTGATCACTTGAAACTTGATCACTTGAGTAGAGATAGCAATGCTCTCAGTAACTTATAGAAATTAGTAATGTGGGCCAAGAAACATTGCGGGCATATTCCGCCTCTTTCAACCGGTATTGGCATGTGTATTTCGTGTTGCATACGCCACAAGCCATAGAGCATAATGATCAATCCAAGATGGGTAATTCGCTTCATAACCACTAGAGATGAACAAATCATTGATTTCTGAATCTCGTAGTGATCACAATCGCTGTTCTTCCAAACGGTAATTGTGTAATGGTTTGCATTTTTAAATACCCCTGTCTGTTATCGAACGAGAGCTCTTAGCTATTTTTGGCCAGCGCAATGATAGATCTAGTAAGAAGAACTCTACGTTTCGTAGATACCACAGAATTCTCTCAGTCGTACTTATGAAAATCGTGGGGCAGTCGTGTAATAGATCGGTCCTAGATTATCATCCAGCGAATGAGGAAGTTTCATATAATACCGATTTCAGAGTAGATTACTCTAAGTTTATATACTGACTGGACGAACACAAGAAGAACAGGAGTCTACTCCGTCATTTTGGTCCGATGGTTATTTTCTATGCTCAAAAAGATTAGGAACGAAACTGTTAGTGAGACTCTTAGATACGAAGCGAAGCAATCAGGGGTAAATATAAATATATCGCCATTGAAAAAAACCGAAGTGTTTGCCGTAGAATTCAGAGAATTAACGAAACCAAGAGTTTCCAATATCCCTGATATATTATTACAGTTTTATTTGATAAACGTATGCACGTAAGTTCTGTTGATTTCGTTTATACTGTAACGTTATTGTGAGATAATTCTTTGTTGTCGATGTGTGTTGATGAATATTTAGGTTCCACGTGTTATGAGTTCTTTTTATAGGTTCATAAATTTTTTGGATTCTTGATACTTTGTAAGAATGATATGTGCCAGCTTTACATTATAACTAGTTGCAGGAGCACTCTATAGAAGTAAGAAGAATTGTGTCCTTTTTTGGGGTAGTAGTAGTTTAGTACCTTCCTCCCTGCAGAGCCAGTTATTACTGTTTTACTGCAGGATATTCCGGATTTATTCCACTGGGATTACAGACTGTCGAGATGGTCCCGGTCCCTTTTAGTTGCAACATGTCCACATTATTAGTTCAAGGGGATAGGGACTACAATAGCGGTACTTTTATCCTGGGACACAAATTGTATCATTGAAATTGTGAATGTTGACGTTGTAGCACCTATCATTCTGAACAAAGGTCCCTTTTGAATCTAACTCTTTTTCTGCATAAACTGCTACTTCTTCACCATATACCATGCCTACTGATAACCTATGCTTTTCTGTTTTTGAGTGCTCGTACTACTTACACGAGGACTATATCATTTAATCACGATGTCTGTATTTTTCGAATTTTGAGCCGAGAATGGTTTCAAACGACTATGTTCGACTCACTGATGACGAATCCGTCAAAAAGTTCGAGTCTGTCCGTCCGTCCGGCCGTAATCACGATAACTCTCGAACGGAACAACCTAGAGACTTGAAATATTCAGGGTAGGTTTGAATCTCGAATGCTGCGCTTAAGTTCGTTATTGGACAAAATTCGCCGAGGGGTTCCGTGAATATGGCCGCTCGAAATTTTGTTTTCCTGATAACTTTGGAACCACAGATTCGATCGATTCGATTTTGCAGTCAGATGGAGAATGACGTGTTCAATCTACATGTGAAATTTGGTCCAGCTCGCATAACCAGAACCATAGAAACCATAGAAAATTATAGCTTTGTAATTGGAAAGGCCTTCTTCATGTGCCCTGTCAGTTTTGTCCAACGTTGGCGATCACCATTGAGAAGGCTTCTCGATCTTGTGCTATATGCAAAAGTTGACCTGCATTTCTTATCCCGATCCATTCTCGGATATTTTTGAGCCAAGAGGCTTGCCTTCTTCCTACACCCCTTTTTCCTTCTATTTTGCCGCTGATTATTAACTGCAGAATTCGAGCGACTTCCCCTCATCACATGGCCCAGATAAGATAACTTCCTATGCTTGATGACACTAAGCAATTCTCTGTTCTTGTTGGCTCTTCTTAGCACTTCTTCGTTAGTTTTGTGTGCTGTCCAGGGAATTTTTAGCATACGTCTGTGTATCCACATTTCCAATGCTTCAATGAGGTTCAGTGTTGACAACTTGAAGTTCCATGTTTCGACACCATACAAAAGCACCGGCCAAACATAGCACTTGACCATTCTCTGTCTCAATTCCAAGTTAAGGTGGTCATTACATAAAAATGTCTTCATTTTCGCAAAAGTGGTCTTGGCCATTGCTATTCTTCGTTTAATCTCCACATCCGGATCCAGTTGGTTTGTTGTTATAGACCCCAAATACAGGTATTGGTTCCGCCTCTCAATTGGATTTCGGTTTAATTTGAGTGAAGCATCCGGATATGGGTTACGGCTACATACTGAAAATTTTGTCTTTTTTGCATTAATTTTGATGCCCATTTCTTCTCCCATCTCATGGATACGATCGAGCATGATCTGGAGACCATCTAGGCAGTCCGACAAAATCGCTGTATCATCCGCATATCTCAGTACATTGACAGTTTCCCCGTTAATTTTTATTCCATATGGTTGGTCTTGCAATGCTTCCTTAAATAATCAATCCGAATATACATTAAACAAAGTTGGGGATAAAATACAGCCTTGTCTTACACCTCGTTGTATACTTACATATTTCTTTGGTGAGATTATTTTTTCCAATTCTGATATTCGCTGTCTGATTCCAATACAAGTTCTTGGAAAGGCCTAGGGACTTGAAATTTTCAGGATAGGTTTGGTTCTTTAATGTTGCGGTCACTTTCATCAATGAGCAGAGTTAGACTAGGGGTTTCGTAAATAGGGCCGTTTGAAATTCAGTTTTCTAGATAATTTCAAAACTATGGATTTGATCGTGACGAAATTCTATATTCAAATTGAGAATGATATATTGGAGCTAAAATTTTTCCGATCTCATGATCAGAACCATAGAAACCATAGAAAATCATAACTTTCGAACGGAAAGGCCTAGGCACTTGAAATTTAAAGAATAGGTTCCGATCGCGAATTTCGCGGTCACGTTCATCAATGAGTAAAATTAGACTAGGGGTTCCTCAAATATAGCCGTTCAAACAATTTCTTTCCTGATAATTTCGAAACAACTTATTAGATTGGAATGAAATTCCGCACATAGATGAAGAATAATGTATTCAATTTTGTCCAGATTGCATTACCAAGACCATAGATACCGTAGAAAATTCTAGCGAATTATCGAAAAAAAATTGGTCACCTAAAGCACTTACGCGAAGACTTGATTTTCGCCTTTGTTTGAAATTTCCTTTGACAGCTTTCAAAATCTTTCTAATTGTTCTCTAAAACTGAAGAATGCGAATCGACCTACAAGGTGGATGAACGAGCGCTCAAAAGCTCCTGACTTCACGGCAGTGCTTTTCGTCATTTTTTCATTTAATATTCGTATTCTACCATTTTAGTATTTACCACAGCTTATGATATAATATTTTCCTCTTATTGATATTCATCGTACAGAACAGGTTTTTTCGCAGGTCTTTCCTGATTCTGATTCTTATTCTCCGGTTAGACCTGAACTTGGGGAACCGCCCCAACAGAACCAATAAACTCTTGTTCTCTTGGTTCTAACCATTTTGTTTGAATTCCCTAGACTCCCCCACGAGATTCCCTAGTACGACGAGAGAATTCTGTGGTTTCTTCAGAATTTCTTCATTAGAATACTTGTATTATTCTTCTTTTTCTCTTTGTATGACTTTTTCCACAATGTACTTGACATTATATGGAAATAAAGTGTTATTATTATTATTATTGTTATTATTATTATTATTATTATATGGTGAGGAAGTAACAGTATATGCGGAAAAAGAGTTAGATTCAAAAGGGACCTTCGTTCAGAATGATAGGTGCTACAACGTAAACATTCACAACTTCAACGGTACTTAGTGCGTCCCAGGACAAAGTACCGCAATTGTAGTCCCTATACCTTCAAACGAAACATGTGAGCATGAGGCAACAGAAGGGACCGGGAACATCTCGACAGTCTGTAATCCCAGTGGAATTTGTCCGGAGTCATGTCTGCACAGGCAGGAAAGAACTACCTAATTACTACCTACCCCAAAAAAGGACACAATTCTTTTAACTCCTAAGGGGAGCTTCTGCACCGAGTTATTATGTTGAGCTGGCACATATCGTTCTTAATCAAGAATACAAAATATTAAGGAACTATCTACCAATATTCCCAGGAGGGAGAACTAAAACAACGATAGCGTACTCTCTAGTACAATGGTAGCTGAAACATAATTAATATAAATTATCTTGCAGATGGGAATTATACCCCTATTTATATACATAAACTTAAACCAATCCACTCTGAAATCGGTATTATAGAAAACTTCCTCATTCGCTGGATGATAGGGAAGAATCACGGAGTGGGCGACATCCACTCTTAATCTTTTGAAATACCCGAATGGTGGACAACAAACTAACGAGTGTGTTTATATGGGAAATGTGTAAAATATTTGTATGATTTCGAGTCATTTATGTATCGAAAGTGATATATTTAGATGATGATTTATGGACAATTGTTTCAAATAAACAGTATACAAGCTGAAAATGCAGCGGATTGTAAAAGGTAACGTGGGAATAAGATCACGAAAAATGTGCTTTGTTCCTCAATGCTCATCACATAGTTCTTCTGAAATTTCTTCACATAAATTCCCGTTGAATCCCAAGTCAGTTGAAAAATGGCTGACAATCTTGAAGATTCCGAAACGTATCTCAAAGAATGTTACTTTGCAGCAAGCATTTCCTGAAAGTGATTTTTTTTATCGTAAATTCAATAAATTTCGATTATATAGTGGTCATTTGCTATCACATTTACGTTCACCCACATAATCAAAAATGTCCGAAGTGGTTATCTCGACTTACACTGGCATTATTATCAATTCCGCAATCTTATAAAAAATATTTGATTCACTTGTTATGAAACTTGTTATATGACAGAAATTACAGAATAATTTTGACCACCATTCGGCCCGACATCTTGTTATTTTCAGCGCCATCTAGCGGTTCGTGATTTTTCAGGTCGTTCAGGACCGATCTATTAAAATTGTGATCATCGTTCACATTGAGCAGGGTAATATCAGACTATATTACTAAAATAGTTGTTAGTTACTCTTTGGTAATATCAAAGACTAAAACTAAAAAGTAACTCCTAACTCTTGTTGTTACTCTTTGCATCTTTCATCTATGATCTATGGTTTATTGATACGTTTTCGCCCGGCTAACTGTGTGTTTTTAACCTATAATAAACAGAATAGATATCAAAGCAAAGAGTTGTCCAATCTTTGATAAGAGATAACTCTGATAGTATTGACTTTCAATTGCTGGTTCGTTTCTTATTTTGAGCTAAATTTCTCTATAAGAAATATGCCGAAAAGTAAGAAGAAGGCAGAGAGTTCAGACTCTGATTCTGGTCCAGAAGATGTAAGTGCTCGAGAAAACTTTCAATGATCATTTCTACAATAACCAGTTATTTCAGAGAGGTCCAGCTAAGAAACAGAAAAAAACCCCAGAAGAAGAAAACTCCTGGGATCTAGGTAAAAACCGCTTCGTCAAACTTTCTGAATTCAAAGGTAAATGGTATGTGAATATCAGAGAATTCTACGAAGCAAATGGCGATCTGAAACCTGGCAAGAAGGGTATCATGTTGACCATGGAACAGTGGCAAAAGTTCAAAGGGATTGTTGATGATGTAGATGAAGCCATCAAGAAAAATGTTTAATGTTATTTTATTTTCACATAATATGATTAAAGAACTGTATTCTTGAAACTTTGTAAATAAAGCAGTAATCGAGTGTGTGACAGGAATTTCATTCTAAAATGTACTTCCTCAACCTATATGCTACAATGATTGTCCTTTGAAGGAAGATATGTAGATATTGTTCCAATAATAATTCAAAATATTATCCTCTTCATTCATAGGTAACCTCCATATTCATGGATATAAGAATTTCAAATTTAGAATAATTATACTAGTAACCGATTATTCAAACTAAACTTGATTTGAACAGTCAAATATTGATTTGGAAAAAATTTGCCTTTATTGCTTTATCCCTTGTTGAAAATTCTAGATTTGTATGGCCGGCCGGCGTGAGATGTCAGCACTTGTGTTCTAGAATTTTCCTTTTTTCGCTCTAACCTCAACCTCTCATTCGATTTGAGACATCGAGAAAATAGATTGTTTGGGCCCAATGAAAATCTGAAATCTACATAACAAACAACAATGAATCCCCTTTGTAAATCAATCAAACCATCATGTAATTTTAGAAATATTCAAATATTACTGAGATTTTTGCGAACTGCTCCCAAGGAGTCAGTTACTGTTGAAGAAACTCCAAAAACCAAACTCTTGAAAGTCGCAATTATTGGTATGCCAAATGCTGGCAAAAGTACATTGATAAATTCTTTGATGGATAGAAAAGTAGAAAAATATTGTTCGAAGGAACTGCATGAAATATATGTTTTTCTATTTTAGGTATGTCCTGTATCTTCCAAAGTACACACAACTAAAAGAAAATCTGTCGCGATTTTTACTCAAGATGATACTCAAGTGGTTTTTTTAGATACACCAGGAGTTGTTACACTAAAAGACTGGAAAAAGTAAGGTAATACAGCCTCTTTGAGGAGGATATTAAAGTTGTTAATTATTTGTAGGTATGACTTGAATAGATCTTTTGTTAGAGATGGGATTAATAGTATGTATAGGGCTGATTTAATCGGTGTAGTTCATGATGTAAGCAATCCTTGGACGAGAGAAAGAATTGATATTAAATTATTGCATATGTTAGAAGAACTCAAGAAAAGGCCGAGTTTTTTGGTACTGAATAAGGTTATTTTTAAGTTTTCATAAATCAATTTTTTATTAACGAACATATTGTACTTCAGATTGATATGATGAAGCAAAAAAGAAAATTATTAGAATTAACGAGAAAACTCACAGAAAATAGGCTGGAGGGAAAACTCTCAGAAGAAAATTTAGAAGCAAGTGAAGATGATGTTGATGTAATCAAAGGATGGCCATTTTTCAAAGAAATATTTATGTTGTCATCCTTGGAAGGTATTCATAAAAATTTGATACTTATGGATATAGGAATATTCATTTCAACTGATTTATGTAGATTATCTTTGAAGGTAATGGTGTTGAAGATCTACGTAAATATCTCATCAAACAGGCAAAACCAGCACCTTGGGCGTACCCGGAAGAACAATTCACAAATGAAAAATATGAAGACTTAATTGTTACTACTGTTAGAGCAAAATTATTGGATTTCCTACCTCAGGAAATACCATATCGCTTGAATCCAACTATAGAATTGTTTGAAACAGATGAAAATGGTAACTTGATCAACCAATAATTCGGAAAAAGTATTATTATTCCCTAGAGTGGACCATGAGAAGTGTCGCGCGGACGTCCCTGAAAACAAATTGTATAGAATATTCAGTTGTATTGTGTACAACTGTTGTATTAGCCTAGTCTTGCGACTAGAGACTTGTAACACAATCTAAGGAAATCGTCAAATTAAACAGAGAGTTAACCTTATCTGAGAAAAATCTAACCAATGGACATTTCCTCCTTTTTTTTCAAGGGCAGTCATAAATACAGTTATCTCTCGACAAATGACAAGTTGGCTAACTTTAAGTTCTGTCTGCATAAATGGTAACATTCTTGCTACGCGTTACTTGTTATTTTATGCTGCAGAAATCAACAACAATGGTAGAAACGGACTATTTTTAACGCTCGTGTTTCTAAACACATTATCGTTTCTAATGAGATCTACAGCTTGTCGAGCGACAGATCTCATGGTCAACTGATCTGATAGGATCAACTTCCTGTGAAAACCTTGTACAAGAAAGATCTGATGAAATTTTCAAGTTATAATTTTCTTTTTAGACAAGATTACATGTGTAGTCATCGTGAAATGCCCCAGTGATAGAATCGTTAAACTAGTAGCAGGAGGATCAGAAGGAAGACTACAAAGGATTACTGCAGCATGTCAAGAAGAGTTGCAGAGTGCTTTCAGAAACTTCGTTAGACTGAGGATAGTTTTAGAAGGAAAAGAAAAGAAGATATGAATTTTAATTTAAATTATGCTTGCAAATAAATTTAAGTGATAATGTTGAGCGCAAAGTTATTTCTTCTTGAAGGTTTTCAACTGAAGGAAAAAAGACGCAACATTATATTTATTATGAAAATAAGAAATGAAAATACAAAACATATAACAATAACAATATTCTACAAGAAATAATTAAAGGCTTAAATTAGAAATTGGGTGTTCACAAAAAAGCTCCCCACCCATAATACATCTGGCATAAATTGTCAATACTCATTGCTTCTTTAATCAAATAATTTGTTTGTCCTTCTATTGAAAGCGGTGAAAGAGATTGTGTCCTTCCTCTATATTTAATCACTCCCTGAAGCCTAAGCTCAATGTTTTTGATATGCTCGAAGGCCTAGGGAAAGATATATTATTTATTAGTAAACTAATGAAATAACTCTAGACGAAATTATTAGACAGGGTGTTTCCTAATTCGACCTGAACCTTGGAGGACGAGTATTACTTTGCTGTCATTTGAGCCATATTTATAAACAACAATTTATAACAAAAAATCAACAGTTTACGAGTTATTTGAGTTCTTGTGTTTTTCAAAAAATTACTCACCTTACTTCATTTTTCGTCAATTTTTTTCACATTGACCAAATTTGATTATAATTTCGGATTATTTTCATCAGAGAAGGATATGATATGTATGAACAAAGCGAAAATATGCTGTAATAGATGTTGAAAAAGAATTCATATGATTTGAAAGCTGGTATATGAAGAAAAAAAATAAATTTCTAATATCAATTCGCCTGCAACTTTCGAATTCCAGAATTTATGTATGACAGAATTATTTTAAAGAACTTGCCAAAAGTTTCCGTTAGAATGCAGGCGAAATGTCCTCCACCATTCCTTATACAAGCACCTAATTTCTTCAGTTGCTACTTTCCTCCTGAAATTTACTTTCAATCTTCTCGCTGCTTTGTCTATTCTCTCCACAAGTTGTGCATGTGCATGTATTTCCCTTTCATATAATATTTCTTTCAAACTGCTCCGAACATGAAAATCTAACAGTGTTTGATCCGGACTTCTCGCTGGCCACGAAATATGTCATCCCCTAACTATCCACCAATTAGGAAACAATTCGTTCAAGAATATACGAACGTTTAGCCTATAGTGTGCGGGACACCCATCCTGTTGTAAAGTAACAACTGAAGAAATTAGGAAGAGGGCACGTGCTTGTATAAGGAATGGTGGGGACATTTTGAACATAATTTATGAATAAATTTTCTGATGAAATTTTGAGATAAATTGCAATAAAATAATATTTAATTCATTACTTTTCTTTCTTCGCTTATATCCCCTTTCAACTCAAAATCTGCTTCAATGAAACTAGTGCCTGAATTCTTGCGAAAACTTTTTTAGGAAATAAAAGAGGAATTTGGCAAGTTTTCGAAATGATTTTGTCATACATAAATTGTGGAATTCGAAACTTACATGTGAATTGATATTAGAAATTGACCATTCTTTTCTTCATATACCAACTTTCAAATCATACAAATTCTTTTTCAACATCTATTACAGCATATTTTCGTTTTTTCATACATATCATACCCTTCTCTGGTGAAAATAATCCGAAATTATAATCAAACTTGGTCAACGTAGAAAAAATTTACGAAAAATGAAGTAAGGCGAGTAATTTTTTGAAAAACACAAGAACTCAAATAACTCGTAAACGGTTGATTTTTGGCTATCAATAAATATGACACAAATGAATCATACTAACACGTCCTCCAAGGTTCACGTCGAATTAGGAAACACCCTGTATATTACATTAGAGTAGTGTTACACGATCAGTGTGACATCAGTTTAGTCCTTCAGTCTGATCAGATTAATGGGAAACTGAATATCTATTCGGGAAACGTTTTGTTCCACTTTTTGAGCGCTCGTACTACTTACACGAGGGCTATATCATTTCGTCACGATGTCTGTATTTTTCGAATTTTGAGCCGAAAATGGTCTAAATCGACTATGTTCGACTCACTGATGACGAATCCGTCGGAAAATTCGAGTCTGTCCGTCCGTCCGGCCGGCCGTCAGCACGATAACTCTCGAACGGAATAACCTAGAGACTTGAAATTTTCAGTGTGGGTTCAGTTCCCGAATGGCTCGGTTAAGTTCGTTAATGGGCCAAATCCCACCAGGGGTTCCGTAAATATGTTCAAAGTTTTGTTTCCCTGATTACTTGAAAACTACAGATTTGATCGAGATGAAATTTTGCACTCTAATGGAAAATGAGGTGTTCAAGCTACATGTGAAATTTTGTCCAGATCGCATGACCAGAACCATAGAAAATTGTAACTTTTGAACGAAAAGGCGTAGGGACTTGAAATTTTCAGGATAGGTGTGAATCTTGAATGTCGTGATGACGTTCATCTATGAGCAACATTATACAAGGGGTTCCGTAAATACGGTCGTTTGAAATTTTGTTTTCTCGATAAATTCGAAACTACGGATTCGATCGAGATGAAATTTTGTATTTTAATCGAGAATGATATATTGAAGCAATATTTTGTCCAGATCGCATGACCAGAACCATAGAAACCATAGAAGATTCTTACTTTTGAACGGAAAGGCCTAGGAACTTGAAATTTTCAGGGTGGGTTTGGATCACAAATTTCACGGTCACGTTCATCAATGAGCAAAATTAGACTAGGGGTTCCGTAAATATGGCCGTTCAAAATATTTTTTTCCTGATAGTTTCGAAACTACTGATCGGATTGGAATGAAATTATGCACCTAGCTCAGGAATAATGTATTCAAACTACGTGCAAAATTTTGTCCAGATCGCACCACCAAGACCATAGATACCGTAGAAAATTCTAGCGAATTATCTAAAAAAAATTGGTCACCTAAAGCACTGACATGAAGTCTGGAGTTTCGCCTAAGTTTCAGATTTTTTGTGACAGCTGTCGAAAATTCCTACAATTGATTTCTAAAACTGGAAAATGCGAATCTACCTACAACGTGCATGTACGAGCGCTCAAAAGCTCCTGCCTTCACGGCAGTGCTTTTCGTAATTTTTTACCTTCAAATCCGTTTCATTGGCCAAAGTGAACGACGGTTTTAATTAATAACTTCTTATACGATATATGCTTTTAACTTACTGTCTAAAATGCACCATTTTCGAGTGTTGAAATTGAAAAAAAAATCGTTTTTTCTGAGAATATTTCCGGAACCTTTTATCCTACAGAAAACAGCTTTCGTTAGCATTTTCTAATCATAATAAGCATAATGTTTTGTGCTGAATATTCTTCTTTTAAGTCTTAATGGGTGAAAGTCTTGAAGGGGTAGTGGGTGTTTTTCTCTCCAACTTCTACGCTTATGGAAAAATTACGGTTTTTGAAACGCCCATTTGAACCGCCAATGTTCTCTACACAAAAAAGGGACTTCTGGTCATGGTTTTCGAGAAAAATCATGGTCTTCACTAACTGTCAATCTTTTTGAGCGCTCGTACTACTTACACGAGGGCTATATCATTTCGTCACGATGTCTGTATTTTTCGAATTTTAGGCCGAAAATGCTCTCAATCGACTATGTTCGACTCACTGATGACGAATCCGTCGGAAAATTCGAGTCTGTCCGGCCGTCCGTCCGTAAGCACGATAACTCTCGAACGGAACAACCTAGAGACTTGAAATTTTCAGTATGGGTTCAGTTCTCGAATGCCCCGGTTAAGTTCGTTAATGGGCCAAATTCCACCGGGGGTTCTGTAAATATGGCCGTTCAAAGTTTTGTTCCCCTGATAACTTGAAAACTACAGATTTGATTGAGATGAAATTTTGCACTCAAATGGAGAATGAGGTGTTCAAGCTACATGTGAAATTTTGTCCACATCGCATGACCAGAATCATAGAAACCATAGAAAATTGTAACTTTTTAACGGAAACGCCTAGGGACTTGAAATTTTCAGGATAGGTGTGGATCTCGAATGTCGTGATCACGTTCATCTATGAGCAAAATCATACTAGGGGTTCTGTAAATATGGTCGTTTGAAATTTAGTTTTCTTGATAATTTCAAAACTACAGATTCGATCGTGACGAAATTTTGTATACTAATGGAGAATGATATATTCAAGCTACATTTCTCCAGATCACATGATCAGAACCATAGAAACCATAGAAAATCATAACTTTCGAACGGAAAGGCCTAGGGACTTGAAATTTTCAGGATAGGTGTGGATCTGAAATGTCGCGTTCACGTTTATCAATGAACATAATTATACCAGGGGTTCCGTAAATACGGTCGTTTGAAATTTTGGTTTCTGGATAATTTCGAAACTGCTGATTCGATCGAGATGAAATTTTGTATTTTAATCGAGAATGATATATTAAAACAATATTTTGTCCAGATCACATGACCAGAACCATAGAAACCATAGAAAATTGTAACTTTTGAGAGGAAAGGCCTAGGAACTTGAAATTCTCAGGGTGGGTTTGGATCGCAAATATCGCGATCACGTTCATCTATGAGCAAAATTAGACTAGGGGTTCCGTAAATATGGCCGTTCAAAATATTTTTTTGCTGATAGTTCCGAAAATACTGAGCGGATTGGGATGAAATTTTGCACCTAGCTGAGTAATTATGTATTCAAACTACGTGCAAAATTTTGTCCAGATCGCACCACCAAGACCATAGATACCGTAGAAAATTTTAGCGAATTATCGAAAAAAAATTGATCAGCTGAAGCACTGACATGAAGTCTGGAGTTTGGCCTAAGTTTCAGAATTTTTTTGACAGCTGTCGAAAATTCCTTCAATTGATTTCTGAAACTGGAAAATGCGAATCTACCTACAAGGTGCATGTACGAGCGCTCAAAAGCTCCTGCCTTCACGGCAGTGCTTTTCGTAATTTTTTAAAACTCTTGTCAGTTTAAATAATCGTGTTTCTAAAAATTGTGGAACAAAACGTAAAATTCGACTGATTTGCAGGGAGGGAATTATTTGTGTCATACAGTGTGGCAAATATATTGGGAGCGTTGAAATCCTAACCGGATTGACCAATACCAAGAAAGACAAAGCAACTTCGCTGACAATAGCAATCCCTTTTCCGTTTTTAGAGGTAAGCCAATTAGAATTCTAGAAAGGGAACCTACTGGTCTTTCAATCACTTTGTCTCTCCTTACACTTTTCCTTTAAGAATGCAGAATCCATTCTCTAAGTCTATGGTTCTAACTATTGATTCACCTGTTCGTTGGTCCTTTCTGCCCCAGCCACTTGAACTTGTATCCTTGGCCAAGAAACTAAAGGATCATACACGAAAGGTGTCACGATAGACATTAGAGTAGCCGTATTTGTTCTCAATACATTAAGTGTACAAACACAAGATTTCCTGAACATTCCTTCAACGCCAAGGGGACCCATAGCCGACACCATATTGTGAGTAAGTCTGAAAGGAACTCTTTCAGGATATTCCAAAGATTCTCCTGGGAAAATATGAAAAATATCAATAATTCGTTTGTAAAGGAAATTTTTCATTTACCTTTATTGAACAAACAGTTGAAGTCTACGTGTACAGTATCGCCTGATGTTGAATCTATAGAAATATTTTCTCCATGTCGATCCCCTAAACCAAGAATATAACCAACCATTGACATTACTGCAGTCGTTCTAATGAATGCAGTTCTTGCAGTCAACCAGCTCTATAAAACAACTTTAATAATCAATGATAAAATTAGAATTTCAATATTTACCTGAGCATCTGGGAAGTTCCTCCTGAACCATTCGCCAAGAATTGGAGGATGTCGAACTATTAATCTTTTGACAAATACATCCCTCTTCTTCGATAAAGGATCTTTTAAATCACAGACCACTTGCCTAAGTTCGGAGTTTCTCATTCCAAGTCCTTCAAATTAGAGATCAACGATCATTCGTTTCATACAAATAAGAATCTTACCGTTTTGGTTATAAAGACTCATTAATATGGGCCTAAGGCCGAGAAGGTTTGGAACCCACTCTATAAGACCGCACTCTTCATTCAACGGAGCTACCGAGTATAACCTAATATTTAGCCTTCTTTCTCTGGCTTCAGCCTCACGCGTTAGCAGTTGATTGACAATATCGTTGAATTCCATCAGTCTGAAGTCTTTCCTCAAATCGTCCTTAGGTTTCAACATTTGAATATAACTGAAATATATTATTTGCGAGTTCATTTTCAAGTTTAGCTGTTAGAAGTTCAATCAATTACCCTTTGCCATCGCTTCCCCTCAAAATAATTTTTCGTGGCCTTTGAAGACTCGTCAATATTGTCATTTCATCCTGTATCCCTACAATATGAACGTATTGATTGGGAAAAGGGTTATGTTGATCGGAATTTTTGAAATCGGGGTTTGGTAAGACCAGTTTTCTGAACCTATGTGTAGGAATCATTATTTCACTGAAATTACTTTTACTGAGCATCCTGCAAACAAATCAAATAAATTACTGAATTCCTCTAAAGTATCCGTTCACCTTGGTAAACTCCTGAGAAGACTGTTCACTGAGACTGTGGAAGTATCGTTAGGTATATCTTTGTTGCACAATTCGATCAGTTGTTCAGCTAATGCAGTGAAGTCTTTGATGAGATCAATCATAGGCGGGGATCTGAGTTTGGGATCATTGAATATTTCACTACATCTCTTAACCCTCATAGCATAACTTGATTTAATTATCGGAATCAACATCCACAATGTTTGTTGTGGGTAGTGCAACAATAATTTGATTATTATCGATTTGAGTTCTATGTAGACCTGAAAATGAGATAATTGGTATTTGTTTGATTGATTATGGTTTTCATTAATACTCACCTCCTTCTGGGGATGACATATTCTTGAAAGAAGTTGGGAAAAAGCAGTCAAAAAGACATAAACTGGCAATTTCTGGAGGCAGTTATCAATTAAATGGGTCATCTTCAACAGATTTGTTTTTCTTTCTTCTCTAATTTTGGGTTGTGTAACATCTAGTAACCTAGTGCCATAATCAAACCAAATAGACAAAAGTCTAGGTAAAGATTGATAAACGAAATTACTGCCATATAGAAGGGAATTTCCGAAATAGTTGATCATTACAATTTGCACATCACTAGCTTTCGAATCCCTCTCTTCTTGTGGCAAAGACTGAAATCTGCGATCATAGTACTGACCTAAGCACACCTATAACATAATATTTTTGAGCGCTCGTACTACTTACACGAGGGCTATATCATTTCGTCACGATGTCTGTATTTTTCGAATTTTGAGCCGAAAATGGTCTCAATTGACTATGTTCGACTCACTGATGACGAATCCGTCGGAAAATTCGAGTCCGTCCGTCCGGCCGTCAGCACGATAACTCTCGAACGGATCAACCTAGAGACTTGAAATTTTCAGTGTAGGTTCAGATCCCAAATGCCTCGGTTAAGTTCGTTAATGGGCCAAATTCCACCAGGGGTTCCGTAAATATGGCCGTTCAAAGTTTTGTTTCCCTGATTACTTGAAAACTACAGATTTGATCGAGATGAAATTTTGCACTCAAATGGAAAATGAGGTGTTCAAGCTACATGTGAAATTTTGTCCAGATCGCATGACCAGAACCATAGAAAATTGTAACTTTTGAACGGAAACGCCTAGGGACTTGAAATTTTCAGGATAGTAGTGGATCTCGAATGTCGTGATCACGTTCATCTATGAGCAACATTATACAAGGGGTTCGGTAAATACGGTCGTTTGAAATTTTGTTTTCTCGATAAATTCGAAACTGCGGATTCGATCGAGATGAAATTTTGTATTTTAATCGAGAATGATATATTGAAGCAATATTTTGTCCAGATCGCATGACCAGAACCATAGAAACCATAGAAAATTCTAACTTTCGAACGGAAAGGCCTAGGAACTTGAAATTTTCAGGGTGGGTTTGGATCGCAAATTTCACGGTCACGTTCATCAATGAGCAAAATTAGACTAGGGGTTCCGTAAATATGGCCGTTCAAAATATTTTTTTCCTGATAGTTTCGAAACTACCGATCGGATTGGAATGAAATTATGCACCTAGCTCAGGTATAATGTATTCAAACTACGTGCAAAATTTTGTCCAGATCGCATCACCAAGACCATAGATACCGTGGAAAATTCTAGCGAATTATCGGAAAAAAATTGATCAGCTGAAGCACCGACATGAAGTCTGGAGTTTCGCCTGAGTTTCAGAATTTTTTTGACAGCAGTCAAAAATTCCTTCAATTGATTTCTAAAACTGGAAAATGCGAATCTGCCTACAAGGTGCATGTACGAGCGCTCAAAAGCTCCTGCCTTCACGGCAGTGCTTTTCGTAATTTTCTAATACTTATCAAACTTCAGTTTAAGATTCTGGCAAGAATACATTTTGGATGGCTGTCCTGCTCATAATGCACGCTCAGTTCAGGAATTTTCTAACACATCTTTTGCTGGAGAGACTATTTGCAATAGAGGTACCATACCCTGGTCGGCAAAGTCACCGGATTTGCCTCGACATTATTTGGTGGGTCCCTAGACTTTACAGGTATCCATATGAGAGATTGACAAATTTAGAAGAGCTAAGGCTAAAAATATTCGATATTGTCGAATGTAAGGGCAGAGTTTTTGGATCAGCTCAGGTACTATTATGAGTTGATTTTTATTTGTTTACTGTTGATTTCCAGAAATATGTCAATATTTATTTTTAATTTTCGCAATTACTCGATTATTTTTTGAGAATATGCATGAATTTTTAGGGTACCTTTCAGTTTTTACTTCATTTTCAGGCTTGAGCTAATTAAAATGCACGTTTTCAAATCGTTGTTGTGTAATATCCTCGAATAGAACAGTGATTGGCAAGGCCGAAGAGTGTCCATGACGTCGCCACCGTGAAACCATCGCAAGATTAAATATGGAAATAAACCGCTTTTTACATTTCCTAAAGAATATTATCTCGGTGTGAGACCGACGCGTGCCTTCTGCCTCACCTCTAGGCGATGTTTGAAAGGAAATCTTCAACTCCTGGAAATAGTCATTTTATCTTTATTCGCCTGGGGTTTGCCCTCAACTCCTTTCTCTGCACCTCGCATTGATATTTACTATACCACAATGAATCCTCGCCAAATCGTGTAATGTAAAAATTACGAAAAGCACTGCCGTGAAGGCAGGAGCTTCTGAGCGCTCGTACATGCACTTTGTAGGTAGATTCGCATTTTCCAGTTTTGGAAACCAATTGAGGAAATTTTTGACAGCTGTCAAACAAATTTTCAAACTAAGGCGAAAATCCAGACTTCAAGTCAGTGCTTCAGGTGACCAATTTTTTTTTCGATAGTTCGCTAAAATTTTCTACGGTATCTATGGTCTTGGTGATGCGATCTGGACAAAATTTCGCACGTAGTTTGAATACATTATTCCTCAGCTAGGTGCAAAATTTCATTCCAATCAAATCGGTAGTTTCGAAATTATCAGGAACAGAATATTTTGAACGGCCATATTTGCGGAACGCCTAGTCGAATTTTGCTCATTGATGAACGTGGCCGTGAAATTCGCGATCCAAACCCACCCTGAAAATTTCAAGTTCCTAGGCCTTTTCCTTCGGAAGTTATAATTTTCTATGGTTTCTATGGTTCTGGTCATGCGATCTAAACAAAATGTTGCTTTAATATGTCATTCTCGTTTAAAATACAAAATTTTATCTCGATCGAATCCGTAGTTTCTAAATTATCGAGAAAACAAAATTTTGAACGACCGTATTTACGGAACCCCTAGTATAATTTTGCTCATTGATAAACGTGAACGCCACATTTCAGATCTACACCTATCCTGAAAATTTCAAGTCCCTAGGCCTTTCTGTTCGAAAGTTATGATTTTCTATGGTTTCTATGGTTCTGGTCATGCGATCTAGAGAAATGTTGCTTGAATATATCATTCTCCATAAGTATACAAAATTTCGTCACGATCGAATCTGTAGTTTGGAAATTATCAAGAAAACTAAATTTCAAACGACCATATTTACGGAACCCCTAGTATAATTTTGCTCATAGATGAAAGTGATCACGACATTCGAGATCCACACCTATCCTGAAAATTTCAAGTCTCTAGGCGTTTCCGTCCAAAAGTTAAAATTTTCTATGGTTTCTATGGTTCTGGTCATGCGATCTGGACAAAATTTCACATGTAGCTTGAACACCTCATTTTCCATTAGAGTGCAAAATTTTATCCCGATCGAATCTGTATTTTCAAAGTAATCAGGAAAACAAAATTTCGAGCGGCCATATTTACGGAACCCTCGGGCGGATTTTGCCCATTAACGAACTCAACCTCGGCATTCGAGATTCGAACCTACCCTGAAAATTTCAAGTTTCTAGGACATTCCGTTCGAGAGTTATCGTGTATACGGACGGACAGACTCGAATTTTCCGACGGATTCGTCATCAGTGAGTCGAACATAGTCGATTGAGACCATTTTCGGCTAAAAATTCGAAAAATACAGACATCGTGACGAAATGATATAACCCTCGTGTAAGTAGTACGAGCGCTCAAAAAGAGCACCCAGAAATAATTTGTTTATTTCAGATCTTTTAAGTAAACATGTTTCTTAGACTTATATAAGTAAACAATCCAATTTTGAAACTCAAATGCTTGCAGTAGCTTATAATTTTCAAAAAACTGTGTGATGGTTCAAAAACCAATGTACTTTTATGGCTGCAAAACTGTTTGTATTTTCATCTGACACGAACATATACAGAGTGTCCCAGAAGTCGATGTCAAGCAGGAATGGGGTTAAGCTGACCGTCCACTTGTACGCATCGGACAGATCGGATTTAGATTCTCGCCCGAGAATCTCCTCAAAGGAATTCCGATGCGGCCGATACGTACAAGTTGACGCGGGTCCATTGAAAACAATGGTAAAAATAAAATCGGTGCGTGCGATGCGTGCTTCCGATACGTGGACGGTCAGCTTAAAAGCCTGAGTCATAATAATCATCAGAAAAATATTTAGAAAAATCTAGGTCATCTATTTTTCAAATTATATTGCATTTTATTTGATTCCTGTTGCTACAAATCTTTAATATTTTCCAATTTTTTTTATGTTATCCTGAATAGTGCTTCTGTAACCTGTACCATTTGATTCTAAGCCAACTGCTCCAACTTGGAAGATAATGTCACTCTTTTCCGAAACAAGTATTCAAAATTATTATTTCGCCCAACTTCAACTGATTGTACTACATCAGTTTAGCGAGTGACTTCAAAAGTTAGCGCTTTTAATAAGGATTCTAAAATGGTGAAACACTTACTACATTATTCCTCAGATAGGGCAAAAAAAAAGTTTTTTTTAAAGAAACTCAGTTTTGAACCATTTTCTTTCAACTTACTTAAAATGATTCTAGTGTATCCAATAAATGCTATAACTTTAAGAGTCCTGCCATAAAGTGTGAGCGAGACAGATAGTTCCGCCACTTTTTTGTAGTGGCGGCACACGCAATTCTGAAATGGTATAACATTTACTACACTATTTCTTAAATGGGCCAAAAAAAAAGTTTTTCCCACAAAAATTCAGTTAGAATCAAAGGTTCAAAAATCATCACATGGTGTGCATTTTCTCTAATAAAAGAAAATACAATAAAAGTAATTTGAAAAATACAAGACTTATATTTTTTTATATTTATCCTGATGATCCTGATTTATCTGATGACTATAATGACTTAGCCTATCACCCGATTCCGGCTTGACGTCGACTTCTAGGACACCCTGTATACACACAAAATATTTGGAATACATATACTGATATAGATTGGTGTTTCCTTTACTTACTTAGTATAATTGTACCATGTATTTCAAATCTATAATTTTTTTCTTACCAAACTTTTCTCCCAACCTTTATGCACTTCAAAGGCGTCCTTGTAATTTTGTAGGGTAATATCAGCTTCAACATTAGAGGTACTATCGTTATAAGTTGCTATTAACAATCTTGCTTCAGCGCAAAGTTTTCTGCAAAAAAAAATTATTATTTCAAATCAGTAGATTTTAATACAAAACAATACCTTTGTGAAAGACTCAAAGTATCAAAATTTTTCTGATTACCAGGCAGAAGTTTGTCCAAACCTCTCCTCAAGGTTGTCATAGCTTGTTCGTTTTCTTCCCTAAGCCAGTGTAATCTAGCCTTTTCGATGAATATTTCAGATGGGGCATACTCCTCAGCTTTTAAGGTGTAAGTATAAGCTTGTTGATGCACCTGTTTGTCAAAAAATTTTTTATGAAACAAAACATCGAGTAGTTGACTATATCTTACCCTAGCCGACCTGGCAGTTTTGGCGCTAAGCAACCAACATTCTCCTAGGAGAGCATCGATGTAAGGAACTGCATTAGGTAATTTTTCTTCAATTAATTTCTTGCCCTGTTCTAATGCTACCCGCCTCAGACACAAAATAGGTTCCATTATCCTCACAGATTCTTGTACTACCTGGAACAAATCTATTTAGCTCCAACATGACTCAAAACGACTTTTGTCTACCTTCAACCTCAATTCCCATTCACTCTTCAAGTCACTGATCACTTTTTCGATCAGTTTATTATCATTTTGTTGAACCAGTAAGTTATGGATACATTTTTCCACCTGTTGAAGCTCATTCAAAGAATGTAAACGAGCAATGTAACCATAACCATGCTGGTAAGCACCTTCTTCTAAGCTTGCTGCTCCAAGGGAATCCACTTGTTGTAATTTCAAGGACTCCAAGGTAGATTTGAACTTATCTCTTTCTCCTAAAAAAATTGATTGAAATTTCAAACTGATACAGAACCTGGAGGTGTACCTTTATTGAAATGAATCAAAGCTCTTCCTATTTGCACTCCCCAGTTTTTGTTATTCTTAAGTTCTGGTTTTTCCAGAAGTTTGTTCAAATCATCAAAACTTCCTAATCTCCACAACGGCTCAGCTTGCATTTCCAGTAGCATATTACCGTAGTAATCGTAGGTGTTTAAAGCACCGTAAACGAAATTCAGAGCAGAATTTACATTATCCAAGTCCAAGTAACATTGCATTAATCCCTATTGAAATTCAAAATATATATTTCTTTTCATTTGAATCAAAGTGTAACTGCAGTTGGTGGAAGGAAAAAGAATGTACTGTCTGTTACACTGAATGATCCTCACACCTCAGCTATTTTATTCAATATGCATACAGGTTTGGCAAGTTTACATCTTGGTATAGTCAATGCGAGAAAAAGGGAAAGAAGTTAACTGCAAACACAATTAGTCGAATAATGATAGAATGAAGCGGGATTATTTCCATATCTGAAGAGTTTTCAATATCGATATGTTTTCTTGGTGTCGATGTTGGGGACGTTCTTCGGCCATGTCACTGTTATATTCGAGTGTAAGATACAACATTAGCCTTGAGCTTAAAAAATAATAAAGAAAATTGAAAATGAAATAATAAAAACCCAACCCAACCAAAAAAGTCGAACCTGGTGACCTTGCCTCCAAGGCTATTTTCTCGTGACCAATATCTGGCCACTTAACTGATTGATAAAAAATACAGACATCATGACGAAATGATATAGCCCTCGTGTAAGTAGTACGAGCGCTCAAAAAGAATGTTTTGTTGCAAAAGTTCATCATTTTCTAAAAAAATTTCTCTCATTATCTTACAGAATTCCATTTGCTCTATAGAATTATTTTGGAAATTTTCTTGGTTGTTTTCCAATTTATAGGATTTATGTTCTTCCAAAATATGCTTTACTGCGCAGCCTGGGATGTCAATTTCTTGAGGAATTTGAGTGTTGGACTCATCCGATCACAATTATCTTAAAGCACGTATTGGATAAACTAGAATCATTTTTAGTAAGTTGAAAGAAATTGTTCAAAACTGAGTTTCTTTAAGAAAAATCTTTTCTGAGCGCTCGTACTACTTAGACCAGGGCTATATGATTTCGTCACGATGTGTGTATTTCTCGAATTTTGAGCCGAAAATGGTCTCAATCGACAGAGTTCGACTCACTGATGAGGAATCCGTCGAAAAATTCGAGTCTGTCCGTCCGTCCGTATACACGGAACTCTCGAACGGAACGACCTAGAAACTTGAAATGTTCAGGATCGGTTCGAATCTCGAATGCCGCGTTTATTGGGCAACATTCGCGTAGGGGGTCCGTAAATATGGCAGCTCGAAGTTTTGTTCCCTGCTTACTCCGAAACTACTGACTCGATCGAAGTGAAATTTTGCACTCAGATGGAGAATGAAGTGTTCAAGCTACATGTGAAATTTTGTCCAGCTCGCATGACCAGAACCATAGAAAATCATAACTTTGTAATGGAAAGGCCTAGGGACTTGAAATTTTCAGAATAGGTGTGGATCTCGAAAGTTGCGGTCACGTTCATCAATGGGCAAAATTAGACTAGGGGTTCCGTAAATATGGTGTTTGAAATTCAGTTTTCTTGATCATTTCAAAACTATGGATGCGATCTGGACAAAATATTGTTTTAATATATCATTCTCGATTAAAATACAAAATTTCATCTCGATCGAATCCGTAGTCTCGAAATCATCGAGAAACCAAAATTTCAAACGACCGTATTTACGGAACCCCTAGTATAATTCTGCTCATTGATAAACGTGAACGCGACATTTCAGATCCACACCTATCCTGAAAATTTCAAGTCCCTAGGCCTTTCCGTTCGAAAGTTATGATTTTCTATGTTTTCTATGGTTCTGGTCATGTGATCTGGAGAAATGTAGCTTGAATATATCATTCTCCATTAGTATACAAAATTTCGTCACGATCGAATCTGTAGTTTTGAAATTATCGAGAAAACTAAATTTCAAACGACCATATTTACGGAACCCCTAGTATAATTTTGCTCATAGATGAACGTGATCACGACATTCGAGATCCACACCTATCCTGAAAATTTCAAGTCCCTAGGCGTTTCCGTTCAAAAGTTACAATTTTCTATGGTTTCTATGGATCTGGTCATGCCATCTGGACAAAATTTCACATGTAGCTTGAACACCTCATTCTCCATTTGAGTGCAAAATTTCATCTCAATCAAATCTGTAGTTTTCAAGTAATCAGGGGAACAAAACTTTGAACGGCCATATTTACGGAACCCCTGGTGGAATTTGGCACCGAGGCATTCGGGAACTGAACCCACACTGAAAATTTCAAGTCTCTAGGTTGTTCCGTTCGAGAGTAATCGTGCTTACGGACGGACGGACAGACTCAAATTTTCCGAAGCATTCGTCATCAGTGAGTCGGTTCAAAATTCGAAAAATACAGACATCGTGACGAAATGATATAGCCCTCGTGTAAGTAGTACGAGCGCTCAAAAAGGAAAGATTTGTTGCAACAGGAGTTCAAAAATCATCACATGGTGTGCATTTTCTCAAATTAGAGAAGAAGCAATATAATTTGAAAAATACAAGACTTAGATTTTTTCAAATATTTTTTTATGTCCACTATGACTTAGCCTATTACCCGATTTCGGCTTCACTTCGACTTCTAGGTCATCCTGTATATCGAATGCAACCGACTTTTTGAAAAGAATGAAAAATTTGTATTCGTTTGAACGGAGGGAACCTGTTGATCTGGGTAAGAAAATGTAATTTTTCCAACCACTTCATCCGCATTGTCGGTTTTCAAACACCATTTAATAATATTGTTTTGTGTGTTACACAAATAAATTTTTTTCAGAATAACAATTTCTTTTCCGCAGACGAAACGCCTAAACAAATGACCAGAAGATTTGCCACGTTCCGTCGGTATTCGCCCATCTCTCATTTCTTTTTGACCTTCGCCTTCCTCTAGGCATTTCTGCGATGCCAAGATGTATCCTTGCCAAACCTGTAAGTATCTCTCCCAACAAACCTGAACATGTCGAAACTTTAGAGGTGGTTTGATTCTTTCGTAACATGCAGCAGCATCTGCCAGTTTACCCGAAACTTCTAGTGCTAAAATTCGGTCTTCGATTGTTGGCTCAGTATTACGCAAGGCCATAGTACCTGCTACGCCATCTGGCTCATCCAACTGGGCATATATCTGGAAAATTAGTTATTGTTATGATATCAAAATAATTACTGTTTTGTGTTGAAAAAAAACCTCAGCTAAGAATGATAAGTTATCTGTCATTTCTACTAGATTTTCTGTAATGAAGTCTTCCAGGTACATTAATGCTCTTGGGTATTCTCCACATTGGTAGTTACATTTTGCCAGCTGCAGTTTACAGAATCGACTCAAAAAGTTCTAAAAATAATTTATATGATTAAAAGAAGTTCTGGAGGAAAATAACCAGTCCGCCTACCTTGATCGTCTTGAAGTTAGGATCATTCCTTACCGCAACTCTATTTAGGCACTGCCACTGTCTCAACCATCTATCTATGAAGTCAAGGAGGATGAAGACAGTTTTTGTGCATTGATTTTTCCAAAACTCCTTCTGAGTGACAGAAAGAGAAGTTATGTTAGCACCAGGCATAGGTACTGTCACCACCTGAAATATTATATAAAATAATGGAATGAACCAATATGGAAACTCAACCCCTTGTTAATGAAGTTTTTGTCAAGTCCTTCAAAATTCAAGAATCGGATTATAGAGAAAGAAGAATGCATGCCGATAGATGCGGCTCTGGTTCTAAAGGGCACTAAGGCCCATAATAAATAGAGAAAATTATATGAAATTTAAATCTCATTTAGTGCACTATTTTATTTTTACGTTGATTTTACAGAAGACGTTACCAAACTTTTCGTCGGTAGTCGCATGTGCCAGGAATACACTTGAGAAGCTCAAAAGTATCTTCCAGGGAACAGTCCCTAATGTTGGGCCAAATTGGACACTTTTGAAAGCGAAGTCCTATTTATGTACTAGATAGACGAAAACAGCATGTCGTTATCTATCACCGTTACATAGTTTCTGTAACCTTTCTTCTGTTGAAAATTTTCCATTTCTGTGAAAACAATCTCGTTGCAACTTTTTACGTAGAATTCAATGCCGCTATCATTTGGGAGAAACTTTTGATGAACAACAAGAAATGAAGGCCGGCTCCCGATCAAATAAAGAACACTTTTACAATAAAACCTCAACTTACAATGAAATGTTCAACCAGAAAATTTATGAAAAATAGGAATCGTTCTGCGGATGTTCAGTAACATCAGGGGGTGGAATACAAATTGGTGAATGATTTAAAATACATTTCAGAAAGAACGAAAAAAGAAAAAAACACGAAAATTCTGTTGATCATAGGAATGCTTGCATTAATTTTAGTGCTCTAGGCGAAGTGGACATACGACATTTTGTAAATAAAGTGGACTGCATGTACAAAAAATAGTGGTGTTTGTTTTGTGTCCACCTTCTTTTAGAACTAACGAGCCACTACTAATTTTTGGACCAAATTTTAGGCAAGTAGCTTCTTTATTTTCCGACAATAGCTCTGCAAAATGTGTGGTTTTTTTTGTTCCATTTTTTAGATTCTACAATACCCATGATGCAAACTGGGGAAATTTCAGAAGAGGTCAGGGCCCGATCTAGCCATTCTGTCGCCCCTAATGTTTCGACTCACTGCTGCGTATAAGCCTCTTTTCCCTTGTGCCATATTTTTCTTTAAGGGGCAAATCTTGTACACGTTTGACCATTTCAACAATACATATTTTTCATCAAAATCGTTACAATATTTAAGAGACATCAATCACTAGAAATGGTTTGTTTTAAATTTTAATGGAAATAAAAGAACTTGGCTGGTTACCGCCACAAAACAAATCATTTTCAAAAGGACACAAAAAAGTCAAAATATGAAAAAAACTTATAACACTTTCAATCTGGACACACACTCAACGAACATTGAAATATGAATTTTTTGCTTTTCTCATCACAATTAAGAAAAGGAATATGGAAATATTTATGTAAAATAGAATCAGATTCCCCAATTTTTCTCCCTCTTCCCGGCGCTGAAAATTTTAATTGGTAAATTGAAATTGAAAACCATTTTTGAAATATCACAAATGTCACCTCAAAATCTAAAAAAAACTATCATTATAGCTCAATGAGATGTAGTGTAAAAAAACTCGTGAAAGGGCCGTGCAGGGAATCGCATGCAGACATTGCCGGCTGTAATATTAAAGAGTGGGGCACCTTTGAATTTTTTTTATAATGATTGGACATTGGACCATATTTCTCCTATTTCTGACCTTATTGCATACTTTGAATAACTATGTTTCCAAAAGTTGAGATCAAATTACTTACGTATTTTTGAAACTTTTTCCCGGCCAATCTCATTTGCGTATATGAAAAATCAGGAATTATTATGTCCTAGTAGAAAAACTGAGAGGCAACCGCCCTCAATTTTACGCTCCTAATTTTTGCCGCCCTGGGCAATTGCCCGATTTGTCCCCCTCCCCCTAGATCGAGCCCTGGTAGTGGTAGGGAATTTTTTCTCAAGCAATTCCAAAAGAAAAACAACTTACGCTAATAATAGATCTATCCAATTCATGTTTAGTATTGAATGAACTCAAAACAGCTTGAAATTCTTCATAGGCAGCTTCTTCGCAGTTACCTTCAATCAGGCCATGCAAAAGAATATGTGGTAAAAAGTGCATAAGAATCCTTTCTCCCTCTTTCATACTGAGAAGACAACCTTCTAGCAGTGTCCTTCTTTCTGTTGGAAGCTTGGAGATAAGACTATAAGCCCAACTGCAAGAAATATCTAATATATTCGAAATTAGGTTCAATAACATCTCATCTCACTTATAGAGCCATGATTGAAAAGAGGACCCCAAGTTTGATCCAAAGATTGGAATTGTGTAGTCGAAGCTCAGAGAGTTTAAAGCCGAGATATAACGAGAAGATAATAGAGGTTTCATTAGTTCTTGCTGAGCTTCTGAAAATTGTTTCCATATCAAATGTTTGCTACTTCTTTCATCAGGTGATATTTGGTATGTTTTCAAGATTTCCTGAATGGCTAAAGCTGTACGATCCATGTTCTACAAAAATCATTTTAGAAGAATCGATAAATGGAAATGTATATAAAATAGAGTTCATACTTACCACAGCATTGGTTTCAGCCTGAAGTGCTTTAATTAATTCATTCAGAGCATTTATAACAAAATTGTCTTCGTCAATGAAAAACGAAAATTCTCGAGTATCATGGACATACCTAGGAATGAACACAATAAAAATCAATGAAAAGTTCGACCAATAGTATGCCAACTTACCTCCGCGGAAGATGACTTGGTTCCAAAGCCCCCAATTCACCAATAACCTCTGCACAAGCCAATTTTAAATGTTTGTCCTTTTCCCGACAACTTAATGTTAAGACATCTATCAATTCTACAATAGCATCATCGATACCATTATAGCCTAGAATCATTTTATCCAATTCTTCCCTATTTTTTTCCAATAATAAATTCAATTCTTTCATGCCCTCCACTCTTATTTCGATTGTTTCATGAGTCAGATATTTCAACAGCCACTTGATCTTCTGTTTGAAAGTGTATCTATCAACCTCAGAGAGATATGATTGTAGTTTATTCGATATCAAAGTGGAAATCTTCGTATTCATCATAAAAAATAAATCTTTGATGTAATCATTCACTTTATGTTCATTTTCACATATCAAATATGCGTAAATTTCATTTATTTCATTGGGACATTGATCCATGAGAGGTTGCAGTGATTTGAATATTGTAGCCAGTTGGGGACCCAACATTTCTACTTCGCAGCATTTGAGGAAGGTAAACCACACTGCTGATACTAAAGTTGGGTATTTCTTATAATCAACCGTTTGCAACATGGAAATTATCTTGAATCTCAACGGAGTTATATGTTTTGATCCCATAAAACTGAATATTCCTGACAAACTCTCCAGTGTTTCCTCATGATCAGTCTCGTCAGAAATAAGTTGGTTCAGAAAGAATTGTAGTACTCCAAGAAAACGTGAATGGAGATATTCTGGAATATTTGTTGTATTTTTTTCGGTATCTTCTTTAACAAGAAGCTTAAGAGCTAGAACGACTTCTTTATTCTTTTTATGGAAATGTAGTAGTAAGTTGTTCAAAATGACCTTTAATCAAAATATTCAAATTAATAATAGCGGAAAGTTTCAGAATTAACAGATTAAAAACACCGCAATTAAAAGAAATAGGGGAGAAACCGCCATACATGTCTGTGAGATAAAAAAAAATTACGAAAAGCACTGCCGTGAAGGCAGGAGCTTTTGAGCGCTCGTACATGCACCTTGTAGGCAGATTCGCATTTTCCAGTTTTAGAAATCAATTGAAGGAATATTTGACTGCTGTCAAAAAAATTCTGAAACTTAGGCGAAACTCCAGACTTCATGTCGGTGCTTCAGCTGATCAATTTTTTTCCGATAATTCGCTAGAATTTTCCACGGTATCTATGGTCTTGGTGATGCGATCTGGACAAAATTATGCACGTAGTTTGAATACATTATTCCTGAGCTAGGTGCATAATTTCATTCCAATCCGATCGGTAGTTTCGAAACTATCAGGAAAAAAATATTTTGAACGGCCATATTTACGGAACCCCTAGTCTAATTTTGCTCATTGATGAACGTGACCGTGAAATTTGCGATCCAAACCCACCCTGAAAATTTCAAGTTCCTAGGCCTTTCCGTTCAAAAGTTAGAATTTTCTATGGTTTCTATGGTTCTGGTCATGCGATCTGGACAAAATATTGCTTCAATATATCATTCTCGATTAAAATACAAAATTTCATCTCGATCAAATCCGCAGTTTCGAATTCATCGAGAAAACAAAATTTCAAACGACCGTATTTACAGAACCCCTTGTATAATGTTGCTCATAGATGAACGTGATCACGACATTCGAGATCCACACCTATCCTGAAAATTTCAAGTCCCTAGGCGTTTCCGTTCAAAAGTTACAATTTTCTATGGTTTCTATGGTTCTGGTCATGCGATCTGGACAAAATTTCACATGTAGCTTGAACACCTCATTTTCCATTTGAGTGCAAAATTTCATCTCGATCAAATCTGTAGTTTTCAAGTAATCAGGGAAACAAAACTTTGAACGGCCATATTTACGGAACCCCTGGTGGAATTTGGCCCATTAACGAACTTAACCGAGCCATTCGGGAACTGAACCCACACTGAAAATTTCAAGTCTCTAGGTTGTTCCGTTCGAGAGTTATCGTGCTTACGGCCGGACGGCCGGACAGACTCGAATTTTCCGACGGATTCGTCATCAGTGAGTCGAACATAGTCGATTGAGACCATTTTCGGCTCAAAATTCGAAAAATACAGACATCGTGACGAAATGATATAGCCCTCGTGTAAGTAGTACGAGCGCTCAAAAACACACACATAAGCTTGTGGATGATCGTTAGGTAGGTAAGTTTGTTTAATCATCTCTAGGATGATTGATATGATATTTTTCCTCAACGATTTTTTGATATTTATGTTCAGGTTAATTCAATAATGAAAATACTTTCTAAACTCGTAGGTCTAACTTTTCCACTATAGGGTGGAAAATATTGAGAAACCTCAACAACACTTTCATCGAAAATTGGTTTTGATAAGATATTCTGTGAAATTTCCGAATTATAATAGAATTAGCCGATACTTGATGGAATTCCATAATCAAACTTACAATAGAATAACTAATATGATTTCCACTACATTGGGTTAAATTTCCCAACACCTGTTTGGATGCAAAGCATCATCATGCTAGTTATTCTATTATCATATTAGATATTGTATTGTAAATTTCCGAATTATATGGAATATTTTCTGGTGAGTGGTTTCAAAGATTCGGCACTCCCCAAAACTTGAACTGAAAAATTCTCGGTGTTCAAAATTTTTTTCCTCAAACAATCCCAAAGATCAGGAATAATAATCCAAAGCTATAATTTCCACAAAACAGCTAATTGTACCTATAACATTTTTTCTTGACTTACCCTTAAATTTTTTCTCCTCAAGCTCTCTCCACTCAATCCAGTTGTTTTTTCCACATATGACATAACAGCTTTATAAACCCCACTTGTTTCTTGATTCAAGAAAGTGTGTATGAATATATAACCATATTTACTGGCTAAAAGCTCAGGAAGTTCAACATCCATGATCGAAGCCATTTCTTCAATAAGTTTATCAATATTTGGCAAAGTTTTGATTTTTGAAATCAAAAACGGTAATAAATTCTGACACTCCTTGGTAACGAAAGCTTTCACTTCCAAATATCCAAAAATCATGGAAATTTTTTTCAATGAGGTCCTCATTCTATAGTTTACAGCTATTTGATTAACCACGCATAAATGAATCAACGTGTCACAAATTGCATTTGTATGAAAATAGTATATTTGTAATGGAGTTTTTTTGTGTATTTCTGCTAAACTGTATAGTCTGTTGATGGCTGCAAGAACATATTTAGATGTGGGGACCATAATAAAGTAAAGTATTATTTTAAAAAGAGGTAGAATAGCGGGTTCATGCTTTATTTGAATGAGAGACCTTATGGATGTGAGCAGGGCATCTTGTAATTCAAATTTTGAAAATTTAATTGATTTCTTCGTTAATTCTAAGATGGTTTCCAACACTTTATCCACGAAGTCTTTCTTATCACTTTCAGAAATGTTTGTGTTTTCCTGAAAAAAAGGATGGCAATGTTGAATATCAATTTATGTGGAGCAGTGGGGTATATTGTCAAATATATCATGATTTTAGGGGTGATAGACACAAATTGTAGCACCAAAATATTGATAGTGAAGTGGCACTTCCGGTTATACTGGAAATATATACCAACTTCCTTATTTCAACACCCAATATATATTTTTACATTTTTAGAAACTCCATTGAATTTTATGAAATGATTACTACCTAACACCTATAACGAGTAGTTTTTTAGTTGTTATCGATTTTCCTACAAATCTGATTAATGGAGGGTGCCACAAAATTGCAAATATTTATTTACTTATTGAATCTGCCGCTCAGGCTATGTTAACAGCTAACAACTTTAAAACTAGTGAGAGGAATTCCAACTTTGCAAATGAACATGAAAAGGGCTCAAAAGTCGGGATTTTTAAAATGGGAAGTACTATTTTTTCATTCTTGTTAGATAGAGGATAAAAAAGGGAGGTTTTTTCAGGATGCTCTATACCTAAATATTATAGTTTTCAAGTTATATCAAGAAAACTATTATGTATGAGCTTCTGAAGGGTCTCACAGAGACCTAGGAGAGTCAGGATATAAACAATAAACAATGTCTAAAATCATCTCTGTTTTGTGTATCATGGTACTGATAGAAAAATCAGATTGTCTATATCCTGACTCTCCTAGGTTTTTGTGAGACCCCTCAGAAGCTCAGAGCTTGTGCAATTTAGGGGAACCGGTTGTATTCTGTGTAGGCTTTGTTACTGTGTCCTTACGCCAACTGAGGCACAGCACTGTTAATTGTTTACCCAACAGTGAAAAATCATTCAATACCATTAGATTAATAGATCATCGATAAATATCTTTCCTTTGTGCATTGAAGTAAAACTGCACTACCAAAAACTTGTCACAAATATGCCGAAGAAAGTGAACACCATGAACATTGAAACGTATTCTACAAAATTACACCAATTATGGCACCATAAATCCTACATTATAAAACCATGACAGATGATAGTATTCAATTATTTTTCTATGAGTACCATAGTACGCAAAAAATAGAGACGATTTGGAGAATTTCAGGAAGGTATAGGAAATCCTGAAAGAAGGTACCTTATTTTTGCAGGCAAATCGATAATGACTCGAAACTACTGGATTGTATTGGACAATTTATAGATCCACCTAAATTCATTGAAGATTTCAAAAAGGTAAAAATATTTAGGGTGTTCTATTTGTAATAAGGAAGTAACTATATGTTTTTGGTATAACCAGAAGGGCCATTTCACTCTGAATATGTAGGGGATGTGTTCTTTCCACAGTTGCCTACATACAAAAATTTTCAGAAAAGTCTGACGATTGGTTTTCAAGATATCGATCAAGGGACATCCTGTATATATAGGGTGTTCCAGAAGTCGACGTCAAGCCGGAATTGGGTAACAAAGTAATAATAGTCATCAGAAAAATAAAAAAAAAATATCGAAGTCGTGTATTTCTCAAATTAGGTACATATATCCGTACCTCAGAGCAAAAGGGTATTAAGTCACAAAATGTGAGTTTCTCAGGAGACCGTAAAATACTTGCATTTTTCGCTTGATTCGCGTTGTGATTAAGGACTTGATACTATGTTATTTTCTTTATTTTAAGTCCAATCGTCTTGAAGATAGACCACTAAATAGAGCGCGAAATTTAAATGTAGGTGAGCCAAAAAACCCGAAAATTGAAATTTTGGACTTAATACCCTTTTGCTTTGAGATACGGATATGCATTTTATTTTATTTGAGAAAATGCACATCATGTGATGATGTTTCAACTCCTGTGGCTGTAGAAATTTTTATTTTTTTCTATTTTATCCTGAATAGTGCTTCTGTAATCTGTCTATAACCTTTGATTCTCAGCCAAATGCTCTAGCTCGGAAGATAATGTCACTCTTTGCCGAATCAAGTATTCAAAATTAATATTTCGCCCAACTCCAACTGACTGTGCTGACTTACTACATTATTTCTTAGATTGGGCAAAAAAAGGTTTTTCTTAAAGAAACTCAGTTTCGAACCATTTTCTTTCAACTTACTGAAAATGATTATAATGTATCCAATACCTGCCATAATTTTAAGATTCTGGTTTGAATGAGATGGAGCGAGTCCTGCCATAAAGTGTGAGCGAGACAGATAATGACGTCACTTTTTGTATTGGCACACCCAATTCTAAAATGGTATATTATTTACTACATTATTTCTTAGATGGGCCAAAAAAAAAAAGGTTTTTTCAAAGAAATTCTGTTTCGATTCATGGCAAGATTTAATGAATTTACAAAAAATGTTCAAACTGCCCTCCTTCAGTCGCAATACATGCACATATCCTTAAAAAGGATCGGGCTATCAGACGGGCGAATGTTCCATTTATGATGAATTCAACTGCTTCCGTAATTTTCAATTGGCTTTAAATAAACTTTTTCTGTCACTGTTCCCCAGTAAATAAAATCTTAGGGATTTAAATCAAGTCAGCGATCTGGCCACGATATTGCACCAGACCGCCCTATCCATCTGCCCCTAAATTCTTCATTTAGATATTCTCTAACTGAGAGGGATAGTGCACTGGGCAGCCGTCTTGTTGAAACCAATGTGGTAAATGATTTTGTGGAAAATCTAAATAAATTTCAGCATTTAAGACCTCTGGCAATTCAAAAGGTCTTATGACCCTTCCGTTCAAAATTCCAGTCCACATGTTCACTTTGAACTGATATTGAGATCTATCTTGTCTCATTAAATTAGGAATTTCTACGTGCCACTTGTGTGAATCGTGCAGGTTCATGTAACCATCTTCTTCGAATGTCGATTCATACAACCACAAAATTATCTTAAAGTTATGGTCTTAAGGCACATATTGGATACACTAGAATCATTTTTAGTAAGTTGAAATAAATTGTTTGAAACTGAGTTTCTTTAAGAAAAACCGTTTTTTGCCCAATCTTAGGAATGAAATAGTAAGTGTTATACCGTTTTAGAATCCTTTTTAAATGCGCCAACTTCTAAAGTCACTAGCCAAAGTGATGTAGTAAATTTTTATCTTCAGTACAGTCAGTTGAAGTTGGGCGAAATATAAATTTTGAATATTTGGTTTGGCGAAGAGTGATATTATCTTCCAAACTGGAGCAGTTGGCTTAGACTGAAAGGTTACAGGTTACAGAAGCACTATTCAGAATAACATAGGAAAAATAAAATCAGAAAAAAGTAAAGATTTGTAGCAAAGGAGTTCAAGAATCATCATATTTTGTCATCATCACATTTCGGAATAAAAGACAATGCAATATAATTTGAAAAATTCACAACTTTTTAAAATTTTTTTTTCTGAAAATGCTTGAACAGGTCAATTTAATTTAGGTTGTTACTTTTAGGCTCTATTTGCATCATCCCCACTTCAAACTTTGAGCAGGGATAACATTAGAATTAGAAAAAGAATGGCATTATACACAACATTACCAATTACAATCGATTTTTACCTGACTATTCTTGAGAATCAATCCAATATCTCTTGCCAGAATTCCTCTTACTTTAAGATCACTATCTTCCAGTTTCTCAAGCCAAATTTTCACAATATCAACAGACGTAAATGTAAGTACATGACTAGCAAGTGTTGGTAATATCTCTAAGGCACAAATCTTCAACGAAACTTCTTTAGTTTCGAGAACTGCCAAACTCTTTCTCAGTATATTATTAGATAAAGAGCTGACATCGAATTTGTTGCGACAGAAATTTAAGAACAGTGATGGATTTTTATTGCCACTGATTTGTTGTTTGAAGTGACTTAATTTTTCAACTTTTTCAGTTGAGTTCTTAATTTCAATATCACATTTTTCACAGTATATTTTAATGGATAGTCTTCCTGCTTCATTCAAACTAATAACTTTGATGTAATCACAGTATGAAGTGCACAAAATTGGTTTTGAAAGAGATAATGCAGCTTTCAAAATATTTCCTTTACCATCGTTCAAGTTTGGAATGAAGATTTCATTGAAATATGATTCTGTTCTTGAGAATATTGAGATTATTTGAGGAATCATATGTAGTATCTAAAAAAACTCATATATCACATAAGATTCAAAAAATAAATAAAGGTACTCACTTCAACTTCAAGAACTTCATTTTGTTTTTTGTGGATATTATTGAAAATTTTCAACAATACGAATTGAATATCATTAACATGATTCTCATTCAAGTTTTGTAGGAATCCACAACTTAGAGCTTCCAAAAAGTACCTCAAGTATTGAGCGGATTGAACTTCTGAATATTTTTTCCTCCTCATTTTTATGTATAATTCCTGAATACTTTTTTTCGTACCAAAACTATCAGTGCACCCTATGAGCTGATTTGGCATTTGCTTTTCATCACTGTATACATCAGGCATCACATATGGATAAGCAAGTATTGTAAAAATAATATCTAAATTCTTGGTTCTTGAGAGAAGCATTAAATTAACCAGAAAAATTGAATATAAATCTTGAAACTCATCATCATCAATGTTTAGTTCGAAACAATTGGTAAATTTTTTGAGGAAATTATAGAAAAATGGTACTTCCTTGAAGAAAATCAAAGAAACATCTACAAGAGATTTGCTGTTTATCAAACAATATTGTACTTCCATTGCTATTTGAAGAAGCATTGCTGATAGCTTATTGAAGAACTTCAAAAATTCATTCAATGATTGATGGCTTTCTTCAGTTTTTTGCAAGAGAATCTCACAAAATATATTCCATTCCTGACATACGCTTTGTTCATAAACTTTGATTTCTTTCCCACATTTGAGTTGAGAACAATGATTCAAAATAGAGTTTTTCAATCTATTCTTCAACAAACATATTTTATAGAAGTTTAATGTAGTTAAACTTTCTACAATGAAATCATCAAAATTTTCCCCAATATCGACCACATCTAACTTCTGAAAATAAGGTACTATCACCCTTAAAAATTCCTCTGAAGCAGTATATTCGCAAGATTTCTTCAACATGTTGTTATATAAAGAAAGCGTCAATCTTCTACTTTTAAATGATCCATTTTTGATGTACTCAAAATGTTTGTAAACCTTTAACAGCACATGCTCTAAAGATGAGTATTGAGTATCATTTAAACATATACTTCCGTCATAAACTCCACAAACTATATTTTCAAAATATAAATGGAATTTCTGCAAAATTATTTCAATATTTCCACTGAAATTCTTATGAATATGCAGTTGCTCAACAATCGTTCCATATAGCTCTAAAATATTTACTTTTAAACTAACAGTACCTTTGTTCAATAGAGACATATAATCATTAAAGATCCTCTCTATTTCTTCTCCAAAATTATCAAACATAAAGCAATCAACCACAATAGGTTGAATAATTTGAGTTATATTATTCAACAGATTAATGCATGTGCTCCTTGATGTGATTTCCACAAAAATGGGACTCAAATCTATTTTGTTTCTAAATTCATAATGTTCTGATGGTATGAAGATGTCTAAAACTTCCTTCTCAACATTACTTTCTTCCAAATAGAATTTTTTCAGTTTATTAAGGGCTCTTCCATATTCAATTGCGATATCACGATACATATTTGGCTGCGTTCTTGACAATTGAAACAAAATATATCTCTGTACATCAATAAGAGATTCGTGTATTTTGGAAAGTTTACGACCACTCATTGCATAGAAAAATCTTCCTAATATCCAAGTCGTAAAGGATTTATACATATTAGCTATTTTTTGGTAGTCGATATAAGAAAGAGAAGGATCTTTTACAGGAACAAATGTGTTTTTGAGCACGCTCGACTTAATTATAGATACAAGTCTCGTTACAGACTCCTCCTTTTTGAAGACATCAGGCATTATCATAGTATCGTTGAGCATTTTCCAAGATGGAAATGCAAAAATTGTCTCTTCTATAGAAGACATTACTTTAGTTATTTTGGAGCTCTAAAAAATTAATATCTTCTTCTAACAATTTTTTTGGTAGCTCTATCACATATCACAGTTAACTTCTGATCACATTTCAAATATGTTTTCATTTCATCACATATTTTCAATATTCTATCATATTTGACGTTAAAAGTTTGGAATAGGTTAAATGAATTAAAATTTGCCGCCAAGAAGTTCAAGGGCTTAACGGAAACCATAGATATCCAAAGCCTAGGTCTCAAATGACAAATGACGAAATGACACAAATGACAAAACAAAACATAAGTGTGTTAAGTATAAGCACGGTTCCAAAATGGTCGTCACGGTGAGATGACCTACATTTCCTCACGTCCCAGTTTGGAGCCCCCAAAGTATTTAAAAATTAAAAATAATATTTATAAAGAACGACGAAGATTTAAATTTATGTTTGTATAGTGATAATTGTTCAAAAAGCTTGGAGATTTTTTGGAAAATTCGTGATTTATGTTCTACATGTGACTGTGATAAACTATTTTTGGGGATTGGCTTTACCAAGAATCCTGCAGTTCCTCAGGACCCCGAGAATAAAACGACTAAGATTATACTGAGATTGGGTACATAGCCTCAGTTGCTGAGCCCAGACCAAAGCCATCACGTTCTAGGGGGGCTGCTAGACGGGGTGGCTTGTTCAGCAAGAATGAACAAACAACAAACAAACTAAGCAGCAGACTGGTATGAGCTTTGTCTCAGATTCCTGCTGCCTCCAGGAGCCGGACTGCTAATTGGATAAGAGCTATTGAATTTGGGTACATAGCGGAGGACGCTGAGCCCATGGGCGCTGCCTGGTTTCATCAAGAGTCAGTTGATAATCCATCTGGTAGCAGTTGAGAAGAAGAAGAAGAAGAAGTATAAGCAAAGATTAGACAACTCTTTGGTATAAGTACTGTTAAAAGGTACAAAAAATGAGGATACATTAATAAACGCAGAGTACCCAGCCAATGAGATGGAATCAGGGTTCTCGGGTAAAATCGACGAAATTCGTCTGTTCGGTGCGAATCCGAACGTCAACGGTCAACCCGATTTTGGCGCGATCGGCGATCGTCACTCTTAATACAACTACAACTGAAAGCTTTGCTGCGATTTTATGTGAAATTTCATTGCAAATTGTTAACGAGTGTTCTGAAAAAGCAATTTTTATTGCTATTTTAACTCTTATTTTCAATCAACAATAGCGAGCTATTCGAATTTGGTGTGAAATATGGAATCTCATATGTAAGTATTTAATAGCAGTGAGTTTGTTAAATGTATTTTGATATTATGTATGTAGTATCAGTTTTTAGTAAAAGCTGAAATTTGTTGCAGAATGAATTTGTGAAATATGCCAAAAGGAGTTCGTCAGTGTGTCAATAAAGAATAGGCACCTTCAGAAAATCCATAATGAGAATATTAGAAAGGACAAGAATCAACATATATTGTGTTGTCTTTGTCTTGCTGAGGATAGAGACAAGTTCTCTAGTTACAGAATTTATGAGAATCATTTAAAAACAGTTCATAATATATTTGTTAAAGAAAATGATTTTCAGTTTAGGAGTAGCGAAGAGTTTGAGGCTTGGAGAGGACAAGAAAACGAAGAAGTGGATTTTGCTGTAATTAGGAAAATTAATACAACAAAAGGAGATACAATTGTATATTACCATTGCAATAGAAGCAATCATAGAGGTAAAATGTTTTTTACAACGCCTAAAAAAATTCTAAAATTCTCGATTTCAGGATACAAAAGTGTTTGTGAGAAACGCAAGAGGAAGGTTGGAGGCAGTATCCATATTCAAGGAGTATGTCCTTCAAGAATAACTGTCAAAATTTCAACAGATGGTAACATGGATATAGGTATCAGTAACAGCATTGAATTAATCTGATTCATCTCTCATTAGGCTTATATAAAGTTACATTTGTTGAAACACATGTTGGGCATGATGATGACCTTAGAACAAAAAGATTGTCAAAAGTTCAACAGAACTTTTTAGTCGAAAAATTAGCTGCTGGAATACCGAAAGAGAGGATAATGAAAGATGCTAGGGAAACAGTACAGAATGGAAAACTGGAAAGATTCAATATTATAACAAGGGCATATTTAGCATATTTGGTGAGAAAATATAATTTAAACAAAATGAGGCATGATGATGATATGGTAGCGAAAGCTTTGAAAGTGGAAGAGTGGAACCAACAGGGAAAAAATTTTGCTTTTTTATTTAAAAAAATTGGTAAGTTATTGTTTCAAATGTGTGTAGCTATTCATATGTGTAATGGGAGAGAGAAAAAGTTCATCTTGTCCTTCAGTCTTGTGTGTAATGTGTAATTCATATTATTGCTTAGAATTTTGCATGGTGGTGGAAGTAGTTTCGAATAATTTCAGGTGAACCTTACCCTGGTTTGAGGGATGAAGACTTCGCATTAGGTTTCATGAATAACATAATGGAGAAGAAAATCAGAGATTTCAAAAATATTATATGTGTAGATGGCACACATGGAACCAATAGAAATAATTGGGACCTTACAGTAGTGTTGGTCAAAGATGAGAATAATATGGGTTTTCCTGTAGCATTCCTCTTGTCAAATAGATTGGATCAGATGATCCAAGATCACTTTTTTTCAGCTCTTAAGTCAAGATTAGGTGGAGTAATAAAATCAAATTTTTTTATGAGTGATGATGATCCAAAGTATTACAATGCATGGATCAAAGTAATGGTTTCTGAGCAAAAACCAAGAAGACTACTATGCACATGGCATATAATAAAAAATTTGAATATACAAGGAAAATCTAAAATTAGGAATTCAGAAATTAGGAAAGAAATGAAACAAGCGATGAGAAAAATTTTGAAAGAAACGGACCCAAAACAATTCAAGGAACTGAAAGAACATTATTTTGATTTTTTAGAAAAGGAAAGAGAAAATGAATTTCTCAAATATTTGCAAAAGTAAAATATCTTACATGAAGTATGAAATAGAAACTAATTTTTTATTTTCAGTTATTATTTCCAGAGTGAAGAAAGGGTTATGATGTGGGCCCACTGTTATAGATTGAAAGCTGGAATTAATACAAATATGGCTATAGAAAGTCTGAACAAAGTTCTGAAATATCACAAAATGGGGGGACAACGTAACCTTAGGTATATCAAATTGAATGAATTTATGGGAAACATTAACACAATTCTCAATTCCAGGGTCGAAAAGTTATTGGATATATTAGATGAACTGGTTGAAGAGAAAATGTGGAAAAAGATAATAAATGAGGAGAGACCAAATGCCAATAACTACCAGCACAAAATAACAGTGGAAGCTCACAAGAAAGCTGAACTAATGGATATAGGTAGGATAGTTACACATGAATCTGGATATTTTAAGGTCCCTTCTAGTTCAGAGAAAAATAAATTTCATATGGTAAGTTGCAAAGATATCTGTGATTATGACTGCCAAGCAGGATTTTGTGATTCATGTAAGGTATGCATACACAGATATGAATGTGAATGTCCAGAAAATGCAGTGAAAAAGATAGTGTGTAAACATATACATGCTGTGTCAATGCTTGAGCGGAGGAGCGAGTCTTTTGTAGGTTCTGATGATGACAATAACAATTTAATAATTGATCCTTCAGGGAGTAAGTTGCGATACCAAGATGAACTTGATCATTTCATGCAGGAGATACAACACAAACAAAATGAGACATCATCAAATAATGATGAAGAAATCAGAAAGGTCTTGATCAAAAAATTTGCTGATTCGACTTTGTATCAGTGAATATAGCAATTATATTTTTAGATTGCTGGAGAGGAATTTGTTGGATTTATCAACCAATTGGTGATAATTTGCGAAAGTTTCTATCAGAAGTATGGAAATCAAAGAGTAGAATGGGAAATTATAGCAATGAGCAAATATGTAAGAAGAGGAAAGGTAATAAACAATCATACTTTCCAAATAAGGAATAATTTTTTCCCAAAATTTGTATATAGCCTTCAAGATAACTAATTCAACTATGTATGTATGCTTTTTTTTACTATTTCTATGGGTTCCGTAATTGCAAAGCAAATTCATATTCGTAAATATCTATATCCTCCACCAGACATACTCGCTAACAAACACCCAGATATAAGGAAAATGGAAACTGCAACCTGTGATTACTAAGCTGTTCACTAAACTAACTAACCGTAGATATTGTCTATGTACGAATGTGAAAGGTGATGGGGAAGATTAAAATGTTTATGTATCTTAGACTATGTTGGGCTGTGCATGAATGCTTTTTGTGAAAAATGTTAATTGTATGTAGCTTAGGTTTCAAATATGCATAGATATTTTTGTTGACAAATTGTAAATTTTTTATGGTGTGGAGCAGTGTGATATTTGTATAATTGCAATTATTCTAGACTTAAAAATTCAGTGTATGTTTTCCCAGCAATATTATTCTATAGAATACTATACATATTGACTGCATTTATACAAATACTGCATTCTGGTTCAGGTGTAGGGGTGTTGGGAGCCTGATAGTGGAAATAAAATTAGTTATGTCCATAATATGTTTTGAAAATTCGCACCTTGTGAAGCATGCCCTCGATATAATGATTAAAAAACGCTGTGCTTTCTCACAATTAATTTTCGAATTAAACTTTATTATATCTTCAAACTTTTCTGTATTTCATTTGGTTAAACCTTCTCATTAAAGAATTGGCAAAATAGTTGTGTTTGACTTTCCTATTCTACCTTCTCAACAAACAACAAGAACGTATCATCCTTTCATGAAATATACAAAATTATAAGGAATTCATATTGACAAGTCATATATTTTCATGACTATTTCAAAGAACTATTTTACTGAAGATGATGTGAAGTAATTAATTCAAATTCAACTCATGATTGTCTGATTAACTCCATATGAATTTTTTAGACCAAAATCAAGAGAATTCTTTCAAATTGAATGAGTTTAATTGTAATCACTTCATGAGGTTTTTTTTGCGTTTAGATGTATGGTTTTTTCATAATGAACACTTCGTTATCCTCAATTGAAAACGGCATTATAAACATCGGCATATTCATGAATGGAAATTTCGAATCAGTATAATTTGTTTCGACCAATATACATATCATCCGATATTATATTGCGTTTTCAGAGTTGAACGTTTTGAAATCGAATTTGGCGCCATAGAGACCACGCCCTTTTCCATCTCATTGGCTGGGTACTTTGCGTTTATTAATGTATCCTCAATGTTTTATACACTAAATAGTACACCTAGTCATACGCCCTAAAGTCGACCGTTTTCGAGAAAAATCAACTTTTATGTTAAAAAACATACTCGCTTGAATTCGCCTCATAGGCGAATTGGTTTCTACTGTCAACCTTTTTGAGCGCTCGTACAACTTACACGAGGGCTATATCATTTCGTCACGATGTCTGTATTTTTCGAATTTTGAGCCGAAAATGGTCTCAATCGACTATGTTCGACTCACTGATGACGAATCCGTCGGAAAATTCGAGTCTGTCCGTCCGGCCGTCCGTAAGCACGATAACTCTCGAACGGATCAACCTAGAGACTTGAAATTTTCAGTGTAGGTTCAAATCCCAAATGCCTCGGTTAAGTTCGTTAATGGGCCAAATTCGCCTAGGGGTTCCGTAAATATGGCCGTTCAAAGTTTTGTTCCCCTGATTACTTGAAAACTACAGATTTGATTGAGATGAAATTTTGCACCCAAATGGAGAATGAGGTGTTCAAGCTACATGTGAAATTTTGTCCAGATCGCATGACCAGAACCATAGAAACCATAGAAAATTGTAACTTTTGAACGGAAACGCCTAGGGACTTGAAATTTTCAGGATAGGTGTGGATCTCGAATGTCGTGATCACGTTCATCATGAGTAAAATTATACTAGGGGTTCTGTAAATATGGTCGTTTGAAATTTAGTTTTCTTGATAATTTCAAAACTACAGATTCGATCGTGACGAAATTTTGTATACTAATGGAGAATGATATATTCAAGCTACATTTCTCCAGATCACATGACCAGAACCATAGAAACCATAGAAAATCATAACTTTCGAACGGAAAGGCCTAGGGACTTGAAATTTTCAGGATAGCTGTGGATCTGAAATGTCGCGTTCACGTTTATCAAGGAACAGAATTATACCAGGGGTTCCGTAAATACGGTCGTCTGAAATTTTGGTTTCTGGATAATTTCGAAACTGCGGATTCGATCGAGATGAAATTTTGTATTTTAATCGAGAATGATATATTAAAGCAATATTTTGTCCAGATCGCATGACCAGAACCATAGAAACCATAGAAAATTGTAACTTTTGAACGGAAAGGCCTAGGAACTTGAAATTCTCAAAGTGGGTTTGGATCGCAAATATCGCGATCACGTTCATCTATGAGCAAAATCAGACTAGGGGTTCCGTAAATATGGCCGTTCAAATTTTTTTTTGCTGATAGTTCCGAAAATACTGAGCGGATTGGGATGAAATTTTGCACCTAGCTGAGTCATAATGTATTCAAACTACGTGCAAAATTTTGTCCAGATCGCACCACCAAGACCATAGATACCGTAGAAAATTCTAGCGAATTATCGAAAAAAAATTGATCAGCTGAAGCACTGACATGAAGTCTGGAGTTTCGCCTAAGTTTCAGAATTTTTTGACAGCTGTCGAAAATTCCTTCAATTGATTTCTGAAACTGGAAAATGCGAATCTACCTACAAGGTGCATGTACGAGCGCTCAAAAGCTCCTGCCTTCACGGCAGTGCTTTTCGTAATTTTTTTTTATAACTACAAGTTAACAATTTAAATTTATTTCCTGAACCACTGAACAATCTTCAAAAGAACTCATTACTGAATACACAAAACACTTATCCTACTTCGATTTTTGTTTTCAATTTCAACATTTGTATCTCGAAAATAGAAAAGAAGATTATTCTTATAATTTAATAATATGTATATAGGGTGTTTCATTGGTAAATGTACATACGTTAACCTGAGGTAGAGCTACCCTAGACGATCCCAAAAACCTATATGTGATATGTAGGTCTAATCATCTTCATAGCCGAGATACAGGGTGATTTGTGTATTCGTCAATATTTTCAATTGCTTATAATTTTCGAACCATCCAGTATAAACAATTGATATTTGGAACGTAAAACACACTTCCATGGGTGAATCGATTCATCTTTGAATTGATCAAAAAATCCAGGTCTGTATTAGAAAAATATGGTACTTTTTGCAAGCTGAGATTCAACAACCTGTATGAAGGAATATTGTAATTTGATTAGAATATTCGGAGAGTATCAGTAGATTTCAGTGTCCCGCACGACGTTTGACCCATCAAAATTTTTCTCAAGAGATTTAATTCGATAGTAAAATTCCACTCACTTCCCAATAATGACGTACATTGAGATTGATCTACTGATCCTCATCGAAAATTTTCTGCTCTTTCCGAATATTCTAATCAAATTCCTATATTCCTTCATACAGGGTGTTGAATCTCAGCTTGCGAAAAGTACCATATTTTTCTAATACAGACCTGGATTTTTTGATCGATTCACCCATAGAAGTGTGTTTTACGTTCCAAATATCAATTGATTATACTGGATGGTTCAAAAGTTATGACTGTTATGAGTAATTGTAAATATTGACGAACACATAAATCACCCTGTATCTCGGCTATGAAGATGATTAGACCTAACACATATAGGTCTTTTGGACTGGTCTACCTCAGGTTAACGTATGTACATTTACCTATGAAATAACCTGTATAGGGTATACAGGTTATCCCATATCTGCTCGCTACTGTATTTTTGATAGTATTTTAACAAAATTCACTCACTCAATTTTATTTTTTTTTCTGCAGGTAATAATAACAATGATTAGGAGCGGGTAATTTATAGTGAATATCCCTGTACAGAATATGATGGAATCGCTTTTGTATTTTCGCTATTAATTTTGAATTACTAATGGAACTACGTACATATATAATTCGAACATAACTTTTCCCTATTTCAATTTCAAACAAATTAATGATGGAATTAAAAATTTAAATGGAAATGATAAACTCTTCAAAAGTATCATTTTCTCGAGATTTCGAAGCCGTTTGGTTCATCAGTGGGAAAAAAGAAATGAGAATACAGTACTGAGCCCTTATTTGAGATCATTTATCATCTTTAGATGATTGGCGAAGATTTTCAATCGTGATGAAAAATGTCTTCAATTGTTTGATTTCAAATTTAGCGTTGTTTTTTATGTGATCTTATTGAAATTGTGTTCTGTTGTTTCCTACACTATCTGCGGTTTTAGTGCAAACTCTTAACGTATTATTTTGAGTATACATATCATATTGGATGATTGGATTATTATTATTATTATTTTAGTGCTCAGTGTACACCTAATAAAGGGAACTCTGGAAACCCAAAGATCGAAGATGTGGATATTATTGAACAATTCATCGATGATATTGGGGTACATGAAAAAACATTACACCTACCTAAATGTGAAACATCTGAAAAGAATGGTGGATACAGTTTCAAAGAAGGGAAGCAACAAAGCAGTAATTCACGTGGAAATGCTTTGGAAGTTGATCGTGGAAGCCATGGACTCCTGGTTCATTTCGGAAATCATATAAATTCATGTCATTTGAACAGAAAGCTACACAAGTGTCACTCATGCGATTATGCTTCAGTTCAGAAGTTCAAGCTAAAAATTCATCTAGATTCGATCCATTTGAATAAGAAGGGAAACAAGTGTCACTTGTGTGAGTATGCTTCAGCTAACAGGCAGAGCCTTCAATATCACATAAATTCATGTCATTTGAACAGAAAGCAACACAAGTGTCACTTATGCGATTATGCTTCAGTTCATAAGTCCAACCTCAAAGTTCATATTGATTCAATCCATTTGAATAAGAAGGAAAACAAGTGTCACTTGTGTGAGTATGCTTCAGCTAACAAGCAAGGCCTTCAATATCACATAAATTCATGTCATTTAAACAAAAGGGAATATAAGTGTTACTTATGTGAATATGCTTCAGTTAGCAAGGGACACCTCGAAAGGCATATAGATTCAAACCATTTGAAGAAGGAAAACAAGTGTCACTTGTGTGAGTATGCTTCAGTTACGAAGCATGGCCTTGAAAATCATATAAATTCATGCCATTTAAACAAAAGGAAACATAAGTGCCACTTATGTGAATATGGTTCAGATAGGAAGGATCGCCTCAAAAAGCATATAGATTCATTCCATTTGAACATCTGGGAACACAAGTGTCACTTATGTGATTATGTTTCAGTCAATAAGAATCACCTCTATAATCATATTAATTCAATCCATTTGAAAAAAAAGGAACACAAGTGTCACTTATGTGAATATGCTTCAGTCAGTAAGGGTCACCTCAAAAATCATATAAATTCATTTCATTTGAACAAAAAGGACCATAAGTGTCACTCATGTGATTATGCTTCAGTGCAGAAGGCCAACCTCAAAACTCATATAGCTTCAATCCATTTGAATGAGAAGAAACACATGTGTCACTCATGTGATTATGCTTCAATCAATAGGACTGACCTGAAATATCATATAGATTCAATCCATTTGAATAAAAAGGAACATAAGTGTCACTTATGTGAATATGCTTCAGTTAGGAAGCGTCAGCTTAAAACCCATATAAATTCATTTCATTTGAACAAAAAGGCACACAAGTGTCACTTATGTGCGTATGCTTTAGCAAGGAAGAATGATCTCGCAAGGCATATAGATTCAGTTCATGAGAATATGAAGAACATTGAGTTACCTAAGTAATTAATGATGCTGCAAATCAGAGAATACATACTTTAGTGGATAGTAAATTGTAGGATTAAATCTTTTATGATTCTACTCAAAAAGTTTTTATATTAGTTACCACCTCTCCCTCTTTTTTTCATTTCACTGAATGCAAGTAGATTTCTGCCTGTACTCTTAGGGCCGGTTTCACAATGTCTGGTTACCAATACTACTGAAGTTAAGACTTTACCCAAGTGTTCCACAATTGCTGGTTTGGCACTAACCAATGGCTAATGTACCGTTAATTTTCTTCCTAACCGAAACTTTAACCCGAATAGTGTTTGGTCAAGTAAAGTATTTATTGATTCCGAGCACTATTATACACAGAAAGAAACAAGTCAATATAAAAAAATTACGAAAAGCACTGCCGTGAAGGCAGGAGCTTTTGAGCGCTCGTACATGCACCTGGTAGGTAGATTCGCATTTTCCAGTTTTAGAAATCAATTGAAGAAATTTTCGACAGCTGTCAAAAATATTCTGAAACTTAGGCGAAACACCAGACTTCATGTCAGTGCTTCAGCTGACCAATTTTTTTTCGATAATTCGCTAGAATTTTCTACGCTATCTATGGTCTTGGTAATGCGATCTGGACAAAATTCTGCACGTAGTTTGAATACATTATTCCTCAGCTAGGTGCAAAATTTCATTCCGATCAAATCGGTAGTTTCGAAATTATCAGGAACATAATATTTTGAACGGCCATATTTACGGAACCCCTAGTCTAATTTTGCTCATTGATGAACGTGACCGCGATATTCGCGATCCAAACCCACCCTGAAAATTCCAAGTTCCTAGGCCTTTTCGTTCAAAAGTTACGATTTTCTATGGTTCTGGTCATGAGATCTGGACAAAATATTGCTTTAATATATCATTCTCGATTAAAATACAAAATTTCATCTCGATCGAATCCGTAGTTTCGAAATTATCGAGAAAACAAAATTTCAAACGACCGTATTTACGGAACCCCTAGTATAATTCTGCTCATTGATAAACGTGAAGGCGACATTTCAGATCCACACCTATCCTGAAAATTTCAAGTCCCTAGGCCTTTCCGTTCGAAAGTTATGATTTTCTATGGTTCTGGTCATGTGATCTGGAGAAGTGTAGTTTAAATATATCATTCTTCATTAGTATACAAAATTTCGTCACGATCGAATCTGTAGTTTTGAAATTATCAAGAAAACCAAATTTAAAACGACCATATTTACGGAACCCCTAGTATAATTTTGCTCATAGATGAAAGTGATCACGACAATTGAGATGCACACCTATCCTGCAAATTTCAAGTCCCTAGGCGTTTCCGTTCAAAAGTTACAATTTTCTATGGTTCTGGTCATGCGATCTGGACAAAATTTCACATGTAGCTTGAACACCTCATTCTCCATTTGAGTGCAAAGTTTCATCTTGATCGAATCTGTAGTTTCAAAGTAATCAGGAGAACAAAACCCCTGGTAGAATTCTGCCCATCAACGAACTTAACCGAGGCATTTGGGATCTGAACCTACACTGAAAATTTCAAGTCTCTAGGTTGATCCGTTTGAGAGTTATCGTGCTTACGGACGGACGGACATACTCGAATTTTTCGACGGATTCGTCATCAGTGAGTCGAACATAGTCGATTGAGACCATTTTCGGCTCAAAATTCGAAAAATACAGACATCGTGACGAAATGATATAGCCCTCGTGTAAGTAGTACGAGCGCTCAAAAATGTGAGTGTTCAAACAAATTACACTAAAAAATACAGGACATAACATATCAAAAGTTAATATTGCAAATATAGACAGTAAAAATATAAATATGAACATAAATTTAACGTAGATATAAAAAGTCAACAGTTCACACTATTTTTGGACATCACAGAAATTTCAGAATTACACAATCAAATGGTCAACAAATCTAATGATTAAAACGCTTCAAATATACCAAGATTTCGTCAATAGTGTAAAAGGGTTCAGATAGTAATAGCTTTTTGAGCGCTCGTACTACTTACACGAGGGCTATATCATTTCGTCACGATGTCTGTATTTTTCGAATTTTGAGCCGAAAATGGTCTCAATCGACTATGTTCGACTCACTGATGACGAACCCGTCGGAAAATTCGAGTCTGTCCGTCCGTCCGGCCGGCCGGCCGTCCGTAAGCACGATAACTCTCGAACGGATCAACCTAGAGACTTGAAATTTTCAGTGTAGGTTCAGATCCCGAATGCCTCGGTTGAGTTCGTTAATGGGCCAAATTCCACCAGGGGTTCAGTAAATATGGCCGTTCAAAGTTTTGTTTCCCTGATTACTTGAAAACTACAGATTCGATCGAGATGAAATTTTGCACTCATATGGAAAATGAGGTGTTTTAGCTACATGCGAAATTTTGTCCAGATCGCATGACCAGAACCATAGAAACCATAGAAAATTTTAACTTTTGAACGGAAATGCCTAGGGACTTGAAATTTTCAGGATAGGTGTGGATCTCGAATGTCGTGATCACGTTCATCTATGAGCAACATTATACAAGGGGTTCCGTAAATACGGTCGTTTGAAATTTTGTTTTCTCGATAAATTCGAAACTTCGGATTCGATCGAGATGAAATTTTGTATTTTAATCGAGAATGATATATTGAAGCAATATTTTGTCCAGATCGCATAACCAGAACCATAGAAACCATAGAAAATTGTAACTTTCGAACGGAAAGGCCTAGGAACTTGAAATTTTCAGGGTGGGTTTGGATCGCGAATATCGCGGTCACGTTCATCAATAAGCAAAATGAGACTAGGGGTTCCGTAAATATGGCCGTTCAAAATATTTTTTTCCAGATAGTTTCGGAACTACTGATCGGATTGGAATGAAATTATGCATCTAGCTGAGGAATAATGTATTCAAAGTACGTGCAAAATGTTGTCCAGACCGCATCACCAAGACCATAGATACCGTAGAAAATTCTAGCGAATTATCGAAACAAAATTGATCAGCTGAAGCAGCGACATGAAGTCTGGAGTTTCGCCTAAGTTTCAGAATTTTTTTGACAGCTGTCAAAAATTCCTTCAATTGGTTTTTAAAACTGGAAAATGCTAATCTACCTACAAGGTGCATGTACGAGCGCTCAAAAGCTCCTGCCTTCACGGCAGTGCTTTTCTAAATTTTTTAATTCCCTCTTGAACCTAGTCAAATTAGAGATCGATTGCATATCACGAGGCAGTAAGTTGTAATATTTAACTCCCATATATCTGGGACAGTTCTCATATAATTTTGTTTTATGCGCTGGTACATTGAAATGTTCTCTGCCTCTAGTATCATACTCGTGGAAATGACCATTTCTCGAAAAAGTGTGCCGATTGGCATGGATATGGGTCAGTAGCTTAAGCATATATAAAGAATAAAAAGTTAAAATATTATTTTTTTGAAAGTACCCCTACATGACTCGTTGAATCGCAATCGAAAGATCACCTGGATTAACCTCTTCTGCAGAATCAACACACGAGCTGCCTCAGTTGCTCGTCCCCAAATGACCACACCATAAGACATAGCCCCATACACTAAAGCATAGTAAACATCTAAAACCGTTTTCAAACTTACATTGTCCATTAGAGACCTTACAAGGAATATACTCTTGTTGAGCTTTTTGCATAGGTTGTCGATTTGTAAGGACCAGTTAAGGTGACAATCGATGCTAAGACCAAGGAAAATGGTTGGCCCACAAAACCTAAGGTTATGACCATTCAAGTCGAAACTGAGGTCTAGGGTTGGTCTTTTATAGGTATGGATATGCATACAATTCGTTTTAGAGTGGTTTATCATCAACTGGTTAGAATCACAACACAAGGTGAATTCTGCTAACACTTTCCTAATTTTATCTTTCAAACGGTCCATGTCGCTTTCATAAATAACTAACATTATAACAGTATCATCTGCATAAATAAAAACAATTCACTAATACTACACTACTAATTTATTTTCAACACTTAAATCATTTATCTGCACGCGAGTCCAATTCTGTACTCCCTCTCGCTCGGGCCGATGTCGTTTTATATAGCCAGGTAGAAGTCTCCAGAAGGCGTTCGAAGCGCCTCGTCGTTGCTAGCGGATTCGAGACTGTCGACGTGGTTGGTTCTAGAAAGGTCTGGAGCCGCGACAGGTCCGGCTTAAGTTCGTTACACTACTGAAGAGGTTTTTATACTTTTTACCAACCCTCCCCGTTTTTTTTCATTTCACTGAATTTATTCCCTGGGGGGCATTTGAAAACATGGGTGTATAAAAGTACGGTGAGTTGAATAGTGTTTGCATCAAAACAATGGTTACCATTTCGAACGATTTCTGTGAACTATTTGGATAAATTCTATTGGTGAGATTCTGAACTTCCTAATTTCTTTTACAGGACCTTTTTCCTTTACTTACTTTGAACTTTAAGAATTAAACCGTTCAGAAAAAATCTACTAAAAAAAGTAGAAAGAGAATACACAAATTTGGGATAAATTGTGGTGCCTACAAAAGATCGCGAAGGAAGTGGAGCACTTTATTTACATCATGGGGGAATGCGCATGGCATAATGTGATAACACGATCCAGAATCGTATCAAGATATTGATGCCCAAAATTTTTTGCACTTTTTTCAAATCGAATATTTTTTATGATCAACTTCCGGAGAAATGATTTCTTTTGATGAGCCCTGTCGTACCTGTCAAAAAACAAGCCTCACCTCAAAAACACCCTGTATTAAGGTAACCTAGGGTTAAACCGTCAAACTTTCAGCATTGGTTTAATTCAACTTACGAGCTGAATGCCCTAGGGACTTGAAATTTTCAGGATAGGTGTGGATCTCGAATATCGCGGTCACTTTTATTAATGAGCAAAATTAGACTAGGGGTTCCGTAAATATGATCGTTTGAAATTTAGTTTTCTCGATAATTTCGAGACAACGCATTCGATCGTGATGGAATTCTGTATTTTGATTGAGAATGACATATTCAAGCTACATTTGTTCCAGATTGCATGACCAGAACCAAAGAAACCATAGAAAATTATAACTTTCGAACGGAAAGGTCTAGAGACTTGAAATTTTCAGGGTAGGTTTGGATCGCGAATGTCGCGGTCAGTGAGCAAAATCAGACTAGGGGTTCCGTAAATATGACCGTTCAAAATATGTTTTTCGTATACTGATTGGATTGGAATGAAATGTTGCACACAGATGAAGAATAATGTACTCAAACTTTGTCCAGATCGCATTACCAAAACCATAGATACCGTAGAAAATTCTAGCGAATAATCGAAAATGAAATTGGTCACCTGAAGCATTGACGTGAAGTCTGGAGTTTCGCCTGAGTTTGAAAATTTTTTTGACAGCTGTCAAAATTTTTTCCAATACCTATGTTTCTGAAACTTGAAAATGCGAATTTTCCTAAAAGGTGGATGAACGAGCGCTCGAAAGCTCCTGACTACACGGCAGTTCTTTTTATAATTTTTTATGTTTATTACTTTTCTTGGATTGAGCACTTGAAAACACAAATTTTTGTTTTCTCAATTTTCTTGTATTTCGCGTCGTTTTTGGAAGAAAAAAAAACTTGTTTTCCTGCATGCTACAGGAAAAACCTATCTCGACCTAAATAATTCCCATCGAAGAAATTCTTTCTTGAGCGCTCGTTTTACTTACACGAGGGCTATATCATTTCGTCACGATGTCTGTATTTTTCGAATTTTGAGCCGAAAATGGTCTCAATCGACAACGTTCGACTCACTGATGACGATTCCGTCGAAAAATTCGAGTCTTTCCGTCCGGCCGTCTGTCTGTTAAATGGAAGTTAGACAGCCATAATTGGGGTGGATGTCGACCTTCCCGCTCTTTCCACTGCTCTTACTACAACATATCAGGATGTTCTATTCTTCAAACCAAGTTACCACTTAAGTTTTCTACTCACAGGATCTTTAAGGAAGGGACTTAGGAACATCATTTTCTTTTTGCATGCAATGAGTGGCTGCGATGAAACCTCTGTTATGAGAGGAAAAGCAATAACCTTCTTAAAATTGTTTCTAGAACATCGAAACAAACTGCACCTATCATAATTGGTATTGAATTTTCTACCAAAAAAATAGAATAAAAAAACCGTTCCATAAATTTTTTGCGGTTTTTTTTCAATCTGAAGTTCTCAAGGTCTTACAAAATTTTTTCAATTATTGATAATAAAATGTGATCTTATTCTACTAAACACCTATGAATGGTTACAGGCATTCAGTTAATTTAACTTTCTAAAGTAAGGTTGCGTTATATTCCCTCTGTGAAAAGTCACCGTCACAGAATATCCAACGGTGATCTAATCTTCGATTTCAGGCTATACCTTTTTTAAAATTCTAGGAAATAGGAAAAAAGAAACTGATACTGTGTTGAAAGGTCATATTGACATTGACCGTTTTGAAAGAATGTTCAATTTACATGGATTCCTCTATACTTTTTATACTCCAATAGGAATCTAATAATTATCAAGATCCGGTTCTCATTATTCAGGGAATCATTCGCTCAACCAATTTCTTTTTTTGGGAAGTAGGTACTATTAATAAAATTCTAAGAAACTAATCTGGTTCTAATTTCATTTTATTATTTATTTAGCGTATGGCTACAATATTCAATACATACATATATATTTCGATTAAAAAAGATCACATTGCAGAACAATACTGTAAAAATACAGATTATAGATTTAGATTCTTGATCTCAAACATGAGAATTCACTAATACAATATAAAACACAAATTTCATAATCATTCATGGCTGAGTCAAGAAGGAACAATCTAAATTTTTCAAAAATTGAAAAAAACATATCACAAATGCTGAAATGATAAGGATGAAAATGAGATGTGAGGTATGAATAAATAACAAAGAATTCATAATACTGAAATTCATAACTGTTCATTTCTAGATTCCATAGGAATATTACTTTGTCCTTTCTCTACACTATCTTCTACGTTCTTCTTTGGATTGTTCCACCACTGTTCCTCACCGCTGGCAAAAAATAGGTAGACCAAGTTGGTTACATTGAAAATAACAAAACTTATCCAAAATACTGTTCTCCACTGAGCTAAGGTATGCTGCAAACATAAAACAGATATAAATTACCTGCACTTGAGATAATATAAATTTAAAAAATATGGACTTTTCTCAGTTATGTTTTTCTGAGGTTCATACTCATACAGGGTGGCAAATAATAGAACAGTGTTTTCAGGAAGAGAATTGTCTCATTAACCATTTACGTTATGGGGCAAGTTTCGTTCAAAAATCTCACATATCTGATGGACAAAGAAAAAAACCGAAATTTCGGACTTTGTCAGGTTACGGATGCGCACCTGTGAATTTCAGATGGATTGCCGGAAAAAGTAGGAAAGTTTAAGCTCGACATCTTCGAAATTTTGCCTTTGGCGTTTCCACAAGAAAGCGTTAGACACAAAACATTTTCATACGTATTCGGTGTTCACGATGTTTTTTTTTTATTTTTTATGGTAAACATTTTCTATCTCATTGTCGACTCATGATTGATAATTTTTTCATTGATCATCATTGATACTTACATCTGATGTTATGGAACCAGCTATATATGGCGATAAAATACCAGTTATCGATCCAATACCATTCACAATAGCCATAAGTGTCCCAGCAAAATTGGGAGAGAGATCCAATGCATTCACTTTCATTCCACAGTAGAAAGTACCCATAAAACCCATGCCTATGGTGAACATTGCAACTGAGAGCAGTCTGTCACAACCTGAGTACGAAGCTATGACCAAAAATATTGCAGGACCAACCGAAGCTGCAAAGATAATGATAATGAAATCTGGTTTTCCTTACAATTTGAATGTACCTGAGAGGTTTTCAACTCACCTATTGTAGTGAAGAATTTTCTAGAGAAAGTCACAGTCATGTAATTCTTTCTAGTTAGCCAATCACAAAGATATCCAGAAAGCATGGACACAGTCCACATGACAATATATGGCAGAGAAGACCAAACTCCATTTTCACCTATGTTGAATTTCAATACGTCCTTAAGGTAAGTTGGCAGATCAGTAACCATGGTGTAAAAGCCCCAGTCGTGACCAATCTGGGCGCACACCAAAGCCCACAGGGGTACAGACGTGAGGATTCCCCTCCAAGGTATTGGCAGTTTTTCGCTGGAAACATTATCTGCAAAAAATAATTGAATGATATAAGATATATAAGATACTAGCTGACCCGGCAAACGTTGTTTTGCCATATCTATCCCTTTTTTCGCAATTTCAAAATTGCTCGAGGCCTTCGGCCTCTCTTACCTTAGGAAAGCCCGTTTCTCACTCTCTAAAACGCGGGGGGCGCTTCGCGCCCCCGGTCTCTCCCTTTTTTCGCAATTTCAAATTTGCTCGAGGCCTTCGGCCTCTCTTACCTTAGGAAAGCCCGTTTCTCCCTCTCGAAAACGCGGGGGGCGCTTCGCGCCCCCGGTCTCTCCCTTTTTTCGCAATTTCAAAATTGCCCGAGGCCTTCGGCCTCTCTTACCTTAGGAAAGCCCGTTTCTCCCTCTCGAAAACGCAGGGGGCGCTTCGCGCCCCCGGTCTCTCCCTTTTTTCGCAATTTCTTAAAAAATAAGGGTTGATCGTAGAAGGGTGAAAATTGGGGATTGTATGTATTTTTGTATGTTGTCTCATAAAAAAATAGAAATTAGAAATTTTGTCGAAAAATAAAAAAAAAAAATTTAGGGGTGGACTACCCCTAACATTTAGGGGGATGAAAAATAGATGTTGGCCGATTCTCATAGATACCGGATAAGCACAAAAAATTTCATCAAAATCGGTTAAGCCGTTTCGGAGGAGTATGGCAACGAAAACTGTGACACGAGAATTTTATATATTAGATATATAAATTACAACAATAATTTTTTTTTTTATTATTTTTTGTTAACCAATTTGGTACATATTTTCCAATAAATTTTTCCCTAACTTTACGAAAAACTAGAGACTTTCAACTTCCAATATGCCTCGGAACTGAATGATGAGGCAATCTTATTCTTGTCAGAGAATCCGATCCATGAATTTTCAAGGCAAACAATAGATGAAATAAAACATTTTCTTTTGAAAAATCTATTGAACACAATCATGGAATTCAAAATGTGTTTTGGAATAATGTTAATCGAATATTTTTTATCGCTTAGTCCGAAACCTAGTTCATGAGTTATGGCATTCCGGATATCATAACGGAACTGCCAGAGGGTGCCAGTTAGTTTTTTCGGAAATATCGAACAATTTTTTTTTGTTTTGAGATATTTCGTGAAATCTTGACAGGAACCAAGTTGAAACATTTTGTTGTTGTAAATAATTTTTCCGTGTAAGATTTCAAAGGTTTATTGTTAGGAATAATGATTGAAATGCAGAAAATTAGAGGTAAGAAGACCTACCAGCAACTGATGGATTCAACTTTTGAAGTGTGTATAAAAAAATTACGAAAAGCACTGCCGTGAAGGCAGGAGCTTTTGAGCGCTCGTACATGCACCTGGTAGGTAGATTCGCATTCTCCACTTTTAGAAACCAATTGGAAAGATTTTGACAGCTATCAAAGAAAATTTCAAACTAACGCGAAACTCCAGACTTCACGTAAGTGCTTTGATGACCATTTTTTTTTCGATAATTCCCTAGAATTTTCTACGGTATCTATGCTCTTGGTGATGCGATCTGGACAAAATTTCGCACGTAGTTTGAATTTATTATTCCTCAGCTAGGTGCAAAATTTCATTCCAATCAAATCGGTAGTTTCGAAATTATCAGGAACAGAATATTTTGAACGGCCATATTTACGGAACCCCTAGTCTAATTTTGCTCATTGCGTGACCGTGAAATTCGCGATCCAAACCCACCCTGAAAATTTCAAGTTCCTAGGCCTTTTCCTTCGGAAGTTATAATTTTCTATGGTTTCTATGGTTCTGGTCATGTGATCTGGACAAAATGTTGCTTTAATATGTCATTCTCGTTTAAAATACAAAATTTTATCTCGATCGAATCCGTAGTTTCGAAATGATCGAGAAAACAAAATTTCAAACGACCGTATTTACGGAACCCCTAGTATAATTCTGCTCATTGATGAACGCGAACGCCAAATTTCAGATCTACACCTATCCTGAAAATTTCAAGTCCCTAGGCCTTTCCGTTCGGAAGTTATGATTTTCTATGTTTTCTATGGTTCTGGTCATGCGATCTAGAGAAATGTAGCTTGAATATATCATTCTCCATAAGTATACAAAATTTCGTCACGATCGAATCTGTAGTTTGAAAATTATCAAAAAAACTAAATTTCAAACGACCATATTTACGGAACCCCTAGTATAATTTTGCTCATAGATGAAAGTGATCACGACAATCGAGATCCACACCTATCCTGAAAATTTCAAGTCCCTAGGCGTTTCCGTTCAAAAGTTACAATTTTCTATGGTTCCTATGGTTCTGGTCATGCGAGCTGAACAAAATTTTGCATGTTGCTTGAACCCCTCATTTTCCATTAAAGTGCAAAATTTGATCTCGATCGAATCCGTTGTTTCAAAGTAATCAGGAAAACAAAATTTCGAGCGGCCATATTTACGGAACCCTTAGGCGGATTTCGCCCAATAACGAACTCAACCTCGGCATTCGAGATTCAAACCTACCCTGAAAATTTCAAGTCTCTAGGACATTCCGTTCGAGAGTTATCGTGTATACGGCCGGCCGGCCGGACGGACAGACTCGAATTTTTCGACGGATTCGTCATCAGTGAGTCGAACATAGTCGTTTGAGACCATTTTCGGCTCAAAATTCGAAAAATACAGACATCGTGACGAAATGATATAGCCCTCGTGTAAGTAGTACGAGCGCTCAATAAACTAGCGCATAAGAAAATCAGTGAAAAAAATGTTTATAAATTATATCCCTTAAAATTTTCAATAGGTTTTGTATTACTACACCGATTATTTCAATGAAAGGTAACTTGTGGTTATGCTCAAAAAGTCACTTCCTGCCATTTAACTCGAACTGGTTGGGTAACACTAGTAAGTATATCTGACTATTTTTTGTTGTTGAATACTTTCTCAAAGAAATTAACGTTATAGTTGATAGTAGATACACGTTTAGTAATTTCAGTCATACGAATTACTTAAGTACTGCTCTCAAATTGGTAGGAACAAATTACAGGTTGGGTTGGAGTTACAAAGTTGCAATAATGGATTAACATAGCTGATGTCATTTGAGAGCTTGTTATGTAATTCATTTGATTACCCTACATGCAGATACCACAGTGAAATTTCTGAGACTCTAGATTAAAAATCTACCAGTTATATAAAGTTTATATTTTTGAATTCATTAATAAGTTATTTTCAATGATCTATTTCATCGAGGAAAATCAAATTTCAATCTCTCTGGAATTTTTACAGCTCACATTTTGGAAAATGCATAATCAGAAGTACGAAGAAATAATAATGCCACTGCTGGCATTCTTGTTATATAATAATTATCCTTATGCGATATAAAATTATTGTTCTAGCGCGGATATGTTGGTGTTTCTGCCAGATATGGGACAAAGGATTAGAATACATATGATGTAGAGATAATAGAATTTGCTTTGAAATTTGCAGCGTTTTCTTCTTAAGAGTAAGTAAGTAAGTACTCACCTAATTCTTTCCTCAAGTAACTTTTTTCTTCGTCACTAATGAAAGGATGATCTTCAGGCGTCGAGTAACAAATCAAACAGAAAATGACGAACCATAAGAGTCCAATACTACCAAACAGGTAGAAAACAGAGGACCAGTCGTTCGTTGATTGAATTAGAGCACCACTTACTAAATTGCTTACTACAGTTCCTATAAAGAAAGAAGATTTATAGATCAAACACCTTTTATTCATTCAAGGCCTCTCTAGTAAATATAAAAGAGTTTAGAATATTATTGTACGCTGGATCTCTGAGAAATTGAATCATTATAACTATTCTTACCAATTTGACCGCCTGCATACACCAAAGAACCAATTTTTGCTCTCTCATGAAGTGGAACCCATTGTGCCAGTAAAGTGTTGATGGCTGGATATGTAGTGCCCTGTAGACAAAATCAAAAAATGTAAAAAAGTCATTCATTTGTAATCTGCAAATCTAAACCTGGTTTACAGCGTCATTAATCTAAAGCTTCTAGAGTACCTTCTTTTAAGAAGGTCTTAATCTCATCTACCTGGTTTTATAATAGTTTTGAGAAGGATTCTCAAAAGGTGAAATTGATATCACAAGGTTCCAAGAATGAAAACCTTTATAAAAAGATCAATTGTCTCTCAAGTCAAAAGTTGAAATCAAATTGAAGGATTTCTTACTGGTTTGATTTTTTACTGTTGAAGTAATAAGACTAGTACTGCTTCTAATTTTATTGAAAAGCAACACTCACCTCTCCAAGGCCTTCAATGACCCGCAGGGCGACTATAACTTGCCATTTGCCATCACTCAGATACACCACTGCCGGGGTTAACAACGTGAACACTGCAGTGGATAGAATTCCTAGGCCAAGGGTATACTTTCCACCAAACTTTTCTGCCAATATACCCCCTGGCAAGTGGGTTATCAGGTAACCCCAGTAGAACGAACTCAAGATGATACCTTGAGTTTCACGATCCCAAGGGTACAAATTTTCCGGATGCTTGAAAAGAAAGGTCCAACATGTATTCAGTGAAAACTTAAGTAAATTAAAGAATAGTTATTTATGCAATAAGAGTTCGAAGTAGAGTGTGTAGGGTTATTTAATGGGATAGAAACACCAAATTTAATGAGTTGTCTCTACATGTTTTTGAACTTCCGTTAAACATTCGAATCGAAGCAATATTTGGCAAGATTTTGTTGAGGTGCTTTGTTTAGTTCTGTAACTGCGAGGACTTTCCATAAGTCTCATTAATATTTTAGACAAAGGTTACCTACTCCTGTCAGATAAATATTAAAAAAAATCGTCATTCAGACTTTACGTTTCTCGAGTTGTTAATGTTGCCTAACATTACTTGAATGAGTATATTGGGACATCAATCAATAAATTACGAAAAGCACTGCCGTGAAGCAGGAGCTTTTGAGCGCTCGCACATGCACCTTGTAGGTGGATTCGCATTTTCCAGTTTTAGAAATCAATTGAAGGAATTTTCGACAGATGTGAAAAATATTCTGAAACTTAGACGAAACATCAGACTTTATGTCAGTGCTTCAGGTGATCAATTTTTTTTTGGTTAATCCGCTAGAATTTTCTACGGTATCTATGGTCTTGGTGATGCGATCTGGACAAAATTTTGCACGTAGTTTGAATACATTATTCCTCAGCTGGGTGCAAAATTTCATTCCAATCCGATAAGTAGTTTCGAAACTATCAAGAAAAAAATATTTTGAATGGCCATATTTACGGAACCCCTAGTCTAATTTTGCTCATTGATGAACGTGACCGCGATTCGAATCCACCCTGAAAATTTCAAGTTCCTAGGCCTTTCCGTTCAGAAGTTACAATTTTCTATGGTTTCTATGGTTCTGGTCATGTGATCTAGAGAAATGTAGCTTGAATATATCATTCTCCATTTAAATACAAAATTTCGTGACGATCGAATCTGTAGTTTTGAAATTATCGAGAAAACTAAATTTCAAACGACCATATTTACGGAACCCCCAGAACAATTTTGCTCATAGATGAACGTCATCACGACATTCCAGAACCTCACCTATCCTGAAAATTTCAAGTCCCTAGGTGTTTTCGTTCAAAAGTTACAATTTTCCATCGTTTCTATGGTTCTGGTCATGCGATCTGAACAAAATTTCACATGTAGTTTGAATATATTATTCTTCATCTATGTGCGAAATTTCATTCCAATCCAATGCTGAGTTTCCAAATTATCAGAAAAAACATAGTTTTGAACAGCTATATTTACGGAACCCTTAGTCTTATTTTGCTCATTGATGAACGTGACCGCGAAATTCGCGATCCTGACCTATCCTGAAAATTTCCCTAGGCCTTTCCGTTCGAAAGTTATGATGCACTTACTTGAAGTCTGGATTTTCGTCTTAGTTTGAAAATTTGTTTGACAGCTGTCAAAAATTTCCTCAATTGGTTTCCAAAACTGGAAAATGCGAATCTACCTACAAAATGCATGTACGAGCGCTCAAAAGCTCCTGCCTTCACGGCAGTGATTTTCGTAATTTTTTGATTGATGTCCCAATATAATTCCGTGATTCCATCTATTGAAGTTCATAAAGATCAAATGACAGTACCTGTCATACTGACAATAAAGGGCGTGTTTGTACATACAGAAACAAGCGCGCAAAAGCTTCTGACTTCACGTCAGGGCCCTTCAAATTTTTTTCACGATGTTTCGATATCCCTCTACTTTATATTTTATGAAAAATACATTAATTATATTTAAAATATCTCTCAAGTGTTGGAAAAATTCGTGAAATAAGTTCAGCCTCCATCGAAATTCTGATTACCGAAGTTTCATAACGTGAACTATGTGATAAGGATATAATGTAGGTACATTTCCTGATGTTGTTTTCCGAGTATCACTTGCATAAATTGACTTTATCATTTCAATTGTTAGAACAGTTCAATAAATTGAGTCAGTTGCTGCATGAGGATGAAGCGAGTGAGAGCCGATATAATTTGGAGAAACTTCAGTCATCATAAAATCAAACGTCATTTATAACTTCGTCTCAATTGTTTTGTTGCAGCCACCATCTAAATCACAATAAAACCTTTATAAGACAAAATAGTTTTGTGGCGTTTTCTTGAGAAGTATCCACTGTGAGGTCTGTTCAACAGAGTTAACGATCTTGAAGATTAAATGGCATAAGCTGAGGCTTCGAAGCATTTTATATAGTCATTGACAACCTTAAAACAGTTTTAATACTTTTGCATTGACAAATAATATTGAAATAACATATTTCTTAGGTTACACCGTACAAATAAATATTCGAAATGAAAATAAAATTTGGAATTGGAATTTTTTTTCGGAAATGAGTTCTAAATTTTTTATTATTTGGGAATGTTTTGAGATATTTCGTGGAATACAGATAGATGATACGTGGTGATGTGAAAATATGAAACGTCCACGATAAACAGGTTTATTGATGATTTCGAGAGAAGTGGCTGACATCAGACTTTGTCTTACCTAAGTTTTTTTCGTGTGGTTGAATTTTGAATTCATAATATTTGCCACCAATTAATCCATCACGTATGACTAGTTTTATGGGACAAGTCCAGTAATCATTTCTACGTAAAAAATGATTTTTTTCTTCAGGGATTGATTAATTGCCTTGTGGGCGTTCTATTAGGAATTCCATTCTACCACATTATATTTCTTGGGAAGGTATCCTAATTTACATGTTTTGCAATAGCGTTTCGGATAGCCCGAGGAGTGAAGATGGAAAAAACGTCAACTCAATTCGCTAAGACGTTGATCTTGATGCACGTGTGTGGAATACATGAATTGATTGATTCTGATGTCATTTCTAAAGATGCAATCTAAAGCTGAGGGCACATACATCGGCATCAGACGGTACGTACGGAACGGAAAGAAATGCTGAAGAAATGCGATGCCTGTCGTCCGTACATAATATGTGCGTTGCTCCATTCAATTTCATTTGTATTCTTTTCCGATGCCGCTCAATACTGTCTGAATTAATACGGTTAACATTTTGTTGATTCTCCACCAGTGTTTATTATGGCCGATTCACAATGAATGTGAGCGTAAGTCTAACGAAAAAATTTTTGGATTATTCATTTCATTATATTTTTTTCCAGCTTGTACAAATTAAAAATACTAATTTGCATAAATTGAATGGAGTTGACGAGCCTTAAGATGAATCATCAGGCAGTGAATTTTTCGATTATCTACTGATTGAGATTAGGTGATGACCATCATGATACTTATATTATTACTCAATTGCAAAATATTTTGATAAGATTAAATGGAGCAATGAACATTATTGAAGGAATCTCCCCAAAGCTACTTGATAGCTTGATACTGAAAGATTAATTGGGACAATGAAAGGCTCATCCTGACGAAAACCAATAAAAAGATTTCATCTGTCTTCAAAGCGTTTTCGAGTCTTTTAACGTGTAAAACATTCACATCTCCAGAAACGACTCATGTAGCCCATTATTCAATAAACTTCCCAATTTTATTCATACATCGATATAAAATCTTCGGCAGTATATTTCTGATGGTCTAATACCATGATAAATCTTCAAAGATGTCGAACTACCTTTGGCGCAGACAAATTGCACCGATTTACTGCCCGAACCAGTCGACAATTTTCGGCCTGAAAGAATGGACCCAGTGTTTTTGTCTGTTTCGTACAAAAGTTACCAGTCGAGGTTCGTTATATGTACATGCATATAAACGAATGAACGTCATAAACTGACCGGAAAATTATTCAACACATCAATTCTTTCCCTTTGAAAAACACGGATATCGATATTTAGACTGGTTTAATTCCAGTGAACTTTTGATTCTTTTGAAATTGACGAAAGAGTTGTGCTGGCGTAGAAAATCGAATACTCCGAAGTCATTGGTAGAATTTGGAGAAACCAAATGCATACAATGATAAGGTGTTCCTACTTATTTTTGAGAATAAAAAAAAATTGATCAAAAATGATGGAAAGTCAGTAGAATGGATAGTAAATAATTTCCAATAATAATTAATTCAATTTTTTTTGATGGAGGTAAATAATTCCAAGTTGTCTAGTCTCAACAAATAACCTTCAAAGTTTTTGCATTAATCTTGGATCACCTTTATAAAAAATTTATACTTCGAATTGAATAAATAAGGTTTTTTTCCTTAGTGAAATCCTCGATTTTTTTATCGCATTCACCAAACAGGATTCTAAATTACCGATCCGATATTATAAACCGTTAATATTTTACGTAATTGATAACAATATAACAGTCATGTTTAATGCAATTTATTGATGTGTTATTGAAGGTTTGATGAAATGGATTATGGTTATATTCTACACGGATACCTCAGCATACCCTTTTCATACTTCCAAATTTTAACTATATTGAAAATGACAGAAATCAAGGAAGGTCCCAGTGGTACATATTTCTGTACGGTTTAAATTACTTAGATTACATTAGAGAATAATACAATTTTTGATCATCGTTGAATTCTTGGATATCAATCAATAAAATTTCTGAACTTCATGAGTAGGTATCTAAAAAGAGTACACAGGTTGTAGTTTTCTTTCTATAGAAAGATCTAGACAAGAAACATAATATTATTGCAGACCTTATGAATGACCTATCAATGAGATGTTATATTTATGTTACGCTGAGAAGTTGACACAAGAATAGGATGAAGTGTAAATAATATTTCAATGAGGTTCTACGAGTATATGAAAAACATCACTTTTTTCTCTATAGCTATGTCATACTATATTTGATTAAATTCAAAAGGAAAATAAAAAAAGTTAAGTCAGGGCTAATAGTTGAGGTTAATCTGGTCGTAAGTTACTTCGATTTATGAAATTTTGAACTCTTAAAACTATGTTGTGCGTTAAAAAAATGACGTTGAATGCAGAATTTTCCTGAATGATGTGTTGTGAAATCCTTTTTTAAATTTTCAACCGTTTAACCTATATTAAAAAAGAACAATAACTGCAAGTTAGTTCTCATTCACTCTAGCTCTCATTCACTCCACATTTATCCGATCCAAGTTTTTTAGTTTATCTTTATCCACCTCACGATGATCTTGATATAGTTAAAGTCATGTAGTGGTTTTTGAGGTCATTATAGTGTTTTTGATATTTTTGTTCATCCAAGGAAAGAAATTTTGTTAAAAAAAATGGAAATATATATAGGAATGCTCAGGCGATGGAATGAAACTTATAGTTATGGAATATTCTTTCTATAATAAAAACGAACACATTTGCTCAAATATTTGAGGTAAAACGGCCGAATCCAGAATAATGGTAAGAGAAAGAACGTTTCCTACGACCATTAGAATGAATGAACAAGTTTGAGGATTGCCATACTCAATAGCAAAAAAAAATATCTTAGACTGAACAAAACTGTGGGAATATTGGTTGTGCTACTAATATGATTTTAGATTTTTCATAAGAATTATTAGGTTTCATCAACTTACAAGGGGCTTTGTACTAGTACCCGATGTAGCATCTTCTATTATACAAGCTTCTGGATCTGGATGAGCTGTTTCATTTATAGGGTAAACCATTTCCGTTATAGCTATATTCAACGTCACTCTCATCGTGTAGGCGTTGACTATCGCCAAAAATCCCATGATTCCCAAAACATATCGCTGAGGAATCAAGAAGACTGAAAAGAAAATACTCAAATTATTTCAACGATTTTCTCGAAATAAAAATGTTAGAAAAAAATTCCGAGAACATGACCTAGAAGATAGAGCTATAGGGAAATTCACTAATCGCGTTGATGAATGCGAAAGAAAGTCGAAAAAATCGGTGATTTGCTGAAATTTTATTGATTATTTTGATGAGGAAATATTTGATGGACACATTCATCAAAACCCCCGGGTCTTGAAGAACGAAGGCTATCATCTGAGGCATTTCCCGCATTTAATTTTTCTGCATTCTCAATATTGGATTTCTTACTATGATTCTTGCTACTGTAGCCCTTGAGCTTGTGCAGTAATTTTTCGAAAAAACTGTTCTTCGCAACCATTTCCAATAAAATTTTTAAACAAACCCTAGGTTTACACAGCTCTAAGGAATTTTTCAAATGAGTATGAGATATTGCTTATATACCAAATTGTAATAATCAAAAAACAGATAATCATTCAAATCGGATCTCGTAGGCGAACCTTGATACTAGATGAGAATAATGAATGATTTTGGTGATTTATATCCAGATATGTGTAATCTGAGTGAATTCTCGAGAATTTTTTCAATATTTACGCCTAGATGCATACGAAATCGCATACCAAAGTACTTGGATATCAGTAATTTTCCATTATTTTGTAAGTATTCGTTATGGGAACTCATCGGCGTACCAAGCTTTTATCAAAAGGTAATTTTTTGTGGGTGGATATTCGGACATAAATGGAAATGGGCATTTATAAGATAATGTACTTATGTAATTGATTGAGAATTGATATCCCCAGAACCTATGGGGGATCCCCCTAATATTTGTGCAGTCTGGTTTGCTTAATTTTGAATCTTCTAATTGGAGAGTGGTGAAATTTTTCTTTATCATGATTATTTCAGATATTTAGCAAAGATATATTGATATACCCATGCAGTCCTTCATCATTCAGGGATTCGCAATATTTTGTTCGAAGAAACGAGATCTGGACATTCGAACGTAGCATGGACCTTGACCTGGAAATAGTTGTTAGTATTTTTGTTATTGTCTGAAATGAACTCTATTGGAAACGAGATTTTATAATCAGTTCAGTGAATAGGTGTATCAATCAAAATATCATAGGTCATTTCCTCACTTGAATATGGCAATCGAAATAATTGATTCAGTTGCCGAAAATGCCCCTTCACATTTTCTTCCGGCGAAATAAAGATGTGAATCAAACGGAGGTTCATGGAGGTTTTTTCCTAATTGAAATGCATGTTGAGTTCGTGCGTATTCACGGATACAGCGAATCATTATACCTAACATGTTGAACCAATACTTCCGAAGAAATATTATTGTCTGTACAGCAATCTACTGCAAAAGTTTTCGCAATTGGAACCAAGTATGATCATACAGTGATTGTATTTTTGACGATGACGTGTTCCATTTTCACACCTGTTGTAATTTTTTGGAATCAATAAATACTATTACCATTACTATTACTATTACTAAAAGATCCGACAATGGTTATAAAATGTCGGTCCTCTTCATCTCGTTGCACCCCTAACTAAAACGAGTGCGACAACCAAAGCTTCAGCCTTCTATGCATTTTCCAGTTTCATCAAAGTCCTCAAAGAATAACCAAGAAACCTTCTATGTGTGTGTCGTCAAGTATTTTTATTTTTGGATTTTACACCAATAACGGACGGATTTGATACCATTAGGGCACCATTCACAGACGGATAGTCCGTACAGTCCTGATACGTAGAGATTTGATTTGACAGATCCAGATGCGCGATTTTACACCAATAACGGACGGATTTGATACCATACACGCACTGATATATGTATTTGGCTCGCCCCGTATCAGATATGACAGATATTCCGCTGGTGTATGGGGTGCTATTTTAAGTATAAATTGTTGATTATTTCTATATTCATACAACAAAAGATTCAACTGCTGAGATTCAGCAATCTTTCGTCAAATTTCAAACAATAGAATTGAAATCGAAATAGAAACATACGAAACCATACAGTAGTAGCAGTACAAACTTTTTACAGGAGTTCCTCTCATTTAAAGTTTTTTTCGTTGTTTTTAACTGTGTTTGTGATTTATCTTCTGTTATGACTAATGCTTGTTAGATATTGGCTGTTTATCGGATTGAAACAATTCAAAACGGAAACAATTTTTCGGAAGAAACAGGCCAACAAATCATCATTCGCAACTGTAGACCGGTTACGACTTATTAAGTCTCATCAGTATAGTTATAGCGAAGATGAAATTCGATGACAGGGGTGAAATGCTTTGAAACGATTCGACTGAGGTTGAAATGCTCAATCCCGTACTTCCACTTGGGACAGTATATCATGAGGTTCGTGCGTGTCACATGATTTGTTGTTGTTTGCGAGGTCGAGGAATCTTTTCATGAACCTGTAGAGAAGTGGGGACGGTTGCCGCAGGAGCGGACAGGTGACGTTGGTGGAGAAATTTTCTCGGATCCACGCCCCGGTTCGTTAGAAAGCATTCCGCCCACGACATCGAATTTTATCATTGCTATAACTATACTGATGAGACTTAATGAATCGAACGAAAAATTGTTTCACTTTTAAATTATCTTTTGTTATCTTCTGCATGTACTTCATTTTGTTAATTATTCTGTGTTCTATGATTTGGTTCATTTTTCTCTGTATGGTTCTATTATATATTATTTTTTCCTTTGGGATTGGTCTTTTTAAGCGCTCGTACTACTTACACGAGGGCTATATCATTTCGTCATGATGTCTGTATTTTTTGAATTTTGTCTTGAATTCGAGTCTGTCCGTATACACGATAACTCTCGAACGGAATGTCCTAGGAACTTGAAATTTTCAGGGTAGGTTCGAATCTCATATGCCGCGGTGAAGTTCGTTATTGGGTGAAATTCGCCCAGGGGTTCCGCAAATATGGCCACTCGAAATTTTGTTTTTCTGATTACTTCGAAACTACTGATTCGATCGAAGTGAAATTTTGCACTCAGATGGTGAATTACGTGTTCAAGCTACATGCAATTTTGTCTAGCTCGCATGACCAGAACTATAGAAACCATAGAAAATTATAACTTTCTAATGGAAAGGCCTAGGGACTTTAAATTTTCAGGATAGGTGTGGATCTCGAATGTTGCGGTCACGTTCTTCAATGAGCAAAATAAGACTAGGGGTCCCGTAAATATGGCCGTTTGAAATTCAGTTTTCTTGATAATTTCAAAACTATGGATTTGATCGTGATGAAATTTTGTATTTGAATTGAGAATGATATATTCGAGCAAAATTTTTCCAGATCGCATGATCAGAACCATAGAAACCATAGGAAGTAATAACTTTCGAACGGAAAGGCCTAGGGACTTGAAATTTTTAGGTTTGGATCTCGAATGTCAAGGTCACGTTCATCAATGAGCAAAAATAAACTAGGGGTTCCGTATATATGGCCGATCAAAATATTTTTTCCAGATAATTTCGAAACTACTTATTGAATTGGAATGATCCAGATTGGTCCAGATCGCATTACCAAGACCATAGATACCGTAGAAAATTCTAGCGAATTATCGAAAAAAATATTTGGTCACCTAAAGCACTGACGTGAAGTCAGGATTTTCGTCTTAGTTTGGAATTTTCTTTGACAGCTGTCAAAATCTTTTCAATTGGTTTCTAAAACTGGAGAATGCGAATCTACCTACAAGGTGGATGAAAGAGCGCTCAAAAGCTCCAGACTTCACGGCAGTGCTTTTCTAAATTTTTTTTGAGCGTCGTTCTACTTACACGAGGGCTATATCATTTAGTCTGTATTTTCGAATTTTGAGCCGAAAATGTTCTCAATCTACAAGGTTTTACTCACTGATGACGGAAAAATTCGAGTCTGTCCGTCCGGTCGTACACACGATAACTCTCGAACTGAACGATCTAGAAACTTGAAGTTTTCAGGTTAGGTTCAAATCTCGAATGCCGCGGTTATGTTCGTTATTGGGCAAAATTCGACCACGGGTTCCGTAAATATGGTTGTTCGAAAAATTCAAAACTACTGATTCGACCGAGGTGTCGAATAATGTGAAGAATAATTTATTTGAATTACGTGCGAAATTTTGTCTGGATCGCATGACTAGAACCATAGAAACCATATAAAATTAAAACTTTGAAAAGGAAAGGCCTAGGGACTTTAAATTTTCAGGATAGGTGTCGATCTCGAATGTCGCTTTCACGTAAATCAATGAGCAAAATTAGTCTGGGGGTTCCGTGAATATGGCCATTCAAAATATTTTTTTCCTGATAATTTCGAAACTACTGATTGGATTCAAATGAATTTTGCACATAGATGGAAAATTATGCATTCAACCTACTTGCGAAATTTTGTCCAGATCGCATCACAAAGACCATAGATACCGTAGAAAATTATTGCGAATTAAAGAAATCAAAACTGGCCACTTAGCACTGATGTGAAGTCTTGAGTTTCGTCTTAGTTTGAAATTTTTTTGACAGGCGTCAAAAATTTCTTCAATTGTTCACAAGGTGTATGAACGAGCGCTCAGAAGCTCCTGACTTCACGGCAGTGCTTTTCATAATTTTTTTTATTTATTCCTTCGAACTATTATATCGAACTGTAAAGTCCAGAGTACCTACATGAAAAACATGTAATAACTTCCCAATATTCCCAATATTTGCATTATCATAAATACTTGCACTGTATAGGATTTGTTCTGTGAGGATTTCTTTTTATTTAGTTAGGGGAACGCTGAAATGAAAAAATCTAAACTTTTTTGTAGACTATGCAACGTTTTCCTAGCGAGATAGTAATTTGATTTTTTTAATTCTCCAGTGGTTTTCGAATATTTGTTTCTAAGGTATGAAGGTTTTACCTAATCGTTATTAAAAACTGTAACAAAAGTCGACCAGTTTTCAATAGGGACCCTCGAAGTTTGTTAGGTTATAGAAACTACATAAATATGTTGTTTAAACAAATGTGTCCAATTTGTTGTCAATAGTTCAGTTGTGTATGGCAAACCCCCATGGAAGGTGGAAGGCTATAGTTTTAAAACAACCTGACCAAATCATCAAATTATAAAATCCAAATCAGTGATCTGTTTGATCAATTTTTCGCGCAGCAAAGAGGTACGTGATTTTTATCCTTGCTACAACCACCTGTCAACTGGGCTATTCGACGTTTGGTGATCAAATTCGGCTCAACCGGCTCTGTAAATAATCAAATAATCATACTTCAGAAAAACGCTAGTTCTGTTGAAATCATCGCTGCTGTGCGTGAAAGTGTACGGGAAATTCCTAGCCTCCCTCGACGTTCCCAAAAACTTGGTCTTTCTGCGGCTTAAACTTAAAATAAGCACATTTCGAAAATTGAGCGTCCTTGAGTCTAACAAGCATTCACCCATTTACAATTCAGGGAACAAATAATGGATCGATATTTCAAATGGGTTGTTTGTCACTGAAGACAATAGATGTATAGTTAAAAATTAATTTCTAATCATGATTACAGAAAACCTCCTGTATATGTACCTACTATTCTATTGAATCATTATGTTTATGATCCGTGATTTAATGAATACGTTTGTGTTCATGCTAAATATTTATTCAACAAAACAAATAGCCATGAGACAACACGAGTTAAAGAACGTTGTCACAAATAATGGTCACAATTATCTGTCGATACATTTTCTGCCAAAGGATAAACAAATAGGTGTTTAACACTCGAAAGCATACAGCATTGTTAATATGGCCATTTCCAAGGGAAACGCGACAGTTTATCTGATAATGATTGAATAAATGGGTCGCAAATATACTATGTTATAGATTTTAAGATAAGTTTCGCAAAAATTGGTCCATAACATGATCTCATCTGTTTTCAGATTCAACATATCTGAACTGACGAGTGGGTGGAATGCCAACTACTGAAATATTTCAAAAGAAAAAAAATAGTTCGATAGAGCTTATCGCATAATCAATTCACCAAATAAATACACGTGCCGAATCCAATATTTTATCAATTGACAATAAAATTAAATGCCATATATTTTTTGCGCGCTTGTTTCTACGGACAAGATCGTTAAAGGGCGAAATCCGTCAAAGGTTCCGTGGATATAGCCATCTTAATTTTTTCTCAATAAATCGAAAAATATCGATCTGATCGAATTGAAACTTTGTAGTTAGTTGAAAGATAACGAAATGATTTTTTTCATAGATTTTGCTTGCTCATTCACTTCTGTGTAGGAGTGAGTGTAGGATAAATTCCAAACTCATGTCATTGAAGTTCTGATATTTTATTAACATGGTATCCTTTATTCAAACATAAATTATGTTTCCATTGATCTTCCGATCCTCTTATCTGCTCCGAAGAGCATTCATCAAGTTGCAACAGGCTTCACATCTCGACCAATGGCAGTCCTTTCGTTGTTTTGATGAATATTGATCAAACAAATGATTTCTTGAAGCTTTTTTAGGACAATTCACATCAATTGAACGGCATTACAAATCAATCTGATAAGTAAAGGAATAAATACTTCAGACTTCAGCATAGTCTGAATGCTCTTAATCCCTGTTTATGGCATTGTCGTATCAGTATGTATTTGGAAATTTTTTCTCAATTATCAACAAGCTTTATTCTGTTTATATTTTTATATGCTCCTTCTTGGTCAATGTGTTTACTTTCATTGAATTCATTGATTAATCGGATATCTAATCGATGGCTTAGCCATTCGAAATCGAAAATTGATCAAAGAAACTGATTAAGCTTTTTCATTGTTTTAATTTCATGGAGTCATATATGTAGTTCAATTTATATTCTGCATATTTTACTGATTTTTTTTTTGTATATTAATCACTGATTTCTTTGCTCTATTGGGTTTTAAGAGAAATTTACAATATGAATTTGAATTAGGAAAATATAATTTATTTTATGTCTTCACATACACATGGCATTGTTGTACTGTTTCGAAGCAATGGGATGTACGGTTTGAGCTTGTGCAAGGATTTCGCAGTTCTTCTTAGGTAGTCATCAGATAAGCTACACTTATTCCAGTGATGGTTCTTCTTTTTCACTCCATTATTTCGTTTCAAAAATCGAAATAAGACCTACTGACGTTGGCGCAGTGAGCACCTAAAAAAAATGAGCAAAAGAGCTAGGTTGACGAAACCACCGACTACTTACTCTGAAAAAAGACTGCTGGGAGGCGAGGAGCTAACACCCGCAGAAATCAGACGCATGTCCCCTAGGGATATCACAGACTTCGCTTAAGAAGTGTATTTCCTGGGGCATCATTAGTGGAATAGTTCCGCGCAAAAGATCAAATGGAAACGGTGCAGAATGGCTTCTTCAAGGCCAAACCACAACCTCTATTCTAAATCTACACAATATATCTGATCTCAATCTCAATATTGATTATTGGTAAGTATTATAATAATAAATTTATAAACTGAAGTAGGTAACTACCTCCAACTCCAATGTCTGATGAGGGTTAGTGAATAATAGTTGAAGTTTCAATTGGTCTTCAAATTCATAAACACTTCTGAAAATCAATGAGAATGTTACACATGTTAATAATAATGCAGTTCCCAAGGTTTTCTTCGCATTCTGTAAATGGTATTATATTGACCTCTTTACGCAAGACGAACTTATGAATTTCAAAAGCCCATGTTTGTTCAGAACAAGTTGTAGTTTCATCAGAAAATATTCCATGAATTCTTGTTATATTGAATTCAGATGATTATTTCTTCGTGACAAGATATTTAATTTTTTGAGCGCTCGTACTACTTACACGAGGGCTATAATATCATTTCATCACGATGTCTGTATTTTTCGAATTTTGAGCCGAAAATGGTCTCAATCGACAGAGTTCGACTCACTGATGACGAATCCGTCCAAAAATTCGAGTCTGTCCGTCCGGCCGTTCGTATACACAATAACCTTCGAACGGAACGACCTAAAAACTTGAAATTTTCAGGGTGGGTTCGAATCTCAAATGCCACTGTTGAGTTCGCTATTGGGCGAAATTCGACCAGGGGTTCCGTCAATATGGCAGTTCGAAATTTTGTTCTCCCGATTACTTTGAAACTACTGATTCGATAGAGGTGAAATTTTGCACTCAGATGGAGAATGACGTGTTGAAGCTACATGCGAAAATATTTGTTCAGTCACGTTTATCAATGAGAAGAATTAGACCAGGGGTTCCGTAAATATGGTCGTTTGAAATTTTGTTTTCTCGATAATTTCAAAACTATGGATTTGATCGTGAAGAAATTTCATATTTTAATGGAGAATGATATATTCAAGCTATTTTTTTTTGCACATAAATGAAGAATAATGAATTCAAACAACGTGGGGAATTTTGTCCAGATCGCATTACCAAGAACCATAGATACCGTAAAAAATTCTGGCGAATTCTCGAAAAAAAAATTGGTCACCTAAAGCACAGACTTGAAGTCTGGATTTTCGCCTTAGTTTGAAAATTTTTTTCGATAGCTGTCAAAATTTGATGTGCGCTCAATAGCTCCTGACTTCACGGCAGTGCTTTTCAAATTTTTAACCTTTGAATTTCGATGACTTGGAATATTCAATATTCGTACAAGTGTTAAAAGATTTCTGATTTATAAGAATATTTGTTGATTACCGGAAAAATGAATGTGATACATAGTTATCGACATTTTTTTCGAGAAATTTCGCTCTGGCTTCCTTGGAACTTAAATGATATTGGAAACTACATCTGCTTATGAAATAGTTAACGATAATTTGTTCGGAAATTTTTTTATATTTCAAGTGCAATGCATTTTATTTTGCGTTCTTTGGAACTTCAATTATGTAATCTGGGAGCTGATCAATGGCGATATATTTTGCTCATATCGATGAGGTTTCTTTTTCTTCTTCACTTCAACATAAACTCAAACGAAAATTTATTAATGAAAAATATCGAATGAGAAATTATTCAAATTATTGCCTGTAAAAAGATTTCTGATTCATAAAATTATTTGTTGATCAATGATAAAAGAGTTAACGACAAGTGCTGTGCAACTTATTTTGCGTTCTTTGGAACTTAAATTTTGTTGGGAAGTAAATCTGGACACGAACGGATCGATGAGGGGATATTTTTTTTTCCATATCGATTATTTTTTTCTCAACATATAAATTCAAATATTGTATTGTTGAAGAAATATCAAATGAGAAATTATTCGAATTTTTTCCTATGAATTTTGAAGAATTAAAACATTTCAACAAGTGATGAAAGATTTCTGATTCATGGTCAATTTGTCAATTAACGAAAAAATAAATTGAATAGTAAACCACATTTTGTTCGAAAATTTGTTGTTTCAAGTGCTATGCATCTCATTTTGAGTTTTTTAGATTCAAATTATATTGGGAACTAACTCTGGTCACAAACGAATAAATGCGTGAGTGCGTGAGTATATATTTTGCTAATTTCAATGAGGAATTTTTCTCTTCAACATACACTTTTATAGTTATAATAAATTCAAATGGATATTTATTAGCGAAAAAATATCGAATGAGAAATTATTCGAATTTTTACCTATACATTTTGAAGAATTGAAAATCAAAGACATTTCAACATGTTTTCTTATTCATAAGAATATTTTTGTAATGAAGAAAAGATAAATGAAATAGTTGACGATATTTTGTTCGGAACTTTTCTTACTTGAAGTGCTATGCATCTTAATTTGCATCGTTTGGAACCTATGTTATCATGATATCTGAATCTGATCACGCATATCTCGATCAGGAATTTTTTTCTTCAACATATAATATTTGAATTTATATGTTGAGAAAAAAATAATCGATATGGGAAGAAATATATCCCCACATCGATCCGATCGTGTCCAGATTTACTTCCCAACAAAATTTAAGTTCCAATGAACGCAAAATGAAGTTGCACAGCACTTGTCGTTATTTTATCATCGATCAACAAATAATTTTATGAATCAGAAATCTTTTTACAGGCGATAATTTGAATAATTTCTCATTCGATATTTTTCATTAATAAATTTTCGTTTGAGTTTATGTTGAAGTGAAGAAGAAAAAGAAACCTCATCGATATGAGCAAAATATATCGCCATTGACCAGCTCCCAGATTACATAATTAAAGTTCCAAAGAACGCAAAATAAAATGCATAGCACTTGAAATAGCACGGTTCATATTTCGAAAACGAGATATCTTTACATCATGAAATTATCCACAGCTAATAAAAAGGTAGATTTTATTAATCATTCATTGTTTCATAAAATTATAAAGGAATTATAAAGATTTTGAATTTAGCAACGACCACGGAATTTCAATTGAAAGTAATCTAGGCAGTAAACTGAATGCAGATAAGAAAATGAATTTACTGAATAAATTTTGATCGATAAATATTTTTATATTTTTTTTTTACGATTTGTAATTTTTTTTATTGTTCAAAAGAACCAATTTTTTCTTTGGAATTTGCGATTCCATTTGAAATGGATTTGTTTTGGCACCATTTTTTTTTATAGGAACATATGAAGAGGCAAAACATAATCCAATTAATTTGTGATTTAGGTACTCGCGAACATTATTTTTCGTGCACTCGAGTTATGTATGTAGTTTCGTGCAGAAGCTTCTTAAAATTTATAGTAACTCTTCAACATTACGTTATGTGGTTTAAAGTAGTCCCCTTTAGACATTCGATTTCAATTTTGAGAGAAATTTACGAGAGAAGCGATGTCACTTTCATTTACTCAGTAACTCTACTAATTCATATAACATATATCATATTATTTTTCTTGTGGATCGAATCAACTAGAACCATAAGGTTGTTGTGAAAAAAACAGAAAAACCTTATTACGCTTGAGATTTACAGAATTTTCCTACAGCCAAAGATTTAATTCCATTTGCAAAATACAGCAGTTAATCATTTGTAAATTGAATTTGATGTTATACAGAAGAAAATTGGTGAAAAAGATTACTCTTCATAACAGGAAGCCATGAAAGAAGTGAATCTCAATGTAAAACGTGAATTGAAAATTTTTCGCTTCATTCCCGGCCGTAAAGTTTCTTTCCAAATCATTGATTTTCATTACACGCTACTTGAAACAATCATATTTCTTTAATATTCAAAATGTCATAACTCATACCTCAACAGGATCAGACGTTTGTTGTAGGTAAGGAATATTCTATTGACGATAATATCGACACAATTGATGAGTTTTATGACCCTATGTCACAATTTTGTTAGCAATTAATTTATTCCTAACTGAATCCTTTCATTATAAGCCCTTTAAATTTATTGATTTGGTCATCAAGGAAGGGGATCGCTGCTAGATAGCAAGTATGTAATTTTATTCCAATTTTGATGAACCCAAAAAATGTAGTAAGCAAATGATCAGGTTTTTGAGCGCTCGTACTACTTACACGAGGGCTATATCATTTCGTCACGATGTCTGTATTTTTCGAATTTTGAGCCGAAAATGGTCTCAATCGACTATGTTCGACTCACTGATGACGAATCCGTCGGAAAATTCGAGTCTGTCCGTCCGGCCGTCCGGCCGGCCGTCCGGCCGTAAGCAAGATAACTCTCGAACGGAACAACCTAGAGACTTGAAATTTTCAGTGTGGGTTCAGTTCCCGAATGGCTCGGTTAAGTTCGTTAATGGGCCAAATTCCACCAAGGGTTCCGTAAATATGGCCGTTCAAAGTTTTGTTTCCCTGATTACTTGAAAACTACAGATTTGATCGAGATGAAATTTCGCACTCAGATGGAAAATGAGGTGTTTAAGCTACATGTGGAATTTTGTCCAGATCGCATGACCAGAACCATAGAAACCATAGAAAATTGTAACTTTTGAACGGAAACGCCTAGGGACTTGAAATTTTCAGGATAGGTGTGGATCTTGAATGTCGTTATCACGTTCATCTATGAGCAACATTATACAAGGGGTTCCGTAAATACGGTCGTTTGAAATTTTGTTTTCTCGATAAATTCGAAACTACGGATTCGATCGAGATGAAATTTTGTATTTTAATCGAGAATGATATATTGAAGCAATATTTTGTCCAGATCGCATGACCAGAACCATAGAAACCATAGAAAATTCTTACTTTTGAACGGAAAGACCTAGGAACTTGAAATTTTCAGGGTGGGTTTGGATCGCAAATTTCACGGTCACGTTCATCAATGAGCAAAATTAGACTAGGGGTTCCGTAAATATAGCCGTTCAAAATATTTTTTTCCTGATAGTTTCGAAACTACTGATCGGATTGGAATGAAATTATGCACCTAGCTCAGGAATAATGTATTCAAACTACGTGCAAAATTTTGTTCAGATCGCATCACCAGGACCATAGATACCGTGGAAAATTCTAGCGAATTATCGGAAAAAAATTGATCAGCTGAAGCATCGACATGAAGTCTGGAGTTTTGCCTAAGTTTCAGAATTTTTTTGACAGCAGTCAAAAATTCCTTCAATTGATTTCTAAAACTGGAAAATGCGAATCTACCTACAAGGTGCATGTACGAGCGCTCAAAAGCTCCTGCCTTCACGGCAGTGCTTTTCGTAATTTTTTTCACATATGATTTAGGTTTTTTCACATATGATTTAGCGCATATAATATACGCTATTCGAAAACAAACATATCCCCAAGTGTCAATAAACGATGTACAAATATTAAAAAAACCCAAACTGTCAAACGAAAATTCTTCGCCAGATTGTTAATGTCGTGATATGTTACAAACCATACCTTCAATTCATACAGATCCATGCTTAAGAAACCATTCTGAGGAAAACCTACAAAAGACTCCATAAACTTTGGCCAATTGAACTAACTTGAATTGAATTAATCATAGGAGTGGTCAATGAACATCAACTTGCCGAGTTATTTTTTTTATCACTATTGTATAGTGTACTGCTAATTTATTAGATCATAGAATTGTCCTTCCAGAACGCTGAATGGAATAATATGAAAAAAAAATTGTCCCATCAATCTGTAACCTATCAAGAACCGAATTCTCGAGTCATTTTGTGTTGGAAATATTCAACATTAATGGTCTATTTTTCTGATTATGATGGATAATAAAAACTGTTATAACCCATAAATATTCGAATCCCATCTACTATTTTGTTCGAATTTTTACTCAAAATCTTTCATTTTCCATCAGCGCATGCTGCACTCTGGCATAAACATTTGATATAATGATATAATGTCATTTTATTTTTATAAACTTCAAGGGATGGAATTGTAACCAAAGTTTTCAACACTAGATCAGAAAAACACAATTTTGTTCTCACGTGGCACTACTGTAAAGCTGAATTTTCATATAACTTTTTTTATCGATGCCCCATATGTAAACACAAAATTTCACCAGGATATAGCGAATAGTTTTTGAGTTATCGAAGTTTTTGAAAATAATTTGTTCTTATTCTTCTAGTTATATGATCCTTCACGAAATTTCTCATCAACCTTCGTGTTGTTATCTTAGAACTAACCTAATCCTTTGGGCAGATTTCACCCATTTTCAGACTCAACTGGCGTATCCAGACCTCGAAAGTAACCTGAAAATTTCAAAACTTTGGGCCTTTTCGGACAATTGAGCAAAATGATAACGCTTAGGTTTGTTCCATGAATGATCTATTGTTTTTCATTTTGCATTATTAAAAATAGGTATTTAACTATTGAAATACATATTTCGGAAATTAATCGGCATATTCAATGACTTCCGTTATTGTATTTAGTAATAAACTAATGTAGTAATGATCTATCGAAAGGCCCATCTTGCCAATTTAAATTTTAAGGTAAGGTAAGGGGTAGCTAGGTATACTGATATAATTGTATTTCATTTGGAATACTAACTCTCAGTCGTCCCTTTCGAAACATCTCTCGTACAATCAAAACGTCCTAAATATCACTTCAAATGTTCGCCTTTTCCCGCCATCAAGAGCGCATGATGTCCTAATTTGAAAATTCAAAACACTACGCATTTCCCATTATCAGCGATAATTCATAAAAGGTGGCAGTGATGTTCAGAAGAGTTCACCAATAGCAGCAAATATGCGTAAACTGCATCACCCATTTAAATACTGACAATAAATCGTTAATCCTTCACAAATTGGCTATCATAAAACATAAAAAAGTGGCTCACTCACGTTTAGAAACGGTCAACCTCCAACCGGTTAACATACTTTTCGGAAGGATATCACTGAAAACACAAAGCGGGGTAAGACCTTTCTCTTACGAAGTTTCCCAGGTATATGCGTATACACATACACTTTCAAGCCCCATCACAGACTGAATTAGTTATGGTATCGAGTGTATCATAATGAGTGGCCAACCTATGCCGATAAGGTGGGATAACTGTCTTTACCTGACCGTAAACAAAGCACGAGTTGAGATTTTGATGTGTCCCACTACCAGCGACTCCGCGAGCTTGATGGACAGCCAAACGTGGGCCTGCTGGTCCTCGAAAATAAAGAGTTACCAGCTACTTCCCGATAAGGATTTAGGGCGTGGACTTCAAGGGGTAATCACCATAAAAACGTGGAAAATTATAGGAACCAGAAATAATCTCGCTTCCCTCACATTTAGATAAGGATGTGGAGGAATTTCGACCATTTCGACCTAAACTTGAATAACTCACGAAGAAAGTAGACGGATGTGTAGGACAAGAAGAGGCTGAATTAATGGAATATCTTTAATGATGTGATCCTCCCTAACCACAATTTAGCGGTGAGTATAAAATATTTGTAGGGTGGGCCTCAACCATTGTTACTGGGCTAGGAGGAATATCCACTTAGTGGGTTCTATTGCTGCCCTAATGAAGGCTACAGGATTTTCTTTCGAAATTAAATTCAGGAATGAGCCAAAATCGAAAAACCAATTTCCAAAAATTGATGTCCCCAATCACCAGTCTCCTATGATATATCACAGGAAGAGGGCAGATACATAGCTGCGGTGCAGCTAAGGCGCTTCTATATTCTATTGAGGGAAAGTGCACGTCTATATTCTCTTTGTCTCTCTCTCTCTATAGATACGTTATGAAACAAATTCTTTATTTTCGTATCACAAACATGGATCATTGATAGAGCTGATATGTTGAATGTCTCCCTAATTGAAACGTTGCTGTGATAAATGGAATGTAGACGTAGGATATAGGAGCGTCTCTGCTACATTGTCACCTAGGTCACCTTACCAGCGAAAGCACCAAGGAAAATTAATGGTTCATATATTTTTGATGAGAATTAAGTATTTGTGGTGAGATGCTAATGGAGTTTTAAGTCCTAGCTCTTCAAGATCGTTAGAGTCATAAGTTCAGGACCTGGTTTCACTAGAGTTAAGCCATCTGCCATGCTACAACAGAGTGCATGGATTGAGTCAAAGAACCATAATCTATCTAAGTTAGGCGTGTTTCGTCCCACAGCTGTGGTGGACTCATCAATAAGGCTGATCCAGCAACTGTTTCCCTAGACACCTTCACAAAGAAAGTGGTACTCGTCGCACGTTGACTGAACTATTTGAAGAGAATCGCGGGAGACAACGCGATGTGGCTCGCCGAAAACGCCATCTTCCGGACGTGCGGAAAGACGCCACACTATAATCCTACGAATAGGGGGGTATCTGGCCTCCAAAGATCTTGGAACTACTCCAGATAATTTTTTCTCAAACCGGTAAATTGTTTACTTTCCCCCATCTGTTATTTGAATGAGCGTGAAGTTATAGAAGTGCATATACACATTTGAAGAGAATTGACGAATTGGTTCAATCTTTTAAATCGTTCTAGAAAAGAATTCTAACCTTCTTCAAATTTCCAATTGCTTCTAATAATTAAGAAAAAATGTAGAAAAGCACTGCCGTGAAGTCAGGGGCTTTTGAGCGCTCGTTCATCCACCTTGCAGGTAGATTCGCATTCTCCAGTTTTAGAAACCAATCGGAAAGATTTTAACAGCTGTCAAAGAAAATTTAAAACTAAGGCGAAAATCCAGACTTCACGTCAGTGCTTCAGGTGACCTATGGTCTTGGTAATGCGATTTAGACACAATTTCCCACGTAGTTTGAATACATTTTTCGTCATCTATATTTCACTCCAATCCAATAGGTAGTTTCGAAATTATAAGGGAAAAAATAGTTTGAACGGCTATATTTACGGAACCCCTAGTCTAATTTTGCTCATTGATGAACGTAACCGCGAAATTCGCGATCCGAACCTATCCTGAAAATTTCGAGTCCCTAGGCCTTTTCGTTCGAAAGTTATGATTTTCTATGGTTTCTATGGTTCTGATCATGTGATCTGGAAAAAATTTAGCTCGAATATATCATTCTCAGTTTAAATACAAAATTTCGTCACGATCACATCCATAGTTTCGAAATTATCAAGAAAACTGAATTTCAAACGGCCATATTTACGGAACCTCTAGTCTAATTTTATTTATGAACGTGACCGCGACATTCGAGGTCCACGCCTATCCAGAAAATTTCAAGTCCCTAGGCCTTTCCATTACAAAGTTATAATTTTCTATGGTTTTTATGGTTCTGGTCATGCGAGCTGGACAAAATTGCATGTAGCTTGAACACGTTATTCTCCATCTGTGGGCAAAATTTCACTTCGATCGAATAAGTAGTTTCAAAGTAATCAGAAAAACAAAATTTCGAGCGGCCATATTTACGGAACCCCTGGGCGAATTTTGCCCAATAACGAACTTAACCGCGGCATTCAATTTCGAACCTACCCTGCAAATTTCGAGTTGCTCTTGGAACGGACAGGTGGCGTGATTTGGAAATTCTCTCAGGACCACGTGGCTTTGAGTTTTAAGGTCTTCTGTTTCTCACATCGAATTTATCATTTTGCTAATCGTACTGATGAGATCTGATATGGATCGAAACCGGTCTGCGACTGCAAATAATGGAATCGTTGGTATCTGGAATACATGAATTTTTTTGTTGGCTTGCTTATTGGTTTAACTAGTATAATTTTTCAATTTTCATTCTTGTATTTTATAGTACCTATTCGAGAGAAAGAGAAATGAACAATAATATGACAAATTGGACCAAACAACGATTAAAAAACTGATACACAGGACTCTGTGTTGTGGAGATGTTATTCCGTTGTATAAATTCACCTCAACTCATGCAGAAACTTACTATTTGAAAAATGTAGAATCCAAAAATAGTATAAACTGAGGCCTAGAGCTTTTCTGATTGGATGCAGTTAGCAGTTCAGAACAAAAAATATTTGAAAAACACGGTCGTGAAGTCAGAAGCTTTTGAGCACTTGCACATCCACCTTGTAGGTAGATTCGCATTTTCCAGGTCAGTGCTTCAGCTGACCAATTTTTTTCTCGATAATTCGCTAGAATTTTCTACGGTATCTATGGTTTTGGTAATGCGATCTGGACAGAATTTCGCAGGTGGTTTGAATACGTTATTCTTCATCTATGTGCATAATATCATTTCAATACAATCATTAGTTTCGGAATTATCTGGAAAAAATATTTTGAACGGCCATATTTACGGAACCCCTAGTTTAATTTTGCTCATTGATGAACGTGACCTTGACATTCGAGATCCAAACCTAAAAATTTCAAGTCCCCAGGTATTTCCGTCCGAAAGTTATAATTTTCTATGGTTTCTATGGTTCTGGTCAAGCGATCTGGACAAAATGTATGTAGCTCAAACACGTCATCTCCATCTTAGTGCGAAATTTCATCTTGATCGAATCAGTAATTTCGAAGTAATCGGGAGAACAAAATTTCGGATGCCCATATTTACGGAACCCCTGGTCGAATTTTGCACAATAACGAACGTTCCGTTTGAGAGTTATTGTGCTTACGGCCGGACGGACAGACCCGAATTTTTTGACAGATTTGTCATCAGTGAGTGGAACCTTGTCGATTGAGACCAACCAAAATTCGAAAAAAACATACATTGTGACGAAATGATAAGCCCTCGTGTAAATGGAACGAGCGCTCAATGAGATACTATTAGATAGGTATCGAGAAAATGATCCAGAAATTCTGAGGATCGGAAGTCAGCGAATTGAATAAAAATATATATTTTATCACTGTAATGTCTGTAATCCTATTAGTTCTGGAGTTAAAAATTTTCGAATGTCATTAGGAAATTGTGAGGATTCATGGTTAATTTACCGGGGGATATTTTGTGGAATATTATTGAAATAGAGGAAGTTAAGATAACAAAACTTCGTGTATAATTTACATATTTTCTCCACATATAACAGCATACAACTGGAAATTAAGCCTACTTCACGATTTTTTAATGGAAAATCAGCATACACAATATTAGTCACACCTTGTGCGAAGTTCCAAGCTCAGCAGAAGAAAAACATTACATTCATAAATTTTCAAGATTGTTATAACCTATTTACCTATGAGTTCAATGAGTTATTAATTTATAAAATTTTGGAATTCATCGCCATAGCGGCCACCCATTTAGGTACTGAACCTGCACAACGCTGCTTCGCTTATAAAACTTATCCCCGGTTTCTGAGAAGCTAATCGACTGACATAACATTCAGCTTGACAACGATGTCAAATTTAACAGATTAGTCGAAGACTGTTTTCCCGATATTCCTGTCAGTTATATCAAAGCAATTTGGGTTTCTGAAAAATTATATAATCTATGATAATTTTGATTTGACATGAGATGACCCTGTAGCGAGACTATTGAACCAAAGATTATTAAACGAACCACAAATTATGTGAACCAAACCGGCCGTGTGACAAATAATGTTATTTCATAAAATCGGAATGATATGGATAAATCAAATTTCCCAATACTGGATCAGAAAAACTCAATTCATTTTTACGTCGAACAGCTGTGAAGCTGAATTTCATATAACTCATTTATCGATTTAATTGACGACTTCAATTCAGAAGATCCATTAAGACGGATGTCCTCATATGATTAGAAACCGGAAATAATACACCATTAATTAAACGAGTAAAATTCAACAGAGAAAGCCCAATTACTAAACTGATTGACATTGACCATGTACATTAGTTGTTGACGAATTCAATCAAAATCTAACTACACAATTAAAAACATTTATTGCTCAATAATCATCATATGACAACATTCTTATCCGACGAAGCGTAAAATCTTAAATATGTGTAATCTCCACACGATTTGAAGATTACTTTTGTCTACTCGAATTATTCATAAAAATTACTCCATAAAATTTATAATCCTTACTTAATATCACATAGAATTCGCACGGAAAATATAAAATTATGAAATGATAACTACAATTCACTTCCAGAATGATGACACACAGACCTTGAATATTTATTATTTTAATTGATAGATAGACATGTTGTAGGTACCTACAAATTGTTTTGAGAAGAAATTAGTGAATCAATTTGATGTGATTTGGTAATAAAGATTTTATTATAAACATCGTCGTCTTCCTCAAGCACTCTGTTGCGAAATGTTGTAATTTGAACATCAGTTTTGGCAAATTTGATAACAAACAATTCAGAATAATGTTGAATGAGAGTACTGTTGATGAACCACCAATGGAATATCATATGGATACAAGCATATTTTATCGAATTCTGAGATTGGTAGTTATTTGAAGTGAATTTTGTAATTCTCGAAAACAACTTCCTTGTGAAAATTCACTTAATCGAAATACGGAAAATGAAAAAATTTCATATTGCCTCCTGATATTACAATGAACTCGAAATGAAGTCAGTGAGATAATGAGATCAAAAAAAGATATCCAATATAATAAATCAGTATTTTATCGATATAAGATTTTCTCTTAAAATTATTGAGTGAGAAACTACAAAATCAGTGATTTCCGAGTTTCAATAACCTAAATTTCTCAATTTATAGGTAACTTGGACTGTCTATAACACTATCAACAATATCAGCTGTTTGAATGCTTTTTAAACTCTACAGCTGTATCCAATTGAAAGATTGGTTCTGCTAGAATTCCAGGATTTTCGTTCTGATCTTTCAAACTGATGAGAATCGAATTCCGGTTGACAGTTCTTCTTTCTGAACAACTCTAAGATAAGGTCATCGGAGTTCTGTGCTTTCTTCTTCCTCTTCTTCTATAATGACACCATTAAAAAATGCTTCCTTATGTACTGGATCTTGTTTTTTCTCGTCATAAAAACTATTGAATGGCTGGACCTCTGCACTACCAAAAAAGACGAACACAGTATTTGTTATGAATAATATCACGAATGTAACCCAGAAGACATTCCTCCATTGAAGAAGAGTGTGCTGAAACCAAAATATCCATTTATCAGATAAAAACGAGAATTTAACATTAATGTTTGTACTAATAAAGATTTTGGGAGAAACTAGTAACTTACATTCTCTGTCATAGCGGCTATCAAATAGGGTACAAGAATGCCACTAAGGGCTCCTATACCATTGACTATTGCCATTACGGTACCGGCATAATGTGTAGTTAGATCGAGAACATTGACCTTCATTCCACAATAAAAACAGCCCATGCAACCCATACCTATAGTGAACATAACTATAGCCATATTCCTATCACATCCGACGTATGAAGCAAGGAGTAGAAAAACCGCAGGTCCAAGAGCCCCTAAAATTATATTTTATTTGAGTATTAAGAATATTTAAAGTGTCAAGGATACAAGAAAGAAAACTGGCCCTAATACAGAACCATGTGAAGCACCATTAAAAATTATTTGAGTTAAATTGTTAATTTTCATCTACTCACCTATTGTAGAGAAGAACTTTCTAGCAAAAGATATCGTCATACACTTGTTCGCGATAAGTTTATCACAAATATAAGCAGAACCTAGAGATACTATCCACATAACAAGGTAAGGGATTGAAGACAACAATCCATTTTCTTTCACGTTGAAGCGTAAAACTTCCTTGAGGTAAGTTGGAAGGTCAGTTACCATCGCGAAAAATCCCCAATCATGGCCAATTTGGGCACATACGAGAGCCCATACTGGTACTGATTTGAATATTGCAGTCCATGGTATTTTTCTCTTTTCTTTGATGGAAGCCGCTGAAATAAAATTGAATATTTCGAGATCAAGAAATAAATAATATATATGAGCCTACAAGATACTTACACAATTCCTGTTCTAAATAATTCTTTTCCTTGTCAGAAATGAACGGGTGGGAATCAGGGTCAGAGTAGCATAAAATAGTCCAAAGGAAAGTCCACAAGCATCCCATTACACCGAAGAAGTAAAATACCGAAGCCCAACTTCTGGTTGCGTGAATTAAGGTACCACTTATGGAGTTTGCCATGACAGTACCTGAAACACAAAACAAACTTATATGACCACACTTAACAGCAAAGGATCAACCACTTACCGATTTGACTTCCAGCGTACACAAGCGTGCCCAGCTTTGCTCTTTCTCCAAGAGGTACCCATTTGGACAAGATGGCGTTCAGCGCTGGAAATGTTGTACCCTTCAGAAAGCATAATAATTTTAGTTCGTAACCTTTTTCCAGGATATTTTATGTTAAGCAGTTAAGCCAGACAAAATAAGAGATTTCAGCTAGCTGGTTGAGCGTACAGGATTTGGCCATTCAACTCAGTTGTCAATTCCAATTAAATATTCAAAACTCAACAACTCATAAGTATATATAATGAATTTCACCAATTCATGTTCAATAGTTTCCCTGCAATTAATCAAATTCCATGCTTTTAACTTACATGGTTTCCGGAAAAAATAACAGACACATTTCATTAATTCGATTTTGGTCTGAGTTAGGTTTCTTGGAAAAATCAAATCCAAATTATTTCCAGGCCACGAATTATGTATTTGCGTCTTTTGCAAAGTGTAGGTAAAGATCGCTCGGTTTTTGCTTCAAAATGTTACAAGTTGTATATCTGTATATGTGAGATATCCTCTTTACTTCCTTTTATTCGAAAGAATATTTTATGATATTTTTCTCAACCTGTACGAATAATATAATTTTGTGGGTAATCATAGTTTTCTTACCTCGCCTAATCCTTCTAGGACTCTCAATGCTACAACCCACATCCAGTTACCATCAGTGGCGTACACAACAAAGGGTGTCAGCAGGGTGAAAATCGACGTACTCAAAATTCCCAATCCTAAGACATATTTTCCACCAAACTTTTCCGCTATAACCCCGCCTGGGATTTGAGTAAGAACATATCCCCAGTAGAACGAACTCAAGATGAGCCCTTGCTGCTTCACCGTCCAAGGGTAAAGATCTTCGACAACCTGAAAGGGGCAAATTTACAGACAATGTGATTGAAAAGCAATTATATTTAATGGCTGAACATTATATACATTGACTAAATAGAGTAGATGATATGATTAATTAGTAACGTTATCAAGATATTATTCATAATGGCTAGGTGGAGTTAGTTAAAGTAATAAACACTTGCTAATCCCCTATCCGCGATTGCTTGGATCCCGGAAGAGAATTATCGTTTCTTAGAATTATAGTTAACACAGTCCTCATTCCTAACCTAACCTTAATATTATTTCATTGTGAAAATTATTATTTTTACTACCATGTGAAAAAGACTCCATCTCATTGTGTTTCATTACTTTATCCGTGTCCTACTAGATATTTCAAAAAAGGCTAGTTTTTTCATCAATTTCGCCTAAATTGGATAATCTTCATATAAATAATGCCTGGATAGGATAGTATGAATAATATTCACATTAATCACTTCAGCAGTAAAATATATGTAGGTAAACTCACTGTATGGTGTGAAGTGCTATTATGTGATCCTTCAATAACACAAGCGTTGGGGTCAAAAAAATCAGTCTTATGTTTTAGCACCATCTCTGTTATGGCAACAGAAAGTGATACTCTCATGGTATATGCATTTAAAATGGCGAAAAATCCCATTATACCTAGGATATACCTTTGAGGTATAATAAAAACTGGAAAAAAAGAAACAATCAATAAAAATAACTTTTTTTTGAGATAGATGCAAATATAAGTTTTTTTTTTGTCGTTCTCCACTCCTTTCAATCATTTTCAACAATGTGAGATTATATCTATCGATAGCAAAAGATGACATGTATTATTCAAATGATGCATATTATCGGCGAAATAATGGACGTGCAAATTAGGATGGACAAAGTTTCAAGATAAGCTTGAATTCCTCGGCTAATTTGTCAGAGTTTAGATAATTAGCTGGGTATAACATTATTTACTTTTTCCAACACGTCGAATTCATACTATACCTACATATACAGGGTGTTTTATAATCAGATGTTGATCCTGATTTCAGAAGAAAAGTTCAAATAGACCTATGTCTTAGACCTATCAAATTTCGAGCTACAGGGTATTAGTTTTGATAAAAAAAACCTTCGTGAACGGAACTGGTGAAAGAATAAAATAAAAGGATTTACACTCTTAAGAGTCTGAAGTATCAGCATCTTATTCCGAAACACCCTGTATTTACTTTCTACCCATATGAAAAAAATAAAACCCCACATAATATATGTTATGTATAATGTGTGTTATGTGTGTTGTTGTCGCAATTTTGAGGATTTTATGCTAGAACTTGGCACGTATACCCAAGATCTCTAAAAGCCTATTGAAAATTGTGGAAAACGGTTTACCAATTCGTGACGGTTCAGTTGCCCAAACAGTGTATGAACTCCTTTAAGCTTTAAGCCCCTTGACAACCTAATTCAAGGAGTTCTGCAATATTAACCATAGCAAAATAATAACTTTCGAACGGAAAGGCCTAGAGACTAGAGACATTTTCAGTATAAGTGTGGATCTCGATATCGCGGTCATGTTCATTAATAAGCAAAATCAGACTAGGGGTTCCGTAAATATGGTCGTTTGAAATTTAGTTTTCTTGATTATTTCGAAACTACAGATTCTATCGTGACGAAATTTTGTATTTTAAGGGAGTATATATATTCAAGCTACATTTCTTCCAGATCGCATGACCATAACCATAGAAACCATAGAAGATTATAACTTTCGAACGGAAAGGCCTAGGGACTTGAAATTTTCAGGATAGGTGTGGATCTCGAATGTCGCGGTCACGTTCATCAATGAGGTTTATCCGTAAAAATATGGTAGTTGGAAATGTAGTTTTCTTGATAATTTCAAAACTACGGATTCTATCGTGACGAAATTTTGTATTTTAATGGGGAATGATATATTAAAGTTACATTTGTCCATAGAAACCATAAAGAATTAAACTTTCGAATGCAAAGGCCTAGGGACGGTCACGTTTATCAATGAGCAAAATTAGACCGTAAATGTGATCATTCGAAATATTTTTTTACTTATAATTTCGAAACTACTGATTGGATTGGAACGAAATTTTGCACAAAGGTGAAGAATAATGTATTCAAACTTTTGTTTTGAGTAAATTCTTACCTAGATAATTGCGAGGCTTGCAGTTGAGCTGAAGTCTTTACTTTTGAAGAAGTTTTAGTGAAACACGTGTTCAAAATTCTGATTAATGTAAAAGTCATGTAGGCCCAAAGTTACATCAACATTATATTTCATTCAAATTACCTCTGTGTTCTCCTGCCAGGAATAGTTGTTGTTTCGAGCTAGCATGAAAAGGGGATCATTAAGATTTCCATATTGAATTTTCGTTGCATTGGCGCATGTGACTCATGTTGAAAGAGGGTTGCACTGCGGTCGAAGAGAAAGGGGTGGATATAAGCACTCAATTTCGCATTCATTGGCACCAAAACGTGCAGGCTATTGAATTTACATGAAAAGATTAAAAGATATCACCGTGTTCCGTTCAAATTCCGAATATTCCGATGTATCCATCTTATTTCGTTTCAAACGGACGAATCACATTGAAATTGGTGAAAATCCGACTGACGGTTTCTGAGTTTCTTTGAAATTTCAGGTTCCTTCTTGATTATTGAAGAAATCGCACCAATTCTACTGGAAAGAGCTATGAGCTATAAAATTCCTTTCTTGCCTGTGTCACCAATGGAAATTATCATATTATCATGCTGAGAGTGCTGAGAGTTTCCATTTGGTCGGATCAGTATTTTTCGAATTATTGAGGAGCAAAATTCAAATGACTATATCTACGGAATGCTTCGGCGGATTTCGCTCATTACCGAATTTAACCGGAGCATTGAGTCCTCGAACCCTGATAACTTTGAGACTCTAGCCTAGGTCTCTTCTTTCGAGTGTTATTGGGTTCACAGAAGGCCAGACAGAATTGAATTTGACCACGAATTCTTCATCTGTGAGTACAACTTTATCGTTTGAGAACATTAATTGCACAACATTCGAAACTTTCAGACATTTCGGCGAAATGATAACGCTTTTGTTCATAGAAACAAGCGTGCAAAAAAACTTTTGAGTAAGTTTTCTTGGTTTTATCGAACTTAACTTTTGAACCCTGATGTCAGCCCAACCCTGCAATGAGGATCGATTCGCCGCCATCATTGAAAACTTTTTCAAATTCTCTGGACCCTGGCCCAAATTTATATGAACCGTTCCCGGAAAAGCATTTTTGTTTCGCAACTAAAATTAAGAAATGACAAATTTTAGTACTATCATGAATTATTCTTGCACACATTTACTTTACCACTACACTACCATACAATCAAGTATCTCAGTGAATCAGGTGCAGTAAGATATTAAAAATTATTGTCTGTTGTATTCTTTCGAATATCAAACAGATTCAAAATTGTGAATATGGTCGTTTCAAATTTAGTTTTCTTGATAATTTCAAAACTACTGATTCGTTCGTGACAAAATTACGTATTTTAATGGAGAATGATATTCAAGCTACATTTTTCCCATATCGCATGATTAGAACCATAGAAACAATAGAAAATTATAACTTTCGAACGGAAAGGCCTAAGGACTTGACATTTTTAGGGTAGGTTCAGATCGCGAATTTCGCGATCACGTTCATCAATTTTGAAACTACTAATTGGATTGGGATGAAATTTCGCACATAGATGATGAATAATGTATTCAATCTACGTGGGAAATTTTGTCCAGATCGCATTACTAAGATCATAGATACCGTAGAAAATTCTAGCGAATTATCGAAAAAAAAATTGGTCACATGAAGTTTGTATTTTTGCGTTATTTTGAAATTTTTTTTGACAGCTGTCAAAATCTTTCCAATTGGTTACTAAAACTGGAAATTGCGAATCTACCTACAAGGTGGATGAACCAGCGTACAAAAGCTCCTGACTTCACGGCAGTGCTTTTCGTCATTCTTTTTCGAAACAGTTCATCCAAATCACGAACATGGCAAAATGGTATTCTAAAAACTTGAAGAGCTTTTCAATGATGTGAATGTTGAAGAGTGGCTGATAAAAATAGGAAGGAGGAGTATCCTCTGGTTGGTAAAATCGCTGTCCGAATATTCAAATCATTACCACAATAAATCATCATAATCTTCAAATATGGTAATTATCAGCAATCTTGGAAAATAGTTGAAATTTGTTCAGATAATAAAAAATAGTAGTATATTATAATTTCTCGTGTAACTTTAATTGGAATAGAATAAATCTACATACATTTGGACAAAGTGAGTCTCCATCCTGTCAGCATCGTTTTCAAGAGCACTTCAATAACTAACTGTGAATCTGTTGAACCTAATCAACCACCGTTTCCAAGAACAGAACCCCCAATCAACTGAGCTGTCTATAAAAGGACAAGATGCCCAACTAATTCCAAATTAAGGTCGATTTGAATAGCTTAATCTTCTCTCAAACACAGCATCAAGAAAAAGTTTATTCAATTAATACGCTCAAGTGATCAACAAGTCTCTGTAACCATATTCTCTATTTATTTTTGGATATTTCACGTGAAATTATGATGGTGTCTAGTCTAAGAACTGTTTAATCACCAGCGGTTAAATGGTAAATAAAAAATGAACTACTCGGACTTAATGGAAATTTGTCATGACTGGTCACGATTGTAAATTGTTGCAAAAAGTGGAAATTTTGCAACAATTTAGTTATTGAGATGCTTAATACATACTATGTGAATATGAAAATTTAGGATCCAGTGTATTCCTTTTCCTTCAACGATTTTATGAACCAATTACTTGTGTTAGGTTGAACAATTTGTATGTATTCACACTATCAAATCACTGGGAGGTTTCAGTTTTTGGGACCCCTGCGATCCTAGAAGCAGCTAGCAGATCAGAATTTATTGACTTTTCTTGCAATCTTTAAGGTGTATTCTAAATCATCTCGTGAATCTTGAAGACAATGTAACTGTTTAGCACTAAGACAGTAATTTGTCGGAAATAATTCGTTGATTTTTATCATTATGTTTCAGGAATGAAGATTAAAATTTGAGTACATCGTACATCAACTTGTAATTATTCTGAATGACAAGGTCAAGAAAATGGAAAGAAGTTTTCTCTCTGGGGCCTCACATTTGACTATATCTAGTCAAAATTTGTGTACTCAAATTCAATTTTGCATTTTTCATCCAAAAATTTAAAAGTATTACGAACAAAATAAAGGGAAATTTTTCGACCTTCATCATTTGTTCTGGCCTGCTTTTTATCCTTCAGATAAGATTGCTATCTTAGTTCATAAAAATTGATAATCACCTTCCATAAAACCATTCAATGAATTATGTGCTCTTGTGTTTCTATGTGGTTTGTTCGTGACACTTGACAGCCATATAAATGTGATGACTCCACTGAAGGATCTAACACTTACCAAATCTTCCAAGACTAAGCTGATCAGAACTCAACCTTTTCGGCAAAAGAAACGAAGTTTCATCTACCACTGAAACAGGGTACTTTCCTCTCATCTGGGATCGTAGATTTTCATTGCGTACATTGTCCAATATATTATAAAAAAACATTTTTCATACGAACACAAGATCTTCAAAAGCATCTACAGAACCTATGGAATCGTTAGAGAAGTTACTCCTGTTCCAAGACTTCAATATACACTGCCACTGTTCATATTTTTTACTTTGTGGTGGGTATCTACCGAGATATCAGACTTTTTCTCGCAAGCAATAAGTGTGTTTGTGTACGCCAGTATATTTCCACTGACTTATCTCTATCGCATAAAGGGGTTTTTGTTTGTTTTGTATAATAAAATCCGATTTTTGGGAACAAGATAATTCTATCCTTCAAATCGACTAATAAAGGAATTCCAGATTTCATTAGATAATTAGATAAAGTTCAAGTGGGGGTCGTGTTTGTTTTTTTGGTACTCATTGGCGTATCCGTGATCGTGCAAGGTAGAGGTTGTTTAACTTTGAAAAGTATTTAGTCCATGAGAACATTTTTTCTCCAGTTCTCTTCCTGTTTTTCCCACATATTGTCTTCTCTTATTTTTCGTCGCTACATTCTCCTATCTCTGGTATCCTACCTATACTATCCTTATTTCTCAAGTTCTCTTCCTATTTTGTTTCAGTTCTTCCCCTTTTTTTCTCACCCTCGCTCCGCCCTGAAAAACTTATCTGAAAGTTTCGTTCAAAATTTTGTCCTATCTGAAATAAAAAATTTGATGTTTCCGATTCTAATTACCTTGCTGTTCATGCTTGACAAAATGCGTGAATAGAATGTTCGATTAAAAGTCAATGCTAGGCTGTACGATAAAAATATTGATCATTGATTGATGTGGTCAAGGCCATAAAAAACATTGCGATTTCATTCACCTCTGCTATTCGACAAATGAGGTTAACAATCAAAAACATTTGGAAGTGGATACGTTTAGAGAATATTGAAAAGGTGATACAGGTGCTCCAGTAGGAATATTATTTGAACTATTTTTTTCAGCTTAAATTTTGTTGGGTGATGAAGATAAGAACATAATATATTCAATTCCAATGAAAATTGCAGAATCATAAGAAAAAAAAAGTTTGTTGTGTAAACATTCTCCAACTCCCCATACCATGTTGAGATATGCCTCGCTCGAAGTGGAAATGATTTGATTTTGTTCACATAAACGATTATTCTCATAAAAAGGAAATTTGACAGAAGTATCACCTAACTGTTGACCATGACCAATATTTTCCATACCTTCACTGCTATTCTGTGCAAAGTTTTGCCCAAGTTTTTGAGCGCTCGTTCTACTTACACGAGGGCTATATCATTTCGTCACGATGTAATGATTTTTTTCTATTTGATATTTAATTTCATCTTTTGTTTTTTTTATATACATATTTCTGAATAATTTTTCTTTTTGAAATTCATTTATGTTTTTTCCAATATCAAAACTCGATTGTAATTATTAATCGATTCATTTGGTGTTAAGTTTCTCATTTCCTCCAAATTCAATAATTGGATTTTATTTGTTAGTTATTGTTTTATTTCCATTATTTGGGAAAATTTTTCGGAATATTCCTTCAGTTCAGTAATTCTGGAAATGAAAATGATAATCTTTATATAAATATAAGAACTAGCAGACCCGGCCACGCCTTGCTGTGGCTAAAATATATAAACGAATTAAATTGTAGTGAAATATTCAATAAACTGGAATTATTATTATTGACCCTAACCTACTCCTAACTTAAGTCTAACCTAACCCTATCCTAACCCTTTTTTTTCGGGTTGTGAAAAGAAATCTGTTGCCAGATTCAACCACGAACCGTGTCGTGGGATATGTCGGTTTGGCTTGATGTTGTTGCCGGCCTACTAAAAAAAAAACACAACTTGGGGAAATGCCAGGACCACTGGAAAAGACACCCCGGTCCGTTCTTCGATGGTACCTGATGAATAGCGGTCCTGTCTCTTTTCTCCTCATGTCCTCCTGTCACAAAGCCGTAAACGCCTTCCAGTATCCTTCATGCTGTATCATTTTCTCTATTATATACTCAACTGGTGGTAAGTGGCATATCTTTCCAACCAGTGCGTTCCTTTCCTCCGTCCATCTGATCTGAGGCAGTGCTTCGGGTCGTCTAGAACGTGGCATGCATTACAGATCATCGCGTCCTATCCTCTTAGTAAAGGTACCATAAGATCCATGCCCTGTCAAAAATTGAGTAAAATAGTACCTGGTCGTTTTATGCTCACATTGCATCCACTGCTCTAAATTTCTGATCAGACTGCGCGTCCAAGCGGCATTTTGCCTTCCACCATCCCATCTTTCCTGCAATTTACTCAGTGTCTTTCTTCCTGCCATATGTCGATTGCCCGGTAGTGCTCCTCCTATTGTATAAAATAAAGGAAGCATCATTGGGTATATTGGTGGGAACCAGCAATCACTCGGACAGCCTCCGCCGACACAGTTCTGTATGCCGAAGCTACCCTTATCTCTCAAGTTGGATCAAACTGCACACAGTTCGTAAAATAAAATCAATTGCATAAATATTTGACAACCAATATACAGGTGTCCGGAAAAATGAGATAAATCTATCGGATTCAGATAAAACATAAAAAAATAAAATCAAGTTCCCATAATTTTTTTTCCTAGAGGCCCTCCTTACGGAGATATGGCCTCCTGAATGACGTCACTGGAAATTCATTTTACTGGAATAAATTTTAAACTACTTGATATAATTCAATGAAAATTTGATATAATGAATAATAGTAAGGACCTCTTAAAATACTGCCCTTAAATTTGAATTAGCTTGTTTAGTTTACCAGGGGCGGACTAAGTTGTAAGTTTTATTGCTTATATTTTTAACACCCTGTATGATAAGGAGTCAAAAAAAACAAATTTGGATACCTTGAACATTAAGCTAAATAAAAGGTACTTTTGTTCATTGTCGATAAAATGAACCGTTTTCGAAAAACAAAATAATAAAGAGGAGCTAAAACGAAAGCTACAATAATTCTACATTCTTGACAGTTACGAATTCTATGAACATTCTGTATTATTCCACAGTTCTCAAGCAGTTCCAAATTTCTTCAGTTTTAGGAAAGACCCAGAAACTTGGCATCACTCCTCGCACTCTAAATTGAAACTAAATTAAACTATCCTATCTTGTAAGTTGGATCAAACTGCACGGAGTAATTAACACGTAATTTTTATATATAAAGATAACGTGTACTCCTAAAATACTGAACCGATTTCAATCAAATTTTTGCACACTGTGTGCAGTTTGATCCAACTTTCAAGATAGGATAGTTTATATCTCAATTTAGAGTTGCAATATTTTCTTACTGCAAATTATTTGTTTATTATTCATGACAAAGACCGATAATTATCTACGCGGCAACATGAGGCTCAAATAGACGACAGGAGATCGCGTCCCCACTACACCGATCTGTCGACCCTAGCGATATCGTGCGAGGAGTGATGCCAAGTTTCTGGGTCTTTCCTAAAACTGAAGAAATTTGGAACTGTTTCAAAACTGTGGAATAATGCAGAATGTTCATAGAATTCGTAACTGTCAAGAATGTAGAATAATGTCAGTGATAAAAAATGATTGACATATATATTGGTTATCAAATATTAATGCGATTGATTTCATTTTGCGAACCTTGTGCAGTTCGTATAGCTTCGGCATACAGAACTGTGTCGGCGGAGGCTGTCCAATTGATTGCTGGCTTCCCACCAATATACCCAATGATGCTTCCTTTATTTTATACAATAGGAGGAGCACTACCAGGCAATCGACGTATGGCAGGAAGGAAGACACTGAGTAAATTGTAGGAAATATGGGATGGTGGAGGGCAGAATGCCGCTTGGACGCGCAGTCTGATCAGGAATTTGGAGCAGTGGATCCAATGTGAGCATAAAACGACCGGGTACTATTTTACCCAATTTTTGACAGTGCATGGATCTTATGGTACCTTTACTAAGAGGATAAGAAGGGATGATATGTCATGCATGCCACGTTGTAGTCGACCCGAAGCACTGCCTCAGATCAGATGGACGGAGGAAAGGAATGCACTGGTTGGAAAGATAGGCCGCTTACCACCAGTTGAGTATATAATAGAGAAAATGCTACAGCATGAAGGATACTGAAAGGCGTTTACGGCTTTGTGACAGGAGACATGAGGAGAAAAGAGACAGGACCGCTATTCATCAGGTATCATCGAAGTACGGATCGGGATGTCTTTTCAGGTGGTCCTCGCATTTCCCCAAGTTGAGTTTTTTTTAGGAGGCCGGCAACAACATCGAGCCAAACCAACATATTCCACGGCACGGGTCGTGGTTGAATCTGGCAACAGATTTCTTTTCACAACCCGAAAAAAAGGGTTAGGATAGGGTTAGATAAGGCTTAAGTTAGGAGTAGGTTAGGGTTAATAATAACAATATATTATATACTTCATCGAATATATCACTAAAATTTAATTGAACGTATACTTTAGCCACAGCAAGGCGTGGCCGGGTCTGCTAGTAATACCTAATAATGGATAGTACAAACCTATTAGACTGCACTTATTCTTGAAAAGCTAGGGATGATATGAAATACGCACTCAATCTTTGATAATTTATTCATATAATACAAAAAAGTATCAAGAAACATACAAAAATATAATAAATATGATGAGAATTGGGAATGATATTGAGTGAATATGAGTTGAGACGACAATTCTTACATCCAATAGAAATAAATAGTTTTTATACCATATAATAATACACAAAATCACAGGGTTGATTATTAGAGATGGAAAAGTACCGAATAGGGTTAAAATTAAATGATAACACAAACGCTTAGGTAAATAAATCATACACTTCGAATAGGACATTCACTAAATAAATATAAAAATGTATGGAAGCTCCTTAGTGTTATATCAATAAGGGTCGTTTGTATTATCAGCATCAAGAAATGAATAACTGCAATAAATCCATAAATCTTGGATTAGAAGGAATTACTACCTTGCACTTTAAGATGTAGAATTCTTTGAAGTTGATTATAAATAAGATTATTTATATTTAAAGGTCAAAAGTATTCTTGGAATTATCGAGAAACGTTTAGAAATTTCGTGTAGTGCTCAGTAGGTACAAAAATAAATTAGAAATATCTTTATGGAACATTGGAGAAAAATTGATTTTCATGAATGATTAATATGTATTTCAACAGCCATAAACCCCTGACTCCTAAACTAAATAAGTTATACTCTGCTAAAATATGGAATCCACTTTTTTGGCGAATTGTACTCTTAGTATTTTTTCGATTTAATTTATATATACTCAACGTTGCACGCTACTCAGTCTATGATTAAGATTGTGCCCCTCTCCATTGCATATTTCTTTCAATTCAACTGAAGATTTCCTCCAGATATTTTTGCAACACTCAGTTTCGGAGTCATATAGTAACTTTCCTTCTTCAGTTATATAATCATTTGATGAGTTCTCTGGAAATTGATATAATGAATACAGTTCATAATAGTTTTTTTCGTAGATTATTGCAAGATACCTTTCAAAGAGTTTTCTAATTGTTCCATAGTCTTGAAGTATCTGAAATCCTCCTCCAACACACCCTGGAATACTGTAACTACATCTTCACGAGTATTGAAGAAATAGAGTGGTTGTTTTCTAGTCGAAAATTCGTCAATGAGAGCAGATATTCCCTTAGCAGCTGTGAAGTCAGCACCTGCAAATGCGTTGTATAGCAGGAGTGTTCATAAGAAGCAGAAATCGAATTTACCTAGTATAAATCGGCAATCTATCACCACTGGAAGGTGCTTCGAGGAAACACCTGCTTTCCCAACACTAGTCTTGATGAAATCCACAGCTGGGAAGTACAAGCTGTTCCCAGGAGTAATCATTAGATATTCTAATCCATAATCAGTCTAGAAGTATACAAGGTTATTCCTCGAATTCCAAACGACTAAACCTTCACTTACCTTCTTTGTTTCAACATGAACTGTTGGTCTCACTGAAGGGTATAATAAGAATACAATGTTTATTGCCACTCCAACTAATATTCCGTATTCCACACCAACTATAAGACAGAAGAAAAATGTGGCGAAGGTCGACACCAAGTCTTTCTTGCTGGAACGCCACATTGGCTTCACCACCTCGTATTCTATCATGAATATGACTGCACTCACGATGACAGCACCAAGTGATGCTTTTGGAATGTATGCAAAGTAAGGTGTCAAGAAACCAAGTGCCAGAAGTACCAGTATAGCTGCAAGAACAAAATTTTCCATGATACTTAATGAAAATTATGGGAATATCCCTAACTTACAGGTGAAAACACCTCCAGCTGGTGTTTGAACGCCGCTTGCGTGGTTGACAGCTGATCTTGAAAATGAACCAGTAATTGGCATCGAAGAGAAAAAGGAACCGATGATGTTGCACATGGAGAGCGTGAATAATTCTTGAGTTGCATCGATTATAGAACCACTCGCTAGAATGAGGAGTTGAAGAGGATTATTCAGAAGATAGTGCATTCATCATACAATCCAAAGAAACTATCTTTGACGCGAAACCGTAAACTGCAGATCTTGTAACACCGACAGTTACAAATTCGAACATTTTGAAATTCAGAAATGAAATCTGCAGAACTCAACCTAACGAATTCACCTGCAAAATTTCACACCCACAAGACCCTATTTTTTATTCTTTCAAACTCACCAAACGCCTTCGCTATAGCAACATTTCCCAGAACTGCAATCACAGGAACCAGAACAACGGAAGTACCAAGATCAGATATCATTTCGGGAAAAGTGACTGTCTGATTGTTAAGAACTGTCTGAAAAGGTGGCAGTTGGAACTTCGGGAGTCCAGGTCTAACAATTCCAGTCAGCAGAAACGGGGAACCCCTACCACTGGTTTCGTAAGCATACGCAAGGGTGGAGCATACTATGACAATCAGAGCGTTCCTGGACGTTCCAATGAGCCAGAAAAAACTATTCCAGAACTTTTGTCGGGCATTAGGTTTCTGATCTTTCGGCTGGACTTTAACATTCTTCAATTTCTGCAAAAAAGTGAATCGAATGAATAATATTCTCAATCTCCGAAACTTTCAGCAAATAATCCTGCGAGCTACTCACCCTCAACAACATCAATATCAAAATACATGAGAATCCTAAGATACAATCTGTGTATCTTGTTTTGTTCAAATTTTGCAATACTTTGGTGAAGGTATCCAGGAACCCAGAAGATGAAATCTTCAGCCCCAGAAGACTCTTCAGCTGGGAAGTTGCGATGATGACAGAAGTAGCCGAAGTAAAGCCTACCGTTACAGGTATTGAAATGAAGTCTATTAAGACACCTGTAACATTAAAACAAGAATAAGTGGGTGAATATTTTTTATAGTTTGAAATATATCAAAAATTGCACATACCTAAGTGTAGAATAGCCATAAGAAATTGTATTATTCCTGATAGAAAACATAAGAGTATAGCATAATCACTATTTCTTCCCATTACTTGCTGGTACGTCATAAGAGACATGAGTGCTGTTGGTCCAATGGTGATGTCTTTACATGTGCCGAAAATAACATAAACGAAACATCCTACGAAGGCTGAGTATAAACCATACTGAAAAAATGTTGATTATGAAAAAATTGCACAAAGAAATAATTAAAATAAAGAAAATACTATTAGTTTATCATTTGCATGAATTTTGATATACCTGAGGTTCCAGTCCAGCAAGGGTAGCATAAGCCAAAGCTTGAGGCATCACTGTCAAACCCACGGTTATCCCAGCTATAATATCACAGACAAATTTATGGGAATTGTATGTCCGACCCCATTGAAGGATTGGCACCCTCTGGGAAAGGATCTTTCGGAGATATATTACCATTCTACTGAAATTGAACGTGTTTTCAAGCTTGAAATAGAAATTGATCGATCTTTAGTATTAATGATTGGATGATAATCATTCGTGAAAAATAAAGTTCTTCCTTTATACTCATTAGCGAAATTACCACTGTACAATCAATTATTTCAGTCAAATTAGTATTCGATCAATACATTTCCAGTGATATTATCGCTGCATGATTCCACGAATATTTTCACAAATTTAGATTCACTTTATTCCTATCTTTTGTAAGGCTTCCCGATTTTCGGAATGTTGAAGCGATAATCATTTTGGTCATTACTGCTTTACGGCTCAACTATAAGTTCAATTGAAATATGTATAGAACATATTCTTCCCAAAAGTTTTATCAGTATCAATTTTCAATTCAGGATATATAGGGTAAAAGGTACAGTTGTTGACACCCTATCAGTGATTGACACCCTCATTTTCATATTTGAATTATAAGAATTGGATGGAGGCCTTAAAAACATGGAGCTTTGAAAAAAATATTTCAATTTTTCAAGTTTGGACTGTTAGTATTAATTTGGGTTAGGTTTGCATTCCTAATTCACCATATATTTATCAATGTGCAGCGTGCTGACGATCATTGCAATTAGAAAAATACTGCCATTTTCTCAAGGTACTTAACTCAAGTTCATAACATTTTTTTAATTGTTCTAATTTTTGTCTGAAGCATAATTTTTGTTTGAATCATTGAAACTCTTCAATAAATACTTTTTCATAACTTAAAATCTATTTGGTTGAAGGTTTCGCGTTTTTTTGTGGGTGTCAATAATTGCCTTTGAAAATATGTGGATGAATAGTGATTGACATACTATGTCAATAACTGTCGTATTCAAATTTTGCAAAATTAGTCCGTATTGCCTACTATTCAGGCCTCAATTTCTCAATGAATACTGAAAAATGATTGAACTTTATCTAATTTTGTTCTAGATAGTTGTTGACACCAGTGTCAATCTCTGTGAATTTCCACGTGTCAATAACTATATTGCAAGTTCAACTAGTTCCTACTTCTTGTCCCTACCCCCTGAATCGATTTTCCACGCTTCATTCTCAACAACATGGCAAAAGCAAAAGAAGGAAGCAATTATAAGAAAAATTACACGGAGGATGCTATTATTTCTGCCTTATCAGCAGTAAAATCAAAAGGAATGTCCAGAAAACTTGCCTCCCGAACCTATGGCGTTCCTCGTTCTACAATAATTTTTTGGTTGAGTGGAAAACTTGTTGAAAAAATGAAAAGCACTGACGTGTAGTCAGGAGCTTTTGAGCGCTCGATCATCTACCTAGTAGGTAGAATCTTCCTGAAAAAAATTTCTTTGAACATCCACTTTTGGTCATTGATAATTTTGTTCATTGATAAACATGACCGCGATATTCGAGATCCACACCTATCCTGAAAATGTCTAGTCCCTAGGCCCCTCCGTTCGAAAGTTATTATTTTCTTCTGGTCATGCGATTTGGACAAATTTTGCATGTAACTTGAACACGTCATTCGCACCATCTGGGTGCGAAATTTCATCTCGATCGAATCAGTAGTTTAGAAGTAATCAGGAGATCAAAATTTCGAACGGCCATATTTACGGAACCCCTGATGGAATTCTGCTCATTAACCAACTCAACTACGGCAGTCGGAAACTGAACCCACACTGAAAATTTAAAGTCTCTAGGTCGTTCCGTTCGAAAGGTATCGTGCTTACGGCAAGATTCGAAAAATACAGACATCTTGACGAAATGATGTAGCCCTGGTGTAAGTCCAACGAGCGCTCAACAAATCACGGACCTTGCCCTGTATTAACCTATGAAGAAGATCTCAAATTATGTGATAGAATAGACGGGTGTGCCAAAAAAAATAAAAAAAAAATTATTTCAAACATAAAGCTTGATGATGAAATTCATGAAGAATCCTTTATACAGTCATGAAACAGTCCAATATGGACATGGATTGTACATCTGAAGACACAATCTGTGATAACAATGAAAACCAAGTTGCTATAAACTGGAGAACCAACTGCCAGGGCTTGTGTCCTATTTGCAAAAAGAATTTGGATTTAAATGGTATTAAATAATTAAATGCATTTCCTGTGCATGAAAATTCCATGTTTAATGTTTATTGAAATATGTCTTCATAGAGAAGGTTTCCATTTCGAATATTTTTCAATGCAAAACTTATAAATAAATCTTATAATGAACGATCCATTACTATATATTATACCTATCCACATCCTTGTTCAGCTGATTGAAAATATGAGAGACAACAGTATGTCAATAACTGTATCAGGTGGTGTCAACAATAGATTTTACAGTGTCAATCACTGAAAATTGACTCATGATGTTAACGATGTGTTTTAAAGCTTCTTCTGAACAGGTTTTTCCACTTTCGGTTGTTAATTTGAATCGAGTATAAACCAACACATAACCTCGAAAAAGAAATATTTTCATTTCATACCCAAATAACAAATTATTTATATTCTATTGGGACAGTTGGCTTAAGGTGTCAATAACTGTAGTGTTTACCCTAGGTAGATTCGCATTTTCCTGTTCTAGAAACCAATTGAAGAAATTTTTGACAGTAGTCAGAAAAATTTTCAAACTAAGGCGAAACTCTAAACTTCACGTCAGTGCTAAGTGACCAATTTTGTTTTCGATAATTCACTAGAATTTTCTACAGTATCTTCTTGGTGATGCGATTTGGACAAAATTTCGCATTCTATGTGCAAAATTTCATTCAAATCCAATCAGTAGTTTCGGAATAATCAGGAAAAGATTATTTTGAACGAACATTTCAAGTCCTAGGCCTTTCCGTTCCAAAGTTATGATTTTCTATGGTTATGATCATTCGATCTGGACAAAATGTAGCTTGAATATGTCATTTCCCATTAAAATACTGAATTTCGTCAAGATCGAATAAGTAGTATTGAACTCATCAAGAAAACTAAATTTCCAATAACCATATTTACGGAATTCTGCTAATAACGTAACGGCAAAATTCGAGATCCACACCTATCCTGAAAATTTCAAGTTCCTAGGCCTTTCCCTCCGAAAGTTATAATTTTCTATGGTTTCTATGGTTCTGGTCATGCGATCTGGACAGAATGTAGCTTGAATATATCATTCTCAATTGAAATACAAAATTCCGTCACGATCGAATTCGTAGTTTTGAAATTGTCAAGAAAACTAAATTTCAAACGACCATATTCACGGAACCCCTAGTCTTATTTTGCTCATTGATGAAAGTGACCGCGGAATTCGAGATCCACACCTATCCTGAAAATTTTCAAGTCCCTAGGCCTTTCCGTTTAAAAGTTATAATTTTAAATGGTTTCTATGGTTCTGGTCATGCAATCTGGAAAAAATGTAGCTTGAATATGTCATTCTAAATTAAAATACGAACTTTCGTCACGATCGAATCTGTTATTCTGAAATTATCAAGAAAACTAAATTTCAAACAACCATATTTACGGAACCCCTAGTCTAATCTATCTTAACCTTATCTTAACCTATCTTAAACAAACAAAATTTCGAACGAAATACTTACGGAACCCCTTGTGTAATTCTGCCCATTAACGAACTTAACCGAGGTATTCGGGAACTGAACCCACACTGAAACTTTCAAGTCTCTAAGTTGTTCTGTTCGAGAGTTATCGTGCTTACGGCCGGACGGACAGACTTGAATTTTTCGACGGATTTGTCATCAGTCTGTCGATTGAGACCATTTTCGCCTCAAAATTCGAAAAATACATACATCGTGACGAAATGATACAGCCCTCGTGTAAGTAGAACGAGCGCCCAAAAATAGTTGATTTGCATTTAATTATAATAATAATAAAATTGAGCTAATCGATCTGATCAATAATTACTGAGGGACAATATCTTATAAAAACAGAGCCAAAATGATGTTCTTTAAGAATAAACATAATCATAGTGAAACGATAAATCTTACTTTTCTCACTTCGATTTTAGGTGAAAACTGAAAATATAACTTTTATGGAATGGTGAACTCTGATTTCGATTTTTTCATTTTCAAAACATAATGAACGTGTGCCCAAATTATAAGATAATAATTACATATTGAGATATTCGACAGAAACAATCACGTCGGATTTTCCCTTTCAATAAAAGAATCAAACTTTACGATTGTATCCTTAAACTCGATGCACCCGAATGACTTTCATATCTTTTAATTTTCTTGAGGAAAAAATTATGGTGGATCATTGTTGAACTTGAATTCAACTAAGATGTTGTTAATGCAAGTCAAAAACCATAAACAAATATTTACATTGCTTCATTGTACTCAAATGAAAGAATCGAAAATCCCCTGTTAGTGAATCTCAGTTATTTCCTCGAATTCAATTGGGAGCCGACATAGGCGTAAATGATTACTCACAATATATTTCAATAAATCACTCCAATTGTAGCAGAAGCAATGACCACAACTAGACTACTAAAACGAGTCATGGCTCTAGAACTATTTTAAACTTCATTGAACGTTTTTTACGAATTCGTTGCCCATAACGGTAACCTTAATTTTTTTTGAGCACTGCCTATTTCGCAACACCAATAAATTTATCATTGAAATATTAATTTTTGTAACAGCATGTGAAATGGACGATAATCTTGGGATTTCGGAATATGTAGTTCAACATTGATTTTTGCCAAGAAAAAAAAATTTATGACAGACGAAAAATTGAAAAAATTAATGTAATCTGAACGCAATACGAAAATACTCTGATATTCATGCGAATCTTTTCAATTTAATTTTATTTCTCCTCTTCAACAACTAATATTGAACTTGATACACAAACCCATTATATTTTTCCAATTCCATTTCCATAAAAATCATGAATTTCTCAAGCTACTTTTATCTGAAATTATTATCATCACGAATATCCTTTTTCCCTCCGTTTTCAAAAAGGATGAAGAATTCTTTGTTATGAAAACAAATATTCATGTAGGTACTGGATGTTTCAAGTAACGGGGCTTATAAGCCGTTTGAAGAGAACTTGACCAATGTTTAATTTATAACTTCGGATAACATGAAAAGTCATCAGGCCTGTCCATGAAACGGTTAAACCGGAATAAAGAAATACGTATATTTTCACTCTCAATCGGCAAGGTTCTATTCACTGATGATGGATTCGTCGAAAAATTCGAGTCTGTCCGTCCGTCTGGCCGTTCGTCCCTCCGTATACACAATATCTCTCGAACGGAACGACCTAGAATCTTGAAATTTTTAGGATGGGTTCGAATCTCGGATGCCGCGGTTGAGTTAGTTATTGGAAAAAATTCGATCAGGGGTTCCATAAATATGGCCGTTCGAAATATTTTTCTCCTAATTACCTCGAAACTACTGATTCGATCGAGATGGAATTTTGCACTCAGATGGAGAATGACGTGTTCAAGCTACATGCAATTCTGTCCAGATCGCATGACCAGAACCATAGAAACCATAGAAAATTAAAACTTTCGAACGGAGAGACCTAAATACTTGAAATTATCAGGGTAGGTTCGAATCTCGAATGTCGCGATCACGTTCATCAATGAGCAGAATAGGACTAGGGGTTCCGTGAATATGGCCTTTCAAAATATTTTCTTCATGATAATTTCGAAACAACTGCCTGGATTGGAATGAAAAATTCTAGCGAATTATTGAAAAAAAAAATTGGTCACCTAAAGCACTGACGTGGAGTCTGGAGTATCGCCTTAGTTTGAAATTTTTTTGACAGCTGTCAAAAATTCCTTCAATTGGTTTCTGAAATCTGAAACTGGAAAATGCGAATCTACCTACAAGGTGGCTGAACGAGCGCTTAAAAGCTCCTGACTTCACGTCAGTGCTTTTCTCAAATTTTTTGTATTGAATGTTCGATATATGGGCAGGGAGGATCTGGGGATAAGGGCACATGCTGACCCAACCACAAGGAGATAAATTTCAGAAATTAGCATTTCATTTGGTGCATTGTATCATTTTAGTTTAATTTTATATAAGACGTCATCATACATTTCTTTGGCTTGTCCCTGGCATGCAATGGAAAGGCATAAAACTATCTTCCAGGGAAGATTTTTCGGCAGGCCTTCGGTGATCTTAACAATGCGCTATAACTCTTTAACTTGGGGAACAACTATTTCTTCTTCCAGTAATTTTGTCCTATAAGTATTAGAAAGTGTAAAGTAATAGTGATCTTTCGGCAATTAATGAATCCGATAACAAGTGTGGCGTAGAAGGTGTTTTAACATCAGAAAATATTCAGACGCAAATATCCAAATTTCAAAATGAGACAAGAAAATATGTATTAGATAGACTAATAAAAGCAAGCCAACAAATCAATACATGTAACCCCATGAAACATCGAAATTTATCCTCTGCATCTGCAGACCGGTTTCGCCGTTTTACGGCTCGTCAGTACAGATCCACTCAGGATAAACTCGACGTAGCAGACAGCTACCCAAACAACCTAACGCGATGACGGTTAGAGATTATTTCTCTACTCACACCACCTGTCGGCCGAAAGAGCAACTGAATGCAGTCCATGATGGTCCATGTAAAGATTTCTTGGCTCCCCTGACAAAAACAAAACAAGCAACAAGACCGTAAAAATTACGGCCTAGTAGTCACAAGTGGTAATAAGGGTTTAAGCTACAACCTTATTCGCCAGAATAATTGACATAAATGAACATTGGTCGTCTATCTGAAGTTTTCAAATTTATCCTGAGCGGATCTGTACTGACGAGCCGTAAAACGGCGAAACCGGTCTGCAGATGCAAAGGATAAATTTCGATGTTTCATGGGGTTACATGTATTGATTTGTTGGCTTGCTTTTATTAGTCTATCTAATACATATTTTTTTGTCTCATTTTGAAATTTGAAAACTTCAGATAGACGACCAATATTCATTTACGCAAATAACCAAACTATTAGATATAATTTGTACTAATGAGCCGGTAGATAAACGAAACCAGTAGATTCGTGAGAAACAAAAATTTGGAAAATATGATGTCATAATTCGAAACGGAGTACTTTGTGGAAAAACGCAACACAGAAAGGAAAATTCGCGAAATAACGCTCGGAAATGGGAGAGTCCTAGGCGTAGTTTGACATTTCGCCGAGTTGAAATACATTCGTGACGAAAATTGTTAATTTTTGAATCGGAGAAATGCGAAGATGGGATAAGGGGCGAGAATTAGATGCGGGAGTATCAGCTGAATTTCGGGGGGGTAATTTAATGAACAATTTTTTTCTTGTGGGAGTGCTGCAAATAAAATTCGACACTGCTCTGTGGGGGTTATTATCCCCCCTTTTAAATTTTGACAGCTGTCAAAAAATGTCAAATATGCCGAATCAGCTGTAACAGAAATATAAGGATTTTTCATTCAATAATTAGTTGGAATTTAAAATGTTTTTGGTTATGCGATCTGAAAAAATGAAATATTTACGGAATCTCTGGTCGAATTTTGCCCAATAACGAACTTAACCGCAGCATTCGAGATTCGAACCTACCCTGAAAAGTTTCTAGGTCGTTCCGTTCGACAGTTATCGTGTATACGGACGGACACACTCGAATTATTCGACGGTTTCGTCATCAGTGAGTCGAACCTTGTCGACTCAGACCATTTTCAGCTAAAAATTCGAAAAATACAGACATCATGACGAAATGGTATAGCCCTCGTGTAAATAGAACGAGCGCTCAAAAAATAAAAGGTAAGGTTTCTCTAGTGCCCACCCTGTTAAAACTCTCGAGCGCTCGAGCCGCTACTGTATTCGGAAAGACATCGAGGTAGGTCAAGTGTACCTATACAATTGAGGAAAATTCGAAATTTACTCAGTGTCTCAAGGGTGATTCAAAATGTTAGATGAACTCAAACTCAATTCTTTCTTAAGACTGATTCAATTGAATTGAATTGACTGCGCAATTGTAAAAAGTAAACTAGGTATATACTAATTTTTTTCTACCCTCTCATGCAAGGTATGAGCCAATTAACGATTTCACATAATAACATAAAATAATTCAGACAAAATCGATTCAACCCGATATAGCTCTGTTGATCTGCTTGAACATCTAACGATTTCGCAGAAAAATAAAAAAATAAATGATAGTTATAAGAAAGAATGAAAACAAACTTATCTCATTCATAAGAATTCGGAGCTTGAGTTCAGTTTTATTTCATTAACCCCGACCGTCGAAACAACGCAAGCAACAAAATAACACAAGTTACACAAGGCCATAAACTATCAACTCACCTCTCAACTTTAGAACCCAGAAGTCAAAACCAGTCGTCCAACAACTTTCTCGCTACTACATCACAAATAATGTGGAGCTACACAGGCTCGTATGTGGCACGATTTCTGAATAGCAGAAAAATTTCACCAAAACCAACATTTCAAACGTTTATTCGACAACTCAAATAAATACAAACGTGAACATAATGATGGGTAAATAAATAAAACGTCCAATTGGTAGAGCGGTATAAAACTATCTAGACACCCCGACCGGAGTGATCATAATGTTTGTCATCACAGGTTAGAAATTTCAGGTCTCCTTCACTTGCTTGAATTTTTCAACTCCAGGTGTTTGAAAAGTCAACATCACCACGGCTTTGGCATCTGGAAGCAGAGGAATTATGTAGATTCTCGGGTTAAAAACGCGAGAATTTCTAATCAGGGATATCGCAAACAGGTTCGGTTAAAAAAGTGAGGTTAAGCTTGCGGAATTGGTCCTTCGTGGCGGATAGTGAACGTTTGAAATGACATTTTTTGTGAATTATCTTGTATATCACGGATTTTGAGGTGAACAAGGTGTATATTTTACCCGTATGAATATTTTTCGATCTATGGGGGTTTCAGGTTTCAGAATGTAACGTAGATTGAATTAATTGTAGTCCCATTGAGTGCTTGGCTTGGAGAAAATCGATAGCGAAGTTGTTGTTGTTGATTTCATGCAGCTGTCTACAGTAGCGTAACATGAAAAAGGTTCATTTATAATAGAGATTTAACAAGTTAACGAGTTATTCAAGTTGAAAATCACTGTTGGTGTTGTGTAAGCGAATAAAAGGGATTGCTTTCGTGATATCATGATATATTTTGCTTGAAGAGCCTTATCAGGCTTAGCTTCGAAGGAATTGAGATGCCTATATTCAGGGCCGAACTACTATGTACCGAGGCCCTAGACCTGAGAGGCCCCAGGCAGGAAAAAAAAATTACGAAAATCTCTTTTTAACAAAACAACGTTATTCTATCAACTGATGAAATTGCCTTCATTCATAAAACAGGCTGAAAACATTAAAAGTGAACAAATATAAATACATATCATCTTTTATATTCAAAACGTTTCGGCTCACTTGTCGCTTCGACTTTTATTACTTTATTGCATCTCACCCAGATTATTGCCATTATGACTTCCAATTGGTAGCTGTTCGAATTAAATCAAGATTTGGAGAACTGCAAACGATGCCCACGTTCTAATTGATTTTAATAAAGTAATTTAATAATAAACTAGCATCAAAAATGCTGTTAAACGAGTACGAAAAGATTTCTATGACTATAAAAGCAATAATTTTTGTAACTAATATCAGCTTTTTATTGATATTGTACGTTTCGAATAAATAAAATTTATTTATATACGAATATACATGTATATAGATGAAGATTCATTGTTTCTTCGACAAAAGCCTGAGTTATAAAAAATTAATTATCGATAAAGGAGGTGCTGTACTAATTTTTGCTAATTTTATCTCGATCGAATTCGTAGTTTCAAAATTATCGAGAAAACAAAATTTCGAAGGACCGTATTTACGGATCCCCTAGTATAATTCTGCTCATTGATAAACGTGAACGCGACATTTCAGATCCACACCTATCCTGAAAATTTCAAGTCCCTAGGCTTTTCCGTTCGAAAGTTATGATTTTCTATGGTTTTTATGGTTCTGGTCATTTGATCTGGAGAAATGTAGCTTAAATATATCATTCTCCGTTAGTATACAACATTTCGTCACGATCGAATCTGTAGTTTTGAAATTATCAAGAAAACTAAATTTCAAACGACCATATTTACGGAACCCCTTGTATAATTTTGCTCATAGATGAAAGTGATCACGACAATCGAGATCCACACCTATCCTGAAAATTTCAAGTCCCTAGGCGTTTCCGTTCAAAAGTTACAATTTTCTATGGTTTCTATGGTTCTGGTCATGCGATCTGGACAAAATTTCACATGTAGCTTGAACACCTCATTCTCCATTTGAGTGCAAAATTTCATCTCATTCTAATCTATAGTTTTCAAGTAATCAGGGGAACAAAACTTTGAACGGCTATATTTACGGAACCCCTAGTGGAATTTGGCCCATTAACGAACTTAACCGAGGCATTCGGGAACTGAACCCACACTGAAAATTTCAAATCTCTAGGTTGTTCCGTTCGAGAGTTATCAGTGAGTCGAACATAGTCGATTGAGACCATTTTCGGCTCAAAATTCGAAAAATACAGACATCGTGACGAAATGATATACCCCTTGTGTAAGTAGTACGAGCGCTCAAAAAATGAGTGTTAGTGCAATTGGTTATTATTACCGTATAAAAGCCGTAAAAATCAGCTTTTTTTTAAATTCATAACTCGGCCATTCTCACAGTTGTAGCGCTGGTTTTCCGGATGAAACTAGTGGTTAATAGGTACTTTGAGTGTGGACAAGCCGGATGTTGTCGGATTGATAGTTTTTGCGTAATTGCGATTTGAATTATTGTAGGCACTATTTTGCGGAAGGGCAGGATGCGTCGGAAGTTGTCCGATTCAAATGTACAGAACGAATTTTGAAAGTAAGAATATAGTACTACAAAACATCAGTCTTGATTTTTCGTTAAAATTTCGCAAAATAGTTGAAAAATCGGGCAAACATGACCAAAACCGGACGAACGTCCTATTGCAGTCGAGTAGGGGGGTATAAATGTAAAGATTCGCGCCCGGCCGCAGCGCGCTTTTATGAAAATACACACTTCCCTGCGTCGGCCATCTACCGACACTATTCGTCTGCCAGCGAGCGCTGGGTCGGTTTTGTTTATGTTTGCACGTATTTTTCACCTGTTTTGGAACATTTTAACGAAAAATCAGGATTGACGTTTTGTAGTAATATGGTTCTACTTCCAAAATTCGTTTGTAAATTAAAATCGGACAACTTCCGACGCATCCAGCCCTACCGAAAAATAGTGCCTAAAATAATTCAAATCACAATAACGCAAAAACTATTCATCCGACAATTTCAGGATTGTGCATACTCAAAGCACCTATCAACCACAACTTTCATCCGGAAAACTGGCCGAGTTGTGAATTTTTTGAAAAACGCTGATTTTCACGGTTTTTTCGGCTTTTCCACGGTAATAAAGACCCGATTGAGTTGCACTAGCACTCTTTTCCTTCATCTTTTCATTGTCTACAATTCTGTGAAAGCGTTCAGCATCGCTCCTTTGGTTCAGATTTTACAAGCAAAAAACTACAAAAACACCGTTTTCTTGGTGTTTTTTGGAAATTACAAGAAAAGTAATCATATTTGCTAGTCGAACACATATCACTTAACATCCATGGAACACCACTCTTCTACGTTTTTTGTCACAGAATGATCCTTTATCTGCTCTAATGCCTATCTCTATATAGCAAGGACCTTACTCCTCAAATGAAGCAGAAGTTCCTCTTCAGATCCAGCAATCAGCATTTCCTTAGGACACACGTTCTTCAATATCTTCATTATCTTCAATCTAGGTTGGAAAAATATGACTTGTCTATTGTTATTCTTCAGATCGGACATAAGTGCACCAAGACACTAGAAAAAATTGATTTGAATGACTGAAAGTATATTGGGATTGCACATAAGATAAAAAACCCTGCATGAAAAATATGAAAACTCTGCAACTTTGTAATAGAAATAGAATTACTGAATTTTCGAATCTGATACATTTTTCGGCTCAGTGTAAGGCAAAGTATGAAAGTAGCTTCAATAAATTTAAGGCTCTACATATTCATTGGTAAAAGCTCTACCTTTCCTGCAGTAAAGTCAATTTTATGAATTCGATGGCAATCAATGACAACCATATATAGATCTGATCCTAGCTCACTATTGTGGCACTTCATTATCCTTTCCCTGATGTATTCAGCTGATGGAAAGGTAATCGCAGACGTTGGTGTCACTTTCAAATAATTACCCAATTCATTATCCTGAAACACAGGTTTAAATGAAATAAAATGTACCAGAATTTTAATTATGACTTACAACGACCACTTCAAAGAGGATTTTTGGTCTTGCACTTGAATGAAGAAGAAGAACAATGTCGACACAAACTCCAATTATGATGCCCATCTCCAACCCGATCAATAAACAAGAGAGTAAAGTCAGTGTGAATGGGATGAGATCAATTTCTATAACAAAAAAAAATATGGGAGTTTTAAATATGGAGGCGATTCAGTTATTTATGCACCAAGCAAATTCTATAGATCCTAACGATCATCGGGCAACAAATTCCTTCGGGCCAGCGGCCCTCCGGCTGAAGATTACCCTCCAGGCGTTAGGATCTGGTAACGCCTTCCAATTATATATAATTAAAACACTTATTTAACTCACTATTAATTTTCCAAATCAATTTGGTCATTGTAACTTCAACCATGAATAGCACAGCACATATAACCACAGCTGACAGTGTTGGTTTTGGTATGTAAGAAAAGCACGGTGTGAGGAAAGTAAGAGATAATATAACAAGGAGACCTGAAATTAAAGAAAATTTAAACCTGGTGAGTATGATGACCAATTAATTTCTTCAATAGCCTGTTATTGTACTCAGATAAAAGATACATATCATTCCTGCTGGCAGTATATTGAAAAAATATGTTTTGTTTTCATCTCCATGCTTGAAGATCCTTGAAAATATTTAAATTCAAAATGCAAAGTTTCATACCTGCATATATTCCAGATATGGGAGTCTTCACTGAACTGGCATTACTGATGGCACCTCTTGAGAACGACGCATTTATGGGATAGGAACCGAAACAGGATCCTACTATATTGCACATACCTAGTGCTATCATCTCTTGGGAAGCGTCCATTGCTTTACCCTTAGCTGCGGAAATAAATATATATAGTTTCATCTTATCGAATTCGAATTGCGATGCCTTTCGACTAGGTTCAAACAGGGGAGCGCAAGAAACTTTGTAATGATTCGATTTGTTATGTTGCAGTTTTATTTTATATTTTTATACACTGTTACCATTAAATTTAGTATCCGTAAAGAATTAAGTTCGTGCTCCCTCTACGAAGAGGAAGTCTTTTGTTTTATCCTTTCTGAGGAGCAGACTCGGGAGTAGGTATTCAGAAAAAAAAACCCAAAAATTTAAAAGAACGTTACTAAAAACGCAATTTCTTCGGCATCTTTTTCTACCACGAGCTATAACAAATTGTCCCTAATCCGGACACTAGAACTTCTCGACCGAAGATACTGAAGGTATTTTCCTACCACGGACTACTTCCTCAATTTGTCCCTACACCGGACTCTAAAGAAACCGATCCTCCAAATTTCTGTTCCTTTCTGTGTGCCTCCAAATAACCTCGAGCTGCCACCCCGCCTGGCAAGTAACTGACTCTAACTCGTTCTGATCCCCCTAATTCCCGAGTTGACATTTCTCGTAGTGCCTCTCAATTCCATTGCTTGGGGATACCCACGCTCTTAAATTCTTTCTGACCAATTTCCTCATGGTCAATCAACGTTGTCAATTGTCAATACAAAGTGTCTTTGTCGTCTACCTCCGTTTGTCAAAAAGAATTGTTATCTTGGCCCGCTTAGCACATTCGATACTGTCTACCCATAACATCCGTCCTTAACATCGATGGATAGATACAATGTATGCCCGACTTCGAATATACATATTCTTTTCCGAGATAGGTAACCGAATTTAAGATCAAATATTCGTATTCCCATATATAACAACTTACCAAATGCTTTAGCTATTGCGACATTTCCTAGGACTGCTATGAAAGGAACTACCAAAATTCCAGAACCAAGTTGTTTCACCATTTCAATGAAAGAATAATGTGTTCCCTCGTAAGTTACTTCAATTTTTGGGAGAGTAACATTAGGTAAACCGTTTGGGAGACTTCCTGGAATAGAGTTCGTTAAAATATTTCGATTGAAATTTATTCCTCAGAACTTCACCTGTTAATGATAAAACATCGTATCCACCTTTCTTCAAGAAAAACGCCAAGGTAGAGCAACCAATAACAACGACAACGTTCCTAGATATTGATGCGAACCATAAGACTCTTCTCATTTGGGAACATTTCCTTGGGCTTTCTCCAGCATTTTCTAGGGGTGGTTCTCCAAAATCCTTCAATTTCTACGAAAAAAAAACAAACTTTCATTCCAAATTGCTCCACCTCCACTTCACTCCACTTCTAACTATGGGTTTCCAAAATCGAGTAGTACTTTCTACCTCACTTTTTATAATCTCAGTTCTTCTGAAGAAAAATCGAATCCACGTACCCTCAGTCCAAGAAGAATGATAAAACATAATGTTCCCAGAACAGCATCCCATTTCTTCGTTTCGTGAATGTGCTCGAAAATTTCATACCAACAGCTGAGGAAAGTCTCCGCTGAAAAATGGATACCCAGGAGGTTTTTCACTTGCGAAGTGGCTATTGTTATAGCTCCTGCAGACGTGAAAGCTGCCACTACTGGGGTTGAAACGAAATCGACCAGAAAACCTGAGGAAAATATCATGACAAGGCATTCTCAATAATTTTGATTTTTTTCAGTATGTTGGTACTCACCCAGGTGCAATATTCCGCAAAGAAGCTCTACCAAACCAGAAAGTAAGCACAAGAGAACTACAGCATTGTGTTTTCCGAAAGTTGTATGTAGGGTATGTGAATAAGTGAATAGTGATAATAAAGCTGTTGGTGCTATGTGTAGCTCTGAAATGGTCCCGAAGAATAGGTAAACAAATCCTCCACATATTGAAGAATAAAGTCCATACTGAAAAAAAGATTGTTGATTGTCCGGATTATTCAGAAGGATGAATTTCATTGTTAATTGCAATAAGCTAACTCTTTAAACCCATAGTCAAGTTTCGATGAGTTTCATACCTCATGTTTGAACCGATTGAATTGGATCACTATGACGACATCTACATTTTTCGGGAATTTGTATTACCCATTAAAATTGGAAAATTAATATTATTTTTCACGAAAATTTATTTTATGTTAATGGAAAATCGATTTTGAATCGGTCCATTGCTCTCAGCATTCTCTGTTATAAATAATCGCATAACATTTTGAGAAGGCCCCCATCTCAAAACCTTCATTCTTCTTTTCTTTTCATCGCCTCGTCTCCTCTATCTAGATTCCACGAAAAATACCAATCCAATAAAAAAAATTGTTCTCACTTATTTCTTAAAAAAGATTTTTGTTCTACGGAAAACTGTTAGGCAATATGAAAAAAAATTATGATCTCAATAATGTGCCCTCCAAGAGTAATTAAAAAAAGAAACATATCGCTAAGCTACTGGGTTAATTAGGTTGATATAATATGGGCTATTTATTTCAGTGTTCAGATCAAAACTGATAATTAAATTATATAATTAACGAAAAATCAGGAATACAGCTTTTCTTTCGCAAATATTCGACATCTTTTGAATTTTTATGTTTCAATTTAACACCGCAAATTTTTTGCATTCCTTGAGTTAAAAGTATTAATGCCGGCTAGCAACTTACTTTTATACCATTACTTCTATACAATAGTTTCCGTGAAAAGCTATGGAGAACAGACGGTAGATGAATAGATTTTTTTATTTCGATTTTTTTAAAACCCTGCTCAAAATGTAGAATGTGAAAATTTAAGTAGTTAACTTCGAACACGAAAATGAAAAGGACTCCATAAAAAAGCTGTTCTTTCAATTATCTTGTACTAGGGAGACTATCAAACTTTCATTGTGTAAATTGGGCATTATTATTGGGGAAGGAGCAAAAATTGAATTATTCTACTCGAAGTATAAAAAATTCAAAAAAATTCTTTACTCACCTCAGGACCAAGCTCTGCCAAAGATGCATAAGCCATACTCTGTGGAATCAATGTCATCCCCACAGTGATACCCGTGAGAAGATCCGACACCCCCTTGTCCACATTATAATCCTTGCTCCACCTCAAAATCGGGAAAATCCTTTCGAAAAACGGACGGCTTCGGCACCAAATCATTTTCTCGAAACGGCACGGAAATCAGCAGAGAATACATGTGAAGCACCGCAATTGGATGATTGTCATAATTTCCTCTTCCAATCTTGGCTGAATCTAGACTTGTCCCTAGAGGAGCTGCGACAATTTTGTCATTAAGGCTTTGAATCTGTCTCGTAGGTTGGAGTGAGTTGATTTTGGCAATTGGAGAATTTAAGACGGTTATTTATTGCTTGAAGTCTGGCCTATATTCCTGGAGATTTCGACGTACTGGTCCTGTTGAAGATAATTAATATTCTAGTAAAATTTTTTGGGATATCTACCTACCATTTCCGGTGAATGTGTAGTTGGCGGACACCACCAGATATGGCAAAAACTTTGTGAGGAAAGATATTCGAAGTTGGTTAATTTGGAGGCCCATAACTCCAACTAATGTAAATAAAATTGGGGAAAAAACGAGAAAAAAAATAACAAAATTCCTCATTCAAGTTCATCAATCATCTTTCAAACCTTTCGCCAATATATCGTGAGATTTATCTCAAAAGAATTCCATATTGAATGAGAAGATGAAATCGAGTAGATCTAACCTCTAACTTTATCGAACAAAAAACAATGCATATTTCACACGTAATGCAACGAAGTGTTTTTCCTTCATTTTTAGTTCGTCATATCCATGTTTCTTTCCGTCTGTCAGTATATCATAGCTATTTTACTCGCAGACTATTGGTCCTCTACAGGCCAATTTTTCAGTAGTATGACTTCAACAGTAGATACAATTTCCAGACAAAAATTTCCTATGAACCAGATCCAGATTTTTCCGTTTTAGCTCTCTTGTTTATATAAACAGGGGCGTTCTAAATTATCCAAATATCTGTAATTTTGAGACGATAACGGTCCTGAACGACTAGGTTGGACTCAGATAAAGAACTCGTGCTCAAATTCAATTCTGTCTAACCGGCCGTCCATAAACACGATAACTGTCGTAAGGAAAGGCCTAAAGTTGTACAATTTTAGGGTACGTTCGAGGTTTGGGTTCGCCGAACATGTTCCGTAGCTATAGCCAAAAGGGAGAAGGGTTTCATAGATATAACCATCTGATTTTTATTTTCTCAACCATATTCGAAAATTACTAATCTGATCAAATTGAAACTTTCAAGTTATTTGACACTAACATTCTCATGGAATTTCGTGAGGATAATATCACTGCAAGATTACAAGAACATATTTTTATGAACTTCGGTTTCTCCCAACAAAATTCGTCATATCCTGCTGAAATTTGATGTCTCCATAATGACGCATCGATAAAATGGGGTATGTGGAAATTCAGCTTCTAAGCTGTTCTACGTACGAAAAATACAAAATCAGATAACTGAAGAGCCGCATTTTCTTTTCACGTGGATCAGATGTAAAGCATTAATAAGCAAAATTTGACTAGGGGTTCCGTCAATATTACCGTTCAAAATATATTTTTCCTGATAATTTCGAAACTACTAATACGGTCGGAATGAAATTCGCACATAGATAAAGAATAATGTATTTGAAGATTCTAGCGAATTATTAAAAAAAAATCCTTATATTTCTGTAACAGCTGATTCGGCATAATTGACCAGGAGCTGCTGTCATTTTTCTGACAGGTATCAGAAATCTCTTCAATTGGTTTCTAAAACTGGAACATGCGAATCTACCTACAAGATGGAGGAAATTTTTTCAATAGAAGGTGGACGAACGAGCGCTCAAAAGCTCCTGACTTCAAGTCAGTCCTTCTATAATTTTTGATTTTTCTCTTTTTAGTTAGAATTATGTAATTATGTATATCCTCTTCAAAGGAAATCGATCTTCATAACTGACAACTGCAGCCATTTCTTCTTTCGAACGGATTTCCACTTCCATAATTATGTTTACTTTGAGATTATATGATAATGTATACTTTGTGATTATAATATGTGAAATGAAGGACTTTACCTACGACCACTGCAGAAAATAGACAAAAGCACACGACTCATATCCTCTTTATGCACAGTTCTCGTAAACAAAAAGCACAGATTGAATATATTAAAATTTAGACGAAGGTAAGCTCATCATTTGAAAATTACGCAGGTAGGTGATTTTATTTAATTTATTTTTGTTTATATCCCGACTCTCCTAGGTCTCTGTGAGATCCTTCATAAGCTCAGAGCTCCAGAAGCTCAGAGTTTGTGCGAGTTAGGAGACCGGTTGTGTTCTGTGTAGGCTTTGTTACTGTGTCCTTACGCCACCTGAGGCTCAGCACTGTTAATTGTTTACCCAACAGTGAATGGTGGAACCGTGCTCCATGTCAGAAAATGATGATCGCGCAACCGCCCGACAACAGTCAAAAGCTTTTGAGCGCTCCTTCATGCACCTTATAGGTAGATTCGCATTTTCCAGTTTTAGAAACCAATTGAAGAAATTTTTAACAGCTGTCGAAAAGAATTTCAAACTAAGGCGAAACTCCAAACTTCAAGTCAGTGCTAAGTGACCAATTTTATTTTCAATAAATCGCTAGAATTTTCTACGGTTTCTATGGTTTTGGTGATGCGATCTGGACAAAATTTCGCATGTAGTTTGAATACATTATTCTTCATCTATGTGCATTCCAATCCATTCAGTAGTTTCGAAATTATCAGGAAAAAAATATTTTGAACGGCCGTATTTACGGAACCCCTGGTAGAATTTTGCCCATTAACGAACTTAACCGCGGCATTCGAGATACAAACTTACTCTGAAAATTTCAAGTTTCCTCGTGGTTCCGTTCGAGAGTTATCGTGTATAAGGACGGCCGGGCGAAGATACTCGAATTTTTCGACGGATTGTCATCAGTGAGTCGAATCTTATCGATTTAGACCATTTTCGGCTCAAAAGTCGAAAAATACAGTCATCGTGACGAAATGATATAGCCCTCGTGTACGTAGATCGAGCGCTCAAAAAGAATACCTACTTTTTCAATATAGCAAGTGATAGTGCTTACGAAAATTAAATTTAACTCCCCTCAACGTCATGGCAATGGCAGGGTACCCCTTCGATCAAATGAAGTTTTTGGCACTCTGTATATGGCCGTAGGTAAAGTATAGTATGGAATTACGCACTTGCAGCTACGCGGCTTCGTGCGTAATTTTTTCATTCGTGCGTAAAATGCTTTATCTACTGCTTTTGAATAATAGTATCTGTAAACAAACACCGTGCTCTCTCCTATAAATGCCTGTCTCTGTGCTTCTGAACAAGCCGATTGGCCAAAAGGGAACAGTCCATTAATGGTATTGAGGGGAGGTCACTTTTGACGTTTAATCAAATTGAGTTGATACCTAATTATTATTGTGAATATTTCGCTGAAAAAGATTAATTCAGATAGTGAAGATGAATTATTATGTACACCTTCAGAAATGAGAAAATCAGCTAATGTAACCATCATATCTACCAATGGAATGTGGCTGGTCGACTGTTGCATTCGACTAGAAAAGTTTATGCGAAGTGTTTGTTTTATATGCAAAGTTTCAAAGTGTTTGTAGAATATCGTGGTTATATATTCAAGAATAGTTTGTAGAATATAGTGCTGTTATATTCAAAGTTTCAAACGTTATTTGTTCTGTGTCTTTTACTATAAAAACAAAGAAGTGAGTGAACATTGACCTTATTATTGGAGTTCGAGGATTTCCTGAAAACGGAAGAAAACATGAAAAAATCAGTAAGTTGTGCATTTTATTAATTGAGTTTTCCCAAAAAAATCTTCAGTATTGGTAGGTTAAAGTTTCTAACATAAAAATCTTGGCATTAAGGTATATTTGTAGTTTCTTTCACAAGACTAACCCATTTCGAAATATAAAAAATTTGCTATTTCAGTTTTATCATTTTGGTTATATTGAAATAAATAAATGAATTTACCATATTTGAGTTTTGTTCTAAATAATGAATCTGTATTTTCTTTTTGTACATGTTTTATTTTTGCGCGCTTGTTTTTAGGTTAAACGACTCTCCAAGGAGGGTGGTGTTAGCCCTTATGAATTTTGCAGAAGGTCCTCGGGCGTTATTGCGATGGCTACACTTTTGACAAATAAATTGGCCAGTGAATACAGCTGGGTTGTTCTAATAAAAGAGCAAATATCTTCGAAAACCAATACAGCAGATCTTATTATAAGTAAGTATACTAAATAGTAATATGTGTGAGAGTTTATAATGTTGTGGCAAGTTGGGTAGTAGAGGTTAATCTTAAGTATTTCAATATGAAAATTGAAGTGGATTACCTTAATCCTTTCGATGCGAGAGAGTGTATTGCCATAAGGGTTATAAAACTTCTTATATTTGCTGAAAATTCTTATAATGAAGCAATTACGATTCATCAGAATTCACAAAGAACAATTTCATATGTTTTCTGTTCTTATAGTGGTTGCAAAAGTTGAATATTGTTTGACGTCTTTTCTCTATTTGATACATGATTAGAACCGTTTTCTGGAAGTTTTTGTGTACAATTTTGTATCGTACAATTTTTTGGATTCGATGCGAAAGACTCTGATTGCAGATGTAGCTAATGTCTCTTTCATATTGGCCACATTCAACCAAAATAAACATAACAAGAATTTAAATACTGATATATTTTTCTTTCAGGATCTGCTCGATTGAATATCAAAACCAAAGACTCTTCCATAAAAGAGATGGAAGAAGGTAGAAAAAAAGATAAGGAGAGCCAAAGAACGACTCGTGGCAGTGGAGAAGAGGTCTACTCAAAATAAATGATTTTTGATAAAGATCATTAAGATTGAGATTTTTTCTCAACAAGAGAGTTATTTTTTTTATTATATAGGTCATGTTAGGTTAGGTTAGGCTGTTTTTTGATGTTTTGAGATCATATTTTTATTTTTTTATATTTTTACATTTATTTTATTAATTTTGTTTTTTTTTCATTGAAATATTTCAAAATATTCAGTTGTTTGACCTACTGTTTTATTTCAAAGCAGTTCCTATAAGCTTTCTAAATCTAAGAGGTCGAGAATGAATAGTCAGGAGTCGAGAAAAGTTTCAATAATTTCATGTACAAAACATGTGAAAGTAAAATGTTGAAATGAAAATGTCACAATTAAAACTTGAACGTCCACAGTACCGAAATAGGATGTTCTGTCAAATGTCCATAGTGATGTCTAGTTATAGTCCTAAGGGGATATCTAGTGGATGTCCTTGGTGGACGTCCATAGTGGTGTCTAGTTATGGTCCTAAGGGGATATCTAGTGGATGTCCGCGGTGGACGTCCATAGTGGTGTCTAGTTATGGTCCTAAGGGGATATCTAGTGGATGTCCGCGGTGGACGTCTCTCGGACGTCTATAGTGATATCTAGTTATGGTCCTATGGGGATATCAGGTGGATTTCCCTCGGACGTCCAAAGTGATGTCTAGTTATGGTACTAAGGGGATATCCCCTGGATGTCCGCGGTGGACGTCCCTCGGACGTCTATAGAGATGTCTAGTTATTGTCCTATAGGGATATCCATTGGACGTCCCTCGGACGTCCAAAGTGATGTCTAAGTTATGGTCCTAAGGGGATATCCACCGGATGTCCGCAGTAGACGTCCCTCGGACGTCTATAGTGATTTCTAGTTATAGTCCTATGGGGATATCCAGTGGACGTCCCTCGGACGTTCATAGTGATGTCCAATTATGGTCCTTAGGGGACATCCATTGGATGTCCGCGGTAGACGTCCGAATTCAGTTCAAAATTGGGACATTAGTGCATCCCTCGGACTTCCACTGTTCCAGAAAAGGACGTACTATGGATGTACATAATGTCCGAAGTGGACGTCCTATGGATGTCCATAGGACTACTTTGTGCTATTAGGGTACACCATACAGAATTTATTGCCCGAAAAATACCAAAACAAATATAAAGGTGTATACAACAATTTTCAAGATTGGTGTAGCAGTAAGAATATCAAGTCATTGTTTACAGAGAATGTTCTTTTGGCATATTTTAGTGAACTTAGCACTAAATATAAAGCATTGCCCCTATGGACTTCCTACTCCTTGCTAAGAAGCACAATCAACATAAATATTGCATGGTTATATGTAACTATTATGATTTGTAAATAAAGTATAGTATTCATTGCGGTAATGGTCATAACTCACTTGGTGAATTAAATCGTTAAATAATATACCTTCAGAAATAAGACAATCAGCCAATGTTACCATACAGAATTCATTGCCCGAAAAATCCCAAAACAAATATAAAGGTGTTTATAACAATTTTCAAGATTGGTGTAGCAGTAAGAATATTAAATCATCGTTTACAGAGAATGGCATATTTTAGTGAACCTAGCACTAAATGGGCTCCCTACTCCATGCTAAGAAGCACAATCAACAAAAACACTTGATACGAATATACTATAGTATTCAGCATATATTTATTTTATTCTCCTAAGTAATGGGGAAAGTGATACTTTTCCGCAAGATTCGAGTGCGGAAAAGACACTTTCCACGTGATTTAGGAATAATATTTTTCCTACTAGCGTAAATGAAACACTTTCACGGATAGTTTTCGTCTTGGTACTGACGTTAGCAATAATTTTCGTCTTGAAATTGACGTTATTAGAATAGTATATTGTATAATATTGTATAATTAGTGGGAAAAGCATAATATTCCCAAACGACTGTGATAATTACCAGACTCGTCGCTACGCTCCTCGCCCCTACGCTCCTAACACAGGAGTTTGGGAATATGCTTTTTCCACGAATTATACATACTCTTTTTCCTTCGTTCGTTGATTTACATTTAAAAAATTAATTAAAAATATTTCATTCAAGATGTAATCAAGTAAGTTTAAATAGGTTTCTCTATGTTCATATTGAAATATAGAAGTGTTAACCATGGAAATTACTTTGTTATGACAAAAGTAAAATAATTTTCAAGCCGGTTTTGTTTTATTCGTTGTATTTTATAAGGAATCAAAAAAGAATTAGTAAACATGAACAACGATAGTGATGATTTTTTACCTTGCACGCCTCCTGAACTAGTAGAAGCCGCGAACGCGGCTTCACTCAATTTACTTCCGGCGAAATCCAGAGAGAAGTATGAACTTGCTACCAACGCATTACCGCACGCTACAACAGTGCGGTAAGAATATTACCGCACTGTTATTTTCTAATTGCTTAGCAACTGCCCACTATTCTAGAATGTTGAGCTTTGCGCATGGAAAACAGGTCGAAATAGTGTCACTTTTCCCACGATCGGAGAAAAATTAATCTTTGTGCGCTCAGCTCAGAGAGAAATGTCGAAATTTTATGATTGACGCTATGCTTTAAGATTCGCATGCGGAAAAGTGCTACTTTACAAACGTCAATGCGTGTGGAAAGTAATACTTTCAAAACGCCAGTAGGACTACACTTCTCACTAATTGAAGGTGATCTAAACAACGACACGTGTTTCTCTATGCAATAACATCATCAGGCGGATGGAACAAAAAAACCGTTACAAACATTCTCACAACATTTATATCAATATCCTGTTCAGACAGGAGGCAGGATAACGGTTCCATGGAAGATTAACTTTACAACGTTTTTCCAGGAATCGTCATAAACCTAAATATTAGCTTCTCATCAAAATGTCATTACAGTTGAATAAATTCTATTACGAGGTTTCAACTCAATTCATTAAGAAAGTACAATCTTCTTTGTTTGTGAATTTCGAGACTTTCCAAAATATTCAGTATTTTTTCTAATTATAAGCAAAATTTCGTAATCATCACTGCAGCAATGTTTTTCAGCATGGTTGAATTTGTTTTTTTCCTTGTAATTGAAGGTTTGAAATAAGGGTGTTATTTTTTGATTCAACCTTATTGAGTGGAATAAACGAAGATATGCGAGTTTTTCGACTTTTTCACCGGGCAGCAGCACCGTGACTATTAAATGACAATAGAGAGAAGAGGAATCATGCCCAATTTCGGGGTTTTATTATAATCGGGGTGATTAGTGGAAGTAGAAGGTATATTAGGTCCATTTTTTTCCGTATCCTGTAAAAAATTAGTTAATTATTCTTGAGTATTACTCCGTTCCTCGAGTGAACATTCTTAATTCAGTATGCCGTACTTGTGAGAAGAACATTTTTATTTTTCGTACTTCAAAAGCTAAACAATTTTCTCCCTAGGTTTTTGAGTTTTATTTTCTGATATTTCCGAATTGGCAGAAAGGTGGTTTTTTCCCACAATGTTATAGAAAGGTCTCATGGTGCTCTATCATTTCATGAAAACAAAAATGAAGCAAATGCTCCGATTATTTCACATGAGCAATTGATACACGCAATTATTCATATTCTTCGTAATAAATGTCCGCAATTTAATACCTTTGTCACCGGATAATTCTTCAAAATACAATTTAATCCTTTCTCCGAGTAATTCCACAAAAAAAAATATTTTGTTCTTCACTATTGGAATATCACAGCACATACTATTTATCTCGATGTTCAATTCACTTCTGTGAGAACAATAGATGTTGTGTAACAAATAACTAGTTTGCAAATTATTCTCACTTCGAAAAGATTAGTTTTTCCAACGTTTTAAACGGAAGTAGCAACCTTTAAGTGAATTATCATTACTTATTACTACTCCATCGTAATCATCAAAAATTACGGTGAAACAAAAAGAATGATGACAATATTATTGTCTGAGTGTCGGGAATTTTAATAGAATTGATAATTGAAATAAAATTCCAGTCAAGGTTCTTTTCCGTGGTAGCATTTATTACCTATGCATTGAATAATTTCGATTTCTGAAGAAAGTTATATTGAACAATGTACCAAAATCTTAAATACAAAAAACATTTAAGAAAACGATTCAAAAATGGAAATAAAACCAAAAGAAGTACAGTTAATTATGAAGAGAACCCACCTGGTCCTGAGGAATGGAACTATGGGGATGTGCTTTCAATCATCGCAGTTATGGAACGGTTCATTCATACAAATTTATCCCCAACAAGGCCATCAAGTACCACGACCACGACACAATACAAGATCACCATAACCTTTAAAACCTGTTCTAGAGCTTGTTATCATCACAGTATTCGGAAAAGTGTAGCCTTCTGGATAAATTTAAGTTGATAAAGATTCTAACCTTGGACTTCGACCAGAAAATGTCGACCAAGCTACTTCGAATTCCAGAGAATCACCCACATGCATAAAAACATAGTTGGAAGTTATTTTAGACAGTGATTAGTGGAACCATTTGTTCATAAACCGATAACAAACGGTTGAAATATTTCCATTGGATTTCAGAAGATTGCTTTGATTTTCATGGGATGAATTGGAAACGCCATCCCTCTATAGTATTTTATTGTTTTCAAATGGATACCGTCACAAGGTTAGGAATTTGGAATGTGAACATAATTGAAATATACGTTCTTTATTCAAATTCAGAATGTTTCAATAACCACCAGAACTGCCCATCCTTCTTGGATCTCCACTGGCTCTAATCCCATCTTTAGAAATGGTAATGATGGCTCCACTGGTCCCTGATATTATCCTCTCAACATGATGTCCATACTTCCTCAATTCTTCAAGAATGTCCTTTGGAAAGTCATCCTCGTAGAATAGCACCATGGGAATCAATTGGTGATGTAATCTCCTATGCGCCATGGCGAATTCCTGAGGAATATCGAACAGTAAAGTTTCTATTATCAATTGCGAAGCAGCAGTGATAATTTTGAAGCCTCCTGCCGCACCAACCACCATCTTCACATTTTTAGTTTTCGAATCGACTATTATCGATGGCACCATACAAGAAACGGGCTGTTTTTCTGGCGCCAACTGATTACCAACATAAAACTTGTCCATGTAGTCTGGTATGGCAAAGTCCATCATATGATTATTCATGATTATTCCAGTGCTACTAGAAGCATACATAGCCCCAATTCTGCAAATCAAATTGAAAGGAACCGAGTATATAAGCGGACCAAGAATAGAACCATGAGGAACTCACGCATAATTCACTGAGGACGTGACAGAAACTGCATCTCCATTGGGTGCCAACAAGCTTATATGGCAAGTTCCCCCTTCTTTATATAACTTTTCGAAATCGGTCGAATAATATCGAACATCCGCGGAAGTGGTTGTTCGCTTCTGGATCAATTTAGCAATCGTTCTTGCCATAGAGGGATCATATTTCTCCTCCTTGGGTTCATCGCACAATCGAGGTCCTAAAACATGATTCTGATATCATTCCAGGAAGCACTCCTCGTCAAAAGCAGAACAAGTTCTTAGATTCCTGATAAATGAATCGTAGATATCAAGCTATTCACGAAATTTTAGCTGTTGGAAAAAATGTTCTTTGTAAGTACCTACCATCCATGACGCTTCTATGGCCAAATGCATGTTTCCAAGCTTCCACTATACGGAACCAGTTGACACCTGGACAATCATTCTTGCCGAGAGAAAATATAACATCTAGGATTGCAAGGAAAACTTGGCCGGATCCTGGAGAAGGAGTAGTGTATATTTTCCTATTCGCAGGTAATTCCATGCTAATGGGTAAATTCCACTTGGCCCTTGAAATAGTAGGTGAATGATAATATAAATCCGCATGTTTCAAGCGACTTACTTATAATTGTTCAAGTCTTCGACAGTCATAATCCCACCGTTCTCTTGGACTTCCTTCACAAACTGTTCTGTTAATCTACCGTCGTAAAACCCTTCAGCCCCTTCCCTCGCTATCACATCGAAAGTTCTGGCTAATGCAGGACGTTTCATCATATCACCCTTCTTGTACACATCACCAGTTATGGGATCGCAAAAAATCTCTCTAAAACATAAGGAAAACGTTCGAGGTTTTGCTTGCTGCAGAACCTAATCTTCTAGTTGAAGAGCAAACCTATTAACTTGAGTGTTGGCGAATTCATTATCAGAGTTCTCATTTTTATCAACATATCTCCCGTAATTTTTGTCACCGGGATACCATCGAGACATAACTTCATGGCTGGCTCGAAAAGTGTTTGCCAAGGAAGTTTACCGAACCTTCGATGTAGCTCCCAGTATCCACCAATCTCACCAGGCACCGCTGAAGACAAGCCTCCCCAAGCTGGAGCTGAAATAAAGAACAGTATAGAACTTGGTGAAATGGATCCAGGGATATGTAACTAACTCACATCGAGAATTCTTGAACATGTCTTTCGTCGTATTGGCGGGAGAGTATTCTCGGGCGTTCAAAACATGCATTTCAGTATTATTTCGATCATAGTATACCATGAGGAATCCTCCGCCTATTCCTAAGCTTTGCGGGCTAGTCAGGCCCTGCAGAGTTAGAGCAATTATCGCAGCATCAGCTACAGATCCACCTTTCCGAAAAGCATCGCTAAAAAGTGAACAAACCATCAATTATGCCAACACTCATATCTTGAAATAACTCACATAGCGTACTCCTCGCAAAATTGACTTGTCGATGCTAAAGCTGCTTCCTTGTATAATATTCCTCCCTCAAATACTGGGTTATGTTTAGATTTTATATTCAGGTCACATGAATTATACAGTATGAATAATATACAAACACCAAGGAGAATTATAGCACACAATATAATTTCGAATCTATCTTCAATGTTGTTCGAATCCATCAGCGTTTAAAAATTTCCAGATCAGAATATTATGAAAATAAGTTGACGTTCGAAGTGAAAGATGCTATAGAAAATAGATATTTATGTCATTGCTTTCCACCAATCAATTTATGGAAAGGTTATTTCCTTCGGTTCCTTCGATCACTTGTTATAATCACCTGGGTCACCGCGCCTCTTGCAGGCACAACTTGAAAACTTCTTTTGTAAACCTATCTCATTCGCTCTAGCCGACTGTTGCGACGGATGATAGGAACCGAGCTGGGTTCCAGCTTGAGAAAAAGATTTTTCCCCCAATGGTGGCGAAAAAGGAGGGTATTGCTGAGAGGGATGTAGAGAACCTTCCATCTGCTGGGAAGGGTGCATCGACCCGCCAATTTGCTGAGATGGATGTACAGATCCTTGTTGCGAAGCAGGTGCTTGAATAGATCCACAAGGCCCACAAGATGGATGAGTCGATCCACCCACTTGTGAAGATTGGACGGAAGCCTGCTGGGAGGGATGTAGAGAACCTGCCATCTGTTGAGAGGGATGCAAAGAACCTGCCATCTGCTGGGAGGGATGTAAAGAACCTGCCGCCTGCTGCGATGGGTGCATAGAACCGCCAATTTGCTGAGATCCTTGTTGCGAAGCTTGAGTAGAGTCACAAGGACCACAAGATGGATGAGTCGATCCACCCATTTGTTGGGAAGGATGTTGAGATCCCTGTGTCTGAGATAGCTGCACTGATCCACCAGGTTGCTGGAATTGGGAATATCCTCCAACTTGAGGCGGATGAAAAGAACCGGTGACTTGTTGAGAAGGATGCATGGATCCGATCTGGGCAGAAGCAATCGATGTTCCCGCAGTGGTGTCTTCTCTTTTGGATCCTGCCTCGAAGTCGATGACATTTTGTTGTACTGATGTCGTTCCGAAATCACTAGGTATTTGTGGTGGAATTTGCTGTTGTGGTGGTAAACTGGCATAAATAGCTGTCGATTTTTTCATCAAATCATCAGGGAACGGTTGACCATTGAAGAAGATCGGTCCATATTTATTGACCAAAGTATCTCTGAGATTTAGGCTGTGTTCCCTATCTCTGCACTCACAAATAACTTTTACCTCCACCTTGAAGACATCTTCAATTACCCAAGCTCGTTCATGAACCATGTCCTTGATGTGAATTCCTAAGATTAAAGAAATACAAGAAAGTATGTTTTCAATTATATAAAACTCACCTAAGCTTCCTATAGTATTACAAAGATCTTCTATTCCGCCGACTCTGTCCGATATACAAATCTTGACCTTGATTAATCGACCATCTGCGGCCAGACCTCTTTCTAGAACTCGCCCCAAAACCGAAGTATCGATGTTTCCTCCAGTTAGAATCAAACAAACCTTCTTTCCGCTCAACTCCGGTACCAAACCTTGTAAAATAGCTGCCAGACCACTGGCTCCAGCGCCCTCTACAACACTCTTCTCGTATTCGACCAATCTCAAGATAGCTAAAGCCACATATTGTTCCTTGACCGTAACACATTTGTCCAATATGTTCTTGATGGATTCGAAAGAATTAACGCCAATTTTTCCGACAGCCAGACCTATGAATTCGCATTATAACTCCATCAAGAACACATGATACTGCTAATATTTCTTACCATCTGCTATGGTACTTTCAACCTTAACCTCTACTGGTTTTCCCACTTTGAACGCTTCCGTTAAGCAAGCGGCTCTTTCCGGCTCTACTGCGATAACTTTTATATCTCTATTTAATGCTTTTATAGCGACGCAAATTCCTGCAACCAGGCCACCACCTCCACATGGAACTATGACAGCACCTAGGTCTGGAATTTGCTCCCAAACTTCTAACCCAATGGTTCCTTGAATGAATTTGTTCTATATTAATTCTCTATTCATTTGCAACTGATTATATAGACCAGAAAGAAGAAGGTGCTCTGGAGGAAATATCCAAATACATAGCGAAACAGTTAGTTGAAATTAACCTTGTCCGGCCAGAACTTGTGGATGATCGTATCCATTCAAATACATCATTCCATGATCTCTAGCGTATGCCAAAGCAATTTTTTTCGATTCCGTCAAATTTTTTCCTTGTACCAATACATTTCCTTGGTAGTTTCTGCACTTTTCAATCTTCATTATTGGGGCACATTCTGGCATAACAACTGTAACTGGTACTCCAAGCATCAGTCCATGGTAACAACACGCTTGAGCATGATTACCTGCAGATGCAGCTACAATGCCCCTACTCCTCACATCTGGTGGCATCTTCAGCATTGCATACCTACAATGCATCAAGACAGTTAAACTGTTGTATTTTTTTTAAGACGAAACCTTGCTCCCCGTTCTTTGAAACTACCAGTGGCTTGCAAGAATTCTTTTTTCACGTATATTTCCATGCCGGTTAGGTTGGTGAGATGTTCAGACTTGGAGCATTCGGTGTTTTTTATACCAGATTTGATTCTGTATGCTGCTGATGTTATTTCATCGAAAGTTATAGCAACTGGTGAGTCCGGATTGCAATATGGATCTGGAATATCTGGTTCGTCCATTCTCACTTATGATTTTGAATTTGGAAGGAATTGTACGGATTGAGATGAGTTCTGAAATTTGAAGTCAAGATGACAAGATGTTCGGTCAGATGCAGTCAGACTCTCGTTTCAGTGACTAATGATCTATTTAGTTCTTTTTCATCAGTTGATTGGAGTATATATTAAGCACCCTATCCAGTTCCACAGTCCAGATGTCGTCATACTTCATGATCACATGTGAATACCTGCGTTGGCTTTTAAATGTCAGCAAAATAAAAAGACCTAGGTTTCAGAGGTTCGAGGTCGATGTATTTCCTATGCTCTCCGGATGTTAACAATGAAATGCTTTGGACAAAAATGTTAGGTATCGGAGAGTTGTCCTCATATATTCTTTCCAGATCAATATAAACAATGTTCCCTAATACCTATTCTATGAATAGTGACTTCATGATGTGAACAATAATTATTTGGACTTAACCTAGCTAAAATGCTTATATACATTTTTACATTAATCATAGGTAACATCCTTTTTTGAACATGTTTTAAATAAGGGGATACTTCTCCTGGGATGTCGGTTCGTTCTTCACTGGCGAATTGGAGTTTATGTGGATTTTGTCTTCAAATATAGAAAGTATTGAAACAACAAATACAGTAACCACAACAGAAATCAGTGGTACTAAAATCTCGACAATCAACTCTCTATCCAAGAAATCAATCCTACAGAATCGAAAGCATGTAGAGCTGAAATTCTTGAAAGTAGTCGAACATCTGAAAATAAGAATAGAAGTGAGTAAGGTATAGGATATACTCAAAAAACACATATTTTAATAGATATCACCTGTTGAATATTGATGATTTTTGCTCTGATGAAAACGAACTACATTCAACATGTTCTTCACTCCTTTTTGTTTCTTCACTCTCATCTCGTATACCTTCCTCAATTTCAGCCACGTCTTCTGTACTTTCTTTTTTGTTTATCTCACCAACGAATACTTCTGATGGTGTATCTACTTCCTCTTCAATATTTACAAGAGATTCCCCTTTTTTTAATGCATTCAATTCTATCATTTTGCTCTTCAGATTATGACCTACTTCTTGAAGGCATTAATAGTCCTGTTTTTATGATTTAAGTTACATTTTTCATTGATGTAGATGATCGTTACAATGAACCTTTGACATACGTTTTGTGTCATTGAAATTTGAAAGTTTCATGATAGTTTGGATTTTTTGAATAGACTACTTGCCCATAGATAAAGAACAAATCTCAAAAAATTTTGTATGCTGGGATCCACCCATCATCTTACTACATCTTCTTACAGAAAGCACCAGGTGACCCAAAGTTCAAGCCAAATGCTGATTGTGTGGGGAAGGAGGAATACATTCCTGAGCACCTAGTAACAAATGCGTTCTCGAAGCCGCCTCTGCTACTGAATTAGGTACATAAAAACTCTCGAGCAAGAGGAGCTGTAGCTTTTGAGATATATTCTCAAACAGCTCGACAGGCGGAGATAATAGATCAGAATTGATCATGCGATAAAGGTGGATAAATTATAAGAAATTAAGACTCGCATATTTTTTGTTGTATCATCTATTCAAATAAAATTGTCCATTTGTTCAGTATCCACTGAATTATTCTTGTTCCATTGGCACACAACAATAAGAGTTAACACTAATTATTTCCACCCAAAACACATTCTTCATCTTCCTTCTGCATAACACATGTGATCACGTATTTCCCCAAACGATCCCTTCAATCCAGTCGAGGTAACTTGAAACCCTGGTATAAATTCCGGGATATTTGCTACCACACCCAATACCATAAGATGTTATACCGACGATGCTGTAGACGCTGCTATTGGCGATGTTTTGAACTTGGAGGGGACCTCCTGAGTCTCCCTAGAACATAATTAATATCACAAAAAAAAGGAATATATGAAAACTTAAATCATCAGATCTTGAAACAGATCCTTGTGGATCTATAACTTTGGTCTTATATTGCTGAATTCTTGTACATTATGAATATTACCTGACAAGTATCACTCTTTTGATCTGTTGCACATATTTGGCTGCTCAAGAGGTATTTACTGGCTCTCGTCAAATAGGTTACGTTACATTCTCGAAGAGAAACGGCAGTGAGTTTGGCTTTCTGGAGTATGTTACTACCTTCTCCAGCTATAAGAAAAAACAAAATTTTCTTTAGAATAATAATCGAGAAGAATAAAACCACGCGTAAGCTTTTTCCAAAACATATGGGGAATTTATATAACAGTTCTAGTTAGAGGAGATCCATCCGGAAAAAGTGTCGAGAAAGTAAACTTAAGAATCTCAAGATGGTTCAGGCTGTTTCAGATAAATGGAATTATGGATATAACAGAGTCAGTCAGTTGAATGAAGAGAGTGGAACCACGGGAATAAAGAAGAGGAAGAACTAAAATAAGATGAATACGTAATGTCGAGAAAGAAGGCATTAAAAAGATTGGCACAAATAGGAGGTTGAGGATAAAAGAATGCACTGAGGTAGATTTCGATATAATAATGCCAATCCTATAAACAGTGGAAAAAAATATGGCAAGGAAGAAAACGTCTATTATAATGAAAATAGTCCAAATTTTTCTTGAATGATTTATTCACAGTTCACTAACACACTAATTTATGTACACTCTATCCAATTTATCTCGACGCTACCTCGTACATCTTTATTGGGATGGAACTCTCGCGTAGCTTCGCGATGTCTCCAGAACGATGTTCGAAGCGTAACGAAGTCTCTAGAAGATTCGCGGTCCCTCCAGTCGTCGTGGTTGCGTCTAGAACGCTCTGGAGTCGCGGCAGGTCTGGCCTAAGTACGTTACATTGCCCCCTTCTTAAAGACATTTCGCCCCGAAATGTCATCCTCGGAGTGTAACGATACCTGCATCACTCACCATATCTGCATCCTATTGTTGTGCCCGAACATGACCTCCATTGCTCGCGTTGCCGTCCAGGCGAGCTTTCACAATGTTTTCGGCCTCTCAGGTACTCTTACATCTTCTGCCAATACAACACAGATCTTCTCTTCACTTCTTCCATAAAGCACCAGCTCCTCTCCGTTGACACGTAAGACGCCGTCCTTGAAATTCAACTCAAACCCTCTTGAGTTCATGATGTCTATTCCAAGGATTGCATCGTGTTCGATGTCCGGTATTAGTGCCTGATGTTTCATTTTAGTGCTGCCTAAAATCAGTTTAACCGGTAGCTCAACATATACGGTAGCTGGCTCCCCTGTTGCCGTGCGTAACTTCCAAGTCGTTGGTTCAATTCGTTCCGGTGTTTGGCAAAGGAAGTTCCCAGAATAATTGTCCTAGTTGCACCTGTATCCAGCAACATGGTGCAAGGCTCGCCATTGATGAGACCGTCTACGAAGAAACCTTTATTCTGCCGTTGATGGATAGCGACATATGCGTTGTTAGCTGGGGCTTGCTGGATACGAGTCGAAGATACTCATCGACCCTTTTTAGTTTTCCTGCTTCTTTGTCGATTCTTTGAACGTAGGGCATTCACTTCGCACATGTCCACTTTTTCCACAATTCCAGCATTTTATCTGTCTTTCTCCAGGTAACACTTCATTGATAACTCAATCATTTTTTCTTGACCTCTGCAGGACTGCTTTGCTGCGCGTGCCAGTGCGTCTGCAAGATGTGCTGATCGGGCAACCGTTAATTGTCTGGTTTCCTGATCACGGAGTCCATCCAAGAATGCTTGGAGCGCCAATCGCTCCATTACGTTCTTCGGTGTGGTCGAATATGCAAGACGCAACCAACGTGCAATGTCAGCTTCTAATTCTTGTAAGGACTCGCCTGGTTTCTGGTAACGATTTTTCAGCTGGGAGAACATGTTCAAAACAGGCCCGGTCAAACCGTAGTTCCAGATGTTTGATCAGCTGGTCATAATCCTCCTATCCTTGAGCGGTGAGGGTCTGCAGAATATCTGTCGCTTCTCCTCGTAATGCCAGTGTGTGTGCTACAGCTCTTTCCTCTGCATTCCACTCATTTGCTTCGGCCACGGCTTCAAATTGACGGCGGTAATTTGTCCATGGAGTTTTTCCGTCGAACTGGGGCGGCTTCATGGAAAGATTCTCTATTCCAGAATTGACCTTAATATCCTGTATACCCTTCTCCAGGTCAAGCATTGAATGTTCGTTCACCATGTCCGTGGTCAGATTTCTAGAATTTTCGTCCAGAGTTCTTCAATTTTCCTCGAGTTTATTTATTATTGAACTCAATTCAACTCCAGGAACTTCGAATGAGAATGTTTCGGGGTCCTCTCCTTATTGTATAAGACTTTCTGCAAGTCTTTCTTGAAGTACTGCCTTTTAACCCGTTGTTTCCAGTTCCCTTTCTTCCAGTTCCTGTTCTAACTCCTCGACTTTCAATTCCACAAGACGCACTTTTCTCGTCATTTTGTCTTTGAACGAGGAACCAGCCTGTTTTTACGTTAAAAGTTCAATCAGTATATTTTCCGCGAAAGATCGCACTTCTGGCATCACTTTGATGAATTTAGTCCAAATTGTTCTTAAATAACTTATTCACAGTTCACGTACACACTAATTTATTCACAAACTATCTAATTTATCTTGACGCTATCCCATACTGTACTGTCTGCGCTTAGGATCGATATCGATTTATATACCGTCAGTCAGTTGAATGAAGAGAGTGAAAACCGGGAAATTTAGATGAGAAAGAACTAGACCAAGATGGCAGTAAAAAAGATTGGCACAAACATGAGGTTAAGGATAGAAGAACGTACTGGCGTAGATTTTGATAAATTAATGCCTACCCTATAAACCATGGAAATAAATATAACAAGGAAGAAAAAACTTTAAATAAAGTAGAAATTGAAAGAAGGAGAAAAAACGAAGGGATGAAGGAATAAGATAGAAGAAGATCTTGAGAAAGAAAGAATGGCAACAACAACTCAATGTATATTGAAAAGAACTGAGGTTAAGAAGAAGTGAATTCACTAAAGTCATATGAGGTATTATCACTGAAACTCGCTTGTCAATCTACAAAAAAGTCAGCACAATTAATGTGTTATCCTATTGATCTTTCAACTCACCTATTTCCTTATCACCCCAACCTGTGACAATCATTCCAATAGGATCGTCGTCCTTATCATACAAGCAGGCGGGGTGAACGTAATCTGTGTATATTACCCTCTTGTTCAATTTCACCAGGGCCAAATCATGCAACTTCTCCCATTTCTTATAATCCGGATGAATGGTGATATTCACAATATTGTAGTCTTGAGGTTTGGGTGTCGAAGTTGCGTTGCCCTCCAGCTTGATGATGCCCATTCTAGCCCTGACAGGAGGGTTTTGATCGGCATTGATGATGCAGTGGGCGGCAGTTAACACGTATTGTTTGGAGATCAAGGAACCACCGCAACCCCATTTGATTTCGCCGATGGTATCTGAATTGTAACCCAGGGCTACCTGAGAAAAAACTATATTAGAAGAATGGATTAGGCCAAGAAAATTAGCATTGGAGGTGGAAATAAATTAAGATAAAACTAGTGAAAGGAATATAATAGTTGAAGGGCATCATACGCTAACAAATATCTATTTTACTAACCATGTGTGGAAATTCCTTCAGTTCTGCATCTTCACCTTCTATAATATGAAAAGTGAGATCTGGCTTTATCTCATTGGAATACTCTTCACAGACTGAAAGCCGAAATTTTCAATTGAATGTGTGCGAATCTGTGGGATCAATAGAGTTGAATGTTCGGTTATTATCTAATTTTTCCTCACCCTGTGCACATTTCCTGTTGTTGAGCCTCGTGTGCGCATCTGTAGGATGGATAGATTCTGTACTGGACTGGACACGATTTGACGGTTCGCTGATATTTCGGAACCCCATCTCATTTGGTGCTGTTGTCAATTCTACGATGAACTCGTTTGGGCAGCATAAAACTTCTATCTTTCCGTGCCAACCGCATCTTCTCAAATTGTGCTTTTTCTGAGTGCGGATGGCCTTGAGGGCTGGAGGGCAATTTATTATTTCTACGCATTTTCCGGAGCCCTCCTCGGTGCGGCAGGAGGAATATCCTGAATCTGGAACCGAAGGAGTTTTGAGCGAAAGAGTCAATTGGAGGGGGATGATGGCGGTTGACAAACACAAAGCACAATGTTAGATGGTATTATCTATAAACTTCACAAAAAAAGGGGAAAATATTCAAACCTGTTTCATTGAATATTGAAAGAAATAGAAATGGAGAATGTTAAATGAGGACTTTCCGGATGACGATAAAATTTAACATGAAAGAGGAATTCTTCTAATTCTAGATTCCAGGCGCTAAGTGGGTTAGATGGCTCTACCTCCTCGAACTGGTGTGCTCCCTTTTATTAATCTGAGGGGAAAACTGCCCTTCGCCAAGCAATGGTCCTTCGTCGACTTGGTTCGCCGGCAGCTTCAATGCAAAATTACGTATTACCCTCGGTTATTGTCTCTTCAAATCGATTTAATATACTTATAATGAATTATTTTATTTTCTTTCATTTTTTTGTTTCTCTCCTTTTTCCTCAGATGTTGATTAACGGGGACCTTGAAGCAGTCTCTCGTTAATGAAAACGAAGAAAAAGAAGAATTTCAGTTTTTGACACTGAAGGAGCCCTTCAATATGAATAATAATATGTCAGCTTTTTCTGTAAACAAATTCAAAACCAAGCACTTCATTTATACGGGGAGGCAGAGTTTTTGGTGAGGTTTTCATCTATGCTTTTTGTAGTTAACTTCCCTTTGTTAATGCTAATTTGTTTTCACACATGCTATATTTTTCGATATTCAAAAGTTTGTGTTTGCCATCAGTCAAAATACTTCATTTTTGGAATAGTTCAACCCAGGAAGATTCCGCCAGAGTGTTTATTTTTCGGTTTTTTTCTTTCTCCTGAAATTCTTTCTTATAGGTACATTAACCTATACCACAGAAAGGTTCTGGGCCAATAAATAGAGTTGGGCTCCTTTTCTATCAAGTGTGTTGGCCTCTTCATTTCCTTCGATTCCCGAGTGACCAGGAACCCAGACTAAACAGACCTTATTATTCTTGCCCATTTCTTTGAGTTAAAAGATGGTTAGTTTCTCCTGCTAAATTCTAAGCAAGATGAAGCTGAGGACCTAATCTATTAGGGTTTCGTAAATAATGAAAACAGAAGCCTTATAGTTTCGACATGTCCGTCTGTCCTTAGAGACTATTAGGACTATACCGGGTGTCCGGATAAAAATACGGAGAGGCTGTATCTCGGCAATGGTTAGGCATGCAAGATGGAAAAAAAATAAAAACATAAAATTCAACTTCGAGGATTTTTCTGATGGATGAAAAAGTCTGATTACACCGATCATTTCATTTCCAACAGCCTTAATTGACAATACAATTCCTTACAAATGCTTTCGACAATAATTCATACATTGCGGAATCGATTAATATTCAACAGAATCCATAAGATTGGCTCGGAAATGTTCATTGAATATGAGAAGTTGTCATCATTGACATTGAAACGATTACCGTATTGTTGCAGTTGAAATGTTGAGATCACGGTTATTTTCCAGCTGGCAAGAAAGATCTTAACAACTCCAAAGAATTTCCTAATATTCATTTCTCATAATCAATTTTTGATATGTCCATATGAAAATGAAGAATGAGAAAAAATTTCAATCTCCATTAGTTGTCGATAAAGAATAAGAGATGTTTATGCTACGGAAAACCTCAATACAAGATGAGCTCAAAAATTTTTACATGAAGTTAGAAATATTTGCTAAGATGAATTCAGCGAACTCAAATTTATCTTTTTTAGTATCAACGTATTTCATTATTCAAGAACCTTTTGTGAATTAGAATAATTATAATGTAATTTCGAAGATTATGCATTAATTTATGTTATCGCAACTACCAACTCGCAAAAAAATTAATCTTCGAATACCCAAAAAAATAAACAAAACACATAGAATATATTAATATTTTGTTTCATATCCCCTTTTTTATAATTCATTCTTTCGTTGTTCATAGTGAATATGCGCATTTAAATATTCGAATGAGTAGTTATTTAATTTCAATACATCCAAATCGTCTGAGTTTATAGATTCGATTTTCTTCTTTAATTTCTTCTACTCTGATACCACCCTATAATTCTATCATAATTTATGAAAATATTGAATGAATTTTCCACCGATAAAGTACTCAGGAACATCATAAGTAATAATGACTAACACAATCCTAATACTGTTTCTATGAAAACACAAGATGGTTTAAAATATTTTTGAACAGGATCAAAAAAAAAAATTCCCCGGTAAAATAATTCTTCTTGAATATTGATCCGCAATTCTCGTCTTATGTTAATTTTATTGAGGTCAGAGTATAAAGACAAGTTTACCAGCTTGTTATTGTTATTATCGGAAATTTCAAAAATTATCTCTATCTATTCATTATATATTGTCATAAATAATTATATTTCTGTGCAAAACGAAAGAACTGAGAAAAACTATGTGGTATTATGATTGAGAGAACTATAATTTCACAAATCTCCCAATTTAATTTTATTGCTATACTCTGCAGTTTCAGTTGCAATTGGTTGGTAGGAATTCTAGTTTCTTCTCAATATCTTGAATAATTATTATTTTGTATATGGAACACTATTCTCACTCTGGTTTGAAGTTACATTTCAATATATTTTTTGTAGAACAAAGAGTGAACTAAATAAAAAGGATTCGAACGGCCATATTACCCCCTGGTCGAATTTTGCCCAATAACGAACAAACTCGGCATTCGAGATTTGAACCTATCCTGAAAATTTCAAGTTTCTAGGACGTTCCGTTCGAGAGTTATCGTGTATACAGACGGACTGCCGGACGGACAGACAGACTCAAACTTTCCGATGGATTCGTCATCAGTGAGTCGAACCATGTCAATTGAGACCATTTTCGGCTCAAAATTCGAAAAATATCGTGACGAAATTATATAGCTCTCGTGTAGGTAGAACGAGCGCTCAATATAGTGGAAGGAACATCATTGGTTGAATCTGGAACTCTTCAAATAGTCATTGTCGACAACCTTAATATTCATCCTGTGCATAGTGAAATCATTTTTTTACAAGCATATCCACAAAATTTAATAAGTTATTATTTGTTACGTAATGATATTCAAAAATTCAGTATTATTAATATACGAACCATGCTTTGATATGAAGGTTAAAGAATTATTGTGTTATGTTCTGTTAGCAATTAGAAGATGACTTGTTTTCACTTTGTAAGGAAATTTTTGTGAGATCAAATTATCAGTAGCTGCTATGAATAAATCCATTTTGAAATGTATCCACAATATGCTTCTATGCAGCTACTTGGAAATAATAATTTGACCGTGAATTGAGAGTTAGTCGATCAAGTTTAACTGTACATTGATAAACCGGACCTGAGATACAAGACAAAGCATGTCACCTGCTTTTTGCTTTTTCAACATTTTGCGCTCAGGCTATTAGTTCAAAGTGAAAAATTGTTATTTGAAATTCAAAATACCTTCAATTACCTGATAACCGTCTAGAATCAATCTCCCTTACTGAGTGAGGATGATGGTGGGTAGATTCGAAAATAATAGCAGAATCTGTGAATAAAAACTACATAACAGTGGTATGAAGAGCGAACTCCCAGGGTATGGATTCTCATAATATACCCTCGAACATAACATGAAAACTTTTCTTCAAATTTAAAATACCCACGACATGAAAAGCATACAATTGTTGATGAAAGTAATAAACAGTAATAATTTTGTGGCTTGGTGTATGACAGTTATCATCATAACCCCAGAATAAATTAGTGAAAATTTGATTAATTCACATAGCATGCTTAACGAGATGGCCAGTACTGTACAAAATTTAAATTGGAATATCTCGAAGACCAATGGATTGAATGGAAAAAAAAAGTATATGCTGAACTCGGAGTAGAAAAGCCTTCAAAATGAGGTATAACTTACCCCATCTTTCCTATTCAAAATTTAGGGGTTAGTGCTAGAACACTAGGGGTTGAAGCGATATGTTGTGAATTTGATCTTGAAAGTTCTCCCCCTCGAATCCAAAATCGACGTAACCAAGCATTTTTTCGTAATGAGTTCATTCCGCCTGTTATCCCGTCTGTTTCGTTGATGATAATGCTTTCTACTACTCCAGAAGATTTGGTAAATCGATAACGAAGCAACTTCAGAAATGGAGGTTCGAGATGAATACGAAGAAAACAATTGCCATTTAATTTGGAGACATAAATAGGAAGAGAGAAAAAGCAGGAAATGACCTGAACTGAAATCCAACAAACAAATGGAAGAAACCAGAAAGAAGTTCAGGCAACTAGACGGTCATTTATACCGAATCCAAACAGCAAACTGTCACTGCAAAACAAGATGAAGAAAATCTCGAGAAAGTGCTAATGCCAAGCATAAGATCCGCAGTCCCCTGTTACAATGTTGAATGTAACAGAAAGAAAGATCTACAAAGTACGTTGAACAAAATAATAAGGTCAGCTATAGGACATAGGACAGCCATTGTACATCAGAAATGAACCAATCAGTGAATAATTGAAAATTGAAATAAAAGACAAACAAACGGAAAAGACAATGAAAATACTGAAAGGAACACGAAAACAAAAATATATGAAGGATACCAATCAGAACTACAGACAAGAGGGCTTAACTCTAGCAAAGAAGCCAATAGACGAACAGCAAAGACCCAAGCAGAAGAGAGGAGGACCTCTTTAAGCTAATAACAGAAGGAAAAGGACAAAACTCGATTGAAGGTAAGGGAACTAAATTCCAGTCCTTATTCAAAAACCAAGATCAATTGCAAAAACCCGTTTATCATTCGAACTTATTGAGAGAATGGGCCTTCTCGAAAGCATACCCCCCATAAAATGGATTTTTCTTGTCACTAATCGGCAAAATTAATTAGAGGAAATTCGAAGGAACTGTTTCTATTATGGATTAACCGTGAAGGCAATGAAAACATTGCTTTCTGAGTGAGTTGAAAATGATTCGGGAACATTTATTCCATGTAGTTCGCAATAATTGAGAAAAAATTGAATCTATCGGCTCGCTTGTCGTTTCGACAGTTTAGTTGTATTACTTCATTGTATCTCGCCTCTTGAAGATTATGATTGAAAAGAAAGAAACATAGAAACTGCCGTCTTTATGATCAATTATTTTGGTTCATTATTTCAAATGAAATAAAAAAAAAATGGAAATCATTCATCGAATAAACAATAAGAAACATGAAAATTCAAAAAATCAGGAGCTATTTTATATTCGTAGCATATAAATCATCTGAACACGGGATAACGATTCATGCCTTTTGAAGGCAAAAATCAAACTTCAAAACATTTTTTGCGGAGAAGCCATCCTACAGAAGAATCATTAAATACGTGTTATTGGAATTGAATTATTCAATCCATATGAATTATTATAATTTTTATTATTATTTTGTTACCGCAAAGCGCTAACCCTAATAGTTTATGAATATTTATCAAGAACATCTAACTGTTTTACTAAGCACGATACTTCCAGACAATCTTCGATTGACTAATAACTGTGTAGATTAGGTTGATTATATAGAAAAATTAAAAATTCTCATTTTTACTTCTTTCACCATTCCATTCGAAAACTATGTTTCATTATTCGTTTCGGTGTTTTACTAACTCTACATGGGATGTTTTTTAAGTTTGGGAATATTCGACATATTTTTCTTACTCTCACGATATATTGAAATTTGTATATCCATTCCTCTTTTATCTCCTTCGAAAGTTATCATCGAAAAGGTCAAGCCCTCGTTTACCGAAAATTCGAAAACCAAGTAATCACCCAGAGTATTGTTAGCAATTCTACTATTTATCTGAACTGACATTGGTTTTTTTTAGGGAATTCCAGAGAGAGCCATAGGTAAAACCAGTTTTTATTTGGAGTATGTATGTAGAGGAATAATCAACTCCGTTTGCCTATGATCACCAATTTCAATAAATTCATGTACATACCTTGTATAACTTTGATCACCTATATTTCTAGATAATTATTGAAAATTCGAAGAGAAATCAATATTCTAGAAAAAATATCAACAAACGAATGGTTAAAATGAGTTCATTCCGAAATTTGTCCAATATAGCTGATGGGACGTTGCAACAAAGCAAAATTTCTCAAATATTTGGCGAAGAATTCTGGAAAAACAATCTATCCCATGCAGGACCCTTGTAATTCCAATCCAAACCTTCTGAAACGATGTTTTTTGTACATACTTATGTAAATAATTTACGAGAGTTTTAGTATACTATAACGTATGAAACAAGTATAGTGGATTCATCAAAAAAGTTTTTAAATTATGAAAAATAGAACGAGAATGCCAAACCCATTTTCTCCATCAGTTTCTTGAGAAATGTCAGTCAACCATAAGACCCCACTATGCTTGATTTGAAGCTGAATTTTTTTGCTTCAATTTCACACAATTTTTCAAGTGAGGTCAGTATTTTCCCCAAAATTGGGATCAAAAAGAGCCCAAAATGTTTGAAAAGAGTTAGATCTACATCTATTGGACCTATAGAGATGAGGTTGCGCTCAGTCTTCTTCGATGAGAAATGATAGTTTTTCTTATACCACCTATACTTTGGGAATTATAAGTAAATGCAAGATAGGGATTCACAACCCCAAAAGCGTGGGTAGCCATAATAAAAATAAATCTGACTACTGAGTTTTTTCAACATGAAACTACGATTTGCAAAATATCTATTATATTTCATCCAGACCTTTACCGCAATTAGTTGTCATCGATAACCCGGGATACGTCCAGAAAAGTAAATAACAGAAGAAAAGGAGCGTGGAATAGAACAATATAGTCTGAATTTCAACGCTTTCTGCCGAAAACATTCGAAACAGAAATATCATATTGCGTATTTCAATAAATGATAATTAACGTAGCTTCTGATGACGATCAATGTATCGTACCAAACATTTCAACTTACCACTGTCTTCGGCCGAATAAAGCGAGAACTGAACAATGTAGAACAGCACAACACTTAGCAACCACTGACTAGAAAACAACAATTTTGTCATTGTAAAAACTGCGTTCGGTAAAAACTGGTACAAAAATAGCACCGTTTCACATATTTCAACGGAATATATCAAGTCAAATCGACCATTAAAGACATCGCATCACCGGGAATCTTCGTTTTCTCGTTGATTTAGAAATAATTAAAATCCGATAAACAACTGCGCAAGTCTGATCGAGTAACTTACGGACCGTGAAGAAATTGAGTCCGGATCTAGATATTAACTGAGGTTCATTAATTCAATCATCTTTCTATAACTCGGAGATAAGTGGAAGACAACGCGGTATTCTCTGCAATATATAGTTGGTCCGTTGGTTGATCCTCCACACACGAGCCGATTTTCGGGAGACGTACCTTTCACCTTTATCTGTTAACGACTCATTCAATGAGAGTTTTTGGATCTTGTTTCTACAATCTTGACTTATTCGAAAGAGGTGACCTCAAGGAGGTGTGTGGTTACTGCAGCTGAGTGGAGCGGTGGTTAATCCAGCGTGCTCTTGTTGAATCCGGGAGCGAAATTTAGCAATATTATGGTTATTTCCAGTTCATAAAGGGGGATTCGCTCCCAAATTATCTTGAGAAAACTCCGTATCCAAAACGGCAAAAGCGAAACCCTCATAATTCCGTCAAGTCCGTTCGTCTGTCCGCATTTCACAGCCATTTCACTCTGAGACTATTAGCCTTATATAGATGAATTTCAGAAGGTGTTTTCTACGAACCGCTATAGAACGGCGTAGTAAAATTACAAAAAAAAAATTACGAAAAGCACTGCCGTGAAGTCAGGACCTTTTGAGCGCTCGTACATCCACCTCATAGGTAGATTCGCAATCTCCAGTTTTAGAAATCGATTGAAGCTGTCAAAACAATTCTCAAACTTAGGTGAAACACCAGACTTCAGTCAGTGCTTCAGCTGACCAATTTTTTGTCGATAATTCGCTAAAATTTTCTACGGTATCTATGGTCTTGGTGATGTGATCTGGACAAAACTTCGCACGTAGTTTGAATACATTATTCTTCAGCTAGGTGTAAAATTTCATATCAATCCAATCTGTAGTTTCGAAATTATCAGGAAAAAAATATTTTGAACGGCCATATTTACGGAACCCCTAGTCTAATTTTGCTCATAGATGAACGTCATCACGACATTCGAGATCTACACCTATCCTGAAAATTTCAAGTCCCTAGGCGTTTCCGTTCAAAAGTTACAATTTTCTATGGTTTCTATGGTTCTGGTCATGCGATCTGGACAAAATTTCACATGTAGCTTGAACACCTCATTCTCTATTTGAGTGCAAAATTTCATCTCGATCAAATCAGTTGTTTTCAAGTTATCAGGAGAACAAAACTTCGAACGGCCTTATTTACGGAACCCCTGGTGGAATTTGGCCCATTAACGAACTCAACCGAGGCATTCGGGAACTGAACCCACACTGAAAATTTTAAGTCTCTAGGTTGTTCCGTTCGAGAATTATCGTGCTTACGCCACATTTTCAGCTCAAAATTCGATGAATACAGACATCGTGACGAAATGATATAGCCCTCGTGTAAGTAGTACAAGCGCTCAAAAATACTAGTTGTCATAAACGTTTGGGCTATCGAAAGCTGGGCTATCGTTAGACGGGTCTTCGAAAATGAAATTAAAGTTTCCTGATGTCTTTTTCAGTTAAATCAGTCGTTGCTAGATATGAGCTTCTAACGTCGTCAAAAAGTTACAGAATACTCCCACTGTCACCTTCCTCGCAGACAAAATAGAGGTGACATTCAAAAAAAACTCAGAGGCAGAAAACCAACTAGTGCAACTGAACGGTAAATACATCGAGCGAAACATCAACAATAAGTTTAAAATTTCAAAAAGTTTATTCCATGAGCAAGAGCTATTGGCACCTCAAGATTATCTGGAATGCATATGGAAAATCATAATAGTTTTCTGGGAGGACGAATATGGGTCATTGAATAAATCCATTAATGAAAGTAATATACGACGGAAGTCGAATAAGACAGATCTGTTCCTCAGCCATCCTCTCGGAAACTATGAAAGCTCTTTCGATGAAATTTGATACCATCGGTTATTCTATCGCAACAATTTTCCGACCTCGAGAATCACTTTAAAATAAAGATATTGAATAATGCTGCGAACAACACGATTCTCAATAAATTCTTACGCTTTTGACCTGAAGACATCTGCAGTTCATCAACCCTCTGGTGATTCCCCCAGGTCCTTCACTAATTCGTCATTGTTCAAACTTCCCGTCTTGCAAGCAACCGGTTCTGCTGTGGATGCGCCATTGATGGAGAGGTGTTTATTTAACTGGACTAATCGATTTAGTTTAATACATTCTCGGAATTTCAAGTTTGGAATTGGAACGTATGCTTGTAGATAAGTATATGAAATTCATAATAGCAATCCAATGTTCAATGAAATGTGATATCGAATATAATGGGTTCCTCACACGTTCAGGCCGTTACCTTTATCGTTAGGCCAAAAATTTTGAACCACCACACATAATCCACCTGCAGGAGGAACAGTAAGTATTTGGTCTGGCGTTTTCGAGATTTTAAGGAATATCGCAGTTCTTAAAAAAAATCAATATATATAAAATTTCCAAACTCATATGAGAATATGAGGATTAGTTTTGTTGTGATATCATACCAACTCACTTCGGAATTCCATGATTTGAGTTTGTAGTTTGTATAGTTATCCCGAAATGAATTATTTTATATTTCAACCATAACGGACAACGGACTGACGAATTTTTTATTCCAATTTTGATCCTACACTACCTTAATGGTCGCAAAGGGTTTGCGACCACTTTCAGATGATGATTGTTGATATTGAAGCAACTTAACTGATGAATGCAATTACTTACCCCAAGGGGCTAATGAAGAAGTCCAGGCGAGTCGCCACGGATCTGGTACTGAAATAAGGGTCTCAAGGATAGAGGATACAGAGGGTGAACTATTTCCTGCACAGCTCGTCCACTGATTGATGGAAAACTAACGAAGCACTTCACTTGAAGTTACTCAATATCACATACAGAGGAAAGAATTGTACGATAACTGCGGTTATATAT